>JANCRC010000016.1:14947500-16337500 GCA_024362995.1 Heteromeles arbutifolia
CTGGAGCATTTTTGGGCCAAGATTGGATAATGCAAGCATGGAGGCAAGTTGATGGACGAATTTGAAGACAAAAAGGCTTGAAATCAGCCATAAAACACTCTTTCTAGAAGTTCTATCCCTTGTCCTACAAAAGTGGCGCCTCCTTCCCTTCTAGAATCCTTTTTCCTTGCCTTGCAAGGCATTCCCTTGCCCTTATCCTATTGTGCCACACCTCTCAAGCCCTTTCCCTCTTGGTTTCTAATTTGTTAGGCCCTTTTCCTTGTGGATTTGGGTTCTACAAATCCTTTTCAGAAATTAATTGGACCACATTTCCTTTTCTAAATTAAATGCCTTTATTCCTTAATTTCTGTTAAGCCCAAGTACAAATCTGATTTCCCTAGGGTTTTGAGATGCATATATATAGATATTCTAGGGTTATGCCGCAGAGACCACCCATTCATCACAGAAATTCCTTTGCCGCACTCCAATCCACCATTCTACACATCCAAACACAATTCCAGCCATCCTCCTTCACTTGCCGCAGATCATTCACCCCCTAATCCATCTCTGACCCATTCATACATCCATACACATCCATAGTCTCTGGTGCCGCAGCAATGTGGGGAAGAAGAAGAACCTGTGCGTTTCAGGCCTGCAGATTGGAGCGTTTTAGGTGTACTTCGTTCTTGTTTTCAATGTTTATTTTGTTATTACTCTCTGATCTTGCTGTAATCATGAGTGGCTAAATCCCTATTTAGTTAGGGGGAAGTTTGAAGCCATGAACATGTTTGAGATATGAATTGATTTCTGCCAATTGTGATTTGTTAAGCTATGATTGCAATTCAATTATCTGTTTTATTCATAACTGATCTGTGTATGTTTATTAAGGATGCATACTTAGTTTTCATGCATGAATCAGATGCTAGAATATAAATGAGTTTCACCTAATCGTTACAAGTTTATATTCCTGAGTACTGAAGGTTGATTGTCACAATCGCGTTAATTGAATTCTGGGCAAACGTATCATGCATTCATAGTTACAATTGCCTCGTCAACACTTATGATTTTCATGAAACGTAATGATCTCTGACTGTATCTCTATTATGCATTCATGTAGGGGACTTTTGGAGAATGATTTGGGTTATCGCATGCATTCATCCAATTCAATGAGTAAAGGAAAATCTGAGGGTTAATTTGTGCATCACGGTTAATCTGGGGTGTTGAGCATCATAGTTTATTGAAAAGCAATTGGAAATCGATTCATGTGCAAGTGTGTCATGTGCGGAAAACGGACCTCTAACTAATCCATCCATCATTCTATTTCCTGAATTCGTTTTACAATCTGTTTAGTTTTACAATTTGTTTGTTTGTTTCAATTTCGTCAAAACCAAAACCCCCTTTTACTTTCTTGTTTCAAAGTGTTTAAAATCTGTTTTGTTTGTGATTTAGAGTGTTTTGAGTCAAGTCAAAACCCTAAATTCGTCCAAAGTTGTGTTTAGAGTCCAAAACTGCCCAGTTTGTGTTTTTAGGCAGTTTTGAGTGTTTCTGAGTTGTTTTAAGTCTTTTGAACCTGTTTTGAGTCCCTTGAGTCTTTCCAAATGTTTTTAACTTTGTTTTTGTGTTTAGAGTCAGTTTAGAGGCTTTAGCAAGCCCTCCTAATCCCCGGTTTAGAACGATCCCTACTTGCATGTACTACAACCATAGGGTTTTAATTTGAGTGTCATACAATTTCACATCAAATATTCCGTCAAATCCTAATGGTAACTGTTAAACTTAACTAATGGTGTTAGCATATTCCGTCAACTTTAACGGAATATGCTCTGTCTTCTCTAGCGAGTCACAGGTCGCCGGTGACTGTTCGCCGGTTTCTGGGTAAACTTCCAAACATGGTTTCTCACTCATTTTTCAACCGTTTTTCATAAAATGGGTACCAAAATGAAGCTACGAGCATGTAGAACACAACCATACATGATTCAAAGCTTAAAATCAACTAGATTTTACCTGAGGAAGCTCGATAATTTGGCAAACTTTGAAATGCTTCGATCTCAGTCTTCTGACGTCCAAAACCTTCCAACGAACCACTCCGAGCTTCCTTAGGACTTCTTTAAGCTCCCTATGAGCTTAAAATCTCCAAAAACACAAGGTTTTACGTGAGCATGAATAGTGACAAAATTGGGAGGTTATGGTTCTACGGGTTTTCGAAAGCTTTCTTACCTGAAACTTGTACCAATCGATTTGTATCCACCTTAGGAATACAATGGTGTCCTCTTTGACCAAGATCCATGAGTTTTTGACGGGTTTTGGTGTTGTCTGTACCAAACCGAGAGGGAGAGAGAGAGTGTGTACGGGAGAGAAGAGAGAGAATGGGGAAAGGGAATGAATGTGGACTTAGTTTGGTTACCAACCAAACAAAACAAGGTCTTTTAGTTCACTTAGGTCTAACACTTAGGGAAAATAACTTGTCCAATTTAAATACATAACACTCACCACACTTGTAAATTTCCAAGGGTAATTCCGTCATTTCACATCTTCGAAAACAATTTCCCGGGACGAGCTGTTACAGTTATAATTCCAAATATATGTTTAAAATTAAATAATATATATATATTTTATTTATTTATTTATGTCGGTTCGGGATTACCGAACGAATGAAAATGTGAGACCAATTTCCGTACCAAAATTTCAAGATTGTTTCGGGATAAGGTACCGGAATGTTCGGTTCCGAATTTTTTTTGGTTCGATTTCGGGATTTTTTCGATTCGGTTTGAAATTTTCGGTATTTTTTTCCATCCCTGGCAACCTCTTCTCAAAGAAAAGCCTTTAATTATCTTACAACACGACTCTGCACCTTAAAAAAGTAAAAACTAATAAAAATAACTTCAAAATTTTGAACTTTTACAAAAATTATTTAATAATTTTATTTAATAATAAAAAAAAAGATAAACAAAATAAAAATAATAAAAAAATACTTATCAAAGCGCGTGCAGCAGCCTTCTGAAGCATCGCCCTAGACACAAGATGAGATGGGACTTTGAACATGGCAACGTGGAGTGTTTCCCTTTAGGCCCAAAGGCGCTAGAGGAGATTCCAACCCAAATCTAGTTTGATCACCTAGAAAGAAACTACTTACCTTGATAACGGGACCTCCCTCCTCACCGCCAGCAAGAGATTTTTTATTTATTTTTGTTTTTTAGTACAACGATATATTTTACACTAATAAAAGGAATCCTATGAACTGAAAAGACATGGAAATGATTCCAATCCAAATAAATCTCATGAGATGGAAATGATTTGAGACAGCGATGGATTCATTTTGTGTCGTGACCTTCATCTTCTAGGGAAGTGAATCCTATGAACCGAGTGATTTGTCATGCTTCAGGTCGAGACAGATTGATTGGCTATCTGCTGGTGTACCATACTGTCCAACAGGGGCGGCACACCCTTCAAGGATGTTAACTCGACGTTCGTTAAGTACGTCTATCCTTGTAGGCATGTTTACAGCTGGTGTATGATCTTGTCACTTTAGCTACATCAGAGGAATGCGTCTGGAGCAACATTCTGAAAGCTAGAACACATCACACTTGCTTATCACACTTGTGCGGTACGGGGATCGATATGAGACATAGTAGGCAACGTCCACACGAATTCGTGTCGTTCTACCGGAACGTTGACTTTCTTATCTCCCCTTAACGACGAGAAGACTGTCTCATTGAAGTGACAATCCTCAAAATGAGCGGTAAAGAGATCGCATGCAAGGGCTCTAAGAGAGCTATTATGAAGGAGAATCATAATCGACAAAGATTCACAACCTTTTGTGAGGACCCATATTGGTACGTTCCGGCGGCGCAACTTGGCACATGGAATGCAAACCCAAAAGGCGTAAATACGAAGCGTCAGGTTCGTACCCAATATCCAACTGTAACGTTGAATAGGTTGGGTGGTAATCGGCCTCAAGGTGGACCAACATAGCTACGTACAAGATTGCATAACCTTAGGCAAAAACCGAAAACATGGTGCGTTCACTAAGGTCATTTAAATTACGCTTTATGATCACTATGTGAGGCTATTTTGGGGTTGAGAATAGCATATTTATGCGACTTAGCTAGCTTGTTTTCATGTATTTATGTTGTTATTTCTTAGTTATTTTAGTCTTTTAAGCCATTTTCGTGTGTTTTCAAGTTTTAAGGACAAAGTATGCAAGAAGGTGCATTTTGGAGCCTTTTGGAGCAAAATTAGGCTTAGAATGGTTATTACATGCTTGGAGCAAAAGGAATGGACGAAATTGAAGACTTGAAGATGTTAGGATTCCTAACCAAAGAAGGATTCCTAATCAAAGGAGGATTCCTAATCGAAGAAGGATTCCTAATCAAAGGAGGATTCCTAATTGAAGATGGATTCCTACTCAAACAAGGATTCCTACTTGAAGTAGGAAAGTTAAGCCAAGGTTTCCTATTTTGGTTTGACCTTTCCTAATCCTAAATGTCCCTAAGTTCCAGCAACATTGAAGGCCTCCTATGCATTTTAGGACACAAATTGAACCTTCCTTGCACATAAACAACCCTTGCCGCACCGCATCTCTCTATTCCCTTCCTTGCCGTGCAAGGGATCTTCCACTTGCCCAATTTCTGAACCTAAATCAGCAAGGAAATCTTTTTTCCTTGCCTTGCAAGGCATTCCCTTACCCTTTCCATCCTTACCGCATCTACTTGCCCAATTTCCTTAGGATTCTGACTTTAATTCCTGTTTCCCTTAAAGTTTTGGTTTAATTTCTATTACCTAAATTGTTTCTTAGCTTTATTACCCTAAAGTCTCTAAATAAAACTCTTTGCCGCACGTAGGGGGATTCATTCATTCACCCATTCATCCATTCACGCCAGAAATCAATCCACACCTCTGCCGCAACTCCCATTCAACCTAAAACGCATTCCTGACCCCAAAACACATCCCATACACTTCACCCACCTTTGTGCCGCAGCAAGGAGAAAGAAGGAAGGACTCTTGGATGTTCGAGCTTGATTGTTAGAGCACTCTAGGTGTAATTCGTTCTATGTTTGCAATGTTTAATTTCTTTTCCTTTCGTTTTGCTGTGAACATGAGTGGCTAAACCCCTCTTGGCTAGGGGTGATTTCAAAGCCATGATTATTTGGGCAATTTGAGTTGATAAATTCCAGTTATGAATTCTTGAATTGTGAATGCAATTGGCTTAACTATTTGATTGATAACTTATTTGTGTTTGTTGATTGAGGGTCGACACTTAATTGGCATGCATAAATCTGATGCTAGAGTATAAGGGAGTTTCACATAATCGTTACAAACTTATATTCACAAGTAGTGAAGGTTGCTGGTCACGATCGCGTTAAGTTCAACTCCTAGCATGAGTGACATGATGTCATAGTTGCAAGTGCTTTGTCAATGCTTATGATTTTCATTGAACGTAATGATCTTTGATTGTATCTCTATTATGATGTCATGTAGGGGACTTTTGAAGAATGCTTTGGGTTGTTGAATGATGTCATCCAATCCAATAATACAAGGAAAATCTGAGGGTTAACTAGTGATGTCACGGTTAATTTGGGGCATTGTCGTTCATAATTCAATGAAGGAGTAACTGGAAATCGATTCGTTTGCATACATGTCATGTGTGGAGAAAGAGCCTCTAGCTAATCCATCAACCATCTTATTCCCCAAATTCGTTTTAAAAGCTGTTTAGTTTTACAATCTGTTTGTTTTACTTAAATTCGTCCAAAACAAAATCCCCCTTTACTTTCTTGTTTCAAATAGCTTTAAACTTGTTTTGTTTGTGTTTTTAAGTGTTTTAATCAAACCCAACCCTTATTTTCGTCCAAAATTGTGTTTAGTGTCAGAAACTGCCTAGTTAGTGTTTTTAGGCAGTTTTGAGTGTTTTTAGCTTATTTTGAGTCTTGTGAACTTGTCTTGAGTCTTTTGAGTCTTTTCAAATGTTTTTAACTTTGTTTTAATGTTTTTGAGTCAGTTTTGAGGTTTTAGCAAGCCCTCCTAATCCTCGGTCTAGAACGATCCCTACTTGCATCTTTACTACAATTTGACAACAAGGGGGTTTAATTTGTGTGCTTAACTTATTTCGCATCAAGGGTGAACATGGGAATTTCGATGTCCAATTATAAACCCAAAAGACATGCAATACTTTATCAAAAATCGTCGATATAAACTCTCCGACATTATCCAATCTTCCAGATTTTGTGGGAGAAGTAGGTTGGTAAACCCTTAAAATCGCCAAGAAGGTTTAGTAGCAATGTGTGTGGACAAACATGTGACTAGTTTGTCGATTCATCAACCAAAACCATAAATATTTATATGGTCCGCATTTTGGTTGGATTAGTCCATATATATTCCCTTGAATCCACTGTGAAAAAGGGTGATTTCGTATCTTTGCAAGGGATGATTTAGAAAATCAATTTCCCCAATGAGCAGGCTTGGCAAAGTGTGCTTGTAGGCACAAAGTCGTTACTTCGGGTAAGGAGATGCGTCGTAGTATCATTGTTCAACCCAAGTGTTACGCTTTCACATCAAAGTGAGATATAGCACTTAATTTTTGTTTTATTTAATGCCTATTGGTGTTTTAAGAGTACTTGTGGATTGACGTATAGTGCGACTTGTCAGATATATTGGGTCATATGGTATTTACCCATTCTCTTTCCCCGATCAAAATATCCTCCCCTTTGCCCAAAAAAGATTGATTGAATTATCAAAAATTTGGAGCATGAAGTTCAATCAGATTCATTTTTTCGAGAGGGTATACATATTAATAATATCGATTAGAATAACTTACAGTTGTCTTGGTTAGGCCAATAAAATGATGTATCCAGACTCCGTTAAGAAAAAAAAAAGGGTAATAAATCTATTTATCATTACTATTTCTATCATATTCTATTTCTTTATATATTTATAATAGAAGTGGTCTCCAAGTGTTAATCAATCGAGTAATATGATGAATGCGTTGGATATCGAGTAAGAAATTAAATAAATTGTAAAAAGGAAGTCATAGCAAAAGGATGTGGTTTTGTGGCATTTTCCATATATGTGCAAATCCAAATTGGGGGGATCTTTACTCACAGTAGAGAATAAACCTAAAAAAATGGAAGAAGCCCATTTAGAAACAAGAAAATTACATCGCAATTGAGATTGGATCTCGATGAAACAATACATCAATGAAAAATTAGTTAGAAAAATGTAGTAATTTTTTAATAGATAAGCAAAACTGGGTAGAACCCATCTTTTTTGAAAAATGAAAAAATAATTGTAGGCATAATTTACTGAACAATTATGGAGGCCATAGAGAGGTGGTGCAGCACAGTAGAGAGAAAGAGAGAGATGTGTAACTATGAGGTGTGTTTTATTCCACCCCATTGTGCCTTTATTTATAGTGGTATGGAAGGTTAATTCCTTACCCAAATAGGATTATAACTCTAATATGATAATATCTAGTCTAACAGATATGCTAGAATCCCATAAGGATATCCTAGATATATTAGGATTTACACAATCACATTCCTAATCTAATAGGACTGCAACACTCCCCTTTGAGTGTGTAAATACTCAAACAAATGGCGCATCAGGTCTTCAGCGATGAAGTAAGTACAGTTGATGAAGTCGTTGACATAATGAGCAAATGGGAGTCTCAAATCAACGAAAAAATGCATAAAAGTAAAACACACAAACCTCGCTATGGTAAAACCCAAGGTAGGAGAAAAACCTATAGGCTAAGGAGAAAAGTGAGAAGTTGCATTAAGTCAAAACTATACATCTTCTGGATGCAAGTAGAAGAGCTCACAAAGGTATGATCAGCCCAAGATGGGTGCTTCGTCAAAACCTAGATAGGTAGTAAAAACCCAGTGGGAAAAATGTTCCTAGTCGTAGGGAAAAAGAGTACATTAAGATCAAGTGAGTATATTTCTGGAAACTCCCCCTGAGTTTGACAGAACTTCCAAATGAGAACTATAAGCATTGCATATGAATAGTTAGGCATACCAATTCCTCAGACAAGCTTCTGGAAGGTTGACTTCGGCAGTGATGTCCTGTAGAGGTCGGCAAGGTTGTTTGGGATCGATTTGCATGACTTCAATCTCCTGATGCTTTGCTGATGTAGATGTAGACGCAATATGTCTTGGTATTGACTTCGTTGATGTATCATGTCTTGGTCGGGTTGATACATGCGGCATAATCTTCATGTATCGTCGTTGTGACTCAACGATGGATGAAAACAGTAAGTACTTCGAATATGCTCAATAAGAACTCCTAACCATGTCTCACGTGTGGCGTAGTGAAGTAAGGTGAGTCTTGGAACGATTCGAAGATTTCACAACTAAGGTCATATCGTGAACCTCCAAGATATTGTGATATCCCTAACAGTAAAGTCATAACCATTTAGGGAATTACCTTGTGCGGGTTTGATAAGTAACCAGCGTTAGCATAACAAACAAGGCAAGCATCATTCCGAGGATCAGGGGGTCAGATCCGCTCGAGATGCGTTGGGATTTGCCCAAATCCGTAGTACCTTCAGGGTGGCGAAAAAAGTCTTTAATACCAATTCAGTTGTTACGCGTAGGCACGGTGATGCATCTATACCAATAGATCAATAGTGAATGAGATATCCTATCTAATGCAATGAACTAAGTACAATAAAGCGCAAAGTTGAACTTAGATATGGAATTTCTGATTCCATAACCTCTTCAATGTTCTCATTTTCATATAACGTATGGAAGATTATATCTATACCCAAAGGTAACACCTTCAGGGTGTAGTTTGACTTGTAGACCAAAGTACCGTCAGAATAACGCTTGAACTTCAGGTTGAGGCGTAAACGAGTTTCCCAAGATTCTACATCTCCAATTTCATCTTCATGTCATTGACATAAACTGTAACTCTAGCGATTCGGAATAAGACTTCATAGTTTAACATGCAAGGGCATTCATTTATATCCCTGACTGATTAAATAATCACTTTGACTGGTATACCACATCCGCTGGATTGCTTCAATTCGTAAGTGAATGCCTCAAACAAGTTGAGAAGGTATTCTGTGGTTTAGAACTATTTGAACCGTTCCATGTAATTCTTCAGGAACTTGCATGTAAATCTCTGTATCTATATCCCCATGGAGAAACACTAACCACATTTCATAATGCTGTAATCAATCACAGGGCGTTTGAGAGAAACCTTGTGCCGTAAGGCGTGCATGATATCGCACTATTTCATTCATCTCATTACGCTTCCTTTCCCACTAGTAACACTATAGGGTTACCTTGGGCAGTGTAGGAACGATAGGTCTAAACACATTTTGGTAAGGAATTTAACCTAGATTGTAATTTCGGTTGTCCAATCAGTTCTACGTTGTCACTAATCAACAAAACACGGTCCGATATCGTTGCTTTTCATTCATGTCGGTAGCTACCATATAAGTGAAAACATCATTGATGATAATCTCATTCCAATTCCACTATCTCATCTAATTTAGTATACTGGACCAAGAACTTCAAGTCTCGGGAGTAATCGAGATTAATCTCATGAGATGGAAATGATTTGAGACAGCGATGGATTCATTTTGTGTCTTGACCTTCCTCTTCTAGGGAAGTGAATCTTATGAATAAAGTGATTTGTTGTGCTTCAGGTTGAGACAGATTGATTGGCTATCCGCTGGTGTACTGGACCGTCCAACAGGGACGGCACACCCTTCAGGGTTGTTGACTCGACGTCCGTTAAGTACGTTTATCCTTGCAGGCATGTTTACAGCTGGTATATGATCTCATCACTTTAGCTATATCAGAGGAATGCGTCTGGAGCAACATTTTGAAAGCTAGAATACATCGCACTTGCTTTTCACAGTTGGACGGTAAGGGGGTCGCGATGAGACATAGTAGGCAACATCCACGTAAATTCGTGTCGTTATACATGAACGTTGATATTCTTATATCTCCCTAACGGCAGGAAAACTGTCTTATTGAAGTGACAATCCTCAAAATTAGTGGTAAAGAGATCACATGCAAGGGCTCTAAGAAAGCTATTATGAAGGAGAATCATAATCGACAAAGATTCACAACCTTCTGTGAGGACCCATATTGGTACGTTGCGGCGACACAACTTGGCACATGGAATGCACACCCAAAACGAGTAAATACGAAGCGTCAGGTTCGTACCCAGTAACTAACTATAACATTGAATAAGTTGGGTGGCAATGCGCCTCAAGGCGGACCAACATAGCTGGGTACAAGGTTGCATAACCCTAGGCAGAAACTGAAAAGTTGGTGCATTCACCAAGGTCCGGGCGATCATTTAAATTGCACTTGATGATCACTATGTGAGGCTGTTTTGGGTTGAACATGGGAATTTCGATCTCTAATTATAAACCCAAAAGACATGCAGTACTTTATCGAAAATCGTCGATATAAACTTTTCGACATTATCCAGTCTTCCAGATTTTATGGGAGAAGTAGGGTGGTGAACCCTTAAAATCAGCCATAAGGTTTAGTAGCAATGTGTGTGGACAAACATGTAACCAATTTGTCGATTCATCAACCAAAACCATAAATAATTATATGGTCCGCATTTTGGTTAGATTAGTCCACATATGTTATGTTGAATCCACTGTGAATAAAGGTGATTTCATATCTTTGCAAGGGATGATTTAGAAAATCAATTTCCCCAATAAGCAGGTATGGCAAAGTGTGCTTGTAAGCACAAGGTCTTTACTTCAAGTAACGAGATGAGTCGTAATATCATTGTTCGACCCAAGTGTCCCAAATGGTCGTGCCAAAGCAAGTAAACTGCTCAATCACTAGGCTCCAGGCTGGCCACATATGGCATTTTCCCAGTTGAAAGATAGCCAATTGGCCCCAAAGCAAAGCTTCAGGCTCATTTTTGGAGGTGGTGCAAAGATATTCCACTCTATTTTCTGCATTGGTTTCATTCATAATCATTGTTCTCTCAAATATTCTTAAGCTCAACGACGTTCTTCCGGAACGGGGAGAATATAAGGTCTCTGACATGGTAATTTAGTATCATTCAAACAACGAGGAGTGTGCCAATGATCTTAATCAGGTTGGATAGACCTAAAGTTGTTGCTAGAGATGTGATTTAGGTATAAAGTTAGTGTACGTAGTGTCGCAGTCATCCAGACAACTAACTTTCCCGTATTCGTACCTAATCACGTATTTAATTGAATTCGGTCGCATGTTTTAAGAAACATGGTTACGAAGGGGATTGCTAATTAACTCATATTTAGGTTATGAAAAAATTATTTAAAAAAAAAAAAAAAAAAAAAAAAGAACCTTTGGGATTGCTAATTAACAGACAAAATAAATAAATATATATAAAGCAACTAAGCCATCATAGTATTTTTGGACTACTCCATAAACAAAAAGAAGGGTGGTTATTGGATCATTTACCAACTCGAGTCTGATAGACCGTATTTTTAATTTATTTGATATTTAAGTAAGGTAAAAACGAACTCCATTCTAGAGCCATATGCAATGCGTAAAAGATGTATGTGCGGTTGTTCAATTATATATTTTATTATTCTTTATCTCTTCACATTATCATCATGCGAGATAGAATAAATATTTAGTATGTTATATCATCAGGGTAATGATCCATCAACTTGCTACTTCTTTTTGTGAGGCACATACAAGAGAATTTATCTTGGAAGCGAAAGAACTACTAAGTTGCGTGAAACCGTCACAAGGGTTTATGTACAAAGGACAAGCAAACCCTTATAGGTTATATATGTAGATATGAAAAGAGATGTTTTTATGTCAGCAACAAAAGCCCAAGTTCATGGAATTGTTGATCTTGTAGTGACTGAATGAAAAAAATAACAAAAGCTTCAAATGAATTGGTGATTGGAGATTTTCTCTTCTTACCGGATTTAATATTCTATTCATTAATCTATTAATATAGAAATAAAATAATTCATAATCATCCGGTTAAGATCGATCTAAACCAGCCTATTATGTATACATATATGATTCAATATGTGGCGCCAGCTATTAAACAACTTATTAGAAACACAAGATAGCCAATAAAAAATGTCACGAAATCCCCCATTCTTGAGGGATGTTCTTAGCGACAAGGAGCATGTACTAAGGTGTATGTGCGACTTGTTCAATTCATGGGCTAGGACAAAAGAAAGAAAACAATTGATCAAGTATCAACTATCAGTGACACTGCTAGTGAATAGACTAGAATGGAAGAACTCAACTCAATATTTAAAAATAAAAAGGATCTAACTTTCTGTTGTGGTATCAAATGTATGGTTTCCGTTGGTGCAAATCCAACCATAAACCCAAACTCTGCAAAGTTTTCACTCTGGTCCCTTGCCTTGGCTTGGGGCTGGCGGCAACATCTTCCGCCTTCTTCTAGCGTCCTCTCTTCCTAGCCTCTATAATCCTCACACCTTAACCCTCCCCAGCCCCCTCTCGCCCGTTTGCTTCTCCCACGACCTTCACTTTCCTTCACTGTCCTTCTTCATTCTCACTTTCTGGGGCTAAATAAGCAAATTTGGGTTGGTGTTTGTTTGGTTGATTAGTGGATCGGGCCCTCCCTCTATGGCTTGCTCTTTCGGGTTTTATGGCTCTTCTTGATTGTTTTGTGGTGGCAACACCTTGTGGTGAAGTTGCTGATGGCGACGGTAACGCGATGGAGTCATGCATTCTAGAGGTTTTTCTTTTTCTCAGATCTATGATGTTTCTGTCTTGGGTGAAGTAAGACATAAGGTGTTCCCGGCGGTAACTTTCCTGGGTACCTATAATGTTTGGCGTGCAGAGCTACAGTCAGAGTTTTCTCTTGGTGATTTGGGCTAACTGAGGGCTTTGCCCTTGGAACTATCGTTTAGTCATATTTGGGTTCGTTGTGGTGGTGGGGTTTGGCGATGCAGCGTCGTAGATGGTTTTGGCTTGGCAACCCTTTTGCCATCCATGTTGTTTGTTGCTACCCTTATTATAATTGCGACCCATACCATATAGCAAAAATTTTTAGTAGATTTTGGTGCTAACATGTCTTATGCAAGTTTATGGGTTGTGGTGGCATTTCAACGACGATGGCGGTTCTGACTAGGTATCTCATCCCGCCTCACACCTCTGGGTGTCATCCAGGCTACAACTGGCATCCCACGCCTTCTGCCAATTCCACTCGTGCCTCAACAATCCATACCTCCTGCCAATTCTGCATCTACTTCTCCATTGAGGACACGTCGGTTCTTTTGTTTTTTTGTCTATACTACTTCGGCAAATTGATTGTGCCATTATAATGTTTTTGTAGCCTCACTGGTTGCGATGACTTTTCTGAGGGTTTAGGTGGTTGGTAAGTTACGTCTTGTCTAGTGGTGTAGTTTTGTGGGGTGGCTGTATAGAAGTCTTAATTATTTGCGTTTTGTGCTAATTACATCCAGATCAAGAAATTGATCACTGAAGCATATGTACCTATCTAACATCCTTATAATTGGTCTGTAATTAGTTGTTTGTGGTAATGAAACTCTATCGCTTTTGTCAAAAAAAAAAAAAAAAAAAAACCTTAATGCAAAGCTTTTATCTTCAATGTGTATGTGGTCTACTCTTAACATGGAAAATGTGGGATGAGTAATACTAGGAGACCAAAAATGACTAGTGTGTAATTCTTTATGGGACTTTCTAAGGTGTGGACGAAGTGTGCAGACAAAGATCTAAAGGCTGAAAAATGCACGAGCTCATGAGTCGAATCAGGTCGTTGTGACGTGCTGGCTTGTGATAAGTTGTGTTGTACTTGTGAAACTTTGTTGCAGGTAGACATTGAAGTATAATTCGATGAAGGGGTGAGGTACAAGTAGAAGAAATTGTTGTTGAAAGAGAAGATGTAGATGTAGGGGATGAATTAGGTGCAGGGAGGGTTGAATTTGTGGTACCAAGAGTAGACGAAGAGTTGAAACCCAAAATGAGAATTAAGTTTGGTTCTTTAGCTGAAGGGTATATATTTTACAACAATTATTCACTTGCAGTGGGGTTTGGGATTCGGGAGCATAGTAGTAGAAAGTCCATTGATGGTGAATGTTGGTTAAGGAAAGAATTTGTTTGATGCAGAAAAGGGAAGATGATGGATAATGGTAATTCCAAACCTAACAAGAGAGGAAAAATGGGAGATGCTAGAACTCAGTGCAAGGCGAAACTTGTGCTGAATAGGGGAAGTGGTTGTGAAAAGTTTATTGTAACAGTTTTCAATGAAGGATACAACCACCCTTGTTAAGTGCGTCACACTTATTTAGATCACACCGTCGAGTTTTGGAGGCAAAGAAGGCAATGATTGAACAATGCGCGGAGGCCAATATTTCCATAAGTAAACAAGTGGCTTTGTCGAAAGTGCAAAGTGGAGGAATTGGAAATATTGGTTACACCCTCAAGGATATGTATAACATGGAACAGTAATTGCGAGCTCATCTAATCGGGCATGATGCTGAAATGTTGAAAGGACATTTTGAGGGTTAGAAAGAAAAAAACGATTCATTCTTTTTCGAGATGGAGATTGATGAAGGTGGAACATTTGGGAATTTCTTTTGGGCAGATGCTAAGTCATGACATAGTTACAGCCTTTTTGGTAATGTGATTGTGTTTGACACCACTTTCAACACCAATGTCTACGAGATGATGTTTGCTCATTTGTTAGGAGATAATAACCATGGTATTTGGTTGTGCTTTCTTGAAAAATGAAAAAACTGAGAGGTTTGAGTGGTTGTTTGAAGAAATTCTTAAGGCTATGCCGGGTGAGCCGTCGAAAGTCATAATTATGGATCAAGATGGAGCTATAGCAAAGGCTATTTGCAGCAAATTACCAATCACGTTTCATCGGTATGACATATGGCATATTAGTAACAAGTTGAATGATAAGGGTTAGGTTGAGGGCGCTTTCAAGGATTTGCATGATTGCATATGGGATAACGAAAACAAAGAAGAATTTGAGGCAAACTGAAAGGTGTTGGTAGAATAACATAAGTTGGTTGGTAAAAGGTGGCTTCAGGACATTTATGACTTGCATGCACAATGGGTTCTGACATTTTGTAAACATGTTTTTTTCCGCCGGAATGTCGAGCAGTCAGCATGCTGAGAGTTATCATTCCTTTTTCAAGCAATATGTGCATACGAGCACTCTTTGATTGAATTCATCATTATGTTTAATCGAGCCCTTGGAAGGCAACGTCAGAACGAGATGGTTGGTGACCATAATGATGAAAACCGTGCCCTTCTATTACAACTTTGCACCCCAATAGAATAGCAAATGGCCAAATTGTACACACGGTTTATGTTCGAAAAGTTTCAACTGGAAGAATTGAAAAGTTTGACTATTTGTTGAGGAAGAAGTTTGGGGATGGGAATGAGGTAGCATACGAAGTACTTGAGAGGGCTACGAGGGTGACAAAGATGAAGAGGTTGGTGGTTCATACAACCTCTGGTTACCTAAATGGAACTGCAAAGATATGGAGTTTCAGGGACTTCCTTGTCCACACTTATTGGCGTATTTGAGAATGAAACAAAATAGAGTTACTGTCAGAACATTACATACTGAAAAGGTGGCTTCAAACCGCCAAATGCGACATTGTTTTGGACATGGAAGGGAAAAAATTGGGCAAACATGCAGACAATTCTACCATGTCCAAAATAGCTCAATTTAAAAAATAAAAAATAAAAAGCTTCAGACTTGATTGACAAGGTGGTGATGTTGGAGGAAGGTACTGCACTTCTGTCTCGAACTTTGAAAGCATTAGATACGAAGCTGAACTATTTGGGTGGTGGTAACCATGGTTGGAAAAGAAAACAGACTGAACTAAGGGGCAGAAGTTCCTAAACCGAGGTGCTTAAAGATCTCATTCAAGTTGAACGAAAAGGGAAAAAACAAGTATAAATGAGAAGGAAAGTCAAAATTAGAGATGCAGGGGTGCGAAGAAAAATTGCCCATGGCCAGACACAAGGTACGCAACGTAATGAAATGAAATATAGCTTACGGTTTGGTTGACAATATATTTGTGATTATAATGTTTGAAATAACTTTGGATTGATTTGTAATTGTTCAGTTCTTATTGGAGCGAGCCCGAAGAGCTCACACAAGTGACACCAAACCCAATTCCTGGTGATGTTACCGGGCGCAATGAAGCTACTGACCTTGAGCCTAATTCAATGTCAACCCAAAGCAGTAACACTGAACTTATAGGAGGTAATTCGGGGGTGCTAGATGATTTTAAGGAATATATAATGAATGACCATTAAGGAGGGTGTGAATAATTAAATTTTGTGGCTATTCATTTTGTTTGCAAGATGTGTTAATTAGGGGGATGAACTATTATTTACTGGTGGCCATAGTTGATTTTTCAAAGTTTGTGTGGGTTACAGCAGTGATGGAATGTGTGATCAACTACGGGTGACATGTTATGAGATCGTATGAATATTTTTGAATACATAGGAACATCTATGAAACTTGTACTTGCAATACTTACTTAAGCTTGAAATTACGATATAGTTAGATAAGTCCCCATAAAATGTACATAATTAGGATGGGAACAAATATATAGGAAAGGAGATACGAGGCTACACATATATGGGTGTGTTGTGAGCTACCTTTATGTACTTGCGTTTGGTGTACTCATCACAATCTCTAACGATGTCTTCCACTTGTGAGGCCATAATGCAATCCTAATCACAACCAGGCCAAACCCGATGGAGATAGGAACAAAATTTCTCAAAACCCATCATAGAAAGTAGAGTCACACTCTTCTTGGAGATGCTTTGTCTGCCATGAATAGATTGACCTACGATGTACTTCTTCCTTCTCTTTTTCAACTAGTGCTTCATACTTACGTTTTCGGCTATGTATTAAGCGTTTGTACTTTGTTAATTTGCACAATGCCTTGTTCAGCTGTTGCTATAATGCAACCAATGTGGACTCTTTTTTGAGGCACTTTTGATGCCACTCGTTGGTAGAGCGTGAGTTGGTAGAAACTTTGGCCTTTGATTTTGCAATTTGATCGATGAGAATTACTGTCACTCCTCGAGAGAGCCATGACGTGTTCCTAAACTATGGGTACTAAATTGTTCTTGCCTGCATTTTATAGATGACCAATTTAGATGTCATTAAATGGCACAACAAGCCATAAATGGATGGAAATAGATTGTCTATTTACAACTAGTCACAATACTCATTCCAATTGCTTACCCTTTTTTGTGTAACTACATTAGGAATGTGTGGTGGACAAACCAAGTGTTGCCCAATGACTTGTCATTGCTTTCCATTTGTAGATGATCAATTTAGATGATTAAATGTGAGACCAACAAAAACTAGACGAATTGACTTATTCATGACTGCCTATTGAAGGTATATGATGGCTTGTGAAAATGGTGTTCAGGTTGTCAGGAGTTGAGTTTACAACTTCTTGTTCATAAAAAATCCTTCCAAATCCTAAACCTTTTACTGTAATGACATTAAGAATGTGTTGTAATGGCAACAAAATGTTCAGTTCGTATACTGTCACATTTAGGCAAAAAAATTGACGGTTTTATATACGTGTGTGTTTATGAGCACTTGTAAAGACCATTGTCTGCCCTCACGTAGTCTTGTCACTTTGGTCTTTCGAGTAGCAGAAAATAAATTTTCAAACATAGAAGTGAGACAAAAACTCAGTATTACACAGAAACATGTGACCACTCCCACATCTAATGTTGAAGAAAGTGTACAAACATTTGTGTTCCAAAAAACATGTAGTCATCCTACTCCCACATCCAATTTTGGAAGACATTCTACAAACATTTGTGTCCCAAAAAACATGTACTCAACCCATTCCCACTTCCAATTTGGAAGACATTCTACAAACATTTGTGTTCCAAAAAACATGCACTCATCCCACACCCACATCTAATTATGAAGACATTCCACAAACATTTATGTTCCACAAAACATGTACTCATCCTAGCCCCACAAACTTAAATAAGTGAAGCATTACCATAACCAAGGAGCTTGTGTATGACTACTTGAAGAATTTCTTAATCATTTGGCAGTACAAGTTAGGCATACACTTCATAGAATTAACCCATTCATGCGTAACATTTTTTTTCCTCATTTCAACTTCCTTCTTACTGTAGGTACACCCCTTCAAATTTTCTATTGGATAATTTTCATTCAAGTGTTTCATGTGGTGGATGCCAGATAGCAACATGGTTGCCTCCGACTTTAAGTCTCCATTCTGCTTTTCAATAGTACTTAACTCCCCATGAATACACTCGATTTCCCCTTCCAACTCATGTTGTATACAATTCCAAAACAAAATTCACTCTGTTGAGATATGCCTACCTAAAAAAAAACCATGCTTGTAAAGACACGTAGCAGGATCTGGCTTCGGATGTGGCCGCTTCTTGCCATAATTTGATTCTTTGGCAGTGGGTGTATTCACAGTGATTGAATGCTGAGTTTTGGAGTTTGGTGTAGGTCGAACACAATTGCCATTGGAAGTATTAAAGATGATGGGATTTGTTTTGGGAGGTGGAGTATTAATTGGATGAGGAGTTATAGATGTTTGTGTATTTAAGAGGATTTGGGATGGAGTTTTGGGTGCAGTTGGTGTATTGACTTAGAATGGAGGTGAATTGGGTGGTGTTGCCATGATTTAGTGCAGTTAATGAAACTGCAGAGCTGTAAGGACTTAAGAGAGGGTTGGGGTCGGGGGGTTTTGGGTGATAAGATGGGATTAAAATCCTTTTTTCCTAAAGTGTGCAAAATCAGAGAGATTAGAAGGGAAAGGGTCCCCCTCAGTTTTGATTTGCCACCTAAAATGATGCAGGTGGAGGCCTCAAGGGGAAACCACGTCAAATTGCATGTGCAATAACAACATTTTGTAAAAAAAAAAAAAAAACTTACAATATGATCGGTTTCAAACGTTATGTGAACCATCCAAATCGTTCATCTTTTGCAATCCACCAAAAGATAAAAATTTGACAAAAATAAAGGCCCATAAACCCTAATAGTGATGACCATGATGACATCAACCTAAAACTTAAATCTGACAGTTAGTTTTCGTGACTCTGATTTTTGCACAATGGGTTAAGGTTTTTTAGTTCAATCCTTCGTACACAGTGATTGGCCCTTGTCAATATGAGTGTTTCTAATATTTTTGCACACGTTTTTGCCTTTCCAAATTTATTTTGTACTTTTTTGAAAACAATGTCCTATATTAGTTGAATAACTATTCATGACCATTTCAATTGTTCTGCACCTCAATATGGGCATATGAACCTGATCATATCGTACTAGATGTCACCCTGACCATCTCCATATGTTTTCATAATTTTGTTATTAGACATGAAATGCCACGCGGAATTCCCATGACGCAGCCACGTCCACAATTGTAAGCGACAATGCTGTGGAGGGATATGCAATACTGTCAATAATGAAGAACATGGAAAATCATAGCCTCCCACGTGTTCAATCACGTGGTTGGGAAGATAGGGGTGGGGGACGTTAACTTCAAGGTTTGGTTTTCCCAACCCAATCATAAGCTCCCATGTCGACAGGTTTGGGTTTTCTTTTTCGAGTTCCAAAGCCAGGCTTTAGTGTTATAACATTTCATAACTTATCATTCCAAGAGTACTAAACTAACGGCTTCATCATCAACACCCAGGTTCAGAAACCCAGTGGTGGGAATAAATACCACTTACTTTACATGCACACATAACTGCAATATATACACATGCAATGCATCATTTGCAATCATTATTGCTTGTTCGTGTGCGTGTGCACATTACCATATACCTGTATTTATTGGTCATTTTATTGCGTATCACATCACCACACTTGTTATCTCTTCATTCAAACCCCTAATTGCAAACTAGAAGTTAGTGTTTCACAGTAACAATGGCTCACATCTTCTAACTTGGTGCAACTTCCTCCCGCCCTAGAAGATCAATCTCTATGCCCAGGCTTCCTGACTGGGCAAACCCATTCCTACTTCCTGACTGAGAGGAACGTCCAGTTGTTGTCGAAAGTGAGAATTGTAAGTTCACAATCGAAAGAGGTGTCACAAAAGTTGAAATCGACGTCATGTCCACCATTAAAGTAGAGCATGCAAAGAAAAGGGTGTTGATGGGGAAAGTGTTTGGCAAACCCAAGAAAGTTGATGTCATCCACAAGGAACTCGTTTTATCTTGGGCTAAAGGTGTTCAAAACACCTTCTTTGTAGACCATTCCCGCCGCAATTGGTTTGTGTTGGAGTTCACCGACAAAGATGAAATGGAGTATGTGCTGCAGGGGTGTCATTGGTATGTAAGGGGCTAGATTTTCCACTTGGAAATGTGGATGGAAGACTTTAGGTAATTAAACCCTATAGCTTTCTTAAGGGTGTGGGTTCAAATCCCTCGATACCGATGCAATTTAGGGAGGTGGAAATCATGAAGAACATCACTCAACATATCAGTCGGCTTGTAAGGCTTGATGATGCATCTATTAATTCCCTAAATGCAATGGCCATGAGGGTGTTGATTGATGTGGATGTTCGTCTGCCACTCAAGTGGGTTATAGTGGTCAACGGGGATAAGGAGCTGTCAACTTTCATCAGTTATGACAATCTGTTCGAGGTTTGCTTCTACTGTGGGAGACATACAGTAAAGAATTAGGATGTGATCAAGAAGATAAGGATGTTAGGTGGTTCATGGTGAATAAGATGTTTGGGGATGATCCAAACGTGCTGCCAAATTAGGGTGTTAAGGGTTTAGGGCTTGCATTGCTAGACACAGAGGATGATCTAATCTTTTGATTCCCTCAACCAGGAATTATCAAGAGAGATGGTCTAAAGGATGAGTCAAGAGTGGTTCCGGAGGACCACGACAGAACAGTCACCCATTTGGTTGAGGCTCTGCCCAGAAAAAAAAAAGACAAGATCTGTTAGGTGAAGGTGCAAGTTATAATCATGTCGTGGATGAAACTAGTGATGAATGGGAACATTTGGTATCATATGAGGTTTATAATTGTTAGATTTAAGGTTTATGTTTTCTTGTTTTAAGTAATGTTTTAGATTGTTAAGTTTGACATTTAGGATGGTTTACGTTTTAAGGTTTACATTGTTCGGAGCGACGTAATGTTTTTTTGTCAAATTTCCTTTTGTTGTTGGGAATGTACCACTTAGTAGTTGAACTTGGATTCTTAATTGTGATTGCTAAATGTATGCCTGTATTATTATTTATGAATGATAACTGGAAATATAATACGTTAAAAACATAAGAGTAAATATTCATAATACAAAAATAACTATTTCATAAATGCTCACAAGTTTTCATAACATGTAATGGTTCATTTCTAGAAGTGTCACTACTTCAATAGCGATCAGTTTTTAATTCATATACGTTCACAAGCATTTATGAAAATTATGTGAAGGCTTCATATACTATCACAACCTTAATTATTTATAGGGAAAGGTTGGTTTCCGTACTTGTCAAACAACAATCAAACATAAGGGACAGTTTGAGATATTGTACCTTTAATTTTTTTTCTTGCACTAGGGGTGTTTTTTTCTACTAGAAAGAGGGGTACAGTTTGAGATATTATACCTTTAATTTTTTTTCTTTCACTAGTGGTGTTTTTTTTCTGCTAGAAAGAGGGGTACAATTTGAGATATTATACATTTATTTATTTTTTTCCTTCACTCGGGGTGTTTTTGTCTACTAGAGAGATGGGTTCAGTTTGAGATATTATACATTTAATTCTTTTTTTTTCCTTCACTGGGGATGTTTTTGTCTCCTAGAGAGAGGGGTATAGTTTGAGATATTATACATTTAATTTTTTTTTCCCTTCATTATGGGTCTTTTTGTCTGCTAGAGAGAGGGGTACAATTTACGATATTATACATTTAATTTTTTTTTTCCTTCACTGTGGGTGTTTTTGTCTTCTAGAGAAGGGCATAGTTTGAGATACTATACCTTTTTTTTTTTCCTTCATTGGGAGTGTTTTTGTCCGCTACAGAGAGAGGTACAGTTTAAGATATTATGACTTTAATTTTTTCTCCTTCACTGGGGTTGTTTTTGTTCCCTACATAGAGGGGTACGGTCATCTTATACCATGGTTGTTTTCTAAACTCGGTGTATCACTAGTGTTGGAAATTGGCCTACACAAGCTGTGACAGATTATGAATGTTTAAGAATATTTATGGCAGCTTATGAACATTGATGCCAATAACACTTGAGTCAATTACTGAAGCTTGGCATTACGATATACTTCAAAAAGTGCGCAAAATGTACATAAGAACGAATAGATAAAAGATAAGAATAGAGATTTGACCCTAAGGATCCTTGCGTGGTTTATGAGCCGCTTTTACGTACTCATAAGGGAGTGGGAGTATGAAATATGACTCCACTAGTCTTCAGAGGTGGCGTATTAACGGTGATCGAATGACCAGTTTTAGCTGTTGGTGTCTTGAATAGGAATCCACAAGGAATTTTGGGCGTTACTGTATTGAATAAGGTTAGATGAGGTGATTTAGGTGGTGTTGGGATGATTCAACACACATTTAAGGTGAATTGGGAATTAAAGATGCAAAGAGAGGTGGACAATAGATAGAGATGGGAGATGAGAGTTAATGAACTGTGTTGAGAGCAATCAGGGGCCAATTGAGTGAAACCGTGGGATTAAAATCCTCTCTTTTTTGCCTTCTGCAAAGACCGAAGGATTTGGAGGGAAAAGGATCCCTGAATTTTTCCATTCCTGCCTGCAAGTGGCACCTGAAGTATCCACATGACATGCTCAAATAATACCATCAGATTATCGTTTACGTTTACGCCTTCTTTGGTCATCGCCTTCAGGGTTTCTCGGTCAATTTTTTTTTTCTTTTCAAAATATCATCTTTTAGTAGGATGCAAAAGATGAAAGGTTCAGATCATTCACACTGCATTCAAAATTTTGTAGTTTGTTGAAATTTTGCTCGATGTTTACTGAGTTTCTAAAACATAGAAAACATCGAGCAATATTTCAGCAAACTACAAAATTTTGAATGTTATGTGAACGATTCGAACTGTTCATCTTTTGCAGCCGTTAAAAGATGATACTTTGAAAAAAGAAGTACCAAAAACCCTTTACGGTGATCCCTGATCAAAGTGTAAATGAAAATGACAAACCGACAATTATTATTGGCCACTGCCCACTCTGCATTATGGGTACAGGTTTTCGAACAACATCCTTCACATAAGTTGTAGCCCTCGTCAATACGACATTTTATAATAATTTTCCCAAATTTTCACAGCCATAAATTAGTTAATAATTGATTTTCAATGCTATTCCCCTTCTCAGTGAAATTACTATTCATATCCGTTTCGATCCTTTAATGAAGCCATTTTATGTATCACCCACCTCATATTGTGCACAATGTCATCCCGAACGTATCTGTAAATTTTTCTCATTTTCCCCATTTGGAAATTTTTTATTATTAATTTTGATTTACAATATCATGTTAGTACACATTTTAATCCACGTGGAAAACCTTCAAGGGGCCGGGCCACGTGGGAAATTTTGAATGGCATTATGGTAAAGGGAGACAAAGTGTGAGGCTGCATGTTAAAAAGTGCCAAATCTCAACCACCTACGTGGTCAATCTTGTGGTTAGCAACCGAAATGGGTGCCTTTTCATAGATAGTTGGATTTCTTAAAAGACACAATGATAAGCAGATACACAATGGTTTAGGGTTTTCTAGTCATAACGTTTCACAAGCCATCATAAAAACATGCCTATTAGGAAGACGAATGTTGGAATAACTGCCATGATTGCCATTCATACATATGGGGACCTTTCACAATCTTCTGGAGGTCACTATAACCTTATATTTATTTGTCGTTACATACATCCGTCTTCACAGAACTAAAATATTGCTCTAACATTATTGAACATCCAACCTGTAACTGCACATTACTATTTGGATTCGTCAATGGCTCAAAACTTGGCCCTTGCTGCAACTTCTTCCCCGTCCATGAAGATCAATCTAGATGCCCCAACTTCCTTTCTGGGCAAACCCATTCCCACTTCCAAACCTGGGGAAAGCCCCAGTTGTCGTCCACAATGACAAATGCGTGTTCACAATTGAAAGGCATGTCACAATGGTTGACACCAACGTTGTCTCCACCGCGAACGTCAAGTATATGAAGCGGCGGGTTTTGATGGGGAAGGTGTTCGGGAAATCCGAGAGCGCCGAGGTCATACATAACGAAGTAACTTTGTTGTTTATGAAGCTGTTAAAAACACTTTCTTTTTCGATCATTTCGGTCAAAGTTGGTTTGCGTTTGAGTCCACCGACGAAGATGAAGTGAAAAACGTGGTGGAGTAACCTCCCTGGTTTGTGAAGTACCAGATTTTACACTTACAAAAGTGGACAGAAGACTTTAGGGAATCGGACCCTATATCTTACTTGAGGGTATGGGTTAAAATCCCTCGAATACCAGTGCAATATAGGTTGCTGAACATCTTGAAGACTATCACTAAACCCATCGGTGACCTTGTTAAGCTTAATGACCCTTGTATTAATTTCCTAAATGGAATGGCCATAAGGGTGTTAATGGAAGTGGATGTTTGTATCCCTTTCAAGCGGGTCCTGGTGGTGAACGGGTATAAAGACTTGCCAACCTTCCTAAGATATGAGGGTCTGTTTGAGGTTTGCTCCTACTATGGGAAGAGAACAATACTCAAATGCAGTTGTGATGTCAATGCGTTAGATACCAGTTGATTTATGGTCAACAAGGTGTTCGGGGACGAGCCAAACTTGCTGCCGAAGGGTTTCAATGATCCGAACCTAACTTTAGGCGACCTTGACAATGATCTCATTGTTTGCTTCCCTCAACCATCAAGGGCTGTCACATATGGTGCACACTCCAGGGTGGGTCCAGATGACTCAGAAATGACTGTCAGTTAGGCTCCGAGAAAAAGAAGAAAAGAGAATAAAGGTGACAATGAAGATGAAAGTGGTGGTGAAGGTAAGGGTGCAGGTCTAGGTCTAGGTGGTGCTGATGGCCTAGGTGCAAATAAATGATGACGCTTAATGTAGTGATCAAGTGCCCAAGTGGTGCTGATGGACGATTATTTCATTTTAGCATGTTTAATTTATGTTTATGTTTAAGCAAGTTGGTTTTAAGTTTGTAATGTTTATGTTTAAGCAGGTTAGTTTTAGTGTGTTATGTGGGATGTTTCCATCACTGTGTACTTTATAATTTATTTTGTCAGTTTCAGTTTCATTGTCTCGTATTAGTTATGCATGACCATTTCCTACTACTCCATCACAAATGTTCATAACAGATAAGGATAGCTTCATAGACCGTCACCTAGTTTCATAACACATAAACGATCGTTTCAAAAATTGTCTTTCAATTTCATTCAACTCGACTCATCCATAACAACAAATCATCTGGAAGGAGATAATGAAAGCATCCCCAAACCTATTACATTCATCCATACCAAGTACAAAATTGGACAAATAAATTAAGTTTACTTTCCAATTTACTTTGTCTGATTCGGTTTCACTGTCTAACTTATTGTGGAAGACCCTTTCATAGTACTTGAACTTGCTCTAGGTACACATTATGGTTCACAAGTATTCATATCACATAGTGAAAGTTGATAAACTGTCACACATTTTCACAACACGTAAGAGGCAGTTTGAAAAAAGTGTCTTTTAAATTCATTCCACTTAAGTGATAAATAACAACAAATAATCTGGAATGGGATAATCAAAGCATCCGACAACCTATTAAATTCAACCACAAGAAGTAAATAAATTGACAAATAATGTAACATCATCCACAATGAAACACTTGGACATCAAATTATATTCATCCCAAGCAATGGAACCTATCTTAACAAAATAAAAATATAGACACCACCACATGTTCACAATATAATACTTGTTCTATCGACTACAAGATTACATCGATAACCATTGCAATCATCCAACACTTCCTAGACATTGTGCACCCCATACAACATGTCGATTGCCATCCTCAATTAGAATGCAGGGACGTTTTGCAGCTTAATAAGATCGAGATGAAGGCCAACAGACAGGAACTCTATCACTTTTAAAGTGAAAATCCCATAGTCCCCCCGTGCCACCAACAAGTTTCAGAAACAATTCACACACAATTCAATCATTTAACTTAACTAACAATTCAAAAATTTTAACTGACACGTTGTTTTGCTGTGGAGCTCTTTGACTTACACGATGGATCAAGGTCCCTCCTTCACCTCCCTCGATTTGCTTCGGAGGACATCCGGCAACATATAAAAGATTGGAGCCAATTTCGTTGTCGCTTTCCAGGAATATGTTGTTGATCTCAAGGAGTTATACACAGTGATTCTTGAGCTTTCAAGTTCATCTTGACAACAACCCAATGGTTATTGAGGTTGAGGGGCATGTACATGATCTCAACATCGACCAACCAAGATGTAGAAAATGGCTCCCCCTTCCCCTTCACTATTTTCAAAAGGACATGTAAGAATGGAGTGGACGATTCGGGTTTTCAGCCTCTGGTTGCTCTATGAGCTGTCCTTACAGTGTGGTCGCGCTGATAGTACGTCTGTAGATAATTAAAGTATAAAGTAAAAAACATGTACAACACTTCTACTTCCCAAAATCACACTCAACATCCAAATTGCACATATTTACATAATTAGCACATATTATCTTAGATGGTTCACTAGAAACAAATCGTTTGTGTTGGTGCTCAACATTATCCCTACCCTCTAATCGCCATGCTTCTAGATACAGTTACAAATGAATGTGCTGCAATACACAATTTTTAATTAAACTTTTACACCAATGCATTCACAACATTATGGAAACACTCCATTGAGAATAGGGTTTACGGACTTACATCCGTTGATAGCCATCATTCCTTGTCAATAAGCTGCCTCCAAAAGTTTGTGTCTCCAACCATCATATTCTCCAATCAAACTAACAATGTAACAAAAAAATATTAACCGTCATCATTCAAATCATTTACTGAATATAAATTCCAAAGCACCAAAAGCAAAACACAATTATCACTTACTTGTTCTGGATTCCTCAACTACACAGCCTGAGTTGATTGCTTTAAACGCCGCTCCCTTTGCAGAACATGCTCCCTCACTCACCATCCTGGAGTTTTTCGGACTTTGTCACATCAAGTGTCAATGCCATGTGACGCACCACTTTCATTTTCTTCTTTGCCCCTTCTTTGGTGCCCCAATTCTTTGTCGGCAGTGGACTTTCCTCTTCGTTCCAATGTGCTCACCCTCAAGTGTGTAAATAACAACATCTTCATTAACAGAACTTCAGACTTCTGCGTGCTCGTGTGCTATCCTTTCTCCAACCAGTGCAAGCACATTATCGCACACATTTGCGAGACTTTCTAAACCAACATTCCCTTCAAGTTCCTGGAATCCCACTTCCTCCATACCTCCCATAATCTTCTTCCATCTTGATCCCTCGGCTTCCCCCCTTGCCTTCTTCACCTCCATGTTGACCACCTTCTTATTCTTCTTTGGTTTCTTGGACACCATTTCATACACTGCCGCAACTTTCACCACCATCTTCTTCTTCTTTTTCCTGTTCTTTACCAACGTCTTTCCCCTCTTCTTCTTCCTTAACATCCTTCCTCAATGTCTTCACCTCCTCCATCAACTCTTCTTCAATAGATTTCTCTGAAAAAGTATCCTTCTTGTGGGCCAAACACCACACAGCCACCTTAAACTCCTTAATTTTTACTTTCAACTCTCCGACATCATTTGTTTTCGGAGTTAAGGTTTCTGGCATCATGACATAGCATCATCACCCCATGTCTAGTAGCTTGAGTTCCTCTCTGCTTTAATGGGCACTATCTCCCGAATCCCCACCGCATGTCATTTATCTCCAGTTATCACAATTACATTTCTCAAAACAAGCATTCATAAACATTAAAAAATATTCACGAAAATTCTCACAGATATTCAAATATTTTCACAATCCTTCATAAAGTTCATAATTTTATAAATAAAGACATACCTCTCAGCTCTCAATTATGTACATCTGGACCTGTTCATGGATCAGCTGCTTATTTGTTGTCGACCACCGAAGAATTCTTGGGATGGCTTTCGGATCAGTCATCTTACAATACCGTAGTGGCTTCTCCAGTTGGGTAATTTTTTTGTATGCCCAAGCTTGCACGTACACTGAATTAGTGCTCATCACAATCACAACAATTTGACCATTATGAGTACTTAATCAAACCAACAAATTGTACCTGAAAGGCATAACTAAACCTTTTGTAGCTCTATCTTGATCTCTGCCTCTTTTTACTTCCCATCAGTTGTTCCTCTTCATCATCCTTATCTTCTTCCACATCACCATCCCCTCTTCCTCTCCCTCTCCTAGCAGCAGCAAAACAAAGGTTGTCTTGTAGTTTTCCGAACGATATCACACCCTATGAATAAGTGTTAAACATATCCTTGTCCTCTACGAAGTCTAAGTACTCTAGGTTTCACACCCACATTACTCTTCACCTCTATCAACACACCCTTAGGGAAGTAAACCAGCCATATCTTCAACGCATCATCCTCATCCTCGCATTCTTTAAACACCCCTTCAAGCTCGGCACATGTCAATGAAACCTTTTTGGTTGCTTTGTCGGGGGCGGTCTTCACTTTACCTTTGCCCTTCACACTCTTACCCTTACCCTTTATACTTTCTCCAACAAAATCAAATTTCTGAGGAAAATACTTAGTCAACAGCCAAATGTTGGAAGGCTCAACCTCTAGATCATAGGGTTCATCACAACAAAGCCTCATAATGAGGCAAAAGTCCTTCTTCATGAACCAGGTGACCTTCACTTCTTGTTTTGCCACTCTAAGGATTAACAATTCATGCCCAACTGCCCACTAAAGGCTAATCTATCGACACTGTCTAAGTGTCCAAAGCATGAGACCCTAAAATCAGCAAGATGTGCATCATTAAACTTGTGACGCAAGACTCTTAGGACATGACTTGCTTGAGAAAGGTTGTTAACCCTTCCCCTATAAAATTCTTCCTCTTTTGTTGCGGGTTGAGTTCAAACCCTTGATTTGCCATTTCCCCTATAAGATTCTTCAACACATAACAATTCAAGCATTCATCACAACCAAATTGAACAACATATACCCTGATAACAACCAAATACAACAATGTTTATCATTGACACAACTTGTCAACAAGTTCTCATGACTATACATCTAATAGGAACATACTTTGATGAGTTAAGAAATACCAGATTAATTCATAAATTTAACAAAGACTCATCGACAAAAATCATTGCCAACTCAACAATATAAATTCAATTCAACAAAACAAACTGAAGCATATATATCTTGTACACAACCTGTCAACCACAGTTCATAAACTTATATCTCACCAAAATTTCCAAATACTTCCACATCAACTAATTTCATCAACCCACTTGCATAATTAACCATAAACACTAAAAAATGTAGACAATTTTACATAGGTAACAAAATTATTTTCTAGGGTTCCAAATTTCCTAACTCACCAAATTTCACATTTAGTTTTCGGAATCAAGTTTGCCGACGACTTTTGCAGAAGCAACGACTCTGAACCCACTCCAATCAAGGAACCACCAGATTTTTTCCGTGTAAGCAACTACTAACCCTCAAACCAAAGATGCCTGAATGTCGACGTGCACTAAGCCCAGAGACAACAATTAACCACAACAATACTCCAACTGGGTTTCGAATGGTAATGAACTATTCGAACACTACCAAAGTTTTGAATGAGCACGATGTCGGGGTGAGAAGGAGATTTTGGGAGGAGAAGAAAATTTTCTGGTTTCAATTATTGTTGTCGTGGGGAGGGAGGGGAAGAGTTTAATTCCCTATTTTTTAAATTCTTGCAGGTGCCCTTTTGATTAACTCACGGGTCTTTTTTAACCCAGTTTCACGCTAAGCTCTTTCTGATGAATTCGTTTTCAGCCGTTCAAATTTAATCCTATGATCCACATCCCGACTGCTCGCACCGTTCGCAAACCTTTGTTTGCACCTTAGAAATTGCGAAATTCTCTATAATGTCATCCAGAAAGTGTGAATTTACATTAACAATTTTTTAAGAATTGTATATTTTTGTGCCAAATTATATTTCTATGAACTTCTATTCCACTTTCTTCCCTTCCCTTTCACACACTCCAACTAAGGAATCCAGGGTGCCAATTTGATCCAGCCCGATATAAGAACTGTAGGGCTGTTGCTGATCTAGTCAGTAAGTTGTATTGGGCTAGTTGACTAGATCACAACCATTGTCGGGGCTAGTAATTGATTATGTTAGAAGAAAAATAAATGGAGTCAGCGGAAATTACCTAAATGCTGGGCGAGAGTGAGTTTGGGGATTATAAAATGAATTTGGAAAATATAATAAAATAAAATAACGTTGCGAATAATATCTTATTTGGGTTCCCTCTCCTTTCTTCCTATTTATTTATCTTATTTGGGTTACTGAATAATAAGTCTTTTGTGGTGATTTGGTCACACATCTTTTAAACTCCTCAACTCAATCATCTTCTCGTCCCCTTGAAATGTATCATTTTATTTAAAAATTCAATTTTTCTCTTCTGGGTTCGTTTCCTCCCAACTCAATCATCTTCTCGTCCCCTCTATTATGGTTGGTATTTTTACGGTCTTGTAAACATTTTTGGCGTACTGTTGGGACTTATTTACTGGAACTTATTCTTTGATGATAAAAAAGTTAAAGTAGCATTAGCTTTATGTTTTTAATATATGCAGCAGTAACTTATGTACAGCTTAATTAATTTACATATAAAGTATAAAAAGCGCAACAATAAGTTCGAAATTTTAGTTTTAGAAGAAAAATCTCAAAGTTTTACTCTCAAACAATGCCCCCCACCCACCCCAATATTGAAAAGTTAAAGAAGAATGAAATTGAACAAATGAATGTTAATACATGTCTAAAAATCATGACAACTAACAAATCAAAAGAACAACATAATAATTGTGGTCATTCAGGAGATATCTTTCGTGGACCACTATAGATGCTGAGTTTGAGGACCTTTGAGCGTTTTCTGAGGGCAGTTCGATTCTTTCTTCGAGGGGGCCGAAACATATACATTGACATTGAGTCTTCCATCTTTTCAAAATTATGAATGCCTCGAGGATGTGACTGTTTGTTACCCTAAAAATATTGTGTCTGTCGACTACATTGAAAGCTTGCCCCCCTAAAACACAAGACGTTTTGGGAAGCTCACCTTCTATTGTCCTTTTCATGATTAAATAAAATGTTTTTCCCTTTTCGTTTTTAACATTTTACCCTTTTGTTTTGCTTTTTACCCAAGTCAAGTCTTCGTCCAGATTGTGCCCTAATTATCATAACCATACAAAGCATGTTCTGCTAGACATAGAATATTGTGTTTTATATTTCATGTTTATTTTCAAAATTCTATGTCGTTTTTGGATTTTATATTATTTTAAGGGGCCTTGGATTTGGTTTAGGGTTTTAAGTTCAAAGAATAATTGAACGGAAGACCATGTAAGTATGTACCTGTTGACCCTAAAAACTACCAAGCCTATGTGGCGTGCAGGCCGAGTAACTAATGAGCTAACTACGCCATTTGGTTATGTGCGGGGCGTGCCAACTCGTCGGCCAAGCTCGGCTGGGGAGTAAAATATGTCGATGTGGCGTTGGGCGCGCTGCTAACTTCTTGATCTTGCGACTGCGGCCGAGGAAGGAACACGTCTCAGCCTTCGGGTTCTAGAGCCTGAAGACAAGGCTGCTAGTTCTGTGAAGTTCAATATCAAATTCGGCTTTCAATATGCCAAATGTAGTAACCTGTAACACCTCACTTTGCTGAGAAGGCTAATGAGATAACCTCTGCCAATAAGGATTCGAAAATCCTTCTCGACCGAGACTTGGATAGATAACCAGTCGGCCTTGACACAATGCTGTTTATCCAAACTGAAGGTGCTGTGCGGTCGGCTGATTCTACAGCTCCAGTGCTGTTTATCCAAACTGAAGATGTCACAGGTTGCCTTCACAGTGTTGTTTATCCAAACTGAAGATGTGTTGGCAGAAAAAGAAAATAAAAATCTCAAGGTTTTTGAGAGGTTTCGCGTAGACCGAGGGTTTGCGCAGGGCAGTTTGTGTGTTGAATTGAAGGTGGCATTTTATGTTGTCACTGCCTCTGTATTTATAGCAGTGAACCTACTCCTGGCCGAACCAGAGATGCATTCAGACTAGAACTCCTTATCCCAATCTGATTATGATTCGGCCAATCCTAGCTCCAATGGGTTTCTGAACTAAACTCTATAATGAACCAGGTACATTCCCTGACTCTCAGCGCCTTCAGCATTAAGACCCCTTATGGTATCAGGATTCAAGCTCCGTCCCTATCCAAATCAATCCTTCTCACAAAAGGACTCTACCAAAACCGACTAGACAACTCCTGATGCCTAGCCGGCCCATAATTCCCCCGAACTACCGCTGGACCAAAAGTCTCGGCCCATTTTGTTAGTCTCGGCCCAAATTGTCATTTCGGGCCTAAACAGTACCAAAATATACAAGTACAAATCCCCGACTATATTAAGCTTCGTATCAACTCATCACTGTCATGATAGCATCTGATTTAAGAAGTGCTTGAGGATAAGCTTAACAAGTTCATTTCTTCTGGAAGGATTCTTATTGTTGGCAGTTGTTTTCCCTAGATATAACATTTTTTTTTAAATGTAGTCTTTTTTAATTGAATCTGCTCTTTTTATTGTCCTCTCTATGATCTTTCTTCCTCTCGTTGTATGATTTAGTACTAGCATTTTGTTTAACAAGATTTAGTACTAACTATTTACTTTTGTACTTGCAATAAGAATTGGAATCTCGTCATTTCCTAGTTAGTGTTTGAATATAGAGTCTATGAAGGGTGTGGATTGATACACATGTCATTTCATAAGTGAGTTAGTTAGGCTTGTTAGAATCTGTTAAGAGATAAAATTGTAATAAGATAAGGTTTATTGTAATAGGACACGATTGATGAGACGAACTATACAATATCACCTTCATATAGGTGAATCCTTGTAGTTTCTTACTAATGAAGAATACAGTTTCAAACACATTACTTTCCCTCTAAGTCTTTCTGTCTTCTTCTTCCTTCTTCCTTTTTTGCATATCTCCATTCTGGTTTATATTGGTTAACATGGTATCATCGTCTTGAAAGCTATCTTCTAGCTTTCTCGATCCTCTCTCTTCTTCTGCTACATTCTCTGCTATTTGGATATTCTTCTTTCTTGAAATTAGAGCTAGATTCACTGCCTAATTATCTCTTCTTTACTTGGTGATTTCTTGCACGCTAGGTGTTTGCTTCTTTGTCTCAGTCACATTTATCAAGATGGTTACTACAAATCTACAGATGGAGCAATCATTGGTCACTAGTTTGATCACATTAGTGCCTACTTCAGTCACAGTAAACTTGGATGATTCTAACTATCTCCAATTGCAATTTTAGATGCAATTGATGTTGGAAGGCTATGGCATCATGAGGTTTGTTGTGGAATGAATCCATGTCCCTCACAGTTTGCTTCTTTGGGATCCACTGATACTGTAGTCACTTCTGATTCCTTATGTTCGACGACTGAAACAGATGAATACAAAGTATGGAGGTGCATGACAGGGCTCTTATGCAACTCTTCGCTGCCACTCTCTCCTTTTGTGCAATTGCTTGTGCTCTTGGTAGCACTAGTTCCAGAGATCTGTGGACTTGTCTTTAAGAATAGTTTTCCACTGTTAGTCGCACATCTACCGTTCAGATGCATTCAGATAAAAGTTGATCTTCAAAATGTCTAGAAGGATACATATTCTGTGTCTGTGTATCTGTAAAGGATCAAAGAAGCAAGAGACTATCTTACCACTTTGATGAAGTTATTGTAATTTTGGCATCGAATGGCCTCTATGCAAAATACAATACCTTTTTATGTGTGATTCCCAGTTACTTGTAGAAAAAGCAACTGCTGAAAACAACTCATCCATTCCTTTTCTTTTTCTTTTTTTTTTGCACTGGTAGCCAAAAATCAAGATCAGGGATCATTTTCTCTTCAAATGGGTTTTCTCAGTCATTTGGGTTTCAGAATCAAGGCAATTCCCTTAATACTGGCAACAATGTGTTTCTCATGACAACAAGGGATTTCATGGCAATAATGGGTTTTCTTTGTCTTTTGGAAACAATGAACAATCATCCTTCTTTACTGGAAACAAGTCAAAATTCAAAGGCAAAGGCAAGTCCAATAATAATTAGCATCAAAAGTATTGTAATTCTAAACTTGTTGTGCATGACAGTGCTCCTAGTCTTTTAGGCAGTCCATCACAATACAATAATGGTGCGTCATCCTCCACTATTATCTGTCAATTATGCTCCAAACCAGGTCATTCTGCTACTACTTGTGCATATAAGAACACTAAACTTGTAAGCCTTGCCAAATTTGTGATCAAACTAATCACACTGCAAAGACTTGTTTCTTTAGAAATAAGGCTCCTAATTTTGCACCACAATTGGCTGCCATGAATACTATTGATTCTAAAATCATGTCATCCACTTCAATGAATCCTATGATGAACTCTCATATGCCTAATACATTGTCCAATGTGATCAATGTCTAAGCCTACATCTTCACAATATTATTCTCAAGTGTGGTTAACTTATTGTTGGGCTACCAATCATATGACCACTTATATGAGAAATTTGTCCTTGGATACTCCATATCCAATGAATGATAATATACAGACCACAAATGATGAAGGTTTGCAAGTGTCTCATATAGGCAATTCTGTTTTAAGAACTTCAATTCATCATTTCAAATTGAATTTAGTTCTTTATGTACCAAGATTATCTCATAATCCTTTATCAATGCATAGATTGTCTTTGGACATCAATTGTTGGTTGATTTTTTATGCTTTCTCTTTTAAGATTCAGGACAAGGCCATAGGGAGAATTATGTTCCAGAGAGTATGCAATAATGGACTTTACCCAATACCATCTCTTATCATTAACATCTTCTTCACAACCTTAAGTCATAGGTTGTATTGGTCATCGTATCAACACCAACTTGTGGCATAGCAAACTAAGTCACCCTTCAAACTCTACTGTTTCAAGTATGCTTAAAAAATTTAAGATTGTTGTTATAAATGGTACAAACCTTATACTGTGTCAAAGCTGCTTAGAGGGCAAGCCTGTTGTTCCTTTACAAGTCGTTCATACTAATTTATGGGATCCTGCACCATGTCAGTCTATAGATGGATACAACTATAATGTTGTATTCATAGATGAATGTACTCGATTTCTATAATTCCATTAATGAATAAATCAGATCTTTCTTCAAATGTTGTCTCTTTTTATCACTTTGTTTGTACTCAGTTTACTAATAAGATCAAAACTCTGCAAAGTTAAGGGGGTACATAGGCAAGAATTTACAAAATTTTCTCACAGAAAAAGGCACTTGCCATAAGAAAAAACCATGTCCATATACACCTGAACATAATGGGTTGGCTAAACGAAAGCATAGGCACATAGTTAAGACTGACATACCTTGTTACAAACAGTGCCTTTGCCTCATATATTCTGGACCTATGCTTGCCAAACAACTATATACTTACTAAATTGAATACCAGATATTAAGCACCTTAGAGTTTTTGGTTGCTCTTGTTATCCAGTTCTCTGATCTCACAACAGTTCCAAACTTCAACCTAAGCCTTCTAAGTGCTTGTTTTTAGGATATGCCTCAAGTTATAAAAGGTATATTTTCTATGAGAGGAGAAATAAAATGATGTATAATTCCAAACATGTCATATTTGATGAGCTCGAATTTCTTTTATCCTAAGTTAGCTGTTCATACTTCGCCTAAGGTCATCATAAGGAAACTGCATCAGGAATTGTTCCAATACCAATTTCCAATCTACAAAATGTTCTTGTTTCTCCAATACAAAGTCAATTACTTGATTATGGTTCTTGTTCCCATCCAATCCCTCAGACTTCATTACCACAGTCACCACCAGATTCTATGTCTTCCTTACATTCTTTTACTTCAACCAATACACCTATTCCCTTACCTTGCAATCCAACAAAGCCCATAATTTTTATTGCAACTCCCATTTCTCCTCTTATGGTCTTGAATTTGGTCCTAAATCTCTACAAGTGGTTTCTTTATATTCTACCAATGAACATTCATCCAAGGCAAACAAGATCTAAAAGTCAAATTATAAAAAAGAAAGCACTTTAAGTGTCAGTTTGTGACTCAAGAGGGGTTGATTTAACAAAGATAGAACTTGCTACTTATAAGTCTGCATTAAAAGTTCCAATTTCGCATACTGCCGTGAGGTGATTGCAACATTACATTCTTAAGGTACTTGGGGTCTAGTTGATCTTCGTCCACATAAGAACCTCATAGGCTGTAAGTGGGTATTTAAGGTAAAAAAGAACTCAGATATGACAATAGCAACATACAAGGCTAGATTGGTTGCAAAAGGGTTCAATAAAGAGAAAGGCTTAGACTATGGAAAGACACTCAGTCCAGTTGTGAAGCCAACAACAGTAAGGATTGTATTGGCATTGGCAGCTCATTATGATTGGCCATTACATCAATTGGATGTTAAGAATGCCTCTTACATGGCATTTTGCAAGAGGAAGTCTATATGCCTCAACCTCCTGGTTTTGAGGATTCCAAACATCCCCTTATGGTGTGTAAACTAAATAAGTCTTTATATGGGCTTATCCAAGCTCCTAGAGCTTGGAATGATAAGTTTACAAGTTTTCTACCTAAAATTGGGCTTTCACAACTCATGCTAATTCCTCTTTAATTGTCAAGACTGTTGGAACATCCATTATTGTGTTGTTGTTTTTTGTTGATATTATAAGCATTGGCAGTGCTACATATTCAATCTAACAAGTCATTGCAGATTTGACAAAGGAGTTTGATATCAAAGACCGTGGTTATCTTCATTACTTCTTGGGAGTTCAGATTACAAGAACCTCTTAAGGATTATTTCTATCTCAGGAGAAAAATATCAAAGACTTGTTGTTGAAAACTGAGATGATGGACTCAAAATAGTGTGTTACTCTTTCCTTACCTTGCATTAGGTTGCTTAAAGATGATGGTGAGCCTTTCAACAATCCACGATTATACAGAAGCATGGTAGAAGCTCTGCAATATTTGGTATTCACAAGGACTGACATTGCCTCTTTAGTACATCAAGTTTACCAATTCATGCAATCACCTTTGGCTTTTCACTTTCTTGCTATGAAGAGGATACTAAGGTACTTAAAAGGGACAATTACTTTCGGCATCAAGTATACCAAAAGTGATGCAGCAAACAATGTCTCGATTGTTTTTCTGAGGGATAATCCTGTCTCATGGGCTTCTAAGCAGCAAACAGTGTCTCAATCCTCAACTGAAGTTGAGTATAGAGCACTATCTATTACTGCTTCTGAAATACATTTGATTCAACAACTCTTTCAGGTTCTTCATATGCAAATTCCACATTTTTTAGTACTGTTCTATGACAACCTTTCTGTCATTCCTCTGTCATTCAACCCAGTGCAACACTAAAGAACTAAGCACATTGAGGTGGATGTCCACTTTGTGAGGGAACGAGTTGCTAGTACAAATTATTTCATCTTTTGAGCAATATGCAGATATTCTCACAAAGGAACTCAACTCTCCACCCTTTCACAATCTCATGCTTGGACCTTCCAATCAAGAGTTTGAGGGCATGTTAGGATATAGAGTATATGAAGGGTGTGGATTGATACACATGTCATTTGATAAGCAAGTGAGTTAGTTAAGATTCTTAGAATTTTTTAAGAGATAATATTGTTGTAATAAGATAAGGTTGGTGTAATAGGATAAGATTGATGAGATGAGTTGCACAATATCATAGTTATATAGGTGAATCCTTGTAGTATCTTATTATCGAAGAAAAACAGTTTTAAACACATTACTTTCATTCTAAGTCTATGTCTTCTTCTTCCTTCTTCCTTTTCTGCATATCTCCATTCTGATTTGTATTGGTTTATACTTTGGACTTAGATTACCCATTATTTCAAAGAGAATTGACGTCACAAGTAAGAGTCGACATTTATGGCTGAATTTTAACGTTTATGAGCTTAAAGCAGCGTACAAATTTTTGGTGCACCCAAAACACAGTTACAGGACATTGCTATTCTACTCAAACTATATTTTGATGATCATATCTTTGGTATATTTTGTTTACTTAGGTCCCTAGCAATCCTAGGGTTCCGGTAGTTTATAAATTCATCCATTTCTTGCTATTACGGTTTTATCTTTCATATTTTTCAATAAACAACTTTGAGAATTCTTTAGAACCCAAAGAAAGAAAAACATGTTGTAACAGTTGTTGTCTGCTTCATGGTTTGTATGGAAAGCTCCGCTGACGACGATGTATCACCTACTGATATTTGTGACGAAGAAGAAAAGTGTTTGGGAGGCGATGTCGGCCATACTTGTCTCCCACAGTCAAAGAACGTAAACTTTTCTCCTTTTTTTTTTTTTTTTTTGGCTGATTCAAAATTGTTCCAAGGATTTCGACTACAACTTAATTATACATACTGCTTGTTTCTTGCATCTGAGAACAAGCCCACAAACATACTTTTTGCCTTTTTTGATTTTTGTGAATGAAGGAAAGGTACCTACAAGACTACTAGAACTACACCGTTTCCACACTGAATTTTGTTCCCCACACCCCTTCCCTCCCCAGTCCCCACCCCCACCCAAACCCTACCCTTTCTGATTATATGCATGCATGGCCGACTTGTCCTACCACGCTTTATTATCACTTCTATTTATAATCCACATGATTCATGCATGACGCACCTGTATAGCCAATAGGATTAGGCAATCTTGAACATGCCTTTAAACTGAAAAAGTAAAACATGCAAATATTTATATAATTTAATTTGTATCAATGGCATTAGAGTAATGCTAATCCATATCATTCGTAGGGATACGTTTTTAATATTCTAATACGTTCATACTAGTATGTTCAGTTGTTGGTCAAACTAATACTTCGGGGATGCATGGAAGGATGAAGAGAGATGATCTAATATCAAAATATTTTTTTCGTCAAATCTAATTTCTATTTTGGGTTGAAAATTTGCTCCACGGCCAATATGATAACATCTAAAAGCACTCGGCGACCTCAAGGTGAAACAATCTAGGCCACTTCTTAAGGAAAAACTTTTGAAATCAAAAGAGGCTTTCAACTCATTCTTTGGCATTCTCTAGGAGACATTGATGGAAGTCATTTGATGATTGTTGCGTTTAACGCTTAATTTCGAGCTTTATCGTACTTAATTACAATCAATAAAAGTTAACTTTAGTTTTACTTTGTTAAAATGATTGAAGATGGATAAGAGTTCAAATCCTATTTACGAAAATTGCTGCAATTGTAAAATAAAATAAATAAGTTGAAGGCTTAAACTTTTTCTTTTTTGAATACATACTATACTGTCTACACTAAGGATATGAGGGTGGACCAAGCCTTATAATGAACTTGCCAGAATAATTTGTTGCTTTTGGTAAGAATCGAACCTAAAACCTCTCACTTATAAGTTAAAGATTGAAATCATAAACTCAAATAATATACATGTCTCTCTTGTAAGTAGTAGATTGTTTCTACTGTTAGGGCATTTCTCTTCTACTCATCGAATCTTAACATCAAATTTCACTCTCCTTAATATAATTTAGAATAGTGATATTGCTTTTAATTAGTTAAAAGACATACATCTCCTCCCACTCTATTTGAGTCTGATGATCCTTTTTCCTTTTATGCCAAACGAGGTCTTAAATTCTTTTTTCCTACTTCTTATTAATTATTAATAAAAATTATAACACTATGTACTATATATACAAATATATTTCTTCCATATGAAAATGAGAGTTTTAATAAAATATTTTCGGTACTGTTTATTTTTAATGAAAATAACATTTTTACTCTAAAAAGTCACTCTTGATATTATTCACTTACAACACATTTTTATCATTTTAATTAAAACTTAAAGTTTTCAAATTATTTTTATTAATTTTTTTTATAAAAATAAATTGCTTGCTAATTCGTATGTCATAAATATGGTGGTGATCCAAAGTGTCGCATCGTCCTCAACCTGGCTTTGGCTATCTGTGTGCACATGCTAGTGAGGTCTGAGTCTGACCATTTTTACAAGAGTCAGACTTGTAGGCATTGCTACAAATCGCTTTGTGCTTATTTAAGTCATTTTTGTGGGGCACATAGAGAAAGGGCTTACACCACCAGGTCCTGATTTGACCATTGGCGACAGACGTTTGTCTCCTTAAAGAGGGATTTAGATTATCTAAATACATAGACCGTTGAATTTTGATCAAACAGTTATAAATAGGAATTTCTCTAAAAGTTAAAATAGTTGTAGCCGTTAAATCAAAATTTAACAATCCATGTATTTAGGTTAGAAGGCTCCGTCTTCATTGCTCAAGAGAGGATCCAAATCCCCTAAAGAGATGAAATCGTCCTGGAGTTCCTTATGGCTGTAATTGCAGAATTGGAACTCAATCTTTCAATGCTTGACACGTCAATTAGTAGTAAAATGATTTAAACCACACACTACACAGGCATGGTTTCAGTCAGGGATGATCATGATATAACATTGATATTACCCAAAGCTTTAATCATACCAAGCCGGGTAGGGCAAAGATTATGGGTGAGGATGCCAAAGAATGTCCCACGTTGAAAGTTTATTAATTTTGCATGGAGCATATTTCCGATTGTTTTATAATGAAATTTTAAATGTTTTTACGATATTAGAGCAAATTGGTTCATACATGAAATATACTACATGTTCTTTACATCATTCATACACTAAACTTTACATGTGTTTATAAAAAATTCGACTACTTTCATATTGGCAATTTATGGTATAATAAAATCTTCAGTTCTTTAGTTATCAACATATGGGCCACAATCATGTTAATGTTTTTCTTTATTAGTGTGCTTTATTTTTTCTAATCACCGTTTACTCAAACGCTAATCAAATACTTTGATTATATGATTAAGTCTAAGGGTAGTTCTATTGATTTGAATTCCTCCCAATCTAGTTTACTTGTCTTACTCATTAATTTGAACAGTTTGAAGAATAATGATTGGTTGGAGTTACTCACTAACTCAGGTAAGAATGATTTCAAAAGTATTGGAGAAATTTTGACATGATGTTGACCGATTTGGTAAGACTACCAAACTACATTTACTTTTTAACAATCGACGTCCTAACCATATACATATATACAAGTTAATATTACACACACACACACACTTTTCACGGTATACTGGAATCATCAACTGTTTTTTTTTCAGTTTTTAGTTTCTAATTAATGTGTTCCAACAAAAAAAAAAGAAGAATTAATTCATCAATATTCAGCGGAGATATGGTAAAGCCTATAGTCATTGGTTTGGAACGCGTGCAAGTCCCCGGCGTTCATTGAGTCTTTGCTACAAGATTAATGAATCATCATTTTCTGGTGTGTCCAGAAAGTTTCATCTGGGAGCTAATTCTGAACTTTGCAGAGTTATATCAGCAATCGTCTCAAAATCTTGGATTCTCAGGTGTGTCCACTCATAACAAGCCCTTGGGAGAATCATCGTTTTTTGGTGATTATATCTGTTTCTCATTGCTTTCCAAAGAGCCAGTGGATCTTCAACCGCTAGATACTCGCTCTTTAATCATTCATCGAGATGGCTATGAATAAAGATCATGGCTTTCGCCTGATCTTGAGAGGATGCACTGATTCCCTCCTTAATGGTTCTCTAAGATTTCCTGCCTCCAGATGGATCTTGGCATCCACTACCTAGGTAAGGTAGTTTTTCCCAATAATATCAAGGGCAACAAAATCAAGCTTTGCTAAGTTTGCCATTTTTTTGAAAGAAAATGAGATGTGTAGGAACTTGCAATAATATGGATTTTGGATGAATGTAGTATTAGAATTTCTGGTTCTTACAAATTTTTCATTTTGAACTTTAGGCCAAAATGATAAGCACTCGAAACTTCAAACTTGAGATTTACACAATTTAGACATTAATGAGGAAGGCGATTGTACTGCACCACTCTCATTGAAATAATATAGTGTAGGCTTGGTGATTATACCGCACCACTCAAGTAGCAAGAAAATTAAATATGCAATGCAGGAAGAGCGATTGTACTGCACCATCTAAAATTGCAATAAAATTAAATATGCAATTCAAGATGGGCAATTGTACCGCATCATCTAAATTTGCAATAAAATTAATACAAAATAAACACTGTGTTAGTAATAAGAAGTTACACCAAACAAGAAATAAAAAATAAGTAATTCTCAAATTGAGGACTAGGAGAAGGCATGGTGCTAGCAGCTCATGGTGAGGAAACACCAAGCAGGTGAGGCAAAGAAAGAAGAGGAACAATAAGATCCTTGAAGGAAACATTTTTCAGCGAAGGAAGTGAAAACTGGTTAGGGTTAGAGAGTCATGATGATAACGTGTTATAAATACGCAAAAGTAAGAGAGATAATCTTTGCTAGAGATAGAAGCAGAACGGGTGCAATGTATCACACAAATGATGCCGATAAAGAGAGATGGGGATATTGGTATTATTGCTTTTCACTCTTAATCTGGTGTGTTGTAATGAAGTTACAGACATGCCTCTATTTGTAGGAGTTTGATCCGACAACTTCTTACCTACAAGAAGAAAATATTTCACTTCTCTATGACATTTTCGTCCAATGCATTTAATGGCTTTCACCAAAGTCTACTTTGGTTAGCTTTCTTACACAAACACATGTGTGGCATTTGCACCACATTTCACAACATTTGATAGGTTTTGGTGAAAATTTTCCTTTTTTTTTTTGGATAGTTAAGCAAACAGAAACTACAAAGATAAGCCTTTAGAGTAATCAGTGCCTCAAAACTTTAGAAGAAAGAGTCAGCATGCAAACACACCGACTAGAACAGGATTGACCCACAGAGACAAGGACATCCACTACAAGTAGGAAGAAGAAGATGAAGCATATATATGCAGTAGTTTTTGTTACCCATGCATATGAAAATCCTAGGAAACAGATAGGAAGAAAGAAACTCAGATATAATTAAGCAATAATTCAGAAGGAAACCTCACAATCTTACTATATAAAAGAAAATAAAAGATCGAAGAGAAAAAGGTCAAACTCCTCGCGCAACAGTTGTACATGCACTCTTAAATTCATAAATCATAATTAAGCAAAAGCACCCCAAACTCATGAACTCACTTCACTGCCTGCCTCAGTTTCAAAATTTGACCTCTGCCTGGTTGATAAGTATCAAAACTTATAACCATGCCGTCGATCGTGTTGCTATTTACAGCCTCCGTGGTACGTATGTCCTCCACATATATAATTCTCTCTTTTTCTGTTTCCCTTCTTCATGTTATAATTATCTTTATTTTTGAGCGTGCAATTAATTCAGGGTTGTGAGCTGCATAATCAGTAATAGCTCCACAGACGGCCTTCTCCTCCGTCTGAATTTCCGGGCGAGTCATCATAATCAGACGGCGGTGAGTCGTTCATTCTCGGCGGAGACACCAGCATTCCCTCTGCCATGTCCACCAGCAAATTCGGCATCTGGAAAAGCTCTTCCTCGTCAATAAAGTCTCCAACAGACGACGCCAAACTTGTACTACTCATCATCATATCATCACCCTCGTGCTTCTGCATTTGTCCCATTTTTGGACTCTCCATCGGGTCACTATTCTTTCGTAGCGCTGCGGCTGCAGTAGCCGCGGCAGTACGAATATCAATTGCTGATCTGGACGGTGGCACTGGATACAATCCAATGAAACTTGGAAAGTTGAGAGCAATATTGGTACCCTTCAGTGCAAGTGCGGCCACATCATAGGCCGCTGCAGCCATCTCCGGAGTTGGGAAAGTGCCAAGCCAAATACGCTTGGTCTTCCGTGGCTCTCGGATTTCCGACGCCCATTTTCCACCCCGACACCGGATGCCGTGGTACCTGGGGTGCTTCCCGGAAGAGCTCGAGGCCATGGTGGTGGGTTTTGGTAGAGTTTGAATATGTAGTGGTGCCCTAGCGGAGGGGGAGGGTATTTCAGTAGTTTCGTGCGTGTGGTGGTGGGGAGGGAGAAGAGAATGTGGGAGGACTTGGTGTGGAGGGTGCGGTGGAGGAGCCTGAGGAAGGGTTTGGTGTGTTGGGTGGAGTAATGTTGGGGGAGGAGGGTGAAAGTCAAGGGGGGATACTACTAAAGGTGGATACGTGGGTGTGGATTGGTCTAATGTTTGATTCACGTTGTTGGAAGTGTTTGGATTTGGATTTAGGTCAGCCATGATATGTATAATCTATCTATTTATATATAGTTACAGATTTATGTAGCAAGCCAGGTGGGGATTTATGTAAATTTTGGATGTGGGAAATATAGAAGGAAGGTAAGATATTAATTATGTTTGTGAGAGAAAGAGAGTTGGAGAAGGTCATGAGCGAGAGATTTGAATGCAGGATATATATTGTGATTAGCAAGGTTATAGCGTGGGGATTTCGTGGGAGGGACTCGCTCAAAAAGTCATGGCAATGCAGCCAGCGTGCAGTTTGGTCTTGTACAGGCTTTAGGGTTTTAATTTGAAACTTTACGACATACCATGAAAAATTAATGATTTTAATTTGAAAAAATTTATGTAGACAAATTGCTGTGTGCTTTTGGTGAGCACACGCATTCGGCACAGGCTAGCAACTAGCTGTTCTCTATTCTTACCCTCTCTTATTTCCCACTCACTTGATGAGAAATGCTAAGTAAACCAACTTTTTAGATTAAATTCGTAAACTATGTGATGTGTTGTCAATAAAAAATAAGCACGTCAACACTTCAATAATAATCCAGACGTTAACAACCACGTCATATGTGCAAAGCAAAAAATAATACAAAAAAATCCTGCAGCTGAGCGTAAACTTTTACCCACAGGTGACGAGAATGCCCTTATAAATTGGCGAGACCCACATCCGTTCCACGCAAAGTTCAACCTTCAAGAAAGCTTGAGTTGCTGACTAAGACTTCTCCAAGCTCTCCTGCCCATGGCAAGGAGAAAAGTCAAGGTATTAAAGATAGGATTAATAACTAAATCCTTATCTTTATACTCTCCTTATTGAAGATCAAATCAATCAAGCAAGGAATCACAATCAAATCCAATCAAGTATTTCACGAGATAATTCCAAGATATTATTTATTTAATAATATCTTAAGAATAATTCTTTTCTCCATCCAACAGATGACACACCATAGCCGTCCTAAATACCCGATTCTCCACCAGATTATATATGGTAAGCTTTTGCTACGCAATTAAGCTCTCAACTCTCTCTTTTAGGACGAGTTGACTTAGGAATCGGAGATCCATTGACCAAACGCCCACACTCCGTAGGCGCGTGGCTTTAGTCATTGATCGACGGTGTTTAATTATTTTGTATACACAAATTCATCAAGACTGAAGATGGTAGATTTTTGATACCACAAATTGGTGCTTCCAATGAAAGCTTGATTTAAATCTCGAAGAAGCTCTTGTAATTCCTTTTGGAGTTTCCCCCACCTCGAATTCTCTAACTCTCCAATCTTTGAATTTTTAAATTCTTTGATTCGTGGTTGGAGAAAGGATAGAATGACTGAAAATTCTAAAACCATGAGGAACGATATGAAGGAAAAATTTGTGAAAACAAGTTCATTTGAGCAACATCTATGCATGCAATTAACAATTAAAGGCGGAATCATGCTTGAATGCACTCAAAAATAAAACTTTACCTATAAAATTCAAGGCCTAGTAGTTGTGGTGAACCAAGACTCAACTCAAATCTTAAAGAAAAGAGTTGAGAAACTTTTATACCTTTGAAGCACCTCTTTGCTTAGCAAAGCATATTCACCCATGTGAGGGCCTTCTTTCCTTAGTCTCCTTGCTCCTTGGCTCCACGGATGTGGATGGAGGAACTTTTCTTCTTGGCTCCATGACTTCTTGGATATGGATGAAGGAATGGATTCTCCAAGTTCCCAAGAAAGGGAACCTGTAAGTTTCCACACTAAGGAGAGCATTAAGGAAGAGATGAGTGACCTAGGAAGAAATGGATGCTAGTCCATTCTTCCTAGGGTGGCCAGCCTCCTAAGAGAAGAGAGAGCTTTTGTGTTTTTCTCTTTTCTCTCTAGCAAACCCTTTTGAGGGAATGGGTTATAATTTCCTTTCTATAGCCACTTACATTGAGTGGCATAATTGAAATTAAAACCAATTCTCCCTCACACTCTCTATGGCCGGCCATATGGGTTCATTAGGCTTTCATGCCCTTTGTGTTTTCAAGTTGTCATACAACTTAAGTTATTGGACTTGACATTCGAAGCCCATTGGGCCTTGAGGCCCAAAAATAACCTGAAGTCTAAAATGAACTTATTCATTTGATTAATTAACGTATTAATTAATCCTAGCCAGAAATAATTAAACCCTTTAATTATCCTTACTCATCTCCGTTGTTTCTTCAATCTCTACCTTACACGGTGTACGATCCATTAGGTTCTTTTTAGCAAGGCAGTGGGCGATTAGAACTCTTCAAATCGATTGTGAATTGAAACTTACTTTTCAATTCTCCCTTTAGTGATTATCCACCTTTAGGGCTTCCACAAACCATGACTGACACCTAGCAGTATATCATGGCTACCCAAGCTAATCATAAGAAGTGGAGAACCTATTCAGTTTGGGATTACAATGCAATACGGTATTTCTCTAATACAATACTCTTGACCACATTGTTTGATTTGATAGTTTATTCATGTCTACTATCCAATGTGATTCTCTTACTTATATGATTACCTTGAATGTGATTTGGAATGAATTCCTAATTCTCATTCATTATTACTCTAGCCAGAGATTCTTAATCATATCATAGAGTATTCTCTCTCAAACGGTTTGAAGGTTAGAGATCCCTTGTTGTGCATTCACTTGCCTCCATGGCTAAGTGGCTTAACCTCAACTATGCCGTGGACACCCTTTGATAGAATGACTTTGACATAGTCAAAGATCAATGACCTAACCATAAGACAACTATGATGCCCCAGGTCAAAGGACTACTTTGCACTATCCCAACCATGAGTTTTCATGTGACATGAGTATGAAAACTCCTTGTTGATCGCGTTCAGTGGACTCATTCCCTATTGAGCACTTACATGCTTGTCTTGGTGTCAGTCACACCAATGACTCGAGACCAATCACTCTCTTTAAGAGAAGACATAGCACGTATTGATCTTAACGGATTGCCAATGCCCAATTGGCAATATTATGATCATGAACGTTTATGATATGTATACGAAAGAGAATGATCTCATGAATCTAACTTCTTTAGATCACATTCTCCCAATTACATATTCCTTGAACTTATCGTTTAAGCATATAACATTTATATGAGATGGCTTTAAACAATAATATTTGCCTTTTATATTAAACTAGATTAGTTTAACATGTGAAATGTCCATAAAGTATCATCATATGATTGGCTTTAGGGCACATTTCCAACAATCTCCCACTTGCACTAGAGCCAATCAGCATGGTCATCAGTGATGATACCTCTTCTGAATTGATTTAAAAAATGGTTGAGTAGTAGGCCTAGACAATGGATATTTATATGTTATCCCTAGAAGCAACCTTGAGAATAACGACGTCACCATTATACATGATTCTCAATCATACGGTTCAGTCTCGCATTTAAGTTCGGATCTTGATGAGACCTTGATTCCCTGGCTTGAGCTATTGCCCCATTAGTGTCGTAATGTGGGTACACTGGAGACACTTTTTGGTTGAAACCGAATGGAGAGTTCATAAATGAACTTTCCCATCCAAACAACATTGTTGTAAGCTTCTATATGACGATATATTTTGCATGTATGATGGAGCACACTAAAGTCATTACTTATAACGTTTCCACCCGAATAACGTTTCCACCCAAATATCTCTTTAGTCATAATAAAGAGATATCAAATTATCTCTTCATTCATAATGAAGAGACATCCAATGATGGATACGATATTAGATTCATAATCTAATACATTTACGCTTCCATTGCGTTACTCTAATACTTCCTCATTCTTAAGGAATCTATCCTTTTGTATTTCTTAAATACTTAAGGACTCACTTCACAGTTGCTATGGTTCTGATCCTGGGCTTGCACTGATATCGTCTTGTATCGATCTTGGTACAACTCATGTTAACGTTTTTCATACAATATGAAATACGTAAATCACCTTTCTACGTATGCATAAAGGATTTTATTTACGAATTATGCTTCTTTGGGAGTCAAAGGGGTACATTCCCTTTTAGAAGAGCAATTTCCCAGTCTGATTAGAATTGTCCTTTCATTTGAAGTTTATCATTCGAGAAACTTCCTACATCTATCGTCTATCAATAGGGATTGAGATAATCTAATTATATCTTGAAATCTATAATTATAGATTTCCATCCCATGTATGTAAACTATGTCTCCTATATACATTCTATCATTATAGACTGTTTAAAGTCATATCTTTAATGAAGAAGAATTCCTTTCATTTCCAAAATTAATATATCATATATATGTTCAAATTGAGGAATATGATTAACTCCGACTAATCTTTTGTAAACCTAGTAAACAAAAGATTCATTGACATTTTTATGAGAAATCAAACGATTTGATCTTTTTCTCATAAGACACTTATAGCTCCCACTAGCTTGCTAAGATTCATGATGGATGGATCTCTACAACTTACACGTCTTGTGATTCCTAGTCTTAGACATATATTATCAAGACTATCTTGATAATGGTTTCAGAAACCCATTTATGTCCAAACATTGAATCACCGTTTAGTTGTAGCTAGCAATCTTCGAATTAACAGAAATCGAGACTACGTCAAAGATGGTTTCTTCCAAGTCAACCAATCTCGTTGATTGTAGTCACCTTAAGCTACCAATTAGCTATGAAGGTTTCACTATTTCGGGTTAAATGTGTTGGAAGTATGCCCACAAAGCCACTCATTTGATGTAATAGCTTTTGAAATACTTCTATTAAACTATTATATGTTTATTGAAGGGCAAAGCTTATTGTTAATCACTATTTATTGTATTATGTGTTTAACCAATAAGGGAATCCAAGGAATGTATTTAATCTAAGAGAGAAGTGATCTAAGTTAGATTAACGAGACCTTTCTTTTATGTTCATTCCTAAAACGTTCCTAGCCATAGGATTGCCAATTGGGCATTGAGAATCCTCTAAGGTTAGTATGTGTTATGTTAACTCAAGTGTGAGTATGACTAGTCTCAAGTCATTTAGTGTTGGATACTGAGACAAACACATAGGTGCTCAAAATGGTAATCGAGCAAACTGAATTACAATCAAAACAGAGTTCGAACATACATGTCATATAAGAACTCATAAGTTGCAATATGCAAAGTAGTCCTTTGACTTGAGGCATCATAGATGTCTAATGGTTAGGTCCTTGATTTTTTATCATGTCAAAGGAATTCCATCGAGAGTGTCCACAACATTGTTGGGGTCAAGCTATCTAGTCATGTAGGCATATGAGTGCACAACAAGGGATCTCTAAACCTTCCATGGTGGAAGGAGAATACTCTGAGATATGATTCGGGAGTCTTTGGCCAAAGCATAAGAATATGACTTAGGAAGTTTGTTCCAAATCATATTTAATTGAATCGTATAGAGAAGTATCACATTGGATAGTAGACATGAAACAAACTATCACTCAAACAATGTGATTAAGAGTATTGTATTAGAGAATGACTGTATTGCATTGTAATTGTAACTGGATAGGTTCTCCAACCACTTCTACTTAGCTTGGCTAGCCATGACATACTGCTAAGTGTCACTCATGGTTTGTGGACGCCCTGAAGATTAGCAAACACTAATCTTCATCAAAAGGAGAATTGAAATGTAGTTTCAATTCACAATTGATCGTTAAGAGTAACAATTGTCCACTGCCTCACTAATTGGAACCTAATGGATTGTACTCTGAGTAAGGATGAAAGTGAAGAAATATAAATGAGATGGATAAGAAATTAAATGGTTTAATTGAGAATGGTCAAGAATCGTATTGCGCTTTCAAGTTAGTTTCTAGTCTTGGGGCCCAAAAGGGTATGTTTTAAGTTGTATGACAACTAAAACAAAATGGGCAAATAGCCCAATAACTAAAGGATGGCCGGCCATAGGGTGAGTGGTAGTGAACTTGGCATAATTGCAAGTTTGCCACTCAAATGTGAGGTGCTATAGAAGGAACTTTAGAGCTTTACACATCAAGGGTTTTCTTTGAGGCAAAAGAGCAAAACTCTTTCTCTCTTTGTCTTCCAAAGAGGCCGGCCACACTTAGAGAAAAATAAGTAGCAATCTTCCTTCCTCTAAGTCATCCATTTCATCTTCACACCTCATCCTTGGTGTGGAGACTTAGAGACACCAAACTTTTGGTGTTCTTGGAGTTCCTCTCCTCAAATCCTTATGGATCAAAGGAGAAGCAAAGAACCAACTATCCAAGGAGTAAAGGAGGTGACTTGAAGGCCCTCCACTTGGGTGAATCCCTTGTGTAAACAAGGATGAGCTTCAAAGGTAATGAAACTCAAACTCTCTCTTCTCTTTAATTTGTTAAAGAGTCTTTTGGTTCACCGTTCACTAGGCTTTGAAAGTCATGGGTTTTAGAATTGTTTTTGAATGCATGCCTACTTTAAAGTGTTATTAGTTTGGTTATGTGTTCAAATGTTCTCACATGTTCTTAGCTAGGACAAAATTTTCCTTCAAAATGGTACTATACCATTTCCTTGAGTATATGTCGTATATACACTCAATGTAGTCATAAGGATTTTCATTCTTATTTCTTTTGAATTAAGAGGTGTAACTCTATGACATAGTCATAAAGTTCAAACCATTCAACTGAGACAGTTTATAGATCATTCTCTACTACCTTGGAGCTAGTGGTGTAGGAACTAGGTTGTTATATTTGTTGATTATCATCTTGTTTCTCAAAGAACCCATTCTTTGAGTTCTATCACTCGTTCATTTGCTCTATCTTAGGCAAATCCTATTGTAGGATTACAATGAAATACCCAACAAATAACATTTGTTAGTTGGTTTATAGAAGTGATATCCAAAGGTTCATTTAAGGATATCCCACAAGATTGTTCTCAAACAAATATTGCTTATTAGCACACAACCCCAAATCTTAACACGATTTAGACTTGTCTTTCTTTCCAACTACATCCTATGGAGTAATGAAAATTTTGGAAGATCTTCTAATTGACAATCATATTGTCTTAGAAGTATATATCCTATATATGGGTAATTGATAACATCCAATGAACTACATCTTATTCGAGTTCATTCTTCTCCCAATGGAGAAATCCATTATCTTATGATGCTACTTTCATTGATATCTTTCAAGGAAACTCTTCTAAAGTGTTAATTTTCCTTGGATCAAATCTAAGGAGGTAAATACTTTTGACGTCTTACTCATCAACTTACATTCTTGAATTCTTTGAAACCTTTTGCAAAGTATTCGGACTTGTGTTTATTCAAAATAAACGATAGTCCAACCAAGAGCGATCTTCGGTGAATGTCATACAACGTGAGTAGTATTATGTTGTGGACAAGTGCCACTAAAATGTAAGTGAATTAACCTCAACAACTTTGTGATTCTTTCTTCTTTTCAAAAGAATAATGATTTGAACATTTCGCCTCTATACAATTTTAACAAGAAGGCATTGAATCCGGATCTAATGATCCAAAGCATCCATCTATGACCAACTTGTAATTTATGTTTTAGAGGTGTCATAACTTAGTGGGATTAGTCACTACCTTGCAACCTTTTGGGTTTTAAGCATCGTTATATTCTAAACAATTAACACTACCACATCATCTCTACTATAAAGACAATCAATTAGATTACAATAATCCAATCATTCATTAATAAGGAACAATGTTTTGTCAAACAAAACATTCATCCATCTCTTAAAATTATAGTGACAGAATTAAGTTCCTTATTCAAATTGGAATGTAAAGACAATCTTTGTTTTTCCAATTTCTTTGGTAGTTCATATGAGGAAGTAAGTACTATTTGCTTTCGCAGAGATCTATATTTTATTCACGTTCCGAATGTGAAGTACTTTCTCTTCTCTCATTAATCTTCTACTTCTTATTAGCCACACTTTTACAATGATTGTAAAACATAATTACTAATACGGAATCAAGCATTCAAGTAGAAGAACCAACTGTTTTGAACTATTCAAGACCAATTTACAACACCTTCGAAATGTGTGTTCTTGACACTTGCAAGACATTTCTTGCAAATACCCCTTCCAATGTCCATCCTTTCATAAAGAAAGTTTGTTCCCTTGGAGTTATTTCGCCTTCTTCATTTAACTTCTCCATTGACTACAATAGTCATGGTCCCTTAAACTCCCACTATCTCTCTTGAAACTTATTTCAATTGTGTTATACACATCAAACGATTTGGAGAGCGTGCGGTTATTGTTCACTATATAGTTTACAATAAACTTAGTGAACCATGTGGATAGGGACTCAAAGGTGCAGTCCTTGCCTAGTTCCCGTCTCCTGAAGTGATTTAACACTTCAACACTCAATGATTCAAAATCATCATAAGTCCATGTTGATGGGCTATTTTTGTCAATCAACCATTATGTTCTAAACATGATTACAAAATTTCAAGAGTTGTTCAAGGCAACTCTCATTTTTTCATACAATAATTCGTAAGTGAAGAATCATGGCACATAAAGTGTCCATGCCCTTGTGTTTACTTCTCAAGTTCCTTGTTCATTTAACAAAGAAACAAGCACTAGTGTTTGCGTTAACTAAGGGTTGTTCAAAGAAACTCTTATTTCTTCATACAACGATTTGTAATGGAAGAATTATGACACTAAAAGTGTCCATGTCTTTGTGCTAATCTTCTTAAGTTCCTTTGTTCATACAACAAAGGAATAAGCATTTGTTGTTTGTGTTGTCCTCTTTATGATAGACTTATCTAACATTTTCTTCCAATGATACATTATTAATAGGAAGATTGTGAGGATGAGACTACTTAGGTACATATACAATGCATTCAAGACAATCTATGGGATTGTGACACCAAGTCTAGAAACTAAAGCCTTCAGCTTTTTCTTTGTCAAGTTTTGGATAGCGTTTGCAAATATACCGATAAATAAATACATAACGAATATAAATTGACTAATTTTAAGCTATTTGATCTGGGTCTTTAAATCAAATAGTACCACCCACTATTTTGGGCAAATTCCATATACCTCATTGGAATTCAAGAGTTTTGGAGGAAACTTTTAGTAAGGTATGGGAGGCTCACTATTACCAAGCCCACCTCACAATGATATGATGTTGGCTAGCATCAATAATAATGAGAGAGTACGCTTACTCATTTACATCTTATGTAAGTACCCATCTTATTTGGCTTCTAGAGAATGATGCCTCACAATGATATGATATTGATCATTCCTGTTGCCTAACTTCACAACTTCATGTATGTGTATAGAACTCATCCTGAGTGTAAGCACATACTTTGTACTCCCCCATGATAGGGTGAAGTTGGTGTATGAGTCACAAACAATCGGAGCCTACCACGGTGGAAGGCCACGAAAGAGTGTTCAAAGCACTCTCACGCTTGTCAACTTAATAACGGTTTAGTTGAGGGTTTTTAGGTCTCATCACATATAAGCATGCATTTTAATCTAATTAAAACAATTTGGTCCTATTACAACTAATGGTCCATGTGATTGATTTAGTAGTATATGATACTCCCACTATGCTTGTAAAATGATTTTTAAAGCAAGAGTATATGGTACTACTAACATAAGCTTTGCATTCATTGATGGACTACATAGTTGCCTTAGGGCCTTAGGATGACTATGAACCTTTGATTCGATCCAACATGAGCCTAGTGTTGGATTTCAGTCTAAGGATGGTGATTGATTTTACTTACACATTTAATCACATTAAGGCGTGTTTTCTTATTGGGCATTGGACTCAACTACTCCAATTTCATGTATATGAAATAAAACAAGAGAGGAGTACTTCAAATTAAAGAAGAGCTTATGCTCTTTTACAACATTTGATCAAATCAAAATTACAACAAAAAACTAATGTACACATTCCCATGGTTCAAACAAATTTGAGAGACGGCCTTTCACATAGCTCAATTATCGTAGGCTTAGGTTCATAATCACCCTTTCTTTAATTAATTAACGCTTTAACTAATTAAACTTGAATCCAACATTGTCATTTGGTTTTTTTTTTTTTTTTTTTTTTTGTATCCATAGAATAGATTTAAATGGAGCTAAATGAAATGAAAATCCAATTCTCATTTAAAGAGACAAAACTATTTTGTTCTCAACTAATTTGGGCCAAAATGCAATAACCTCAACTTTTGGGCTATATTGCAAAATACAAACTTTTTGAGGTCACTTTGTAAAAACACAAAAGTCCACTACTTCATGTACTTACAACTAGAACCCAAAAAATTTCAACAAATACAAAAACTTCATTAAAGGAGCAAAACAATTTGTCCTTTAGTGATTTTGGGCCTTTACGTAAAAAAGTAAACTTTCGGGTCAAAATGAAAATACACAAAAGTATCAAAACTTTATGTAATTGCATAAAAGCCTCAATAGTACCCCCATTATAGGGGTGGCCGGTCATGGTGAGTAGTGATGGTGTGTGTGAGTTGATTTGTGTGTTTGAAAGGTGATTGAAAGTTGTAAGTGATTGGTCTGGTGTGAATAGTAAAAAGGTATGGGTGTTGTTTGAAAAATCATACCATCCATCACTAACAAAAACAAATAAACAACCAAACACCATATTTGAATCAAAACAACAAACTTTTTGTTCTTGGTATGAACAACAAGAACAATGCAAGAACATTGAAGAACATCCATGAAAACCCATAAGAGCTCCATGAATGTTTTCACTCAATAAAACTCAAATTTTCACTTACTCAAAAGAGGGTTAACATCCTAGGGTACTTAGGGGTTCCTAATGTCACTTTAAAACACTTTTAACAAGACAAACAAGAACCCAAAAATCCACCCCTTGGAGTTGGTCAAATTTCCCCATAAACATGGCACCAAATTTTAGCTCCAAAATTCATGCTTAAATGAACTACATCTACAACTTTTGAGATGGCAAATTTTCTAACAAAATTTACATTCAAAGAAACAAGAATAAAGCTTGTAACAATTACAACATTCAAATCATAAACTATAAAAATACAAAACCCAAAAGGATTCACCAACTACGACACCTATGCTCTGATTCCCCTTGAAGGAAAAATTTGTGAAAACAAGTTCATTTGAGCAACATTTATGCATGAAATTAACAATTAAAGGCGGAATCATGTTTGTATGCACTCAAAAATAAAAATTTACCCATGAAATTCAAGGCCTAGCAGTTGTGGTGAACCAAGACTCAACTCAAATCTTAAAGAAAAGAGTTGAGAAACTTTTATACCTTTGAAGCACCTTTTTGCTTGTGAGGGCCTTCTTTCCTTAGTCTCCTTGCTCCTTGGCTCCATGGATGTGGATGATAGAACTTTGCTTCTTGGTTCCATGACTTCTTGAATATGAATGAAGGAATGGATTCTCCAAGTTCCTAAGAAAGGGAACCTCTAAGTTTCCACACCAAGGAGAGCATTGAGGAAGAGATGAGTGACCTACAAAAAAATGGATGCTAGTCCATTTTTCCTAGGCTGGCCGACCTCCTAAGAGAAGAGAGAGCTTTTGTGTTTTTCTCTTTTCTCTCTAGAAAACCATTTTGATGGAATGAGTTATAATTTCCTTTCTATAGCCACTTACATTGAGTGGCATAATTGAAATTAAAACCAATTCTCCCTCACACTCTCTATGGCCGGCCATGTGGGTTCATTGGGCTTTCATGCCCTTTGTGTTTTCAAGTTGTCATACAACTTGAGTTATTGGACTTAACATTCGAAGCCCATTGGGCCTTGAGGCCCAAAACTAACCCGAGGTCTAAAACAAACTTATTCATTTGATTAATTAACATATTAATTAATCCTAGCCAGAAATAATTAAACCATTTAATTATCCGTACTCATCTCCGTTGTTTCTTCAATCTCTACCTTACACGGTGTACGGTCAATTAGGTTCATTTCAGCGAGGCAGTGGGCGATTAGAACTCCTCAAATCGATTGTGAATTGAAACTTACTTTTCAATTCTCCCTTTAGTGATTATACACCTTTAGAGCTTCTACAAACCATGAGTGACACCCAGCAGTATATCATGGCTACCTAACCTAATTAGAAGAGGTGGATAACCTATTCAGTTTGGGATTATAATGCAATATGGTCGTTCTCTAATACAATACTCTTGACCACATTGTTTGATTTGATAGTTTATTCATGTCTGTTATCCAATGTGATTCTCTTACTTATATGATTACCTTGAATGTGATTTGGAATGAATTCCTAAATCTCATTCATACTCTAGCCAGAGATTCTTAATCATATCATAAAGTATTCTCCCTTAAACGGTTTGAAGGTTAGAGATCCCTTGTTGTGCATTCACTTGCCTCCATGGCTAAGTGGTTTAACCCCAACTATGTCGTGGACACCCTTTGACGGAGTAACTTTGACATAGTCAAAGATCAGGGATCTAACCATAAGACAACCATGATGCCTCAGGTCAAATGACTACTTTGCATTATCCTAACCATGATTTTTCATCTGACATGAGTATGAGAACTCCTTGTTGTCCGCATTCAGTGGACTCATTCTCTATTGAGCACCTACATGCTTGTCTTGGTGTCAGTCACACCAATGACTCGAGACCAGTCATTCTCTCTAAGAGAAGACATAGGACGTACTAATCTTAACGGACTATCAATGCCCAACTGGCAATCCTAGGATCAGGAACGTTTAAGTATGTATACGAAAGAGAATGGTTTCGTGAATCTAACTTCTTTAGATCACTTTCTCCCAATTACATATTCCTTGGACTTATCGTTTAAGCATAAAACATTTATATGAGACGGCCCTAAACAATAATATTTGCCCTTTATATTAAACTAGATTAGTTTAACATGTAAAATGTCCGTAAAGTATCATCATATGATTGGCTTTAGGGCACATTTCCAACACGATACACCTTATGTACTTCGACATGGATCAAAGAATGGAGACCTTAATATGGCTCACCCCCACCCCCCCCCCCCAACGCTCATCGTGGTTGAACTTGACGACTGGAGGATCCTTGCCGCCACTATGGAGCACTGTAATTACCGTCATAGCACCCCAGAACTTTCAACCCCAGCAAGCTTAGGCACAGATAGCAACCGTTGCAGTCTTTGTAGCCTAATTTGAGATCCCAGATGCTGCAACCCAGTCCCCATCTATGCAGGCTCAAGGTGAGCAGACATCAGCTCCAGCAAGGCAACGAGAGAAGGCCCAATTTTTCCAACATGCCCACGGCGCAACAGGATGAAGGATAACTTTTGAATACACTAAGTTCATAGAGCAACATATTTGCATGCATTTAACAATTAAATGGTGAAAGCATGCTCATATGCATTAAAAAACAAAACTTAACCAAGACATTCAAAGTCTAGTAGTTGTGACCAAAGACCCAATTCTAAATCACAAAGAGAGTTGAGAAATATTTATACCTTTGAAGATCCTCTATGCTTTGCAAAGGATAATCACCCAAATTAAGGACTTTCATTCCTCTCCTTTAGTTGGACTCCATAGCTTTCATCTTCATCACTTTGCTCCTTGAATTTGGATGCTTAATTGAATGGATTCTCCAAAAGCCATTAAAGTAGAAAACCATTAACTTTCGACACCAAGGATGATTGAGGAACAAGATGAGTGACATAGGAGGAAGAAGATGCTAGTGTTCTTCTCCCATGTAGCTTACCTCATAAAGTGAGAAAAGAGAGTTGTGTGCTCTCTTCTTTCCTCATGGAAAACCTTTTAGTAAGGGAAAAGGCTAAAAGATCTTTATGTACCCACTTGCATGCAAGTGGCATAAATGAAATTCTCATTTCCTTCGTTGTATGGCTAGCCATCCCAAAGCCTTTGGTCTTTTGGGCTTCTTGAGTTTTGTTGTTAAGTTGTCATACAACTTAAGTTAATAGGCCTAACTATTCAAATCCCATGGACCTTAAGACACAACTCTAACTCAAGGTCTAAAACAAATTTATTTGTTTGATTAATTAACATATTAATATAATCCTAGCCATAAACAATTAAACCATTTAATTGCTTTTACTTAACTTCGTTATATTCTTCAATCATTACCTTACATGGTGTACAATACATTAGGTTCTTTTTAGGGAGGCATTGGGAAATTAGAACTCTTGATTATCGATTGTGAATTGACACTTACTTTCAATTATCCCATAGTGATTGTTAACCATCAGGGCTTCCACAAACCATCAGTGACACCTAGCAGTATGTCATAGCTCCCAAGCTAAGCAGAAGAGGTTGAAGAACTTATTCAACTTGGGATTACAGTGCACTACGTTCTTTCCCTAAATCAATACTCTTGATTACATTGTTTGGGTGATAGTTTATTCATGTCTACTATCCAATGTGATTTTCTTGTCTATATGATTACCTTGAAAGTGGTTTGGAACATACTTCCTAAATCATATTCATACTTTGGCCAGAGATTCATAATAACATCATAGAGTATTCTCCTCAATGGTTTGAAAGTTAAAGATCCTTTGTTGTGCATTCACTTGCGTACATGATTAAGTAGCTTAACCCCAACTATTCCGTGGACACACTCTAATGGAATGCCTTTAACATAGTCAAAGATTAAGGACCTAACCACAAGAAAACTATGATGCCTCATTTCAAAGGACTACTTTGCATTATCCCAACTAGTGAGTTCTCAAATGATATGAGTATGAGAACTCTTGGTTGATCGCGTTTTAGTGGACTTAGTCTCTATTGAGCACCTGCATACTTGCTTTGGTGTCTTTCACATGAAATGACTCAAGATCAGTCAATTTATAGGGAGAAGACGTTTTGGTGTCTTTCCCACCAAATGACTCAAGAGCAGTCACTCTCCTGAGAGAAGACATTGTATGTAAAGATCACTTTCAAAATGTTTTAAAAAATCTTGCATTTAAAATTTTTATATACAGATTAATTCTCATTAGCAAATGTTTTAAAAATCTTCCATGTTAAATTACTAAATTTGATTTGTGAAAATCAAAATTTTTAAGGCCTGATGATTAAATTAAGAATTTTAGAAAGAAAATTTGGAAATAATAAAAGTGGGCAGGGGTATTTAATATGATGTGATAATGAGTTTTAAATTTAGGGACTAAAATTAGATTTATAAAAGCATCCTGGTTATAATGATGAAGTAATCTTACGTAGGTCCTTAAGTCTAAATGCCCCATAAATATATCGTTATTTGGGAACAGATATTATCGCACATAATTACGATTTTGTTTTATTGTAAACTAACAACTTCAATCATTTAACATTGATTATTATCCAGTTAGTGTGACATCGATGGATTCTTTCTTAAAAATGCCTTTTTCTAGCAGTTTACCATAAGGAATCTACGGTTACGCCTTCCGATGATCAATACTACAAGTTCGACAGCAAGAAGTTGACGCACTTCACATCGTCACTATATATAGCTGCTCTAGTTTCATGTTTCTGTGCATCAACTGTAACTAGAAAGTTTGGTAGGAGCTGTACAAAGTTTTTGGGTGGTATTCTCTTTTTGATTGATGTACTTGTGAATGCTGGTGCTCAATACATATGGATGCTTATTGTCGGTCAACTACTCCTCGGTTTTGGCATTGGATGTGCCAACCAGATACATACCGTGTTAGATTATTTGATTTATTGTATTGTGATTTAACGAATGTAAGAAAGATTTCTTGAAGAAGGTTGAATGATTTTAGAGACCTTCACAGTGATGGAAGCCTCACACACATTTCATTGAATTGCTCACTCTCTCTCTTACATTGCAAAAACGAATATTACCGTTGCACTGATGAGGGAATATCGCCCTTCTCTCTCCTCTAACAGAATGAAAACAATCTCAGCCATCCATGACATTTATCCTATGAGATAGTTACAAGTGGCACACAACATCACTTACTCTAACTTAATCTAGAGCATTCATTTGGAATGTAATCCAAGGGCTCTGATTAAAACAAGTAAAAAGCATAAACTTATTTCATTTAAAATCACTTAAATACTAACACTCCCTTCTAAGTGTTTAGCTGAAATCATTCCCAAAGCTTTCCTCAAGTACTCAAATCGATCCCTTGCTAAGGCCTTTGTAAATATATCAGCAATTTGTTCCTCAGTTCTGCAATAGATTATATCAACTTCACCATTCTGCAGTGCATCTCTAATGAAATGGAACCTTATGTTTATGTGCCTTGTCCTGTGGTGTGCCACTGGATTCTTCGAAATTTCAGTGGCATAATTGTTGTCACATAAGATTTGAGTAGGCTCCACTTGTTCCTCTCCAAAATCTGAGAGAACAAACCTTAACCAGATGGCTTGAGCAGTTGCTTCTACAGCACTAACATACTCAACCTCTGTAGTGGACAATGCTACACTGCTTTGTTTGATTGAAGCCCAAGAAAATGCTCTAGAACCAAAACTAAAAGCATATCCAGAAGTGTTTTTCATGTCATCTTCACTCCTTGCCCAGTCACTATCACAATAGCCAATAACCACAACATCTTTGCCTTTATCATATGCAATTTCATAGTCCAGAGTTCCTTGGATATATCTCAGCACCCTATTTGCAGTTCCCATGTGTTTTCAGGTTGGATTGTGCATGAATCGAGCTAGCAAACTTGCAGCAAACATGATATCAGGTCTTGTAGCTATTAGGTATAACAAGCTACCAACCGTATGTCTATAAAGACTTTCATCAACCATTTCACTCCCATTTTCTTTGCTTAATCATTCATTTGCTGCAAGTAAAGTTGCAACAGGTTTGCAATCCTTCAATCCAAACTTCTCCAACAAAGTTCTTGCATATTTCTTTTGATGCAGAAGAATGCATCCTTCTGATTGAATCACTCCAAGCCCCAAGAAATGATGCAATAAACCAAAATCTGACATTTCATATTTCCTCATCATTTCTGCTTTAAATTCATCCATCAATGCACTTGAACTTCCAGTATAGATAATGTCATCCTCATACAAAGACACAATGAGAATTCCTGCCTCAGTTGCCTTGATGTAAAGGGTTGCCTCACTTAGACTTCTATGAAAACCAGAATTGCAGAAATAAGAGTCAATATCTTTGTACCAGGCCCTTGGTGCCTGTTTCAAACCATATAAGGCCTTCTTGAGCTTGTAAACCTTGTCCTCCTTGCCTTCAATTACAAAACCAAGTGGTTGGTCTACATATACTTCTTCATTTAGAACCTCATTCAAGAATGCAGATCTCACATCAAGTTGGAACATCTTTTATCTTTTCTGTGCAGCAAGCCCAATTAGAGTTCTAATAATGTCAAGCCTTGCCACAGGAGAAAATGTCTCATTGAAATCAACTCCAGGCTTCTGAGAGTATCCCTTAGCAACCAACCTTGCCTTATTCTTCTGTATAGACCCATCTAGGTTCAATTTTGTTTTGTAGATCCACTTGACACCAACTATTGGTTTATCAAATGGTCTGTCCACAAGTTCCTAAGTGCAGTTCTTCTCTATCATAGCAATTTCTACCTCCATGCCTTCTACCATGACTTATCTTTTGCTGCCATCTCAAAGTTCTCAAGCTTAACTATGCACAAATTGCATTTTGCATACACTTCTGTCAAGCTTTTGAACTTCAAAGAAGTGATCATAGTCTTGGAGAGCTGTGTTATTCTGCATTAGAATCAACCTTGAGCCATTTTCAATTGACTCACAAGTTTCAGATGCTGGTATCAGAGACTCATCATTTACATCACATTTGTCACTTGAACTCCCTTCTTCCCTTTGTTCACATGTTCCTATCTCAGGCATTGGTATATTGGTGGTCTTCTTAGATTGAGATTTCCAATCCCAGCAACCATTTTCATCAAATATCACATCCCTTGACACAATTATCTTCTTTCAAACAAGGTAATAAAGTCTATAACCTTTCTCACATGTGCCATACCCCAGGAAAATGCATTTAACACTGGTTTCATCTAGCTTTTGTCTAAGTTGACTTGGAATGTGGACATAACATATAGAACCAAAGAACTTCAAGTGCTTGATTCCTGGCTTCTTCCCACTATATGCCTAAAATAGGGTCTTCTTGTCAAAAGACTTAGTAGGACATCTATTCAATATGTACACTGCTGTGTTGACAGCTTCTGCCCATAAATCAAATGGAATACCCTTCTCAATCATCATACATTTTGCCATTTCCACTCAGCTACACCATTTTGCTGAGGTGTGTATGACACTGTTAGCTGTCTTTCCATGCCCATTTCTTCATAGGATTCTCTGAATTCAACAGATGTATACTCCCCTCGTTTATCACTCCTCAACTTTTTCAATTGGTAACCACTTTGTAATTCAACTGTGGCCTTAAATTTCTTAAATATACCAAACACCTCATACTTGTTTCTCAAGAAATAGACCCAACACATTCGAGTGCAGTCATCTAGTAAGTAGATATTGCATCCTTTTAGGAGTTGTGTTTACTTGTGGCGCACGCCTATCCCTAGGTTATAGGGACTCCAAGACTTATAGAATCTGATTGTGTCCATATCCGAATTAGATCACATGTCTTGCAGAACAAGCATAGTCATCCAGCGGAGTCGCTAAGACTCTGCCTAGTACCCTGGAGTAGAGTGATGGTGGCATACTGCTCCGTCTGATACAGCTTCACTCGAAGTTAGTGAGTCCATGACCAGACTTCTAAGGTAGAGCATTTGGATCAGCCTTACTCCGAACCTACAAAATCATGATTCCATAACTGCCTCTAACTATTCGTCTAAGTAGGATGGATTGTTATCCAAGGACCATGCCATTTAGAGTAAGTTGGAATACGTATTGTTTAGTCTTCATAAATGTGAGGTAAGCTCCAATGGTGATATGGAAGCGTTTTGTATTCGGATGTGCACCTTCGTGTAGCATGCCATAAAGTTCATAATGATAAAGTGTTATGTTTGATGCTTATAGACGACAAACGAGAAATATTTTCCGATATTCTTTGTTTATCCCAACCGTCAGATCAGTTGATATCAAGGTAAGTCGATTTGAATTCGACAGTTTGAAGATTCCATCAAATGACGCTTATGTATTCTTGGATTTTACTTCTTCACTTTAACACAAACTTCTAGGTCACTCATTGTCGAAAAAAGGCTCCAAGCTTTTATCCGTACCCATTTCAAAATCCTTTCTTCCTTTTAAATCTTTTCTCATGGTGCATTCGAGCAAGATATCCAAATCGATTAGGGTTTCTCCCTATAACATTCCTTTGACGAGAGTTCGTAGTCAAGAAAAAGGTAAATCTTTCGTTGAAGAGCATCATGACATTTTGAATGATTGCAACGTCTGGTGGGAACCTGACCATGATATTCGCGCCAAATTTACAGCCATCGTCAGATCCCTGTCGTCCATATACTAGAATTTACCCCTAGTTCTTAGACATGGGCCTTCGTTTTCCTCTCTCTTCTTTTATAAAAGGCATTTTGATGTGCTATGACATAGGCATATGCAACATTTCCCCTTCTGCCTTCAGGCTTCTTACTTGCTTTGAGTTGCTAAATTAGTGGTTCGGGGCTAAGTTAGATATCTCGAGTTTAGACTGTTGCTCAACATCAGACAAGTTTGGATGGCCATTACTATTTTGCGGCCATAGCTAATCTCGCTTGGGATACATACATCCAAGACATTATTTACCATGACAAGGATTGGTAGAACGATATACTAGTCATTGATGGAGCCTGGGAAGGAGACATTAGCAAACTCCGAATCCGGTCTTGTCCTCCAATTAACTTAGATTTGAAAGATGATTTGCCTGACCTCGACGTATGTCGTCCAGACTTAATTGGTTGGGCAATGCAGATTCCGGCCGTTTACCGCAACTGGACGTAGCTCTTTTCCCATGAACTCTTCACCAACCGTGGGAAAAGACATAAACGCCTTCCACTGTTTGAGATTCCTTATAAAGGAGCCGGGGTGGGTTAATGCACATAATGCCCATAGAATTATTCATTCCTTCAAATCAGTAGCGACCCTATAGTCTATTTAAAAGAAACAAAAACACCCTGATAATTCTTATTCTTATTCATTTGGTGCCACCCTTCAGCCTCAACTGTTGATTAGGGACACCCGATCTGAAAGTCTCAGAGAAGAAGATGAACCATTTTCGAAGAAAAAGGCATGTTGCAGCTTTACCACCATCAATTTTTAGTAAACCTGCCCCACTATCCATAGCAGATGAGCTGCCCATCTCGTGTCCTCTATCTTTACCTATAGTGTTACCCCAGTCGTTAGAGCCAGAACCCCACTTTCCTTCTTTGGTTTCTTTATCAAGTTTTCCACCCATATCGAGCGAAGTTGTTGCGCCTTATGTTGCCTTAAACTTAACTTCCGCTCCTCTGTTGCAAGTGCCTATAGATGGCCTTTCCCGAAAGATAACTAATTTGTACTTACTTCTAGCTAGGAAGGAAGCATGTCCATTTTGCAAACTTTTGTTGTAATACCAGGCTTTTTCTATTATTCTTTCTTTGCTCGGGGGAAATCTTAATTCGATAAATTTCTCTAAAGTAAACGAACTTTATCTGAGAAATAAGTGGTGGAGCAGAATATGAGTAAGTTTGTGGGCCCAGGATAGAGCTCATCAGCTCTCTTTGGTAACGTTGGTTCGGGAAAACGTTGCCTCCCAAACTTAATATTCATAAAGTATTCACATCGCGATACTCGGAATACTACCTTACTCCGGTACCAGGAATTATACATTAAACCCATGAGAAAACTTTTGCTCCTGCACTTATTGAAACATATTCATCGGATATAAGAGTTTTAAATCATACTTAATAACATCGTACAAGCAGAAGTTGGTTTCTTCGCGCTTTGCCCCAGTTTTTAGGCAATGACTTCAATACTTGCAACGTGTTCCCTAAGTTCGGATACCCAAAGTGTTTCCAATCGGACTACCCTAGCTGGTCTGACCAAGGCACTTCCGCGTATAGGAGCTCCATTGGAAAAAAAAATTCTTTTGGGGATTGCCTATGCTAGATGCCCTATTTGCCCTATTTCAAACTTGCTGACATAAGATATCGCAGAACATACTTAATTTAGCATGCTAGTTTGGGATAAAAGTAGTCATACTTGGGGTTGGAGTTTAGAGCCACCCTCGGATAAGTTTTGGATCGCTCTTTTGACTATTCCCTTGAATTGTGTAAAGCTCGGGTTTGAATGTCATAACCCACAACCTTGCTAGTGGTATAAACTTTTCGAAGGCCGGATGATGCATTGGTAAATGCACTAGATGCCCGTGCCAATATTCCACCAATCGTTACCACGCTTATTACGATTCAAGACTCCTAATCTGTTAACCGTTCTAGACGGATTGGGCTAAATGAGGCTCATTTGACAGTGTAACTTTGAACATTTTTAGACTTGCATTCGTGTGAAATTTTCAAAGTTTGGCTCTATTTTTTAACAAGTAGAGCACTCCTTGCACCACCATAAAAGCAAAGAAAGAATACGTATTTAAGACAAATAGATGCTTTTTATTCATAATCAAAGTAAAATTGATTAACAAAGAGGTGTGATTGAACCCAAAAAGGATTGCCTACATATCCTCGGGATGGAGAATCAAATCACTGGTGTGTTCTATGGAAAATATGATATGATGAAAAAAATTACATCAGGGATCACTTTTGACGATAAGCTTATGGTGGGGCATTGGGAGATGAGTTCATCATGGACTTGGCTTAGCGCCGACAGCAGCGTTACGATTGAATCCAGAGTGAACTGCCACATATCCCGGGGAAAGAATCAAATCGCTTGTAGCTCGTGTACACTTAACTTCCTTTTAAGCCACTTGGAGAGGCCTGGAAGGGGTTTGATCTTCTCCAACATGGGTTATTCCTCTCAACATAGGTTTTTAAGTTTCTTTGTTGTTGGACTTTTCGCTGCTCAGCACTAATCCCGACTAGCAAGGTGGGATTTTGTCTTCAAATAGGACATTTCCTATGGCATGTAGTCATTCCCCACCGAGGATAGTGTTGTAAGGAGATAGGTTATCCATTACATGGAAAGTCATCAGATGTTCAAATGGTTTTGTTTGAACCACGAGACATATCGTACCCATGATGCTGAACAAGGTTCCATTAAGGGTTTGGACAACAGACCTTCTTAAGTTAACTTTACATAAGATAATCATCTTTGTGGCTGCTCCCCTAAAGAGGATACTTACTTCCGAACCATTATGAATTAAGACTCTACTAACTATGGCGTCTAAGATTAGCCTGACAACAAAAGTGTCATCAAAGGGTGGATAAACAGTTCATGGCCTGATTAAGGGATTTTTTACCCAAGGTTTTATCCAGGGTCATGTTCTTTCCCTTCTGCTCTTTTTTTGAAGTACTCATGTCTTCCGTTTATGCAATTAATGGTCGAGAGAAACTTTTTGCTTATGTGTTGGGGAGGTGGTGTTTCACCAGATATGTTGCCGGGACGAGTTCCTTGATCAATTGTTCAGGGCATGGATCTATCGTTTTTAGGAAGCACAAGCAGCAGAACTTTCAAATCAGGCAAGGGTGTTTTCTATAAGTTTCATTCTTTCACTCATCCAAGCGAGCCTTGCCATTTCCTTGACTTGTAGGTTCCTCTTGAGGTCTGTTACCAACATGCTTATCTTTAGAACGTCATCCCAGACCTGATCGATGAAACATGCTTCTTCTCGTTTTGGGTCCACGACTTGACCACAGAGCGGTCTTTTGACCATTGCTTCCATGGGGTAGAGTGATCTAGTCGAGAGGAATATGGGTTCTCTCTCAATTAAAGCACCGATTATTGAAACCAGATTCGCACACCTCCGCGAGAGGTGGTCGAGCACAAATCTAAGTAAACTTGAGCAACCTGCAGAACAATAAATAACCGTGAGCAAGCCTAGGACCCAGGGGGTGCCGACCAAAGGCTCTCTGATGGTCAAGTTAGTAATGATTTTAGACTTAAGCAGTAGGCTAGAGAATTTAGTGTATATATTGCGTTACCATAGATGAACCTTAGATGTGTGTTTTTATACCGTGGAGAGAGGCATTTTTAAGATAAAATCTTCGTTCTAAATTGGGAGAATCTTAGTAGATATCTAGTAAGTAGATATTGCAATCTCGTAGAAGTTGTCATTACTTGCGACATACGCATATCCTTAGATTGTAGGAATTCCAAGACTTATAGGACTTGATTGTGTTGAATCCGGATCAAATCTCGAATCTTGAGGAACAAACATGATCATCCAGCGGAGTCGCTAGGACTTCGCTTAACGCCCTGGAGTAGAGTAATGGTGGCACTCTACTCTGTCTGATACAGCTCCGCCCAGAGCTGGTGAGTCTATGACCAAACTTCTAAGGTAGTAGCATTCAGATTAGCCTTGCTCCAGCCTTGGAAAATCATGGTCCCATAACCTAGAAACTATATTTTGCTTCTTTGAAGACCAATAGGTAGGATTTGAACCAAGAAAACCACTGAACCAGTTGTTGATCTTCTGTCATTGGGATCCCAGCCCAATCAGTATCACTGTGACAGAGCCAGAAATTTCTTCTAGTGGGGCCAACCGAAAATAACTAGGAAAACCTTATTATAGTATGCCTTATACACAATATGATATTGAGGATGGTTTCAAATGATGATGTATTACAATTCCAATGTTACAAAAATTTCAATATAGTAGCAGAAAGTGGCAAAGTGATGAGAAAAATATAAGTACATGATAGGCGGGGGAGAGGTTTTCTGTTTGAATGGTAGAACAAGAGCATTATTACTCATATAAATTTGATATGGAGTATAAGTAGAATGAATGTATGTTGGATACATATATTTTTCTTCAAAGATAACCCATGTATATTATATAATTGTAGTCTGCAACTAAACAAACGAATTACTTGAGTGGGGGCATCTGCCCCCAATGAGCCTTCATTGGCTTTGTCCATGATCACTATAAGCATGTAAATCCAAACCAAGAAGAAGAAGATATAAATATACTTCAGAAGTCGAAACCCTAAATCTAGCTAACAACCTTAACATAACTTCTAGACCCGGCAGTTTCTGACACGACACGAAAATAACGGGGTTCAGGTCAACATGATAACTTATCGGGTCATTATCGGGTGACCCGTTAAGGACCCGTTAATAGCGGGTTCTTAACGGGTATACACGCGGGTAAAACGTGGGTAACCCGTTTCGACTCGTTAAGAAAAAAACTATTTTGATAATTTTAAAATTTAATTACTAAAAGATTTATTATAAAATACAATAGCCATATTAATATATACAATATATTCTATATTAAATATATAGTTTTGTATTATTATTCTATATAAGTTTAAAAAAAAAGTTTTTGTCATTATTTATTTTTATTATGAGAGTTCCTTATTATCATTACTACGATAAATTTCACTTAATATGTTGTTGTCCAAAATTAAAATAAACTAGTATAGTATTTGCACATGCAATAACTAAGAAGACATACATACAAGTATGACAAATGTGAAAGAATATATAAACACTCGTGAATCATCATTATTCCTCCACGAGTAGATAATGGTTACATTTACATTATCGTTTAGATTTTTAAAATCCTCCAAACCCTCATGAATAATGTTTTTTATTTGAGGGCAAAATTAATAAAATTAATAATAATTATTGTAGAAGTGTAAAAAATGTAAAAAAAATATACAATCACTTATAGTGACAAGCTTTACAACTTTCATGAAGGGGTCAGCTTAGAAATCCAACACTATAATCCATAAACCTTAAATTTATATTTAACCGTTGATTGTCATTTACGCTTTATTGTTCTTACTGAATTTCATTTTTAAAATTTTCTTTTTTGAAAACATGATCATCTGGCGGATGTAAGAAGATGAACGGTTTAGATCTTTGATATTACGTTTCGATATTTACAGTTAACTGAAATATGAGTCGATGTCATATAGTTTGTAGAAACTTTATAAACATCAAGCAATATTTTCACTAACCGTAAAACTCTGAATATAATATCAACGATCCAAACCGTTCATCTTCCTACATCATCTAATAGATCATGTTTTCAAAAAAGAAAATCTGAAAAAAAAAATTTTGATGAGAACAATGAAGCGTAAATGTAAACAACAATCAACGGTTAAATTTTGATTTATGATTTATATGATTATAGTGGCGAATTTCGAAGTTAAGCTCTTCATGAAATTTGTAAAGCTTGTCATTATGAGTGCTTATATATTTTTTTCTATATTTTTTTACACTTCTACATTAATTAAAAAACTATTAAAGACTTTAGGTAAGTGAAAATATACTTAAAAGGAAAATGCGTTTTTATGTTTTGGATGTGACAATATGGTATGTATATATTTATTTAGTATTATGTTTTTCATTTGATTATTTATTGGTTTAAAATATATTTTCCTTAACGGGTAACGGGTCCGGTCATATTACCTGTTAATATTATCGGGTCAATTTCGGGTCGGGTCATTTTACCCGTTTATTTTATCGGGTGTTACACGACACAACCCATTAAGATATCGGGTATGACACGAAAACGACACGAACATGAAAAACACGACACGAATGCCAGGTCTAATAACTGGCTATCTAATCTCATGCCACATGGCACTCTACAGAACCTTTAATTTCATTACTATCAAAACTGACATGTTTGTCCTTTGAGTCCGGAATTTCTTGTTTGTCATTTAGGTCCCGAATTTCTCTTTAATATTTTGGCAAAAGATATAGATGTTTCAATTAGATTATAATAAATTCTACCTTTTAACAAAAATAAAAAAATAAATATATATACTGACATGTTTGTCCACTCTCTAATAGAGATGAACTCTTATCATTGTATTATGTGGAACTCACATGTAGTATTGGAGTCTTTTTTTATTTTGGTCCCTAGATAATACCACCCTTTAACCATATACATTTGGCAAGAAAAAATCCCTTGAGAAAAGATTGAAAGTTAAATCTTTCATAATTGTCAAATCGAGATATCAGATTATTTCCATTCATAAAGTTGAAAATTATGTGATGGTAACGAACCTGCTGAAGTGCTAAGTGCTAGTTTATGTGCCATAATCGTCACTGAAAATTCAGAGACTTCTCTTAATTTTCTAAACAAATGTTTCTTTAGATTACGGACTGTTGACCAGACTGAATATAAATATCAGATAAAAGTCCAAAAGACCCACCCAGATATCCCCAGGATTGCAATTATGTTCTAGAAAATCATTATCGATAAGTATTCATTAGAATCATATAGCTGTGAAGAATTGTGTGCCGGCATATGTAATGGCCTCGATTATTCTAATTGCCCTATTGGATATCTATGTTTATTTTGAACAAGTATAAGTCGTCCAGTTCAGCCTAATTAGTACTTTCCCTGTCATCTCAGAAAGCAAGAAATTATCTTTTTTGGATCAATGTGAAATGGACCATTAGATTTTTCTTTGCATGTGATTACAGGATTAAGATGGTCTTTGTATGAAATTTGAGTCTTGGGAGCCCATACAAAACCTCTTTGTCTCCACCAGCCTTGACAGCAACTGGATACAGAATAGAGTACTATACACAAGTTAACCATGCATTATTATCCATCTTTAAAAAGACAAAAAGGATTAAAAGAATTATTATGCAAACATCTTTGTGTAACATTACATATTACATAATGACATTGTTATTACTAAAAAAAAAGTTTATTTTCACACCGTGGACTATCTATTACACTGTTAATAAAGCGATTATGTTTGAACACCTCGCATTACAGAATCATAAGTGCAAAGTAATATCGATTAATTGAAGAAACAAAGAGTACCAATACCATTAAAAATAAAAGCACAACACAGACCAAGCCAATTATTATTTTGCTCTTCTCTAATATTTTAGCTAGCACTCCATAATAAATTTACTACAAATTGTATTCATATAATAACTTGTTTAGTAGCTTGTTTCAACATATAATAACTTTTTTTAGTAGCTTGTTTCAACATATAATAATTTTGCTCTTCTCTAAATTTGCTCCTCTAACATTTTAGATCGTGTGTCAATAATATGTACCTAAAATTTGTTTAGTAGCTTGTTTCAACATATAATAACTTCTTTTTTTTTATGACATAATTAATCAGTTCAAAAGTTTAGTCCCCAGTTTTCTTTAATATTTACCTATAACAGGAGAGAAGATTATACTTTTGCACAACATTTTAATACTACATAATGGATCTTGTTACATCGCAGTATTCAAATGTGGCACAAAAATGTTGGTTACCAACCTAATGCAAAAGTTACGCTCATAATCAAATCATGACGAAGAGGAATAAGTTCACCTTACATTAATCATATTTAACGTGCTGTTTTTAAAGTTTCAGTTAATCACACAAAAAAATGTCAATACGTCGATTGGGTTATGAAATTGTAAAGGGAGACGGCAGCAGGGAAGATGGACCGGGAAAACTAAAAGGAAAACTAACGAAAAGTTAAAAAAAAATTTGTAGTTTTAATGAAAAATGACAAATGAAGGTGTAGTGAATAGTACTAAGGAAAGGTAAAAATGTGGTTTTTCGTTAAAAGTGAACAGTACGGGAAGTGTTTCGTTAAAACTCCCAAAAAAAATATTAGGTTAGGAAATAAACCTAAACGATTGATACCATATAGAAAATTCCAACTTGATAGTTTATTGATATGAATAGGATACATTATGTACAAATCATTGACTTAGAGTACAAGTAGTATTCCCTTGTGACACAAACAATATAAATACACAATCAGAAAAGATAATTACAGAATCAAAACCTAATTAAGTGGAAAGAGAATCCAATAAGGTTATTCTTTCCTAACAGAGAGTCGTATAGGAAGGAATCAATTCCAACGAGTCCCCAGTGGCATGGAAATTGCTATGCATGATGCCTTCATCCTTTCGCCACCGCCCAATTAATTAACTCCACCACCCCACTGGCCTTTTTCTTTTTAATTTTTCAAGTCTAACGCCGCACCCCCCAAGCTACCTACAGCTAGCATATGCACCAAGACAACCTTCGCCTAGCACTATGTGCGCATAATTATCTAAGTTTGATGTAACATCATCGTACACTTTAAATTGGGGTTTTGTTTTCAAGTTGATTTTATATTATATCCGGTAATTAAGGAGAGCATGCATGGATTAGGCTGTTGGAGGCTACTACTACTAGCATTCGGAGGCATAAGTTAGTAGTTAGAGATGTTCTTCTTACTGAAATCCTTAATCTACCTAATACAGATGAGGTTGCCATTTTTTTTAATCCCATACATACATAGTTTTTGTTGGAATCTTATCTAACCTAAGAACCTAACTGACATAGGATTGGTGTGTGCGTGTTTTTTTATATGTTTTGGATAGCCACTAGAACGTGGGGTTTTAATTAAAGTCAACTCAACGTTTTGGTTTAGCACGTTGTGCTTTGACTTGAGTACACTAAAATCTCATTATATTGAGATTCTGTAGTATATTTATAAAAATAAAAATAAAAAAAAACTTGGTTTCAACTTGGTCTAGTGAATAACCCTCACGTTGTAAGATCAAAGTTATACTTAGGTCCCGTCTCAAGTAATTTGTTTTCACATAGTAATAATTGTCAATAAAACCTCCAAGATGTCTTTTACATATCTTCCCATACCACTGTATGCATGAACTAGCTATTTGTAAATACAACTTTATAAATAATAACCTCCTTAGCATCTTCAAGATGCAAAACACCTTGAAATGTGCATTTTATATTTTTTTTTATTGACCGGAAGTTCTCCAATGAATATATTTTAAGAGGATGTAACCACCCAAATTAGCCGGAAATGTACATAATGTAAAGTTACATCTTTAGGAGGTGAGCTCCACGCGGAAAAAGGTCGAACTTGAATTTATAGTAGTATGTACATTTACATCTTCCAAGTTCGTAAATGAGATGTAAACATTGTTTTTGCATCTTAAATATGTATCTCTTGATAGCTAGTAGTAAAATTGATCTAGAGAAAGATTTTGCAGTATCTCTAATTACTAAGTACTCTTTATTTTCTTAATTTGTCAGTCTTTTCTTTAAAATATTAATTGGTACAATGGAGGAAGAATGATAAAAAAAAGAATCCAAACATTATCGACCAAAGGGCTAAAGCCAACACTGTGAGATCCCACATCGCTCAGGGGAGTGGATTTTGTGAGCCTTATATGTATATTCGCATCTCTACCTAACACGAGACCTTTTGGGAGCTCACTGGCTTCGGGTTCCATCGGAACTCCGAAGTTAAGCGAGTAGCGCGCGAGAGCACTCCCATGATGGGTGACCCACTAGGAAGTTCTCGTGTGGGTTCCACGAAACAAATCCGTGAGGGCATGGTTGGGTCCCAAAGCGGACAATATTAATTTGTGGTATTATTATTCCCTAAAATAATTATTTTGAATTAAGTAACTAAAGCCTTCCAACATTTTAGTGTTATTCTAAATTAGTCTCAACCTTTTTAAACGTTATAAACAAGTACCTAACCTATTGAAAATGTCACATATATTAAGCCTCAATTAAATTTTCAAACATAAATTATATTCAAAACCCACCAACTAGATATATAATTGTCATTAATATTAGTTGCCTTAAAATCTAAATTTCAAACATAGAATATATAATATGGAACCTAATGATCAAACGGGCATTGAATTGAATCAAAAATGGGCCAAATTGAAACTGCATCAAAGGGGCAATTGATAGGGATTTTTACCACCTGCAAAAGTAGGGATAAAAACACTTAAAAAATATTTGCAAGAGTACAAGGTTGTCGTAGTATAGCAGCTCAAGTAAGGTCGTTTTCCACAGGGATTGAATGAATAATTTGTGTTTAAAACCAACTCTTAATTAATTATTTAAAACAAAGTTTGGAAAATATTGATTTTGAGATTTAAAAGAATAAAAACGAATTTAAATTAAAAGCAATTAAATAAATCAATAGAGACCAATTTAAAGAAAATCAATTTGTAAAAGCCCTAGGGTTCCGCTGTCCCCTTAACAATCATATGCAATTCTACCAATTACTTATGAATTTCTTCATACATGCTTTGAAGGTTAGGTTTTCCTAATGCATATTTTCCTCGTGATGTTCAAGCGAAAACGTATATCTAACATGCAACCTGTCTGTGATGTTCAGATCAAATATAAACATGCAAGACTCATTAAGCTTTGTGAGAAGCCTTTGAAAAACCAGGCAACCCTTAAGAGCGTGATGTTCGCCTTAAGTGAACTTACAATTGCTAATCAGAAGAAGCCCTCTCCAATTTCAGGGTGATGTTCCAACAGAAATTGCATCAAATTACTTGTCTAAAAAACCCTAATGCTTGCGAATCACTAAGACAATTAGATAGTTTAATCATGGTGATTAATAATTCAAAGCAAGCATGCATCCATTCATAAGCAAATTAATAAAATCACATATTCATGCTAAGGCTCATAGCTTCGCCCTAGCAAACGGAAATTAATTACAAACAATCATAAAACAAAATATTAAATTTTGATACAATCATCCTGAAATGGGCACGAACATCCTCCAATTGGAATCATTCCAAAATTCATCCGTTTGTTCACTTTTTGCTCCAAAGGAAGTCGCATGTCCTATATTGAAAATATATAACAAAGTATCAAAATTCTATCAAAATAACCAATAAACTATAACTAAGAATAGGGTAAAATATATGGTATAATATGGACTCATCAACAATCTTCTACAAAGGAGAGGGTTAAGAATTCAGATAGGGTTTCAAGAAGCTTGCTCTTGCTCATGTGTTTTCCTCATATGCCGATTCTCGGCTCGTAAAGCTTATAGTTCTTCTTTGTGGGGGTGAAGATGGTGGTGGCCACATATCATGGCAGTCCATACCATTTCATCAACCTCCATGACATTCTTCTTGAGGTTGGCAGCTTGAGTTGTAGTCTGGAGTTGGTGGTTTTGTGTTGAGTTTGGAGATGATGGCACAATGGGAGTGGTGGTGACCGTTAGTTGGTGGAGACTATGCTTCCATTACCCTATATTGATTTTGGACAAAAAATAACCCTGAGTAAATTTAACAAATTTTTAACTGCTTATGGATGTGTTGGTTTTAATAAATTGGGTGTTTGTTTGAAAAGTTCAAAAAAAATTGAGACCAATTTAAAATGACACTAAAAAATTAGGAGGTTTTAAGTAATTAATCCTAATTATTTTATACATAATCCAAAACAACTTTATAGACACATCATTGGGTGAAAAAAAAAATTACTGAAGTTAGGAATCAAAGAAAAATACGTATTGTACTCATACAGCGAATGCTTCCAAAGACAAATATCGGTGTTTACCTTTTTTATTTAACACAAACTCATGATAATTGCTCTAAACTCTTATAAAATAAACCCAAAAAAATATTGAATTTGAGTGCAAATAATAAAGAACATTGCTCCTAATCAGTGTGGCTAAACCCAATGTATACAAATATCGATTTACCTTGAGTAGCTTACCATTGAACCTCTAACAAATTTACCTTATGTAGCCTAGACGTTGAACCCCAAACAAAACAAAATGCTATTTGTACCATCTCTTTAATAAAGATAGGATCTACATGTGTTGGTGGCCCCCTATTAGATAGTTGGTACAAGTAGATGGTAAGTGTAGCACTACTAAAAAAAAATATTTTACCAAGCTTTCAGTATTTCATTTTCTCTCAGTTAACTACCTAGTAGTTGCCACTTAATATTATGGTCTAGTGATATTTATCTTTACTTGTAAGTGAAAGGTCTTAGGTTCGATTATTGCTAAAGGCGAATTCGAACCAAATTATTATGGCTAGCCCAATGTTAGGCTTAACCCACTCTCTCACTCCATAGTGTAGATAATATCGTATGTGTAAAATAAAATAAAAAATACAAAATACAAAAAACTACTTAGTAGCCACTTTATACTATGATCTCTTCACTGTAAGTAAGAGGTATTAGGTTCATATTTCGTGGATGGTGAATTCAAAACCAATTTATTTCTCCAACCCCTTAGTGTAAATATATTTTTGTATATAAAAAAATAAAGGTCTTTTTAAAAGCACCCCAGATATTGTTAAATATACTCCACATAAAAATATATTATTAGATTATTTGTAGACCCTAATATGAAATTACTATTTACACTTCATAAGCTTCTTTTTTAAATATATATTTTCTGAATACAACCCAAATCATCCTAAATTTTTTTTTTTCTTCAAGCTCTCAAACTCACTCTCATCCTCCATTGTATAACAAAACTCTAACCACTAAAAACACAAACATTTTAAAAAATAAATGTTATTTTTAACGAATGAAACATGAAATCTAACTTTGGTTCCCCCTTCATTTTATTATCATTTGAAAGAGCACTAATATGGGTCGCGATAATCAAACAAACGAACTTTGAAACAATGTCACAACATACGAGACAAGCATATGAAGTCCAGACACCTATGTTTATCCTAATCGGCATCCGAAAATCAGATGAACTACCAAGTTTCTTATAATGAAGAAAATATAAAAAGACACGCTCCTAAGTTTTCCTTATCCAAAATGTTGAGTTGCACTCAACTATGCTGATCCAAAGGTCCTCTAAAGTTCAATAGGATCTTCTCTGGATCCTTTTGGTGAGGATCCTGGGAATCCGTAAATCATGTCCGTTCATCGTACATCGTGCGGTCAGTTTTTGTTAAGTACTGTTTATGTTTATTTTTAAATAAAAATATTTAAAATGATTTATGACCGCACGATGCACAATGCACTCAACTATGCTGATCCAAAGGTCCTCTAAAGTTCAATAAGATCTTCTCTAGATCCTTTTGGTGAGGATCCTAGGAATCCGTAAATCGTGTCTGTTTATCGTACATCGTGGGGTCAGTTTTTGTCAACTACTGTTTATGTTTATTTTTAAATAAAAATATTTAAAATGATTTATGACCGCACGATGCACAATGAATGGACGCGATTCATGGATCCCTGGGATCCTCACAAAGAGGATCCGGACTCCTCTGAAGCCCCATTTGACAACTCTCAACAGTCCCTTGCTTTAGCAGCCAGATGACATTTGAGGCAGGTAGGGCCGGTCCTAAAAATTTTTAGGTTAGGGAAAATGTGCCCTAACTTTATATAAAATTATATGTTTTTTTCCATAAGACTTTAATAAAATTATACTTATAAAAGCACTCCAAACTCAATAATTTATAAACACGGTAAAACTAATTTATTTTGTCTTGAGAGAAGGGAACCAAAAAACCCCGGGCTTACAAGTAAATAGATGATAATTTTGTTTACTTCCATCTAAAATTTTAATGTGTTTTATAAATCATGAGATGTTTTTTCTTCTTTACTAACCTTGTCGATATGGGACTAAAATTAGGTCCCCATCCCTCATTTTTCTTTCTCATTAATTAAAACCTTCTTTTTCATTTTTCATCAAGGTCCCTTGACTAATCTTCGTGTCATTATTTGAATATTAAAATTAGTACAAATCATCATATGTCTATTTAAAAATGAAAACTTATTAATCATTTTCAAATATATCTTTTTAGTATTTTTTTCATATATTTCTATTTATAATTTGTACCCTTTTTTTTAATTTGTACCAATATTATTTAAACAAATAATGACACACCCCGTCCCAAGGAGGGCGTGCTGGCCGTCACGTGAGAGTAAGGTAACCATGTACACAATGCGGAAGCTAAGAAGATAAATAGGAATACGAATAAATAAAAAAAAAACCGAATCGCTAGTAAATACTAGCTAAGAAAGGATGCTAGTGAGAGTCTAAGTGTATAAATACACATTCAGATCAATAAGAACATCTAGTTGCAGTTAAGGACAATGACTAAGATATAACACCCGAAGGTGAATCCTACTTTTGTGAATTCTGTCAGAACACCGTTGGATCTCTCATGGCCACCAAAGCACTGCTACCTAGAACCTGGAGGGACGAAAAACAAAATGCGTGAGTGGGCAAAAACAAATCTTTTCAAAACCTTTTCTCTTTTCAAAGGTTCTAACCCCTCGCCGTAAAACCTGTATAATTTCCCAAAAAAATAGCATATATACATATATACTCATCTCAACTCATAAACTCAAATCATGCCAAAAGTAGTGATATGCAAGGTATATGCCATGCCAAATATATCTCATCAAATCCCATAAATATATCAGGTGAAATAAACTCGTCATAGGTGATAACATGTCAACCGAGTGATCAACTCGGCTGAAACTATAGCTCATAATCAATCTCATCAAATCTCATCATCATATATATATTCTGCACACAAGTCGAACCCACTTAAGGTGGTCTATACGACAAGACTGGGTGTAAATAGTACACTCTAGTGCTACAATCACGTGAAGATTATGCGCTAATCGCGGGTCACCTACGAGTCGAACCCACTGAAAGTGGTCTATATGATAGGACTGTACACCTAACTTGGATCCAAGATGAGCGTGTGGTGCGGGAAGTGAACATACACATGAAAGACTGTGCCCCTAACTCTGGGCGGGAGCACTAACACCGGGGTGTAGGTTTATGAGCTTTCAATACATCTCACATAATCATCATTTCATATTAATCATTGCATAACTCACCTGATACTTACCTGTGCGTCCACAGCACCAATTACCATTATATGCAACTACTAATGCATGAATAAAATAGATATATACTTTGCATGACATATCATATCACGTTTCATATCACATTTCACTTAAATTGATTTTCTGGGAAAAATCTCATTTATATAGGTATATATGGAAAACAAAAGCCCACTCATAGTTAAGTCAAAGGGTCGTAACCCCCGAGCCTCGATTGATGGCGCTCGCCTCTGGATAGGTATCACCTATATGCGAAATAACTGAATAAACGTCATTTAATGCACATAACCAACAATAGGTAATAACTTCTCATACAATGCTCAAATGGGGTGTTTGTTGAATATACCAACGTGAACTACACAATACCACGAACATCCCCATATTTTTAGAATAATTTTTCGACCACCCACGCCCCCTCACACGCTGGCCAAGGCACGGCCAGACGTGCCTCCACGCGCGGCCATGTGCCATGCACACTGACGGCGTCAGTTAACACCGTTAGGTATATACCGAGAATATTCCGTCTATTCCTAACGGTAACTATTAAAGTTAGCTAACAACGTTAGCATATTCTGTCAACTCTGACGGAATATGCCATCTTCTTCTACCTTGGAACTCCGGCGACCGTTGCCAGAATCTGGGAAACTTTTAAACCACTATAACTCCGTCGATTTTCATGCATTCTTCACGTAATTTATATTAAAATGAAGCCCACGAAGAATAGAACAAGATCATACCAATTAACAGCTCCCAAAACCACTGGATCTCGCCTGGGAAATCCACGAACTTCCGCCCAAAACTTCAAACTTGCATATCTTTGCTTCCCGACGTCCAAATCCTTCAAACGAACGTCCACGAGCCTCGTGTGGACCTCCTACAGCTTCCTAGAAGCTTAAAATCTCCTAAAAATCACGCAATAAAATTTGCATTAACATTGCATGGGCATGGGTAAAGGTTTTAACGTGAAATCGAGGGTGTTCAGACCTGAAATTGGTGTCTTTGAACTCGTAGCACCACGAGGAACACAATGGTGTCCTTAAACTCCTCGATCTGCAAGGTTCCAAAGGGTTTTGGGTGTGTCCGTACGAAATGGGAGAGAGAGAGAGAGAGAGAGTCTGGGAGAGAGAGAGGGTACGAGAGTGAGAGAAGATAAAGAAATGGATGGGTGTGTAAGTGTGGTCCTCACACTTCCTCCTAAGCCTAAACATAACCATGGTTGTACCAAAATATCCCATTTCCTCAACTAGGGTTTCTAGATAAAATCTCAAATATGAAATTCCCATGAAACGCTCAAGGGTAATTTCGTCAATTCATGTCATCGAGAATAAAATTTCGGGACGGGCTGTCACAAATAAGGTTTCATTTTAACAATTAGGTTGACTTGGGACCGGATCCAAAATTTCTTAAAAAATAATCATATTTTCGAGTCTTTAATTGATATGTAAAAGCAATGAATGAGCGCCAAATTAAACCTAGTATTGGTGAAGACATATATACATTAATTCCTTGAAGGCAAATGATAGGGATACCAAGTTTTTAAACCAAATTTTGTAAACCATATGATGTAATTGTTGATTATTGAACTATTACTTAAGGACCACTCATTAGTAACTAAAAATAAATTTACAACCAAACAGAAAGTTGTAAAAATTTGAAACAATAAAAATGCACATAACATTTCAAACTTAGGACCACTCGTTAATTGAAAAGTAAAAAAACACATATAGCATTTCAAACTCGGGACATTCTCGTTAACTTTAAACATCATAAACCACCACTTTTGATTAACTTCTTGACTATTTACCAAATTTTATAAATTTATACTTATGAAAGGAAATTCGTAAAAATTGCAAAGTAAATAAATGCACATAGGGTTTTGAACCCAAGACCTCCTCGTTAATTTTAAACAATATACAACCCCACTTTTGATGAACTTCTAGACTATTTACCAAATTTTATAAATTTATACTTACTAAAAGAAATTCGTAAAATTTGTAAAGTAAATAAATGCAGATAGGGTTTTGAACCAAGGACCTCCTTGTTAATTTTAAACAATATAAACCACCCCTTCTAATTAAACTTCTTATTCATTCTACCAAATTTTATAAATTTATACGCTTCTAAAAAGAAATTCATAAAAATTGTAAAGTACATAAACGGTTTTGAACCCAGATCATCCTTGTTAATTTTAAACAACAAAAACCATCAATTGTAGTTAAACTTCTTGGTCGTTTAACAAAATTTTATAAATTTATTCACGTATAAAAACATATATGAATATACCACCCTAATAATTTTGATACCCCCAATTTTGTTAGGCTCCAAACGGTGGTCGGGACCGGACTAGGCTAACGCCGACCCTGGAGACAGGTTACCCCTGTCGTGCCGTGCATTGGCAACCGTGATTATATGCATCCCCAATTCTCCCAAGTTCCTGGGAAAAGCAAGGAGTCGAGAGAGACGGTGAACACACGAGTTTTTATTTTTTCCGAAACAAAGGAAGAGTTTGATGTGAGATTTAAGTGGACAATGTGGGGTGTTTGTAAAGAGTGTGAAGTATGAGGGGTAGCATTTGAAAGCATGTGGTGTTTATTAAGATAAATTTTTATTCATTAATAGCAAATAAATAAGCACAAAGAGAAGATAGCGTACATATATTTGGGCCTCGATGAAATCTTGTTAGGGATTTCAACCCATTCGAAGGAAAATGAGTGTATCAAGCATGTGGGGTGTAGTCAACAAAATATAAAGTGAGAATAAAACATTCCAAAAATTAACTATACCTAGTAATTAATATCCCATTTCTAAATTTATTTAATCTGACAACTAACATCCTCATTAAGTTAGGCTATGATTTATTAAAACTAGTCGCTTGCCACTCACGCATGCGTACGCGTGTGGCAATTCTTTTTTATTGTTTTATTTATTTTTTAAATTTATTTCTTTTAGATATTTTTTTATTAAAATATATTTTGAAAAATAATGAACCTAATGACCCACAGTCCCACTATGTAGTTTATATACTAACAAGAACTCTTGATGGGCAACATTCACTACAAAAAACAAAAAACAAAAAAACAAAAAAAAAAAACAAAAAAAATTCTCGCTATACGGACAACATCTATCGGCTAAACACAAAATTCCTCTAGGAAGCCTTTAGCCAACGGAGGTTCGTTGGGCAAGATTAGTCGGGCAAAACGTGTCACTTGAACCCTTGAACGATGAAAACACAATTCCTCAGGCAAAAATTAGTTAACCCGATGAAAATGTTGAAGATAGTTCCTAGAAATGAGCTGAGGAATATTGTAAATTGATTGACATTAGTTTCCTTCATTTTCTGTATGTATAGCAGACGTAATTATAGGAGATAGTCTAGGATCCTAATTGATCCTATCATGTATAAAGATGTAATACTAGCATTGACATGATACAAAAATCAATTTCACTAAATATTTTTCCTATATGGTACAAGAGCAACGATCTTGGTAACTTAGAGAAACCCCAGCCGTCACCATGGGAGACAACAACAACAACTCAAAGAAGCCAACTCAGTTGAGCATGGCATCAAAATTTGACGGTCCCAATCACCCATTATATCTTCATCATTCAGATCAACCTGGGTTGGTACTTAAATCACAACTCCTGAATGAGGATAATTGTAACACATGGAGTCATTCTATGACTATGGCCTTTACAATAAAAAACAAATATGGTTTTGTTGATGTGTCGATCAAGAAACCAAGTGAAGAAGACGTTGATGAATTGCAGCAATGGAAATGCTCCAACAGACTGGTCAAAACTTGGTTATTGAGTTCAATCTCCAAGGAGATTGCAGCTAGTGTGTTCTACTGTGATGGAGCACAAGCAGTTTGGAACAGGTTGTAAGAACGCTTTTCTTAGGTAAACAACGTTCAACTTTTTCAAATTGAAAATGAAATTCATGATTATGTTCAAGGCACCATGTCTGTTGAGTCTTATTTTACCAAACTTTAAGGCTTGTGGGATGAGAGGGATTCTTTGCCCTATCTTAGCTTGCAACTATGGAGTTACGAATGAGGAATTGTCCTATTGAGAAATACAGAAAACTATCAAGTTTCTCATTGGATTGACTAAGTCCTTCATTATGATGTGAGGACAAATATTAATAATGGACCCTCTGTCTAAGGTCAGCAAAACTTACTCTCTCTTTTCTCAAGCATAACGTCACCGGGATGTGTCTGTTGGAAAAGGAATGAATCAACCTGAGGCATCGGTGTTTACAGCTAGAGATACACAAAAAGATACCGGGAAGAAAAGTAGCAATTCCAAGTGTGAAAATGCGACAAGACTGGCCACAACACAGAGAATTGCATATCACATTTTAAGTGCACTTATTGTGGGTGGAAAGGCCACACAGTTGATTATTGTTGCAAACTCAAGAAGGCAGAATCCGATCAACCTAGGAGTAATTCTAAGGGTAACCATGTTGCTGCACATCAACTTGAGAATAAAGATCTCTCCAATTCTTTTCCCTTCACACAAGAGCAGTGCCAACAAATCCTGAACATGCTTGGCAAGAATAAAACTGCCATGGCGAATCATGTGGGTAATTCCTCAACACATAATGAACTCTCAGGTAAAGCCTTCTGTTTTTCTACTAATGGAAGGAAAACTACTTGGATCCTAGACATTGGTGCCACAGACCATATGGTTTCTAGTCCCGATTTACTTACTTCATGGAAGCCTGTCAAAAATAGAACTGTTGAACTTCCAGATGATTCCATAGCTCATGTTACTCATACTGGTCAAATCATATCTGCCTCTAGTTTGGTTCTTGAAAATGTTTTGTGTGTCCCAGTTCTTCAACTAAATCTTATTTCCATCAGTAAACTCATAAATCAATCCCTTTGTATCACTGTTTTCCATAACCACTTTTGTGTAATACAGGACCTATGCTCGAGGAAGATGATTGGGACAGAAACTGAATGGGAAGGGCTCTACTATTTTGATCAAACCAAGAAAGCTTCTTGCAATTTTATCCTCTCACATTCTCTTAGCCATTGGCATTAATGTCTTAGGCATCCATCCAACAAAGTGTCTTCTTTATTTTCCTTTTCAAACAACAATAAAATTTGTGACGCAAACAAGTGTTTGGTTTGTCCATTGGCTAAACGTACCAGATTACAATTTTCTTTAAGTGCAATTTCTAGCAATGCTCATTTCGAATTATTACATGTTGATATTTGGGGTGGTTATCACATTGTATCTCTTTCCAGGGTATGTTATTTTCTTACCATTGTTGATGATTTCACTAGGTGCACTTGGGTGTGTTTGATGGTTGAGACACAATTTTCTTCCAAAGTTAAAATTGTGCATAGTGACAATGGTCCTGAATTCAAGGTTGAATCTTTCTATTCTCCCAAAGGCATCGTTCATCAAACTAATTGTGTCAACACACCACAACAAAATGGTGTGGTTGAAAGAAAACATCGTCACTTGCTCAATGGTGCACGTGCACTTCTTTTTCAAGCAAAGCTTCCTAAACAATTTTGGGGGGATGCCATCCTCACACAGCTGACCTCATAAATCGCACACCCGCACCTTTCTTGAAAGGTAAAACTCCTTACAATTTTTTTTTAAAGTCACACCAAATTACTCTCACTTGCGAGTTTTTGGTTGTCTATGTTTTGCTTCCACGCATACTCAAAAACCATCCAAATTTGATGCACGTACAATTCGATTTATATTTCTTGGTTATCCCTATGAAAAAAAAGGGATATCGTGTGTATGACCTTGAATCTGGAAAACTATTTGTCTCCCATGATGTCACATTTTTCGAAACTGAGCTCCATTTTCACATCACTTCCGCTACCAATACATTCCTTATGCAAACAACATCATCATTTGATGACACTCCTACACCCCCCACTGGCACATCATTTCCACCAGCAGAAAATTCTGAGCCTACAATTTTGAATAACACTACTTCACCACCATTAGACACAGACACCTTGTCCACAAACCCACCAAATACCACAATTTCACAAGCCCCTATGCATTTTCATCCTAGCAGACCAACCAAGATGCCAAGTTTCTTGCATGACTTTCACATCGAAGCTAACCTCCCGTCACGACCTGCACCTTCATCCATCTTCAATGTGATCTTAAAATCAAGTACTTCACACTCCATTTCTCAATTTCTCTCTTATGACCATTTATCCTCACAACATAAAGCTTTCACCATCTCACTATCCCTTGTCAAAGAACAAACAAGTTTCATGCAGGCCATGCAAGATCCCAAGTGGCGTAAGGCTATGCATAATGAGATACAAACTCTCCAAGCAAACAACATATGGACTCTCATGCCTTTCCCCCTGGCAAGAAGTCCATTGGTTGTAAATGGGTGTACAAAGTGAAGCTAAAACCTGGTGGCACCATAGAACAATACAACGCTCGCTTAGTGGCCAAACAATATAGTCAAATTGAAGGACTCGATTACCGTGAAACATTTGCTCCAGTTGCCAATTAGTCATTGTTCGTGTGTTTCTTAGTGTTGCTACCATTCAAAATTGGCATGTTCACCAACTAGATGTCAATTATGCGTTTTTTGCATGGTGATCTTGATGAAGATGTGTACATGTCACTACCTCCTGGATTCGAACGAAATGAGGAGACTCGAGTATGCAAGCTTAACAAATCTTTGTATGGGTTGAAACAAGCCTCTAAAGAATGGTTTTTGAAGCATTCTACAGCCCTCAAAGCGGCTGGTTTCAACCAATCAAAGGTGGATTATTCACTTTTTGTTCGATCCCACAAAGGTAGTTTCACTGCCATTCTTGTATATGTGGATGTAATTTTGGCAGGCAACAACATAAAACACATTGAAGCAACCAAACAGTTTCTATCCAAGCAATTTAAGCTTAAAAATCTTGGTCAACTCAAGTATTTTTAGGTATCGAAGTGGCCCAATCATCAAAGGGGATTTCACTATCTCCAAGGAAATATACACTTAAGACACTTGAAGAATCTGGGTTTTTGGGAGCTAAACCAACAAAGTTTCCAATGGATCAAAATCTGGCACTTACACAGACTAATGGAGAGCTCTTGAGTGACCCATCATCATATAGGCTCCTTGTCGGAAGATTGATCTACCTAACGATTACCAAACTTGACTTATTTTATCATGTTCTTGTGCTCAGTCAGTTTATCGACAAGCCATAAGCCCCACACCTTGAGGCAGCACACAGGGTTCTCAGGTACCTCAAACGATGCAACTAAGAGCATTTTGTGATGTAGATTGGGCTCGTTGCAAAGATACGAGACGATTGGTAACAAGTTATTGTATACTGCTTGGGCAATCACCTATTTCCTAGAAGACAAAGAAGCAAACTACAGTAGTACATTCAACGGCCGAAGCAGCGTATTGTTTCATGACAACTACCTGTTGTGAAATTACGTGGTTAAAGAATGTTTTGAGAGACTTGAAAATTCAACATGAACAACCTATTATGTTGTTTTGTGACAACTAAGCAGCATTACACATCGCTTCGAACCCAGTCTTTCATGAATGTAAGAAGCACATTAAGATTGACTATCATTTGGTACAAGAAAAAAAATCCATGAAGGCATGATATGAACAGCTCATTTTCGAACCACAAATCAAACTGTAGATTTGTTCACGAAAACACTGAATTCATCACAGTTTGGAGCCTTACTTGCCAAGTTAGGTGTCATCAATATACACTGCAACTTGAGGGGGAGTGTTGAAGATAGTTCCTAGAAATAAGCTGAGGAATATTGTAAATTGATTGGCATTAGTTTCCTTCCTTTTCTATATGTATAGCAGACGTAATTATAGGAGATAGTCTAGGATCCTAATTGATCATATCCTGTATAAAGATGTAATACTAGCATTGAGATGATATAGAAATCAATTTCACCAAATATTGTTCCTATAGGAAATGCTCGTCGGGTGACGTGCGTTGATTGTTTTGACCCAACGAACTCATCTTGCCTGAAGAAGATATCTCGTCGGCTAGCAAAGAATCAAATAATGTAATGAACTTGACCCGACGAAAGAGTCGTCGAGTTAACTCTAAGACATCAAATTTTTAAAATATTGATATTTTACGCGACGAAACGTACATCGAGCTAACAATTTTTAATTAAAAAAAATAGAAAACAATATTTATATTAAATAACTAATTTAATTAGATTTAAAACAAACCATATTTATACTAAATATTAAAGAACAAAATGTACAGGCACACTATTTCTCAATCTTTCGCAGCAGCCTATGCTAGGCGCCGTGTCACATCCCAGCCCGGGGTGGATCATTTCTCGAGCCTGCTTCACCACCGTAGCACGATATTGTCTGCTTTGCGCCCCGACCACGCCCTCACAGTTTTGTTTTTGGGAACTCATGAGCAACTTCCCAGTGGGTCACCCATCCTGGGAGTGCTCTGGCCCCCTTCTCGCTTAACTTCGGAGTTCCTACGGAACCCGAAGCCAATGAGCTCCCAAAAAGCCCCGTGCTAGGTAGGGATGAGAATATACATTTAAGGATCACTCCCCTGGGTGATGTGGGATGTCACAATCCACCCCTCTTAGGGGCCCGACGTCCTCGTCGGCACACTTCCGGCCAGGGATTGGCTCTGATACCAATTGTCACATCCCGGCCCGGGGTGGATCACTTCCTGGGCCCGCTCCACCACCATAGCACGATATTGTCCACTTTGGGCCCCGACCACACCCTCACGGTTTTGTTTCTGGGAACTCACGAGCAACTTCCCAATGGGTCATCCATCCTGGGAGTGCTCTGGCCCCCTTTTTGCTTAACTTCGGAGTTCCTACGTAACCCGAAGCCAGTGAGCTCCTAAAAGGCCTTGTGCTAGGTAGGGATGGGAATATACATTTAAGGATCACTCCCCTGGGCGATGTGGGATGTCATACGCCGCTTCTTCTTATAGGTGCTCACATTTTTCCTTTTGGCGCACTAGCTCCATCTCCACATGTTGAAGTCTGAAATTAGTCTCACTCGATGGATTAGCGCTCACTGTAAAGAAGACCATTTGACTTCCTAAACCCGACCTGCTCCTAGGCCGCAAACTTTCTTACCTTTCTGTCACCCAACCCTGTCCATCAGCAACTATAGAGATAGCTCCGGATCAAGTGTCAGCTCCTACATAGGAATGTCCGATTGCTGTTGGGAGAGGATGGTGAAGTAATTGTCATTCTTCTAAACCATAAGCCTAAAAAAAACAAAAACAAAAAATGGAAACCAATGATCGATCATAGGAGCTTACGAATTATTAATCATAATTTAAACCCTATTTATTGTAATGAAATTTACAATTAAAACGTAGAAATGAATACTTACATATACGCAGCCTCATTGCCATAATTGGCATGCATCTACCCCCAAACCACCACCTCCGGGAAATGCTCCTCAGCCCCCCTCCGTTCCTTAACCAAATAACATAAGGATCGAGAACTAGTGTGGTGAAGGTATGGCTTCTTCTCTCGGTTACCTAGTTTTTTTCTGTTCATTAGCAAATATTAATTAAACTAAACTAAACAATATAAAAATTGAACTATAATTAAAATATAAACGAAATATGATTACCTAATATTTTTCACTCTGAAAATGAGTGCACAGCCACTGCCAGTCTTCCACCTTCTCTAAAAACTTCCTGGGTGGATCTGTAAGAGTTGCCTCAGGCATTGAAAAACTTTCATAGTACTTGTGTAACTCGTACGTCCACTTCTTAAAATGACCGCTCCACACCCGGTCAAAAAAAAAAAAAAAAACCAAATAGTTAGTTTAAAACAACATAAAATAAGTTAACGAAAGTAATAATAAAGTAAGAAAGTTATTGTATACTTACCGGAATGAGTCGGTTCATCTCAGCATGGACCGATGCCTTGTGCGTCTTCCAGGAATCGGTGTTCATTGGGCATTTAGTGGGGATAAGAGCACCGCAATCGTGAGTTAACAAAATCTTGACTTTGGCACTCGCTAGGCGATGACTAGGGAGGTACACAACTCGGATCCGCTTATGTGTGACCCAACTAATCCAATTGGTCGTTAACCCTTATAAATCCCTTGAGTTTGTTTCATCTTCCGACCGGTAGGGAGGTCTCCATCCTCTACCTGTGCACTGCCTTGAGAAGGTTGGGATGGGGCGGAGGCTGCCACTGGCTCATGGCGACTGCTGCTGTGAAGCTGTCTGGCAGATCAGACAGCATAGGTAAATGACGCATAAGTACTTGTACTGGCAGCCAACTCTGTAATGGCCGCCTAGGTTCTGATTCCTGCCGGAGTCGCGCTGGGGGCCGGCAACTCATTCTAAGCAGAGGTGGAGGCAAAACGGCGACCATATGTGATCAAGTGCGAAGACATCTGTAAAAATAAAAAAATAAAAAATCACATATTTCTAAAATTTCCTACAATTGCACATATTTTGATAAGTTTATTACAATTTCACATAATTTCATATTTTCCTACAACTTTCACATATGTCTAAAATTTCCCAAAATTTGACATATTTTTAAAATTTCTTAAAATTTCACATATTCCATAAACTTCCTAAAATTACACATATTTCTAAAATGTCCTAAATTTTCACATATTTCTGCAAACTCCTAAAATTACACACATTTTTAAAATTTCCCAAATTTCACATATTTCTAAAATTTCCAGTTTCACAAATTTCTACAAGTTTCCTAACATTTCAAATAATTTCTAAAATTTTAAATAATCTCTACAATTTTTCACAAGTTCACATATTCTATTATTTCCTAACATTTCAAATAATTTCTAGAATTTCAAATAATTTTTAAAATTTCACATATTCCTAAAATTTCACATAAATCTAAAATTTCCTACAATTTCACGTATTTCTATAATTTTCACAAATCCAAATTTTAAAAAATTAACTAACCCACTGCCCAACCCCACCCCGCCACCGTACCTGCCGAAACTACCACCTAGTACCCATCGCTCCCCACGGAAAATTACCACCCTGTACCCACCCCACCCCACCAACACCGTACCAAAATCACAAGCAATTTCACGACCAAAACCAGAGTCACAAATAATTTCATAATTACAATTCCGATTTCACGACATATTAAAAAAAAAAATCAGAATAAAAACTATAATTAAATAACTTACAATGAGAGAGGTTTGAGAGAGGGAGAGATAAAGGTGGGGTGGCTCACGGTTCAGATTAACAGAGGCAGAGGAGCAAGAGAGAGAGGTTTGAGAGAGAGAGGGTTTTGCGAGAGAGAGAGAGAGAGAGAGGCTTAGCGAGGCGAGGAGGAAGAAAGAAGAAGGTTAGGGTGGTATAACGTTTAAAGACCTTTGCTCGAAGGAAGGTTCATCAGGCAAACCCTTCCAAATTTTTGACATGCGTAGAAAACTCTAAAATTTAGTCGGGCAACCCTATACGTGCTGCAGGCAAGTTCACCTGATATATTTAATTTTGGTGAAAAATATTGGTGGGTGCCCAGCGACATTCTTGAATATTTTGTTGCGTTACCTCTATTTTAGGGGGCAAATTGAATTTTTGGAAAATTTTGGGGGATTTTTTTGATTTTGTCCGACGAAATTTGATTTGTCGGGCAAAACCTATTTTTTGGTAGTTATTACTCCCAAATGATATCTTCAAACATATGCACTCAATCCCCAAATATTTTGTTTAACAAAATTGAAGGGACCTTTAGCAACTGCTTGTCATGGCAAGATCTTGTCAATTGCTTGCAGCACCTCCTTCTTTCCATTTTTTACATATACAGCACATGACGATTTACCTTACTCCTCGTCATTACCATTTTCAATACCTAATAATATCTTCTTTTTTTGTCGTACTGCTTAATAATATCTTATCAACAATGGCTGAGCCAGAATTTTAGCCTAGGAGGGGCCCAAATGTCTCAATCCGAAACGCTCTCCTGATTTTACAAAAAATAACTTTGCGGTGTGGTGAGCAACGATTAACGTCGTTTAGGTCCAGTATGGTATCGTCCTCATCATCCTCTTCTTTAAACCTAAACCCCAAGTATATCTGACTTTCTTCCTCGCTCCCTCCAGTGATCCCCATATCAAAGTCCTCCTCAAAGCTCACAAGCAACAAATTGCCTTAACTCTATAGGAGCCACCAACCTCAAATCAAACCCGATTAAAGAAATTAAAGTAAAAAACATCGAAAAAAAATCATAATGACGAGGATGGGCCTAGGACCATCCTGGTCCCTTCATAGCTCCGCCTCTACTTATCGATACTTTTTATTTAGGAGAGTAAAGTGTTAGTCTCACTTCTATTAGACCAAAACAATCTAGTTTGTAAATACACTGTGAAAATAATATTTTTGTAAGTTATAAACCGAAAATTTACCGGATTCATAAGTAAAAACGCTAAATCTTACAACTCTTTGTCATTGTATACACTACAAACTAAATAAAGATTTCAAACAAAGTGGGGCTTCAAATATTTATGAATACCGCAATGATGTATTATTTAATTTGTACCCTACCAAATTATACAGGCTAGATATATATTCTTCAATGTCAATCCCCTCTCTTGAAGAATGGGCGGAACAACATTGAATCTGTTGTGGCCTATTTTACTAAAGGGAAAGAGAGGGTGCAGCAGCAGAGAGAAAGAGAGAGTTGAGAAATTTCTTTGATGCATATTTCCCATCACTTTTGCCTTTATTGATAGTAAACTAGAGAGGACTTCTTGCCTTGCAATTAATACAATTATAAAGGAATAAGATCTTATAATATCATAAATACAATCTACTAATGACTTACACAATCACACATGTATTATAATTAATATCACAACACTCCCCTTAAGTGTGTAAATACTCAAGTAGTTGTCACATCAGATCTTCACAGATGATGTAGAAATTGTTGATGAAGTCGCATTGTCTAGTCGGTACAAGAAGTGAATGAGAGTCTCAAAGCAAATGGAAGAATGCATATAGCAATAAAAAGTCAAAAACCTAGCTATGGTAAAAACCCAGGGTAGGATAAAACTCATAGCTTAAGGATAAAAGTGAAACACCTTCAAGATGCAAGTAGAACACATACAAGGGTATTGACCAAACCAGAGTAGGTATCTCATTAAAACCTCGTCAGGTTAATAAAAACACAGTAGAAAAACTTCTCCTTGTCTAAGGGAAAAAAGTACATTAAGCTCAAGTGAGTACACATCTGGACAATCCTCCTGAGTTTGAAAAAACTTCCAAATGAGAAATACAAGCATTGCAAATCAGACAATTTATGCATACGAATTCCTTGAACAAATTTATAAAAAGTTGACTTTGGCAACAACTTCGTGAAAAGGTCAGCAAAATTGTCTTGGGATCAGATTTGCTTGGCTTCAATCTTCTGATGCTCTTGTTGCTGATGTGAGAAGAAGAATTTCGACATATTATGCTTCGTGTTGTCTCCTTTGATATATCATTTCTTGGTCTGGTTGATACAAGCAGTGTTGTTTTCATAGATCGTTGTAGGGACGTCAACGACAACGACGGAAGAAAGTCCGCAAGTGCTTCGACTATGCTCAACAACGACTCTAAGTCATAAGCATTCACGAGTAGTTTGCAAAGGGCAAGAATCACATCATGGTAGAAGAAATCATAACTAAGGCCTGTTTGGTTGACCTCTAAGATATTGCGGTGTCTCTAACGGTAAAGACATATCCCATTTGAAAATATGCCTTGTAAGGGCCAGATAAATAACCTATGTCAGCATAACCAACAAGGCAAGCATCATTCATTCCAGTGCATTGAGAGAAACCTTACACCACGAGACTTGTCTTATATTGCACTATTTCATTTTTCTTATTAAGTTTCCTTAGGATAACCCATTTGTAGCCAACGGACTTCACATGTGGAGGTGTAGAAACTATAGGCCCAAACACTTTATGTTTCACAAGGAAATCAAGTTCAACATGGATTACTTGCTTCTAGTTTGACCAATCATTCATACATTGCCATTCATCATTGAAACACCATTCAATGGCATTGCTCGTCATGATTCAACATAGACTAGCCGCCAATGTATCGGGTCGTCCAACATGAGTAGCCAATCACCCTTCAGGGGTGGCTATTCATTCCAGGTTGATATTTTGACGTACACATGGCACATTTATCCTTCCATGCGCGTTTACAGCTGGTATATGTGATCTCATCAATTTCACTAGATTAGTAAAACATCTGGCATCCCTTGAGCAATGCTTTGTATATTTATAATAGGTCACACTTCAGTTTCATACTGTTCAGTGCAAGGATCTAAATGAGACATAATGGAGTTAATACAACAATTTGCGACGTTCTATAGGAATGTTAACGTTCTTTTCTTTTTCCTAATAACAGAAAGACTGCTTCAACGAAGTGACAATCCGCAAAGCAAGTGGTAAAGAGACTGTCTGTCAAGGGCTCTAAGTAGCAAATAATGGATGGCGAATCATCACCAAGATCGATTCTTATTCTTCTCTGAGAACCCGTTTTGGTACGTAGTGGCAGCGCTCACATAAAATACGCACCAAAGCACATGTAAGTGCAAGACGTCAAGATCGTAAAAGTAACCACTTGTACCCATGAAAATGATTGGGTGGTAATGGGTCTCAGGAAAATTAACATAGCTATGTGCAGAGTAGTTTTGCCCCAAGCAGATTTCGAAAGCTTGGTACGCATGACCAAGGTCTGAGCGATCAGTTGAAGGTACTTAATGAACATTTATGCTAGGCAATTTTGGATGTAAACATGGGGTACATGTTTTTCAACTTCAATCCTAATAGACATGAAATAACCATCAAAAGTCTTCGCTATAAACTCTCCAGCATTATCCAGTCGAATCGACCTAATCAGATACTCAGGGTAGTGAGCCCTAAGCTTAATAATTTGTGCCAAGGGTTTCGCAAATGTAGCATTATGTTTGGGCGCAAACATGTGACTAATGTCCCCTTGAATCCACTTGAATCCACTGAAGAAAGATTGGGCGCAAACATCAACCAACATCACAAGCAACGAAATGGTCTACATGTTGGTTGGATAGGTTCACAAATGTCCCCTTGAATCCACTGAAGAAAGATTGGAGGGTTCTTTCGAACTATGTCTGCAAATGGGCGATTAATAAACTTACCTTAAAAAAAATAAAAATAAAAAAGCATTGCAAAAAGCAAACTAGGAATGATGTGCTTAATTCGGATAAGCGGATACCCGTGAGTAACTTTGAGGATACGACACATCATCATAGTTCATGGATGTCTGAAATGATTATACCAAAACTTTTGTTTCAATGCAAGCCCAGTAGTAGGGCTAGCCTATGGTGGGCTTCGATAGAGCGGATGGTTGTGACATACAAACCATTTCGGAAGGTGCTCTATCGTCTCATTAATACGTTTTTGGTCATATTTGTAGGAAGTGATGCAAATGAATTCAACTTAATTTTCTTTAGTAGATTCATCGGGAAAATTATTAACTCGAATATCTTTAAAGCTCAACAACGTTCTTCTGGAATGAGGTGAGTGAAGTATCTCTTTACGTAGACACACAAGTCCATTCCATGTCAGCGCGATATTTTGGATTGCAACCTATCTTTTCACACAAAGGGTCCCGTAGCTACACACTTTCACTATATTTGTTTTCAATTACTTTATGTATTGTCTTGTAAATATTACGTTTATTTGTAGGTATTATGAACCTGAATTTCATACTTTTAACTTGAACTTGAAGTTTCGAACAAAGTGCCATGGAAATCTAAAGTTTTCATAAAACAATACAGCCATGTAATGTAACCCGAAGTAAATCAACCATCTTGCATAAACGCCATTATTTTACTAACTTTGTACCTCGAAATTCACCTCTGACAACCCTTTAAGGTCCATCCAACCTGAATGAAAGGTATGGCATTGCCCGTATAGAAGCATATTTATGCGACTTAGTTAGCTTGTTTCCTTGCATTTACTTAGTTAGTTTATGTTTATTATAGTGTTTTAAGCTGTTTTCGTGTGTTTGCAGGTTCAATTGGCAAAGTTGGCAAGGAAGTGCATTTTAGAGCATTTTAGAGCAATTCTGGGCTAAAATGGATTCAATGCATATAGAGCACAAGGAGTGGACGAATTTGAAGTTCAAATGAGGCTAGGAATGTGTTTAAAAGTTGGAGAAATAAATTCAAGTCAAAGAAAATAAGGAATCAGCTACAAACATGAAACATTATCCAAACCAACCTTATCTTATCTTATCCTATCTAAATTCCAGCTGCAAGAGGGACTCCTTTTCATAATAAGATGCCTAAAACCTGTTTTTAGGAGGCCTTTTCCTTCTAGAAACATGCCACAACACTCCTTTCTAGAAGTCCTAAAAATCTGGCGCCCCAAACCTTTCTAGAAGGCCTTTGTCTTGCCTTGCACTCCATCCCCTTCCATCCAATTGCTGCTGCACCTTCCCTATCCTTATTCCTCTTGGATTCTGATTTAATTAGCCTATTCCTTTGTGGATTTGGATTGTGCAAAGCCTTTTCAGAAATGAATTGGGCTAAACCCCTTTCCTGATGGATTTAAGCCTTGTGCCGCACCCTAGGGTCCTAATCCTTTATTTCTGCTAAGTCCAAGTCCTAACCTGATTTCCCTAGGGTTTGCTAGGCCTATATATACATATTTTATGCGCACAAATCTGGTTACCACCCCCTATACCACACCATAATTCGTAGCCATCACCATCCGTACACAGAAACACCCTTTGCCGCAAGAAGGAGATGAGGAAAGCTTTGTCGTGGCTTCCATTGGAGGAGGACCTTGTGCCGCAACAACCTGCAACCATTGGAGACTTCCTGAGTTCTTTCTTCCCATGTTTTAGTTTCAATGTTTATTTCAGATTGCTTTTCAATTGTTATGAACATGTGTAACTAAGATTTTCTTAGTTAGAGGTGAATTCAAAGCCATGGACATATGTTTAATATGAATTGATTACCTCAAGTTATTTTTTCGTAAACCATGAATGCGATTCACTTATCTGTTTGATTAAAACTTATTCTTGTATGTGGGTTAAGGGTGCACACTTAGTTTGCATGCATGAATTTGATGCTAGAGTATAAGGGAATTTCACCTGATCGTTATGAACTTATATTCACAAGTAGTAAAAGTCACTAGTCATGATTGTGTTAAGTGAATCCATGGCAGGAGTCTCATCATGCTTTTCATAGTTACCAATGCCTTGTCAATGCTTATGATTTTCATAGAACTTAATGATCTTTGAATGTATCTCTGTTATGCGTATTCCATGTAGGGAACTTGATAAGAATAATTTGATTGTCGATGCGTCATCCATCCATTTCAATGAATAAAGGAAAATCTGAAAGTTAATTTGTGCATTCACGATTAATTTGGGGCATTGTCATTCATGGTTTAAGGAAACAATACTGGAAATCAATTTGTGTTGCATATGTTTCATGTGTGGAGAAGGATCCTCTAACTAGCCTTCCACCCTTTTAAACAACCAATTTCGTGTCTACTTTGTTTAGTTTTACAATCTGTCTAATTTAGTTAAATTCGTAAGAAACCAATCCCCATTTAGTTAAATGTGTTAGATTAGTTAGAAACTTGTTCAAATCTGTCCAATTTAGTGTTTTGAGTCTTATTAGTCTAGAATTCGTCCAAATAACTCCCTAGAGTCTGTTTTGAGTCTAATTGTTATTTTTGAGCTGTTTTAAGTTGTTTTGAGTCTTTAGAGTCTAGTTAAGTGTTTTTAAGTTTAGTTTTGTGTTTTTGAGTCATATTTGTGTAGATTAGCATCCCTAGTTAGTCCCCGGCCTAGAACGATCCCTACTTATTCATACTACAACTATCTTAATAGGGTTTTAATTTGAGTGTCATATAAATTTCACATCAAATTTTGGCGCCGTTGCCGGGGACTAGCAAACTTGCTAATCTCCTTTGTTTATGTCCGTACCTTTTAGTTTGTGTTCTGATTTTGTTTTGTTTTGTTTTCTTTGTTTTAGGTACTAGTTTATGACCCGAAGTTCTCAACCAGTTCGTGGGCATATATTGGACTTTGACAACGATTTTGAACAAACTTTGAGAAGGAAAATGAAGCAGCCATAGCCCAATCCACCTAGTTCTAGCTCTGGTTCCGAATCTGAGTTTGAAGAAGAGGAAGAGGAAGAACAAGCCATGGCTGTGGATAATCGTACAATCAAAGAACTTTCAGCCTCGGGATTGGACAATGCCGTGCACTTATGCATTCAATATCCCAGGGTGGCTCAAGGCAAGACCGATGAGTTCGGATTAAAGTCTAGTTTGCTGCACCACATTCCCAAATACCATGGGCTGTCCATGGAAGATCCAAACAAGCATTTGAAAGAATTTGAAGCGGTGTGCTCAAGCATGACACCCATCAACGTGGATGGGAGTATTTTGAAGATGAAAGCCTTTCCATTCTCTCTTGTGGATAAGGCTAAAGATTGGCTTTATGAACTAGCACCTGGAACCATCACTTTTTGGGAAAGCATGAAGAGAGCATTCCTAGAGAAATTCTTCCCAACTTCAAGAGTCATTCTTTTAAGGAAGAAGATTAGTGGAATTCAACAAAAGCAAGGCGAATCATTTCCGGCATATTATGAGTGTTTTAAGGCCCTAGTTGGATCTTGCCCATAACACCAAATGAAGGAAGAGCTTTCAATTCAATATTTCTACGAATGACTTCTTCCAATTGAGAGACAAATGCTTGATGCTTCGGTGGGAGGTGCTTTGGTTGACAAGACACCAGTGGCTGCCAAGACTCTAATTTCAAATTGAGCCTTGAATACGCAACAATATGAAGAAGTTGGACAAAGAGAAGGGCCACGACAACAACATGTGAATGAGGTAAGTGCAATTTCAGAATTGTAATCTCAAATGGCTAATCTCACTCTTCTTTTGTCACAGGTTGTTGATGGAACCAAAGTGCAAGGTTCGGCAGTTTGTGGAGTGTGTTCTATGCAAGGACATCTCAACGATTAATGCCCTCAGTTGATTGAGAATGGAGGGTGGGAAACTGCCCATACCGTGGGATTTCAAGGCCAAAACTAGCAAAGGAATGACCCATACTCAAATACATACAATCCAGGATGGAGAGATCATCCAAACTTCAAGTGGATGGACTCTCAACAAGCACAGCAACAAGGTGGATTTAGACAGCCCTCTGGGATGTTTCCAAGGCCATATGCACCACACAACCTCAACCACTTTCGACCCAAACCAATTCAGGTTCATCGTTAGATAAAGATAAAATTCTTCTAGTACTAACCTCTTTGACGCAGGAAGTGCAAAGCATAAAAAATCAAGCTAAAGAGGTGGACGAATTGAAGAAACAAATGGGGCAAATGGCGGATTTCATGGGCCAATTCAGAGAACAAGGCAGATTGCCTAGTTCAACCGTTGTGAATCCAAATGAAGGATTTGAAACTGCTAAAGCCATCATGTTGAGAAGTGGAAAAGAAGTTGGAACTGACCCAAAACCATCCAAATCAAGCCAAAAGGAAGATGAAAAGTTGCTGATTGAAGAGGAGGAGCAAGACAAGCCCACGGCAAGGAAGGAACCATCCTTGCCGCAGCCCCCTAAACCTTCCACACCGTCCAATTCAGGTAAGGGTGGTTCAAATTTGACTCATTCTAACCTAATTCCACCAAATTTGCCTTTCCCTAGCAGGTTTATGCAAGCTAGGAATGAAGAGAATGAACAAGACATTCTAAAGACCTTTAGGAAGGTGCATGTCAATATCCCGCTCCTTGATGCTATAAAGCAAATCCCGAAGTACGCTAAGTTTTTAAAGAAGCAATGTACAACAAGGAAATGGATTCGGGAGAAATAGGTGGTATATGTAAGTGAGAGTGTCTCTGCAATGTTGCAAAGAAAGCTGCCATCTAAATGCAAAGACCCAGGTAGTTTCACAATCCCTTTTGTAATTGGTAATACAAGGTTTGACCACGCTATGCTAGATTTAGGTGCATCAATAAATGTCATGCCATATTCCGTTTATGCATCCATGAATCTAGGAGAGCTTAAAAATGATGGTGTTATTATTCAATTAGTCGATCGATCTAATGCATATCCGAAAGGAGTTTTGGAAGATGTTTTGGTGCAGGTAGACCACTTGATTTTTCCTGTAGATTTCTATGTGCTTGATATGGAGGACTCAGCCTACTCTCCACCATCGCCACTCTTACTTGGACGACCTTTCATGAAAACTGCTCAAACCAAGATTGACGTGGCCAAAGGAGCAGTAACTATGGCGTTTGGTGGTGATATGATTATTTTTAATGTTTCTGAATCTGTTGATATTACTAATGACGTTCGTTCTTATTTTGTCATTGATGTAATAAAAAATAAAAGGCAGGAACATTCAGCACCCATCAAGAATAATGCATTTAGAACCACCAACGAAGAGGGAATTGGAGTAAAGCACAAGGGTTGCACGGCCACAACCCTCAAACCCCCAAATCTGGCCGAGAGCACCCCACATGCATTTGTTGATAGTGTTGCCACTTCATTGCAGTACATTGGTGAGCCACCTATTCCAATTTCGATTCCAATTTCAACTAATAGGTTGTTACCTTGTATGGTTCAGGTCCCCAATCGAATCCAAGCTGGTGGGAATGATTACATTGACTTTAGGATGCTCAACACCCCAATCAGGAAGGATTACTATCGCCTTCCATCCATAGAGCAAATGTATGAGTATGTTGAGGAGCATGTCGTGGAGAATGTACCTCTCCATTCCGTTGGCCCTATTCAAGCTTAAAAGGAGGTATCGTCCGGCTGGAAGACGTTAAAGCAAGCGCTTCTTGGGAGGCAACCCATGCGTTCAAACGAGGAGAAGAAGGAATTCTAGCTCCACAACCAGATTTGCGTTTCTTAACCCTACTCTTTATTGCTCTTATTTTGCCATACTTGTCATGTTTGTTAGTTGTGTTGTTTGTTTGCTTGTGTATGAGTCTATGTTTGAAACATTGAGGACAATGTTTGATTTGAGTGTTGGGGGGGTGATGTGAAAATTACTTGACACTCAAATTAAAACCCTATCGACGTAGTATATGAAAGTAGGGATCGTTTTAGGCCGGGGATTAGAAGGGATGCTAATCTACATAATTTAAACTCTAAAACACTAAACTAGACTCTTATGACTCAAAACTGACCAAATTGACTCAAAACACACAAACAAAGCTAAATAGACTCAAAACAGATACTAGAGAGTGAATTGGACAAATTCTAGACTAGTAAGACTCAAAACACAGAAAGGGGACAGATTTGAACGAATTTGACAAAACTAAGTAAATTGCAGCAAACAAAGTAAGTTAAAACGAAATTAAGGTGAATTCAAGGGTGAAAAGTTAGTTAGAGGATCCTTCTCCGCACATGAAACATATGCATACAAATTGATTTCCAGTATTGTTTCTTTAAACCATGAATGACAATGCCCCAAATTAATCGTGAATGCACAAAATTAACTTTCAGATTTTCCTTAATTCGTTGAATTGGATGGATAATGCATCGACAATCAAATTATTCTTATCAAGTTCCCTACATGGAATACGTATAATAGAGATACATTCAAAGATCATTAAGTTCTATGAAAATCATAAGCATTGACAAGGCATTCGTAACCATGAAAAGCATGATGATACTCCTGCCATGGATTCACTTAACACGATTGTGACTAGCAACCTTTACTACTCATAAATATAAGTTCATAACAATTAGGTGAAATTCCCTTATATTTTAGCATCAGATTCATGCATGCAAAATAAGTGTGCACCCTTAACCCACATACAAGAATAAGTTTTAATCAAACAGATAAGTGAATCGCATTCATGTTTTATGAAACAATAACTGGAGTTAATCAATTCATATTAAACATATGTCCATGGCTTCGAATTCACCTCTAACTAAGAAAAACTTAGTTACACATGTTCATAACAATTGAAAAACAATCTGAAATAAACATTGAAACTAAAACAAGGGAAGAAAGAACTCAGGAAGTCTCCAGTGGTTGCAGGTTGTTGCGGCACAAGGTGCTCCTCCAATGGAAGCCACGGCAAAGCTCTCCTCCTCTCCTTCTTGTGGCAAATGGTGTTTCTGTGTATGGATGGTGATGGCTACTAATTATGGTGTGGTATAGGGGTGGTAACCTGTAGCAAAGCCTTAAAATATGTATATATAGGCATGGAAAACCCTAGGGAAATCAGGGTACGACTTGGACTTAGCAGAAATAAAGGATTAGGGCCATAGGGTACGGCACAAGGCTTAAATCCATCAGGAAAGGGATTTAGCCCAATTAATTTTTGAAAAGGCTTTGCACAATCCAAATCCACAAGGGAATAGGCTAATTAAATCAGAATCCAAGAAGAATAAGGGTAGGGAAGGTGCGGCAGCAATTGGAGGGAAGGGGATGGAGTGTAAAGCAAGGCAAATGCCTTCTAGAAAGGTTTGGGGCGCCAGATTTTTAGGACTTCTAGAAAGGAGTGTTGTGGCATGTTTCGAGATGGAAAAGACCTCCTAAAAACAGGTTTTAGGCATCCTATTATGAAAAGGAGTCCCCCTTGCAGCTGGAATTAAGATAGGATAAGATTAGATAAGGATAAGATAAGATAAGGTTGGTTTGGATAATGTTCCATGTTTGTAGCTGATTCCTTATCTTCTTTGACTTAAATTTGTTTCTCCAACTTTTAAACACATTCCTAGCCTCTTTTGAACTTCAAATTCGTCCATTCCTTGTGCTCCATATGCATGCAATCCATTTCAGCCCAGAATTGCTCCAAAATGCTCTAAAATGCACTTTCTTGCCAACTTTGCCAATTGGACCTACAAACACACGAAAATAGCTTAAAACACTATAATAAACATAAACTAACTAAGTAAATGCAAGGAAACAAGTTAACTAAGTCGCATAAATATGCTCCTATCAGGGGGGTAAACAAAATGTTTTTCATGAAAATTCGTAGGATTTTGTCACCCATCACTTCTAAAGTTGTTTTTCACTGTTTTAAACGTTTTTAGTGTGTTTTGAAGTATTTTAATGTGTCCTATAGCAGAAAATCCGAAAATTTGAAAGAAAAAATCGAAAAAAGTTTGAAAAATACAAAAAGAGTCGTTTTTGTGTTTTTGTTTGTTTCTTAGGGTACCTTCCAACACAGTGATGAGGATTTGGTTTTTAATTGCATGACTGTTAAAGAAAGTTACAAACATGGATAGAAGTTTGATATGCTCTTTGGTTTATGCTTAATTGTAGTTGTTGTTTACGAATTCACATGTAATCACAAAAGGAAAAAAGAAAAAAAATCAGTTTTTGTAACATGCTTGAAGGAAGTAACTCAAACTAACGCTACAACCTTGAGAGACTTGAGCCTAAACGTTTACTTGGAGAGTTATTAATCTTGACATTCTTGTTTTCTAAAGTCGTTGCATGATCTCATCATTCTTTGCTTGGTTGCTACTTAAAATGCATTTCATCATTTAGTTCCAAATACTAGAACTCATGTCCATTTCATTCAAAGCATGAAATTGATTAGCATAACAAATAACAAGATGAAGTTGTTTAGTTTAAACCAGAGCCAAAAAGCCTTAACCCTTTTGCATTATGATTTGTAGGTTTAACCATATTGAGCCTTGTTTAGCCTAATTTTCTTTGTTAGCCACATTATCCTTACCTAGCCTAGAATAGGACTATCCATACCCTTGTTCTTAAAGGATAGTGAAGCATGACTTAGAGGGAATTCCTTTTGATCGATATTATGCAGAAAAACAAGTGTGGGGGAGGTTGTACGTTTTTGTGTGCCAAAGAGAAAGGGCACGAAAAAAAAAAACAAAGAAAAAAAATTGTGAAAAGAAAAGAAAAAGAAAGAAAAAGAGTTTCAAAATAAGTGAGAAAGAACTCACAAGTGTTGGTTGTTGAAGAAATGGTCCAAAAGTTTGAATTTGGCCCTAAAAGTTGTATGAATCTTCCCTGTGTGTTTAAAGTTAGTTGCTGCATTCAAAAGTGAATTCTAAGTGTTGATTTCATTGCTTTGCTTACTATTTCTTTAAGAACTTTTGTTTATCTTTTACCTTTCTTTATTAGCCAATACCCTAGCCCTGTTACAACCCTTTGACTTCTATCTTGATTGTTATGTGTTTCAATACTGTGGAGTTTGGGATTGGTATGAGCATATGGTATCCCTGGTTCTCGCGTCTAAGTAGTGGCATTCTATTCATGAGATCATATACATGATGCATTAATAATTCCAGAAAAGTGCCTTCTTTGTTATAAACATATGTGAGTGTTCGTTGTCATGTTTACATCAATCTTCTCACATATACCTAGTGTAGGGAGTGTAGTTAGAAAATCTGTGTGAAAATAGAGAGTATATCCGGTAAGGAATTGAGGGATTCTCTAAGGCATGTTACTACAGTCAAAATGTTGTTTTAATTGATTAAATGTGAGCTAGTAAGTGATGACTATGATTAAGAATGTGCTTAAGGGTAGGGATGGCTAAAATCTATGTAAGTAATGATTTTTAACATGTTATGTTGCATTGGAAACCCCTGAGATAATGTTGGAAGGTTTAGGTTATGTTTTGTTTGTTTTGTTTTGCTCGAGGACTAGCAAAAGCTAAGTGTGGGGGAATTTGATAGGAGCATATTTATGCAACTTAGTTAGCTTGTTTCCTTGCATTTACTTAGTTAGTTTATGTTTATTATAGTGTTTTAAGCTATTTTCGTGTCTTTGTAGGTCCAATGGGCAAAGTTGCCAAGGAAGTGCATTTTAGAGCATTTTGGAGCAATTCTGGGCTGAAATGGATTGCATGCATATGGAGCACAAGGAATGGACGAATTTGAAGTTCAATTGAGGCTAGGAATGTGTTTAAAAGTTGGAGAAATAAATTCAAGCCAAAGAAGATAAGGAATCAGCTACAAACATGGAACATTATCCAAACCAACCTTATCTTGTCTTATCCTATCCTAATCTTATCCTATCTTAATTCCAGTTGCAAGGGGGCCTCCTTTTCATAATAGGATGCCTAAAACCTGTTTTTAGGAGGCCTTTCCCTTCTAGAAACATGCCACAACACTCCTTTCTAGAAGTCCTAAAAATCTGGCGCCCCAAACCTTTCTAGAAGGCCTTTGCCTTGCCTTGCACTCCATCCCCTTCCCTCCAATTGCTGCCGCACCTTCCCTATCCTTATTCCTCTTGGATTCTGATTTAATTAGCCTATTCCCTTATGGATTTGGATTGTGCAAAGTCTTTTTAGAAATTAATTGGGCTAAACCCCTTTCCTGATAGATTTAAGCCTTGTGCCGCACCCTAGGGCCCTAATCCTTTATTTCTGCTAAGTCCAAGTCCTAACTTGATTTCCCTAAGGTTTGCTAGGCCTATATATACATATTTTCTGCGCACAAATCAGGTTACCACCCCTTATACCACACCATAATTCGTAGCCATCACCATCCATACACAGAAACACCATTTGCCGCAAGAAGGAGAGTAGGAAAGCTTTGCCGAGGGCTTCCATTGGAGGAGCACCTTGTGCCGCAACAACCTGCAACCATTGGAGATTTCCTGAGTTCTTTCTTCCCTTGTTTTAGTTTCAATGTTTATTTCAAATTACTTTTCAATTGTTATGAACATATGTAACAAAGTTTTTCTTAGTTAGAGGTGAATTCGAAGCCATGGACATATGTTTAATACAAATTGATTACCTCCAATTATTGTTTCATAAAACATGAATGCGATTCGCTTATCCGTTTGATTAAAACTTATTCTTGTATGTGGGTTAAGCGTGCACACTTAGTTTGCATGCATGAATTTGATGCTAGAGTATAAGGGAATTTCACCTAATCGTTATGAACTTATATTCACAAGTAGTAAAAGTCACTAGTCATGATTGTGTTAAGTGAATCCATGGCAGGAGTATCATCATGCTTTTCATAGTTACGAATGCCTTGTCAATGCTTATGATTTTCATGGAATTTAATGATCTTTGAATGTATCTCTGGTATGCGTATTCCATGTAGGGAACTTGATAAGAATAATTTGTTTGTCGATGCGTCATCCATCCAATTCAATGAATTAAGGAAAATCTGAAAGTTAATTTGTGCATTCACGATTAATTTGGGGCATTGTCATTCATGGTTTAAGGAAACAATATTGGAAATCAATTTGTGTTGCATATGTTTCATGTGTGGAGAAGGATCCTCCAACTAGCCTTTCACCCTTTTAAAAAACCAATTTCGTGTCTACTTTGTTTAGTTTTACAATCTGTCTAATTTAGTTAAATTCGTAAGAAACCAATCCCCCTTTAGTTAAGTGTGTTAGATTAGTTAGAAACTTGTTCAAATCTGTCCAATTTAGTGTTTTGAGTCTTATTAGTCTAGAATTCGTCCAAATAACTCCCTAGAGTCTGTTTTGAGTCTAGTTGTTAGTTTTGAGATGTTTTAAGTTGTTTTGAGTCTTTAGAGTCTAGTTAAGTGTTTTTAAGTTTAGTTTTGTGTTTTTGAGTCATATTCGCGTAGATTAGCATCCCTAGTTAGTCCCCGGCCTAGAACAATACCTACTTATTCATACTACAACTATCTTAATAGTTTTTTAATTTGAGTGTCATATAAATTTCACATCAATTGTTAATGTTACCAAAAACTTCTCCTTTTTTCCATTTACAAACAAAAAGTACATGACAACTAAATTTCAAGAAAAGTAGAGGAAAAGAAACAAATCTAGTTCTATGGACATTGTGCACTTCCATAGTCGTTGCATGCTTTGATGGCAACATTTTCATCGTGAAGTTTTATTATTCTACCTCTAACTTCCCTCTCCACCCGAATTGACCAAAAAAACCGTCAACCTCTTTCTCTACACTTCATTACGCTCACTAATTTCTAATGGTTGAGAGAATGCAAAAGCTTTAAGCTTTTCTTTTTTTCATCCCCCCGTGGCACAACAAGATCACACCGTAGACGTACGTTAATGCTTGATGACCCATGGAGATCGCCATCTTTAGAGGCTTAATTCTAAGTTCGAAATTATTGTATCTGAAGTACCATTACATCCCTTGGCTATACAAGGCCTCGGGATTGTTACACTCCCTGCACCGTTCCAAGAACTTGTACACTTCTTCATCTCTACTACATGAAGTCAATGGACTGACCCTTTCAAATCTCTGAATGTTAATATGTTCGAAGATGCAGTCATGTAGGCCGAGTTAGTTGATCCTCTCGCACACCATTTTTGTTGAATATAGGTAACAAAAGGAGCGGGAAGCAACCTTGGTGAGTATTTCCAGAAGAAGCTCGTCCGGAAAAGATTGTATGGAAGTTAGGATTGTTGTGCCTTTCTTCATCACTCTAGCTTTCTTAATAGTTTTGCCTTTCTTCATTGTTCTACAACTGGATGAGGTGGTTTGTGCTTGGATAAGCATGAATAAATACATCACATCTCATACAACCCGTGCATGCACATTTTCCTAATTAATTATCTTAATTATGAAATTGTGATAATAACCAACTGTCATTAGTCATAATTCAGACAACCCTCGAGAACCCAACCACACACCAAACTTATGAGACCTATCCTTGACTATTATTTCTACTTTTTTGATTCGTGTGCATATATTGTGCATGTTAGGTGTATGTCATGTGCATGTTCTGTGCATGTCAGTCATTCATGTACAATATCCCAAGAAAATAATAAAATGATAGGCAAGCATTGATGAGTGGGAAAAAGTGGCGGCAAGGTAGATATAGTAACGATGACATGGTAATCATGACACCTTAGGTTAGTTTTTTGTAATTATGCCTAGTTTTAAGCTTCTTGTTTGTGTATCTTTACGAAGAAAAATTGAAAAGTACAAAGTCATATAGTTACGAATTCAATAGTACATGAGAGATATAAAGGAAAACAACAGGCTACGTTGGAATTTAAACCCTACGATTACAACAAAATTAAACGAACAAAAAAACAAACTTAGTCTACCTATCTTTACCACATAATATATCACAAAATATATATTCACTTCCTGATGCCATCTACAGGCATTACAGGAAGTGAATTTTTCATGGTAAAATGGGTCGCAATGCGTTCGGAGTGTAAACAAACCTTGTGGACTTCCACAGTCCTGCAAGGTTTGATGGCAGCGTTGTCATCGTGAAGTTTTAGAATTCAGGCCCCTACTTCTTTATCCACCCAAAAACCCGACAAACACAGGTGAAAACTTGCTCGACATTCCATTACACTCAACCATCTCGATTTGTGACAGTTGAGAGAATAAACAAGTCTAAGCCCTTTATGCTGGAATCCCACCCATGACACACCAAGATTGCACCGTACACGTATGTTGCTACTTGATGACCCTTTGACATCGCACTCTTAAGCCGCTCAATTTCGGCTTTTGCCTTGTTGTCTCGAAAGAATTATCGCATCCCTACCATGTAGAATGCCTCAGGGTTGCCACACTGGATGCAATGATTGATGAACTTTGAGACTTTGTCAGATGCACCCCATGATCTAAGCTGGTTGACCGTCTGAAAGTCTATAATATTGATGTGTTGGTCGATGCGAGGGTCTTCGGCAATTCTGTTGAATTTCTTCGAGACCATCTTCACCGAAAAGAAGTCCCTTAACGAGCAGGAAGCAACGATGATGAGAATTTTGAGAAGAACGACCTCCAAAACAGATTGCATAGAGGAATAAGTGGTGTGCCTTTTCTTCATCATTTTCAACTTCTTGTTTTTTTTTTTTTGGAGGATGTAAATTGAACTTGTGTTTTTGTAATAAAACAAACCCACAAGACAACTTAAATAGATAAAGAATAAGGGTCCTTCAAATGGTGCAACTTCCCATAAGAAAAAGTTAACTGCTTAAATATGTAATAAATCAAAACTAAAACCACCCAATAACATTATAGAAGTAAATTAATGATAACCGCCTTCTCTATACAATGCGTGCACATTATATGCATAGACTATGCACATACTAAGAACACTAAATGATCACTTATGCTCATGATATGCACACTGCATGCTGCGTCTTGAATACTAAAAACATATAACCTAGAATTGGGAAAACTACCATTTTCCCAAACCTTTTTGGGTCAAATTAAGTACCCAGACAAAGCATTAATTAAAACCCAGTACTTTTATATATTATTATTAAAAATTGGGACATTTATGAGTTGACATGGGAAAAAAACACATCTTACACATATTGAATGCAATGCACACCTCAAGTAGATTAGGACAAGACATGAAGGTCATCTACACATCTACACCGCATCTACCTTGTCTTGTTAATTTGCTAACTAGTTTGCCAACTAATCCATTTACAAACAAAGCATGGAAGGCAAAATTTGCTACCCAATTTGAATTTTTTAGTTTGGGATTTACACTAATATAAGGATGGTGCCTTTTCCAAGATATGAAACCCTAAAATAATGGGGTAAGTCTCATCCCTTTTGGCGCCTAGTCTTGAACAGAATCCTAAGGCCAACATGGTAATGCCGACTGGATTAACACTAATATGTGGAAGAAATTTGATTTTTTACGTGGTAGAATACTGGGTATGTTCTAATTTGTGTTTCAGCTCAGTTGCAGAAATTTTACAAAATTTTCTCGATGTATGCATACGTTGTGCATATCACTTGCATAAGGTGTGCATTTCATGCGCATGACATATTTTGTGCATATGGTATGCATAAGGTGTGCATGGTATGTGCATATAATGTGCATGGTATGTGCATATAACAAGGATACTTAGTACGCATTTTTATTATCATAAAATAGTTAGCAAATACATTGCACAACAATAAAATGTCATATAATCCCATTATGGTTGACGTCGTTCCTTTTCCTTTGCTAGTCAATGAGAATCCTTAAAGCCCTTGTTGCATTCCTCCTCCATTCTGGTGTTTCCATCCTAGGAACGCTCGTACGACTCAATATGACCCCGACGCTTCTGCCACAATTCAAAATTTAGGGATATGATCCTTTCTCTAAACGTATCACCCTTCGTTTTCTGTTTACTTGCACGGTAGAGCATTTCATTGGATTCACTGTTGAGGTCCACAAGCTCTTTTTTTGCCTTCATTAGCTTGTGGTTCCAATACTCAACGATGCCCGTCTCATAGTTGAGTCTCCCGCGAACCTGATTTATATTTTTCAGCGGCCTTTCCGAGTCCATAGAGCTAAATGATGACGTAGGATTTGCCTTCGGTGACCCCAGAAGTGGAGGAGGTTCTATGTTGTACCACCTGTGGAAATCGGCGTTAAGGCCCTTAGTTTCATGTGGGAACTTAGACATGTTTGTGTTCTGAATTGTTTTGGCAATCTAAGAAGTGTAATTTTTTATGGAGTTAATGATTATTGCAACTATGTGTGAGAAGTGTTTATACATAAGTCTACCATGATGAGAATGAAATCCGTTAGGTAAAAGATGGATTGTGTTAAAGGTGTTTAGTGGTACGGATGGGATACATGTGACCTTCAAAAGTTGTAAGAATCCCCACCACTACATTTTCATCCCCCAACTTGAACGATGCTTCCAAATGTTACTACTTCATTTCCAACATAAAGGTTAGTGTGTTATCAAATCTCACACCCCCTACATCATGTTGTGCATAGGTTGGTCTAGGTATATCTAACTATTTTGTAATATATGGTGATTTGTGCAAATATAAACAATATGAAGCATCCGGCCAGTTGATGAGTATACATTGATAGTTTCAACAAGACATGGGTTTGAAACTTGGCAGTTTTTATATCTTTTTTTTTCTTTCTAAACTCATTCTTATGGTTTTAACTCATCGTTTGAAGAACCTTTTGAAACCCTTATGGTTTTAACTCATAACAAGGCAAACCAAATAAAGATGACAAATGTGCATGTCATGTGCATATCGTGTGCATGTAGTGTGTATTTCGTGTACTATTTCTTTCTTATTGAACTAAGACTTGTAATTCACAAACATTTTCAAACAAACACCAATTCAAGATCGATCAAATTCGTCTTAAATTCAACTCCAGTATAGTATACACTCAATGCCCCTTCATATGCAATCCTCCCAGACATTACTTGGTAATCCAATTCCCACGTGAAAATGCACAATAGAGCTTCAAAATTTTGGAAATTCATAACAAAATAAACAACTGTAGCATTCTGTAACAAACCCATAAAGCCAAATCCACTAACACAACTCCATGAATCTTCAGTACCCTAAACAAAAATTAAAACATAGAACTCTATGATTGAAACCCAGAATCTAAAATAACAAAATCCGTAAACCAATAAAGATTTCCATAACACATTCCGAGCCCTTTCTTCCCTATCCCTCTTTTCTTCGACTTCTTATCTCTGCAAATTCAAAAAACCTAATTGAAAAAAAAAGTAATTAGATGCAAAAATGGAGACGATGATCGAGTTAGAGAGAGAAAGAGACTAGAGAGAGACAAACCAAATGGCTATGGAAATAAACTGCCGAAGCTTCTCAGAAAAAAAAAATGAAACTTTGCGGCCAAAAATTCTGGTACAAAGATCATATCTTTAAGGATCGAACATTGATACAAACAAGAAACCCTCACTTCGAAGCTTCACTCTCGACTTCCCTCTCTTCGAAATCCAAGCTTAGTGATCTGAGCTCAACCCAAAAACCCAGAGCTCTGTGGCTCTCTCGGCATGCCTCTCTTCCAAATGACAAAAAATGATACAATGAGATGAGGGTTTTTATCATTTATATATGGGTATTTTAGTAATTACGATTTTGTGCATGGTGTGCATGGCTTGTACATGGCCGGTTTGTCTTATTTCTGTCCCAAAATTAAGAAAAAAAGTTACTTTTGTCTATTTCCCAAAAAAAAAAAAAAAACAATTTACTATTGGTAAATAATTACACGTGTTATAATTTGTATCACAACGCAACGTAAACTTTGTCTTGACCAAAACTAACCTAAACTGGAAACGTTCTTCATGCCTCTTAATAAATTGAGTAGGAAAAAACGTTAATAGTAAGTTTGACTCGTAGTAATAAGGTAGACAAAAATTGAGCCTTTAATTGAGGTCATCACATTCACTTCTTTTGGTCCATTTGGAATTTGCAACTGAATAGTATCCCTGTTGAGCCTGCAGACGCCCCTACATTGTCATCAAGCTTTGGTCATAAAAAGACGCTTGAAACTCCCAAGAATTTCAGTTGGAACTTTCTCTGTATAATAAGCTCCATAGTCTTTCTCTATTTCTTTTTCATTTTTTTCTTTACCACGATGGCCGTCCAAAAGTCTTGAGTTTTTGTTTTCTTTTCATTCCTATAAACCTCTCTAAACCTCCCCTTTAAATCCCATACATCCTTCCGCACATACCCAGCAATCTCTCTCTCTCTCTCTCTCTCTCTCAAACAATGGACAAGTTAGCTCCTTTGATCCCAGAAAGCCCAAAACTTGAGCAATACAACCAAAATCACCAGAAAACCGACCTCTCTCTGGCTCTCATAGAAGCCAAATGCATAGCCAACATAGCTTTCCCAATGGTATTGACAGGTCTATTACTATACTCTCGCTCAATGATCTCCATGCTCTTCCTAGGCCTCCTCGGCGAGCTTTCATTGGCGGGTGGCTCGCTTGCTATAGGCTTTGCCAACATCACAGGTTATTCTGTTCTCTCTGGCCTTGCCATGGGGATGGAACCCATTTGCGGCCAAGCTTACGGGGCCAAAGGATTCAAACTTTTAGGCCAAACCCTGCAGAGAACAGTCATTCTTCTTTTCTTAACTTCAATCCCAATTGCGTTTCTGTGGTTAAACATGAAAAGAATTTTGCTTTCTTTTGGCCAACAAGATCAGATTGTAACTGAGGCTCATTCTTACATTCTTTACTCTCTTCCTGACCTCATTGCTCAAAGCCTTTTGCACCCTTTGCGAATTTATCTCCGAACTCAATCCATAACCGTGCCTCTCACATTCTGTGCAGCTTTGGCTATTCTTCTTCACATTCCCGTTAATTACCTTCTTGTTCATGTTCTCAATCTCGGGATCAAAGGCGTGGCGCTAAGCGGGGTTTGGACTAATGTCAACCTCGTAGGGTCATTGATTGCTTACATTGCAATCTCGGGTGTGTACAAGAAAACTTGGGGTGGTTTTTCCAAAGAGTGCTTCAAAGGGTGGAAAAATCTAATGAATTTGGCCATTCCAAGTTGTATATCGGTTTGTTTAGAATGGTGGTGGTATGAGATCATGATTTTGCTATGTGGTTTGTTGCTTAACCCTCAAGCAACAGTTGCTTCAATGGGAATTCTGATCCAAACCACAGCTTTGATATACATTTTCCCATCTTCTTTAAGCTTTGGTGTGTCAACAAGGGTGGGAAATGAGCTTGGTGCTAACCGCCCGGAAAGAGCAAGACTTGCCACACTCGTAGGCCTATCTTATAGCTTCATATTGGGATTTTTAGCATTGTTGTTTGCCGTGACAGTGAGGAACATTTGGCCCAGCATGTTCACCCAAGAGTCGGAGATCATTGCATTGACATCAATGGTGTTGCCAATTATCGGCCTATGCGAGCTCGGAAACTGCCCACAAACAACAGGTTGTGGTGTTTTGAGGGGAACTGCTAGGCCTAAATTGGGAGCAAACATAAACTTAGGTTGCTTTTATCTTGTGGGAATGCCTGTTGCTGTGTAGTTGAGTTTTTATGCAGGGTTTGATTTTAGAGGACTTTGGCTTGGTCTTCTGGCAGCCCAAGGCTCATGTGTTTTGACCATGTTGATTGTTTTGCTTAGAACTAATTGGGATCTTCAAGCCCAGAGAGCCAAGGAGCTCACAGGAACTTTCACCATTGATGGCGATGATGATTTTCAAGATATTGATGAAGCTAGTGAGTCTTTGAGTCCATCACCATACACACAAGAATGCAACAAATTATCACTAGTATGACTGTAATCATTGACCGATTGTTGGTGTAGGTTTTCTGTTGAGAAACATAGTAGTATCTGTTTTGGGAGTTTTGAGGCAATTTTGTTTCTTTCTTCAAAAAGAAAACCAATTCTATAGTAAATGGCATTGAGAATTTTTTATGAAGGGATATTTTGTAGAACCAATGTTTTTTCTTTTGACAGATTCTTGTGGAAGTAACATGCTTTTGTTCAATGTGGTCAAATGGGTTTAGTGGGATTAATTTGTTTTAAGGTCTACTAATTAATGGGAAACAGAAGAAGATCAATGTTGTTTTTGTTTCTTATCTTGTGGAGGTTTGTTTGTATTTTATGAACTCAAATGCTTCGGGAATTTTAAGTTTTAAGTTCTAACTTCTAACATAAGTGGCTACGGATCCGCTACCCTTTGACTGCCAACTTCATACCCCAACCTCTCATTTGTGCTATACCATTTGCACACTTGCTTTTTCTTTCATTATTTTTGTCTGCCAAATATGTCAAACAAATATGAAGTGATATGTATGCCACATATGAAGTTTTCTAGTACCTATTTGTGGGAAGTTTGAATGAAAAGTAGAAAGTCTTTTTGTCCCACTTGATGAAAGGTTCAACACCAGTTTATAAGCATATCCAAATATGACTTGGTAAATTCACCAATGTGAAAGCTTCTATCTGTTCATACTGGTATCCAATTCATTACATTACAGTTTACAAGCATGAAGAAAATTGAGGCTTTGGCCCTAGCAATATACACAAATACTAAGTTGCACAGACACGAGCACACAAATATTGCGACACGCGACATGGCAAATCTCAACAAATAAGGACAAGGTCACGGCCAGCGATTAAAACAATAAGAAATATTACATATATTAAGATATTATAGGATTGATTTTGAGAAGATAAACCCTTTGGCACTACTCATTATACGTAAAAAAAACTAAACAACATCTAATTTAAATTATGCACACCCAATCAAATTAATCAACAACTATTATCTATGCAATAGACAATAGTCAACCAAAAATTCAAAATGCACAAAACCCAATCAAAATATGCAATGCCCAATCCAAATGTGCAATGTGAGTCCAGGAGGAGTCAAGTCCCGCGCATCGGAATTAGGATGTGTACTGCTAGATCATGTCCTGCGTTGTTGTGCTGCTGCAATGCCCAATCAAAATGTGCAATGTTTAATTTTGGAGTCCAGGAGGAGTCATGTCCCGTGCATAGGAATTAGGATGTGTACAGCTAGAGCATGTCATGCGCTGCTACTCCTGCGTTGTTGTGCTGCCGCAATGCCCAATCAACTAGTTGCCTACTAGTTGCTAGATGATGTGCAAGTGCTCGTAGGATGCGGAACCAAGTGGCCAAAGGGAGTTAAGGAACTGAAGAGAGAGAGAAACTGGAGAGACGAGACGAGGCGGGGTCGCTTCGAAAGAGAGGAAGTGAACTGAAGAGGGAGACGCCAAATTAGAGAGAGAGAGGACTGAAGTTGGGTTGAGGTCGGGGAGCTTTTAAGTTTTAGTTTCTATATTTCCAAAACTGCCCCAAAATGTTTTTGAAATTTACAAAAAAACCCTTGCCTTGTCTTGACCGTGTCCAAATCGTGTCCGGGGTGTGTTGGCGTGTTGGAGTCCGACACTCCGACACTTCAGGGTTTCGAAGTCTCCGTGCAAACTAACACAAATGTACTTAGTAAATTCATCAATATGCAAGCCTCTATCTCTTCATACTGTCAATATTCGATTCATTATACTTTTGTATACAGTTGGTTTCGTTTTTAATATGATCTTTGTACATCCTTATATTCATGATCGTTGAATTTGAATTGGATTGATTAAAAATTGACAGACTTTCATATTACTCAATTCTATTTACATCAGTTTTTTATCCCGTTGTTATAGCAGACTGTTCTTGTTAATCATTAAGAAATAAAAGTTGTTAAAGTTTTGTTTAAACTGTGATATTGAGTTTGTTGTTATAACACTTTTGTTATTGTCTTATCGATTCATGTTCTGATTGCATTCTTACACTATTAAATTGTCACATGAACCATTGGATAAATGTATTCCCAATTCATAAAGAAGAGGGAATAAAAAGTACATAATGTCAGGGGAAGGAATGAATTCGGTTTGAAAGTTGAACTAAATGTTTGGATTGGGTGACAAACGCCTAATGGAATATGCAATAGAGTCTCGTCCTGAAATAATTCAATTCAGATGTAGGATACTTATTCAAAAGTTTTTGAAACTCAATCATGTAGGATGCAATCATCAAACATCTGATTCTTTTGAACTATAACTCACTACAGGCTTGAGAAACAAAGAGAAGATATGTACGAACAAGATTTCCAACAATAAGAAGAAGGAAATTTATTGAATTGAGGAACTCCCAAACATATGGAGATCTCATATGTGTCGATATCAATGGTGACTCATTATTTCGATGAATCATATCTTCGGACAAAAAAAGATTATGTAAACACTTACTAGAATTATCACTTATTAGATTCCATTGTGGAAGACAATTTTTGCTGAAGAATTCTCCATGATATATATGAACTAAGGATTACGGGTTGAGATTAAAACATTAAAATTACGTTCATTATTCTTCACCCTTGATATCAAATGCAAGAATGAGTGACCATGTATCCTTGGTGGCGTGACGACAAGAGATGATATGCAATATTATCAAATGTTGCATGTATATGCACGATAAATGAGTACTGCTAGTTTGCATATCATACATTTTTCACAAAAAAAATATTGTTTGACACATTCTAACAATATAGGTGTAGGTGCATATTGATATCAAGTACATTAAATTAATTTATTACCATGTTATTTCTATTTATTTTTATTTTTATAAATGACAAGGTTATTTGTAATAAAGTCATCTAAATTTTATGAAGAGTTTGAACTCGAAACATAATGAGTTAAAAAAAAGACCCTATTGACTAAGAAAATACGCCACTTAAACTAAGTTAGGGTTGTTGCTAAGAGTATATATAGCACGAACTTCCATCATTTCTCTTAGGATCATCCTCTCCATTCCTCTTAAATTCCAGTGTATTCTCGTTGGCTAAAACGGGGTGTACTTCTGGGTGGAGTTCTACTTACTTTTTCTACATCACTAAGTCGTTAGGTTGACTTTTTGGCCTAATCCTTTAGGATAGTGTTATTCACATTGTTCTAAAAATCTCCGCCTTGGGCCACTAGGCACTAGGCGCTAGGCGGCTGGCCACTGCCCCAATTAATGCCTAGGCGTTTGAAAATTAAGAAAGGGTGCCTAGACCTCCTAGGCACCCGCCTAGACCTCCTAGACACCCGCCTAGCCCGCCCCGACCCGCCTAGGTTGCGACTCACTTAGACAGAAAATAGATAACTCTCATTTTGCGTTTTATTTTTTTCAATAAATTGTAAGAGACTTGTTGAATACTTAAATGAACACACATTATATGCTTGTTCCCTATATGTTTTCATTATATTCCAATACTTCATAAAATATATACATATATATATATATATATATATATAATTCTATTTTGTAGTTTATGATGAAATTATATATATTTTAAGTATAAACAAACACTTATTTACACGAAATATAATAGATTTACTTAAATCCGCCTAGTCTGCCTAGCCAACCCACCTAGGAGCTAGGCCCCAGCCCGCCGCCCAACCAGCGCCTAGCATCTTTTAAAACCTTAGTTATCGCAATGTCGAGGCTTGCGTATCGCAAGTAAAACAATGATCGAGGCTTGCGTATCGCAATGTCCTTGAAACATAATTGTATCTCTACTCAGTGCTTATAGTTCGCTGGATGTCTACATCACCAAGATTCAACGCTCAAAACTAGGATTCCAGCACCAGAAAACTTGGTTTCTGGCGAATGACTTTGTGGTTCTCCCAGAATGATAAGGTTGTATGAAGAATGATTTTCAGTGTTTTGAATGAGATGCATATGCATGTATTTATAATATGCATATACCTGTTCACAATAGGTATGAAGATGGGAGGTGACTTTCAAAAAGAAGGGATGTGTGGCTTCATCGGTTTCTAAGAACTTCTAAGACTTGACCCAAAAGGATGAGTTTGTTGAAATTAAAACGTTAAAAAAATTAATTCGAAATTGAAATATAATTAACGGATCCAAGGCCCATCTTTTGATAATTAAGTATATTACCCAAACCCCTAAACCCAAAGTTCAAGCCCAATTTTGCTCTCCATTGTCCATCGCTCCAATCACTTTGGAGGAGAGACTTGATGTTACAAGGTGTGTGAAATTTTTCAACTTGACCAATGTGGGACAAATGAGATAGAAGGGAATTTCTCCTCAAAAACTCCAACAGTTAGGAGCGGGTTATACAATGTTTCAATTAGGTTGTTATGTACTGAGGGGGGACAAGTTAAGAGATATATTGTTTCACCAATTCGTCGGCTTTGTAAAACCATACTGGGTTTGAATCTTCTTAAAGAAAGCATGATATTCGTGCATCAACATAAATTTCTACATTCTTCTTGAGACAGAAAATGTTATTTTTGTATTTTATAATTGTAATTACTCTAATAATAGGCAGTAACTAAATATATACTGTGGAGCCTAAAATAATCCCATAAATTCTAGACGCAACACGTGGATTTTTATTCAAGAAAGACAAGATTGCTCTTAATAAATGGGCAGGCTTCTCAGATACTCCCACGCGTAGCTCACATCCCTCAAGGTCTAAGCAGCTCACCTGCCCTTGGCAAGGAAAAGTCAAAGCATTAAAGATAAGGATTAATAACCCAAATCCTATCTTTAATGCATTCCTAATTGAAGATTGACTTCAATCAAGTAAGTAATCCCAATTTAAATAAATTAGGGATAATTACACCATTATCTCAAGATAGTATTTCCTAGGGTAAAGTACAAAAAACTACCTCAACTATTGGTGTCACGACACTTTCATACCTCATTTTTTAAAATTGACAATGTCATACCGCATCTTACGAATTTGTGACAATGTCATACCTCCGTCAGTTTTTCTGTTAATTTCTCTGTTAAATGCTGACGTGACCTGACGCGTGTCCCACTCACTAATCCAATTGAATTAAAAATAATAAAATGTGTTTTTAATAATCAAAAATTAAAAAATATATATATTAAATCTCTCTCAATCTCTCCTCTCTCTCTCTCCCCCCTTTCTCGCCACTCTCTGTTCTCTGCAACCCAAAACCCCTTCCCACCTGTCCTCCACCACCATCTCTCTCCTCTCTCTCTCTCCCCCCTTTCTCGCCTCTTTCTCTTCTCTGCATCCCAGAAGACCCAAACCCCGGAAGAACAAAACCCATCTTCCTATTGCAGCAATTGTTGCCGCAATTCGAAAACCCCAAAACGAAGAACCCAATATTGCTCGACTACTCCGCCTCCCGCATCCTGCCACCCTTGATCTGAAGATCGCAACAACGCCGTTCCACGGCATCATCTTCCTCGACTACTCTGCCAACCCAGTTCGTCCCCCCCCAGACCCAACGCGCACTCATCTCTCCTCCCCCATCTTCATCTTCTTCCCCTTTTCCCTCTACCTGCAACCCAAAAACAAAAAATAAAAAAATAAAAAAATAAAAAATTTGAACCCAGTTTCGGCCCAAGAAGAAGAAGAAGAACCCTATCTGTCTCCTCCCCATCTTCATCTTCGTCCCCTTTTAATTATTAAAAATATATTTAATTATTTTTTAATCCAGCTGGATTAGTGAGTGGGACACGTGTCTGGCCACGTCAGCATTTAACAGAGAAATTAACAGAAAAACTGACGGAGGTATAAAATTGTCACAAATTCGTAAGATGCGGTATGACATTGTCAATTTTAAAAAATGAGGTATGAAAGTGTCGTGACACCAATAGTTGAGGTAGTTTTTTGTACTTTACCTTATTTCCTATTTAATATTTTGAGAATATTTCTCCATAAACACCTTGGCCAATAGGATGCCGCCACGTGTAGGGTAAAACCCTAACATTATGGCCAGCCCTATCCCTATAAATACCCCATATTCTACCAAATTTTCAGAACTTTTGCTACCCCTAAAAAGCCCTAAACACTTTACTATCTCAGAGAAACTGACTTAGGCATCGGAGATCCATTGGCCTAACCCCCCCTCCCCCCACCTCGTGGGTGCGTGAGGCTTAGGTCTTTGATCAAAGGTGTTGATTGTTTTGCAGGTGCATTTTGGTCAAGATTGAAGACGGCGGAAATTTGCATCGACAAATTGGTGCTTTCATTGAGAGCTGATTCAAATACTCGAATAAGCCTCTTGCATTTGTTTCTTGAATTTTCTATTACGTTGAATTTCTCACATGTCATATCAATTAATTTTTCTTAGAAACAATCCCTAGAGAAAGGATACAATGGTAGGAAATTCAGAAACTACGATGAATGGAACCCCGTACGTACAAGGATTTGGACCGGAGAGTGGAGATGAGGACATAGCCTCACGACGGCGATCCTCAAGGCTCAACGCGACGGCAGGAGGAGCCTCACCTCCATGGAACTGCACCATCACAGCCGCGGCATGGTCACCAGGCCACGGCACCACTTCCACCACCACTGCCCTTGCAACGCCCCACCCACCCAAACCCTGGGTAGGAGGCCCAGGTTCACATCCAAGCCCATGGGCAAGAGGCCCAAAACCTAGTAGCTACCACAGCACCAACCCACCGCAGCAGCAAGCCTTGCTGCACAATAGTGTCATACCCGAGCCCAAAACGTGGCAACTGTTGTTAGCCAGGCAGTGCAACAAGCCCAAGCTACCCAGCCAGCAGGTCACGATGTGGCAGCCCAACGGCCAAAAGGGCCCAAGTCGAGCAGGCGTCGGTCCAACGCGCCCCGAGACCCACTTCGGCAATCCGGCCCGCGGCCCAACTCAATCCAAGGCCACCTCCGGCGATTCCCGCGATTGACTCAAGGTTATTTTCACCCTACTTTTCTGCAAGAATGCCCGCTTTGGGCTCAAGTTTTGTACCTTCAATCCACTATACTTCCACCACACATAGAGATGCCCATTTCCCAAACTCTTCCAATCCAAATGACGAGCATCACCTGCCCCAACAAGTCACCAATTTGACGAGTGCCCTCGCACAGCAGACCACCTTGGTGAACCAGCTCCTCAAGTGCATCGAGATGCGGCGCGCCCCAGACGAGGTGTCCTGAAGTAGGACAAGGGCAGAAGAACGTGACTCATTTCAGTGACATCCTGGCAAATAGCTGCTCAGCCCACCATGAACTGTGCATTCAAGTAGTGTGCATTCTCGTTTGGGCCCTCGAAAAAACATCTTCTCCCGCCTAGATGCGCAGATAAGCATTCATTCCTGACTCAGCTCACAAGTCAATGTGTATTCGAGGTTGGGTCCACACTCCGATGAGCACTCAAGACATTTCAGGAGAAGCTTCCATACGAGGCTAAGACCCACAAGGAGATCTTCTTGCGAGGCACCGGAATAGGCAACCGCATGAATGACAGATGAGAGCACGATAACAGTCCAGCTCAAGTTCCATTGGCAACCCCTTCCAAGAGCGACAGCGAGCAGCACAGAACAAACCATGTGCACCGCGACCGCGGTATAAACTAGCAGGACATGCCGAAGAGCAACTTGAACCAGCAGGTCAGCACTAAAGGCAATCGGAGGCTCTGCTGCCCCACCAGGCATAAATCCAGAAAGAAGTACAAAGGCTCGTAACAAAGTAGTTGTGCGGATTCCAACGTATTGGCACTACCGACGATACCTTTCGTAGAGACGTGACCAACCTGAGCAAGTCACCTTTTACAGACGAGATCGAGTAGACAGAGCCACCGCGCCAAGGCCTCTCTACGCCAATGACAATGCTCTTATGTGCAAAATCTTTGCCACGACGCTCCAAGGCGAGGCGCAAGACTGGTTCCACACCCTGCCACCGCGTTCAATCCAGAACTTCAATGAGTTTTCCTTGGCTTTCACCAAGGAATATTCGTCCTACCGCTCGATCAAGAAGAAGTTTGACCACCTCTTCAACATGAAAAATGACTCGAATGAGTCACTCTACACTTATGTCAAGAGGTTCAAGGCGAAGAAGGCGAAGATTGTCAAATGCGATGACAGCATCGCATCCTCAGCTTTCCGAAAGGGACTCCCAGCAGATCACCCACTTTTCTAAGAATTAATCATGGGCAAAAACTTAACCTTCGTAAACTCTTATGTTTTGGCAGAAAAGCACTCCCTCTGGGATGAGGAAAAGCACTCCCTCTAGGATGAGGAAAAGCGCTCCCAAAAGCCACGCAAAGACGTAGAACCGACTCAGAAGAAAGCGAGCGATAAACCACTTCATAGCAAAAGCAAGCTAGAAGACAGACGCAAGGATCGATCCCCAGCAAAGGAAGGCACGACACCCAAGACGTACACAAAGTTCTCAGTCTTGATCAACCAAAATTTTCGCGACCTCAAGGATAAGCTGTAGTTCAAGTCGTCGCCACCCATGAAGGGGAACACCTTTAAGATGGACCAGACAAAGTACTACGCATTCCATAGAGGCCCCGGGCATACATTTAACGACTGCACCACGTGGAAGAGATACCTTGAGCAGCTCATAAAGGAAGGCAAGTGCGACCAGTATGTTGACAGACCAGCTGCCTGGCCAAGGCGAGAAGCAAATGCCGATGCCGAACCCCCAACCAAGACAATCTAAGCATCTGAGGGCCACCAATAACTCCAAGAATAGGAAGATCGAGCAAGCAAGATCGGCCTATCAGGTTCAAGCCATAGATGTTATACCTGGACCAATCGTCGGCTTCACCGAGCAGGATGCCGAGGGAGTAGACTTTCCCCACGATGACGCTTTGGTGATTTATGTTCAACTGGCCCACGCCATCGTTGACAGAACAACGGCAGCTCAGTCAACCTCTTACAACTGTCAGTCATCCAAAAGATGGGCCTGGAAAACACGATCCAACGCAAAGCAGAGGTCTTGATCGGATTCAACGGACTCACCTCAACTGTCATTGGCACTATCAAACTCGACGTAACCAGCTCATCGATTGTCTCATCACATACCTTCATGATCGTCAGCGGCTCATCTCCCCATAATGGGATATTGGGCTGACCCTGGCTAGTGAAGATTGGAGCTATGACCTCGATCGAGTACCAGAAAATCCTAGGATAAGCAGTCGAATCAATCAAAGGGGACCAGGCCATGTCTCGGAGATGCACTGTACAAGTTCTTAAGGAGTCGAATAAGAAGTTTTTTACCCCAGCAGTAGCAGCTGAAGTGCAGAATGACGACTTTACCTCCTCCAAATAGCAATTACAGCATGCAAGTCAAGAAGATGGCATCAAGGTCGACAATGCCCTGGAAGATGAATCAGGATGGAAACCCGAGGAGGAAGCCGAAAACATCATTCTTCACCCCCACCAGCCCAAAAAGATGGCTAGAATTGGCTCACGTCTGAGCCCGATAGAGAAGCAAGAACTCACGGCTTTCCTTAGGGAAAATTATGACATTTTCGCATGGTCATCCTCTAACATGCCCGGTATTGATCTAGCGATAGCTTGCCACAAGCTGCGCGTCGACCCCGCTGCAAACCTGTGACACAGAAAAGATGACATTTCATACCCAAGCGAGTAGCAATTATTGAGGAAGAGATCGACAAGTTACAAGAGGCCAAATTCATTAAGAAAGTGGCGCACTCAGCATGGCTGGCCAATGTCGTGCTAGTGATGAAAAAAAAGAACTGCAAATGAAGAGTATGTGTGGATTACACCGACCTCAACAAGGCATGCCCTAAAGACAATTATCCGGTTCCCCAAATTAACCTGCTCGTTGACTCAACATCTGGGAACTAGCTACTCAGCTTCTTGGAGGCGTACTCAGGCTACAATCAGATTGCCATGCACAAGCCTGACAAGGACAAAACTGCATTCGTGATCGAGCGAGGCATCTACTGCTACAAGGTCATGCCCTTTGGCCTCAAGAATGCAGGAGCAACTTACCAATAACTCGTAAACACGATGTTCAAGAAGCAGATCGGTGTCACAATAGAAGTTTACGTCGACGACATCATGATGAAAAGCAAGCAGCGGTCAGACCACATTTGCAACTTGGCAGAGACTTTTGACATCCTCCGAGAGTACCAAATGAAGCTCAACCCAGCCAAGTGCACTTTTGGCGTCTCCTCAAGCTGATTCTTAGGGTACCTTGTAACCCAACGAAGAATCGAGGCTCATCCAAGGCACATCAGAGCGATCTTGGACATGAAATCGCCCATAACTCTTAAGGAGATCCAAAGTCTCACCGAATGAGCAGCCGCACTCAATCGTTTCCTCTTACGATCCACCGACCAATGCAAGCCCTTCTTCAAGGTGATCAAAAAGACGCAGAAGGATAAATAGGACAACAAGTGCAAGAAAGCATTTCAGGACCTGAAGCAGTACCTGACATCACCTCCACTACTATCCAAGCTGAAAGCAGCGGAGAACCTGTACATCTATCTGGCGGTATTAGAAGTAGTAGTGAGCTCTACCCTCATACGAGAAGAGATGGGGGGCCCAACTGTCTGTATTCTACTCGATGCAGAAACTAGATACCCAAAGATTGAAAAGCTAATTTTGGCGCTAATTGTTGCAACTCGGAAACTCATACCCTACTTTCAAGGGCATCCAGTCATCATTATGACCCAGTACCCACTGCAATCAGTTTTGCATAGTCTAGACACTCATCAACAAGTGATGAAGTGGGCGTTAGAACTCGGCCAATACGGCCTAGCATACCAACCCCGCACTACGATAAAGGCCTAGGCATTGGCGGACTTCATAACGGAATTCACCCCAACCCTGAAGGCAGCCAAGCACGTCGTAGCTGCACCAGCCCTACTTGCAGGAGATTCTGGCGTTTGCACGTCGATGGATCATCCAACTACCAAGGATCAGGGGCAGGCCTAGTTTTTACTACCCTAGACGGTTCGATGCTCGAGCAGGCGATCACTTTGAGCTTCAAGGCATCAAACAATGAAGCAAAGTATGAAGCCCTACTAGCAGGTCTCCGATTGACAAAAGACCTAGTAGTGAAGAAGCTCACAATCTATTCCGATTCCTAACTGATCACCAACCAAACCTCAGGGAATTATGCAGCAAAGCATCCAATGATGGCCCGATACCTTGAAAAGGTACGAAAGCAGCTAACGACGCAGATGCACTAGCAAGCCTAGGCTTCGCACTAGACCATCAGCTCAGGCGCTCCATCCCAGTCGAGTATTTGGAAAAACTAAGCATAGATGAGGGACTAGCAGTCGAGGTGGCGCAGATCAGCACAACCCCGAGTTGGCAAGTTCCCATCATCGACTACATAGTCAATGGAACGTTCTCCGCAGACAGACTGAATTATAGGAAGCTCCAGATAAAGCCAGAACGCTACTACATGTAGAATGGCATGCTCATTTGAAGATCCTTTTTAGGACCACATGTCCGCTGCCTATCGCTTCATGACGATCTGAAAATTCTTAGCTCAATCCACGAAGGCATCTGTGGAAACCACTCAGGAGGCCTCTCCCTAGAGCTAAAAACTCTTAACGCTGGCTACTGGCCAACCATGCATCAAGACGCCAAAGAGTATGTACAAATGTGCGATAGCTGCCAGCGCTTCAAGCCCGTACCCGCACTACCTGCCAGCGAACGCCACCCGTAGATGAGCCTTTGGCCATTCATTCAATGGACGATTGACCTGGTAGGACCAATGCCGCCTGCTACTGGGGGTAGAGGCATGATGATCGTGGCAACCGACTACTTCATAAAATGGGTCGAAGTCAAACCTATGACTACAACTACCTAGATGGACATAGAGCGCTTCATATGGAAAAACATCATATGCCGATTCGACATCCCACACTTCATCGTCACCGACAATGGTCCGCAGTACATGGGCAAAGACTTAGCGAAGTTCTTCAAAAAATATGGCACCAAGCAACTCATGTCCACACCCCCGGCATCCTTAGGGTAACGGGCAGGCCGAGGCGTCCAACAAGACCATTCGCGACTGCCTTAAGAAAACCCTCTCAGACAAGAAGGGCAAGTGGCCAGACGAGCTCTCCGGTGTTCTATGGGCATACTGCACCACCAACAAACGAGCAACGGGTGAAACTCAAATCTCACTGCCATATGGTTCTGAGGTAATCATTCATCCCAATGTCGTGGTGCCAAGCATTAGCACTGTACTGCCGAATTTCAAGCTAAACAAAAATGAGATGGCCACAAACTTAGACCTGGCAGAGGAAGAGTGCGATAAGGTTATTACCCGCATTGCGGCCTATTAGCAGCAGCTCATCTCCAGCTACAACAAGAGGGTGAAAATCCTGCAATTCCAGCCAGGAGACTTAATCCTTAGAAAGGTCTTCATCACCGTCCGACAGGAATGCTAAAAAAAGATGGCTCCCATTTGGGAAGGTCCGTACAAAATCAGCCGAGTAGGCGGAAGGGGCAGCTACACCCTGACCACCATGAGCGACAAAGAAATTGACAAGCAATAGAATGCCTACAATTTGAGAAAGTACTACACGTGACCTCCCACCATTCCTTGGACCTCGTTCAAGACAAAAAAGTTCAAAGACTCAAGCAGCTCGACAAACAAGACCTTTCATGTCGAGGATTATCAGTTGTTATGCCATTACTGGCTACGAGCAAAGTTAATAAATTTATCTATTCTCAATGAAGATTGAAGGAATTATTCACAAGACTGGGCTGAATGCATAAACAAATTGACCAACCATGTGACAAGCAGAAGACGCCATCTGCCCTGGAGACATGTGTGTGCTCTCCAACAAGGACAGGGTAAACTAATCCGGAATATCCAGACATGGATGGGTGGCACGACTGCTCAATTCCCCATGAATGCAGCGACTACCTAAGCCAGACGACTCCCAGAATTGGCCAAGATAGTATTTTCCCTGGAATAGACTTAGCCGACTGAAGGATTCAATTTCGCGGGATCCCAGGTTTCTAACCGAAAAAGATGCTAAGTGTAGGACACCTGCCCATGAAAGAATTCGCGTGACAAGATGGTATATCCTCGATGTGCAAGTCTTCATGAACGTAGCTTGGTTTTAAAGTGTTGCAATACTAGTTAAGCGACATACGGAATCAAGTTACAACTCGAAAGGATAAAGCCTCTGAGGCACGATTCCGCCTACACCTCATGCCAAAAAAAACCTTTGAGAGCAAGGGACAATGCCTAAAGTGGTCACGCAGGTCGTCTGTTTCTATAAGTAAGATGCCCGACCGGCGACCCAACGGTTGGCAGCCCAAGAGAAAGTGTAAGTCGAGACTTACACCTAATATGACTTTGCGAACTCATCTACTTACTTAAAAGCAGTATTTCCGGTCAACGGTCTATGGTTTAATTTTTGCTGGGACAAAGATGAGGTACAACTATAGCAGCTACGCCGACCTCCTCTACTTTCTACGAGAAGCATGAGTCAAGTTGATGACTATAAGTTAAAAACCTCGCAACACACCTCGGGAGGGCCATAGCTCAAGAAGCCACCATAGCTCAAGAAGCCATCATAGCTCAAGAATCCATCGTAGCTCAGGAAGCCACTCAGAGCCGAAACACAACCATAGTGGCTACGCGGACACCTCTGCTTTTTACGAGAAGCACGTGTCCGGCCGCCGGCCCTATAGGTTAAAAATTTTGCCATACACCCGAGGAGGGCTAAAGCTCATGAAGCCATCCAAAACCGAGATTAATAACTATAGTAGCTACGCGAACTCACTTACTTCCTACGGAGGCAACGAGTTTGACCGCCGGCTTTATAAGTTAGAAATCTCACACTTTTTCCTCTTGTAGGTAAAGCTTTAGAAGCCCCGAAGACAAAGCTAAAACCTAAGTGACGACATGGGGATCTGCTGCTTGATTGAGGCAGCTCACCCAGCCAACCGTCATAGGATAAAGTTTTGCAAAAAACATGGCGAAACAAAAAAATGAAGCAAAACAAGAAAAGCTGTTTATTAAGTTTCTAGCAAATTGGTAAACTAGCTCGAAGGCCAACAAAGTTCAAATAAAGCAAAACAGAAAGAAAAAGAAGAAAATTCCTAAGTCTAAGCAAAAAGACTACTCATTGGCAACCTACGCAACCACTGGTTCCTCAACTGCCACGCCTTCAGCAGCCGCACCGCTCCTAGCAGCCAAAGCATCTATCAGCTCATCATCATCTGCCCCTACCTGGACTGCATGACCCTCAGCTGCTCCATCAAAGGCAACCTCAAACGAGAAATCAAGCATATCAATTGGAGAAATGGAGAAAATCTCAAAGTCCTTTTTGAAAAACTCATAATCCGACGGCCTACCCTAAAGATGGTCTACATAGCCAAGCTTGTAGAAATCGACCTGACAAGAAGCAAGCACTACTTCGTGACCAGCTTTTTCATTCTTCAACTGCACATTCTCTTCAACAAGCCTAGTATGAGCATTCTGCAGCCTATCTCGTTCCTTTTCCAGGTTCTCGCTAGCAGACAGCACACCTTACAGATCCATTTCTTTGGACTCAAGCTTACTGGCAACCTCTTTGAGACAATACACTTCAACATGCATGAAGATAATCTCCTCGTCCTTGCAAAAATAAGCAAATCGTAGCTCTGAATTAACACGCTCAAGGTCCTCGACCACCGAAGAAACATGACTGACTTCTTTCTCTGCAGTTTCCAACATTGCTTGAGTCCCACTAAGCCTAGCATTCAAATGGGCAACCTCCTAATGAGCAATCTCTTGCTGTAAAGAAGTGGGGGCAGAGACATCAGACCCCTTCAAAATGGCAAGTTCAGATTCAAGCTTCTCGATATTTTCAGCAGCCGAGCGAAGCTGAGCCACCAACACCACTTCGACCTCCTTAGCACACTTGACACCATCCTGATCAACGCGCATAGACTCAGCTACCAGGATCAAAGTCTTATGTATTATGGCAATCAGGGATGACCTCATTGAGTAGGCATGACGCTTTGCAAATGAGTCTAAGCGGATGACAACTTTCCCAACACTATCAAAAAACTTGGTGCATGCATCGACATCCTCAAGTAGGTCAGCCTTCAGCAGCTCACAAACCTTGAGAAACTCTCCAGCCTTAGACTCGGTGGATCTCTCACAACTGCCCGTGCGAGCAAATTTCCCCTTCTCAGCAAACGAGTCAGTCAAGGCAGAATGAGGAATAGGCCCAGGCACCACCTTAGTAGCAGAATCCACATTTCTGCTCTTCATAGCGGCGAGCCTCTTAGAAGTTGAACCAGACTTATCTCCTGACGGACGCTTCAATACAAACCCGGACACTTGGGGCACCACTGAACCCTTCCGCTGGGCAAGTCTTTCATCAATGCATGTGGTCACTTTCGGAGCAGCAGGTTTTACAAGCTTAGGCTCAATGGACTTTTTCATCCCCTTTGGAGAAGTTAAGTCAATGACGAGCTTCTCAGCAGCAGACAAGCCGCTGCGAGGAGCAGAAGAAGTCATCGGCTTCTTCTCAACCAAAGGCTCGCAAGCAGGTGAGGAAGATCTCTTCTTTCCACCCTCATTGGCAGCAAGCTCTACAACAGCAATCGGACGAGCAAGCACCTCATCCTTTATCCGCTTTATCTCTTCCTTCAAAGGCAGCCCGTATTTCTCCCGTCGAAGATGACTGAGCAACCAGCACCACTCGCGGTACTCAGCAGGAATGCCCAAGGCAATGTGCACTTTCTTCATATCTACTGAAGTCCTTAGAGTTAAGCCAAACTCCGAATCTACACAAAGTGAGAATGACGATCAATAAATTGAATTCATGGAGCAGCTCAACAAAAATTCAAGCAGGACAAGAATGAAGCAGTTCACTTACCACTGATAAAGGTAGTCGGGACACACAGCTCAGGAGAAAAGTCAGACTCCCACTCCCTATTCACCTCCGAGGTGCCTCTCACCCACTCATGATCACATTTGCAAGAAGCATCAAGCAGCCTATGGCGAGACCTCAGTTGCCCCACACATTCCTTGTGCCCAATCTCGAAGAAGTACCAGAACTTATTTATGGTCAAGCCAAGATCAAAGAACCTGCTCAAGTTAGAGAATCCCACCATCGCAGGAATTGCATTTGGGGAGCACTGAGCAAGCGTGCATTTCATAGAGTAGACCACCTCCTAAAAAAGATGCGGCATGGGAAAAGTAAATCCCAACAGAAAGTAATACGGGTGGAATTTGATGGCCTTCTTTCTAGCAGTGACGCCATCGCCGCATAATTCATGGTCATTGTTATCTTTCACCCGCTTCACGCGAACCCCTGACAGAATCGCATGCTTGTACGCCTCAAGAAAATCCCGATACAGCTCTTCGAAATTGATCTTAACATACGCAGCCTTGAAATAACCCACATTCCCGGAAGAACCACCTTGACTATACAAAGGTGGAGGATATTCGTCACTCTTGCGATTAGAGGAAGACATCTCAATGTCTCTGCAAAAAATGCGAGGAAAAATGTTTAGAAGGTAGCTCGTGAGAAGAGAATCAAAAAATATATATATATAAGGACCACGAGCTCAACGCCCTAGCGCCAGGCCCCACGACCCTCACCTCATCTCTCGGCCCAGGCCCCAGCGGTAAGCCAGGCCCCATGGCCCAGGATCTGGCTTTCTCTTTCTCTTACAAGCAGCTCGGCCCAACTCAATGGGAGGCCCACGCCTCCTCTCCCCTTTTCCTTCGTGCCCAGCGCGTATCACAAAAGGCCCGAAGCCTTTCAGCCCAACATACTAGCCAAAGAGACCCGGCCCGTGCCTGTCTCTCTCTGTCCCTCGCCATTCACCTGCATAGGCCCTTGCCCAGCAACCTTAAAGGTCCAGCCTAAGCTAACCTCGCGCCCTAGCGCCCAGCCACCTCGGCCCAAGCCGAGCCGTCCACTTGGCCCGCGCCAGCTGCTCCCTGCGCCACACCATTGACAGCACCGTGGCATCCCTGCCACGTGTTTCTCACCTCCTCGGCCTTGCCAAGCCAATTTTTCAAGTCCTAAGACTCCTAAAAAATTCAAGAAGAGGAAAATTCAAATTTTTCTTACCTTGGTGTGGCACGGAGAAGAAGAAGAACAACGAGAGATGACTTTTTGCAAAGGCAAGAGAAGAAGAAAGCTAAGGGAGGGGGAAGAAAAATTTCCTCTGGCTTCTCTTCCTTGTTAGAATAACGATCGCTCTCCAAATTTATTTAATCCCCTGCTTAAGGCAGAATTAAATAGGTATTGGGGGCAATTGGTTTCCTTTTCCTAGAAGAAGTCTATCTCCAAAATAAGAAAGGAGATCAAGTTCAAATTGGGAAATAACTCTACAAGCCCAAGCAGCTTGGGATTTCTACACCTACTATCCTTTCATGCGTGCAATCCAGTAGGTGTGGGAGCATTTGTGGAGCCTAAAATAATCCCAAAAATTCTAGAGGCGACATGTGGATTTTTATTCAAGAAAGACAAGATTGCCCTTAATAAATGGGCAGGCTTCTCAGATACTCTCACACACAACTCACATCCTGAAGGTCCAAGCAGCTAAATACGACTGCCTACAGCTCACCTGCCCTTGGCAAGGAAAAGTCAAAGCATTAAAGATAAAGATTAATTACCCAAATCCTATCTTTAATACATTCCCAATTGAAGATTGACTCTAATCAAGTAAGTAATCCCAATTTAAATAAATTATGGATAATTACACCATTATCTCAAGATATTATTTCCTATTTAATATCTTGACAATATTTTGAGAATATTTCTCCATAAACACCTTGGCCAATAGGATCCCGCCACGTGTAGGGTAAAACCTTAACATTGTGGTCGGCCCTATCCCTATAAATACCATATATTCTACCAAATTTTTAGAACTTTTGCTACCCCTAAAAAGCCCTAAACACTTTACTCTCTCAGAGAAACTGACTTAGGCATCGGAGATCCATTGGCCTAACCCCCCCCCCCATCTTGTCATATCCTAGCCCGACCCCCCACCACATCCCAGGCATGCCTCCACCGTAGCACGATATTGTCCGCTTTGGCCCCCGACCACACCCTCACGGTTTTGTTTCTGGGTACTCACACGAGAACTTCCCAGTGGGTCACCTATCATGGGAGTGCTCTCACCCGCTACTCGCTTAACTTCGGAGTTCCGATGGAACCCGAAGGCAGTGAGCTCCCAAAAGGCCTCGCACCAGGTAGAGATGGGAATATACATATAAGGCTCACAGGATCCACTCCCCTGGGCAATGTGGGATCTCACACACCTCGTGGGTGCATGAGGTTTAGGTCTTTGATCAAAGGTGTTGATTGTTTTGCAGGTGCATTTTTGTCAAGACTGAAGACGGGGGAAATTTGCATCGACATATACCACATATGTTGGACCAAGTTTGGGTGTATCCGAGTTGGTTAGAGTAGTGTGCTTCTATCTATATACAAGTTTGAGTTATCCTCTTTATAGTTTAGATTTGAATGTACTGCACATTGGATTATTCATGCATATAAGAGCATCTTCAATGGGGCCTATGAATGAGCTCCAAGCTAGAATTAGAGAGAAGTTGGAAGCATTCATCTCCAATCACACTCCTTAACTTGGTTTCTAGTCTATTTAGCTAAAATTTAACTTATCTAGATTTAGTAGACTTTTACTGACTATTATAAACTCAATAAAAATCCATATATAGACTTTTAATGATATACTTTTGTATAAAATAAAGGAGTTAAATGATAGACTTTTGCAGAATATTAGAGTTCAATGGAAAATTTTAGAATAAGTGGATTGTCATGAATTTTTTGATGACAATTTATTAATAAGCATTATTATTTTTTTAGTTTTCATTATTGAAATGGCAAAGATGTTGGGGGTGGTGGTGATAGGATGGTAATAATAGTGGTAAAGGTGGCAATCATGGTGATGGTGGTAAATGTGGCAATCACCGTAGGGTTGGCAATGATGCTCATGGCAATGTGGTGGCAGCGGCTATGGTGACAATGTTGGCAATGGGAATGGAGGAGATGTTCATGGAAAGGGTGACGACATGGTGTTGAAGTGGTGGGAATGATAATTGTTGTATTTTGATGGATGGTGGAGTATATCCTCAGAAAATTGAGAAAAATAAAAGCCATCAAAATCTTAAGGGGAGGTTGGATTTGTTAGGATAAAAAACTTACCTTAAAAACACACGAAGTTCATCAAAATCCATGACTTTTTAAAATTCTTTAAAATAATTGAAATTTTAAATACACCTTATTTTTGTAGATTCACAAAAAATCATAAATTGAATACCAATAGATTTTCATAGACTTGTTAGAAGTCATAAAAAGTCTTTATACACGGTAACTTTTGTTGACTCCTTAAAAGTTTAGATTGAATACATTTGAATTTGAGAATCAACCAAAGCCTATCAAATTTCATATAAAATACACCCTCTTTAGAGAGAGATTGAAATTTGCTCTAAGAGCATGTCTAATGAGCTCTATAAATGAGCTTTCAAGTTAAAATATAGTAAAGAATTCAATTAATCACACTCCCTATCTAGGTTTCAACAAAAAAAAGTACTGTTTTTTACCAATGCACCTATGTGTGAGAAGATATTCACCTATGGGTGAGAAGATATTCTTTCATGTTCCCACTACTAATCCTAGTGATGTCACCGTTCAATGATAACTTTTCACGTGTTTAAAAAAGTGTTTTATTGATAAAATAAATGTGCAATTTGCTGAAATGGCCTAACTGATTTGGCATAAGTTTGGTCTTTATAAATCTATTCTCCATTTTAATACCCATGTAGTAGGAGTGCATGCCTGCAGTATGCATGCATTTGCTACTCCTTTGAGGTCAGATTCAGACAAACAATGACGATGCATGCATCTTAATTCATGGCACCGTATATCAACATCGCAAAAGGTCTCCATAAACTCTACCCGGCCGTCTATTGTTTGGCAGCATATAGAATATATTTATATAGTAGTTAGGCTAATTGAACATCTTAATCTCATGGCAATACAAGTAGCATTTTATTTTTATTAGTACGACAAATCGATAAGTTGGAAAGTGTATCCAGTAGGACCAGTACAGTACCAATGTATAGGATTCTAAATGGGTTAGGTTTTATAAATTCCTCTGGACATAGGTTTACTTGTACTCTAAGTTAATTGACTTGTATATATATTTGTAATATTGTGAATCAATTCAATCAAGACAATTACAAACCAATATGGTATCAATCATTTAGGTTTCCCCTCCTGGTACACTCCTAGTTTTTCTCTAAATTCCCCAACCCCAAACCGTTCCCCCTATTCCCTTCCTTGCCGTAACCCTTTTTCTCCCATGGCCACTCAACCTTCTTCCTCATCTACCATCACTGGACCTTCTCTCCGGTCCTAATGTTGCTCACTTTCTCAAACTCACCGATTTCAACTACATCTATTGGCTTAGTCAGATGAAGCCGTTTCTTCTGGGTCACAACTTATTTGGTTACGTGGATGGCTCCATTCCAATGTTCTCACCAAAGGTCTTTCCAAGCTTCTCTTTCAGCTCTTACGTTCCAAACTTGTCACTTCGAGACCACCAAGTTTGAGGGGGGCTGTTAATATAAGAGAATCTGTATAGGATCCTAAATGGGTTAAGTTTTGTAAATTCATGTGAGCTTATGCTTACTTGTACTCCAAGTCAATTGACTTGCATATATATTTGTATTATTGTGAATCAATTCAATCATGACAATTACAATTCAATAACAAACACGAAACTGGAACTTGTATGGACAATGAGAAATCATACGAGTAAAAACTACACATCAAAGTTCGGTTATCGGCCAAAAACGTAGAAGCATTAGAAGATAAAAATTGAGAACCAAACATTTGGGCTTGTTCATCATATGTAGGCAAATAGTAGAGCCATGCATATTTCGGGCTCCAGCTGCGACATTCATATATTTGGACTCTCTTTTCTTTTGTTCGTTTGTTTCTGATATAAGAGTTATCATGAAATAGGATTTCGGATTACATGTGTACAAGTAAATACTCTTAGCTATTGTGATAGAAGCCAATTTCAGCATTTTTGCATCAACTGATAAAATCTCACCATGTCTCTCACTCCAATCGGAAAAATCTAAACAAAAAATACCTTTCTCGTGTCCGCCATAGAAGCATACAATTTTTGGTTCAAAGGTAATCAATACAAATGTTCATCAAGTTCACTAATAGTTGTGCCGGTGTAGAATGATAGAATTTTATGAAATGGATTTACTATCACTGAGGCGTCCTGTCACTTATACATGACATAGGGAGATAGTGTTACACATGATCTAGTACTCTTAGCCCAAGATGTCATATTGACGATGAACTTATTCAATATAAGTTCTTTCGCGGCACATTTACCCTGCAGTGAAAAGTTTCATTAACCCTCTTGCCCTCTGATACTGCATGCGCTTGATCTTCAGTCCCACCCATTCATTCAATGTCCTCAAGATTTGGCCAATCAAGCAAATCATAGAGTGATCACTTCTTTTTCTTTTTTTCCTTTCGGCTTTCACTACCACTTGGTCTCCAATTGTAACGCCATGGGCCCTGGCCAACATGCTAAGTGTAATTTTGAAATGTCGATGTATTAGGTGTCAATTTTAACCTATAATTTGCTGACTTGTAATCGTACTACAAAATTAACAAGTTATAAAGGACCGATGTGACTAGCAAAAACCGATTGTTCTTCTCGGCTTTCACTATTCCTTCTTCTCTATTTATAAAGCTATGGACCCTGGCTGACATCCCAAGAATAGTCATGAATTGTTGATGCATTTTGGTGCCAATTTTAACTTATAATCCGATGATGTTAGTTGTACCACAAAACTATAACATGTTATAAAAGATAGATGCAACAGGCAAATATCGACTTTTTTCCTATTAAGTACGATACATATCACTTTGCCTTCAATTTTCAACATGTAATTAATTCAAATGAAATTAAGTACTTCAGTTTCTGAGATTTTTGACATTGCTAAATGTTTTACTGAATTTGACTAAGATAGTAAATCTGCAGATAGTCTTGTTTAATTTTTTTTTTTTTATCAGAACATGTTGGCAGGAAGCTCCATATCATATCACATCTTCGAAAGTCAAACCTGCTTTTCTATTATTTTTGTATGATTAATCAGAAGGGTATCAATTCCACTACGATTTTCTGCAATTCTTTAATTTCCAGCACCAGCAATGCAGCCATACAGAAAAGAAGGATCTTTTCTGGTTCTGCATATTTTAATGCCATATTCTTCTCCTTTAATCATAACCACTAGTGAAAAATAAATAGGTTATAAATAATTCAAAAATAAAGATGAGGTGAATGGTCCAATCCATTGGTCCCCAGACAGACAGATTCCATTTAATCATTTTTGGATGATAGAAATGCTATGAACTGGAACTTGGATTTTTGGCATTATGCCAAATTAACAACTAAACAAACATTGCAGCGTAATTACATTGGCTATAGACTAGATATAGATGCTACATAGTTGGTTCTCATCCTTCAAAGACTACGTGTAATAGGAGCATCCGTCAACAAAAGGATCACTACTACGTGTCATAGGAGCATCCGTCAACAAAAGGATCACTCTAAGATGATCATCTCATGGTTCTATTTCTCAATCGTATGTGCTCTTCCAATGTACTCAAACAAAAACCTCACTCTTCACAGAGTAGAATATCGTTGGTATAAAAATAAAAAAACAATCCTAACAACTTCAATGGAACCAACCATATTACAACTTCCATTTTGAGTTTTGTACCCATGTCTTCTTTTATTCATTTTCCCTTGTTTAACTTGTCCACCGTAAGTTGTTTACAGATTTACAAAGAGCCAACCCCAAAAGTATAACTGTAACTAGCCCTTTTGGTTTTAATCAAAAGTTTCCCATTTTGTTGTAACCACAACAGACTCAGAATTCTTCTGTTGTTGCAGCTGCATCACTGGATTTTTTCGTACTGAATTTTCTAGCTTCCAATGCACGCGCTGTTTCTGCGTCGGTTTTGAGTCCTTTGGCATGTGGCCAGTTGGATTTTCGTGATTTTCTTGTTGCTGCAATTTGATTTTTGCCCCATTGCTGCTTGATTTGGAGTTCTGATGCTTCAACATGTCCAGAATTTCTATGTACTTCTGAACTCTTGTCACCTTCAAGATCATAAACCAACAATTAGAATAGTACCAACAATGTGCAAGTAAAAGACATTTAAAACGTACTTAAATCTATAATACCTGCACTCTTCTCTGCAATTTTAGATGGCCGGCGGCAACAATTCCATCCAGTTTGATCAACTTCGTCATCAGAAGCTCAGTCAAATTCTCCACATCCGTCACGGAAACTTTCCCACCTGTAGAAGTTGTTGTTTCCAAAGCTGTGACCTATTTACAACAGAAACGAAATTAATAAAAACAATTCAGTAGATATCGGTTAGGCCAGTTCGTCATTGCAGCAAATTAAAATATGATTCACTTTAATTACCTGGCCTGCAAGCTTGTCCATTTCCAAGTTTATTTCGGCTAAGGATTTCGAAGATTTCTCTGCATTTGAATTTCTAAGCAACTCTAGGCACCTTTTTTCTCTGCCTAAAATGTCCTCCACCAGCACCATCTTTGATCCTTGTTTAACTCTTGCCACATCAAGATACTCTTTGGAGTCCCTCTCTTTCTTTTTGTATATCAGCTTCTGATCCAGATGGTGCAACTTGGTTCGCTCTGCCAACATTTTCTTCAATTCCCCTGCAAATTCGAAAACCAAATTCTATTAAACAAAACAACTTAATTGTTTCTTTCCAATCAAAAAACCAAAACAAAAGTTGGATTTGAAATTTCGGAGTAGTACCAAAGCTTGCTTGGGAGTTGATTTGAATTTCGTGGCACGAAGAGCCATACTTGACTCTAACTTTGATTGTGGGGATTGAAACAGAACTAGGATTCGTCTCATCGGTTCGCTTTTGCACCAGCATTCCCCCTGGCCTGATTTCCAAGTCTGCGCTTTCGGGACTTCCGCTGCCATGGTCAACAGAGCGATTACTTTCCGAAGAAAACATGTTCTTCTTCTTTGAATTCATTGGCTCCATCTATAATCTATTTCTGGATCCTCTTAGGCTAAGACCAAGAAAAAAGAAAACTACTTGAACAAGAAACCTCAAGAGAAGCTGAGAGTTTTCGTTCCATGTTCTTTGCCTGGATTCAAAGTAACCCAATAGAGAAGAAAGAACCTTTCGATCCCTACGGTGGAATCAAAGAAAACCCAATTGTGAAAGAACTAGGAAGAAATGATGCAAAACCAAAACAACAGTTTCAAGTAATACAAACAGCCTTTTTCTATCAACGAGAATCGCAAAAGGGAATAGAGGAGTAGGCGAGCAGAACTACAGACTAAGTGAGACGAATGACCAAAACATGATAAAAACTTTATTTAAGAGAGAGAGAAGCGGAGAGGAAATTGGGATCTACTCAAAGCTATATAGAAAACAACGGAAAATGGGAAAGAAAAAGGAGAGAGAACTAATGGCCAGCAGAGAAAGTGAAGTGAGTGAAGGGAATAATCCATCTGATAAACACACAAAGAAAGAAAAAGAGGGGGAAAAAGGGAAATCCACATCAGTTTAAATGACGAGAGGGATAAAAAAAAAAAAGGAAAATATTTGGATTTTAAGGTAAAACAAAACTAAATATGGCAAATACATATCTTTACATCATTAGTACAAAACGGCATCGTAACAATAAATCCGTGCCATAAAAATTCTTCTCGCCTGTCGCATAATTGAAAAAGGAAAGCAACATAGAATTCAAAAGCAGGACATGTCAAGCCAGTTGGCACCTGTCTGGTTGCCTAAACGTGGTTGGTTCTGAGGGACAATACTGTCATTGTCTAATAGAAAATAATTGGTTTTATTGTATGAAGCAAAAAATTATTATATTTTATAGAAGGTGAGTTGCAGACGTGCATGGTTGAATTTGATATAATAACAATATTGTCATCTGTCATTTTGCACACCAAAGCCGTCTCTGCAATCTCATTGGTTAACACATCTATTCTAATTTAAACCTTCAGGGCCAAAAACAAAGAAAGTGCCTTTAACTAGATGTAAATTCTATTGTTAGATCTTGGTCATTGAATCTTTAAATAAGGATTTACCGGCAAAATTTCAGTCTATAAAATATACGGGAGCATAATAAGAGTTTTAAAAGAAGAAAATTATGGCAATGGTCTCTTAACTTTAACACAATTAGAGGAATGTTCTCTCTACTTTAACATAATTAGAGCACTGGTCTCTCTACTTTAACCTAATTAGAGCAGTGATTCCTCAACTAAAAATTTATAACCATTGGTCCCTTAATTGGTCACAACGTGCATCTATGGTCATTTTCGTCAACTATGTTAAAACTTCTGTCAAAATGATTCACCACGCACGTGAGACTGAATCAAGAAGCAAATATGGGAAACTAAATGAGAAAATTATGGAAATGGTTCATCAACTTTAACTCAATTGGAGAAATGATCTCTCAACTTTAACCCAATTGTAGCAATAATTATTCCAACATGACTCATTTCGACGGAAATTCTAACGAAATTAGACAAAAAAGACCACAGCTGCACATTTTTGAGGAGTTAAGATACCAATGATCATAAATTTTTAGTTATGGGACCATTGCCCCAATTAGATTAAAGTTGAGGATTCATTACTATTGTTTAATTGAATGTGGAAAACAAATTTTTTGGTTGTCGATTCAGGTTCTACTCACCATTTTCCGACAAAAATACCCCTCAAGTTCAACAAAAAGTTCGACTCTAAAACTGACATTAGTGCGTTATGCAATTATGAATCAAACCTAAGTCCTCCAAATGTCTCTCAAGTGTGAAGTTAAAAGATGTTCCACTCAGTTCAACCGTAACATTGACACCGACAAACTTACTTTCCAGTAACATCTGTTTGGACAGCTAATGGATTGCTATTTTCTAAACGACTACAACTGCCTTCTGGTTCGTTATTAGCGTGATTTCGCTTACTGAGGTCGACGCTACAAAGATGAAACAGATGCTCTACTCAAATAAACATTGATTCAGATGCTAACATAATCAACGTTGTCAGTAGAACAGATGTTACAATCGTTCAAAACAAGGCGAAGTAAACTTGGAAACGAAGCACCTTCTTATCTCATTCCAAGCACTCCAAAGCATAGCGAATGCTATTGCAGCTGACAAACCTCACTCTTCCTTCCGAGCCTTTGATTTCGCAGGCCTTGGAGGTTTTATTACATAGCTCAGTAGGATCAATGCTATGGGAACAATGGTTCCGACGAAATGCACACTTCCATATGAGGTGAGTGTTTCGTGAAGGCTTAATACCTGTACCATGTGAACCAACGCATGAGAAACTTTTTAAGCATCGGAGGGTGGTATGTGTACATGTACATGTGTGTGTCATGTGTTCATGGTATGTTTGGATGACGTGCTCGTATTAATGTGTGTCTGAATCACATGTGTTCATGTTTATGTGTGTGTCTAAAAATGGCATGTCTGCATGTGTGAGAGAGAGCGAGAGAGAGCGCTAACAATGAAACCAACACAGGAGTAGTTCAGAACCAAGACAGTGTAAGCAAAGTTGATGAACACCAATATCTTCTTAACAACATCCATAGTTGGAGGTACAGCTTGCTGCCATCTGTAAATCACTGCTTGCGGAAAAGGTAGAAAATGATACAGATTAATTATCTTAAAGAACAAATAATTAGTACATGATTGCTTATTAAAGCACCTACCCTTCATGGGTAGAAAGCAATTTAATGAGACAAAGAAATAACTAGTGAATTAGAAGCAGAAAGACCAATACCTCTTGATCCAGCAATCATCAATGCTGACTGAACAAAGAATATGATGTACCCCGGATAGAGGCCCTGCAGTTCAGAAAATAACCAATATGATACAGATAATTCAAGTTTGAAACGTGCAAAAAATCAAACATATTCTGGAGATAAAGAGAACATAAGGGTTTGAAACAAAAAGTAAGCTGAGTAGTTAGTCGAAGAGAAAATGGGCACAAGCATAAATTTTGGGAACTTGGCTTGATGACGCTGAGTGGTGGATGATAAGAAATTATTACGTTAATATCGCAAGTACCCTTCCACCCAAAAAAAATATCATTTGACTTTAGCAATTTGAACACAAATGAGCACCAAACCAAACATTGGCACAACTAAAAAACTATAGGAACACATGAAATAACACAAAAAGCATAATTACATTTAAAATAACACAAGTCACAGAGTTCTTTTCGGCGCTAAAAGTGGTGACATGAAAATACAAAACTGGAGGGCATGTTGTTACCCCATCCCCACCCCCACCAAATTCTACCCAGCCACCTATTTTTCGCCTTGTATTTGTTTAAGGCACAAAACTTAAACAAAAAATGTAAGAGTAAAATGCATTAAGCAATGTAAGTTACCTAAAGATTGAAATTTGCCACATAATGATTAGATTGAAACCTAAGAATTAAAAGTGACTAAATCTGCCTAGTCCACCTAGGCGCCCGCCTAGGCTCCGCCTAGCCGCCTAGGCGCTAAGCCCCAGCCTGCCGCCCAACTAGCGCCTAGCGTCTTTTAGAACCTTGACTACAGGAAGAGAAAATCATCCTCTTGGTGCCCTAAAACATTCAGTCCCAGCATCCCGATTAGAGAAAGAACACTACAGAGTAACAAAGTCCACACATCATAGCTACACAAGGAAATTGTTTATCTGACGTTTTGAAGAGAACTGTGAACTGGTTAATTATCTGGTAGTAGTTGACCGCTTTTCCTTATTTTTTATTTTTCTCAGTTTTTTTTTTTCAAGTATAAAAGATGGACAGCTAAATCCACTCCGTAGAATGAATGCCAATAGATCCTTTAAGAGAAGCAGAGAACCTATGAAAGCATTTGTAGCAGAGCTATTGTTTGAAGAAACAAAATCTAAAATGGACATAAAATCAGCAAAAGACAAAAACACACATTCAGGATGAGGGCAAGACAGTTTATGCAAGACAGTTTATACTCACATGCCAAACAGCGCTGACAGTCTGTGTAGCCAACAACTGGAAGAAACCAGCCTTCTTGCCGGGTTTAACAAGCCTTTCATACACATCTACAGAAGAATAATATATTAGATAATTGAACAGTAAATAGTCATTTTTTATTCATGTGCATAATATACTAATAATTTTGGGATATTATAAGAAAGTACGTGCTTTCCTGATCAGAGCTAAAAGTAGAAAAATTTCAGCCATTAAATGCAACAGGCACAAAACTGAAGAAACTAGTGACCAGATACCAAACTTCAAATATTGATACCAGGACCAATTACTCATATAGTTCTTTGCATATAGAGAGCTTAAAAATGAATACAACTCGGTCCTAACTAGGATTCATTGTTTGGATATGCAAAAGTAGTTTCCTGGGAAAATATTTAAACAAAACAAAAATATGGATTGCATGTTAATGACAAAAAGAAAACTTCGGAAGGAAGAGAGATGCTCACAATGACGAAGCCAGGTGCTGACTTGTATGTTCCAAACAAGTGGTAACTGAACAGAACTCTTTGCAAACTCAACACCTATAATATCAACATTTTGGGCACAATCCCACCGAGGTTTTGGTGGTGAGGACTCTGTCCAGCCACTGAAACCGAGACCAGAAAGAATGATAGAAGCCTCTGATATTGACCAAATGAAATAATATTTCCACCTTGCTGTGAATCCGGACATATACTGGTAGCTCAGTCGTTTCCAAAAACCCCATTCTTGGTATATGGGCTCAGTAAATCTTGACAAAGGAAATTGCGGTACCAAATATACATACAAGACCATACAGAATGCAGCTTGGAGAAGAGCTTGAATTGTTGCTCCATAGGGTGATGGAGATGGTCCTTTCTCTGAGCGGCTCCATATCTGAAAATGATAATTAATAAAGGCCAACATATGAGAAGGGTCAACCTCAAGAAAACAAAACTAAGAAGAAAGGAAGACACTTGGTACATAATAAGCATACCCCTTTTCCTTCGGTCCAGTCAAGATAATCCTTCATTTCATAAACTGGACCAGAAAAGTGACTACCACAGCAGAGGCAGTAGCCAAAGTACTCGATCAAAGAGGGTAACTTAATCAACCGGTTTTTCTTCTGAGACTCACGCAGACCTTCCTCTTTCAATACCCCATCATTGTAATTGATTGCACACGAGATGACTTTCAGTGTTAACACCATTAAGGCCCCTAAGTATGAGAAGGAAATTGAAGCTTAACTGACGCACATAACAAATAATAGTGCATGAATTGTAGTAATGTTCCAATATATACATTTTTCGTCATGTTAAGAATTCAATAGTGTCCATGAATTCTAGTAAAAAATAAAAAGAAACGGAAGTCATCAAGGACCAAAAACAGAACTTGCCATTTTCTTACAGGAGAAAGAGACTCATTGCAACCTACTAAAGAGCAGATAATAAAGGAGGAAACGCAAGCCGACTAGAAAGGCTGATATTGTGCTTACCAGTTGCATCAATTCCTCCTTCCTTCCATGCGTCCCCACTCATATAAAATACATGGCTGCACATACAGACAAATGTATATGAATGATCAAGAATTCAGAAACAAAACTTTTATAAATCTCTAGATAGATAAACATTAAAAATTATCGCATATAGATGTTGTTATCACTTCAAGACTTAACGAAACAATGTTACGTCAATGAAGAACACAAAGATCGCTATACCATTCACATACTGTTAAATATGCAATCATAGTTTCTCCCCAACATCACAAGTGATTAAAACGTAAAAAAAGAGCACCACAATTGATAAAAAGGGTTAAAAGACATAATTTTGGGACAAGTTAGATCTGTAAAACTTAGAACGTAAAGAACCAGAATTTTCAAGAAATTAACAGGTTAAAAGGAAAAAAAACACGAATTAATTTAAATTCATGATGCATTGTCAAATTCGATCATCCACATTTAAAACAAAAAGAAAATTAATAACATGACAGATCACCAATCAACCAACACGAACTATCCAGTCAATCACAAGCTTAAGAAAACTAATTTTTTTTTTTTTTTTTTATAAACTACAGAACTTACAAAACCACCAATTCAAAATAAAACTACCCATCAATTTTTTCTTACAAAATTCGATCACCAAACTCAAAAATAAGGAATCAAATTGTTCAGAAATTACTCATTGGGTCAAATATTAGTTTTTGTGTTTCGGAAATGTACCAGCCGATGAGGTAGCCGAAGCCCAGGATAAAGGTAATGATTCCGCAATGGTTTCGGGCGAAGACCATGGAAGCATAGCCGAGAAGCATTGGGACTAAGAAATGGAGGTTGGAAGAGAATCCGAATGAAAGATACGAGAGGAGAGCGCCGGAAGCGAAGGCGTAGAGGTGCTTGGCGGGTGGACTGGGGACGAGTCGCCAGATGAAACTGACAGGGATGGTGGCGACAAAACATAGGAGGAAGAGGAGCACCGGGACCGAGACGCCGATCGCGGCGGCCATGGATTCCATCTCAAGGCCCATGGCTTGTTGTATCAATCTGTAAATCGAATTGACAAACCTGTACTGATTTTTATTTAAAAACTCGATTTTTGAGTTGACTTACAGTGCCATATGACTGATATGCCTCTAGGCGGAAGTTTTTAATTTTCTTTTAAGGGTTTTTATCGTAAATGATCCTTGAAATTGACCTATCACATTAAGATGATTTTTGAAATTAAAAATTAATCAACACATCACGATGATCTTTGAAATTAAAAATTAATCAATGTAGTCCCTGAAATTGGGTATCGCAAATCAATATAGTCCTTCCGTCATAATTTTGTTAAAAATTCTGTTATGTGCTGATGTGGCAAGTGACGTGGCACATTTTATATTAAAAAACTAATAAAATATTATTAAAAACTAAAAAAAAATCATTTAATATTTTTTAAATATTAAAAGCAAAGTAAAAAAAAAATATTTGATTTGGTTTTTTTTTTTTTTTTTTTTACTGAGGGGTTTTCATTTTCTTTTTTTCTTCTTCTTCTTCTTCCTTCTCCTCCTCTTCCTCCTCCTTCTTCTGGGTTGCAAATTCGGGTTTTTTTTTTTTCTCTTCTTCTTCTTCTTCTTCCTCCTCCTCCTTCCTCCTTCTTCTTCTTCTAGGTTGTAGATTCGGGATTTTTTTTTTTTTCTTCTTCCTCCTCCTCCTCCTCTTCCTCCTTCTTCTTCTTCTGGGTTGCAGATTCGGGATTCTTTTTTTTTTCTTCTTCTTCTTCTTCCTCCTCCTCCTTCATTTGGGATGTAGATTCGGATTCGGTTTTTTTTTTTTTCTTCTTCTTCTTCTTCTTTTTCTTCTTCTTCCTCCTCCTCCTTCTTCTTCTTCTGGGTTGCAGATTCGGATTTTTTTCTTCTTCTTCTTCTTCTTCTTCTAGGGTGCAGGAAGGGAAGTGAATGGGGGAGAAGAGAGAGAGAGGAGGGTAGGGTGTGGGGGCGGGGAGGGGGAGGGCACAAACAGAAGGTTTTTTTTTTTATAAATAATTAATTATTATTTTAACATTTAAAAAATATTAAATGATTTTTTTTAGTTTTTAATAATATTTTATTAGTTTTTTTAATATAAAGTGTGCCACGTCACTTGCCACATCAGCACATAACAGAATTTTTAACAGAGTTATGACGAAAGGACTACATTGATTTGCGACACCCAATTTCAGGAACTACATTGATTGATTTTCAATTTCATGGACTATCTTAATGGGGTGCGTCAATTTTAGGGATCATTTTTGATAAAAACCCTTCTTTTAACTAACGATATTACATATACTTGGCGGAGGAGTGAGCTAAATCTTATAAAACTAATGAAAATGGTTTGAAAATTTTGAGTTTTAATGATAAAGACAAAATAAAGGGTAAAGTGAATAATATCATGATTGACTTTTTAGTGTAAAGATATGATTTTTCGTTAAAGTGAACAGTACCGGAAGCTTTTCATTAAAGTTCCCATCTTACAATAGGCTTATCATAATAACGTAGTTCAAATTCACCTTTGATGATAGCTAAATTTAATACTTTTAATGTACAACTGAAGAAGAATACCACTATTCTGTACTATTAATAGCAAGCAGACGTTCTTATTGTTTGTGTGGGATTTAGTGATGAAAGTTGGTTGGGTGTTGGAGTTTTAATGACAATAGTGTCCTTGGACAATGTCTCTTTCTATTCTATAATTTGTTGAAGTCATCGAAAGCATTTATCCATCTCCGGCATTTTCTTGTTGAGTAGCTGAAATTGAGGCATATTTAATTCGAAATTAAATTGTAGTTAAATGGTGTTATTTGTCGTTGGCTTTTCCTCTTACTGTTTCTTTGAGACATGGAAACGCAACAAATGATTCTGAATGAGAGATATGCGTCATTTGCCCTAGATCCCAACTTGAAACCACCAACCAGATTGAAAGATTGTTGTGCTCGCCTCACTTGACAACGAAATTAGGTGACACACCGTCTAAGTGTGGATAAATTATATTTTGCACCTTTAAATTTGGGTGCAATTGCAACCTCATACTTCATCTGCAAAAAATTACAATGTCATACACCAAGTTACGATTTGATTGCAATGTCATATATTTGTTAGTCAATTCGTCCAACAAGTGTAGGTCTCACATATATACTGACATGAATAAAAATTATATTTTAATTATTAAAAAAAATCATTTAAATATAAAACTAATCTAAACCCTAATTAGAACTTAAAAATATGAATAATACGCTATCGCTTCTTGTAAAAAAAGAAAAGAATGAATAATAAAAAGGGAACCCACCTCATTCTCTTCCTCTTCCTTCAGCAACTTTAGAACAGAGAAGAACCGCATGAACTACCCCTTCCATTTCAAGATGGAGCTTACGGATAAGACGACTGCTGTTGTCGCCTACACCCCAACGTCAACTCGCAGGAGGGCCAACTCATCAACCCGCGCAAGCTCAAGAGCATTTTGAGGACTTCTACAAGGATATACTTGAGGGGCTCACCAAGTTCGGCGAGATCAATAGCAAAAAAATAAAAACAAAAATCCCCAAATAAAAATCATAACCGCCATTAAACTAGTGGTTGCGGGATATTGAAAGGTGGGTGCAAGTGTTAGGCGTCGTTGTGATCGCACCAGTAGTTTAAGTAATGCCTTCGTGAAAAGGTCAACAAGGTTGTCATGGAATCGGATTTGCTTAACTTCAATCTTCTGATGCTCAAGCTAATGTGATGTAGATGCCATATATTTGGCGTTGACTTTTTGCATGTATCATGTTATGGTTGATAAATGCAGCATAGTCTTCATGGATCATTGTTAGATGCAACGATGGATGAAAACCACATATACTTCGAAAATGCTTAACAAGACTCTTAACCATGTCTCTCACGTGTGGCGTAGTGAGGTGCGTGTCCTCGAACGATTCGAAGATTTCACGCTAAGGTCTATATCGTGGACCTCCAAGATATTGCAGTGTTCCTAATAGCAAAGACATAACCCGTTTGGAAATGTACCTTGTGCAAATCAGACAAGTAGTCTATGTCAGCGTAACACACAAGGTAGGCATTTTTTTTAAACCAAGGGGGTGATTCATTAGGGATAGAATAAGCCCAAAACCGTAGTAACTAACAAACGTCTTTAACACCAATTTGGTGGTGGCATGTAGTCGCAGTGCTGCTTTATGTCAAAACATTATCAATAACTACGATGCATGATCTAGTGCTTTGAGCTAAGTACAATAAACGGAAAATGCACTTAGATATGGAGCTTTAGGCTCCATAGTCTCCACAAAGGTCTCTTTTGACGCTAGATGGGTATACTCAGGGGTAACACCTTCTGGGTGTAATTTGACTGGTGAACCAGTATATTGTCAAAACCATGCTCAAAACTTTAGGTCAAGATAGTGTTGAGTTTTTCCAAGATCTTTCATCTCAAAGTTTGACTTCAAGTGCAAGGCAGTTTTCTCAAGCTTTGTAGGAGTCTGAGATTCATGTAATCGACATGAACTTCAAGTCTAGTCATTTCAGATTTGTACACGCAGGGGCATATATCCTTAACTGGTCAAATATTCACTTAGATTGGTACACCATTCGTCCAGATTGTTCTGAATCCGTAAAGTGAAAGCCTCGTCTAAATCCAGAAGGTGTTCAATGGTCCAAAACCATTTGAATGAGTACATGTAAGTCCTTCGAAAACTTCCATGTAGTTTTCATATCATAATCTCAGAGATACATTACAACTATGTTTATAAGCTGCAATCAATCTAGGGTGTATGAGAGAAGCCTTGCGCCATAAGGTAGCGTTATACCAGACTATTTCATTCATCTTATTTGATTGTGTCTTTCCAATTAACCAATCCATTCTACTTTGTCACTAATCAACAGAACGCGGTTCGATACCATTGTTTTTCATTTATATCGGTAGCTACCATATAAGTAAAGCATCATCGATGATAATTTCATTCCAATTTCATATCTCATCCAAACTAACTGGATCGAGAACTTCAAGTCTTGGGAGTAACCTAGATTAATCTCATGAGATGGAAATGATTAAGAAAACAATCAAGGAAGGGATTTGTTTGTGCCATGATTCTCTCTTAAGACAGCAATCGAGGAAGGGATTCGTTTGTGCCATGTTTCTTGGATTCCGTGGAGGTGAATCTTTCGAACCGGTTGATCTGACGCGTTTTAGACCAAAGACAAATTGATTGGCTATCCACAAGTGTATCGGGGTTGGCCACTAGGTGCGACAATCAACCCGCGAGTGAATTACTGATGCATGTAGTATCATCCCTTCTAAGGACAATGACGTCTGTAGGCTACATTTATCCTTGCAAGCATGTCTGCAGCTGGTATATGCAATTTTGTCATTTTTGCTAAAGCAAAGAAAGCACCTAGAAACACTCTGATGATTTAGAATACGAGATCGAGATGAGATATAGCGAGGACATCCACGATAATTCATGTCATTCTTCAGGAACGTTAATGTTTTTATCTCCCTCTAACAGCAGGAAGACTGTCTTATGAAAGTGAAAAGCCGCTTGCACAGGCTTTAGGAGAATCATAATCAACATTGATTCATATATTTTTTTAGGAATCGTATTGGTATATTGTTGTGGCTCAATTAGCATACAAAGTGTACACCCAAATGCACAAGTACGAAACATTACATTTGTACCAAGTTACCAATTGTAGCGCCAAAATAAGATTAGGTGGCAATGACCCTTAGGCGGACCAACATAGCTGCATGCAATATTATATAGCCCTATGTAGAATAGGATTGGGTGGCAATGGGCCTTAGGCAGACCAACATAGCTGCATGCAATATTATATAGCCCTACATAGAAAATTTGAAAGCTTGGTATGTTCCCTACCAAAGTCTGTACAACCACTGAAAGGTGTTTGATGATCGATTTTTGCGAGATTGTTTGGGTGTGAATATAGGGAATTGAAATGTTCAACTTATATCCAAATAAAATGTAATAATCATCGATTTTGTCGATGTAAACTCTCCGGCATTATTTAGTCTCCTGGACTCTATAGATAATTGAAGTGGTAAGCCCGCAACTTAATAATTGGTGCCAAGATTCTAGCAAACAGTGTTGGGTATGGACAAACATGTGACCAATGTGTCGATATGTCAACCAAAACCCTAAATTAATTAAATGGTCTACATTTTGATTGGATTAGTTCACAAATATTCCCTTCAATCTGCTGTAGGAAAGATGGAGGATCTGTACTTATCATTATAGGACATAGGCGAGTAATTAGCTTGCCTGGTAAAGATCTTAGTAGCTAGGTTAGTAATCAGCTTGCCTAATAAAGATCAATGAGCATGTTTGGCAAGGTACGCTTCTAATACGATGTCCTCACTACTGTTAAGGAATGTCCTATTCAGCGCATCATCAATCAACCTAGATATCCCTAAATGTTCGTGCCACAACACCCTTTGGAATCCTGGACCTTCTAGCTGGCCATGTAGTGGGCCTTTACAATGCAAATGATTGTGAAGTGCAATTCATTCGGGAGGTGTTTCATCTTCTCTAGAATATGTTTATGGCTATATTCGTAAGAAGTTATTCAAAAGGAATTGCACTCCATTTTCTACGATGGCTTCAATAGGTAATAACTTTCTCGAATATCCTTAAAGCTTAAAAAGCATTCTTCGGGAACAAAGTGGGTATAAGGTTTTCCTTATGGTAAAGTTAATACCATTGGACAACATGATATAGTAGTGTCATGCCCCACAATCAGGTTGGATAGGCCTGAAAGTGTTGTTAGGGGGTAGTTAGGTATGAAGTTAGCAAATGGAACCAGACAACTAACTGCCCACAAGATATAAGCATGAGTTAACAGAACAAGGTCACATGTATTATCTTGAGTTAATTAGCTTGTGTTTGGGAACAATAATGTTATCCAGAACTAAAACAAACACCAAACTTAAATTTGAAAACTAGGAAATTGTTCACAAAGTAAACCAAATTTACTAAGGGGGTTAAAATGGCTTCCTATGTCAAAATTTAACTTTCTAAATGTGTTAGGTGGAGCAAAATTAGTCTCACATATTGACTATGGAAATAGTACACCTCAACAACATTGGTAGAGGCACAAACAAGTGCATAGCTAATGGTCTCTTCCATCAAAACGTAAGTAGATTATGCAGGGTTAAGGTTCATGAATACTATCCCGTATTTTTGAAGTTTTAAGTCTTAGAGGTTCAAGAATATTGTCCCTTATTCTTGAAGTTTTAGGTCTTAGGTGCCAAAAATCACGTTTTTGGTTGTGAGGTCACCCCTTAGCAAGCCCTAATTCTACCATTTGTTGTAAAACAAACGCGAAAGTGAGTGAAAGAGAGACAAACAGACAAACAGACCAAGACTTGGGTTTGGGAGGTTCCAGTCGAAGTTAAAGGGGTCTGTTTGGTACTCTTTAGTCGAAGATGGATGAGCAAATTCGGTAGGCATCTGCCAAATGCAGAGCTTTATGTCCGATACATCTCTGCTGAAGCATAACATGTCATTCGGTGGGCCCCAGCCGAAACTTACTAATACCATTCGATAGGCTCCAGCCGAAGCTAAGTTTATACCATTCGGTACCTCCCAGCCAAATTACTAGGATGCATTTCTCTCACAATTGTGGTAGTAATCAGATTCAAGAATTTGGTAAACTTCCATTCACATTTCTGCTTCAGGAGTAAGTTAGAAACATGGAATGATAAAAAAAATCTTCTCTACTAAAAAATTCGGCCAGATTCTATAAACTTCATAACTTGTCACGCCCTGGACCTGGGTCGACAATCAAAACTTGAACCAGAATCTGAAACGTGAGTTAAAAGCTCAATAAATAAAAGGAAATAGAAACGGGTTGGAAAATAAACTCCTCATATTAAAATAATTCATGATTCTTAAACAAACCAAGAATTCTTTACAACCTACAGTAAATAAATGAATAACATTTTATTCTCATATCTAATCCGATCTCATCCTGCCTACCCTCTTGAATGTCTAGTTCGTAAACTTGCATAACAATAGAGGGATGAGCTTCAACAGCTCAGTAGGGACATAACCTTATCACAGTACATTGACAATATTAAATTAAGTGTTATGAAATCATATAGCCAAACATCAAATCATAAATTATAACAATGCATGTACACTATCCAACCTCTTCAGCTATACCCGTTAATTTATATAATAAAACACGCGGACCTACACGTCCCATACCATGCATTTTACCACTGCAGTGGTGGTTCAAATGTTCTATTATAGAAACTAACTCGCATACGATATCCTAAGTTCATAAACCCCTTTTGCTAGTCATCTTATCTAATTCATTGATCTTCAACCCAAATCACCCACATCGACAATTCCCGCTGATATCCTATTCTAATGTGCACACCGGGCTTGCCTGGAACTGGTTTCATAATGAATAGATTCAACTACACAAAAGATCCTTTCCAACTATCCTCATTTGTCGAATTCAAATCTCAACACTGAAGTTCCAACCACATATCACAACATGAATGAAGCACAAATAATGTCATTTCATCTTTCACATGTATCACAGTATATTCTCAACAAATAGCATTCCAACAGTAATTCCATAACCAATAACAAGTAAACACTTAACTAAAGTAATTAGCCAATTAAAATCCAACCACATTAATCAACCAAAAAGATCAAAAGTATTATAACACTTCACGAAATTTGATAAAATCAATTTCATTAAAGGTTTGCTTTATTTCCCCTACCTCGATTATAAAGCTAAAACGAAAATCCACATAACTACCGGAATAGTTAAGCTCCACGTACTTATCTACGTCACGATTGAAATAGCTAAGTTCCACGTACTTGAGCAAGCTCCTTGATCACTCCAAATGCCATGTATTTCTTCCACACTATTTTCTTTTCTAATCTCTCTCTCTAACATACACATATATAATACAAACCAACGTACTCTGCATGAAAACTACATGCAATGTACAAGATATAGAGATTTGGAAGAATGGTACGAACAAAAATTAAAGATTGGATGCTATTTATAGTAGGCAAAGGTCGGCTATAAGGGAAGAAATAGATCGAAATGGGCTGAGAAGAAACAATGGTACACGTGGTTGATGACTCATGGAATGCAGGACCACGTGGCAATTCATGATAAGGTGACTGACGCGTCACAAGATGATGTGTCGTGCGTTTCATATGGCCAATAGGAAACTTGATGAATATGAGATCAAGATGGCTTAATTAGTGACTAAGCTATGCATGCAAACATGTAGCATGCACGACACGATATCACAAAAATATGTGATGGTTCCATAAGAGAATATGGAATAGCTAAGGAATTGGTTATAGCAAACGGGTTGGCTAAGAGAATATGGGTCAAAATACTATATAATATATAAAATTAAATATATCAGGCAAAAGATAATCTTCGCATGATTGGAATTGTCCGTAAGAGCGAGTCAAATAGCCATGAAATCCTCTTCAGTGAGGTACTTCCATTTAATAATTCAGGCATAAATATTCGAATAAAGATCATGCCGGAGGCTTATTCAGCTCTTCCACACCATTGATGACTACAATAGTTTCAAGCTTTGCGTAGTCAAGTGGAGCTTCACATCTTGTACCCACATAAGGTAGTTCCGAAACTTCCAAATCAGTGAAATCGAACTTCTTATAGTTCTACAATTTGCTGAATGGAGCGAACAATATCATGAATGGTGCTATGAGAAATAAAACCTCCATAAGCATCAAAGTTAGAACATTCGGGTTTTAAGACATGGTTTAGTTTCAACAGATTAATCATGAAAAGCTTCGAGTTTCAACATGAGTGGTGCATTTAAGAAACTTCATCGGGAGATAGGACATGGCATAGAGAGAAAGAGAGAGATGGAGAAAGGCTTGAAGAATTATGTGTATTATTCAAGATCTTGTGCCTTTATATATAGTAAACCAAGAAGAATTATTTACCTTGCAAGTAATATAATCCTGAAACGAAAAGATCTTTTAGTATCTTATTTACAAAACCACACATGTGGTTAAATTTATGTTCAAACATAATGGATTTTTCAGAATCGAGCGCCAATTACATCCTTAATATTATATTTGAAGCTACTATATTCAATTTTCCGTCAATTTAAGTCACGTTATGTCACACCCCGAACCTGAGGTCAGCGGAAAAATATGACCCTGTGCCCGGCGAGCGAGTAAAAATAAAAATAAAAACGAAAAATCAAACTTCTCTTCTATAAATAACTCCATAATCCTTACAGGGTGTACAAAAATAAATAAAAACTCTTAAATCTCTTGTCTAACACAATCTCAACTCGCCTACCTTTCTTTAAATTTGTAGGAACCCGCAAGGTCTAAAATGTACAGGGTGAGCAAAACCATAGCTCAGCAGGGACATAAGTCTTATCAAGTATTATTATCATGGCTAAACCAAGTTTCATGCTCACATAAATCAATTATAACATGTTATCAAACATATATTATTTATCATGAATGTAGCTTAACTTCAACTACCCAGCCCGTTAATTTATATAATAAAACACGTGGACCTGCATGTCCCACACCATGCATTTTACCACTGCAGCGGTGGTCCAAATGCTCTATTACATAAACCAACCCCCTTAACTCAATCAACCCAAATTTCCCATTTTGTTGGTCATCTTGCTCTTTTCCCGATCGACAGAGTCCCCACTACTTCATACCATTCCTATAATTTCACTTTTGCCACCCTTGTTGTCCCTACAAGAGTTGAACTCAACCACACAAAATAATATTTCCATTTCCATATCCCAATCTCGAATAACCAATAAAATCCTTCCACTCCAATATGCTATGACATATGCAATTAATCAGCATTATCACGTTATCCACATATCGACAATAAAAGTAATATGAATCATATTCCAATATACATAATTATATCAATTATAGAGATAGATCCAATATAACACATATTTCACAAAGCTTAAACAAGACAAATACTCCAATGGTGATAAGTTTCCCAAGAAACCCCTACCTCAATTTCAAAGCTAAAACGAAGATCCACATCACTACCGCAATAGCTAAACTCCACGTACTTGAGCAAGCTCCTTGATCACTCCTAACACCATGTATTTCTTGCACTCTTATCTTTTCTAATCTCTCTCTCTCTCTCTCTCTCTCTCTCTCTCTCTATATATATATATAAACTATACACACACACTAACACGTTGCATATAATTATCATTATACAAAGTCTCAACAACATATTTATACATTTCTTTTGAATTCTTCAACACTGAAACATGTAGAATACCTTTTGCATCAATATAAGTACTCTCAAATTCTTCTGACCAGTATATAAATACCCAAATCCTCATACTCCTTCATAATTATGATTATGTATATAACATTAATTTTGCAAGTGACTCTCTAAAATCGTGAACCTACAATGAGTTCAAACCTAACTCCTAGAGCTCATATTAGCTATAGAATAATTCATAACTCAATTGCAAAATTACAAATCCAAAGAGATCATAATTCTTTGTAGGGGTGAAAAAAATACCGAATATTCCAAACCGAACCGAAAAAATACCAAACCGAAAATCCCGAAAATTTCGGTATCCAATACCGAACCGATCTCGAAATTTCGGTATGGAAATCGATCTCACATTTTCATTTGTTCGGTAATCCCGAATCGAACCAAAATAAAAAATATATATATATATATTATTTAATTTTAAATATATATTTGGAATTGTAACAGCCATCGGATTTGGTTGAGATTTAATCTCAACCGTTGAATACAAATAAAACCCTCAGAACTCAATCACTTTCTTTCTCCATCTCTCAACTCGACCTCACCTCAGACCTCACCTCACCACCCTCCTCGCCGATTTCTTTCTCCGTCTTCGAATTTGGCCACACCCACATCACATAAGTGACTCACCTCTTTCTCGATTGGCCTATCACCTCTCTGATCTCTCTCTCTCTCGACTTCTCATCCCTCACTCTGGATGAGCCTTCCTTCATGACATAGAGGCAGAGCCACGGCCACCGACACTGCTCACCTCTCTGATCTTTCTCTCTCTCGACTTCTTCATCCAGATTCCAGTGCACTGTGCACCGATTCTCCCCCAAATCAAGTCAATTTTGGAATTAATTTAAGGTTTGTGAAATTTAGCACTTGGAAGATACTGATATGGAGGTTGATGATTTATGGTTTATACAGTTAGCCTTTACCCAGCAGAGTAAAGAAAGAGATCGTTGAAACTTGAACTTGACTTTAAAGATCCGGTATTTCACAAATCATCTCTCAAACTTAACTTTTTTTGTCCATTATTTGATTTAGCTTCTTGTTTGGTTACGGGAAATTAAGATTTGATGTTAATGCTCAGTATTTATCCGGATGTGGAGGAGGTGTCACGCCCCGACCCGCGAATAAAGACTATTCACAAGCTAGGGTGTGAGCCATATCTTAGCTATAGAAATAAGTTCTACAACCAAGATATGGTGGAAAAATTAAAATAAAATTATTTGGTACTGATTACACAATATATCGTATAACAAAAACGTACATAATTTTTTTTGAATACGCAGCGGAATAACTATAGTGCACAAATTAGTTCACAACAAAAACTACAAACAAAATAATAATTATATTGTAACAATTCTTTCGAATGCATGAAATATAATATATATATATATATATATGCAAATGAGATGGATGAATGTACTCACTTCCTTCTAATCCCGCTAACACATACCTAAGGCACCCAAGCCTGCACTGTAATACCCTGAAATTTTAAATATATGAATATGTGGAGAAAATCGAGAATATATTGATTTATGATTATGAAAATAGAATTGGAAAATTTTATAGTTTTTTTTCCAGGAATTTTGTTAATTTACGGCGTAAATTAAATCGATAAGTGAAAAAGGGTGAAAATGCCCCTAGTAGGCTAAATTGAATTATACGAGGATGTATTTTACTCTCACATATTTTATCATATTTCTTGGCATATTTGTATAGAGTTTGACCTCACGAACGCGTAGGCGCAAACCGTTCGTGAAACGGAGTTATAACGAAGAAGTTATTAACGATAGAAGTTGAGGGTAAAATAGTCATTTTGACATTAATGAGAAGATTCCAGAAAATCTTGAATAAAAGAGAGTGCCACATGTGTGGCTGTGATTGAAAGGGAAGGAGAGATAAGGGAGAGACGGGGACCAATGGAAGGGGGAGGAGGAAATGAGGGAAATGAGAGAAGAAAGAGGAGGGAGAAAAGGAAAAAAAAGGGGGAAAACGGGCCTTTCGACCCATGAGACGCAACAGGCGGGTATCATGGTCTTCTGACCAATTTCCGGCAAGATGAAGGTCCCCCACCACCTGAAAGTCATCCTCATCATCCCTTCTCCCTATTCCAACCCAAAAATCACGAGATTTGGCCTTAAATTTGGGGAAAACGCACCGATGGGTGCGGTGATGTTTGTTCGAAATCCACCAAATTGTTAAATGATTTCATCCAATGACCACCACTATTAGACTTCCCTTAAGGCTTGGAACAAATCCCATGCATTGTTTGGGGTGTCGGAGTTGTTTTGGAGTCGAATCAAGAACACCCAAAAACAAAGGTTTCCGGTGGTTCGTGGCCAATTTGAGGTGTTTCCCGACCAAATTGGACTTGGCCGCAGGTATGAAACTTTCTCCACCCATTGATATTTACAACCCTGTAAAATTTGGTAATTTTTGGAAATAGTTGATATTTTCCGGCAATTTGTGGCGGCCGATCACCACCAGCGGTGGCAGGTGCGGCAGCGCACGGCCAAAGAGCCAACGTTGCCATTTTTCATGTAAATTTTGATATTCTAAATCTTTATTGGTAACCATTTGGTATGATTTGAGTTGTGAAGGTTGATGGTGAATATGGTGGTTATTAGATTGTGTTTGGAATTTGGCAAAATAATGAATGGTGAACTACGAAAGGCTTGATCCCGCACAAGGGTATGTAGGCAGTCTAACAGTGTTAGATGCGGCCTTAACTATTCTAGAAGTAATCTTACTATTCAAGAAGTAATCTTTTGTTTAGAGGTTGTTTGATAGAATAATGTGGGGAACCAAATTGATAATTTAATTGTTTGTTTGGTAATTAAAACATGGATGTTTGGCGATTTAGAAGTGAATTGAAAAAATTAATAGCAAACTAAACAAGAGTTTAGTTGGGCCTATCACTATTATTATTATTCCCGAAATAAAGCAAATATTTTGGGACGGGGCATGACATGCACGTCCTTTACCATGCTTATACCACTTGCCTTCGAATACCTTAGAATATGAGTTAACTCCCGTTCATCCCTTAACTCCAATTTTTGTAATTAAACTCTCAGTTTTCACTTTATTAAACAGGCACTTCCCCCGACGCCCAATTGTATATTCAAGCCCTTCCCCCGACGCTTGACATATACAAGATTTCATTATTTTATAATCAACCAACTTGTATACTCAAGCCCTGCACCCTACGCCTGACATATACAAGGTTCATTAAGGCAAACTTCAACCCTTGAATATCCTCACAACTCAAACACTTTACAAGACTCATCACAACTGAACTCTCTTTCTTGCTTTGCAATGCATATGTATATGTCATGTGCACATAAATATCAATACTCACGTTTTATCTAACAAGCTTGCAAGCTTCAACATAAATCAAATTTATTGCAATTAGACAAAGGAACACGGAGATTTAAGTGGTTCACCAATTTGGCTACGTCCACTAGGGTTGCATATGCATTTATGTTTTCACTATGTAAGAGAGATTTACAAAAAAAAAAATACAATGAAGATGGCCTAGAGCCTTTACATAAGGTAAAATAAAAGGATGGTGGGAAGAGTGGTCTATGAAGAAGAGGAGGTTTTGTTTCTTTTTCCCCGCGTGTTGTTGTTGGTGGTATGGTTGTTCTCTCCCCGTTTCTCTCCTCCCTCTGCTTTTATGGATGAAGAAATGGAATCCTCCATTAAGCAAGGACACGTTTCCATTGTTTTGCAATACTTGGTCATCCATCATTGGAAACATTAGTAATTGATCATCATTACAATGCATGTGGACAAATACACAAAAGCCACGTCCAAACTCTAAGGAATATGAATCCCACCTTTCCAAAAAAATATCCCAAGTGTGCCAATAGAAAGAAACCAAGTGTGGTGCCAATCATTTGACATAAAATGTGTTCCAACACCAAGGCAACAAGTGTTGTTCTAATGATTAAGAATGATACGTGTTCAAGTGGCAAAGCAACAAGTGTCTAGTTAATTATGAACAAATGAATGTCATGCAAGATGTTCCTTGCATCAAAGGCCACGTGAAATGTTCTAACCACAATAAGTTGTCATCTTCCTTTATTTAGAGTGGTGAATATCATCCTAATGATTAAGATTCTTATAGACTGATGAGTAAGCACTTCTAATACCTTAAAGTGTTGCCACCTACATGCAAATAGACTAAAATACACATGCTATAGAGTCCACCTCTTCACCCTAATTATTAGCTTCCATTAATTACCAACTTCCACCTCATTCTATTCAAACTAAAAGTATCTCTAATTACATATGAACATGAAAGACTACTAACTAGTTTTTGAAATAATTTGTAGCAAAAAGGATTTTACATTGAAACTATTTTACATATCGAAAGTAGGTTCTTGCATAAAAGAAATATAATAAAATCATTACGTAAAAATAATCACCCAACATACACCCATATATATACATATATATATATATATATATAACCATTTTTTTTTAAATATGGGGTATTACAGGATGATATTTGAGATTATGTATATGATATATGTTCGATAATTACATCGAAAAATAAAGAAGAATTCTTGCATTTTTGTTGGTGATGTGGTTGAATTAGCATTGAAAAGAATTTTGCTTGGGTGAATTGGAGTCGTAGATTTTGTTATTTTGCGTAATAGTTATGCTGAGTTTGTGTTGCTGAGTTCTTGTTTTGAGGGTCATGAAGTAGAAGATATGTAATGGGGGTTGAGCGGTCTAGTGTAGTCTAGTTGATGTTGCATTATGCTTAAACAATGATGTACACGGCTCCGATGTTTTGATTCTTGGAAGTTGAAACTTTTGCTAAAACTTCTGATGTTTTATGGTATCTTTATTGAAAATTTTAGTGCTAGTAGGTAATTGAAAACCTGTATACGTTATATGTTTGATAATATGTTCTTGAATAGATTTTTTCTCTCCCTTCCTTCTTGTTTGCATAATCGCAACTTGATCTCTAGCTTTTGAGTCTTCATTGTTTATTATGTGGTAGAGCAATTCATTTGTTTCGGTGAATTTTATAGTGTTGATTTACACAATGACTAGGTTGGATAAGTTATCTTTCATTTGTAGCATAAAAAGAGAATTGAAATATTGGCTTGATCTTGGTTGTGTCAAGATAGTCTATAATACCATTGAATTTAAAGGAATTCTGGTTTGATGCCTTGGAATTGCAATAGATTTTGAATGTCCTTTTCTTCCCTGAACTGTTCTAACTATGCATATTTGAAAGTTTGTTGTAATGTGATTAAGCAAGGTCAACTTGTGGTCACATAGAATTACCTGTCATGCTTGTCCAATTCGTATTTGAAATTTTGATCCTCATTTTTGTTCAATGGTTCTGTCTGCTTACTTTAACTTACCCATTGACACTAGGAGGATTATCTATATAGAATTGAGCTTAAGGAAACCGGTCCTCGGTTTGAATTAAGGCTTTTTAAAGTTAGTACTCTATCTTCATTGTTTCCTTAATTGTTTCATCTTAAGAATTCTCTGTAATAGATATGATTTGATTTGAGAATTCTCCTTGATTGTTTCCTTAGTACTTTATCCAAATAGATATGATTTGAGAATTCTCTTTAATTGTTTCCTCTTAAGAAATGCCATTTAGCATGCATAGATTTAAAATTTAATGTTATGCTTACTTTGCACATATTGAATATGTTATTGCATTTGAATTGGATATGTGATTTATTGTATTGGAATTTGGATATATGTTGAAATGTGGTTGTGATATATTAATGTGCATTGTTATTATATTTGTTAGGATGAACGGGTCTAGTAGCCAATCTAGTACATCTATGGTCTCGGTATTAGGAAAATAAAAACAAATCCAACCTAGTGGTACCCTTCAACTAGGCACTCCATCACCTCAAGATTATCTGCATGATGACTGTTGGGATGATGATCCGGATATGGATGAGGATATTGCATTAGAACAAGTAGAACAACAGAGGGAAGATGAGGAAGAAGAAGTAGAAGTAGTGAGAGAATGGGAGGATCCTCCTCGGAAAAAGGGAAATAGGAGAAAGGGCCCAAGTCTAGTGTGGAAACAATGCTAAGATGGTAACTATACCTGATAATAATGAGGTGGAATCGTACATGGCAAAATACAAGCATTGCAAACTCTTAGTACCGACACACCCTAGAATTCATGGGACGGCAGGAATTCTTAAGCATTTGAAGAAATGTTCGGGTTGTAGTCTTTTTGAGAGTGTGGATCCGAATCAACCAACATTGACACAAGCGAAGATAGAAGGTGCAGTTGTCATTCACACTTTCAATCAAAAAAGACTTGATAGGAGATGTGTGAGGTGGATTATAATAGTGGAGATGCCATTTAGGGTGGTCGATCAAGAGGACTTTTGAGCTTTTTTTTCGAAGAGAAGGCAAAAATAAAAAGTGTGATTGAGGGGTTGAGAGAGTATCACAACCGATACTTGGACCTCGATTCAAAAGATAAACTACATGGTCATCACGGCCCATTTTTTGGACACTAATTAGACATTGCATAAGAGGATCCTAAACTTTGTCCAAGTTACTTCTCACAAAGGTGATTACATTGGATGATGTCTAGAGGGTTGCTTGAATGATTAAGGCATAGACAAGGTGTTTAGCATTACCGTTGACAATGTTAGTGCAAATGACACCGCTATTACATACATGAAAAGAAGACTCAAGTCAAATGGTACTCTTTTACTTAACGGGGCTCACTTGCACATGAGGTGCGCTTGTCACATCCTCAATTTGATAGTTAAGGATGGAATGGCGGAGCTTAATTGTGAGATTGATGCTATAAGAAATTGTGTGAAGTTTACACACTCATTCCCGGCAAGGTTGGAGTCTTTTAGGGAATATTGTGTATTCTTGAGACTTAATAGGATATCAAGTATCCCTTTTGATGTTGTCACAAGGTGGAATGCCACCTATGAAATGCTTAATAGTGCTTTCAAGTTTAAAGAAGTGTTCTCTAAGATGGCCTTTGAGTGTAACTCTTTTATTGCTTACTTTAAAGATGAGGTCTCGAAAAAGGATGGAGTGACAACAAAGGCCAAGTGGGTAGGTCCTCCGAAGGTGGATGATTGGGAAAGGTCGGTGAGTTTTGCTTACTTTCTAAAAAAGTTTTATGATTCCACCTTGGCATTGAGTGCAACCCTTACTCCAATGTCACACTTAATACTTAGCACGATGATTGCTTTGCAAGTGGAAATAGAAGAACAAATTTTAAACACCTATACTACTACTTTGCAAAGTGTGGCTACCTCAATGAAGCTTAAGTTTAACAAATGTTGGGGTGACATTGAAAAGGTGAACCCTATTCTCTTTGTAGCCCAAGCACTCGACCTGAGGTACAAATTTAAAATGTTGGAGACAAATCTAGAAGAGCTCGGCTATAGATGGGACAAAATAAGGGAGGTGAAAGCAAGGGTTAAAAGCTATGTAACCGAGTTGTATAATGCATATAAGGAGGGAGTGGTCCTGAGTAGTAGTAGTACTAGTAGTAGTGCTACTTCAAATTGGAGCAAAGATCAAGTGTTGTACTGGATGATTAGGGGGGAGGTGTGGTAGATATTGATATTGCTAAAAGGATGACAAGGAAGATCCAACAAAAGAGAGCGGCGGCACAACAAAATGAGATAGCCAATGAAGTGGATATGTACTTTAATGATCCACATCAAAGCCTAACATATGAGGGTTTCAATCTTTTGGATTGGTGGAAAGGAAATAGTCGTGCATATCCAACTCTTAGTAAATTTGCTAAGGATGTATTGACCATTCCTAGTAGCATCGTTGCTAGTGAGAATATCTTTAGTCTTGGTGAGAGAGTCGTTGATCCTTTTAGACCTTCCTTAACACCTAAAACGGTTGAGGCTTTAGTGTGTACTAGTGATTGGCTTAGAGGAAATGAATTTTGTTTCTACAAGGAGCATACACTCGACGAATTTAATTTCTACAAGGAACTTGAACGCTTAAAAAAAAGTAAGTAAATAATTTAATTTCCTCTTTTATTTCTTAGTATTTATTATCTATTTCTATAATCCAATCTAAATTATTTGTGGTTTATTATTTTAGGCACGGCTAGTTTGGGAGGTGAGGAGAATACAACACAAGGAAATGAAATGCCACCTCCACCTCCTCGACCACCTCAACTTTGAAGTTCAACAACGTCAAAATCAATTACTACCTCCACGAGCACCCATTTTAAGGGAAAGGGTACCAACAAGAAGGGAGCAACCACAACCATCAACAAGATCAAGGGGCCGAAGAGGCCAACAATCTTCATAAACGTTAAGCTTTTGTTTTTGCTTTTGGTTTGTGACTTAATTTATTTTGAAACTTTGGCTTGTAACTAATTTTTTTTGCTTTTGGGTTTGTTACTTTGGCTTGTAACTAATGGTTTTTGCTTTTGGGTTTGTTACTTAATTTATTTTGAAACTTTGGCTTGTAACTAATTTTTTTGTTTTTGGGTTTGTTACTTAATTTATTTTTGTTGCATGCATGTGTAGTAGAATATATTTGATGAACAATTCATAATTTCATATTTCAATTAGGGCTATAAATCTATGATTGCACAGATTGGTATGTATGAGGTTAAAGGCTCAAAATAGATTGCATTGGTGGCTCAAAATAGATTACACAAACGCACATATGACATATTTGTATATATTACAGATTGGTATTAACGAAATTGGGCTGACAATTTCAATATAAAATACTAAATTTTAGCCCAAAAGCCCAATATGTCAAGTTTCAGCCCAATAAACCAAAAGCCCAAAATTAAAATTTAATCCCAATTTGTCCCAAAATCCCAAAACTATTCCGGGATTCCCGAAAATTTGGTTTGGAATTGGTCTTGAAATTGGGATTCCCGAAAATTTCAAAGGAATCGGGATATGGTTTTCGGTTCGATATCCCATACCGAACCATCCCTAATTCTTTGTATCATCTTAGGAATAAATCTGACAATTTGTTCAGTGGTTACTCACTGCATATATAATCCATCAACAAATCGTGACTACTAGCTTCATATCTATCCCACAAGTAATTCATAGACCTATTCAAGCCTAAATTTCCTTCGTACATACTTGCTCTTACATCAAAATATATGAGTAACAAAATCCAAGTGTTCGTAGCATCTTAATCTCTAATATCCTCATTCCAACATTGCAGTAACTAGCTTATTATAAAATCATTTTGCATAAAATCCTTCTTATTTGTCCACTACTCAAGATCAAAACAACACCAGAAATTACAAAACTCTATGTCGCATCAAATTCTCGTCTCATTCAATTCTTAACTCTAAGATCGGTTCTAATCCCTCAACTAACTTAAAAATTTTCTCGAGAAATTCCTTTTCTAGAATTTACTTGAACACTTCCTGTTTCCTTCACCTTTAAGAGTCAAATGAGTTGAGTACACACTGACTTCTCCAAATTTTTTTCATTACAGTGACCAAACTTACAAAAAAAAAAATGATAGATGTCCTATCTCTCTCTAAATGGCAAAAACATTACAACTACGTACTCAGTTTATTTCTTACTTCTTCCAAGGTAAGGATGACCACAATCCTCTTACTTAAGTCCACTTTTCAAGTCCTCTCGTCCTTTAGTTACTCCTGAACCCATTTCACCTGAGAAATTCATCTTAAAGTTATATGCATGCATTGCTTAACTTTCATCCTTTTCGTTTTTGGATCAAACTTAATTTCCTTTCTCAAAAGATCCACATATGAATTCAATTGTCAAGATCATGTGCAAAAACTGACCTCACATTTAAGCCTATTCGTACACTCTACATATCACTAGAGGCCAACCAAAACCTTTACTTCTAAAACCCATTGCACAGACTCTTCTAAATTCAAACTTATCTGGCTCATGCTAATCTTCTCCCACAGTTCTTATCCAAGGGTGTCTAATACCTATGCTTTGATACCATCCTGTCACGCCTCAAACCCCGGTTCGGGGCGTGACACATTACTGGCATATGATACACATTGCAAGGTAGATTGGTAGGTTTTCCATAAAGTATTAGTGTATGGAGTTAACTTTAGAGGGTAAATTGGTAGTTTTTCATAAGAAATAGTGTAAGTTAACTTTGTAGGTAAATTAGACATTAGATTCGCAACCTATACAAAATGTTAAGGGTTTATAGGTTAGAAAATGACAAAATTATACTCTAAAGTGTGTTAAGTGACTTAAGTTGATGAAAAATTGGATAAAATAGCTTTGAATATAATATTAGGGATGAAATTAGTAATTTTTAATGAGTTTAGGGACTTATTTTACCGAAAAAACAATTCAAGGACTTAATTTTCACTAAGATGAGAGTTCAGTGACTAAATCGACACTTCACCCTTATAGTAAACACATGACACGAATGCTATTCCCAAGAAAAATTGGCCCAACGAAACCAACCCAATAGGCCCAACAAAAGGCTCTTCTTCTAGTTTGATGTCTACATATGCGGTTTCGATATTCGAAAGGAACATTCCCGAGTCCACAACACTGAAGAAAAACCTCCACTGCGCGAACGGCGACACCAATCAAAATCGAGCGCCAACGATCCGAATCTTCTTCTTGTTCCCAAAATGTAAGTAATCCAGAGAACCCACCAATTCGAACATACATTTTGAATTCTTCTTTTTGTTGGGTTTTCTTTTCTTTTTCCAGTACAACTGTAGTTTATAATTTAATTTTTTTAATATATTGTTATGGAATTTCGTAGTATAGTTGATATAGCTGAATCTGTGGGTAAAATTTTGTGAAGGCCAATGGAGATTGGTTGCAAGATTCCAAAAAGATTGAACCTTTGGTATTGAATGAATGAAGTTTGTTCTGCTCTGTGATCAACATATATATATATATATATATATATATATACATATACATATATATGTATATATTTGTGTGTTAATTTAATTAGGAATTTACGATTCAACCTTGTTTTTTTATACCCTTTTTGTGTTTGATGGGGTTCCCAAATTTTTTTATTAGAAGAGAATTAGATGATGTGAATATTTTACCATGGAATGAATAACCGCAAACTGGTTAGTTTAGTGTTTTTATGTTTTTGTTCTGAAGCTGCCAGAATCAAATCTGCTTCCATGTTAAGCACGACATATAAGAATTATATGAGCAGGGACGGAGCTAGAAATTTTATTTACTGAGGCCAACCTCTGAAAACAAAATGAACTTATTATCCAAAAAAAAATGTTATAAATGATCGAATAATGATGTGTCACAATGTTATTCTTACAAAGATTTAGATTTGGGTGGATGATATTTGTTAGAGAGGTAAAGCGGGAGCTAAAGGAAGAGAATTTGTATAGGATAGAAATCTCTTTCCTTGCCGGTTCTAGCATCTGTTAGCATTGATCCAGCAGCGAGGGCAGAGCCTAATTGTTAATCTCATTGATCATATTCTTATACAACGATAAGTATCTTGGGTCACTACAGCCATAGAACTATGTAATTAGCTAGGTCAGAGTAGGATGAGGATGAACAATTGGTTTATTGAGTTTAGAGAATGAAGGTTTATGTGGAACTAATGTATTCTTCATGATAATCATTAATACAAAGGTTTTTCTGTTTCTTTTTCTTACAAGTTGAGTGGGGGCAGCTGCCCCATCAGGGCAATTGCTAACTCCGTCTATGGTTATGATGGATTAGGAGCTAGTTTGTTTCCGCTTTCCAGTTTACTTCGTTCTTTGGCAATATATGATGGTTGAAATTAGGAACTTTAACGAAAAGCTCCCAGTACTGTTCACTTTAACGAAAAACCACATTTTTACACTAAAAAGTCAATCCTGGTACTATTCACTTTACCCTTTATTTTGTCCTTATCGTTAAAACTCAAAGTTTTCAAACTCTTTTCGTTAGTTTTCCTTTGAAATTATGATAGACAGATAGAGGTATCAACATATGAGCATAGATGTTAGCCTACAATATTTGTTTTTCCTTCCATGTTTTTTTCTTTTTGGTGCGTTTTTGGTAGTTTTTACAAAAGAATATGGTTTTATTATAATGAAGAAAACAATATTTGTTTAGACCATGAGCAGACAGCTGACTGGAGGCATCTATCTTCGTATATGTGATGTTTTCTTTACGCTGAGAAGTTTTCCTGATAAGTTAGTATATTAATGCACCTTCATACGTAAATAGAGCAAGATTCTTGGTAGTTTGTTTATCGTAAAGGGCTTAATATTCTCAATTGTTATGGCAGGTACTTATATGTAAATGAAATGCATGCTGAGAATCTCAACCAAAACATTATGCTGTTGGTTTAATTATCAACTATCGTATTGTGGTCTGAATTCTTTCTTATTAAATTCAGCTGGTATTTTACCCATATTGAGATCTGTATGTGTATCATTCGTTTTTGAGCTCTCTCTCCGTCCATTTGTACTCTGTGTGTATCAAAAAATTTTGGTCTTTGTTTTCTTTTGTTCTGATTTATTTGCTAATTTTGGATAACTAAGTTTCTCATTTGCTAATCCAAAAGTCTTTTTTTGTCAAATCCTTTCAGTAAATTAGCATATCAAATTCATGGGAATTTAGGAATTAATGTACACTTGTTGATCTTTTTTCAAAAGCATATTCACTGAGTACACGTCCTGCATAACAGACTTAGGAGGATATCAAAATTTATGTTTGGGAATGAGCTTCCTGCTAAAAGAAAGGTAATTTCTTGTACTAGCTATGGACACATGCCTTTATCTTCTTCTGTCTTTGTATTTATATTTATTTTTCCTGAGTTGTGTCCAGATATGACAAGAACTACAAAGGGAACTAAGGATATCCAGCAATCCATCAGCGGTTGAAGAACTAGTTGATCGTATATCTTGGATTGTTTGTGTTTTCGTTTCAGAAACATGTGAGACTTTATGCATCATGTATATCTGTGCAATGTATATCCCTTATATCTTTATTGTACAAAATATTAGTTCATTTACAATTTAACTCTATTCATCGTTGTCATGTCTTTTAGGGTAAACAGTTAATATTTAAGTCTACTGATACTGGAATTTGATTGAGCATGAGAGAGAGAAGCAGCAAAGCAAGGGAAAGAACTATTTTCCCACAAGAAATGTAATACCCCTCCTTCCCTTTTCTTGTGCCTTTGTGTGCGAGCATGGTACTATGACTCGGCCACGTAGTGCTTAATTATCTATAGAACTCATGGCACGTCACAATCATTCCCGTTCTAAGTCATTCCTTTTTTTAATTATTTTAAATTACGCAATTATCATTTTTATGCTATGCAATTATTGTTATGCTGTGTTTGTAGTTTTGTCACATGTTTTTTTTTATGTTGTTATTTTATTAGGATGAATTCTAATTCAGCTATAAGAAAACGAGGAAGGGGTCAAAACAAACGTTTCTGGACAACCAAAGAAGATTCTGCATTAGTTGAATCATTGCAAGAATTATATCGCAACACCAAGTGGCGAGCCGATAATGGTTTCAAAAATGGATACTTAACCCATATAGAGGCAATGCTGGAAGCCAAACTGCCGGGTTGTGGAATACAAGCGTCTCCTCATATTGAATCACGAGTTAAGACATTGAAGAAAAAGTATTGTGCCTTAACTGAGATGTTATCTCAAGGTGGATTTAGTTGGGATGATAAACAAATGATGTTGGTTTGCAATAGAAGTGTATATGATGAATGGGTGAAGGTAAGTCTGCAGATATCCTTATTCATTATTTCTTATATTTTCCCGTCGACTATGGATTATAGTTTCTGTAATATTCTGTAATTGTAGAAAAGAAGGGATGCAAGTGGATTGTATGGCAAGCCATTTCCATTCTACCATGTTTTGCGGGAGATATATGAAAAAGGTCGTCATACTGGTGCAAATGTTGGCAAGGAGGATGATGATGAAGAGGACATTAGGCAAGAGGATGCAAACATTGATCAAACTCATGGCGGGGACGATGATTTGGGTGAAAATGTGATTCTGAATGTGGATACGAATATAGAATCAGATTCTGAAGGGATGGAACAGTTTGATGTATCATTTAGTACCCAACAACGAAGGCCTGCACAAAGTACCCCAAGTGTTTCAGATCCTGGTCGCAGGGTGAAAGCAAAGGTAATGGAGGAGATGACAAAGAATTTTGGGAGTATGGCAGCTTCGGTACAAGCGATGACATCTAAGATTGATGCTCTGATTAAAGTTCTTTCAACTGATAAACAAGTGGCTGAATTGCAAGCTAAACTTGACGGTGAGTTGAGCAAAATTGAAGGCCTTACCGGATTGCAAGTCTTTAGAGCGATAAATATACTGGCCACTAATCATGACCTGCTGAGAGTGTTCTTTACCATGTCCGAGGAAAGGAAAAAGGTATACATTACGCATCTGTTAGAGCATGGCTTATGAAGGATAGTTATGCAGTCGCGTTTAATCTTCTAGTCAGTTGTAATGATATATTTGGTATAAAACGGTATGACTGAAACGTTATTGGCGCTGCTTATTAGTGACGATTGTGACAGTAAGCTTTGTCATAATCGCGCTTGTTATCGCACTGATGACCGGCTTAAGTTATCTAAATTTTGAAATCGAAAGTGCTTAAATGCCGAAGTGCTTTCGGAGAAGTAATTTGCAGGCTAAAACCGCAAAAGGCGTAACACTTTCTAACCCTTTGTTTCCATAGGAGTCAAAGCACCATGAGTCATTGTCCGACTCTAATGGAAAATGAATGACCATGACCAAGTAATGGATTATCTTTTGGTGGGGCCCATATCGAATTGGGTACTTGTTAGTGTTTTCTTGTTCTAGAAGTCTTGGTTCGAGTATGATGGTAACTCAAGTTGTTGGGTGTTTGAGAAGAAAATTTTAGAATTCAAAAAAGTACTAATAACATTAAGAATTCTAGTTTGTTGAGGGTGTGATTTAGTTTTATAGTTTGTTTGTAGTTTATTTTCATGAATGTTAAGATCTTGGGCCAGTTGGAGAATGATTATATGGGAAATACCGATGTCTATAAGCGTTTTTGTTGGACTTGTGTCACAAGTTCAACAAAATTTTTGTTAACTATTATTTGGAAGTGCTTCATGATGATTAGGTTGTTAACTCGGAGTTCTTATACGCCCCTAAAAGAATACAGGCGTAGAGAATGTCCAGCAAAAGCCCAAAGAAGATCCAGAGAAGAAGAAGAAGACAAAGGCATTTGGCTAAAAAGTTGCCCTAATAGAACTAAAGGAAGCAACTCTGAGCACTATAGACGATCGCTCAACTGTCTGGTTTGACTATCGACAAGGAGGTCAATCACCTTCTCATAAAGTACTTTCCGACCACTTGAGGCAAGTGGGTAAATTAACAACTTTATAGTATGAGGCTCCAAAGACAAACATACTCGGATGTCAACTCCAAGCCATGTGTTAGCCGTCAGTGAAAACAAAAACCTATAAAAAGACATAAAGGTTGTTAGACAAAGCGCTTGGGTCGGCATTTCCCCAGCTACTTAAGATCGAACGGAGCGCTCGATACGTGTTGACCCAAAAAACCTTTCAACTAGTTTTGAGCAACTATCACTTCATCTCTACGTGTCGACTAAATAGGGGAGGAGTCATCAGCAAGTTAAGCTTACATGTTAAGATCATTTAGTGCTAAAGCAGTGGAGTCCTTGAGAACCCAAGACCTTTGGGCTCATTGGAGGCCTATATAAGGGAGACGAGTACATCTTATAGACGGTCGGACACATAAGAGAAAATAAAAGATTGCCTTATAACCAAGCACACCTTGTAATCTATATTCAATACATACACAGAGCACTACAGTGGGCGTAGCCCAATTTTTAAGGCTAAACCATTTAAACCTTGATGTCAATTTCTTATAGTCTGTATCGAAGCTCACCAAAGGCCTATGATATTGGTCTTTGTTGACCTCCTAATTTTAAGCATTAATAGATTGACGCCGTCTACGAGAAATGCATACAATTTGGTTGCATTTTTTTACAAAGTATGTTACGTGCCGAGCATCATGATGAGCATAAGAACGAGAGTCCTATACTCCAAGAGCGAAAATCCGCCAACCACCCTAGTGGTCTGACACCAGCAAACCCTCCTAACATCCCCTGGACGTCGGAAGTGGAGGTGAGGATGCTCGCGAGGTAATGAACCGAAGAAGGATTCGAGCAGAATAAGACGCTCGGGAGAAGAGGGCGCAAACTTTCGAGCAAAAAACCAAGGATCCTGACCATAATCCTACGATCGCCCCGACTTGAGGGCCGCCATGAAGAAAGTGATGGGTGAAGAGATGAAAAGCGTATGAGACCTATTGGAGACAATCCCATAAAGCATGGGACGTATCACAACCAATAGTGACAGGAAGTAATCTCTCATGAGATGGCTAATCATCAGTTGATCCTGTAGGTACCAACACAGGTACTCAAGATAAGCAACCTTAAGAGTAGAGAGAGGATCAATTTCTATGTGTTCGGGGTAGGCGACGGTGGGCGGGGGAGAGAGAGAACCATCCACATATTTCCAGAGATCGTGACCAAGCCTTGAGTTGACGAACCCAAACAGTATAGTTGGTGGTGGAGAGATTACGGTTCTTTGCCTTCAACTTGCCTGCTAAATAATCCCAATTCTATTTTCGATAACTCTAATTCAAACCCCCGTCCGTCTCTCTTGCGCATTGGTGTGGAGCTGAAAGTTGCAACCGTTAGCAAAAGCAAATAATAAAGAAAATCATAGGTTGCGCTTCAAAATCTAATTCAACCTACACGCGTTAAGGGAACCACGATATTCAATCAATTCTCAAACTGTAAAAATTATGATTAATTTCTCAAAATCCCATACGAAGCAGAAACCCTTAACTATAAGGACGGACAGACTTACAAAATCTTAATCCACTGTCACTAATTAAACGAATCAAACAAAGAGAATGAATTTACACCTTCTTTGCTTCAATACACAGGACACTCCAAAAGGACACATTCACTACCTAATTTCGATTTCTTTTCGACACCACCTACCGCTACAATACAGAGCTTCCTACCGATAAAAAGCTTAAGCGCAAACTAAAAATGCTTTAGCCTTTCTCTAAATTCACTAGGGTATATAACTACAGAGTCTAAACAGAGACCGCCTTTGGTGTGAGTGCAATCGATCTGGGTCATGGAGAGTTTAATCTTCGTTGATGCATTCGGGTTCTCCACAACAAAGTCCCCAACATGGTAGTAATTCCATTTTCCAGGTTCCGTTAAAAAGCACTGAGAAGAGGCATAATGACCTTCTGAAGTCCATAGTTGGAACCTCACGGGTTTTATGTCCCAACCGTGGACATGCTCAATATTGCAAACTCGGCGACCAAACCTTTTCTGAGAAGACCGTCCCAGCTGCAACCTGAAGAATAGGCTGTATGTCCCGACAGGAAATGGAAACTCAACCTCCCCATCAACTTCAAACCACCATATTTGCTGAAGATATGCAACTGAGCAAAATCTGTGTTCCAGCAAAGAAAAATTACGAATTAATTCCGCAAATACTTGTAGTTCAAAGGTAAGCAATCCACAACCCTTCGGTTTATTTCACACGATCACATTAAGATGCATTGTATTAGTCACAAAGCCCAAATGAGAACCATCATATGAATAAACATAAAAATACACACCAATCTCGTATTCTATATGCTTTGGGTTTCATTTTGTAATTGATTTTAGACACAGTTTGTAGGACGGAGTCAACTAGCAGGAATGCAGCCATAAATGCAACAGTACAAACAAGTTCATAAAATGGCCTGTTAGCAATTCAAATACGCTCAAATCAAGGAAAAATCTCAACTTTTTCTTAATACAGGGAGCTTTTTACTTTTTGAAGAGTTTCACTAGCTTTAAATAGGCTGAAATCGAGCCATTTCAATATCAGATGCTTCATAACTTCTTTTTGAGAAGAAGATGCTTCATAACTTCTGACAAGCTTAAATAACATCAACTTCAAGAAGAAACTATGTACTACAAATACTTCGTAGTCTCAAGGGACGGGGCACATCATCCTTAAATACGATATTAGCCCATTCTTGTTATTTTCGGTGACCAAATAAACTTACATATTTATAGACTGCTCCCTCCTATCCTTTCAAAAACAGAACGGAAATACTTCTATGCAGATGATGAGATAACAGATTATGTTTAACCAAACAGTTAACATTGATCATTAGATCGATCGCAATCATATTGAAGAAAACATAGATCACTAGATCGATTGCATTCAAATTGGAAAAAGTGATCACCTCGAAAAAACGAGATTGCCACAATGTTTTTTTTTTTGTTTTGGCATGCTTGACCTGAAAAACTTCAAAAGTCATTACCAAGCCACATACAATCACAGCCACAACCTTCCAACCCCAAAATCGTGCATTAAAATTGCAAAAATATTTGGGAAAAGCCATAAAGTACCATCAATCCGCAACATACAAATCTTCACATTTCTCCAAAATCCAATGACTAAAAAAGAAAAAAATGCCATTGTTCTTACCTAGATTCTTCAGTTGGAATATGATTCCAATATCTTCGATCATCAATGCCGGTAATTGCTAATCCCTTAGAACAAATCGACAAGCAAACCGATCCTGTACTTTTATCCAGCCAAACTGTCTGCACCCACAACACAAAATTTATCAAACACCGCACTAAATCAAAACAAGGGAACAAAGAAACAAATTAAAAGATGGAAAATACTAATTCTTAAGGAAAGTCAAACTTGTTGAATTTCTAGTCCCGGCACAAGAAAATAAACTTTGAACAATAAATTTTCATCTTTCAATACAATTTCTGCTAAACAAAAACCGAAAACGAAATTCGATTTATGAGAAAACAGAGAAATCAATCAAACCGACACCACAATGATACAATTCAATCCAAAGAATCTAACTTTCCCAATTTTCCCACGCTTTCTCAGCACCCAAACAGAAAACAAGAAACAAAACCCAGAAAACAAAACGAAAGATGCCCCACCTTGGTTCCATCATCGAAAGAGTTGGGCTGACAAAGCCTCGTATAAACATCTCTCTTACCCAGATTTTCCAATCCATCGCCGAACACTTTGCCCACAATAGTTTGATAATTCGACGGCAATTTCGATTCCCAAATGAAATCAGCCCAAGAAGAACCGCGAAACGCCCGATTCAGCTTCGCCAATTTGCAAATCTCCGGCGGGTCCAAATACCCCAGAATCATGGCCGCGCAGCTCTCCGGCAAATCGCCGAGACCCGGTTTCGATGGCAAAGATCCGACTGTAACTGGGTTTTCCGATTTGAAGACAGAAGAGAAACTCGCACCCATAGTCAAACAGAAGACAGCAATCCTAGAGAGAGAAAGAGAGAGAAAGATAGGAGAATAGAGGAGAGAGAGAGGTGGGTATGGTGGGAGTGGACATGGAGGATTTGGCAAAAAGTATGAAACTTGTTGATGATATGTAGAGGGGAGGGGACGCGTAGAATACAAGCTGTGGGAGGATTGTGTTTGGCTGTTTGTTTGGTTCCCTAGAAAACGAGGGAGGACAGCGGCCTGATGTGTGAGAATAAGGAGAGGGAGAGAGAGAGAGGAGAGAGACCATGATCTTGTCGTTTATTGAGATTTTTTTATTTAGAAAAAGATGGATAGCTGTGGACCAGGGAAAGGATCCTCTCCGGAACTCTTTCTTTTAATTTATCAAATTAGAAAATTTATATCGTTGAAAATTGATCCAACGTCTACAAATAAGGACTCACTTTAAAAGTTATAATAACTTCAGTTGTTGGATCAATTTTTAATGACACACATTCCCTAATTTGGTGAATAGGGAATAAAAAATCCGGCGACGATCCATTTCGGTGAACTAGTGATCGGTTCACACAGTAAACCGCTTCTGGTATTGGAATTTTTGGATTTGGTTTCTCACTTTGTTTTTTGGATAGTGGATTTTAATTATTTCTCTTAATAGGAGATGATTTTCTTAAATTTTGTGGATTAGAGGTATTTTCTCAATTTGATTAACATATTGGAGGATAAGATATTGGGTTAATTAGAATCTTTTTTTTTTTTCTTTTGTTGGAATTTGAATCAAATCATATCAGAATATTAAGGAAAATGGAGATTCTTGGATCAAATTAAGGAAATGGACACCATTGTAAAAATAAGGAAAATTAAGATAAAATGACTATTTTTGGATTAAAGATTTATCTCTTTAATTCTGTTGAACACTGTTTTATTGGTTACATTTTTTCTATGTATGCGAACAACTCTGTTATCAATGACATGCCTTATTCATAAATAGTAGATCATCTTGTCACTTAGTATTACGGTGAAGTATTCCTCTTCACTTGTAAGTGAGAGGTATTAAGTTTGATTCTCGCTAATCGAATTATATTATTACTAATCAATTGTGAGGCTAAGTCCACGGTCCACTCCCTCTCTTTAGCGTAGATAATATCGTTTGTTTAAAAAAAAAAATGTATATATATATATATATAATTATATATATCATCTTGATGCATGGTTAAGCAAATGTTTACTTCATCAGTGTTAGATAATTGATTTTGACAAAAAAAACCAAAGAGTGTTAGATAATTGATGGTCTTATTGTTTGACCATCTATACTACTATATAAAGCCAGCAGACCCATTTGGGGCCACGGGCTTCATAAAAAGGAAGGGTAAACTGCCAATTTAGTCCTTGAATTATCACCTTAGTGAAAATTAGGTCCCTAAACTATTTTTTCAGAAAAATTAGTCCCTGAATTATAAAAATCTGCCAATTACATCCCTAATGTTATATTTGAAGCTACTATATTCAATTTTCCGTCAATTTAAGTCACGTTACTTGCATGTGATACACATTTTATGGTAGATTGGTAGTTTTTCATAAACAAATAGTATATGGAGTTAACTTTGGAGGATAAATTGGTAGTTTTTCATAACGAAATAGTGTAAGTTAACTTTTGAGGGTAAATTAGACATTAAAATCGCTACCTATATGAAATGTTAAGGGCTTATAGACGAGAAAATGATCGTATTACACTCTAAAGTGTGTCAAGTGACTTAAGTTGTTGACTAAAAATTAGATAAAATAGCTTTGAAAATAATAGTAGGGATGAAATTAGCAATTTCTAATGAATTTAAGGACTTATTTTACCGAAAAAATAATTTAGCGACCTAATTTTCACTGAGGTGATAATTCAAAGACTAAATCGGCACTTCACCCTAAAAAGGAATGGAACAAAAATGCCTCCCAAAAAAAAAAAATTCAAAAGCAGCCCAAAATAATGCATCAAATAATACAGAGATATTTTTGTCATATAAACAGTGTTTTTTTTAATTAGTACCTCACAATGGGCTAGCAATAATGTGATACAATCAGTTGTTTATTAAATATTATTTTTTTCTATTTTTAAGCACGTTCAAAATATCTTAAGAGGGGTAGTGCCGGTTATAAAAAAAAAGTTTTTCACACACGCATAATAATGTGATTCAATTAGTTGTCAAATGATTTTTTTATTTTTTTTTAGGCTAGTGTGAATCAAATTGCAATATTTGTCTTTAATTTCACACCTTTTGGATTTAGGGGTTTGGGATTTATACCTCAAATGTGGTTATTAATTTTTTTTACCATAAGATGGCATCTAGGCACTCAAATATAACTTGAAGACACGTATATCAAATATTAGATCAACATATGGAATATTGCTGAAATACATCCACTATTGTGGACATCTTCCATTTCTAATTAAAAAACTGGGCGGAAATGATAAGAAAGACACTCCCCAAACAAATAACGCGACGTGTTGGAAGTAGGTTTACGTTGTATATTGCAAAAGATTAAATGAGCACACAACTGTTGTTTAATAAGAAGGATTTACATGTGACAGACACTCACTTATGCGTAGACAACTCTCAAATTTACATTGGTTATTGATCAAATACCAGAGTCTAGCAAAGTGGTTTTATTTTTCTCTACATGCTTTTCTCCTTCAACCTTCATGCGTTGCTTGTAATCCTTAATGGCATCGGCAAGTACATTAAAAAATACTCGATAGGTTTATCTCATAAATAAAATAAACTAAATGGGCAACTAGTCAACGTAGAAGCTCTCGAGTGTTAATCGAAAAAAACATAAAAAGGTCCGTAGCTATTCTTTCAAGGCTTAATCCGTAGCTATTTTTTCGAGGCTTATTTAGCTACGTCTGTGAAACTCAATCTTAATTTTTTTTCTTTTTTTACCTTTTGTAACTTAAAATTGTCGCGTTGTTTTTTAAAATTCAAAAGTTATTATTTTATTATATAAAATTCAAAATTCGTTTCGTTTAGAATTAGATGCCTCATTGTGCTATTTGTTAGATTAAACATCTATAGCTTTTAGATTTTTTATTAAACATTTTCTTACAATTTAGGTGCCACATGTATTATAAGTAGCATTTTATTAATTCAAAATTACACAATTTGCCATTATATATAATGGACCAATTAATTAATAATAATTATATTAATATTCCAAATCTCCTAGAATCTTGTTGACGTATGTTTTAAAAATCTAACAACCATTCAAATTTAATCTATTCCTACTTCTAACGTGATATATACTTCTGTCATCTTCTTCCACCTTCTTACACGACCATTCAACAATCTTTCCGTGCCATTTCTTTGCTCAGGTCAGTTGACACTCTTCCGTTCTCCCTTGTCAGTCATATTCATTTCCTTTGTATTTTCATTTTATGCACACCTCTTGATTTGAGTATCTGTAACATGGTACATTTGGAAAATAGATTCTAGTGGTAAATGGTATTAGATATGTTTCAATTTAGCATTGTACATTTGAGGATCCTTACCATCGTACATTTGGAAAATAGAGTCTAGTGGTGGATGTTAAAAGGTACGTTTCAATTTAGCATTGGTACATTTCTAGCTGATAATAAATTAAATAAATATTATTTGAAGGCATTTCTAGTGTAGAAATTCATTTAAAATAAATTTGAATAACATCTAAATCAGGAATATACGTGGAATATATGGTTTAATCAAAAGTTAAGACATCTAAATCTAAAGTTAAAAGGGAATGAATGTTTTATCTAAAAATGTTTAAAATGAGTCATCTAATTCTAATGTTCTCTTCCTTTAATTATGTTAATTCCGTTGTGTGGATTTGATTGTGATGCACAATTCTAATCAATTTCATTTTATTTTTTTTTCTCGTCAACTCAAGCACAATAACCCAAAAAATATTTCAATTCTTAATTTGTTTTTTTTTTTTAACTTAATATTTTATGATTGTTTAATATTAACGCATAGTGGAGATATATAATAAAATTTATTGGCAAATGTGGCATTAGCCTTATTGGTTGGTGGGTCCTACATATGTTCTAGAGGGCTACATTTGAGTTTGAGGGATAAGAGAGATCCATAAGTCAAAGTTGAACAGATTTTGAGTTTCAGCCAGTAAAGTGGTGATTTTTGAGTTACACGGGCAAAGTGAGATCAAATCGAATTCCAGAGGTCGTAGCTAAAAATAAGTCTTATTTCAATTAGAAATCCATTATATAACACCAAGTTGGGAGTCGTATGCATGGATGACAATTTAACTGGTTAGATTCGATAGACATGAATAACCGTCTGAAAAGAGTGGATTTTGGGATAAAAGTTCGGGTATTTTTCGGATATGAGGAAAAACCAATGAGAATTCAATGGTGTGTATGGGAGAGCTCAAAGGTTTTGACTTACAACCAATGAGAATTCAATAGTGTTTATGGAAGAACTCAAAGATCAACCGATAGCATCAATGTTTCAAATTCAATGCTTTACTAATGTTTATACTCCACATTCCCCCATTTTATACATTAAAGACTCGAAGTTATTAGGGTAAATTACATAAAACTACCTCAACTATTGGTGTCACGACACTTTCATACCTCATCTTTTAAAATTGACAATGTCATGCCTTATCTTACGAATTTGTTCCAATGTCAGACCTCCGTCAGTTTTTCTGTTAATTTATCTGTTAAGTGCTGACGTGGCTAGAGGCGGGGGCCACTCACTAATCCAATTGGATTAAAATATAATTAAATATATTTTTAATAATTAAAAAATTAAAAAAATTATTATTTTTATATAAAATTGTGGGATCCACCTCTACAATCTTTCCCCACCCGTCCCCCTAACCTACCTCAACCACCCTCTCTCTCTTCTCTCTCTCTTCTCTCTCCCTGCAACCTGGATCCCTAAAATCCCAAAACCCAGAAACCCTCCCCCCCCCAACCTTCCTCTACCACCCACCCTCTCTTTCTCTTCTCGCTCTGTCGCCTCTCTTCTCTTTCTCTGGGCAACATGCATCCCCAAAATCTCAAAACCCAAAATCTCATCAAACCTCCCAAATCTCGAGAAGGCGACCCTGTTCGACTTCAACCTCACCCTTCCTATCCAAATGGTGCAGGGATTAGAGAGAGATGGAGAGTCTCTGATTTGGGGCTAGGGATTAGAGAGAGAGAATGAGTTTCTCTGATTTGGAGGTGGGCTCGGGTGGGGAGAAGGGGTGTGTCTGATTTGGGAGTGGGCTAGGGTGGGGAAGACGAACTGGTTTTTTTTTTTTTTTTTTTTTTTGGTACATGAACAGGGACCAACTCGAGGAGCTGCGGGTGAAGCCATCGTCGATGTCCTTGGCATCGAAGATGGTGGGTGGTGGAGGAAGGTTGGGGGGTGGGGGACATGTGGGAAGGGTTTCTGGGTTTTGGGATTTTGGGGATGCAGGTTGCAGGGAGAGAGATGAGAGAGAGAGATGAGAGAAAAAGGGTGGTGGAGGTAGGTTGAGGGAGATAGGTGGGCAAGGATTTGTAGAGGTGGAAGTTCGCAGGATCTCCACATCAGAAGCTGAGTTGGAGTTCGAGAGAGCTCAATCCCTCGGCATTAATGGCAAAGCACACGGGGTGCCTTGATGCAACGTGTAACGCCACAGGTGAGTTCCCTATGTCCCAAAAGTTCAATGTTCAGACTTTTGGAAGTTGGTTTGGTCGAATTAGAGAGGAAATGAGGTGGTTTACTTCTCGGAGCTTAGAGAGATAGAGAGAGAGAAAGGTTGCAGAAAATGAAAGAAGAGAGAGAGAGTTCTGGAGTGTTCATAGGGGAAAAGGAAAAGAAGAAAGAAAAGAGGAAGAAAAGAGAATGGCCAGGTTACAACACAACATAGTGGGTCCCACACTTGTCCCACTATTTTATATAAAAAAATAATTTCTTTTTAATTTTTGAATATTTAATTATTAAAAATATATTTAATTATATTTTAATCCAATTGGATTTGTGAGTGGCCCCCGTCTCTAGCCACGTCAGCACTTAACAGATAAATTAACAGAAAAACTGACGGAGGTCTGACATTGGGACAAATTCGTAAGATGAGGTATGACATTGTCAATTTTAAAAGATGAGGTATGAAAGTGTCGTGACACCAATAGTTAAAGTAGTTTTTTGTCATTTACCCTTTTTATCTCTCTGTAAGAGTCTGAGAGCTAAGGAGCTGATGCATGTTGCCAACTCAATAGGTATTTGATGATTTGAATGTGGATAATTCGTTATCTGGTGAAAATAATTATAAATTATTCTGATGGTTAATTTACGGTTACGAATATGATTAATTTTCGTGATTATTAATATGAATATAACATTTCCGCCTCCAAATCATACCGTTGACTCGTATGATCCACACTCATAAAATTTGTCGAAAAAAGTCCTCATCCCAAATATTCATTAACAATTTTTGTATTCCATTCAAAAGAAAGAAGTGGTTTTGCATTCATAACGAATGAAAAACTACATGGACCAATCGTCCAAAAGAATGAAGTAATAAAGGGAATGAGTGGACCAATGAGGATGCTTACTAGTAAGAGAATGAGGAGCCTTTCCGGATCCTCTTTGTGAAGATTCCGGGAATCCTCCAATCACATTTATTCATCGTATATCGTGTGGCCAGTTTTCGTCAAATATTGTTTATATTTAATTTTAAATAAAAAGATTTACAATAATTTCTGACCGCACGATATACGATGAACGAATGTGATTGGAAGGTTCCCAGTATCCTTACAAAAAGGATCCGGAGATGATTCTCATTCGTAGTAAGCACATTGAGGATGTCAACGTGGATATGAGTCAGCTTTGCCGACGTGTAACGCTAATATTTTAGTATTCTCATGGCAAGAGACCGAGTTAGGGTTTCCTCTTGGTATCTCCATAATATGTAGTGCCAACTTTTTAATTTTTTAATTTTTTAATTTTTTAATTTTAATTTAAGTGCATGATGGATTCTTAGAGGATTTTATCATTAATAGTCTCTGAAATTGACCTAACTCCTTATTTTGATTTTTTAAATTCATAGCCGATCAATTTTGTCTCTAAAATTTTGTGCTACTCATAAATTTGGACCTTCCGTTGGGATTCCATTAATTATTTTGTTAGTGTGCTGACGTGGAACACATATGGGACCTACAAGTCCAATGAGATGGTGACACGCTGAGGTCATTACCGCAATCGTGCGAACTACCTCAAGATACAGCCAAAGGCCATCAACCAGGAATTCCAGTCAGTGTTAGCGCCAAATGACCAATCTACCCATGTTTCAGCTCAGCGATCCGATCGAAGTTGCTCATTCTCCACTGCCTACAAATAGAACCAAAGATCTTCAAGCTCAAGATGTTCGTCAAATTCAATCTCTACGATTAAACAAAACCTTGAGTATTTTTTAGTCAACCCAACTGTTTTTCAGTACAAACCTAATTGCTCTTCAACAAAAACTATTTTAGCTCTTCAACTACAATCTCAAAGCCTTCTTTCGAAGCAAACATTGCCCACGATTGCAAAGATCTAAAATTTATACAGCTATTCTGCCCCTCACCCCCCCCCCCCCGCGGGGCCACGATGGTATGATTCAATTGATATGCAATTCCAACCACCTTGATTTCCTCTCTAAGGCGCATATTGTGTATTAAGTCTAATCTAACACCAGTAATCTCAGTGGACTTCTCTAGCATTATCTTGCCCTTCATGACTTGAATCTTGCTCAAGTTTTACCGCTTTCTCGACATTTCCTGTCAATTTACATTTCAAGCTATGTATCTTGGCCCATCGGCCTCAATCTTACTTTTATAAACGTTATTTTCTCGCTTTACGTTTCTATTTTAGTTTCGCTTACTTTTTAGGCATTCATACATGAAGTTGCACTGAATTTTAAATCCTCGTTTACTTGAGGCACCGAAAAGAACTTAGCTGAATCAGCGTCTCACTCAATGCACAATGTTTGGTTAAGAAGTTAGATTAACATGCAACTTTCACACATACTCAAACACAAACACAATATGTTGACATCCTCTAACAGTGGCATGCATATTCTCTCTTTCTCTCGAGTCGTCTCGTGACACTGAGACCGAAAGCAACACTCTGGGACCAATACGTGTTGAAGTATAAATTATAAGATTCTTTTGATGTCCTTAAGTTGAAGTAGCATCTTTCAAGTTACAACCACATGTAAATGGGAGGTAAGGCCTTTTGGCTTCATTTATAACCATTTTGAAGTGATTTTGGTAGGGTTAAAATCACTTTTGTAAAAATGATAAGAATTTTTCTAAAAAATTATTTAAAGAGATTTTTATTAGTGATTTTATGGAGAAGTATATAGGATGTGCAAAAATGACTATGAGTCTTTACTTCTCCTAAAATTATTTTCAAACGAGCTAAGAGTTGAACCGAGTTCTACTTGAATAGGAGCTTAGTCAGCTAGAAGTAGGAGAGCTATTTAAATTCAAGACCAAAGGAAAACTTGTCTGAAAATTAATTAAAGTTTAAGTCTATGGTTGAATACCACAGGCCACGTACCAAAACTTATTTAAATTGGCAAAGTTGGCATATTTAACTAGGTCAAGACTTCTAGTGGTTTTCAACTTCTTGCATTGGGGAACCTGTCTGCCAATAACATGACATATGCAGTAGAAATTGAACCAAAAACAATGAAATACATGTTTATTCTTTCTTTCTTTTTTTTTAAATAAAAAAGGATCAGCTGGTAGTTTGTTACTGCAGTTCACCTTTCTGGAGTTGAAAATATTCACAAAAGCATTTAAGCCTCCCATTGACCGCCATCATACGATTCTCCAACGTCAAGAATCGAATACAGGACGTGTCACGTGCACATAACCCTTTTAATAGTTTGTTAACTGTAATGCTGACATGTCCCTTGATTTTTCATCGTTGCCAACTTCTTTTAAAGAAAATATCCCAAGTTTTTATCATTTTCAATTGAATTATGTCAGAGAGATGTCAAGAAAGTATATTGAAAATTAATTAATCAATTTATGGGGTTTCCTTGGATGGTGATGTTAAATATGACAATAAACGTCTGTTTATTAATTTAAAAAATTGGCTGAGAGAAAAATACATATTTCAATGATCAGTTTTTGGAACTTTATCTATCTGTTCTAAATATTTGATCGACAATGTCACCATTAATTTATAGACATGCCATCGTTATTTATTATTAGGGTGAAGTATCGATTTAGTCTGTGAATTATTACTTAAGTGAGAATTAGGTTCCTAAAATAGTTTTTTGGGTAAAATAAGTCCCTAAATTCATTAAAATTACTAATTTCATCTCTACTATTATATTCAAAACTATTTTATTCAATTTTTCATCAACTTAGCGGCCGTCTAGAGATCCACCGATTTTTGTAATGATTTGTCCAAAATTGCATCAGATGTTTGCTGCCGAACGCCTAGGCAGTTGCCTAGGGTAATTTTTAGAACACTGTTAATCTAGAGACTAGCCGTACGTATAAGTTCTACTTTGATGTTACAGGAAGAGCCCCAAAACATTGTTGAGGATGACAATAACCTTGAATCTTCCATTCACTGCTGTACGAACGGGGATGAAGAGGAAGTAGACAAAGAAGATGAACAGTTAATTGACAATAACTTGAACAAATTGACACCGCAAAAATTAGGTCTTGATTTCGACATTAGCGGCAAATCGAAGGAGGAGGACTGGAGGAGGGGCCAGGGCCATCTCTACAGAAAGTTGTTTTTCCAACTTTGTATTGATATTATAACACTGGTGGCTGGTTGGTGTCATACAACCATGTCATGCAGAAGATCAAATCGACGAGAGATTTTTCAATGTGATCGGTAAACGGGATAGTACACCACGTGTCATTATACAAATGGTGGAATATGTGTGCTAAAAAGTTAATAACTTAAAAAATAAAATTTATCACCGCTGCTATTAAAACACATGTTGTACCACTTGTGTTCCCGTCATAATTAAAAATTTCTCTAAATCGACAACCTTGTGGCCCAAATTTACGTTCCCTTTCTGCATTTGGAGGTTGTCAGCGTCAAATGTTTCATTCATGAATACAAACAATAAAATATCTACAGGGTAATTCATCTAGAACGGAACAACTCGTTCATAACAAAGTCAAGCCATAAAATTACAGCTAGTCACAAAAAGGAATTGAACTCAACAAACGAGTATCGGACTAAATTAAATGGAGATAGTTAAGTTAATTAATTACGACTAAAGTAAGCATCAAAACCTTACTTGGGAGAGAATTTTTTTGTTGAATAAATAATATTATCTATATTAAGAAAGAAGAATGTGAACTTAGCCTCACAATAGGAGTCAGTTAAGTTAATTAACTATGACTAATGTAAGCATCAAAACTTTACCTAAGTGAGATTTTTTGTTCCACTAGGTGATAGGAGGCAAATTATGCTGATTTTAGCTTATTATGAATAAACTTTTCCTTGTTATTGCTCCACCAGGTGATGCTAAGCGACACATTTTGTGTCAGGGGAAAACACATACAAGCTCATGCCTAGTAGCCTACAAAATTGGCTTTAGCCCTTGGTTTCATATAGACCGGGCAGTTTTTGACACGATACGAAAACGACACGAAAATAACGGGTTTCGGGTCAACACGATAACTAATCGGGTCATTATCGGGTGACCCGATAAGAACCCGTTAATAACGGGTTCTTAATGGGTATACACACGGGTAACACGTGAGTAACCCGTTTCGATCCGTTAAGAAAAAAATTATTTTGATAATTTTAAAGTTTAATTACTAAAAGATTTATTATAAAAATACAATAATGGCCATATTAATATATACAATATATTCTATATTAAATATATAGTTTTGTATTATTATTCTATATAAGTTAAAAAAAAAAGTTTTAGTCATTATTTATTTTTATTATGAGAGTTCCTTATTATCATTATTAGGATAAATTTTACTTAACATATTGTTGTCCAAAATTAAAATAAACTAGTATAGCATTTGTATAGGCAAGAACTAAGAAGACATACATACAAGTATGAAAAATGTGAAAGAATATATAAACACTCGTGATTCATCATTATTCCTCCACGAGTAGATAATGGTTACACTTACATTATTATTTAGATTTTTAAAATCCTCCAAACCCTCATGAATAATGTTTTTTATCTGAGGGCAAAATTAATAAAATTAATAATAATTATTGTAGAAGTGTAAAAAATGTAAAAAAAAAAATACAATCACTCATAGTGACAAGCTTTACAACTTTCATGAAGGGGTCAGCTTCAAAATCCAACACTATAATCCATAAACCTTAAATTTATATTTAACCGTCGATTGTCATTTACATTTTATTCTTCTTACTGAATTTCATTTTTAAAATTTTCTTTTTTGAAAACATGATCATCTGGCGGATGTAAGAAGATTAACGGTTCAGATCTTTGATATCACGTTTCGATAATTAGGTTAACTGAAATATGAGTCGATGTCATATAGTTTGTAGAAACTTTATAAACATCAAGCAATATTTTCACTAACCGTAAAACTCTGAATATAATATCAACGATCCAAACCGTTCATCTTCTTGCATCCTCTAATAGATCATGTTTTCAAAAAAGAAAATCTGAAAAAACAAAATTTGATGAGAAAAATGAAGCGTAAATGTAAACAACAATCAACGGTTAAATTTTGATATATGATTATAGTGGCGAATTTTGAAGTTAAGATCTTCACGAAAGCTGTAAAGCTTGTTATTACGAGCGTTTATATATTTTTTCTATATTTTTTACACTTCTACATTAATTAAAAAACTATGAACGACTTTATTTTTGGATATGACAATATGGTATGTATATACTTATTTAGTATTATATTTTTCATTTGATTATTTATTGGTTTAAAATATATTTTCCTTAACGGGTAACGGGTTGGGTCATATTACCTGTTAATATTATCGGGTCAATTTCGGGTCGGGTCATTTTACCTGTTTATTTTAACGGGTGTTACACGACACGACCCGTTAAGATATCGGGTATGACACGAACACGAAAAACACGACACGAATGCCAGGTCTAGTTTCATATCAGCATGGCATGGTCCACCATAGACAATGAAAGAGGAGACTGAGATCAAATTGTAATTATATTACTAATCCAAGATAACTTATTTTAACCCTACATTGTGGAATATGTACGTAAGATCACGCAGCAACTTGCAATATGCTGATTATGTGATGATGAAAACTATGAAACTATGTTACATGATAAAACGACAGTATGGAGATATTATTGTACATGTTAGATTATCACTAGCCAGCTGGCAAACTGAAACTGATTAGGAATATAGGCCAACAATACCACTTATAAAGTAAAGATGCTTTAAAAAAACAAAGAAATGACATTTCTTTTTGAGAGAAAACAAACAACATTATGTGAGAGTGAAACTAAATATTAAATTTTAGATACAAGAGTTAATGTTCTTAATCAAGTGATTTACATTTTGTAAAATTAAGAGCAATCTTAAATATAATGATGTGAGACTGTGAGGTAATACAACTAGATATAAAGATTCAATACAGAAATTGAACTGACTATTCTAACATAGTGACATCATGATATTGTATAAAGTGAAAAATGATGAAGTGTCGGATGACTTAAATAGTAATATATATATATATATATAGACACACATGAGCAATTTCACCCGTTGGAGAAGGGTAAGGGCAAGGCAAGGACAAGAGCTTTGGAATTGCTCTTTGAAAAGCGATAGCCTTTGTGCAACTCTACCCCTTGATCAAGGGCAAGGGCAAAGGCAAGTACAAGGGCGATTTCTATTCACAAGTATATATTTTTTATGTTTTGTGAATTTGTTAAAGTGTGAACTTTGTAAGTTTGTTCTTTGAAAATAAAACTCATTTTTGAACTCTAATAATTTAATTTCAAATATCAAGCAAAGCATAGCACTACAACAAGTATAATTAATTAAAAATAAAAGGTGAATGAAGAAGATGGTTGGATATTTTGACAAAAAAAAAAAAAAAAAACAAGAAGATGGTTGGATATTTATAGAAAAAATTTTAAACTTTTTCCTATTTTTTTTTTCTTTTTTCTAATTGTTAACTCTCAAAATTTGCAGGTTAACTAGTTAAAATATAAGACTATTGGTGGGCATGTGATATGGCTAAAATGAAATAGACACAAAGATTTAAGTGCTTCACCCATTAAAATGGACTACGTCTACTGTGTTGCTCGAATTATATTGATTGCAAGACTAAAAATAGCGCTCGGCTAATACATGAACTTTCTCTCTCTCGGTAGTCTGACCCCAATACAGGAGGCTCTCACCCCTTTATATAGGCCCTCAATGAATACCCCAGCCTTGGATCTTCCCAACTTGACATTTAATATGCCACCTACATAGACTAGCATACTGACAACTTTTTGCTTATCAACCAAACATTCGGTGGTGAAGTGACAGGCGTTCTGTCGAGAAGGCGCGCCTTTTCGGAATGGTGCGACCTGAGCATCCTGCTCGGTCTCGGTTATCTCACCCTGTCTCTTTGAGCGCCTCTCTGAGCACCTTTACATCCCATCGTGGATCTATGTCATTGTCTGTGGTCCGCCACGTGGCCTTATTGTTCTCTGACAGACATGTCCCTAGAGACTTGTGCCATAAAGTTGTCAACCTGCCACGTACCCTTGGCAGTCGGAAAGTTCAAATATCCTGGTCGGAGTGGCGTTATAAGCAGCCAGCTTTAGCTCGACATCATTCTTTTCTAAGCCCCTTGGGCCTTGGGCGTCTTGAACTTCTTTGGACTTTTCATGGCTTCCTTCTCGGCCTGCATCACTATATAAGCCTAAAAGTACCCTGCATTAACACCCATTTTTCTTCTTGACGCTACAGAATGTGCCACATGGCACAACAATAACTTTTTCAGATTTTTTTTACTGTTAGGATTCCAACGGCCCAAATCATTAGGTCGTTGGAAGTCTGACGACTCTCATGGCACCATGTCAGGCAGCCGTTGTGCTTTCTTTTAGAGTTGCAGCAGCAGGGCCCATGACATCAAAAGTTGTTGGCCCACTCGCTTAAGATGCGAGTGTATCACACACACCATACACAATAAAAAGGGAAAACGTGATTGGCATCATGCTGAAATCAACCTTGCCCACTGGCGCAAGGCCGGGCATAACTTTACTTGTTCGGGCTTTTGGGCAGGCTTCACATGGTCCACCACTTACCTTCTTCAATTGGCCTGCTGATGGTGATTTTTTTAGGTTGAAGGGCATCTTTCAAGCCCTTGCTCTTGCCATCCATCAATCGGTGGAAGTGCTTGAATGATATGTTGATGGTAACATTTGAAGATGACTTAAAACTTAAACCAAAGAAAACATTTTATGTGACCAAATGTGAAAGCTCCATGCATGCTCAAGCAAGGAAAACCCAATCCAATTGATTTATTGAACCACTTGCCCATTCTTATTACCAAATTTTTACATCAAAACAAGGTGCTTTCAAGCATCTTTTTGGTACGTTGATACTCTTTGTATACGTGACATTGTCACTCCTTTAGTATGTGTTGCTTACTGGCACACTCACCCTTTTATTACACATGAAATTGTTCAATGGAATTTGCAGACTAACAATGCAGAGAGAGAGAGAGAGAGAGAGAGAGAGAGAGGAAGAAGAAGAAGAAGAAGAGCCATATAGATCGTATGTAACAATGGAATTTTCAATAATCCATTAATACAAAGTAGAACAAATGATCAACCAAACAGATATTATGACTTCACTTTACTTGATTGGTTCAATAAAGAATTTCAACATCATATAAAGAATCAAAGAATAAACAGAAATTAAATTGACTCTGAATACTGACAACAACATGGGCTGCAAAGAATTGAAATCAAACTGCTGTAATTTTTACATAAAAAATGATTCTGACACTATAGGACCGACGATTTATCTGCAACAAAAGAATGAATGAATTGAATACTAATGAGATTTCCCCTACCTACAAAGAATTTTGTATCTTTTTTTTTCTCTATGCAGCAATGGAATCAAAAGTGATTGTATTGTGTACAAAGAAGAAACTAAAATCCGCGGCTATTTAACTTGGTTTTGAAAATGATGACGAGATGCCTGCTACATCAACTGGTGTCCATGCTGAGACTGTGTAAAGAGGCTGATCCATCCAACTTAAAGTAAATGCCCTTGCTGCTCTGTCTTGCTCTTGCTTCTTCACGGCATAACTTTCACTGGCATACATCTTTAACAGAAACGGGCTCTGAAGCATTTCCTTTTCAGTTATCCCTCCGCATCGAAACCCTCTTTGCTCCATAACCTTCTCCACTTTTCAAAGCTCCCGTGCCTCTCCAATCTGTCGCTTCCTTCACAAGCAACGGTCGCGCAAACATCTCCTCTACTTTGATCCTGGCCTGGCTCACCAAGGGAAGGCTAGAACCAATCGAGTCAAATATGCCAGAGTAGTAATTCAATGAGTCGGAAACTCTTGTCTCCTGCCTAGCTTCATTGTGCTCAGCCTCTTGCTCTGCCATAAAAACTATTGTCGGGTTTGAACATCAAACGAGTCCCAAAAAATCCCTTAGCGCTCCTCCTATTGTGTCATAAAGCGTTTGGAGCAGTTGGAAAACACAACTCACAGCCACACTCTCATGCTCCTTGACATCAAGCATCCAAACCCTCACATCCTCCAACCTCTCCACAACCGGGTGAAATTAAAAAGGCAGATTCAGTGCCCCAGCAAAATCCAGCAAGCCTATCTCCCGTCTCGTTGAGCTCTTGCTTCGACTCCCCTATCCCCGTGATCCTATCATGGCTCGGAGGATTGGTCCTTGATGCCAAACTCTGGAATAAACTAGGCCATTGCAACCCTTGCTTGATATCGAAATCTATGATGTGAACCATGTCCTTCCCTTCAAAAGCTCTCAGCAGCAGTATCTCATTTATCGCACTCATAAAATTTAACGAAAAAATTCATCATCCCTAAATATTAGTTAACAATGTTTTGTATTCCATTCAGAAGAAAGAAGTAGTTTTGCATTCAAAACAAACGAAAAACCACGTCGACAAATCGTCCAAAAGAATAAAGTAATAAAGGGAACGAGGGACCAAGAGGATGTTTACAAGTAGCAAGAAGCACATTGAGGATATCAACGTGGATATGAGTTAGCTTTGCCGACGTGTAATGCTAATGTTTTATAGTATTTTCATGGCAAGGGACTGACTTAGTGTTTCTCTCGGTATCTCAATAATATGGATATGGGAGAAGGCCAGCCACTAAGAGAGAGCAGGGCCAACTTTTATTTTATTTTTTATTTTAATATATGTGCATGATGAATTCATATTTTGGAAGGTTTTATCATAAATGGTTTCTGAAATTGACCTAACTCCTTATTTTGATTTTTTAAAATCAAAATCGATCAATTTTGCCCTTGAAATTTGGTGCTGCTCATCAATTTGTTTCTTCCGTTAGGGTTACGTTAATTATTTTATTAGTGTGTTAACATAGCACACATATGGGACCCACAAGTCCAACGAGATAGTGACAAGCTGGTGTCATTAACACAATCGTGGGAACCACCTCAAGATACAGCTAAAGGCCATCAACCAGGAATTACAATCACTTTCAGGGCTAAATGACCAATCCACCCATGTTCCAGCTCAGTGATATGATTGAAGTTGTTCCTTTTCCACTGCCTATAAATAGAACCAAAGACCTTCAAACTCGGGACGTTCGTCAAACTCAATCTCAACAAAGTTGCTCATTCTCCACTGCTTATAAATAGAATGAAAAACCTTCAAAATTAGGACGGTTCGTCAAATTCAATCTCTACGATTAGACAAAACCTTGAGTGATTTTTTAGTCAACCCAACTGCTTTTGAGTACAAACCTAATTGCTCTTCCACAAAAACTTTGTTAGCTCTTCAGCTACAATCTCAAAGCCTTCCTTTAAAGCAAACACTGCCCATGATCTTTGAGATCTAAAACTTTTACAGCTTTGCACCCCCGTCTACCGTCGTGGTATGATTCAGTTGATGTGCAATTCCAACCACCCTTATTTCCTCTCTAAGGCGCATATTTTGTGCTAAGTATAATTTGACACCAGTAATCTCAATGGGCTTCTCTAGCATTATCTTGCTCTTCATAGCCTGAATCTTTTTAGAGTTTTACTGCTTTCTTTACATCTCCAGTCAATTTACATTGCAAGCTATATAGCTTGGCCCATTGGCTTAGATCGTACTTTTATAAACATTTGTAATCTTAACTCCATCATGAATGATTACATTATGTTTGTAATATTAGCTATATCAACGTCCCACTCGGTGCACAATTATTTTGTTAAGAAGTTAGATTAACGTGCAACTTTCACACACACTCAAACACAAACACTATATGTTGGCAGCCTCGAACAATGGCACACATATTCTCTCTTTCTCTCGAGTCGTCTCGTGACACTGAGACCGAAAGCAACACTAGGATAAACACATGTTGAAGTATAAATTATAAGATTCTTTTGATATCTTTAAGTTGAAGTAGCATCTTTCAAGTTACAACCGCATGTAAATGGGAGGTATGGCCTTTGGCTTAATTTATAACCATTTTGAAGTGATTTTGGTAGGGTTAAAATCACTTTGCTAAAACTGATAAGAATTTTTCCAAAAATATTATTTAAAGAGATTTTTATTAGTGATTTTATGGAGAAGTATATAGGACATGGAAAATTGATTATGAGTCTCTAATTCTCCTATAATTACTTTTAAACGAGCCTTTTGACAAGAGTTGAACCGAGTTCCACTTGAGTAGGAGCTTAGTCGGCTAGAAGTAGGAGAACTACTTAAATTCAAGACCAAAGGAAAACTTGTCTGAAAATAATTAAAGTTGAAGTCTATGGTTGAATACCACAGGCCGCCTGCCAAAACTTATCAAAATTGGCAAAGTTGGCATATTTAACTAGGTCAAGAACTCTAGTGGCCTTCAACTTTTTGCATTGGGGAAACTGTCTGCCAACATCATAACATACGCAGTAGAAAATTAGAAACTAAGAACCATTAGTATGGGGTACACGTAAATATTCTGCTTACAACAAAAGAACCATGAACGATAAGAAATTAAACCAAAAAAATGAAATGCAGGTTTTTTTTTTTGTTTTCTTTTTAAAAGGGACCAATTGGTGGATTTGCTATGGCAGTCTACTCTTTTGGGGGCTTGAAGACTCACAAAGACATTTCAGTATTCTCCTGGCCGCCATCGTGCATTCATCAGCGTCAAAAATTGAATTCAGAATGTATCGTGTGCACATGTGCCTTTTAATAGTTCATTAACTGCACTGCTGACATGTCCCTTGATTTTTCATCGTTGCCAACTTCTTTTCAAGAAAATATCCCAACTTTTTTTTATCATTTTCAATTGAATTATGTCGGAGAGATGTCAAGAAAGTATACTGAAAATTAATTAATCAATTTATGGGGTTTCCTTGGATGGTGATGTTAAATATGACAATAAATGTTTATTTATCAATTTGGAAAATTGGCTGAGATGAAAAAACATATTTCAATGATCGGTTTTTGGAACTTTATCTATATGTTTTAAATGTTTGATCGACTATATCACCAATATTTTATAAATATGTCATTGTGTTGTGGCCTATATTTAACTGACAAGGGAGAGAGGACCGGCAACAGACAGAGAGAATAGAGAGAGAGATGTAGGGTTATGTAGAGGATGTGTTATTTCCCTTACGTAGTGCTTTTATTTATAGTACTAAGGGAGGGAAGAATACTTCTCCTCCAAGGAATACAAGTCCTAATAGGAAAGAATAAATAGAATCAAATCGAATCTAGAATTTACATAATCACACTTAAATAAGAAGTTTATAACACTGTCAGCACTGATTTTGAGAACACGCTAGTCTCAAATAAGGTTGGAACTTGCATAAGGAAGTAAGTCTCACAAAAAACCCAATGACTATGGTAAAACCCGAGTAGGGACAAAACCCATATGCTAAGGAAAAATGCGTGAGAAATGCAAAGTCAAATGAAACGTCTATGGGACGTCATCAAGGATATGATCAACCCAAGGTGGGTGCCTCGTCAAAACCTCGTTAAGTAGAAAAAATCCAGTGGGAAAAATGCTCCTAATTGTAGGGAAAAATAATACATTAAGATCAAGCAAGTATACTTCAGGATACTCCTCCTAAGTTTGACATAATTCCGAAGGGAACTAACAATTTTACAACTCAAAAAGTTTACGCATAACAATTCCTTGAACAAGCTTCTAAAACGTTGCCTTCGGTAGTGATTTGGTGAAGGGGTCGGCCATATTGTCTTGTAAATGGATTTGCGTGACTTCAATCTTCTGATGCTCTTGCTATTGATGTGAGAAGAATAACTTCAGCGCAGTGTGCTTGGTGTTGTCTCCTTTGATGTAACCCTTCTTGAGCTGTTTGATGCATGTTGTATTGTCTTCATAGATCGTCGTGGGGACGTCAACAACGGGGTAAAGATCGTAGGAGCTTCGAATATGGTCCATAACTGCTCTTAACCAAAAGTATTCCCGAGTTGCTTTGTGTAAGGCGAGAATTTCAGCATAGTTAGACGAAGTGGCAACTAAGGTCTGTTTAGTTGACCTCCAAGAGATTGTGATGCCTTCAACGGTAAAGACATAACCCGTTTGAAAACACGCCTTATGCAGATCAGATAAGTATCATGCGTCAGCATAACCAATAAGGCGAGAATTGACTCGAGATAGGGGGTGCGGCATCACTCGAGGATCCGTAGGGGTAGAACAAGCCCAGATCCGTTGTACCCTTATCGTAGCAGAATATGTCTTTAACACCAGTCTAGTGTCGGTGTGTTGGTGCATTACTGTATCTTGCCAAAAGATTAACAGCGAAGGAGATGTCGGGTCTAGTGCATTGAGCTAAATACAATAAAGCGTCTATCGTACTTAGATAAGGAACTTCAGGCTCCAAAATCTCTTCATCATCATCCTTCAGATGGAAGGGATCTCATTTTGCATCTAGTGATCAAACGACCATAAAAGTACTCGAAAGATTTACTTTATCCTTGTTAAAGCAGTGCAACACCTTTTGGGTGTAGTTTGATTGATGTACTAAGATTCCATCCGAACGGTGCTCTATCTCAAAACCAAGATAGTATCGAGTCATTCTTAGATTTTTTGTCTCAAATTTCGACTTCAGGTGCATGGCAATTCTCTCAAGCTCTTCAGGAGTTCCGATGAGGTTTATGTCATCGACATAAAATGCAACAATCGCAAAACGGGAATGTGACTTCTTAATGAACACACAAGGGCATAGATCATTGTTCACATATCCCTGACTAGTCAAATACTCACTCAGACGGTTATACCACATTTTCCAGATTACTTCAAACCGTAGAGTGAACGCCTCAGCCGAACTGAGAACGTGTTCCGGGGTTTGGAAATATTTGATCCAGTCAATGTAAGTCATTTGGGAACTTTCATATAATTTTTCGTATTAAGTTCTCTATAGAGATACGCAGTTACTACATCCATCAGCTACATACTCAGTTTTTTGAAAACTACCAAACTAATAACGTAACGAAAAGTAATCACATCCATAACGGGTGAATAAGTTTCGTCATAGTCAATCCCGGGGTGTTGTGAGAAGCCTTGCGCAACAAGACGAGCTTTGTAACGCACAATTTCGTTCTTCTCATTACGCTTCTAAATGAAAACCCATTTGTAGCCAATGAGCTTCACATGTGGAGGAGTATGAGCTACAGGTCGAAACACCTTACGTTTCGCAAGCGAATCAAGTTTGACTTAGATTGTTTGTTTCCAGTTTGACCAATCAGTTCTACGTCGACATTCATCAATGGAACAGGGTTCAATATCATCGCTCAACATGATCTCAATAGCTATTACATATGTTAATGCATCGTCGATGATCATCTCATTTCTACACCAAACATCATCCAAGCTAGCATAATGGACCGAAATCTCACGATTCTCAGGAGGTGGATTCGTCTCTTTAAGTATGCTTCCATAATCTAGAATTTCCTCATGAGTTGGATATAATGAGTAGGCGACAGTCAGATTCACGGTAGGTTCTTCAAGGGCCTGTGCCGTTGGTTTCCTCTTTCGAGGGTGTGAATCCTTTGAACTAAGTGGTCTGCCACGCTTCTATGTAAGTGATTGGCTAGCCGCTAATGTACGTGGATTGGCCAAAGTGGCGTCCTGGGCCTCTAAGAGGGAAGTCCGTCATACATTTGGTACATCCATCTTTGCAGGCACATTCACAGTTGGAATATATGATCTTGTCACTCACGCTAGATTGGCGAAAGCATCTAACATGCTCTAGAAATCTAATATGCGCTGCATTTCAGTTTCAGACTGAGCGGTGTTGGGATCTAAATGAGACAAAGTCAGAGTCGTCCATGATAATTCACGTCGTTCTTCAGGAAGGTTGACGTTCTTATCTCCCCCTAACGATGGAAAGACTGTCTCATAGAAGTGACAATTCGCGAAACTAGCGGTAAACATATCGCCTGTCAAAGGTTCTAAGTAACAAATAATTGAAGGAGAATTATATCCAACATAGATTCCCATCCTTCGCTGAGGCCCCATTTTTGTACTTAAGGGTGGTGAAATCAGCACATAGACCGCATAACCAAAAAAACGCAAATGCGATATGTCGGTTTCGTATCTGGTAACCAACTGAATGGTGCTTTATGGTTGGGTCGCAATAGGCCTCAGGCAGACCAACCTGGCTGCATGCAATATTGCATGGCCCTAAGCAGCAATCGGGAGCTTGGTACATATGACCAATGATCGAGCAATCATTTGTAAGCGCATAATGAATGCCTCTGCTAGGTCGTTTTGGGTGTCAACATGGGGTACTAGATGTTCAACTTCAACCCCAACCGACATGTAATAGTCATCAAAAGTTTTAGATGTGAATTCTCCAGCATTATCCAATCGAATAGATTTGATCGGATAATCAGGGTGGTGAACCCTGAGCTTGATAACCTGAGCCAACAGTTTAGAGAATGCAGCGTTCCTTGTGGACAACAAGCACACATGTGACCAACGTGTGGAGGCGTCAACCAAAGCCATACAATATCTAAATGGTCCGCAGAGAGGGTGAATCGGTCCATAAATGTCATATTGAATCCTTTGTAGAAAAATAGAAGGATTTGAACAAATCTTGTCATAAGAAGGCTTAGTAATAAGATTTCCCATATAGCAGGTTTGACATGCGATTCCTTGAATCGAACCTAAACTTCGAGTTAGTGGATGCCCGTGTGATCATTTAAGGATACGACACATCGTTGTTCTTCCAGGGTGTCCCAAACGATCATGCCAAAGTGTAATTTCATGCACAGTCCCAGAGGTAAGGCTGACCCCGTAGTGGCTTTCTATAGAGCGTATAGTTGGAGTATACAGACCACTTGGGATATGCTTCATCTTCTCTAGAATACGCTTATGGCCATATTCGTAGGAAGTTATGCACAGAAATTCAACTCCATTTTCTACACAGGTTTCAGCGTGGTAATTATTATCTCTAATGTCCTTGAAACTCATCAACGTTCTTCCGAAACGTGGAGAATAAAGTGCCTCATCAATGGTCAAGATTGTACCATTGGACAACATTATATCTGCCTTAGCGTATCCTTCAATCAAGTTAGATGGGCCTGAGAGGGTTGTCAGATGTGCATTCTTAGGTATGAAGTTAGTGAAATAGATGCGTTTACTTAAAACGGTGTGCGTGGTCCATAGGGGTAACAACCTCTTAAAAGTCAGAAACCTCTATCTTGGTACTCTCTTGTTCATCCACTTGCATAAAGTTTGATTCAAACTTCTTACGACGAGAATAATATTCAGCTACAACCTTCTAGGGAGCACGGTAAAATGGGACCAATGGTCCTTTGAACCACAACGGTACCACATGTCCGCATCCATGGTTTTAGGTGCTTTGCCCTTATTCTTAAAGTTTGGGGCCTTGTGAGTGAGGTTAGGGCGCTAATGGGCTCGATTTTCTCCCTTAGATGGACCTTGGCTTTGTTGACCTTGACGGGGTGGCTTCTTGCCGCCCCTACCATGCTTATGTTGGCATTTTGGGCGTTGGTTTATGCTATAATGTGCTTCAAGCATAGCAGTCGCGTGCAGTGAACCCAACCACTCGGATTTTGAAGTACACGATTCATGATCTTGCAGATGGGGTTAAGGTATATGAACCTGAGAACGAGACGAATTTTGCTGGCAAAGCTATTCTATTTGCGGTCCCCAATAGGTTGAGCTTGATGATTTTTCATCAACAGCTGATTCTGCTTTTCAGCGAGAAGTAAAATAGAGATTATTTGAAAACTTAGTGAACTTTTGAGCCCTATATTGCTGCTGCAGGACAATATTAGTAGCAGAGAAGGTCGAATAGGTCTTCTCCAGGAGATCCTTTTCGGTCAAGGTCTCGTTATAGAACTTGAGAAGTGATCGAATTCGACAAACTTCATAATTATATGCATTCACAGACTTAAAGTCTTAGAACCGCAAATGCTGCCAGTCATGTCTTGTTTCAGGCAAGAAGATGTCCTTTTGGTGATCAAAATGATTAGCCAAAACGACCTAAAGTGTTCATGGATCTTCCTCAGCAAGGTACTCGGTTTGCAGTGCGTCATGAATATGTCTTCAAATGAAGATCATGGCAGTGGCTTTCTCAGCTTCGCCAACCGGGTTGTCCATCTCATCTTTAATGGAGCGACGCAAATTCTTTGCGGTGAGGTGAAGCTTCACATCTTGGACCCACTTGAGGTAGTTTCTTTTTTAGACCTCTAAAGTGGTGAAGTCGAGTTTGTTTGAATTTGACATGTTCCTATCACAAAATAAATGGACATGTGGTTAGTGTAATGGAGAAAAAATCAATACATTCACATATGAGTAGAACATTCAGGTTCTAATAGACATGTATTGGTTTAAATTTTCATGAAAAAAAACTTCGAGTTTTCATAGGTGATGTTTTTAAAGAAAACTTCAGGTTTTCAAACAAGGCATGTTTCTAGAAACTTCAGGTTTCAAAATAATTATCAACTTCAGGTTCATATGTTCCTGCAGACAAACAGAAATATATATACATACATATGCAACAACAAAAATATGCAAATAGAACTTCAGGTCTAGAATTATAATTGAATTCATTATTTGGACTTCGGGCCAAAAATTAAAGTGTGGGTGAAAACTTATAAAACCCATAGAGCCTAAAAAAATAGGCATTTAAACTTGGGGCTCAAAATAATAGGTCCAAGCCCACGGGTGGGCTGAGAAAAATTGGTGTTATGAGGTCTAGGCCCAAATCTGGGCGGGATATGAGGCGGGCCGAGCCAGGGCAATAAGCCCATATGCACAGAGTTGGGCTGCAGGCGCATGCCCAGATGGTAGAAAATAGGGCGCCAATCGTGTATGTCGCAGACACTAATGCACCAGCACAAGGGCTGGGATCCAATGTGGTGCGGGTGCATGGAAAACACAACAGTCGCGTAGGCTGGATTCCACTGCAACACGAGACATAGGAACACCAAAGCCCAATTGGGCTGGTGTGACACGGCTGGAGACGCAGAGCTAGGCCATTATAGGCGAGCCCATTGGAGAAAAATGAACAGGGCTGCAAGCCGAGAGAAAAGTGAAGCCCACTAGGCTTCAAGAAAGAAACGCCCCAGCCTAGCTGGGTGTGCGTACCGGAGAAGGAGACCGGTGTCGTAGCTTCTGGTGGCGGTGTCTTGGTTAGGAGTCCTCGGAGGTGAGTCCGTGAGTCGATGGTGCATCGAACAATCGTCATCATGTGGCGGATGAGGTATCCTCGACGTCAATGAACGATGAACACAGTGAAATCGAAATGAAAAATTTCAAAGAAGAAAAATCCGGTGAGATTTCAAAGAAATCTCAGCCATATATGTAATCAACAATGACTGCAGGTCATCGGGGTTAGCCTTGGCTACATTAAATCGGTGGCCATGGTGGTAGTGCACAGGTCAGAGCCCAATAGGACAAAGAGGACGCCATAGGCGTCACGTGCTGGGTTCAATTGAAGGCTTCAGGCCTTCTTGGCTCACGGCTCGTGGCTCCATGGCTCGTGACATGGTGGTGTCGGGATGGGTGTAGAGATAAACCCGAATTTTAATTTTTTCAGATTATAATTTAATTCAATTGCATGCATATTCAACATATAATTCAATGCATGAGCAGATATTTGATGCAATTCATGGCAATATCAATTCACATAATTAAAAAATTATGGATGTAATGTATACAAAATTTATGTAGAATCTAAAATTAAAAAAAAAACGTAAAGTTGGGTCATGCATTTGGGTGAATGTTCATGCTATCAAGGCTGCAAAAATATCGAGATAAAAACCGTTGTTTTGAAAGAACCTGATTACGTGATGATATTGATGAACTGGTTTGATGTAGAAAACTTCCACGTCAGATTCCTAAACACAGCAGTAGGAGCGTGCTAATAATGTTTTGTGGCGTATATTTAACTGACAAGGGAGAGAGGGCCGACAACACAGAGAGAGAATAGAGAGAGATGTGTTTGTAGGGTTATGTAGAGGATGTGTTATTCCCCCTACGCAGTGCCTTTATTTATAGTAATAAAGGAAGGAAGAATCTTTCTCCTCCAAGGAATGCAAGTCCTAATATGGAAGAATAACTAGAATCAAATCTAATCTAGGATTTACACAATCACACTTAAATAAGAATTTTATATAACACATTGTTATTTATCATCATCATCATCATCATCATCATCATCATCATCATTATTATTATTATTTTTTATTTTTTATATTTTTTTATTTTTAGTAATTAAGATTTGTATTATTATCATTAGAAAACCCCATCACGAATAGGCTAGCTCAATTGCCTATCATGTGCTCAACCATAGTTCATCGGCAGCACCTCGAGGTGCATTTAGTTGTCTTACATGAGACTCGGGACATTCCTCACTCCATAGCACCTTCCGCGCATCCATTATGCCCGCCCGTCCAGACGTGACGCCCCTTATCATTATCATCTACCGCTCTTTCTTTCCTCCCGGCTATTCGACAGCCGACTTAAGCCCATGTACTGGGTGCTTCACCGTCTGTGAGGATTCAATCAAAATGGGATTAAAGATGAGCGACTTTCCTTCCTCATGATTAGCCATATTGGATGAATGCCCAGGAGTGTGAAGGGGGATATGGCGAGTAGTTTCTACGGTAGCTGCAGTCTAGATAGGGATATAAGTTGAAACAGTATCAGAAGCTGCTACGAGATATTTATTGTTGAACCCTGTGAACGTCGACTGAGTTTAGAAGAAGCACTAGCAGTTCTGCAGGTCGTCCCCATCCCCTTTCTACGATCATAAAACCCCTGGATCCCTTTTTTTTTATCCCCCTCCCCCCGCGAACAGAATAAGTAAGGCCCCATCCTTTCTCAAAAATGGAGGTAGAGGGAAGCGCCTGTTTGAAGTGGTGAAGGCCTATGCTAAAGTAAGAAAGAAAGTACGTAAAGTACTACTTCACTATCGGTCACCCAGAAGTATTTAGCCTTACAATGTGGTCCTTGCTGATTCACACAGGATTCCACATGTTCCATGCTACTCGGGTCAGAGCGCAAGCTAGTGATGCTTTCGGGTACTGGACTCTCGCCATCTAGGGTGCGGCACTCCACCGCTTTGCCTAGCAGCACGACACTTATATTGCTCTCCCACAATCCCGTTTTTACGGTTTAGGCTGCTCCCTTAATTAAGATTAGTATTATTATCATTTCAACAATTTTTTCTATTAATTTAGTGTTAGTAATAATTTTGATACTCGTAATTTAGTTTCTACCACTCTTTACTCCGAATGAACGAAAATAATAAAGACTCATATGGGGTGTCAATGAGAATGCCAAAACCATTACTTTTTATTTATGTCATCGAGCTAACTCTAATTAATTAGAATTGTTGTTAAGGATCGTGTTAAACTTAAATATTTTCTTTGACTTCTTCTAAATAGAATTATGAATAATGCTACACTTATCACATTTTTCATACCACATTCGTATTTTTCTAATAGAGGTATAACCTACAAACACGTATGAGTCCCATCTCTATGATCGAATGGTGGAAGTGCAGGTTTCTTAACTTACAGTTCGTTTATAAGTTAACCCTAATAGAGAACAAAAACAACCTAACGTACATGCATTCCTTCTCCATTGAGATCATTATGCACATTTGCCACAGAAGGTTTTAGATTGGGTCATTTTGGTTCCGGTCCCTAATCAACCTAATTGTTAGACTAAATTCTTGTTAGTTTAACTATTTTGATCGAGGTTCTGAACATCATTTAAGAGATTTAATTCATGCATTTATGCATTTAATGTCCCACAAGTCATGAAATTTAAACAAATTTAAATAATATTTTTAAAATATAATAAATACTTAAAAATAAATATTAGAGTAATATTGTGACGACCCGTCCCTAATTTTCTATGTAATTTCTTCCCCGTGTATGTGAAACGACTTTTATGCCCTTGTTGGCAAGTGACGTGGATGTATTTATATTTCTTTGATTTTATTTCTCGCTACTACATTAAATTGTAAACGTTGTCACAAGTGTACGTGAATTTCTATCAATGTGGGAACATTATTACGGATAGATTTCGATTTCCTTTTACTGTTGAAGAATCTGAAAACCTATCCCTATCCACCCTTTTAACCCAAACCGTGCACCCTCCCCCATTATTTCACTCCCTTACCAATCACATCTCTTCCCATGTCCCTGCACCCAATCAGGAAAAAAGAAAAAGGCACTCTCTCTCTCTCTTTCTGTTCATTATCTCTCTCTCCCTCCCGAAGTCTCTCCTTCTCTATAATTGCCATGAACGAGCACCAAAGCTCGTAGATTGAGCCCAAAAATCACACCATTGTGTTCCTCTCGACTCCACGATCACAACCATACCAATCAAACCTATTTTAAACGAGTTTTGACTCGTTAACTCGGAAGGTCCGAACTCGGACGATGTGAGTTCGACGTAATTTCGAATGAGTTAAGAAGTTTTGAATCTTGGGGAAGCTTCTACACAACTCCTTGAGGCTCCTACAACAATTTGGAAGAAGTTTGGAAGTGAAACGACCGAATTTCGAAGAGTTGACTTTTGGCCAGAGCTTTCGAGGCATTTCCGGCAACCTCCGTCCACTTTTTGGACTCCAAACAAGTATAACGCGATTCTCCTCTTCATGAGCTTCAAATCCATATAAAGTAGGTTGGAAATGGATGAGAAATGAAGAAGTTATGCTCATTTGAAAATTTTCCAGAAATCTGGCAAAAATCGAGTTGCAGACGGCTGCGCTGACTGCGGCGAGGTGACGGAACATTCCATCAAAGTTGACGGAATATTCCTGGCGGCGTCAGGTAACACCGTTAACTTCTGTTAGCATTTAACGGAATATTCCTGATGGCGTCAGGCTAGCTGACGGCACTGGCCTGCGCGTCTGGCCGTGCCATTGCCGGCGCGTGGGGGCGCGTGAAGGGTCTATAATTTATTTTAAAAATTTGGGGATGTTTGTGACGTTGAGCAGATCGATTTCATGTATTTAAACCCTAGGTTTGAGCAAACTATGTGGGTTTTATTTAGGTTTCCGTATATATGCTTTAATTAATTCTATTATAGTTATTTCACATATAGGGGAAACGTATCCCGAGGACGTACAGGGCCAAGCTAGGCTCGGGGGCTACGACCCAGCGACGTACTTGTGAATGGGCAGTTTATTTTATACCTATACATATTTATAGTTTCCCTAAATGTGTATTTACTTCACTTTTACCCTTAAACTGCCAAGTATTGTTATTATGATATAAATTGTGATAAATGCTGCTATATGATTGGGATATTACTGTCATGACATTCATACATATCTATACATGCTCATCTTGCTGCACCCCGGTGTTAGTACTCCGCCCCAGGGCCAGGGCTAGTCCTTCACGTGTATTTGCACATCCGCACCATTCGCTCGCCTTGGATCCAAGTTAGGTGTCAGTCCTGTCCGGTAAATTGCATTAGGCAATCTAACTTGTATGTGACCGTGCTTTTGCACCAGCCTTCACGTGATCGTAGTACTAGAGCGTATTGATTTCACCCAGTCTTGTTGGGTAGAATTGCATTATGCAGTTCCGACTCGTGTGCTAGCATAGATCGATGAGCAATTGATTATACTTGATTATCACATGATTATATTCTGTAGCATTTGATATATCATGTTTTGGCATATTACAAGTTAGATTGCTGTCATATTATCATTTATATACTTACGTAGTATGTTTTAAAGAAAACTATACTTGTATTACGGCGAAGGGTTACTATATTAAAAGATAAAGGTTTTCATATAAGCATTGTTTTGCTGACCCACTCAACTTGTTTTTTGCCCCTCCAGGACCTAGATAGTTGTACACTTTGTGGCACTCGAGGAATCTCGGCAGTTCTGACATTCTCTTCGGTTTAGATCTATGAACTTATCACTGTTGTGTAATAAGTGTACTTTATCTGCTTTGACTACTCTTAGGTAGTCGTACTGTCTTTAAGCTCTAAATAATTATAGTGGGTTCTCCCCATGAATGCGCACTCTATCACCGTTTAGTATATTTTATTCACTTTTTCACGTCACTTACCCTTATGGTTACGTCACCTCACAGTGATGCCCAGCATGCTTCGACCTTTCTAGGTCGGGGTGTGTCAAATATTGTTCTTCACAAAATTATAGCAAGAAATAATGTACCCACATAATTACTAACATATTTTAAAAAATAATTAAAAAATAACTACTGATACATTTTAAAACATAAAATAAATAGATATAATTAGCATGGGTACATTTAGCAAAATTTAAAATGGGTACAAATAAATTAAAAAAATATGGGTACAAATACAAATAAAACTTTAAAAAATATAGGCACAAAAAGAAATTAATATATGGGTTACACATTAAAACAGAAAAGAAAATTGGTACAAATTGAAAAAAGAGTTGCAAATTAAAAATGGGTACAAACTAAAAATAAAAATGTATGATAAAAAAATTTATCCATAAATATAAATATACTAAATGTAACATATCTAACACTAAATGAATATATTTAGAAATAAAAAATATTTTATTATTAAAATAATTAATGACGTTTATTAATACCTGACGACCTTGATCAAAAATGAAAATGAATAAGGTTTTAATCAAGGGAACTTTAACGAAAAGCTCCCAGTACTGTTCATTTTAACGAAAAACCACATTTTTACACTAAAAAGTCAATCCTGGTACTATTTACTTTACCCTTTATTTTGTCCTTACCATTAAAACTCAAAGTTTTCAAACCTTTTTTTATTAGTTTTCCTTTTAATCAATGGAGTAACAAAAAATAAAGATAAGAACTTAATTTCTCCTTTTAGATTTTCAGAGAATGGTACAGCTACGACATGCAGTACTTGATTTTTTTTATAGAAATAATAAGACAAAAAGCAATAAGAATATAAAATGTTGACGTGGCTTAACCATGACCGCACAAATAGGAGGGGATGGGGAGGGCAGACAAATAGGAGGGCAGACAATCTGCCTCCGATATGGACATAGATTAGCTAGGGTTATAGCTGTATAGTTCTTTGTTTTTTTTTTTCTTGAGAACGCCGTAGAGTTCTTCTTTGATGTTAAAGCAAGTCCACCGTAGCCAACATTGCCCAGTACCTAGTCCAAATATCAAGCTGAGGGTTAGTCCATTCACTCCAGCCCATAAAGTTGCCTGGCACCCAGCCCAAGCCAGGCAACAAACCAGCCCATTTTTGATAAACCCAAGAGCCGGCCTATTTGGCTGGCGCATGCACGGCACTCGCGCGTGGCCGCGAGTAGGGGACAAGGGGGCAGTCCCTGTCAACCCACTTGTGCTTCAGATGCAGTCAGCGACGTGGCATGCTTAGAGTCGTTGGATTTCCAACGGCTAGTTTTTCTAGACCGTTGGATTTCCAACGGTAAAAAAAATTTAAATTTTACTTTTAAACTGGACTGTCTGATAAAAAAATAATAAAACAAAAGGGGCCCAATGGTCAGATTTATGACCGTTGGCCACGTGGCAGCTCCTTGGCTCTTGGATTTAAATATTTTTCAAATCCAATGGTCCAGATTAATTAACTACATTAAAATTAATTAAAAATTATTAAAAAATACAGAATTTTTTTTTTTAAAATACAAAAAAAAAATTTAAAAAGTTTTTTTTTTTCTATAAATACCTAACCCTCATGTTCCACCTTACACCACATTTCAATATTTTCTATACTATTTTATTTTTTTATTCTTTTAGAAAAAATTTAAAAAAAATTTAAATGGGCTGAGTGCCAGCGCATTTTATAGGGGTAGAGATCGTTTGTGCCTGCGCATTTTTTTAGGGGTGAGGATGCATTGGCCTATTACTGTTCATTGGAGTCTATTACTATTTACTGAGTGGATAAATGGGCTGGGTGCTGGCACAAAGTCCTTAGGGTGGACTTGATCTTACAGGAATAGCCCCAAAACATTGTTGAGGATGACAACCTTGAACCCTTCCATTCACTGATATTCGAACGAGGAAGAAGAGGAAGAAGACAGACGATGAACAGTTAATTGACAACAACTTGAACAAATTGACACCGCAAAAATTAGGTCTTGATATCGACTTTAGCGGTAAATCTGAGGAGCACTGGAGGACGGGCCATCTCTACAGAAAATTGTTTTTCCAACTTTGTATTGATATTATTATAACCCTGGCGGCCGGTTGGTGCCATACAACAATGTCATGCAGAATATCAAATCAACAACCTTGGCTCAAATTTAGGTTTCCTTTCTGCATTTTGGAGGTTGTCAGCACGCGTCAAATGTTTCATTCATGAATACTAACGATAAAATATTTACATAGCAATTCATATAGAACGGAACAATTCGTCCACAACAAAGTCAAGCCATAAAAATATATCTAGCTGGTTACAAAAAGGAATTGAACTTAACAAACGAGAGTAATCAAGCTTACATCTATGTGTATGTGCGCTGAAGCCGGGAAACTAAAAGAAAATGGAGACAGTTAAGTTAATTAATTACGACTATAGTAAGCATCAAAACTTTACCTAGGTGAGATTTTTTGTTCCACTAGATGATCGATAGGAGCTAAATTATGTTGATTTTAGCTATTGCTCCACCAGATGGTGCTAAGCGACACATTTTGCGTCACGGGAAAACACGTTTCAAGCTCATCCTAGTAGCCTACAAAATTGGCTTTAGCCTTTGGTTTCATATCAATATAGCATGGTCCACCATAGACAATGAAAGAGGAGACTCAGATCAAATTGTAATTTTATTACTGATCCAAGATAACTTATTTTAACCCTACATTGTGGAATATGTACGTAAGATCACGCAGCAACTTGCAATATGCTGATTATGTGATGATGAATACTGGGAAAACTATGTTACATGATAAAACGACAGTATGGAGATATTATTGTACATGTTAGATTATCACTAACCAGCTGAATAATTGAAACTGATCAGGAATATAGGCCAACAATGTACGTCAAGTTTACCGTTTATGGAAAGAAATTCTCTTCGGATCTCTCCCTCCAAAGCCGAGGGATCAAGTGATGCGGGTCTTTAAAAATTTGATCCAACGGCTAAAAATTATTATAACTTTTATAAGTTTTTACTAACTTCTCTATTTCTAGCCGTTAGATCAAATATCTCTTTCCCTTATAAAGTAAAGATACTTTAAAAAACAAAGAAATGACCTTTCTTTTTTGAGAGAAAACAAACAACATTATATGAGAGTGAAATTAAATATTGAATTTTAGATACAAGAGTTAATGTTCTTAATCACTTCATTTACGTTTTGTAAAATTAAGAACAATCTTAAATATAATGATGTGAGAGTGTGAGGTAATACAACTAGATATAAACATTCAATACCAGAATTGAACTGACTATTCTACCATAGTGACATCATGACATCGTATAAAGTGAAAAATGATGAAGTGTCAGATGACTCAACTAGTAATTATAAATATATACGAGCAATTTCACCCGTTGGAGGAGGGTAAGCACAAGGCAAGAGCAAGGGCTTTGGAATTGCTCTCTGAAAAGTGATTGCCTTTATGCAACTCTGCTCGTTGGTCAAGGGCAAAGGCGAAGGCAAATACAAGGGCGATTACTATTCGCAAGTACATTTTGTATGCTTTGTAAATTTGTTTAAATGTGAACTTTGTAAGTCTGTTCTTTGAAAATAAAACTTTTTTTTTTTACTCTGATAATTTAATTTCAAATATCAAACAAAGCAAAGCATTAAAACAAATATAATTAATTAAAAATAAAAGGCGAATGAAGAAGATAGTTGGGTATTTAAAGAAAAAAAATTAAACTCTTTCTCTTTTTTTCCTTTTTTCTCATTGTTTACACTCAAAATTTGCAGGTTAACAAATTAAAATATAAGAACCTTGGTGGGCTACGGATATGGCTAAAATGAAATGGACACAAAGATTTAAGTGGTTCACCCTTTAAAGCAGGGCTACGTCTACTGTGTTGCTCGGATTCTATTGATTACAAGGCTAAAAATAGCGCTCGGGTAATACATGAACTCTCTCTCTTCAATCGTCTGACCCCTATACAGAAGGCTCTCACCCCTTTATATAGGCCCTCAATGAGCACCCCAGCCTTGGACCTTCCCAACTTGGCATTTAATGTGCCACCTACGTAAACTAGCATACTGACATCTTTTTGCCTAACAACCAAACATTCGACGGTGAAGTAACAGGCGTTCAGTCGAGAAGGCGCACTTTTTCAGAATGGTGTGAGCCAAGTGCCCCCTCGACCTCAGTTATCCCACCTTGTCTCTCTGAGCACCTTTACGCAGAAGGGGCATTGGGGGGGAGCTAAAGGTGCAGTCGCACAGGGCCCCAAATTTGAAGGGGCCCTAAATTTTTTGTCTTCTAATATTTTTATGTAATAATGTTCTATATTTATTACTTTTGTTATCACTTTAAAATCTCATTGTGCACTCCTTATAAGCGTAATTTTTTTTTCCTTTCTAAATATAAAAATTTGGAGTACAATGTGAAATTTTGAGTGCTAATAATAACACCTTAAACATGGTAATTTTTTCAATTTTATTGTATAATAATGTTATATATTCAAGTGAAACTTTAAAGTTAGAGTTTTTGAAGTTTTTTTCTTGTTTGGTTGTTTAAGATTTAACTGCTTTTGAATATTTAGTTAACGTTACGTTTGTAACTCTTTTTACTTATTATTAATGACATTTTTAAACTTGCAATCAGTGAGTGCTAAACTTTATTTTGGTTTAAATGATTGCTTTCTAGCATCAACACGTTGCCCTAACTTTTTTAAAACTATCTTAAGGAGGGGCCCTTTTATAAATTTCGCACAGGGCCCCCAAAATCTCATTGACGGCCCTACCTTTATGTTCCATCTTGGATCTTTGTCATTGTCTGCGGTTCGCCATGTGGCCTGGTTGTCCTTTGGGAGACCGTCCCTAGAGACTTTTGGCATAAAGCTATCAGCCTGCCCACATGCTCCTAGAGGTCAGAAAGTTCTTTACATATCCTGGTCAAAGTGGGGTTATAAGTAGTCAACTTTAGCGCTCAGGAGCATTCTTTTCTAAGCCCCTTGGGCCTTGGGCGTCTTGAACTTCTTTGGATTTTCATGGTTTTCTTCTCGGCCTGCACCACTATATAGGCCTAAAAGTGCCTTGCATTAACACCCACTTCTCTTTTTATTTCTATATTTAACGATTAGATTAATCCTGATCATTTGATTTTTCTTGTTGACGCTCCATAATGTGGCACATGGCACAACAATAACTTTTCCAATTTTTTGTAGTTGGAATTCCAACAGTCCAAACTATTAACGACTCTCATCGTGCCACGTCAGGCAGCAGTTGTGCTTTCTTTTAGAGTTGCAGCAGCAGGGCCCACAACATCAGAAGTTGTCGGCCCACTCGCCCAAGATGCAAGTGTAGCACACACACCAGACACAATAAAAAGGGAAATGTGGTTGACGTCTTGCTGAAATCAACCTTGTCCGCTGGCAGAAAGCTGGGCTTTACTTGTTCGGAGTTTTGGGTAGGCATCACATGGTCCACCACTTGCCCTCTTTAATTTGGCCCGTTGGAGGTGATTTTTGGGGTTGAAAGGCATCTTTCAAGCCCTTGCTCTTGCCATCCGTCAATGGGTGGAAGTACTCGAATGATATGTTGACGGTAACATTTGAAGATGACTTAAAACTTAAACCAAAGAAAACATTTATGCTACCTGATGTGAAAGCGCATGCTCAAGCAAGAAAAACCCAATCCAATTGTTTTATTGGGCCACTTGTCCATTCTTATTACCAAATTTTCACATCAAAACAAGGTGCTTTCAAGCTTTTTGTTTAGTACTCATCACTCTTTGTATGCGTGACACTGTCACTCCTTATGTGCTGCTTACTTGCTGCTCAATGGAATTTGCAGACTAACAATGCAGAGAGAGAGAGAGAGAGAGAGAGCAGAAGAGCCATATCATATGTAACAATGGAATTTTCAATGATCCATTAATACAAAGTAGAACAAATGATCAACCAAACAGATATTATGACTTCACTTTACTTGACTGATTTAATAAAGAATTTCAACATTACATAAAGAATCAAAGAATAAACAGAAATTGAATTGACTATGAATACTAACAACAACATGGACTGCGAAGAATTGAAATCGAATATCAACCTACAACTGCTGTAATTCTTACAAAACAAATGATTCTCACACTATCCGACCGACAATTTATCTGCAACAAAAGAATGAATGAATTGAATGCTAATGACAGATTTCCCCTACCTACAAAGAATTCTGTATCCCTTTTTTCTCTATGCAACAATGGAATCAAAAGTGACTATTATGTACGAAGAAGAAACTAAAATCCGCAGCTATTTAACTTGGTTCCGAAAATGATGACGAGCTGCCTGCTACATCAACTGTTGTCCATGCTGAGACTGTGTAAAGAGGCTGATCCATCCAACTTAGAGTAAGTGCCCCTGCTGCTCCGTCTTGCTCTTGCTTCTTCACGGCGTAACTCTCACTGGCATACATCTTTAACAGAAACTGGCTCTGAAGCATTTCCCTCTCCGTTATCCCTGCGCCTCGAAACCCTCCTTGCTCCATCCACTTTCTCCACTTCTCAAAGCTCTCGTGCCTCTCCAACCTGTCGCTTCCTTCACAAGCAACGATGTTCCTAATCTCTCGTGCAAACATCTCCTCTACTTTGATCCTGGCCTGGCTCCCTAAGGGAAGGCTAGAACCAATCGAGTCAAATATGGCAGAGTAGTACTTCAACGAGTTGGAAACTCTTGTCTCCAGCCTAGCCTCATTGTGCTCAGCCTCTTGCTCTGCCATAAGAACTATTGTCGGGTTTGTACTTCGAACGAGTCCTAAAAAATCCCTCAGCGCTCCTCCTGTTATGTCATAAAGTGTTTTGTGCAGTTGGAAAACACAATTCACAGCCACACTCTCATGCTCCTTGACATAAAGCATCCAAACCCTCACATCCTCCAACCTGTCCACAACCGGGTGAAACTCGAAAGGCAGATTCAGTGCCCCAGCAAATCCAGCAAGCCTATCTCCCGTCTCGTTGAGCTCTTGCTTCGACTCCCCTATCCCCGTGATCCTAACATGGCTCGGAGGATTGGTCATCAACGCCAAACTCTGGAACAAACTAGGCCACTGCAGCCCTTGCTTGATGTCGAAATCTATGATGTGAACCCTGTCCTTCCCTTCAAAAGCTCTCAGCAGTATCTCATTTGAAGTGAAATGAACAAACTTTGGAATTGGGCTAACCTGGTTTAGAAGCCTTATCGCAATCCCAGAGTCCTCATCCCTTCGATCAAACTCTCGAGGAGCGTTGATCTGAAACACATGAGGCCAAAGCCTAGTGACTCTCAGAGATAATGCCTCAGTGTAATAAGCAGAAAGCCGGCTTATAGCGCTTCCTTTCAGCGAAGCAAGCTCCCCCAACTTAGCTATAAAATGGTTGATCGCTGCAATGTTCTTCAACCCAATTGCCTCCACACAAGCTGTAAGCAAGCTGACAAGCTCAAACCCTATATGCTCTGCTTCACTCTCATCATCATCATCCTCCTCTGTCACAACCCCTGCTCCTCCATGTGGGACATAAGGATTCCTAGTCCCGTTGCCCGCTTCGTGTTCCGAGGCACTCTCAGTTACCCTCAATGCCACGCTCTGGCTCTCTGATGAAGTACTCGACGCAGCTGACGCTTCCCTCACCAGTCCACGGCTAGCCTCCCCACCTCCATCCTTCTTACCCAAGTCGGTGATCTCAGCCACAATTGAGTCCAACCAAGGACTGTTTGACAATGGCAGAGGCTGGGAAATTGCCTCCGCCGGAACATAACAAACCCTCTCGTCATCCCCTGAACATGTCAGAGAAAATGGAAGCTGAGTCGTCGGCGGAGGGAGTTGGAAACCAGGCTGAAACCAAAAATTCCCACCACCCAATTGGCCTAAACTCAAACCACCGCCACCGCCATTATCCCCACAACCCCTTTTCCTCTTTGCCCTGTTTCTGCAAGACTCATCATCATCCACCGGCTCCGCGAACCTCTTCCCTCTCTTCTTCTCCCCCCAAAACTGATCACGATTCTCCTTCCCCGCCTCCACCAACGCCGCCGTTGCCGACACAGGACCGGTTGTAGCCAGAGGAGGCAGCCGGATGCTCTGCTTCAGGGAACAACTCCCCGCCTTCGAATCGATCGATTTCTCAACCGAAAGCCCCACAGACCTAATGGGTTGCGACCTTGAGGTGTCCTTGCGGGGAAAACTGCATGGTAAGTCCAATCTCTGCGTGCTCATCGATGGTAGCTGGAAACTGCAAGCTTGTAACTGGGCTGCTGCTTCACTCCTCAATCTATGCCTTGGTGACAACAATGTGGAACTAGAGCAACCAGCCAACATATTCTATGATCCTCCTAATTTTTTTTTTTCAATATCTTTTTTGTAAATCTTTGGTAACTTCTGTGCAGCTAAAGATCCACCCACCCAATGTTTTTTGTTTCAATTTCTTTCGTGATCTCCCTAGCTATCTCTTCTTCTTTTCGGGTTTTCGAAAAATGTAGGAACGTTTGAATGAATGTGTGAAGTTAAAAGAGAAAATCTAGAGGGACAGACTATGTGAGTGAGTGTGAAAAAATCAACAAATAGGAATCCGATGAGTGAGTAAATCAATCAAATGGTGTTTGTGTACAAGTGTTGTTTTTCCTATATGTATTTTGTTTATGCAACAAAGAACAGATTATGCTAAAAAAAATTCCCAAACCCAAATAAAAGAATCAAAGAATTTTAATAAATTCCTACAAGAAGAACAAGATCATCGGATTCCGAAACGTTCAGAGGAAGCTCATTGGGAAGAAGAAAAGGTGTGATTTTGCATCACCATGGAGAAAAAAACGGAGTGGCGGATGATCAAACTCTGAGAAACTTTCAGGCCCGGACCAGCATTTGAATCCTCCATGGAGATCACCACCATTGCTGAAGCAGAACCCAGAAACCCTTTAAGCTTGCATGCATGAAAAAGATGAAGATTCAAGCAACTCTTTCTCTCTCTCTTTCTCGTCTCTCTCTTCTCTCTCTCTATCACTCTCTCTACCCAAAAGAACCAAAAACCATAGAACCCTTGTGTTTTAATATACTAATAGCGCTTTTGATTCTCTCTCTCTCTCTCTCTCTCTCTCTCTCTCTCTCTCTCTCTAGACAATCTCCATGACTGTCTCGATCATGGAATTTTTTATTCAATTTTGTAAATTGTGTGAAAAAATGGAGGGCAGGGAGGAGTGAAAAGGGTGTTGGGAAAAGACCGAGGGGGAGTTGGGATTTGTGGGCCGTGTGATTGAGATCCGACGGCAGAGAGTGATGGGGTATATGACCGTTGGGGGCTGTCGGTGAAATATTACCGTTGGGGGGAGGGGTTTTGGTGTACGGAAATAGGGTTTAGTCTTTTTTTTTTTTCTTTTTGGGAGGGGGTGCGTGGAGTCTGCTAATATACACGTGGGGTGCACGTGCCTGTGCTGCCTGCACTCCACTCGACCGTTCGGGTAGAGTCATCATTGAGGCTTTTTGGATTTTGTTTAATTTCCACTTAACTTAATTACGTATGCTTTAACTTCCTTAACTTCTTTCATGGGCCCTCTGACCAAGCAGATTTTGACACGTGGTGATCAAAGCTTCTGCCATGTGTACCTTCTTCCACTTTGTACTTATTTTTATTTTTATTAACACATGACAGAATATCATCACAAGGGAGTTCGAACTTAGAATTTCTTCCAACATGAGGAGTGTTATCGGCAATTGTTCATTCATGTACTATTGATTTCTACTCATAAATACTCGTGACTTAAACCCACAATGGGCCCATATGCATCAAACACCGGCTTCTCTTTCTGGATCAAATTCACTTCCAACGTAGGGCACACTTGACCCTGCGTCACTTGATGTATCATCGAGGAATAAAAACCTCTCAGTCATGTGCCCACGTACAATTGATTTTAGCTTCCTCTTTTGAATGTCTAGTTTATACTTAATTATGTAGTTAACTTCATGTGTTGTCTCACTTGCAAACAGCGTATTGGGTGAGTGCATTATTAAGTTATGCATAACCAAAAAAATTAAGATTGTCCAGCAGGTGTATATCTAGCATAAGAATGCTGAATTTGAAGGTAATTTATTATTCATCGTTACAACTTTATTTTATAAAAATTTGTGAATTAAGATGAGTAGGGAGAATGGAGGAGGCTTGGTGTGAAGAGATCTAAAGGTTTGAAGGGTTTTTACAGAGAAAAATAAGGAGATCATAAGATTAGATAATGACACATGAGACTATATGAATGGTCGATAATCTTACTAAAAATCTGAGCGGGTATTACGAATGGAAAATGACATGTGGCATTACATGACTGGTCGATAATCTTAGCAAAAATCTACGACGATAATGACATGTGGAGGATAAGACGAAGAAACCATTAAAAATTAAAAAATATATTTGTGAATAATAATAATCGTCATTGCCCTTACCCTTCCTCCTTCCAAATTGATGAACTTGTACAAATGCAATTATTGTTTAGAATGAAAAATAAGGGTAATTTTATTGCCGTTGCCTGCCATTGCCTTCTAACAACTTATGGAGATGCTCTAACATAAAAAATAAAAAATAAAAAGAAATGTTCCAAAACCTAATATGGTGGGATGGGGAGAGAGAGAGAGAGAGAGAGAGAGAGAGAGAGAGAGAGAGAGAGAGAGAGAAGGTACAAGCCTAGGAGGGGCAGTTTGGTTTGGCTTTTACCATGCCACATGATTGATATTGTAAAAATAATATCCCCAAATGCTACAAATTGGATGAAATTAACCGAATACGTCATGATTTCTGCTAACTCTCTTGATTTGAAAAGACAAAAAGTGAAACTGTGAAAGTAGAGATGCTGTAAAATGTATATCGTTGATAACACCAAAAACAAATCACCAAAACGAAGTTGCCGCGAAGGAGGGATGATGAAATGGAAACAAATGATAATATTCCTCCACACCCAAAAATACTATATCTCTTAGCACCATTTCTTTACCGTTTACCCCTTTCACTTTCTACTTTGTGCTTTTTAGAGTATTCGGATGCAGAGTTAAAAATAAAAACAAAACCAAATAAAAGAGCAGTTCTTCGAATTCCACGCCTGTATTTCACACGGTACATTCTGAGTTCAATTCTTAGCACTGGTGAATCATATGATGGCAGCCAGGAGGAGGTTGAAATGCATATGTGAGTCTTTTCGGCCCTCAAAATGGTAAACTGTCGTGACGAAGCCACCAGCTAGTCCCCTTTTAAGAGGAAAAAAAATGGAGCAATTCTCAACCTCCAAGGGGAGAGACTTCGATGACACAAGTATAACATCCCTACGGCGTCTCTAACTGTGAAAGTTGCTCTCCTCACAAAGCCTTAACAGTATCAAGTTCAATATAGGTCGGCCTCTACACCCAAATGTTCCAACCGGATCTTCATTCTCCTTGTCAAATTATGATTTTACATGTGCATAAAAACTCTTCTTTTCAAAATTTTAAAAAACAAATTTCTATAATGCTCCAGAGTAGCAGAAAAGATTTTAAAAGGATTTTTATGATTCTTCGAAGTATCCGATACTCCCAACATTTTAACTGTTTGATCTTTGATCCAAACACACAAAAGACTTGAGACTTAATGGTTAAAAAACTTGGGATACTCCGACGCAACATAAATTTTTTGTATATTTTGATTAGTTATTGACATCTTTGATTTGCAAGTACCAAAAGTGTACATACTACGTTTACGGAGCCAACTAGTGTTTGATCCGACCTAATGCCGATGTTGAGTGATGGGTGGTCGGAAATCGTGTCTATAAGCACTAGCCATTTCACATCTTATGATCAATTCTCCCACATCTTAAAGCCACAAGATGAACAAACACAACGAAAAATCATGCAAAATAGCGGTAGTAATAAGAAAACGACATCAGAACACATCGTTGAAAATTCCGAACGCACAGGATTGAAGTTCAATCTAATGTAGTACCACAGATATAGAAAACATTCCCCGAAACTCGTTAACTATAGTGGTACTGATGGAAACATAAAATGACCTTAATTATTCTGCATTTAAATTTGATTCTGCCCATGTCCTCAAATCCATGTATGAAGCATTTCATCCAAACACCCCCCAAAAACCAATTGAAAACCAGGATTTCATTCAACAATATATGCAGATAAAATAAAACTGTGTTCTACCTTTCTACATTTTAGAGCCAGCTGCTATATCGACTCCAAAAACAAAGCTTCTTGTTTGCTGGTAAGTCCAAGTTCATTCAGAGTCAATGCACTTTCTCCTTCGCTAAAAGCACGCCTGGGGAATGGCCTCACCTGTTTACAATTAACATATTGAGATGTTTAGGATTCATAGCATTCGTACGCAGTTTTGTTCTATTTTCTCCGTGAAAACAATTAAATCAGTATAACAATTTGCAAAGATTGACAACATGGAATCACTGAAAGTTAAATGGGTATTGAATAAATTGCAAACTTTACTCACCACTCTGTAAGAGCCGGGTTTGACCCTTCTGCCAATGTCAATAAAGTCGAAAAGAGACTGCAAACAGTCACACTCTTGTTTAGCAAGGAGGATGGGCAAAGAGTTAATTCAGTTAAAGACATGTACATTCACAACAATTACCTGCAGCTTGTCTGTCCTGAGAAATCGACGGCCATGGCGGCTGCCATCTGGCATTCGCACCAGAAGGGTTACAGCATTCTCATCATCTGATGCTGGTTCTTGAGGGAGAGTAGCTTCTTTTGCTGCTAATTGTCTCTCCAATCCCTGCAAGGAAGGCTCATAGATAATGAAGATATTAGCAACTCTGAAAGTAGAACTCACTAAAAAATGAGTTGTCCAATTATGTCTCAGTGTCAGTACACACGAACATATGCAGTGAATGCAAATTTTTCATATTAAATTACTAATTGCCCACCACATTCGGGAATTGTAATACCATCTGAGCAGAAAGTGTCAATCATACCAAAAAAAACTCCGACACTAAATCCCTGGATGAAAACCAGAATTTCCAAAATGCTTAAATTCGTAGTCTTCTTTTACATAAAAGTAAACTAATTATTGTCCATTAAGTTCTTGATTCAGTCTCCATAATAAACTTTAGTTCCTAACTCCGGCTGGCTTAAAAATACAGAATACTATATAATTCATTGGAGTAGAAACTAGTAGTCATTTTCCATCTCAAATGTCAAAAAGTTTGTAATTTTATTGGCAAAACAACACCTACAACTATTTATAGAGAAGTGGCTCCATTCATTCCCATCCTAAATTTAAAAAAACTCATTCATTTTAAAATTCCCACTTCTTATCTTTTTCAATTTAAAAAATGAAGAATGAAAATAACAAAAAGTAAGGGCGGTGAACTTTTCAAATTTTGAGAAAAATTGAAAATAAAAGAAAAATAGGATAGGAAAAAATGTTCAAGTGAAAGGGTGGGATGCGCATATGGAGTAGAGCCACTTTTTAGAAAACTCACTAAATAAATTAAAATAAATGAATAGAGAAAAAGGTCCTGTTTAGAGCTGAGTTGATTAATCATACAACATACTGCTAATTAGAATTATTTAAAAGGAAAAAAGCCGATGAACGATCTTTGCAAGAGTGATATATGTAGAGAAAAGGACAGAGAGTAACATAACCAACATCTAATAATCTAAAACTAATAAAAGCATATGTGCGTTATGTAGATATGGTACCTGCTCCTCCTCGATTTTCCTCCTCGATTCTTCCTCTTTTAGTCTGTTTTCTTCACGACGAGCTTCAGCTTCCTCAATAGCCTTCAATTCTTTTTCTCTGTCAGCTTGAAGTGATGCAAGATATTCATCGTCCTGCATGTATCAAGTTAGTACAACCAGTCACACCACTTTTGGTGGCCAACTTTCAGACATTATTTCCAGTATTTAAACCTGTTGTTCACGTATCAACCGCTGCGCTGTAAGAGAGGGTGAAGGAGGACGAGGTGATGGCCAGACATATGAACTGTCAGGCCGCATAGCATAGGGAAGGCGATATCCAGTCCCTTCAGGAATTCCACCAAACATTGCAGCCTCAAGCATCACTGCTTCGTCATGCTCCTCTGAAGAAATGCCTCCCCACTTCAATTATAAAAACAAGGTCCAGTTTTACTTGGTGTAAACATTTATCAACGATTAACAACAATTTCCAACACTCATCGGAAATTATAATATCATAAAGAAGAGGATACCTCAGAAGGGAAGACGCTGTCACTGTGCCTAGGATGACTACCCATATCCTGCTCTCCAGGACTTGAAGGTGTGTTATCCTCATCAGCTCCAACTTCTTTTGCAGTCTCCACATAGCCAGAAGACATGCGCATGGACCTATGTCTGACAAGAGGCTGCTCCTCCACATCTTCAGTTTCTTCTTGGATGGATGAGCTTCCTGTCTCCAACCTAATACACTTAAACCACCCTCATCAGATATAATGTTATAACACTTCAATAGCAAATAGCAACACAAGAAATATACCTTCCATTTGATGCTGCTAACTTTCCCAGCTCCACCTCAGCTTCCTTAGAAGGTACAGTTTCTGATGGGCCAACATTTTCCTCCTGGCCACGCAATGTTTTCTCTTGCTCTGCTGTCTGGACTCAGTTCATGTTAAACGACATAATATGGATACCAATAAGGAAAATAAAACAAAAAAGGAAAGCAAACCTTCAGTGACAATGAAACTGCATGTGCAAGTTCAGGATCCTCTAGTTGAGGCGGCCTTTGCTGAGGCCCATTATCATCAAACTGCGGCATCAAGAAGAGAAGCAATACAAAGACAATCACTTAGTATATAAACCATGAACACAAGGTCCAACCCAACAGCTGTAGGCTATTGCACATACACTTGAAGCACCAAACTGTTGATTTGGTTGGTTTTCTTCAACTTCGCATTTTGAAGCCTCAATTGCAGCTTGAATCATTTCTTCTTCAATATCATTGCTATAATCCTGCGAATCATCAAATCGAGGAGCACTATGTCCAAAATCTGGGTGATGGGATCCATCACCTGAAGACATATCTTGCGGTCCACTCCTTTGCCCAGCCTGAACAGTTGGGGCAGCTGGAATATCATCATCATCTTCCTCATCGATTATAACAGTCCCAGGGATACCTGGGCCATATCCCTGCTCTGTTCCAGTGACATCATCAATGATAGGATCACGGCCAGAATGGCCAGATGGCTGATCGCCATCTTTGACTTCAATGGGGATCTCCCTCACCTCTCTTGGATGAGTAACAAATGGAGTATGGTTTGTAAAATCTGTACTACTATCAAATATGGTTCTACCAAAGTATGGATTAAGACTAGAAAATGGATTCATATCACCAGTTGCAGATGGAAGTGATAGAGGATCTCTCCGAGGTCCAACTGGAACTGGATCATCGATATCCATAAAATCATCTTGAGCTGAAACAGGTGTATCATGCACACTGGACATGAAAAGGCATAAATGTTAGAGCTGGAGGCAACGTCCAATAGTTGATGATATGTCATACTAAATATTTAATAATGAAAGCATACTTCACCGATGTGCTTCTATCTCCTTCAGTAAAGTACGCATTCGCAGCTGCATTGAGATCGCCACCATGCTCCTAATTGCACGCAAATACAACAGAAGATCTATAAGAAATAATAAATAGGCCAACATGCTGAAGAATTTATTTTTTTATTCATTTTCGACTTAGTTGTCTAATAAGTCAAACAGGAAAGAGCTTCCTCAAAAATCCAAGAGACTAAAACATAAACCTACTCAAATATAAGTTAAATAGTTTGCTTGTAACAGTAATTGGGTAAGAAATAACCATAGTTCATATGAAGGTTGTATAACTTGTATTAGATGGAGCTGAAGTAAGTTGTCTTTCTCACTACGAAGTATTGAGGTATCCAACTCCAAGAAAAAAACAGTTGCAGCATAGATACAACCAGATACATTCAGCATCTATAGTCACGGTACCAACTTATCAATGGCTGTAATCAGATACAGTTGAACCGACTATTCAACACCCAAAAAGTTGTGCAGGTACCAGTACATTCACAAACCCTCTAACTTCAAATAATCCAACGTCTAACCAAACCGTTCACTACCTCTAATACCCATATTTCTAGCATTTAACTGATCAAAGAGAAAACTAAAAGCATAATCCTTTAACCGTACAATGGTAATCTCACTATGCTAAAACAACCATCTATCCTCTACCCGCCGTCCATTCACAACCCTAACAAAAATCTTCAATTTCTTTCGTGATCAATCGAGTAGCGCAAGTAACTCCGTTTCTACTTCAGATTTCCATAATCAAGAGCCCACCATTTAACTATAATTTTTCAATAACTTTAGCAAAGAGTAGTTCGCTGATGAATAATACAATCAAATAGCAATCCAATTAATACACACTTTATCTCAACGAACTATCGTCCACATCCAAATTTCAAATATTCTAAATAAACATCAATCCAAATACTCTACAACTCAAAATTCCCAATTAAAATTCACAACCCAATGCAACAAAAACCCTAATAGCAACATTACCCTAGAAATCGAGTATTAATTCCGCGATTCGGATTAAAAGCTCAGAATTGAATTGGGAGTTGAAGAGTTACCTCGAGCTTTTGCACGGCAATGGTTTCGGAAGCGCCCGTGATGTTGATGAAGGTCTCGATTGCTTCCTGATTAGGCCTCGCCATGGAAGAACTTCAAGCAATTTTTGGAGCTCCGATTCTCAGTGTTTGCTGGTTTTTATGATTTCTAAATTTTGTTCCGGAGAGTTGGTAGTAAAATTAGTAAGAGATATTTATGTGTGGAAAATATGGGCTGTATTCTCTGTGTTTATGTGTATACATATATAGAGGGGAAACTAAGGCCGTGTTTGGAATACAGTTTGTTTGGGATTACAAAAAAAAAATAAAAAATATATTCTCGAATTAACGACAATATCTATACTAAGAGAAGGAGGGTGAGCTTAGCCTCACAATGGTTTATCGATGATGTGGTTCAAATTCGTCTTTGGCGAGAATCGCACCTAATATCTTTCACTTACAAATGAAGAGGAATACCACTAAACCGTAGTACAATGACAAAAACTTTAGTATTAAGATTCAGTAATATTTCGCTTTACTTGTAAATTAAAGATACTAAGTTCGATTTGTGCGAGAAACAATGGTTATGAAAAATTTATAAATAACGAGGTTAAATTAATTGAATTCTTGTTGAGACTTTGGGTTTCATTTCGGTTGTAGGTGTAACCAAATCACCATTAAGAATATGGAAGAAAGAAATAATAGAAGTCGACTATCAAAGTTGATATAAGTAGTATGATTCGTCTTAATTATTCTAACTCGTTTAGTGTGTGACTTAGACCGGTTTCTTGCATATGTCGTTGTATTTAAACTAAAAAAAATTTAGCAAAATCAGAAAGTTTAAATGGTGAAACTGGCTTTCGGTCGATCTTCTCTAGTCTCCCACGTCTCCCTCTTGAAGGGCAAAGCGTCGGAGACACACCGCACAAGCGCACCCGGATAACTTGTTGACAATTGACACATCGCACAAGCACACCCGGATAACTTGTTGTCTAAGCAGGCTATAAAGGACACATCAACTTGGGTTTAATAAAAAATTTGCATACTAGGCATGGGGCTCCTTTCTTTTGGAAAAGAAAAAAGATAATGAGAAGAAAATTTGAAATCTTAGAAGCTCGTAATAAGTGGGTCATAAATTTTGAGTCAAACTCGTACAGTATGTCAAAAAGTTTTAGCTCAATGATTCTTATAGAACATGGCTCTCACAGCCAAGGTCTAAAATATCGATGATATCGGAAATATCGGTAGTCCAAAAACACAGAAATTTCAACGGAAATATCGGGATATTATCGATATCAAAAAAATTGAATAAAAACCACGGAAATTGTAAGAAAAACTTGAAATTTTTTATTGAAACTTTGCAGGATGTTTATTTAGTCAATTATCTATTAGTTTATCATAAAAAATTGGAAGGAAATGCATTGCATGATGGACTTAACTGATTTAAGTTGATTATATAGCGAGCTGGCAAACATTGTGAGTATAGTGAGTGTAGAAAATATATAAATATTTTAGCATATTTTCACAAAAATATAAGTGATATGGTGGTCAAGGTGTTGAAGGAGTAAAATGGGAGGGGTTCAAATCCCTTTGGTGTTTTTTTAAATATAGAAATTTAAAAAATACAGAAATTTCGATGGAAATATCGATGACATCGGAAATATCGGTAGTCCAAAAACACGAAAATTTCGATGGAAATATCGGGATATTATGGATATTTTAGACCTTGCTCACAGCTATTTGTGAAAGGCTTAGCTTTGGTTGTAAGTTATATTGCAGGTGAAGTTGGGTAAAGCAGTGTATTTTAATCTTAACACTAAATTTAAAGCCCTATTCTCGTAATTTATATATATTTAATATAATTATCACGTCGTTTGTCAAACAAACAGACAAAACAATACGTCCAATTGTACTAAAACTCTATTTATTTGAGAAGATTTGGTGTTCATATATCATATAAACATACTATAATTTATACTTGTCTCATCAAGTATTGTACATTCACGTGAATTAATAATTTTATTTTAATAAATATAAATTATATATAAAAAAAAGGGACACATAGATATATTCTCGGTACTACTTTGAATTTCTTAATTTGTTTGTTGTGTCTCTAAAATTTTATTTTCGAATGATTGAGATTCCAAACTTTGTTTATGTTGTTCATACCATGACAAAAACAAAACAGAGTTAAAGGAGAATGATGGTTCTTTGGTTTGATATAGAACATTGCAAGCTGTGTTTTAAAATTTCAGTAGCCAATATGTAAGTTGTCGACCAGGACCCGACTTGCTAGAGTGCTAGAGATTTGCACTTTGACGATGAGGGCATCATCGTGAGGCGAGTGAACATCTTCTAGATCTCGATCACAGAACATGGGGATGTTGGAATCTATGGTTAGTGATTTGTTGATAGAGGCCACTATTCTTAGTTTCTTGCAAGCCGTTGTTCTTTCTTTTCAGGTGTTCCCCATATATTCTTGCTCACCATATATGCAGTTCACTCCAGAGAATGCTTCTTTTCCTATGCATGGGACAGGGTGGAGACCCTGAAGCCTTCTGGACTTCCTGCAGTGCTTCTCATGAGCAGGGCGCTGAGGCGATTCTTCGAAGGTCAAATCGATTACTTTTGTGCTTTAGGTTGCTAATTCTTTGAAGCAAGAAACGGCTTCTTTCAGGTCCTCGATGAGCGTTTTCATGTTGACGAGTCTTGCGAATTCTATGACCAACAGGCTTCCCTGGACGTTTTCTAGGGATGGACAGATTTCCATGCCGTATTCCCACATGTAATCCATGACGGTGGTCCCGTCATATCCTTGGTTTACAACGTCTTAGAGGGTAACTAGGCCATCGTCGTTAACCGAGCTTTCAGACATGTCAGTTGGTAGAATAATTTGGCCAAGAGGAATAAGAGTTAAACACTCAATGAAAGCACCAATTGTTGGAACCAAATTCGCGCACCGTCGTGTGTGGGGAAAGTGCTCAAACTCGGCTACCTGCAAAACAGTAAACAACCGTGAGCAAGCCTAGGACTTGAGGGTGTACCGGCCAAAGGTCTCTAACAGTCAAGTCAGTGAATAGTTTTAGACTCAAGCAGTGGATAAGAAAGTTCAAATGTTTAGATTCGTTACCAGAGATAAACCCTAGACGAGTGTACTTATACTGTGGAGAGAGAGACCGTTTTAGAATATAATCCTTATTCTAAGCCGAAAGAATCCTAGAGGATATCTAAAAGTAGATATTGCATCCTCTTAGGACTTATGATTACTTGCGGCGCACACCAATTTCTAGATTGTAAGAACTCCAACACTTAAAGGATCTGATTGTTGTCCATATCCGGATCAAATAGTGTCTTGCGGAACAAGTACGGTTATCTAGCGGAGTCGCCAGGACTCTTCAATCTTTCTCAATTCTTTAATGTTCTTTGATTCTTTCTCAATGTTGTTAACATGGTATCAGAGCCACCAGGCTCATGCCATGGATTCTGGTGGTTCCGTTTTCATTAGATTTCATCATCTTCTAGTTTTATTTCTCTTCCGTTAAGTTCTTTAGTTCTTATGCAATCGTTCTCTATTTTTTTTTTCTCTTCATCGTTCTGTAATTTCTAGGTTATTTTTCCTTCTAGATTGTGCGCAGAGATTGTTGGGGATATATGGGTTTTTGAAATTGTGGTGTAATCTGAATGCAGTTGGCTAGTGAGTTCTTGCCTATCACATGTTCGATCTTATGCGTCAATGAAATTTAGTGTTAGAACAAGCGATCTTGCATGCCATGTGTTTGAGATCAACTATTTGATGGATTGCTCAAGTCAGAGATTTAAGAAAGGTTCTATAGTCAATCATATGTGATATATTTGAGTTTTTGTATGATTCGTTTATGAATTCTTGGTTCAATTGATCTATGACCCATGTTGAAGAAATTCAAGAGATGTCCAATTATGTGAATGAAAAGCTCATATCTTTGGTTTTTGATTATGGGTTTCTTTGTGTCTAATGGAGTTGCCAAAATTTTATGGAAATTCGTGACACTCGTTAATTGTTTGCCATGGGTTTGTCACTATGCCTAAGAGAACTGGGTTTTTTTGTTGGCCTTTTCATTTTGCTGTGAAGATTTCAATGGAGCGAGAGAGTGAGATCAGAGATGTTATGGACTCAATCGATTGCATTTTGGAATCAATCCATTTGGAAGTAGCGGAACAATATGGGAAAATTCCTCCAATTGGTGATTTCTCTCTATGATCCTCTAGTGGTTGCTTTTGCGTCTCCCAAGTTTGGTAACTTTCTCTTAATTCACCAAAATCTTAATTCTTGATAACTTGATGTATCTACCAGTGATTTGTGTTAATTGGAGATATCGTCTATATATCCAATTGCTCATGTTTCTTTGCTTGAAGACTACTGTATTCTTAATTGCTTCTTGAATCTTGCAATTGCTATTGCTGACTTGTGCCAAACTGAGAAGTAAGATATCTGGGAAGATTTTTAAGAAGTATATTGAGGAGGAAGTATTTTTATTCCATCACAGCCTATAATATCAAGTCTAACAAGCTTAGTTGTTGCATGTATCTACTATAACTCCGGTTTTGTATGTTTCTTAAAGCAATGAAATTTGAAGAAGTTTTTTATGGTAAATCCCACGAAGGGTAATCCTACATAGATGTTAATTTGAAAATGTGAAGGCCGATGCCATTGTTAAAAGAAGTTGTTTCTGGTAAAATCCACAAAGGGCGATCTCGTGGTACTATAGTTAAGGCCGATGCCACACTATAGTTTGTTAATTTTCTGTTGTTGTAAATATTAAAGGCAGAAGCCAATTTTGAATGAAATTTTTTATGGTAAATCCCGCGAAGGGTAATTCCGTTTAGAAGTTGATATACCAGCATGTGGATGTGTTCCAACTCCTTTATAGAAGGCTATTATTTTTGAATCCCTTATTAGAGGCAGAAGAATCTTTGGTTAGAGGCAAAGGAATACAGGATGTCATGGTTTCTGGATATGTGCTTCATAATTGTTTCAAGTCTTGGAGAATTGGTTTCTGCATTCTGTTTTGGTTTGCAGAAAGATTTTGTGTTCCCAGAAACTACAGCGAAGAAAGCTGAAAAGCAGCTCATTAAGAAATGTTTGAATTCTACTGTTGCTGCTCATTTATCCAACTGTTTGCATGCTTAGGTTTAGTTGTATTATGTAAGAACCCGTACTTTTAAAAATATATTTATACGATTATTTGAAGGTAACGTAGAAATTTGTATATTTATTTTATTACAGATAAATATACAACTTATTTTTCTAGCTTTTGTTTGCTGAATGTTTTCATATAGCTTAATTTGTAGATATACGAGTAAGCTTATTATAGCTTTTGTAGATACATGAGATTAAAGCTGGAGGTGGCATTGAAATTGCATTCAATGGACGGGTGCGTATGACTTATGAAATTTTAGCATGAGCTGTCGATACAAGGACTTGGGTTATCCAATTGGAGCAAAAGCTTATCATGGGTTCTAGGCGAGGAAAGCAGTGGAAAAAGCCCATTTGCTACCATTCGTTGATCTCAGAAGGGGCATCCCTCCATTCACCGTTCTCGGGTTCTCTCAGTGGCATCTTCTTTACCCTGCCTTCCCCTATTTGCTCCATCGTGACAATAACTTTTGTGCTTTCTTCCACCCCATAGAACCTACTCTATTCAGATTGACTGGGTCCTGCGATTTTGTGATAATCTTTCATGGAACTGACTTTTGTTTGTTTTGGTTGGTCTGACGTCAAATTGTTTGTTTTGGCTTGCTGCGCATGATATGAGCTTCAAATGAGATAATTTATGTGTGTTAATACTTTTATGCAGGTATTTCTTATGTTCTGGGTGCACAGTTGTTACCTTATTCCAATGGTGGCCCTGGATCGCATATGCACTATTAATTAATTAATTTATTTATTTTTAATTCTTCCTTATCCCTTCTCTCTCTTCCTTCTCACACTTCTCCCGGGACTCGAGAGTCATAACAACAACATTCGAGCTTTGCATGTTCGAATTTACCACTCTATCAAATAGTTCAATAAGCCCAGTTTACGGTGGGTTTTCAGACGAAGATGCGAGTTTTTTCTGGCCAATTTCAGGCCTTTCCTACCTTTTTTGGGTCCGGCAAAGGTAATAGGCATACAACAGATTTTTTTTTTACTTACTTTCAAAATTATTTTATAAGTAATTTTTGTATCTGTGAATTGCTTGATTCAAATGTTATATCTTATCTGCATATTGAGGTTTTCTGGATAAAGGTTCTACACTCCACAATATTGATATAAGGCTAGAGTTTGACGATGTACTAAAACCATCTAATTTGTCTAATGGACCGCCATAGATGTTGGCCACAATGCTTGAAGTGGAACCATGTAATATATCCTACAAACATGGGAAGAGAACGATGCTCCATATCGAGTTTTAAGAGATCACTTCAATCTGTTAGAGCTTTGCATACAATGGCTACATATATATATATATACACACACACACACATGCATATAGATATATATACACATATTCGATCATGACAACCAAATTAGAATCGATTACTAATCTGTGGTGAATTGGATACATTCATTTTATGTAATAATTTCTTATTCAAATGAATAACCATTAGATCGAAGTTCAAATTTTGTAGTTTCTTTTTTCCGTTAAGATAATGTTCTATAGTTAGACATATGTTGTTCGACGTATGGATATTTTGCAGATAATGAATCTGGAGCACATAAAACATCTACCATACCGTAGTTTATGTAGATGCTTTCGCATGGATGGATAGTCACGATTTATGAATCAATTGGTATATGACTATTATGCCACATCAACTTCTCAATGTTTTTAAAGTTATACTGAACTGTTTCTTGCGTTAATTATTCTTCTGTTAATTATTTTGCAGCATCCTTATGTGCAGTGTACATGATTTTAGTGTTGGAGCCCTAGCCACATATGTTGGCCAAGTAGCTATGCCATCCCTCATTGCCCTTTTTGGAGCTGCCACTACTGCTATGGTAATTTTCGCTTCTTAATCTTTGTAATAAACTACATTATGAAATTGATGCACACATTTAACAAAGTGAATTTACATTTTGTTCTGATAATGCAAATTAAACGGTGAGGAGTTCCTTAAGTTCACCTCGGTGGGTTTTTTTGACGAGGATCCCAGTTTTCTCTGGCTGATTTCAGGACTTTCCGACCATTTATGGGTCCGAAGAAGGTAAAACTCTACACCCTGAATTAGTGTAGGTTGTGAATTCAGCTCACTTGCAGATAGAGTATTTAAATTAAATAGTAAGTGTTGAGTCCTTTAATACTCCAACTTCCATTCGTGGCTTTCTAGAGTTCGTATAGCAATCAATGATTCAAATATATCTACATACGAATGAAAATAACTAAAATGAAACTGTGGTGAACTGGGCAAAAAGACGACTTTACAATTTATTACAGAGCTGGGCAAAAAGGCAACTTTGCAATTGGTCACCAATGAGGGTGCAACCACTTGCAACTGGTTACACAGCTTCCTATGAGTTTAATTCTTAAACTTTTGAGTGAATTTTTATGTTTTTTTTGTTTATCATTTTTGTTATCTTTGCTGTTGTTCTGCATTTTTTTTTAAATTTTTGTACGATTTTTATCCAATGTATATGTGTAGGCACTCAAATTAGAGTTTTCTGTTTTTATTTTGAAGAAGGAAAACGATGGAAAGATAGGACTCCTATAATATTTCGGTTTTTTGTGGTTTTCAAGTTTTTCCTTGGCTTCAATTTTTGTTTTTGAATCTGTATGTAATGTTTGCATTGACCATTTCATTGTTTTCGGCTCTTAGAAATTGCAGTTGTCAATCTGGATACTGGCACCGATGCATTGCTGTTTCCTTTTCATTTTGTTTCGTGTTTTGTTGTTCTTAATTTTCGTTGTGTGATTAGTATAAGGGAGCTCCTATAAGGTTTTGGTTTTTTGTGGGTTTTCAAGCTTTTTCATGGCTTCAGTTTTTGTTTTTGAATCTCTGTAATGTTTGCATTTCATCGTTTTTGGCTTGCAGGAAAATTACATTTGTCAATTTGGATGCTGCCAACGATGCACTACTGTTTCCTTTTTCTTTCTTTTTTATTTATTTATTTATTATTTTTTATTTTTAGTGTTTTGTTGTTTGTAATTTGTAGTGTTGCATTGTATTTCAATGTAGAATGTTGAGCCTTTACGTGAATTTAGTGATGAATGTTTTGTGAACATGGAGGATCTTATAAAACTCAGTGATGTGATGGTGGAGCACTCTCTTGGTCCCAATGGAGGTTAGTGTTCTTTATTGAATTTATAAAAGTTCAATACTTGGATAAAGTAAACAGTGGGTTTTTTCTTTTTGGTTTGGGAATGAAGAAGGAAAGCAATGGAAAGATGGGAAGTTATTGGACTCTAGAATTTTTCTTTTGAACATACGTGACAATTTGGAGAAGTTAGGTGGTCGGAACAATGTTTACTGACTTATTTTTGTTATTTAAGCATCTAAGGACGATTTTCCGTTTACTACTCTTCCTTTATTTTTATTTTAGGGAGTGAGTTAAATGGAGTTAAATGTTCGATGTCAATGATTGCATCATTTCATAGGAGATTTGACATCTTTTATGTCAAATGATGAGTTTACAAACTTAATAATATTGTAGCGGTGACTGGTAATCTTTGTGTTGGAAGTATCTAATTTTATTGTTGATTATGGTACCAGTGGATCCACTTGAGTGCCAGATCTTGCAGGACATTGCTAATAGCGTTGTTGCTTGGTTAGCCAATAACTTAAGAGCAGCTGAGTCTGTATAGAACTGTAAATTTGAATTTCGAAATGGGTTTTTTGTGCAAATTTTGGGCGTTTTGTTTTCAGCCTTGAAAACCATCGTTTTCAGAAGCCTATGTACTCAAGGTAAGCAATTTATATTTTTTATGGATTTAGAGTTTTGTTTAAGTTTTATTATATTGGAGTTAAATTTGGTTGTTCCTCGGAGTTGATTTTAAGTTTATATTGAAGTTGAATTTGGTGGCTCCTTGGGGTTGATTTTGTTTAAGTTTTGGTGCATTAAAATTTTGTTTAATTTTTTTTTCATTTCGTTTATCTATTTCCCTTTGTGATAATACATGCATGTAAATGGAAGAGCTTTATCATATGCATTACGATGATGAAAGTAAAGCAACACTATCCAGAAGTAGTATGTAGGCAAAACCGTAGTATGGGGAAATAAGGACAACCTTTTGTTGAGTTCTACAGACAAGCAACTAATATGTCAGAATGGGCATCATTAAATGGTTTTGATAACTATTAAAAATCCATTTAATCTTTCAAGGTTCATTTGGTGAATCTGAAAAGGTCAAATGGCGTGGAACGTGGGTCGTTAAAACTATTATCAAGAGACGCATATGCAATCCTGTAATAATGTATGTTTGATATGAAATTTTTCCTTATAGGTTTCTTATTTGTTTCATCGAATTTAGGATGAAACTTTTAACAATCTTAGGTAATAATAGCTTGCTGCTACAATCTTGATACAAGATCGTCTCTTCTAAGGAGAACACTCCTGCGAAAACTTAGACATGTGATTATAGAGTATCTACCAAAAGTATCACTATCAATTGTATGATATTTGTAGATTGTAAGTGGTTTTGTTCTATTTTATATATTGACATACAACATTAAAATCCCAATCACACTCCATTGTAAACATGTTATCAATAGCAACGCATTTTGAGTTTAACATGGATTTCTTTTTACACAGTAGGATTATCTACAGAAAAGTACTCTAAAAATGGTTATAGCGGAGACCAGTATTCAGAATACAGTGGACAAGCCTTTACAAGCTAATCCTGCCGGTAATAGAAACTATGTCCTTTGATTCGCTGCTTGCATGCTTTTTGACAAGGATAGAAATTGAATTTGTAGTTCAGAATTAGTGTTCTTCTTGATGTCCAACAGTCTGGAAATAGTTTTTGGAATTGTAGTTTAGAATTAGTGATCTTGATTCATAACGAAAGGACTATAATTTCCTTCCTACAGTCCGCATGTATGTAAATAGTCACCTATTGTGTGTGTGTGTGTGTGTATATATATATTTACACATTTTACATGTTCTATACGGTTTTGAAACTCGAAGCATAAGAGACCTCTGTTTTCTGTATAGATATATTTCCAAAATATTTTAAACACCCGCAGCAACGCGCAAGCACATTTTCTAGTTACTACTATAAATAGGAGCCTTGCTCCATTGTTTTTGGAGCATAAAAAGAAGGAAACACGCAGAGCATGCATAGAAGGTTCAACGTAGAGAAAGGGAGTGAGAGTAAAGAGAGAAAGAAATAGGGTTTAGGGTTTGTTGTGTGGAGATTGTTAGTTGGGTTGTCTTGCCAAAGCTTGGATTATCAGGTAAGTGGTTTATGTAATATGTTTTCAAATATTCTTATTTTTCTGATAAACGAAAACCACAAACTATTGTGGATTTTATTTATTTATAAATTTTTATCTATTTCAAGTCAAGCATGTTGGATTTGTTGAAATGTTTTGGAGTTATTATATATCGTGATATGTGGATTATTTGGAAATGTTCATGGAGCATGAGAACTTTGGTGTTGCATTAATCCGAGGGATAAATGTAAACTGCACACGGGGACATTAAGGCAGATGGTCATTAGGGGTCATGTGGTGAGTTACAATTTATGAAGGATATAATGGACACGTAAAGGGATGATGTGATATGGAATTATGTGGCTAAAGCTTTGATATTATTATCCTATTTTATAGTGATTAAAATGGCAAGCTTTACTGGCATATTACATATTTTACTCACTGGGCGGCGGTGGTTGTTGCTCACCTCTCACCTATTATTTTACAGATGAGTTATTTGGCAAGACAGGTGCTAGAAGAGCTGAGGTTATGAGTGAGGAGAAATTAAAGGATTTTAATTTATTACTTTTGTACACCCTGTAAGGATTTTGGAGTTATTTTTAATAAGAGGAGTTTATTTTTCCAACCCGTGTCAATTTCCTTTTATTTATTAAGCTTTTAACTCACGTTTCGGATTCGAAGTTATTTTTCCACCGACCACGGGTCCAGGGCGTGACAGAATGGTATCAGAGCTCCGGGGATTAGATACCCCTAGGCTTGTGGTCTTAAGTTTTTCATTGTAGCCCAGTTATTAGATAACCTTGGGATACTGTGAAGCCAGTTAGGTTGAATTGAATTGAGCTTGTGGTCTAAGCTTTTAACTCACGTTTCGGATTCAGAGTTATTTTTTCACCGACCACGGGTCCGGGGCGTGACATATTAGCTCTTCATGATGCTAGTGATGTGTTCCTGGAGGTAGGGAAGATGTCCAAATACGGTGGTGCTGAAATGATTGCTAGCTTGGCATTTATAATTTTTGTATTGCATTGGATCTTACTGCAACTCATTTACCATCCACTCTGGATCCTTTAGAGTACAAGCTATGGAGTCATCCTGACATTGGACAAAAGCAAACACTCTATAGATGGACTAGTATTTTAGTGTGTTACTCTTCTATACTGTTACTTTTTCTTCACATTTTTGGGTGGGTATTGATTTATCAAACGCTTGTTAAACAAATCCAAACAAGAGGCCAGCTTTGTGATGACCTTCAGTTAGATAAAGTCTCACACTCTTTCACATTCCTATCAAGGATGCTTGAAAGAGATTGCACATCAGCCTTTAAAGAATAAAAGTCTGAAGCAATCTCAGGCTCAACAGTTCGCTTACATTGCTGCAATCTCAGGCTTGGTACCCTAGCTGAGATTGAGGGGGAGTGAAGACAGATGTCTTTGGATCATTGGTTATTGTGTAACCAATGCCACATCACCCTAAGTTGTTAGAATGTTTGTTAAGTGGTTAAATGAGTTGTGGTTGGTTAATTAGTTACTTTGCGGTTATTGTTCAGTATATAATGTACTTCAACTTACAAATGTAATCAGTTGTCATTTTTCCTCAAATATACACAAGTCTCATTTCTCTCTCTAAGTTGTTAGAATGTTTGTTAAGTGGTTAAATGAGTTGTGGTTGGTTAATTAGCGGTTATTGTTCAGTATATAATGTACTTCAACTTACAAATGTAATCAGTTGTCATTTTTCCTCAAATATACAGAAGTTTCATTTCTCTCTCTAGTTCTTCAATCTTTCTCAATTCTTTAATGTTCTTTGATTCTTTCTCAATGTAGTTAACACCTATTACCTTGGGATAGGGTGATGGTAGCACCGCTCATTCGTCAGATCTAGCTCCGCCCGGAGCCGGTGAGTCCATGACTGAACTTTTGAGGTAACTTTATTCAAATTAGCCTTACTTCAATCGTAGAAAAATCATGGTCCCACAATGCCCAAAACCAAAACTTCCGTTGTTCCTCCGTTAATAGCATGCACGTGAACCTTACATGTGAGGTTAAGATGGTCATTTCGTCCATTCCATAGTCGCTCTCCATTTAGAAGCAACTATGGAAGGGATGGAAAGAAAATGACGGGGCAGGTCATCGTAATGAAGAACCTCGAGGACCTTTTCACATGGGTGCCTTCAACTTGGAAAACATAAGAACGGAAACGCACCAGTACCGCATCGATCGTCCAAGGGCGAACATACCACCATCAATATGGATTTTGCAAACAATTCTGTGAAAAGATGTGACTAAAATTCATCAAACAAATCTTTTTGCTGTTTACTGAATCTTTCATCTCATCCATGGCTTAATTCCAACAAAAATGTATTCAAATTGCAATTGGCTTAAAAAGAAAACATGTTTGAAATTATTCCTCTTTAATTTGTGGACTTCAATTCTCAATAAAGAACATTTCACAAAATTCCATATCTGTCCTACAACATCAAATAACAAACCAAATAGGAGAACGACATCATTCATTATCCAGATTGAAACAACAATCTCACTAAAATTGACTACTCATTCTCAATAAAAGCGGAGTAAAAACACAGCATAAAAGTAGAAAGGTGAACGTGCAATTTCGACTACCTCCGTTACATTATGCGCGCAGAAGCAACCCATCCGTGAGAACCACAATCTGCGTCAGAAGCACCTGTTGCCATTTCATCCCTTCAATAGTCGCTCTCCATTTCATCACTCCCGTCATTTCATCGTCCCAAACCCAGTTGATTTGCTTCTAAATAGAAGAGCGCCTATGGAAGCAATGAAATGACCATCTTAGTCTTACATGTGAGACTCACCTGCAAACTGCTAACGACTAACGACGAACGACATAAATTTCGGTTTTGGGCATACGTCCAAACAAACTTCATTACAAGGGTTTAAATCTTAATTTTTTTACCACATGGCCTATCCTCCGAATACTTTATTACCACGTGATCTTCTATTTATAATCTTAACTATTTATTTTCTGTACCACTATCAAAGCTAGGTACAATTTAAGAAAAATTGATAAATAACACACAAAAAGAACAGGGAAAATCAGTTCTACAAAAAAAGAAAAGAAAAAAAAAGAATAGGGAATAGACTTCCATGCTCATCACTCCTCAGCCCTCACCCGGCAATCAAACAATCTGAAATAGTGAAACGCTGCCGTTCTATACCTTTCAAACTCGTCCGAGTCGTCTCCGTCTCTCTCCCCCAGTGACCTCGCTCCCAAAAAACACAGCAAAGCTGTCAGAAAAATGGAGGCGAAGACAGAGGAGCAGAGCACGAAGAGGAAGAAGCAGCAGCACGGAAGCTTCTGGCCATGGCTGGCGGCGTCAGTTTTATTCAGGCTCGTCCTCATCTACTTCCCCAAAAATCTCAACCTCTCCTCCCGCCCCGAAGTCTCCACTCCTCTCACCAGCCTCCGCCGCCGTACACACGCCCTCTCTCTCTCTCTAGCTTCCCAAAAACCTAAATTTTCACCTATCTTCTAATTTGCTTTAATTTGGTAATTGTTTTGCAGTGGCTGAGGGTTACTGGTTGAAGCAATCGTCAATGTCTCCATATGCAGGATCTATGTACCATGGATCTCCTTTGTTACTCTCACTTCTTGGGCCACTCACCGTCAAGCGGTACCGTTTCAGCTAAAGCTTTTTCCCTTTTCCAAATTTTGTTCCCATTGGCATTACTCTCTGTGATTTGTATTGGGTCATGTTTGGTTTCATTGAATCCCAATTAAGTAAATGTGAAATTTTGGTGGTGGATTTTTTTCTTTTTGTTTATCAGTTGGTAATTTGTTGGATATTTTGATTGGTGCTGCAGAATTGAAGGGCAACCCAATCATCTTCTCTGTAGGTAAGAATTATCTTGCATCTTTTCCGTAGTTCCCTCTCTGTGCCGCCCATTATACGAATTCATGTGCTACATGATATTTGGAAAGTCTATGTCGCAGCATGACAACCCCTAATAGTTCTCCATGATAGTGCATTCTAGTCAATATTGGGAATTTGCATAGCAGTATAATATGATTTGTCGGATTTTTTTTCCTTGTACTTTATTTGATTTTAGTTGAGAACTTACCAAACCGAAAACACGTCCACAGGCTCAATTGTGACAACAAATTCATCTTTATGTCATATAAACGTGGCACATTACACATATAATTTAGAGTTCCGTAGTTTTCTTTCGTTGTTTGACTTATTCGGAATATCTAGTCAGACAGTTGATATCAACACATTTTGGGATACAGTTTGGTTTTTGTGGTTGCAGATATATTGAATGCCATGCTTATTCGTGCTACTGGTCAGACTCTTCAGGTTGCATACCGGCAGAGTTTGAAGTCACTAGATCTTGATACGATATCAGAAAGCAGTGGTAAGCTTATTATTTAATAGCTGACCCCACTTAGTGGGAAAAGGCTTTGTTGTTGTTGTTGTTGTTGTATACTTATTGTAACTCCTAATTGGAATAGTCATGTTTTTCTTGTATGAATTCCCTGAACAAAATCCAAAACTGTTATGCCTACCCCCAGTGCCGTTCACAGTTGATGCATTGCTTATATTTGTTGTTTTCAGAGGTCCTCCCTTCTGGAGATATTGCTGCTCTTGTGTACCTATGGAATCCTTTGACAATAGTTGCATGTGTGGGTTTGTCAACATCTCAAATTGAAAATTTTGCCATCATACTGGCCCTGTTTGGAGCATGCAAAAGTAAGTAAACGATAATCCTTCTGACTCGAATGTTTCTATTGGCTTTTTGTACATTATTTTGTTTTATATTTAAGACTCTTCAGTATATTTCTTTCAATTTCCGTTTGTCATTTTGTTCAGGAGAATTATTATTTATTCAAAATAATAATCTAATACATTCTCAACTTTGGTTACAAGATTTCTTATTTATAGTTTGAGACTATATAGGCATTCATGTGATAGGTATTACCCATACAAGTAGCGGCCTTTATATTGTTGTGAGTTGTGACATGAAGTTAGTTACAGACAAATTATAATCTTATTACAGGAAACAACTTTATTGTACATAATGAGTTTGGTTCTTTAAGATTTTACTATAATTCTAAGTGAAGCAGTATCACTTGATGACTGGATTTGCGGACTTAAGTGGTAATGATAGCATGCAATTCCAGTCATATGACATTAGCACATCTATTTCATAATTGAATAGTTTTCTGATTCCAAATTCTGAAACTTTCTCAAGGAAAGTATTCTTTTTAATTGTGTTTGACATATTTTTCTCTAATGTATGCTTTAAGGTGAGATATTAGAATTTGATTTTGGAATGGGTGAATGTATGTAGGTCAAGGAAAGTATTCTTTTTAATTTCAATTAGGAGTTTAAAGGATTTTAAAAGAGTTATAAATTCGTGGAGTTTAACAGAGTACCACAGACTGAATTTTGATTGAAATCATTAGAAATCTTAGGGGGAGAGGCCTGATTTCCTAAAGCCTAAAAAACACTAATAAAATCCCTCCAAATCCATTAAAATCCTTTATCTTTTAAAATACTTTAAAATCAAATCCTAATTGAACTACTTAAAAATCCGGAATGAATACACTCGGATTTCTGTGGTGTTTTATAAACTCTTTTAAAGTCTTGATTGAATGCCCATGGACTTCCATGGAGTCATTTAAAATCTTGATTGAATACATATGGATTTGTAAACTCTTTTAAAATCCTTGAAACTCCTAATTGAATATTCCTATTTATTCTTCTTTTGATGTACTGCAGGACTGGTTCCCTTGGCTGCTTTTGGATGGGTCATGGCAACACATCTGTCTCTTTATCCTATGATTCTCATAATTCCAGTATGCCCCTTTTTTCATTGACTTATAGTGCTTGATGAAATTAAGAAGTTATCTTCCAATCCATTAATGAAGTTATGTTTCTTATCGAAATATAAAAAATACAAGAATATAATTCTCAGGCATGTTTTGTGTGTTTCTTGCCCACTCATGCGTAGTAGTAACTAATATTCCTTTTCTTTCCAGATGATTCTTTTATTAGGATACGGTCCAGATACTCCGAGGAAACTGTTGCTACTGAGGAGATATGGTAAAGCTGAAGATAACACTAGTTGTCAACAACAGGAGAAAGTTATTAATCAATCAGAGCTACCCCGTGTTTTCTCTTGGAGACCTGTCATGCTTTTCTTATTGTGGGCTATTGTGTGGTCAGCCTATGTGTTATTTCTCTGTGATGTATCTGCTAAACAGTATGGTAGTCTCTGGGAGATGTTTGAAAGGTATCAACAGCACATATGCATCTCCTTCTGTTCACATTTTCTATTTGTTTGTGCAAAATATGATTTGAAAAAAACTGTTGAAGAGAATGGACTAATCATATGAGCATTATGACTGATCCAAGTCCTTAATGCGTTTGATTAAGGAGTCAACTGAAAATAAAAAGCTACTTTACAGTTTGTAAAGGTCATTCAATCCACATGTAAAACTCAGGATAGGTAAACATTGAGTCAGTAGAATTGCATATGAAAATTAATTTACAAGAAAACAAACTAAATATATCAAAATTTTTAAAGCTATTCCAATTTGCCTGGAAAATCTTGGTCAAATTAGTATATGAAGGGAAGCACAGCTGCATATAGACTAGAGCTCTGCACAGGATGTCCTGGCGTAGTCTCCATCCCCCTGCCCTCCCGACCCACCAACAAAAGAAAAGGAAAATGAAAAGTGAAGACTGATGCTACTAAAAGGTTCTTCCTTTAAGAACTGAACAATGATTTTATCCAATTATGTCCCAAGGAAAGCCTTATGATCTTATCTCTTATGCCGAAAAGCCACCATATGAAATAGTTGTAATGGAAGTAAATCCTTTTGTTGCATGATCTGTATTGTGTGAGGTAGTTCGGAACATGATTAACTGACCAATAACATATGTGGTTGGACTTTTATGCTTGCGTTTAATGATATGAGCATTTGCTTTTTGCCTCATAAATGCCGTACATGGGTTGCTCTTAGACATGTTATTTTATTGTTAAACACTAGTCAATAAAATCACTAGTCTAAATTGTTCCTAAACTTTGTGGCGGGTTTTTGCAGAATGTATGGTTTCATTCTCACTGTGCAAGATTTGTCTCCAAATATAGGTGTCTTATGGTGAGTTGCAACTTATCTATTTTGGAAGTGGATTTTGGCGTAGTTAAATTTATTTTTGGGGTGTGGCATGAATCTGATCCATCATGTAATATTTTGATGTAGGTATTTCTTTGCAGAGGTCTTCGATTTTTTCAGAAATTTCTTCCTCATCGTTTTCCATATGAATATTCTCTTTATGATATTTCCATTGGCTATACGGCTGAAGCATCGTCCGTGCTTTCTTGCTTTTGTCTACATCACCATCTCCTCAATGCTTAAATCTTATCCTTCTGTAAGTTCCCCATGTGCTTTAGAAGTCTCCTACTTTACACTGGTACTGAAGCTAAAGTCTCGATGCCTGTGCTTCTTATTATGTGATGGGGGACCTGATATTTTATTCTTGAAATTTTGCTTAGGTTGGGGATTCAGCTCTGTACATTGGTTTGTTGGGCTGGTTTGTTAATGAACTGTCAGGCAAGTCAGTAGGTTCACTTTTTGTTCCCTTTATGCATGTGACATGGTTTGAGATATTAAACCTTATATTTTATGATATGCAGAAATGCGATTCTCGTTCTGCCTCTTCAGCGTTTATGTTGGCGTTTCCCTCCTTAGCCCTGTTATGCACAACCTATGGATATGGAGGGTATGGCTCTCTCTATAGTTGCACTTGTTCTGAATGTTGGCATGAAATACAAATGTTTCTTATGAATAAGGAATTTTTTCAAACTTGCAGGGCACTGGCAATGCAAATTTCTACTTCGCTACTGCAATTACTTATGCTTGTTTGCAGGTTTGTAAACTCTCATCAATTATTCTTCGTCCATTAATACTTTAGAGCATCAGATGATTCATATAAGAGTTTCTATGGCAGAAAAAAATGCACCTTCGGTTATTGTATAGATGATTCATAGCTAGATTTCTGTGAAATAAACCATGAGAGGAAGTCATCATCCCTGCTATACATACTTCCACACTTGAATGAATAAGTCTTGAAAGCATGATCATTTCGTATCAGCTTGAATACCATGCAAAATGACCACTTTAGTGTCAAGTATTAATTGCCAATATAGTTTATAAGGGAAATCAGGTTTCTTCATGTTGGATATTACTTTATGGTTTTCCCAGGTCCTATATCCTATTTAGTTCTAAAACGATTGTTTATTTAGTATGAGTAAAATACTTGTGCATAACAGACCTAAATGATAATAAAAACTTCTGTATATTGCTCTTGTATATATTGAAAGTTGATAATTGCATTTGTCACATTAACCAAAATTTTCCTTATTATTTGATTCCAGTTCACGCATTCAAAATTGTCAATCTAAATGCAGTAACTTAAAATTACTTAATGTTACCGCTTTAGATCAGCTGATCATGGAAAACCTATTAATAGGTGAAGCTATGTAGGCTGTAAAATACTTGATAAACCCAAAGGCAGATTTGCAATTTTGATTGATCTGTTAATTTTATGGAATATTTTGGCTTATCCCTCTACTAATTTGTGCCTTGGACCGTGCAGATTGTTTTGGTGATTGAGTGTGTAAGTGCAATGCTCAATCATGACAGGAAGCTAAGAAAGCTATCGAACACAAAGATTCATGTTGACAAATCTTAATCACTTGCTACAAATGAAGTTTGTCTCTGATGGTTCATCTTCTTAGTAAATTCCTTGCAGCAGAAGTGATTTAACAACAGTGGCTCTTCGTTTAACGGATTGCGTGCAACAGTTCCGGGCTGTGTTTACAACGGGTTAGAAGGCCATTACTAGTTTTTTAACACGTTTTCATCAGCATCTATATAGAGTTTCAAAACCTTCTTTCGCTTTTAATTAACCGTGGGGGTTTGTGTTAACATAGAGGATGTGTACTATGTGATGCAATATTTCACACGTTCTTTTCTTTTTCTCCCTGATCCTTTCTCTCTTTTAAGACAACCTTCGGTTATTGAGAGTGTATTATCTTCAAATCATTGTTTCACTTGTACTTCAATTTCAATTTGTACAAAATTGGTTATGGTGGTAATCGAGTCATGCCGTCATTTGTACAGCATGTTCACTTTTCTGAACAAAGTTCTATGTGTATAGATTGTAGAGTCTACAGAGCCAGTTTAACGTATCCTCAATGCAAAGGCCAAACTGTCTCCGCATTGTAGATGGAAGTTTTCACAAACATTTTTGTCACTTGAATTACATTGTAGAATGAATCATACTGTCGTTCATACATTACGGTCTGATTTAGTTAACAACATCGTTTATCTCACTCTGTTCATTCTAGACATCTTATGAAAAAGGTTGCTCGGTTCATATTCTTGTCCAGGTTCAGATTTCAGTTCTGCTTTTTGTTAAAATGTAGACATGTTTTAAAAAATGCTGTCTTGATTACCAACAACTAGGTATTGGATGCTTGTAACGTGTGAATCTCCCCATGTAGATTGTCCAGAGGTCATATAAGAATGTTGCCTTTATTCTTCTCAAAAAATATATGAATGGTGCCTATGGTACATCACAACTGATTAGGCGTGTCGTTATAATAACGAAGTGATTCTCGCACACATTTTTTCTTGTATGCTCTTTTTTATTTCGGACCTTTGGGTTGAATAAGTAAGAGAATCAAGATAGAAATAAACATGGGTGTATGGAAGAAGAAACGTGGTATTTGGAAATCGTTTTCCTATAAGAATCCATCAGAGAATATGTTTTCTTTAAGGAATTGTTGTTAGCATGCAATAATAGTCATCTTACAATTCTCTTATATTTGTTGCCACTATTTGTTGCCACTATTTATTCGTTAGGCAGGAGTGCGTTTTCTTTTGTATATAGATGCCTATTTGTTGCCACTATTTAATATCAATCTAATATTCTTCTAATTGGTTTATTATCCCACGTACACTGACCACATTGCTAACACTTCATAATGCAAGAGTGAGTATTGTGTGTGTTGGATGCATGCCCTAACAACAATCAAGGTTAGTTAATTGCTTAAGGTAATACATTGATTAGTCTACAAATTAATCACAGGGCTCTATGGTAGGATTACCATTGTAATCTTATTAAGTGTGTCCATGGATGACTTTTACATACATATGTTAAGACGTAACTTCGAGACCGAAATTCTCGAGAATATGGGTTAACGAGACCCTTTTCATATGTGTCATCCTAAACATTGTTCCTAGTCATTGGATGATTTGAGGCGACATTTTATAATTCGGTAAAACTGGTACACATTGTGTATGTGCAAGGTTTTGGAAACAAGGTGCTTGGTCGGTCCAGACCATTGGCGAAAAGAGCTCCCGACTAGACTAGTGTGTAGGTGCTTAATGGAGATTAAGGGTGCGTTTGTTGCGCCAGACTGTCTCGGACTGGACTAGCTGCAGGGACTAAGCTGGATTGGCTTAGATTGGACTAAGCTGGACTAACTTAGTGAAGCGTTTGGTGCAGTGTCGGACTAAGAAGCAGGATAATAAAAACAGTACTGTTCACCAGATTTGTGTTTGCTTAGAGTAGGACTACAAATTTTTGCCATTGTGTAATAGAGTAATGCTACAAATCTCATGATATGGGTTAATTGGAGCATATTTTTGCCATGTATATTATGAATCTTAAAAAAAGAGGACAATTGTTTTGTTTCTATTACTTGCTAATAGAATTGGGACATACTATAGTTGGGGCATACTATTTATAAATAGTTGAGTTTAATTTGGAAATGTAGCTTGGTTTAAACTCTATCACCCAAAAGAAGAAAAAGAATAGTGCCCAATACATGCAACTTCAACAAATACAAGTACATAAGAAGATACTTGTGACAAGTCAATCTTTGCTATTGATTGACTCTTAAAACATCATTCACTAAACTTTCATCCATGATATTTTACAAAATGCCAGTGAACTACAGTATAGCATTCCAAAGTGGATCTCCATAATTTACAAAATCCTAGTTAACATTAGGCAAAATACTTTATAGTGCAAAGCTAAGTTATAAGCCATAACATAAGATTGTACGATTAATAAAATACATCCATATCAAAAGGCACCACATAATATACTCATCCGCTTGCGTTGTCTCTTAAAAGCCTTTGGACGAACACTTTCTTGAGTTCCGGTTTGATTGCCCTGAACACTCCCACATTTTTTGGTTTATCCAAAATAAGAGACAATGCATCAATTTGATCCATAGGAGAAAGACCCATTTCTTCAAGTTCATTAGCTATGTCACTATGATCTGCAGTACCTTGAACTAAAGCTTTAGTTACCATTTGCATCCTCTTCCCACTTTCAACATAAAATTCTTTCAGTCCACTGATAATTGCCTCGGTTCCATCACTTGAACTTCCCACACCTCTTTTCCTCTTTCGTTGGCTATTTTCAGATGGGGTGCTTTGTTGGCTTTGTTGGTTCATTGAAGAAACAAAATTTTCACCTCCAATATCACTTGCACCAACTTGATCATGACTTTGTTCCTCCACCATTTCAGCAGGGGTTTCGGCTACATTGCCCGTAGCCCGATCTTTTCCAAATATATATGCAAATCTAGCAAAGAGTGGAAAAGGTTTGCTTCTCCATCCATCGGCTTCTTTATTTTTCTAAGATTATATCAACATAGCAAAACTAAAATTTAGCATGCGTAACAAATATAGCAGCAAGAATATAACTAATGTATAAATAAAATAGGATATGAACCTGCACATATGTTCGCCATGTGTCATCACTGTCAACTTCAACGCACTTTTTGACATCATTCCATGCAAATCCACTTGTGTTTATCATGTCAACGACCATACTATATGTTTTTTTTCCATTTCTTCAACTTTGACTCAATATGTGGATTTGCCTTTATGTTGGAATGAGGACATAAAACATTGACAACTTTCGCTATTTCAATCAAAGTACCTTGTTTGAAAGCACCGGTGTCACACCGTTGCTTCCGAGCAACAAAATCCTCAAGAACGGATAGTAATACTTCTTCCTCAAATGCTTCCCATTTACGCCTTCTTCCTTTTGGCTCTTGAGTAGCATTCAAAATATTGTCCTTATCCACACCTAAACAAAAAATATTTGAATGTCCTAAAATACAATACAAATAATCAATTTGCATAATATCCAATCAATTTGCATAATATCCAATTAATTTGCATACCATCCAATCAATAAAAAAGTTTTAACATTCACTGATGAGCAATCTAATCATTTTGCTAATATCCAACAAATGCATGATAAAAAGGAATACTAAAATAAAATGTTATCATTAACACATATAGCTAGTTCGGTTGCTGGTTCCTAATTGCTCTCCACTCATTATACATTTCCTCAGCCATGGCATTCCTCTTTGCAGTCCACTGGTCAGATGTTTCAACACTACCAACATATTCACCTTCTTCTGTATTTCGTCCATCTTCTATTATTGGCAAATTTTCCATTGGATCTACAGACATCTGTTGCCTAATAAGATTATGTAGTAGGCAACAAGCGGTAATTATTCGACCTTGTGTCCTTATCGGATAGAAAGATGGACTCCTTAGTATCGACCACCTTCCTTTTAGCAAGCCAAAACAGCGTTCAATTACATTCCTTGCCTTAGAATGCTTCATGTTAAAATATTCTTCCTTATTAGAAGGTGTTCGTCCCTCCCATTCAGATAAATGATAAGGTATTCCTCTATAGGGTGCAAGGAATCCTTCACCATTTGTATAACCACCATCTACAAGGTAATAATAACCTAATAAAAATAAGCAGACCTTATTAGTGTTTTGTAGTTGACAAACAAAACTAGACCTAACTTACAAAGTTGAGACTAACTAATAGTCTTACCCGCTGGTACCTTAAAACCATTAGGCCTAGTAATTGCATCATGTAGCACTCTAGAGTCTGATGCGGAACCCTCCCACCCCGGAAACACATATATGAACTGCATATCTCCTGAACACACACCTAACACATTAGTTGCGACTCGACCCTTTCTTGTTTGGTATCTTGGTTTGTCAATTTCAGGTACATGCACATCAATGTGTGTTCCATCTAATGCTCCCAAGCAATTCTAAAAAAAAAAATAAGCTTTTGTTAATTTATACAAAGGGAATGAAGAGTTAAAGCTTAGGGAAAATGAAAAAAAATTATCATCATACCTTAAAACATCGCCACCTAGGATCTGTAGAATCAATAGGCACAGGCTGAGAGACTTTTAGTAGGATACCTTGTAATCGCAAAATTCCTTGCAATACGCTATTGAAATACCTACTTATAGTCTCTCCCGACCTATAAAATCTACCCCCAACACTACGATTCTTAGTATGATGTGCTAGTATTTGTAAAGTCATACACACCTGCTCCTCTACAGACACCAAACCATCCGTTTTTACCCTCCCATCTTGACGAAGTAAGTCACATAATATGCCAAAAGTCCTTATATCCATTCTCAATTCGTTGACACATTCAATATCAGTATTCCCTATTATACCATTCAGATAACACAAACTAATCTCTCGTCTAACAAGTGAACGGTTAATCAAAGTGCGTCGTTCAACATGTCTCGGTTTGGCCCTTAGCATCAGCAACACAAGAATCGTACAAATGCAAATTGTCTCTAAATGAGACATCTCTAACAATAACATCAATAAAAGCTTCATTCGATCCATATCTATCCAAACCAAAAAAAGGAAAAAAATAATAAGGACATTATATATGTAATATTTACTGTTATTAAGGGTTATGGAAATGAAGTGATTATGATACGAAATGAACTAGATGAAAATAAACGGTATACAAAGAGTTATGAAACAAGTAACTGCATGAACTGCCCAAAAAATAACCAGCCAAGTCACAATTAATGTTGGATCAACAAAAAAAATAACCAGCCAAGTCACAATCCGAGCCAACAAATATACGGCTGATGTTGAAAAAAAAAAAAAGTTTTTGTCAATCCGAGCCCAAGCCAACAAATATACGGCTGATGTTGAAAAAAAAAAAAAGTTTTTGTCCAACAATAAAATTCATATTCAAAATGGTTTACTCTTATACATCTATTATTTATCCCATATATTCTTCCTCTATTAACATAAAAATTAAAACTAAACTCTAAATACAAAATGCTTATTAAACAACTGTAAACGTGTGTCTAACAAGACTAGTCAGTGCTAACTATGTAGAGAACAGACTATCATGAGGATTGCTGTCATTGCTAGGCATTGCATGTCAAGAGGGAAATTAAAGGACACCTGTAATGCAGTAGCCTTAGCCTTATCCTTCCGTTTATGCTCCTCTTCTTTGCAACCAACAACCACAGAATATTGCAGTTCAGCATCAACCCCACATGGTACAAAACATTTACATTGTAATATCATGGTTATAAAGTAGACAACCGTAAACCTCTGTTTAACCAAATGTGCAGAATACACACAGAGAGTGCACAAACACACACACACACACACACACACACACATGGGGGAATTGATTGGGTTCCCCCCCACCCACCCACCACCCCCCCACACGGTAATGAGTACACACAAACACACACACACACACACAGAAATTATACACACACACACAATACAAAAACACATACACACACAGAGTACACAAACACACACACACACAGAGTACACAAACACACACACACACACAGAAATTACACACACACACAATACACAAACACACACACACACAGAGTACACAAACACACACACACAGAGTACACAAACACACACACACACAGTACACAAACAGACACACACACACAAAGAAATTATAAACACACACACACACACACAATACACAAACACACACACAAAATTTACACACACACACACAGTACACAAACACACACACATACACAGTACACAAACAGACACACACACACACACAGAAATTATAAACACACACACACACAATACACAAACACACACAGAATTTACACACACACACAGAGTACACAAACAGACACACACACAAACAGAAATTATAAACACACACACACACACACAAAATACACAAACACACACACAGAATTTACACACACACACACACAGTACACAAACAGACACACACACACACAGAAATTATAAACACACACACACACACACACAATACACAAACACACACATAGAATTTACACACACACACACAGAGTACACAAACACACACACACACACACACAGAAATTACACACACACACAAAAAATACAGAAACACACACACACACAGAGTACACAAACACACACACACACAGAGAATTTACACACACACACACACACACACAGAGTACACAAACAGACACACACACACACAGAAATTACAAACACACACACACAGTACACACACACACACACACACACACACAAAATACACAAACACAAACACACACACACACACAGAGTACACAAACAGACACACACACACACAGAAATTACACACACACACACACACAGAGTACACAAACACACACACACACACACAATACAGAAACACACACACACACAGAGTACACAAACACATACACACACACACACAGAAATTACACACACACACACACAATACACAATACACAAACACACACACACACACAATACACAATACACAAACACACACACACACACAGAAATTACACACACACACAGAGAAATTACACACACACAGAGAATACACAAACACACACACACACACACAGAGTACACAAACACACACACACACACAGAAATTACACACACACATAATACACAAACACACACACACACACACACACAGAGTACACAAACACACACGCGCGCGCACACACACACACACACACATAGGGGAATTCATTGGGTTCCCACCCCACCCCCTACACACACACACACATAGAAATTACACACACACACACACACACACACACACACACACAAAGACACACACATAGACACAGAGTACACAAACACACACACACACACGCACAGACACACACACACATTGTTGAAACCCCAAATTTTAAAAATCGAAAACTGCATGTGGGTAGGACTTCCAAGTTTGACAACTTTGACATCCTAAATTCCCAAGTTCCATCTCATCTTATGAAAACCCCAAATTCTAATCTCAATTTCACCTAAATATCAAAACCCTAATTTGTTCAAATGCAGATAACAATTTTTGAAAATTTCTCAAACCCAAAACAACAAAATCAAATAAAGCTCAGTAAAATTACCATCTGCAACACAAATAGATGAAATTAATAGAAGAATCGAAGTTTACCAGACAACTGGAGGCAGATGAGGGCGAGCAGATGCAGAGATCGGACGACGTAGAGATGAGGGTGAGGAGGACGACGCTGAGGGAGCACGGCAAGGACGACGTTGAGGGAAGACACATAGATGAGGAAGAAGGGAAGGCAGAGATGAGGACGAAGGGAAGAACTGCAACAAATCTCTCGGTTTCTTCTGGCTTACGAGTCCACCCATATTTGGGGTTGCTCGTTAAGCACCCCTAAGGACCCCCTTAATCCAAGCGAGTTCGGGTTAAGCTCATTAAAGCTAATCCGGATGCACACCAAACAAAGGACTATAGTCCAGTCCAGTCCAAGCCTTGTTAATCCTGTCAAACAAACGTGCCCTAAGTTCACTGGATCGCCTCGAGATCTTATGCATGTGTACTAAATATATACTCATGTCAATAAGAACCCAATTGTTACAATAGTGCAAATTAGTCCTTAGACCGAAGACATCACAATTGTCGACGGCATCGTTGATGCTAAGTTACCTAATCACAACACACGCCGAGATTGAAATCAAATGAACAATTCAACAATAAAGTTGCGGATTTATTCACTGTCAGAATAGGCGGTATTCGGAAAGTTGGCATCTTTTGACTCGAATTCTCCTCCACAACTTCCGCGACAATCGCCTCCTCTCCGCCACTCTGCGAATCTGTACAGAAATCCCCCATTACCACAATACTTTAATTTCAAAAATTGAAAATCCTAAAAGAAAAGAGAAAGTGAAATTCGGGACATTAGAGTTTTCTGTTTACCGCACCGCTAGTAACGGCCATGTTGAGGACGATCTTTTTAGTGCAGTTCAAGTTTCCGAAATCGGAGTTCTTCTCGCATCGTTTCTGTTATTTGGGGAAGTGTGAGAGGGAGAGACGGAGGAGAATGGCGGTTGTTTTTTGTTGAAGGGGGGGCCGGGGGGGGGGGGGGGTTTGGAGGGAGAGCGTATGTAATCGAAAACTGTAAATTTTATTTTTGAAAATTTAATAAAGCAACTTTTATTTTTAGGACTTTGAAGTGTTGTTATTGATATTTCAAAAAACTTATTTTGCATTCTAAATTTTGTATATATCGAAAGAAAAATATACTTATGAGAAGTGTATAATGAAATTTTTATAGTGCTAATAACAACTCTCTTATTTTTTTTAAATTTTCATTTTTAGTATCTAAAAATAAAAATTAAAAACAAAATAGTTATTGAATGATACATCTGCGAATTTGAAAGTGTGAATATGCATAGTGAACGTTGAGATTCTTTGCAGATAATCTTGCATCGTAGTTTTATGGTTACGTTTGAACTCATATGCAACTAGATTTTGAATCCAAAAAATGGGGACTCAACTAAAGTCACCCACTAACAACCACTAGGTGGCCCAATAGTTGAGAGACGAATTCTATACCGGTATTTCATACAACACATTTTGAATTTGATTTTTGATATTGGTGAATCACATGATAGTAGTAAAAGAGAGACTAAATTGACTTTGTGAGTCTTCTCAGCCTAAAAAAAATAAAATATAGTGACAGAACCATCAATAAGATTCCATTTAAATAATTAGATAAATAAAGTCGCCCACTATCAAAATGAAATTGCCAACATAGAAAGTTTGTTACATAATATGTGCAAGCCAAAAGGGCAGCAAACAATGTGGATGAACTCATGCTTCAAGTCATCGACAACACGATCCAACGGTTGGGATTAAACAATTGCCAACGAAAGTGAGCAACCCATCTGTTTGCTAGTGCTTGCGTGGTGGCGGTAGAGATGGAGTTTGGACTCTTACGCAAACCAATGGCGGCGTGGCAGTAACACCTCTCCGCACCCGACAGCCTCCCTCCCTGCGCAGGCGACACGTGGCGAGCCAGTGATCGTCTGCGCGTCCGCAGACACAGCGAATTAAATAATTAAGAAATAAATTAAAATATTATTTCAGAGAAACATTTCGTTTCGAGCAGACCTGCTCGCGCGATGACAAACTAAAAGAGGAAAAAAAACCGCTATATTTAGCAGCTATGCGCATTGCGCACCCCCTTTCCTCCCCCGCCATCGCGACACCTCGGCATCCATGGCGATGGCCGCCCACGACCCGCCGGAGACTCTGTACAAAGTTCTATTCGATCGGTGCCGGAGCCTGGAGACCAGTCACGCCAGGCTCCGAGCTGAGGTCCACGAGCTCGGACACCAGAGGAGGAAGGAGAAGGAGAAGCGAGAGGAGGAGGATGAGGTGCTGACGTCAGACTATTCCGGTTCGCTGTTCAACGTGCCCGGTTTCTTCCTCTCGGGCAGTACGTACAAAGCCGTGTTGGATTCGATAGGCCACGCCGTCCATGTCTGCGTAGCTTCCAACGGAGAGATCAATTACTGGTAAGCGTTCGTGCGCTTAAAACTACGTCGTTTTAATTGTTTCGTGAAGTTATATGTGTTTTTACTGTGTCAATGTTTCAGGGTGGTGTATATGTGACATCGATGAAACAGTTTATTTTTTTATTTTTTATTTTTTATTTTAATTAACTTCACAGACTGGGATTTTGGTAGAAGTAAAGTTAGATTGCTTCAAAAGTTAGTTCAAGATCGAGAATTTGAGGCTAATTCAAGGATTTTAGATTATCACAAACGAATGTTGTAAAGTAAGCATTTGATATAATATATCATTGAGATCTTTTATGATAAAACCCGACACCTGCTATGCAAGATTGGGATGGTATTTGTTCTGTGATAAAATCCCGCAATCGGAGTGATTAGTAGTGGGCCGCTGGGTTTGTGTATCCCTAAAGTTGAATTTGTCAGGAATGTTGTATGTTGAATTAATTTTTGAAATCTTAATAACGAACACTTTAGATGGCAGCTGACATATGCTATCCCATGTGATGTTAAATTGCTCCAAAAATTGATATTTGTTGACACTGCATCGCGTATTAATTCAGGAATCGAAAAGCGGAGGATCTCTATGGATGGAAGGACTATGAAGTCCTTGGACGTAGAGATGCTGATATCCTCATTGCTGAGGAATCCTTTGCACCTCTAAAGAGAATCATGGAAAGGTTGAGCATTGGGCTATCATGGTCAGGTCAGTTCCCTCTTAAGAAGAGGTCCGGAGAAATATTTATGGCGATGGTAACCAAAAGTCCGTTGTATGAGAAAGATGAGCTTGTCGGTATTATCACCATTTCAAACGACGCGGCATTGTTTAATAGATTACAAGCAGAAAATGTGAAAGCATTCAAGGATCGTGCCAATGTCCAATATAAGGGATCGCAGTTAAAGCATCCGCGGTCACATATTGCAGCAGTGCCACAGATTGCATCATCTGTTTCTAATCTGGTGCTTATGTGCTATACAATCACAGTTCTTTTGATTTCATTCAGGTAACTGAAATTTTGCTATACTCATTACTCTGGTGAACTTATCAGGCCTCAAGACTTCTATCAAGAAACGAAGACAATGTATGCAATTCGAGTGCGATGAACAAGGGCAGAGAGGACTCTACAATACACACCGAAGATGCTGACTTAGAGAAACCTGGTAAACTGGTGAGTCTCTGTCATACTAAATCATGGTTTCTATGTTTTTCTATTCTTTTTATTCCCCTGTAGAGTGTGTCTAAACTATTTTGGTGAGATGGCTGCAGGGAGCAAAGTTCTTTGCAAAGCTGCGTACTATAGGAACCAACAAAGGTGGAAAAGATGACGATACAAGCTCTCAACAATATGGTAGGACTGGTGCTTCTCTATTTAGAAATGAAGTGAGTAAGGATCCTAATTCCCCAAGAAAGTCAAAAGCATCTAGTTCATGCCACTACTTTGTTGATACAGACAGTAAGGAAGAAAGAACCGGCAAAGGGAATTCTTCTCATGATGATAATAGAATTCATTCAAATGCGTATGGGCACAAAAACTCAAGTCCTTCAGGTGAGGGTTCCGATTTAGCCTCTTCAAGGGAGCGCAATGAGTATTTTGGGTCACCCAAACCAGGTTATCTATTGCCAAGATTACGCTACCAAGTGGATGGGAAGGATCCAAAACCTGAAGAATGCAACTTGAATGCATTGGAGATACAAGGACAAAATGGTAAACAACTACCAAATTCAGACAGCAGTGGTGGTTGTTCAAGCAAAGGGGATAATGACTCTAATTCCAGAGAAGAGGGTGAGATTTTGTGGGATGACTTGCATTTGGGAGATGCTATTGGACAAGGTAGAGGCGTCTATTTGTGTTCTACATCTAGTGTCCTTTGCTCTAAATTCAAAAAGCCTGAATGGTTTGTTCTTGCCTCACAGGTTCATGTGCCATTGTTTACCGTGGTATCTGGAATGGATCGGTACATGTCTATATTGCAGTGTCCTTAATATCTTACTCAACATCAATAATTTGACATTTTGACTGAATAATGTTTTTTGTGTCTTTTGTGTAGGATGTTGCTATTAAGGTTTATTTTAAGAACGAATACAGCGAGGGTATTTTACAAGACTATAAGAAGGAGGTGCTATAAATTCTCAGTTGACTTTTATTGTTTGTAAATGTTGTTTGAGAAAGGAAGCAGCTGATCCCAGAATCCCTTTTTTTTTCTTTCTTTAGATTGATATAATGAAAAGATTGCGACATCCTAATGTCTTGTTGTTTATGGGAGCAGTATACTCACAAGAACACCTTGCCATCGTCACAGAGTATTTACCTAGGTAATTGGAACTATATTACTTTTCAATGACTAGTCAGTGAATGATATTAAGAGTTGACGCACTGCTGCTAAGCTAGTGTATTTCATGTTGTGTTGAATATTTTATGAGTTACTTTATGCTACTTGGTACCATGCCTTTGATTTTGGTCTGTTGGTATCATCCTGAATGGTATCTTATCTGTTTCTTTTCAAATCAATCTCGTGAAGCCATAATATGCGCATATCATCAGATACTGCTCTCCTTATCATATGGCGATTATGGACGAGTAATTAAACTGATTTCATTTTATCTGGCCAGGGGAAGTCTCTTTAAACAACTTCACAAGAACAATCAGACATTAGACATCAGACGGCGGCTGGTGATGGCTCTTGATGTTGTGCGTCTACACTACTCTCTCTTTCTCTTTCTCTCTCTCCGTGTCTGCACACGGTTGCTTGTGCTCACATGTTCGTTACAACCAAAATTATGCTTTCTAAGAATTATAGATGCATGAAACAAGCACAAATCCAACTTTGGTCATTCACACCGGGATGTCACGCTCACATTTTACAGTGCTTATGCATTTTTGTATATGCAAAGTCATGCGAATCAGCTACCATTTTTCACATAAGCCTTTCCAGCTTACAGCTGTCAATAGAATAACAAATTTACTCTTATACTACAGGCTAGAGGTATGAATTACTTGCATCATAGAAATCCACCTATAGTTCACAGAGATTTGAAGTCGTCTAATCTGCTGGTCGATCAGAATTGGACTGTCAAGGTAATGTTAATTAATCGATGGCCACTCCTTATTCAAGCAGATTGAGTATACACCAGTTGCTTAGACTAGTGTTTTTCTGTCAGGTTGGAGACTTTGGCCTGTCGAAGTTGAAGAATGCAACCTTCTTGAGTGCAAGATCCGGGAGAGGAACAGTAAGGATGTCCTTCTAAAGATACTTTTAATTGCGGAGTGTGCTCACAGATAGCTTTACATTCCTAAAAGTTTGAGAAACAGAAAGATGAAGGATTCGTGTTTGTTGATATTTTGAATCTCTGCTGATTATAGTGACCACCTTTATTTAATAATCTCACTTTGACATTTTATTTTACTAAATGCAGCCTCAGTGGATGGCCCCTGAAGTCCTTCGAAACGAACCATCTACTGAGAAGTAATTTCTGAAAACTGATCTATATAACTTGTCTTGCATGTCCAGACATAGAATCATATTTTCATATGTTACCATTTTATAAGATGAGAATTTTATGGAGCGTCGTGGGCATTTTTATGTCTGCTATGCCGTAGTTCAGAAATTATGGAATCATATGATCTTGGAATTTTGTGGCAGCCAATCCAAGTAGCGGTCGAGCAGTCATAGCACTGTAATAGACTATCTAACAATAATCGAGCCTGTATATCTTGTTTTCTTCCATTATTGAGCAAGCGTTTGGTGACATTTACATCTGAACTTTTACCCCGTGTACTGAGTTTTCCTCTCTTGAAACAGGTCAGATGTGTATAGCTTTGGTGTCATCCTGTGGGAACTAGTGACTCAATCGGTCCCATGGAATAACCTCAATTCCTTGCAGGTTCCCTCTCGTTTTTTCTCAATGAGCACGCTTGTGCACGCCTAATGGCACAAACACTTTGATGCTCTTTGATTTTCTCAAATCTCACTCAAAATTGTTCCTTTCATATGAAAGGTTGTTGGAGTTGTAGGGTTCATGGATAGAAGGTTAGACATACCCGAAGGCCTCGATCCCCAAGTAGTATCCATCATGGAAGACTGTTGGCAAAGGTACGTACATTCAACTATCTAGCTCAGTTTTGTTTACTGAAATTCGAACTTTCGAGTTGAAACTAAACCATTCTTTCTTGCCAATAAAAATCAGCGGCCCGGAACAACGTCCATCGTTTGAAGACATAATTCAGAGAATGAAGGGCCTAATCCAGAAAGTTGCATCCTTGTCTGTAAGGAGGAGCTCAGAATCATAACCATATAATATGGTTTAGGTCAGACAATCACCTTTAAGCCATTTCTTACTAAACAGTTCCGAATAGGTTTTTTTTTTTTTTTAATTTTCTGTACATATGTTTTTCAAGTGGAACATGAGGAAATAAAAGGAATATGTTGGGTAGTGGTGAATTTTACAATCTTTCCGTAGTCTCGTTTTTTGGGAGCAGAGTCGTCGTAACGCAAATCGAGACTCAAGACGAACATGCAATGAGGTCTTCTTAACTTAAACATAAGTTATCTTCAAAGGAGATGTCAAAATTTTAGGTGGAATGTTACTGTGTATAATTTGGGATCAAAACTTTTTCAAACTGAAGTGTTATTTGCTGACTGAATTTGAAGGCTTAGTGATTTGGAGTTAAATTTAACATCAATGTCAAATTTATTTTAATGGTGGATCCCTTATTCCACTAATATTTCAACCAATAAAAAATTTGTTTCAACATTTTTTTAATAATTACAACTATTTAAAGTTTTATTTAAATAATAAAATAACATTTGACAGTTCGGATGGAGAAGTACAAAATTTAATATGAGACTTCAGATTGTCACATTAGCTATCAATTGTAATTTGACTCTTATAATTTTACATCTCGTTTGAAGATGGTCTAATGAACTTTGTTAAATTGGAAAACTTTTCAAGTCCAATTTACCAACCATCTCCACAACGATATGATTTCATCGCTCATCAGATTAGATTGCGTAGAGTAGCAATTTTTTTTCTTTCCCTTTTTGTTTGTTGGGTGAATGATAAATTTTGTAAGATATATGTAAATTAAATATGGGACAAATTACTTTAGTCTAAAGTAGGGGGAGAACGGCACTGTGCAATTTTGGGCTGATTTCAGTTTTTTTATGAAATTGCCACTGAAGCTATCTGCCCCCTGATTTAACATTATTTGCAAAATTGCCACTGAGCTTCAGAAAGGGTTTTGGGTCTTTTTGCCACTGGGCTTCAAAAAGGGGTTTGGGTGTTTGGGCTGGATGTGGCCTTTCACTTGGGGAGAGAAACGAAAAGGGGACGGAAGGGTTGATGTGTTGGAGGGAGAGGATCGCAGAGATTTTTGGCTCGGGGGCTGGTGGGTGTGGCTGTAAGGGATGCATCGGTGATAGGGGTCCTCCCACCTATCAGGCTAGTCTTTTGGGTTGGGCTCTTCCCTTGGGCTTGAGTCTTAACATTGGTATAAGAGCCTAGGTGCCCGACGCTGTGGGTCTTGGTGACGTGACGTGCCTCCTCGTGATTACTGCCTTGGGAGTATGGGCTCCAAGGGACTTGGTGACGAGGGACTGGGCGACGTGATTACCGTCGTGGGCATCAGGTCCTCCGAAGGGTGGTGTAATGTTATGATGCCACATCGGCTACACAAGAAATTGTGTAGTGGTTCTTAAGTGCAAGGGGTCCTCCCACCTATCAGGCTAGTCTTTTGGGTTGGGCTCTTCCCTTGGGCTTGAGTACCTAACATTGGTATCAGAGCCTAGGTTCCCGATGCTGCGGGACTTGGCGACGTGGTGCCGCCTTGGGAGTATGGGCTCCCAAAGGACTTGGCGACGTGGTGCCTCGTTGGCGTTGGGTCTTCCGAAGGGTGGTGTAATGTTATGATTCCACATCGGCTACACCAGAAATGGTGTAGTGGTACTTAAGTCATTGGGGTCCTCCCACATATTGGACTAGTTTTTTGGGTTGGGCTTGAGTACCTAACAATCGGTTAGAGGGTCGTTGGGGGATGAGAGGAAGGGGATAGAGGGATTGACAGATTGGAGAGAGATGGGAGCTAGGGGTTTCGGCTGAGTAGGAGAGAGATTTAGGGATTTTGTCCAATTTTTAAGAGAAGGATGGATAATGAGAGAGAAAGAGGGCAGAAAGCATGGTTTCGACTGAGTGGGAGAGATATTTAGAGGTTTTTTTTTCCACTTTTTGAGAGAATGATGGACAGGGAGAGAGAGAGCAGAAAGCATTTTTTGGGGTTAACGGGTTACCCCACGGGGTTGGTGAAGACAAAATGGCTGAGGGAGGTATGGGAGAGAGTGGGTTTTCAGTTTTGTCCTCTGATTCAACAGGTAAAACACTGTTTTGAAATCATTGTTTATTGTTTGGTTTGCCATTTGCTTTGTTAAAACTGTGATTGATATTTTGTTGTTTCTGTTTCAATAAAATTGTAATGGATGTTTATAGGCTGTTTAGTTGGGTGTTGGGAAGATTAGTCTATTGAGTGCACTGTTTCGTACACTGTTAGAGTCAGGTTTGTGTCCTTATAACTTAAGGGGTTGCACTGTGCTCATTTATGTGTTTCTTCATGCTTTGCTGCTGTTTCCTTCTCAACAAATCAAATTGAGGTTCCTTTTCTGCTTCACATCGTTTGAATATCCCTCTGTTGCTAGATTGTTTCTCCATACTTTGTTGCTTCTGTATTTGTGTGATAAGGGTGTTAGAAGGCTGTTTTAGTTATTGTTTTGCTCCTCTGTTGATAGATTGTTTTTGCAATTATTGGTTGCTTCTGTATTTGTGTGATAAACTTTTTAATTTTATTCTTGACATGTATGTAGATAAAAAACTCAAGTCTTAACAATTGGTTGTAGGAAGCCCTCTGTGCTTAAGGTAAACAATTTCAACTTTTTACTTCTAAAGCGTAGCGCTTATTTAGCAGTAGGTACTCCGTTGCATACAATAATATGTTTTGTGTTATGCTGTTTCACCCTTTTGTCTCTCTGTGCACTCAAAAAACAAACCACCCTAATTCAAGCTTTCTATCTTCAGATCACCAGCAATAATCTCATCAAGGTCTCAGGAGGAATCACGAGGAATCACTGCCGAATTGGTATGTACTTATGCTTTTGCAAAAACCCCTTTTCTTGCCACTTTTATGTTTTAGAATTGGGACGAAAATGATTATGAGTGATTTTTGAAAAACACAGAGATAGAAAACATGGCTATCAAACAAGCAGGTCGTGAGTATTCAGACATATAATTTTCAGTCAAATGAAATAGTTGGCACCACAAGCTTTTAAGTAGGGAGGGATGTTTGATTATATACTTAAATTAAGCAACGAATCTTGGATAAGAAAATGATCCAAGTTGAAGTAAACCAAATATATGGTGCAACAACTGTTACTTTGGTCAGTCTTCATCACACTAATCAAATGAGCTTTTCCAAGTTGTAGTCGATGTGCCTGAGTTCTTGAGTACTTCACAATCTTCGCTAATGAATGTAACCATTAAGACTTGGAATGTCTTTGGGGGGTAAGAAATAACATTGCTAATTTCGAATTTATGGGTTCGAATTTTTGTCGAGTATGTGATTCTTGCAAAAGAGTTGTAAATATGTTGTAAATATGTGTAGAGTTGTAAAACAGAGAGAGGAAATTAACTTTCAACAGATGAAGGAAACAAAATTAGATCAAAAACTTCTAGTCTTTACAAATTTTTGAATGCATTTTTTTTATTTTTTATTTCTGCCTATTTATCTAAACCCCTATTCAATTTGTTGGAATTCATCAGAGAGTATTGGGTCTAATCATTTCCTTTTAATTTTTCAGGTTGTTTTTTATTTCTATAGGGGAGTTGCAGATGTCCATGTCAGATTCATAAGGAAAAAGAACCATTTTTCTGGATATATTGAAACATGTAAGAAATTGTTCTCTACTAACATATTAGGAAAAATTCGAATTTTTCCAGTAAATTTGTTCTCTTTTGGTTAGTTTATGCAATATGGACAGATTACTTCAAAATTCAAATTGAATGATGGTTTATTGGTGTGAATTATGTTACATGTTTAGTTTCTTTTAGTTTTACTATTCTGATAGATGTGTATGTATTAATATTCAATTTATCCCCATTATCTTATAGTGTTTACTAAACTGTTGTGCACTATTGCTGCACAAACTCTGATGGTTCCATTGTTGGGCAAAAATTTGAGATTAAATTTAATTACAAAATAAAAAACTAGATCGCTACACAGACTCTAATGTTGGTTGCATATTTAGTTGTTTTGTAACTTAGTTGATTTGGGTTTGTATAGTTTTTTTTCGTCTTGGAGCCATTGGCTTGCAGGTTTTTGAGTGTTAAATTGTTTACTCCTTACTATAATATATTCTACAATAACATGTGAACAATTGTTTTAGACAACATGATCTGACCGCATTTTCAAAGCAAATTAAAAAAGTAATGATCAAGTCACATGCAAGGTTCTAAAAATCGCTAGGCGCTAGTCGGGAGGCGGGTTGGGGCCTAGCGCCTAGGCGGACTAGGCGGATTTAAGTAAATCAATCATATTTTGTGTAAATAAGTGTCTGCTTATACTTGAAATATGTATAATTTCATCAGAAACTACAAAATAGAATGCATATATATTATGAAGTATTGGAACATAATGAAAACATGTGAAATAAGGATATAATGTGTGTTCATTTAAGTATGCAACAAGTCTCTTACAATTTATTGGAAAAAAACAAAACGCAAAATGAAAGTTATCTATTTTTTGTCTAAGTGAGTTGCGACCTAGACGAGTGTTTAGCCGGGTGCCTAGGCGGTCTAGGTGGGTGCCTAGGTAGTCTAGGCAGGTGCCTAGGCTGTGCCTCAGTAGGTCTAGGTGGCCTTAGCATTAATCGGGGCGGTGGTCAGCCGCCTAGCGCCTAGGCGGGGCCTAGGCGGCGCTAGGCTGGGATTTTTAGAACAGTGGTCACATGTTAAAAAAATTATAAATTTAAAGAACATAAATTAACCCCCACTGCCTGCTTAGTTTAACGCAAATTTCCTCCACTTGATGGCTAAGAAAATGTTCAGAAACAAAACAACTTAATTTTAGTGCTATTGTCGTGATGAATACTATTTAAACTAGCTTATTAAGTTTTGGATAACTTATGAATTTAAAGGTCTTCAGTTTTAATATTTAAACAGCAATGTGTGCTTATTTTTCAGTGCAGTGGTTAAAGAAGAGTACAATAAAAGTTCTGTTTATTTCTCCAGAAAAGATTAAGAAAGGTGAGTTGGACATAGAAGATGGAATTTCAACTTTGAGTTTTAACTCTTTATTGTTAATTTTTTTAATTCATTCTTTGGCAAGCCATCATACATAATAACAAAACTTAACATTGTATTTGTTTGGATGGGCTGTTAGTATCGGGATAGTTAGATTAGGAATTTTGTTTTGGCATTTTGTGGTTGGGATCTAATTACAGGTTTTGTGTTGCATGTCTCCATGTTTCGGTGTCTGTCCTGTCTGTGTAGTTAGTTTGGGCTGTTTTTAGATTCTTAAATTGTGCTGCTTAATATTGTTTTTAAGGTTAATTTTTCGACTGGGGGGAGCAGGGGTACTGTAGCTGCTGAACTTAGAGTTGTGGACATAACTGAATTGAAAAGTAAGAAAAGTAGTGGGAGTACTATCATGATTCATGGGTAAGAATAAGATCGCCATTTTTGCATCCTCTTAGCTCACTTAGGTAGTTAGATGTCCATTGAAGACACAGTCAAGGTTCAGATTTGATGTGTTTTCTCTAATTTTGTTTTTTTAGTATTAAACAAGCAACAAGCTGCCTTTCAAGGACTGAAGTATATGTAAGAGAATACGTAAGACTGAAAGCCATTTATAATTAAAAAAAAAGGGACGGATTTACGGGCCACATGAGATTATGACATTCTGATCAAGTATGTCATTAGTTGTAAATTCATACAAAGGGTACTGTTTATAATTCGGTTTTAACTCAAATGTAAAGAGAAAAAAAAAGATATGTACCTCTAAGTTTGAATATCTTTTTCTTAGAGTTGCTCTGCACAGGCCTCACAGTGCATGTTAACTTCGAGTTTTGCAGTTACAAGTCCACTAACCTGAAGCAAAAATAAACCACCTTTATAAGTCCACTGTTTTAACAAATGTAATTTTCTTGCCTCAGCCACATGAATTGTGTTCATTTGGTGTAATCGTTAGTCTTCTTTTGTTTACCATAGAGTATTAATTTTACGGATAGTGTCTTATCAGACAAGTCGCAAGAATACTCTTAACAGATATGAAGTTTAGCATTTTTTATGATCCAGCATCATTTTCCACTGCATAAAGTCCATTGTTAATCTGTGCGTGCATGGGTGAATGGAATGGAAATGCATTTTCAGATTAGCTAGATTTGTATGCAAAAGAAAAATGTTTCAGTTAGTCTTAAGAATTATTCTTGATGAGACGATATTATACTATATATTTTACCATAATCTTAATATTAATTTATTAGTTATTTTGGTAGAATTTTGATACTTTGTTATATATTTTCAATGTAGGACATTCGACTTCCTTTGGAGTAAAAAGCAATCAAATGGATGAATTTTGGAGTGATTCCAATTGGAGGATGTTCGTGAGTCTTTCAAGATGATTGTATCAAAGTTTCAGATTTTTCTACCAAACCGTTTGACCATGGTGATGAAATAAAGACCCAGCGCGCAGCTTTCCCAGATTGACGTTTCTGGACGTTTTGGGCATTTTGGAGGTCAAGATGGTATATTTTGAGGAAGATTCCTTCTGAGGATTTGTTGGGGACGTCTCAAGCTTTAAAAAGAGATATTTTGGGACCAAATCGGAGTTTATTTGATCGGTCAAAATACTGATTTTATAAGAAGTCCGAATTCCAATTAGAATAGGAAACCTTTTATTTTCTGTTTTATTATTGTATTAGGTTTCTTAGTCTTATTTTAAGACCTTTTACTAGGAGGATTTTAATTAGAATAGTATAAATAAGGCTATTTAGCCATTAGTTTAGGGGGGAACGCATAACAGAAAGAAGGGAGAACGCACCACTTTGGCTTTGGAGCCTTGACGATTCAAGTTTATTTTCAAGGTGTTTTCTATCCATGTTCTTAACATTATTTTATTTTATGATTTTTCATAACTAGTTTCGTTTGCTAGGGCGAGGCCACGAGTCTTAGCAAGAATATGTAGTTTCTTTTCAATTTGCTTGTGATATTATGCATGCAAGTTTTGAATTATTAATCACTGTGCTTTAAACTATCTAATTGTCATAGTGATTGGCCACCATTAGGATATTTAGAAAAGTAATTTGATGCAATTTTGGCGGAGGGCTGTCCCTGGAATTGACGTTGGCTTCTTGTGGTTAATATGTGTAACTTCTTAGGATGGACGACACGTCTTAAGGGTTATATGGTTTTTCAAAAGGTTTTCACAAAACTTAATGAGTCTTGCATGTTCACATTCGATCTGGACGCCACGGACGGGTTGCATGTTAGATATACGTTCTATGTTGGAGGTTCCAAGTAGGATATATATTAGGAAAACCTAACCTTCAAAATATGCATGTGTAAGTCATAAGTAATTGGAAGAACTACATAGGATTGTTAAGGTGACGGCGGAACCCTAGTGCTCAAATTTATTTTCAAAACTATTTTCTTTTGTTTCCTTTACTTTCCCGATTTATTTAATTGTTTTTAGTTAAATTCGTTTTTAATATTTTAGGTCATTAAATCAACCTCTTCCAAACTTTGTTTTCAAATAATTAATTAAGATTTGGTATTTACATAAAATTATTCATTAAATCCTTGCGGAAAACGACCTTACTTGAGCTGCTATACTACGACAACCTTGTACTCTTGCAAGTATTTTAGGTGTTTTTAACTCTTTTACCCAAGTGATAAAAATCCTATCAATTCTCATAATTTCCTAAGAAAGCATGGTAGCATTTGTTTGTTTCGTTGCCATTCATACATTTTTTCGGCAATGAGTGTTTAACTCTGCATGCACAGGGCTCTGTACAACCAAGAGCTGAAGGGATTCTTGGCGAATGACATATCCAAATTACGTCATCTTCAAAGCATGTGAGTTCCTCTCTAAGACTTGCTTTGAACAAAGATAAAGTTTGTTAGCTTATGTTTGGCATCTTCGTTTTTTTATTCAATGTGACTTGCTAAACGAAATGGTACTCATTGCATAAAAGAGATTAGAATGAAATCATTCCAATTTTTTGGTGTATTTTTAAGTGAGGTTTGGGATATCGTATACGTTTGGCCTGTGTGAGTGATACTCTGCCTGAGGTTTAATTAGCTTATCAAATCTCTTTAACCTCCTTACTCTGTATAAATTTTGATTGAAATAAGGCATATTACTTGCTTGCTTAAAACTTCTTTATTCCAAGTTGTTTGGTTTCAAACAATCTGTCGTTGAACTAGCTACCAAGAAAAAGTATGAAGCAGTATCTATAAACTCATTAGTACCTAAACAAGAAAATAAGTAATCCATCACCATAGAGTATAGTTGCATTCACCCGTAACTTGGTTAACTGTACTACTAGGGCAAAGGAAGCTCGATAAGCTTTCAAGTTTCCATTTACTTATTAAAGGCAGTGAACTGAATTAAAAGCTGGCTTATTTTCCATTGGCTATTAATCAGGGTAAGAAAAACATTGAATTGGGATCATTAAACAGCGCTGATATAGGACACTATACCAAATGAGCTCGAAGAGGACTCAACAATCGAAGCCTGATCAAATTTGACGATAGGTATTTGAAACATGGGAAGAGTATTTAAGAAAGGGTACCGAGATATACAATGGAAAATTAACTACAGAAAAGTTGAAACGATTATCTGCCCCATATATGATGTATGACAGTGATTAAGGAACCCCTAGAAGATAAAACTTGTATCAAAACTAATGATGTTCCAGATTGGTTTTTCTTTTTTCTTTTTTTTTCCAGTACATTTCACACGGCCTCAATACATTTTATGGGTGGGGATGAGTGGTAAAAATATTTGGTTTTAGCACATTTTTGTGTTTGTTGGAAGGTTTCAATAATTTTTTTAAAGATAATCTATCATCTCAGATGGAAGAGTTGAATGCAAACATGGTCATGATGACAAATGATACCTTCTCGTGATTAGCTACTTTTCTTTCGTGAAATGTGATTCTGTCATAGATTAAGTCCGTTGCACTGTCACAGATTGAGTCCATTGCACTGTTAAAGATTGAGTTACTTTTCCTACGTCTGTTTGTTTGTGCTTCGAATTCTTACTCTAAATATTGCTGCTTTTTTGCAGTTTAGATCAGACTATCATCACAACATCGTGATCAACTCTTGCTACTGCCATTAATCTGGGGGTTATGAGGCATTGCATTTGAATCAAGGCTTTGGTATGTCTCCTGAACTTCAATGAGTTCTTTTCTGGTGCTTTCCGTTTGAGACAACGCGACTTTATGATTTTTTTTATTGATTGTTTGGTTTGATCGCCTTATACTATTCGTTTGGTTTCTGCTTTGTTTCTCATTTTGTTGTCTCTGTGATCCTCTGATTGTCCAGAGGTTGGATGGTTTGTTTTTTTTTTTTTTTGGTTTTAATTTTGTCTGTGCGATTCTGTTAAGATTGAAGGTCCCTGGCTATCTCCATGATTCTGGTTTAAGCCAGTGTTCTTGATTCTTTATCGAATATTGTTAGGCATTTTATCTCCGTGATTCTGTTATTGGTTGGTTGGTGTTTTTGTTAGGTTTTTCTGATAGTGAATTGTCTCATGCTCCCCGAAGTGCTTTAACATATGTTGTTCATAACTGCGCTCTCTCAACGAATCAGATTTTTTTTTAGAAACAAATCCCGTATTTAAGAAAATGAGTAGCCTTTTAACGACGCATGGATGCATATTTATATTCAAACTGCAAGATGCATTAACTCATAAATAATTAAGTTATGTATCTTCTTTATCGGCTATCACTTCAAAATTTGATATACAACACTGTTGAAATGCTTTTTGATTGCGTTTTCTTTAATAATTATCTAACTTTCGCGAGCTCTTATACATTTACTTTATTAATTTGAGTTTTAAACATTTATGACAGTGTTATTCTCAACCTACAAGCTAAAAGATATTTAAAAAAAACATCAATATTGACGCTATATTTAATTTCTGATTCAGGGTAAATAAAATGGTGAGAGAGATTGATCGAAAAGAACAATAAATTCTAGGAGGAGTTTTGGTAAAAAAATAAATAAATTAAGGGAATTGGTTTAAGGCTCGAAACGATGAACGAAATCGAGGGACATTAGTGAGATATTCAAGCACTGCCCCAGGACCAGGTACAAAGAGAGCAGTGAGAATAGAAAAAGCAAGGATGGGTTTGCGTGTTTATTGTAAGGGTGCAAACCGAAACAAGTTGGCGGTCCATACTATGTATCCACCTGCAAATCGTAGTAATTTGCTGAAAGAAAAAGTTCTGTTGGATGAAAATGTTTTGCAATGATTTTTGGGGTTTTTCGGTGGGATCTACAAGTTTGGTCGTTGGAAGGAGGTTGGATTTTTGTTGCTCTTGCTTGCCTCCACCACAACGGCCTTTTGGGTTTTAAACGTCTAGAGACGGGATGGGTCTTAGATAAGATAAGGGCAGTGTAAACTTTTTCTGTTTGGTCATAAGGGCAATAATATAAACAATTAACCCTTTAACCGTTGTAAGCATCAAGTGTTGTTAATACTCTTTTTTGCACCTTTTTGGTACAATTCTGTCTCGCTAATTAATATTTTTTGGTGACCCTTTTACCGTTTTAAAGATAAAGTGTTGTTAATACTCTTTTTTGCACCTTTTTGGTACAATTCTGTCTCACTTATGAATGTTTTTTGCTGGCAATAACCTCATTGTGCTGAGATTATGTTTCTCTGCTTATATTTTTATGGCATTTCTGCTGTTGTTGATAGGATCCTTTGGCCCATGCTTCTTTGCTGGTTATACACTTTTAAGGTGGTTGTTGTCTTGATGTTTTGGTTTTCTTTGTGAGTGGCCTGTTCTCATGAACGCGTATTTTCTTTGCTTATGTGGTCTCATGCTAAACAAAGCCAATGTATGCATCAAGAGTGTTAAAATTCAGCTGATTTGTTTTCCAATTGCACCTTTAGTTGGTTTATGTGAAGATTCTATTCTCTTTTTTAACTCTAAAAATTTTAGTTGGCTCCTCAATCCTTAAGAATTCTATTTGTATGGAAGTTTATGTTGGAAATGTGCCCTAAAGCCAATCATATGATGATACTTTACGAACATTTCACATGTTAAACTAATCTAGTTTAATATAAAGGGCAAAGATTATTGTTTAAAGCCGTCTCATATAAATGTTATATGCTTAAACAATAAGTCCAAGGAATATGTAATTGGGAGAATGTGATCTAAAGAAGTTAGATTCATGAGACTATTCTCTTTCGTATACATATCCTAAACGTTCCTGATCATAGGATTACCAATTGGGCATTGACAGTCCGTTAAGATCATTATGTGCTATGACTTCTCTTAGGGAGAGTGACTGGTCTCGAGTCATTGGTGTGACTGACACCAAGACAAGCATGTAGGTGCTCAATAGAGATTGAGTCCACTGAACGCTATCAACAAGGAGTTCTCATACTTATGTCACATGAGAACTCATGGTTGGGATAATGCAAAGTAGTCATTTGACTTGAGGCATCATAGTTGTCTTGTGGTTAGGTCCTTGATCTTTGACTATGTCAAAATCACTTCGTCAAAGGGTGTCCACGACATAGTTGGGGTTAAGCCACTTAGTCATGGAGGCAAGTGAATGCACAACAAGGGATCTCTAACCTTCAAATCGTTTGAGGGAGAATACTCTATGATATGATTAAGAATCTCTGGCCAGAGTATGAATGAGATTTAGGAAGTCGTTCCAAATCACATTCAAGTTAATCATATAAGTAAAAGAATCACATTGGATTGTAGACATTCATAAACTATCAAACCAAACAATGTGGTCAAGAGTATTGTATTAGAGAAAGACCGTATTGCATTGTAATCCTAAGCTGAATAGGTTCCCCAGCTCTTCTGATTAGCTTGGGTAGCCATGATATACTGCTAGGTGTCACTCATGGTTTGTGGAAGCCCTAAAGGTGTATAACCACTAAAGAGAGAATTGAAAGTATGTTTCAATTCACAATCGATTTGAAGAGTTCTAATCGTCTACTGCCTCGCTAAAAGGAACCTAATGGATCGTACACTGTGTAAGGTAGAGATTGAAGAAATAATGGAGATGAGTAAGGATAATGAAATGGTTTAATTATTTATGGCTATGATTAATTAATATGTTAATTAATCAAACGAATAAGTTCGTAGACCTCAGGTTAGTTTTGGGCCTCAAGGTCCAATGGGATTTGAATGTCAAGTCCAATAACTCAAGTTGTATGACAACTTGAAAACGCAAAAGGCTTGAAAGCCCAATAAACCCATCAAGGCCGGCCATGAGAGGGAGGGGTAGTGAACTTGGCTTAATTGCAAATTTGCCACTCAAATGTGAGGTTGTATAAATGCATCTTTATAGCCATTTCATTATTAGGGTTTTCTTTGAGGAAATTTGAGAGAACACAAGCTCTTCTTTTTTCTCTCTGAGAAGCCGGTCACCCTAGAGGAAAATAGCTAGTAATCTTTCTTCCTCTAGGTCACTCATCTCTTCCTCAATGCTCTCCTTGGTGTGGAGACTTAGAGGTTCCCTATTTTGGGAACTTGGAGAATCCATTCCTTCATCCATCCAAGAAGTCATGGAGTCAAGAAGCAAAGTTCCTCCATCCACATCCATGGAGTCAAGGAGCAGAGAGACTAAGGAAAGAAGGCCCTCACATGGGTGAATATCATTTGCTAAGCAAAGAGGTGCTTCAAAGGTATAAAAGTTCCTCAACTATTTTCTTTAAGATTTGAGTTGAGTCTTGGTTCACCACAATTACTAGGCCTTGAATTTCATGGGTAAAGTTTTGTTTTGAGTGCATACAAGCATGATTCCGCCTTTTAATTGTTAATTGCATGCATAGATGCTCAAATGAACTTGTTTTCACAAATAATTTCCTTCAAGTGGTATCAGAGCCTAGGTCTAGTAATTGGTGAATCCTTTTGGGTTTTGTAGTTCATAGTCTTTGATTTGAATGTTGTAATTGTTACAAGCTTTATTCTTCATTCTTTGAATGTAAATTTTGTTAGAAAATATGCCATCTTAAATGTTGTAGATGTAGTTCATATGAGCATGAATTTTGGAGCTAAAATTTGGTGCCATGTTTATGGGGAAATTCGGCCAAATCCAAATGGTGGATTTTTGGGTTCATGTTTTTCTTGTTAAAAGTGTTTTAAAGTGACTTTTGGAACCCCTAAGTACCCTAGGATGTTAACCTTCTTTTGAGTAGTGAAAATTTGAGTTTTATTGAGTGAAAACATTTATGGAGCTCTTACGGGTTTTCATGGATGTTCTTCAATGTTCTTGCTTTGTTTTTGTTGTTCATACCAAGAACAAAAAGTTTGTTGTTTTGATTCAAAAAGGTGTTTGGTTATTTATTTGTTTTTGTTAGTGATGGATGGTATGATTTTTCAAACAACACCCATACTTCTTTTACTATTCACACCATACCAATCACTTACAACTTTCAATCACCATTCAAACACACAAATCAACTCACACACCCTATACTTGTTTTTGTGTATTTGCACTTTAACCCGAAAGTTTACGTTTTTACGTAAATGCCTAAAATCACTAAAGGACAAATTGTTTTGCTCCTTTAATGAAGTTTTTGCATTTGTTGAAATTTTTGGGTTCTAGTTGTAATTACATGAAGTAGTGGACTTTTGTGTTTTTACAAAGTGACCTCAAAAGTTTGTGTTTTGCAATATAGCCTAATAGTTGAGGTTATTGCATTTTGGCCCAAATTAGTAGAGAACAAAATAGTTTTGTATCTTTAAATGAGAATTGGATTTTCATTTCATTTAGCTCCATCTAAATCAATTCTATGGATACAAAAACCAAATGACAATGTTGCATTCGAGTTTAATTAGTTAAAACGTTAATTAATTAAAGAAAGAGTGATTATGAACCTAAGTCTATGATAATTGAGCTATGTGAAAGGCCGTCTCTCAAATTTGTTTGAATCATGGGAATGTGTAGATTAGATTTTGGTTGTAATTTGATATGATCAAATGTTGTAAAAGAGTATAAGCTCTTCTTTACTTTGAAGTGCTCCTTTCTTGTTTTATTTGATATGCCTGAAATTGGAATAGTAGGGTCCAACGCCCAATAAGAAAACACGCCTTAATGTGATTAAACGCATAACTAAAATCAATCACCATCCCTAGACCGAGATCCAACACTAGGCTCATGTTGGATTGAATCAAAGGTTCATAGTCATCCTAAGGCCCTCAGGCAACTACATAGTCCATCAATGAATGCAAAGCTTATGTTAGTGCCATATACTATTGCTTTAAAAACCGTTTTACAAGTATAGTGGGAGTATCATATACTACTAAATCAATCACATGGACCACTAGTTGTAACAGGACAAAATTGTTTTAATGAGATTAGAATGCATGCTTATATGTGATGAGACCTAAAACCCTCAACCAGACCGATATTAAGTTGACAAGCGTGAGAGTGCTTTGAACACTCTTTCGTGCTTCCACCGTGGTAGGCTCCAATCTTTTGTGACTCATACACCGACTTCACCCTATCATGGGGGAGTACAAAGTATGTGCTTACACTCAGGAGGAGTTCTATACGTATACATGATGTTGTGAAGGTAGGCAACGAGAATGATCAACATCATATCATTGTGAGGTTGTTCTTGAACCCCTACCTGAACTTGCATGGTGGGAATGACTTAACTAAGTGCAATGTAGCCAACATCATGTCATTGTGAGGCATCATTCTCTAGAGGCCAAATAAGATGGGTACTTACATGAGATGTAAATGAGTAAGCGTACTCTCTCATTATTATTAATGCTAGCCAACATCATATCATTGTGAGGTGGGCTTGGTAATAGTGAGCCTCCCATACCCTACTAAGAGTTTCCTCCAAAACTCTCGAATTTCGATGAGGGGTATGGAATTTGCCAAATATAGTGGGTAGTGCTATTTGATTTAAAGACCCAGATCAAATAGCTTAAAATCAATCAATTTATATTCGTTATGTATTTATTTACCGATATATTTGCAAACGCTATCCAAAACTTGACAAAGAAAAGCCGAAGGCTTTAGTTTCCAGACTTGGTACCACAATCCCATAGATTGTCTTGAATGGATTGTATATGTACCTAAGTAGTCTCATTCTCACAATCTTCCTATTGACAATGTATCAATGGAAGAACATGTTAGACAAGTCTGTCATAAAGAAGACAACACAAACAACTAGTGTTTGTTTCTTTGTTACATGAACAAGGAACTTGAGAAGTAAGCGCAAGGGCATGGACACTTTATGTGCCATGATTCTTCACTTACAAATTGTTGTATGAAGAAATGAGAGTTGCCTTGAAAAATTCTTGAAAGTTTGTAATCATGTTTAGAACATAATGGTTGATTGACAAAAATAGTCCATCAACATGGACTTATGATGATTTTGAATCATTGAGTGTTGAAGTATTAAACCACTTCAGGAGACAGAAACTAGGCAAGGACTTCACCTTTGAGTCCCTATCCAAATGCTTCACTAAGTTTATTGTAAACTATATAGTGAACAATAACCGCACGTTCTCCAAATCGTTTAATGTGTATAATACAATTGAAATAAGTTTCAAGAGAGATAGTGAGAGTTTAGGGACCATGACTATTGTAGTCAATAGAGAAGTCAAATGAAGAAGGCGAAAAACTCCAAGGGAACAAACTTTCTTTATGAAAGGATGGATATTGAAATGGGTATTTGCAAGAAATGTCTCGCAAGTGTCAAGAACACACATTTCAAAGGTGTTGTAAATTGTTCTTGAATGAGTTCAAAACAGTTGGTTCTTCTACTTGAATGCTTGATTCCGTATTAGTAACTATGTTTTACAATCGTTGTAAAAGTGTGGCTAATAAGAAGTAGAAGATTAAAGAGAGAAGAGAAAGTACTTCACATTAGGAACGTGAATAAAATAGATCTATGCGAAAACAGATACTACTTACTTCCTTATATGAACTACCAAAGAAATTGGAAAAACAAATATTGTACATTCCAATTTGAATAAGGAACTTAATTCCGTCACTATAAGAGATGGATGAATGTTTTGTTTGACAAAACATTGTTCTTTATTAATAAATGATTGGATTATTGTAATCTGATTGATTGTCTCTATAGTAGAGATGATGTGGCAATGTTAACCGTTTAGAATATAACGATGCTTAAAACCCAAAAGGTTGCAAGGTAGTGACTAATCCCACTGAGTTGTGACACCTCTAAAACATAAATTACAAGTTGGTCATACATGGATGCTTTGGATCATTAGATCCAGATCCAATGCCTTCTTGTTAAAATTGTATAGAGGTGAAATGTTCGAATCTTTATTCTTTTGAAAGGAAGAAAGAATCACAAAGTTGTTGAGGTTAATTCACTTAGATGTTAGTGGCACTTGTCCGCAACATAATACTACTCATGTTGTATGACATTCACCGAAGATTGCTCTCGGTTGGACTATCGTTTATTTTGAATAAACGCAAGTTCGAATACTTTGCAAAAGGTTTAAAAGAATTCAAGAATGTAAGTTGATGAGTAAGACGTCTAAAGTATTTACCTCCTTAGATTTGATCCAAGGAAAAATAACACTTTAGAAGAGTTTCCTTGAAAGATATCAAGGAAAGTAGCATCAAATACCCATATATAGGATATATATACTTCTAAGACAATATGATTGTCAATTAGAAGATCTTCCAAAATTTTCATGACTCAATAGGATGTAGTTGGAAAGAAAGACAAGTCTTAAGCGTGTTAAGATTTGGGGTTGTGTGCTAATAAGCAATATTTGTTTGAGAACAATCTTGTGGGATATCCTTAAATTAACTTTTGGATATCACTTCTATAAACCAACTAACAAATGTTATTTGTTAGGTAGTTCATTGTAATCCTACAATAGGATTTGCCTAAGATAGAGCAAATGAACGAGAAATAGAACTCAAAGAATGGGTTCTTTGAGAGACAAGATGATAATCAACAAATATAACAACCTAGTTCCTACACCACTAGCTCCAAGGTAGTTGAGAAGGATTTATAAACCGTCTCAGTTGAATGGTTTGAACTTTATGACTATGTCATAGAGTTACACCTCTTAATTCGAAAGAAATAAGAATGAAAATCCTTATGACTACATTTAGTGTATATACGACATATACTCAAGGAAATGGTATAGTGCCATTTAACCTGAAATAGTGAAACCTTCATAGCTAATTGGTAGCTTAAGGTGACTACAATCAACGAGATTGGTTGACTTAGAAGAAACCATCTTTGATGTAGTCTTGGTTTCTATTAATTCGAAGATTGCTAGCTACAACTAAACGGTGATTCAATGTTTGGACATAATATGGGTTTCCGAAACCATTAGCAAGATAGTCTGGATAATATATGTCTAAGACTAGGAATCACAAGACGTGTAAGTTGTAGAGATCCATCCATCATGAATCTTAGCAAGCTAGTGGGAGTTATAAGCATCTTATGAGAGAAAGATCAAATCATTTGATTTCTCATAAATATGTAAATGAATCTTTTGTTTACTAGGTTTACAAAAGATTAGTGGGAGTTAATCATATTCCTAAATTTGAACATATATATGATATATTAATTTTGGAAATGAAGGGAATTCTTCTTTGTTAAAGTTATAACTTTAAACATTCTATAACGATATAATGTATATGGGAGACATAGTCTATATACATGGGATGGAAATCTATAATGATAGATTTCAAGATATAATTGGATTATCTCAAGCCTTATTGATAGACGATAGATGTAGGAAGTTTCTCGAATGATAAACTTCAAATGAAAGGACAATTCCAGTCAGACTGGGAGTTGGTCTTCTAAAAAGGAATGTACCCTTTTAACTCCTAAAGAAGCATAAAGCGTAAATAGAATCCTTTATGTATACGCAGAAAGGTGGTTTACGTATTTCATATTGTATGAAAAATATTGATATGAGTTGTGCCAAGATCAGTACAAGACGATATCAGTGCAAGCCCATGATCAGAACCATAGCAACTGTCAAGTGAGTCCTTAAGTATTTAAGAAATACTAAATGATAGATTCCTCAAGAATGAGGAAGAATTAAAGTAACGCAGTGGAAGCGTAAATGTATTAGATTATGAATCTAATATCGTATCCATCATTGGACATCTCTTCATTTTGAATGAAGAGATAATTGGATATATCTTTATTATGACTAAAGAGATATTTGGGTGGAAACGTTAAAAGTAATGACTTTAGTGTGTTCCATCATGCAAAATATATCACCATATAGAAGCTTACAACAATGTTGTTTGGGATGGGAAAGTTCATTTATGAACTCTTCATTCGGTTCCAACCAGAAAGTGTCACTAGTGTACCCACACTACGACACTAATGGGGCAATAGCTCAAGCCAGGGAATCAAGGTCTCATCAAGATCCGAACTCAAATGAGAGACTGAACCCCATGATTGAGAATCATTTATAATGGTGACGTAGTTATTCTTAAGGTTGCTTCTATGGTTAACATATAGATATCCATTGTCTAGGCCTATTACTCAAGCCATTTTTGAAATGAATTCAGAGGAGGTATCATCACTGATGACCAAGCTGATTGGCTCTAGTGCAAGTGGGAGATTGTTGGAAATATGCCCTAAAGCCAATCATATGATGATACTTTACGGACATTTCACATGTTAAACTAATCTAGTTTAATATAAAGGGCAAAGATTATTGTTTAAAGCCGTCTCATATAAATGTTATATGCTTAAACGATCAGTCCAAGGAATATGTAATTGGGAGAATGTGATCTAAATAAGTTAGATTCATGAGACCATTCTCTTTCATATACATATCCTAAACGTTCCTGATCATAGGATTGCTAATTGGGCATTGACGGTCCGTTAAGATCAGTACGTGCTATGTCTTTCCTTAGGGAACGTGACTGGTCTCGAGTCATTGGTATGACTGACACCAAGACAATGGTGTAGGTGCTCAATAGAGAATGAGTCCATTGAACACGATCAACAATGAGTTCTCATACATATGTCATATGAGAACTCATGGTTAAGATAATGCAAAGTAGTCATTTGACCTGAGGCATCATAGTTGTCTTGTGGTTAGGTCCTTGATCTTTGACTATGTCAAAGTCACTCCGTCAAAGGGTGTCCACGGCATAGTTGGGGTTAAGCCACTTAGTCATAGAGGCAAGTGAATGCACAACAAGGGATCTCTAACCTTCAAACCATTTGAGGAAAAATACTCTATGATATGATTAAGAATCTATGGCCAGAGTATGAATGAGATTTAAGAAGTCGTTCCAAATCACATTCAAGGTAATCATATAAGTAAAAGAATCACATTGGATAGTAAACATGAATAAACTATCAAACCAAACAATGTGGTCAAGAGTATTGTATTAGAGAAAGATCGTATTGCATTGTAATCCTAAACTGAATAGGTTCTCCACCTCTTCTGATTAGCTTGGGTAGCCATGATATACTGCTACGTGTCACTCATGGTTTATGGAAGCCCTAAAGGTGTATAATCACTAAAGGGAGAATTGAAAGTATGTTTCAATTCACAATCGATTTGAAGAGTTCTAATCGCCCACTGCTTCGCTAAAAGGAACCTAATGGATTGTACACCGTGTAAGGTAGAGATTGAAGAAAGAACGGAGATGAGTAAGGATAATTAAATGGTTTAATTATTTATAGCTAGGATTAATTAATATGTTAATTAATCAAACAAATAAGTTCATATTAGACCTCGGGTTAGTTTTGGGCCTCAAGGTCCAATGGGATTTGAATGTCAAGTCCAATAACTCAAGTTGTATGACAACTTGAAAACACAAAGGGCTTGAAAGCCTAATAAACCCATGAAGGCCAGCCATGAGAGTGAGGGGTAGTGAACTTGGCTTAATTGCAAGTTTGCCACTTAAATGTGAGGTGCTATAAATGCATCTTTATAGCCATTTCATCATTAGGGTTTTCTTTGAGGAAATTGGAGAGAACATAAGCTCTTCTTTTTTCTCTCTCAAAGGTTGGCCACCCTAGAGGAAAATAGCTAGCAATCTTTCTTCCTTTAGGTCACTCATCTCTTCCTCAATGCTCTCCTTGGTGTGGAGACTTAGAGGTTCCCTATTTTGGGAACTTGGAGAATCCATTCCTTCATCCATCCAAGAAGTCATGGAGCCAATAAGCAAAGTTCCCCCATCCACATCCATGGAGTCAAGGAGCAAAGAGACTAAGGAAAGAAGCCCTCACATGGATGAATATTCTTTGCTAAGCAAAGAGGTGCTTCAAAGGTATAAAAGTTCCTCAACTCTTTTCTTTAAGATTTGAGTTGAGTCTTGGTTCACCACAATTACTAGGCCTTGAATTTCATGGGTAAAGTTTTGTTTTAAGTGCATACAAGCATGATTCCGCATTTTAATTGTTAATTGCATGCATAGATGTTGCTCAAATGAACTTGTTTTCACAAATAATTTCCTTCAGTTTATGATGTGTGAGTTCTTTGTTTTCGGCCATAGTTGGATTCTTAAAAATTGTGGTGGTTAATGTGGTTTTTAGGTTGATTTTTCAACTGGGGAAGAAGGGGTGTGTGGGGAATTATATTGTTATTCTCAGTTGGTATGTAACTATTTGAATATGGAAGACATGGATATCATGCAAGAAATGCAAGAATTTAAAATAGAAGGGGTGAGTGCAATTTGCAGACGGTGGGTTCATGGATGGTGAAGTTTGTGTATGCAGTAAGATTAATGGTAATGGTTTTGTGGTCGTGTCGATGGGCGTGAAAAATGGTGATGGTCGTCGCCTTGCTATTTCTGTGCAATGAGCACAATACCGATAGATATGTTAGGAAGCAGGGAGAATGGCAAAGACAGAGTGAGGCATGATTGCAGCGGCAACATGTGCCTCGCAAGAATGGCCTGTTTTTTCTCATGGGCAACTATATGTTGTGGTGTCTAGAGTCACCTAAAAAAAGGGTCTAAAAATTGTTATTGCTCATGATTCCGACATGCCTTATTGTTATACAAAAAACATAGTTTATAAAGATGTTTTAAAACATTTACATGAAGCTATAAGTTTGCGTTATTATTTTGTCCTTTTGTTTATTTTTCTGAACATGACTCCGCCATTACTTTGATAAATCAGCTTATTTAGTTTTCAATTTAATTTGCTTCTCAATTTTTTATCTATCTAGATTGATCAAGGTGATGCCAGTTCATTGTGTGAGGCCATACCAGCTAGCAAACAAGCTCCAAATCAAGGTTTGCAGGATGTGGATCACAAAAACCATCGGAGATGATCCTTAACTTCAAAGTCTTGATTGTGTGTTTGTCGATAAATAGGTGAGAATTTTGCACCTTTTTCGTTATCATAAGCTGCTTACTTTTTTATGTATCCAAGTGTGCACGCCGTGTTCTTAGTACGACAAATTTTGTGGTCAAACATTCTCTCAAGTTCATGAACTAACTGCTCTATGCATTTCGCCACCCAATTATGCATCGCTTCCACATGATTAATGTTTGTCTGGTTAATTGTTTTATTGGATTCAATGATGGGCCTCAATATTAATTTTTTATAATGGGCAAATAGATTCATGCAAATGCACAAGAAATCAAAATTCCATCTTCTCCACATAATGGCATGGGTTATGATAAATTTCGTTCTTGCAAAAACAAATTTCAGAGTGTGTTGTTGGCACTTTTGCTCTCTTTGCATTTCACTAGAGTCATTATATTTTATTTTGGTTGAACAAGATTTTTTTAAATGTGCAAACAAAACTAAGTAGAAACCGTCAATTCTTCTTTTTCTTAATTTGTTTTGTTTGTTTTTTGACCCATTAAAATATAATTAATAGTTCTTTTACAAGGTTGTTTCAGTTGCTGTCAATTTGATTCTTAAAGCAATCTTTACTGTTATGGTGCATTTTATCTTAAATGCTGTCTTTGTGGCCACAATTGTGTTATCCTCAATGTTTTTGATCTTCTTAAACCACATGCATTAAATGTTCTCCTGCTTATAGGTAACAAATTTAGTTTTCCGTGCTGCACTAAAATCTGAAATCATTATTATTATTTTTTCATTGGCTTCGGTGTGTAATCATTTCCACCATTGAATATCATTCGATGATGTATTTGTTTGCTTAACGGCTGTGCAACCGACTGAAGAGGTCACTATCCAAAAATCAAGAATTGTGAAGAAGAGGAATCTTTTTTGACTTACAGGGGGAAAGCAGTTAGGATCACCTTATGGGGAGAAGTTGCAACGAGTTTTGAGGACAACGAATGCAATCACTTCTACCACCCGTATTCGTTGCTTTAACAAGCCTCAAAGTCAAACAATACCAAGGTTATACCTCAACGTGCTTTTAGCTGCTTAAACATTCAATTTGTTGATTGTTATGTTTTATCTATAGGAAACCCTGTTCTTGGAAGCACGGGATCAACTGTTTGTGTTTTCAATCCGGACATTCCACAGCTCTCCCAATACAAATAAAAGTAAATTGACAACCTTCCTTTAATAACTTTGGCGTTTATATTTCTTCGATTGATCTTTCTCAACCTAAACATGCACGACATAGGTTTGAGCATCTAAGATCACCTATTCGAATCCTGCGCACCTTAGCTGAGATGTATGCAGACCGTGCTGTCGGTCTTAATTATGAGTAAAAAACGATTGATGAGTTGCTTCTACTTGATCTTGCTTTACACAAGGTTAGTCTCTTATCACCAACCTGTTAACAAAAATCACATCTTTTTAATAATAAAATTTTAGTGGTGCTTCTTCCTTGGCTTTCTCTTGCTTTGTTTCTTTATTCATTTATATTCAATGTTTACAAGGTGAAGGTTAAATGTATTTCATTATTTAAAAACTGTGTGATTCCGTAACAAAATGCAAGTTTTGCATGTGAAGCGACTGTCGTTGGATTCGATTTGACTAGGGGTTGGTGGTACAAGTCGTGCCCGTCCTGCCATAAAGCTGTCAAGAAAATGTCTGGATCGTTTGAGTGCAATGAACATGGTTTGTTAAACAGATTACCCGAACCATGGTAATTTTGTTTTGCACCTGTTTTACATATAACTGTTGTATTAAGTTGCTTAGTCATTTTTAAATTTCTTGCAATTATAAAATTGATGATAGATGATGTTTTTATACCTATCATCTTTTGTGCAACAACAAGATTTAATGCATGACAAAGCTTGAGTTATGTATGTCTTTGCACTTAATAAAGAGATTGGTGTGTATGTGTTATGAAACGGCCTTTTTTGTGTTTATCAATCGTTAATTTTGCTATATTGAATAATGTCTTTCGGTTTATCTTTATACTTCATGACTCAATCTACAACCTCTTGAATTGACTCTGATATACATATGGATGGGAGTGTCTTTGGTTGATAAAAGTTTTGGAATACTCGTGGACTTTTATTCGAAGTTATTTTTGTAAAGAAAGCATCTTTGTATTTGGAGTTCAAATTGTTGCACTAGCCGTAGATGTCGGGCCATCGAACCCTCATCATTGCATGCAAAATTCGAGCACAGGTTCTGCCATGGTTTTGCATTTAGTGTGCATCCTTGAATTGCGAATAAGAAATTTAGCTTAAGAAAGTTAACATAATTACTCATATTTCACTGTGAATAAGAAGTTTAGCTTATGAAAGTTAACATAATTACTCATATATCATTCTGCAGAGTAAAAAATGATTGTGGGTTTGCTTTTTTTTGGTTTTCATTTATTGTAAAACTTGCAATGTTTTAGTTGAGTAATACCTGAGTTTGTGTTCCATCACATTGTAAATCTAAGATCAGGTGGCATCAGTTCATTCATTTTTTTCCGATTTTTCTTGGTGCATTATAATGCAAATCAGTTTGTTAAATGAGATGAAAATGGGGCCCAATCTAAAAAAAGCTTGAAAGATGTGATGGTTTCCTATCTAAGAGGATGTGAGAGAATATGAAAGTTAAGTGAGTTTTCTAACTATGTTCTTAAGTGAGTTTTGTAGTAAGAAGAGCACCTACCAACTTGGTTTTGTGAAGTCTGAGAACCTCCCCACAAATTAGTTTAGGAACAAATATATCCGATGTAACCCTCACCCTTCTACCGTTTGGGTAAACTTTGTTTTCATTTGTTATGATGTCTATAGGGACTTTGGTTTTTTGTCTTAATTTTTTATTGACATGCTTTTGGCAATCTGTAGTTTCATAATGTTATTAGCTGTAATGATTGCCTAACATGAAAATATCCAACCTTTGCATAGGTTCAAAATAAATCTTATTGTGGAAGATAGCACCAATCAACACAACTTCCTCATGTTAGGAAGGCATGCTGAAAAGATACTTCGTGTTTCTTGCCACACTTTGGTAATAGAGGATGGATATGACGATCCCTTCGTGGTGTCGCTGGCTCTGAAAAAATTGGTGGGCGAGACAAAGAGATTTCAACTGTCTTTGAGGAATCAAAACAGTGATTTCCAGAAGACAGACTTCATCATTTATGGACTACTTCAAGATCAGATGCCGTCGAACCCAGCAATTGCCTCAATCGACCCACAAACACCTGCTACCACCCCAGGAAAACAAATTATGAGTGAAGCGACCCCCCCCCCCCCCCGTGACACCTTCCCATCGGCTAGATCAACAACCCCAATTAGTAGTACCTGCCAAGACTTCAAAGAAAGCGTTGTTCCTTGATCAAGCAGACAAATCTGACAGGTTAAGTTTTCCTCTTAATTATCGTCTCATGTGTAAATCTTAATGAATATGCTTGCTTATCTTAGGTATACATATGTGTTATGCCGCTTATCAAAAACTGTTAGCCAATCTTTTTGCACCGCTCTTTCACATTATTTTCCATGCCTATCACGATTCTCTCTGACCTTATAAATTGTACCTTCATTCACAGCAAAAAAACTTGCACTGGGCAAACAAAGACAACCAATTCTGGCAGAATTGCTATAGAATTCCACAAACTGGTTGTCCCTAAGATTGAGCCCGCGGACAAAGAGCCGATAGCTGCACTTAAAACAAAGTCTTAAGCCAAAAAAAACAAAGATAGGTAAATTACAATTTGTTTTTCGCATGCACGCCTGCATAACATCCGTCATATCAGTGTTTGCTAAACTATGATTCATGTTTTTTTACTATAGTGCTGAAGATGTCTGCCCACCAAAAAAATGAATGACCGTAGTCTCCGTTATCAGCTGCTACAAAACCGCTCTCCATTTTTTTGCCTTTAAACATGTGTTGTTGAAAACTTACTTGCTAAAACACCAATAGAACAGGTTTTTGAGTTTTTTGTTAACTGCTTAAACAGGTGCCTGGCCTGCAGGGCATGTATTTTGCCACCTTAATTGTAGGGGCAAAATATGTGTGGACAGCATCTTCCTTCTGTAACTTATGGAAACAGGCATCATGCATCTTTATTGCTTTGAACATTAGTGCTTGAAAGATTAGCTGCTGAAACAAGAACAACGCACTTTTTTTGCTTTTTTGTTTAACTGTTAAAACACATGCCTAGCCTGCAGAACATATATTTTGTCATCTTAACTTGAAGGCCAATATATGTGTTAAATGCATGTTGCTCCTGTTTCTTAGGGAAACATAGCATTTTTTTGCAGTTGTGTCTTCTGTAATCAGCTTGGTTGAATGTATGTAAAAGCTGAACTACTTATCTTACTGACACCGTTCATTCATATATCATTTTTGTTCGTTCATGATTATGTTGATTTTTTTTCTTTTCAAGTTACATGTGTCTAATTCATGTGGTTAAGATTGGTACATTCAAGTCATGTAGCAACGCTCGAGCATTTTATCTAGTAAGGTCCAAAATGCATGCGTTGTTCGTCTTCTGGTGAATTTTTTTTGCTTCCACCTCATTTTGAACACCTCCAATTCCTCAACATTCCCTAAACTGTCTTAAGGATTGGATTTTATCACTGTTATGGGCTTCTTTGGAGAATAGATTTTAAATTTATAGTTCTGTATTTGGACTTTTTTATCGAGAGTTACTTTCAAGTAACCAAAAATTCTACATGTGATCATTTATCGGACAAATGATTCAATTTTTTGAAAAGGTTGCAAGCATTAATTTCACCAAAGACGGTATTGAGAATATGCATTAGTTGCAAAGGAGAACCTCTCGCTGTCCCATTTGTTACCGCTTTTGTTAACCTGTCCCTTCTACTTCAGGTCAACGTGATCTTTTGTTCCGCAGGAAATTCGATAATCTGTATTGGAAAATCATTTTTACATCTTTATTCTTACTCTCAGTCCTCCCATGGTCCTGTCCATATCTGGTAATTATGTTAAATAAATTAAAAAAAGAGAATGACAGAAATTAATAAAGATGTACAAAAAGTAGAAGGAGATGTGTCTGGAAAATATAAGAGCATGTTTAGTACTCTACTTGAATCCAACTTTTTAAACTCAAAAACAATTTTCAAGTTTTAGGCCTTAAAAACTTGTTTGGTATGACTATTTTGAAAAACCGAACTCAAGACTAACTAAAAAATATAGTCTATTATCGAAATACATAAAAAGTGAGTTTTTAGAGTTTTTAAACTTAAACTCACTTTTTTCTTTTCTTTCCATCCTCATCTCTCACTCCAAATTTATCTCTCTTTTCTTCTTTCTCTCTCCTCTTTTTTTTCTTTTATCTTTTTCGTCTATGCTCAATCTGCTATCTTCATTCTCTCTTTCTTTCTCTCACTCCTCCTCTCTATCTCGCTCGGTCGTCTCTTCTTTTTCTTTCCTTCAATCATTTCTTACTTTCTTTTCTCTTCTCTCCTCTTTCTCCCTCTCCTGTAACCCCATCTTTTTAGATCTCTTTGCTAGTTTAAGTCATAAGATTTAAAAATTTTAAATCACAAACCAATCAAGTTTTTTAGTCTTAAATAAAATTGTTTTCAAAAAATATTCTTAAGAAATATTTTGAGAAATAATAAAAAATTTCAAATAAGATACCAAACAGGTCCTAATGTTTCTACCGTTGAGAAAATATTAGCATATTATTTGGGTGTGCATAATTTGCATTAAAAAGACCCTACATTACGTGCATACTTTTGGATTTCCAGTATTACCAGATAAGTGCTCCAATTAGGACAAGCATTGACCCAACAACGAAATTTGACATTGACCCGTTTTGTCAAACTTCCACCCTCGTTAGATGTGAACAGTTATAACTCATTTTCATATCCACTTAGCGTGTCTGCAAAGTAGTTTTGATTGCTTTAATCTGGAATCATATGTGGTACAGTATTTGAGAGATGACTGATCGAAGAATGTGTGCATCTAACTGTTGAAAACTGTCAGTTTTAAGATACGCATCAAACATTGTCCATCAAGGAGCTACTCCGGTTTTTAGAATTCTGACATTTTACAATTGTAAACCTATTATATTTGGAAATATTGAAAGGATGACGTTACGGAAATATTGAAAGCTTCACAATTTTGTTCCTCTGTAATGATCTACAGAGCAAAGAAAAAATAAACAATTTGTACATATGTAAACATAATATCTACCTTTAACATGAATCTTATGCTCACCACTCATTTGTCTGTACTTGATACTCTAGATTTTCATGAGAAAATTAAAAGTCTAACTAATTAAGATGAGCATAATAAACAGGAGGCACCTGTATATACAATCGCAAATATAACAGGGATGCAACCAACTAGCAAAAGTACACTTATATTTGAAAACCAATCAAACTGTAGTGTGCTGCAGACTGAGCAATTTTAAACTGACAAAATTTAAAATTTCACAAAAGGTAGACCGACCTCTCAGGGCATTGTATATGTATAGTATCAGAAAGGATCCCAAGAAGCAATCCATCCTATGTTTTCGCAGCCAAAAATCAGGTTTATGCAATAAAATTGAATTCTTTTGTTATGACAAATACTATAAGTCCATAACTGAGGTTGCATGCCAACGAATTTTGCGAGTCCCAATTACGTAACTGAAGTATTATTTGTTGGAGAGTTGACCTTTGTAATTAGCTTAGTTACCTGTTTGGGTCTTTGTAATCAGAATGCAATTAGGATATATATTATTTGGTGTTTCTTTCCTTGTAAATCACTCTTGTACAATATATATTTCCCTCCTTGGTGAGAAGAATATCAGAAAATTAAAACTCCAAAATTAGCCGTAATTAGCATGGTATCAGAGCAGAGATCCTAGGATTTCTGCTTTGCCCGTTCCCTCAAGCAAACTCAGCCCTCCCATGGAGAATCTACCACCACTCCACGGTGGAAACAATTTCATCCTAACCGATCCTACCCCTATACTCAACACCACAACCCTAAACACTACTACCCTAATTGACCTTACCATGAATCCTCCTCCTGTTTCGAGTTCTTCCGACATGCCTCTGGAGTCCTCAGGTAACTGTGGTTATGCTTTTAATATGAATAATTGTGATACTCAGTCTGGTTGGATCATTGACTCCGGTGCCACATACCATATGACCTATGACCCCACTGATTTAGCTTGTGATACTGTTCCACTTTGACGAAATATTACTAATGCTAATGGTGTCACCTCACTGGTAACTGACTCTGGCACTGTACGCCTCACGCCTACCCTCTCTTTGCCCCATACACTACTTGTACCTTCACTAAAACGTAAATTGATGTCTCCTAGCCAAGCTACTAAGCAATTGAACTGTTGTGTACTATTGTATCCGAAGTTTTGTCTTATTCAGGATATTCTCACGAATGAGATAATTGGTCGTGGTACTAAGAGGGGGGATCTCTATTTTGTGGATGATGTCAATACAGGACGGGTTAATCTTGCCCAAAGAGCCATTGATCACAAACGGCGTCAGATATGGTTGTGGCATCACTGTTTGGGTCATCCGTCTTTTAGTTATTTACAGCATATGTTTCCGGATTTATTTGTTGGTTGTTCGGTTTCAGACTTTAAATGTGACACTTGCGTACTTGCCAGGAGTCACCGTGTTTCTTATCCGTTGAATTCTAATAAAAGTGCTATTCCTTTTGGTCTTGTTCATTCGAATGTTTGGGGACCATCTCCGATTACTACTTCTTCTGGTATTAGGTGGTTTGTAACGTTCATAGATGATTGCACACGGATGACATGGCTATACCTTCTTAAGCATAAAAGTGATGTGTTTCTGGCGTTTAAGACATTCCACACCATGGTTCAGACACGGTTTTCTACTGAAATCCGGATTTTGAGTTCTGATAATGGTGGTGAATATGTTAATAATGATTTTACACATTATTTAACTAATCACGGAATCCTCCACGAGACTACTTGTCCTCAGACTCCTTAACAAAATGGGGTGGCTGAGCGCAAAAATTGCCATCTATTAGAAACGGCTCGATCACTATTGATTGGGGCAGATATTCTGATGTGATATAAACTAACACACAAATTAGCTTGCATGATTAAACTCTATATTCTAATTTCCTAAGTAGATACCATTAGGCCAATTAGTTTGCATCATTAAAATCTATCTTCCCAGTCCTAACTAAGCGTAGATAGTGTCGTTGTACACCAGTACGCCAATTAGTTGCATGATTAAACTATCTTCGAACTTCCTGCACTATGAGCAAGCAAACCCCTTCTTTATATTCAATTGTGTCCTCTACTCACTTCTATTATATTTTTGAGTTCTCCCATCTCCCATCGTCTATTCTATTACTTATTTGGCTTCATCCAAAGATCCCACACTAAAAACTTGATCTATTACTCGATTGAGTTGTCTCGTCTCTCATCCTCTCTCTCTTCTATTACTTGTTTTCACTCCTTAAAAGATTACACAGTTAAAAATTTTAGGAGAACCTTCCAGAGAGAAACAACACAGAAACCTCAAGCGAGTCTGACACGTTACTCGATTTTCTCCTTAACTTAAAGCTTCTGTCACGAAGTCTATTTCATATTTAGATTTTTTTTTTTTTTTTTTGGTACTAGTGGCATCTTAATTGCCCCTAAACACAATTTCATCTTATTTTCCACCTCTCTCACTCTAAACATGAAATATATATTATTCTTTATCTTTTTTTGTCTGGTTTATGTCCAAATTACTTCAGAATAGAATTCCAATTGAATTATAATTGTCATAAGCCATATGTTGTTTTTTGGCTTCAGGGTGGATTGATCCCCTGCCGAATAAAAAAAATACGTGTCCTTTATGAAGAAGGCCAAGCACCAGAACCATATATTTTAGTAAAGTTAATTAACCTACAATGCCGAAGCATCATTATGGTGATAGATGTTGGAAAGAAACTATAATGGACTTCCAGACCGTTTCAATACTGATTTGGGATTATATCAACTCAATCAAGTCATCCAGAAGTTGGGGCAAAAATCTTCTCATAGTAATTCAAATGATAGCTGAAGCAGCAAGATTTCCTTATGAGGAGCATAAAATTTGGCAGTCTATGGATAAGGATGTGTATACCATTGATCAATTATTTATTAGTTTGCAAAAGAATTTTGGTAAACTATCTACCCAAATGCAAGGCGTTGTTGATTGAATATTCAAAAACCTGGTATACTCGTTGATCGAATATTCAGAAACCTGGTATACTCATTGCAAAAGAATTGGGTGAATAGAACCCCAATCGTTTTGCAAACTAATTAACAATGGATAAATCCATAGACTGCCAAATTTTTTGCTAAAATCTTGCCTCCTCAGCTATAATTTGAATTACTATGAGTGACACACCCCAACCCGGAAATGCCCACTTGGACTCCGAATCGAGCTGTGCTGGTCGACACCTGGAAGGTGACGAAGCCATAAAGTGTAGTGTAGTGGAAAATGTGAATAAATTCAAACCTAAAAGTGCCTAATTTGAAGAGTGCGCTGTGAGCGGGAATGAACCCATTTCACACGTGATGACAGAGCATAAGTAAAGTACAGTAAAGTGGAATGAGAATTATACCATCGAAGGTAACCACCTATACCAATATTTGCCAAGAATCCTCGTCGATACAAACGTTCAATAGCTAAAACCTGGAGATGCGAAAAATAAGGGTGAGTGGGCTTGAAAATAAAGTTTTATAAAAACCTTTATGAAAACATTGTAACCCCTCGCCGTAAAACAAGTATAGTTTCCCGAAAATCATACTATGTGTAAGTATGAAATCAAATGCATGCCAACAATAAATCTAGAAATATGCCACATCAGAATATCTCAACGGCAATATGAATGTAATCATAAGCTCAACAATATATACTAGCATGCAAGTCGGAGTCACCTAATGTGGCATGTAAAACTGCACCTATTGCTCATCAATCTATGCTAACACACGAGTCGGAGTCACCTAATGTGACCTATACGACATGACTAGGTGTAATAATAATCGCTCTAGTGCTACAACGTGAAGAATGGCGCTATTCGCGGTCACATACGAGTCGGAGTTGCCTATTGCAACTTGCATGACATGACTGACACCTACTTGGATCCAAGGCGAGCGTGCGGTGCGGATGTGAACATACACGTGAAAGACTAGCCCTGACCCTAGGCGAGCACTAACACCGGGGTGCAGCAATGATGAGCAGACTACATAAATACAATCATGCCACAGCAATTCAACAATTCTAATCAACATCGTACTATCCATGACCATAAATATAATCAAGGCATCTCCTACAGTAAGCTTACATGTGCATCCTGTAGGATTATTTCATCATTTCCCAACAAACATGCCCCTCTCTTCCTAGCATGACGTGTTTTGGGTTTCGTGGAAGCTCAAGAACAAATCCGTGAGACTGCGAAGCGGACAATATCGTGCTATGGTGGAGTCAGGATGTGACAATGAAAAGATTTTTGCCTAAACTACTAAAATAATCATTGCTTAGTTCCTGGATTGATTGATTGGGTTTAAACAATCCCAAATCAGTCTTGAAACGGTCTGGAAGGTTATTATAATTGTTTTCCGGAGTGGTCCTTAAGGATTTTAAGGTTTCCTTCTGTCACATACCCCACAACATACACGGAATAGACATTCATCACCAGAGTGATGCTCTGATATTGTAGGCTAGATAACTTTACTAAAATATATGGTTCTAGTGTCTAGCCTTCTTCATAAAAGACATGTGGTTTTTCTATTAGGCGGGGATTGTGGTAAGCAATTCACCTTGTAAAGAAACCAAACGATCAACGCTTAGGACAGTTATATTGCAATTGGAATTCTATTTCTGAATAAATTTGAACATAAACCAGACACAAAAATATAAAGCAGAATATATATCTCATGTTTGGGAGTGAGAGACTTGGAAAATAAGATGAAATTGTGTTTACGTGTAGTTAAGATGTCACAAGTACCAGGGCCGTCTATGAGATTTTGGGGGCCCTGTGCGAAATTGATAAAAGGGCCCCTCCTTAAGATAGTTTTAAAAAAGTTAGGGAACGTGTTGATGGAAGAAAGCAATCATTTAAACCAAAATAAAGTTTAGCACTCACTGATTGCAAGTTTAAAAATGTCATTAATAATAAGTAAAAAGGGTTACAAACATAACGTTAACTAAATATTCAAAAGTAGTTAAATCTTAAACAACCAAACAAGAAAAAAAACTTCAAAAACTCTAACTTTAAAGTTTCACTTGAATATATAAAATTATTATACAATATAATTGAAAAAAAAATTACCATTTTTAAGGTGTTATTATTAGCACTCAAAATTTCACATTGTACTCCAAATTTTTATATTTAGAAAGGAAAAAAAATTTCGCTTATAAGGAGTGCACAATGAGATTTTAAAGTGCTAACAAAAGTAATTTTTAAATATAGAACATTATTACATATAAATATTAGAAGACAAAAATTTGGGGCCCCTTCAAATTTGGGGCCCTGTGCGACTGCACCTTTAGCTCCCCCTCAACGTCCCCTCTGACAAGTACAAAAAAAAAATATAAAATAGACTTTGAGATAGAGAAGCTTTAAGTTAAGCAAATAATGCCGATTAAAAACTCACGAAAATCAAGTAAGGTGTCGGGCTCGCTTGAGGTTTCTGTGTGTAGTTTTTCTCCGGAAGGTTCCCCTGAAAGTTTGAAGTGTGAGATCTTTGTAAGGAGTCAAAACAAGTAATAGAAGAGAGAATGGGAGACGAGAGAACTCAAACAAGTAACAAAACAAGTTTTTTAGTGTGGGATCTTTGGAGTCAAATAAGTAACAGAAAAGAAGATGGGAGAACTCAAACAAGTAATAGAAGTGAGCAGAGGGTGAAATTGAACATAAAGAGTTTGTTTGCTCATCGTGCACGAAGTTCGAAGATAGTTTAAATATGTACCTGGTGTTTAACGACACTATTTCTACTTAGTTAGGAGCTTGGAAGATAAAGTATAATGATTCAAACTAATTGGCGCGATGGTATCTACTTGGGAGGTTGAAATATAGAGTTTAATCATGTAAGCTAATTGGTGTGCTTGTGTTCACACACACACAATCGCCCCTATAATTTTTTGTTCACATCCCCAGTTCAAATAAAAGGAATAGAACACTTCAAAGGAGATATAACACATCTAAGGAAATAGAACATATTCGTTCTAGATCTAATTCTTTTGTTATGACCCATACTATAAGTCTATAATTGAGGCTGCATGCCAATGAGTTTTGCGAGTCCCAATTACGGAAATGAGGTATTATTTATATGGTGGTCCCTAGCTACGAATATTTTTTGACTAAAACCTTGTTGGTTTTCAATTTTTGATCCAAGTCTTTGAAATTAAAGTGATAATTTATTTCTATGGATGTTACTATATTTTTTTAAATTAAAAATTGAAATTTATAGTTGTTTATTTTAATGAGATTTTAAATAAAAAACCATAATTTGTGGGATTAAAAATATTAAAATATAAATATACTATTGTGTGTGTGTGTGTGTGTGTAAACATGGGTACATTCATCAAAATTAACCAAAAAAATTATTGTATCAAAACATGGGTACATTCTTCAAAATCAACAAAAAAAAAAAAAAAAAAAAAAAAAAAAAAAAAAAAAAAGAAGACATTAGGCTTAATAAAATTAGTAAATTTCTTCGATTAAACTTAACATGGATACATTCTCAAATCAAAGAAAAAAGAATGTACCCATATAAAAGTTTAAAAATGGATTAGAAAAAAAATTGAATAGATTTATATAAAAAAAAAATGGTACATTTTCGTATAACAAATTGGTATATTTAAGAATAAGTACATTTTATGATTAAAAATTTGAAAAAAAATTACATGAATGGTACATATAATTAGCATGGGTACATTTAGCAAAATTAAAAATTGGTACAAATAAATAAAAAAAATATGGGTACAAATACAAATAAAACTTTATAAAATATGGGCACAAAAAGAAATTAATATATGGGTACAGATTAAAACTGAAAAGAAAATTGGTACAAATTAAAAAAGGGTTGCAAATTAAAAATGGGTACAAACTAAAAATAAAAATATATGATAAAAAATTTAGCCATAAATATAAATATACTAATTGTAACATTTTTAACATTAAATGAATATATTTAGAAATAAAAAATATTTTATTATTGAAATAATTAATGATGTTATTAATACCAAAGACCTTGATCAAAAAATGAAAAGGAATAAGGTTTTAATCAAAGGAGTAACAAAATGAATGATGAGAACCTAATTTATTGTTTCAAAGTAACTGAATAAGAGCACATCATGTGTTGCTTGAAGAACCACTCAAAAAAGCTAAATTGATTATAAGAAAATAACTTACCAAAAGAACATATGTTGGAGGCTACATTGAACCAAAGGCAAAAATGGATTCGTCCCCACATAGCCCGCCGAACAGAAAAAAAACATATGTTCTTTATGGGGAAGGCCAAGCACCAGAACCATATATTTTAGTAAAGTTAACCAACCTACAATATTGGAGGATCACTCTGGTGATGGATGTCTATTCCGTGTATGTTGAGGGGTATGCGTCAGAAAGGTACCTTAACATCTTTAAGGACCACTCCGGAAAATTCTTTCACATGCAAACTTTAGTTCCCAACCTTATTGGAAGGGTGATTGATTTGGAAAGCAATTATAATAGCCTTCCCAACCGTTTCCATACTGATTTGGGATTGTATCAACTTAATCAAGCCATCCAGGAATTGAGCAATGATTATCCTAGAAGTTGGGGCAAAAATCTTCTCATAGTAATTCAAATGATAGCTGAAGCGGCAAGATTTCCTTATGAGAGCAAAAAATTTGGCAGTCTATGGAAGAATTGGGGTAAATGCAAGGCACTGTCGACTAAACATACAGAAACCCAGTAGACTTATTGCAAACGAAATTGGATGGATAGTTTACCCCAATGGTTTTGCAAACTAATAAAGAATGGATCGATGGTGTACTCATTGTAATCCATAGGCTGCCAATTATTTTGCTCCTCATACGGAAATCTTGACGCTTCAGCTACCATTTGAATTACTATGAGAAGAATTTTGCCCAAACTACTGGATAATAATTGTTTAGTTCATGGATGGCTTGATTGAGTTTAAACAATCCCAAATCAATATCGAAACGGTCTGGAAGTTATTTCAATTGTTTTCCAGAGTGGTCCTTAAAGATGTTAAGGTACATTTCTATCACATACCCCACAACAAACATGGAGTAGACATCCATCACCAGAGTGATGCTCCGATATTGTAGGTTAGATAACTTTACTAAAATATATAGTTCTGGTACTTGGTGTTTTTTTTTAACATGTATATTACACACAACTTAGATGTGTTCTATTTCCTTTTGTTTGAATTTGGGATGTGAACAAAAAACTTTGGGGGCGATTGCGTGTTGAACAAGTAAATACAATGCCATTGAAACCAGCACATCAATTAGCTTGCATGATTAAACTTTATATTCCAACTTCTTAAATAGAAACCATTACGCCAATTAGTTTGCATCATTAAAATATAAAATATATCTTCCAAGTTTCTAAATAAGTATAGATAGTGTCATTGTACACCAGTACGCCAATTAGTTGCATGATTAAACTGTCTTCGAACTTCCTACACTATGAGCAAGCAAACCCCTTCTTTATATTCAATTTCGTTCTCTACTCACTTCTATTACTTTTTTTAGTTCTCCCATCTCCCATTGTCTCTTCTATTACTTATTTGACTTCTTCCAAAGATCCCACACTAAAAACTTGTTCTATTACTCGATTGAGTTCGCCCGTCTCCCATCCTCTTTTCTATTACTGGCTTTCACTCCTTACAAAGATCCCACAGTTAAAAATTTCAGGGGAGCCTTCCGGAGAGAAACCACACAGAAACCTGAAGCGAGTTACTCAATTTTTGTGAGTTTTTAACCGACATTATCTCCATAACTTAAACCTTCTGTTCCGAAGTCTATTTTATATTTAGATTTTTTTCTAGTACTAGTGACATCTTAACTGCATTGATGAGTCCATATTATACCATATATTTTACCCTATTCTTAGTATTAATTTATTGGTTATTTTGTGAGATTTTGATACTTTGGATTATATTTTCAATGTAGGACATTCGATTTCCTCTGGAGTAAAAAGTGATCAAATGGATGCATTTTGGAGTGATTCCAATTGGAGGATGTTCGTGAGCCTTTCAAGATGATTGTATCAAAATTCCAGATTTTTCTACCAAGCCGTTTGACCATGGCGATGAAATAAAGACCCAGCGCGCAGCTTTCCCAGATTGACGTTTCTGGACGTTTTGGGTATTTTGAAAGTCAAGATGGCATATTTTGAGGAACATTCCTTCTGAAGATTTGTTGGCGACGTCTCAAGCTTTAAAAAGGGACCTTTTGGGACCAAATCGGAGTTGATTTGGTCGGTCAAAATACTGATTTTCTGTGTAGTCCGAATTCCAATTAGAATAGGAAACCTTTTATTTTCTGTTTTATTATTGTATTAGTTTTCCTAGTTTGATTCTAAGACCTTTTACTAGGAGGATTTTATTTAGAGTAGCATAAATAAGGCTTTTTAGCCATTAGGGTAAAAAAAACGCAACATTGGAGGAGAGGAGAAGAACGCACAACTTTTGGATTCAAGTTTATTTTCAAGGTGTTTTCTATCTATGTTTTTAATAGTATTTTGTTTTATGATTGTTAGTAACTAGTTTCGTTTGCTAGGGTGATGCATTGAGCCTTAGCATGAATATGTAGTTTTTATCTAATTGCTTATGATATTACGCATGCATACTTTGAATTATTAATCACTGTGCTTTAAACTGTCTTTGTGTCATAATGATTCGCGACCATTAGGATGTTTAGATAAGTAATCGGATGCAATTCGGTCGGAATACCACCGGAGAATTGAGTATTGCTTCTTGTGATTAATAGTTGTAATTTCACCTAAGATGAATACCACGTCTTAGGGGTTGCATGGTTTTTCAAAGGGTTTTCACAAAGCGTAATGAGTCATACATGTTTATATTTGATCTGAATACCACAGACGGGTTGCCTGTTTGATATACGTTCTAGCTTGAATACCATGAGTAGAATATGCATTAGGAAAACCTAACCTTCAAAGTTGCATGGGTAATTTATAAGTAATTGGTAAATCTATATATGATTGTTAAGGGGATGACGGAACCCTAGGTTTTTACAATTTGTTTCCCAAAACCTTTTCTCTTTGATTTGTTTCCTTTTTAATTGGTTATTAGTTGCTTTCCCTAATTTACTTTTATTAAAATTCGTTTTTAATATTTTAGGTCATAAAATCAACCTTTTCCAATCTTTGTTTTCAAATAATTAGCTAAGAATTAGTATAAATACATATTATTCATTCAATTCCTGGGGAAACGACCTTGCTTGAGCTGTTTATACTACAACTACCTTGTTCTCTTGCAAGTATTTTTAAGTGTTTTTATCCTTACTCTTGCAGGTGGTAAAAATACCTATCAAGGGATTGTTTTAAATAATTTGTGTTTATCATATTCTTAGTTAATTATTATTGTACATATATATATATATATATTTATTTAATTGCTAATTTTATTTTGTAGGTTTAATTCTGAGAAGAGTGCAACAATGGCGTGGGAACTGCCATCAACAGCCGGACCACAATTTTTATGGGATTCTTCAGCGGCAATGGTGGACATGGAAATACCACCAGTAGGAGGACCACCTTTATGGATTTCTTTCACAAAACAGGGTTTCTATGGATTTAAACCTACAATTTGTGCCCTTTGTTGTTCAAATACCCATGAAATTTTGCAATGCCCTGATAGGAAATATTTTCCAGACTATGTGAAGGAGCATATTAATATGAGGAATAACTCACTAAGGCGTTGGGACGATCCCACTTTTGATTACTACGCTCCAGATTTGAAAAAGCATCCTAGTTTTAGATGGGCAGGTACTCAACAGCCTACCTTTTGAGCAGCCTAATGTGCCACAATGTTCAGAGGAATGCGACATAGTTCAACCATCCCAATGTGTGAAGAGCTATAACATGCTAGGAGATATTGAAATTCAAGAGCCACTTGCCAGTGACCCATGCCTAGTAGAGGAAACATCCCCTAATGACCTTGGAATTTCTTCAAAATTTGTTCCTACTCAAGCCCATACACCACACATACTATTCCATGATGCTGCAAAGCCACCTACAAAGGTTCAGGAATCCACTGAAACTAACGGACTGGATGAGGATGCTCACACCAAATCAGAATCTTGGAAATTACATGGTCAGCTATTGGACACAATCAATCTGGACGCGGGGCAGGCTACTTATATCAATGTTTTAGATGCTGTAATAATCAGTGCACCTACACAACCCTTTAAACTTGAGGAAATTCATGTGGAGTCTCACAAGAAGGTTAAGACATACAAGGAAAAGAAGAAACAGTTTCGTGCCAACCAAATTCTTCGTCAAGAAATTCGTCCAGTGCAGAAATTGTGGGTATTAAATACTAGATTTAAGTCAATTCAAGGGAAACACAAGCATCGCTGGAAGAGAGTCTATTCGATTACAAAGTTTCACTCACATAGAAGGCCAAATATGAAGAATTCAACCACTCACCTGAAACGCATAATTGATAAACATCTCATTCTGTACCTACTTTTGCCCTATGATGCTGCTAAAGAGTGGTTGACTCTAAGAGCACAAGTGACGTGATCATCAATTCATTCCTCTATGTCTAGTAGCTATAGATGTTAACTAAAGCGCTTAATGGGAGGCAACCCAATTTTTCTAACTCTTTTCTTTTTATTTCGTTTATTTTATTTTCCTGCTTTTATTCCTAATTACAAAAATCGCAAAAATAAAAAAATCAGAAAATTGAAAAGAAAAGAAAAAATTGAAAATTTTAATTCTTATTATTTTTCTTTACTTAACTAATTAGGTTTTTGATTTGTGATTGCAGGCTGCATTCGGAACTGATTCGGTCTAATCTCAACTACTCGTGGATTCATACATTCATCTCAGTATGCATTCAACCATCCATTCATCACAACAAAATTCATCATCATATTCATAAGAATATTCATGGGAGTCAAATTCAACACAAATGCAAGAACAGGATACAGAAGGAGCACAGGATGAGGTCCAGGGATACTCATAGTGGGGATGCTGAGAAGACCTTTATGCTAATGGATCCCTTTTACTCTCTCACTCTCTCGCACTTCATTCAAAATATAATTACATTGAAGTTTGGGGGTTGTCGGGGGTGGTCCAGGCAGCACATAGGGAAGCACATTCATCGAGTCAATACGCCGGCGTTCACCATCAGGAGACATGCAAAATAAATTCAGTCATACATGATACCTGGACACAGAGACAAATTTCAAAGGGCAGTATACTGATGCATCGCATTATACACAGATCCCAGGACTAAATTTCACAGATTCAGATCAAGAAACAACGGAATAAGTTTGGGGGTTGTCGGCTATTTACCTTCCTTTTGGATCTGAAAATCGTGGACTCTGCCAAAACTTTTCTTCCTCAAATCGGTGCTTGAGTTCTCTTTGTCACTCGAGTTTTCCTGGGCACAGATTTGGACATGCATGAGTTAGAATTTCAGATATCGCCAAGTGGAGACCATAATCGCAGAGACAATGCACGATGGTGACAATCTGGGCTAGAATCAATGATCGCCATGGCTGGGTTCGACTTTTGACAGAGATGGAAATGAATAGAGATACAGCTATGGAGGCACGGCTGGGTATCTGTGTTTGGGTTCGACAAATCCAGGACCATTGGAAGATTTGGAATGACTAGAGAGCTAGGTAGGAATTGTTTGGGTCTTTGGTTAGAGAGAGGGCTGAGAAGAATGAGAGAGCTAGAAAGCCGTTTCGGCTCTGGGCTCGAGGAAAGAGAGAGAGTGTCGCAGATGCTAGGGTTTTTCAATTGACACAAGTGTGGACTCGTACCTTTTGGTCCGCGCATCTTCACAAAGCCCCTGGTCACGAGTTCGATCCTCACGCCTGGCAATTTTCTGTCTCATTTTTCTGTTCTGTTTCCAGCGCCTTTCCCCAGTTTCAGGTCCTGTCCTCGAATCCCAGGGGTGTCCATTCCCTTTTCTTTTCTTTAATTTTTTGTTTGATTTGTTATTTTATTTTATTGTTTCTGTTTTAATTTTCCTAGTTTCTTTTACTTGTCTGTGTTAGTTATTTTAAGTTTTTAGGACTTCGTATTTTTGTGCTTTATCTTTCTATTTATTTTCCACACCTTGAGGACAATATGTGATTTAAGTTTGGGGGTGGGAAATAAAAAATTTTAAAATTTTAATTTTTGAGTCAAATAAAAATTTTCATTCTTTTTAAGTTAATATCCATAGATGATTTTAAACGTTAGAACAAATGGACATGGTGAAGGTTAATCCCATAATAGAGTTTTTTCTATTTATCGTTGCTTAGACACTAATTCATGAGTTATACTTTGAAAATTTGCACATTCACACCAACATGATTTGTGGGGAGTGAGATTGAAACACTTACTTTTAGTCTAAGTTAAATTTTAATTTTTGTTTCAAGAAAAGTTAATTATTGTTATCAATAAAGTAATAATTGTTCCACCCGAGACTTTGCTTAGTAATTGGGCCAGTCCTGCCTGATCAACAGTGATTCTCGCGTCAAACGGTAGAGTCTTGGCATGGGGCAGGGTGGTTAGTTGGTTTCAAGTGAACTAGCATTACACGACCACTACTATTACTATTGAAAAAACAAAAAAATAATATATCGAAAAAAAAGAAGAAGAAGAAGTTATGTGTGGAATATGTGAAACAAAAGGACGAGAGTTAAGGGTTTTAATCGAGTGTCTTTAGCTATGTTGGTTCACCTTTACACCAAAGGAAGTTCATGAATTATTTTGTAATTGATTCTAAATGGCTTAGTGATGTGAAATTAAATTGCACTCAAAATTTAAACCCTATCAATGTAGTATGTGTAAGTAGGACTCGTTCTAGCCGGGGATTAGAAGGGATGCTAATCTACACTAATTAAACTCTAAAACACTAAACTAGACTTAAAAACACTAAACTAGGCTCAATTAACTCAAAACAGCAAATAGAACTCAAACTAGACAGTTTCTAGACTCTAGACACTCAAAATAAGCTAATTAGACTTAAAACACACAAAACAGATTCTTTAGACTCAAAACTAACACCTAAGATTGATTTGAATGAAATTAAGACTCTAATTGACTCAAAAGACTAAAAGACTCAAGATTTGACGAATTTAGACTCTACTAACACAAACTAAAAGCAAGGGATTGGTTTTGAACGAATTTAAACTTAAACAAATAGAATTGTAAAGACAACTTAAAAAGACACGAAATTGGTGATTTAAATGGGTGAATGGCTAGCTACAGGGTCCTTCTCCACACATGACACATATGCAATACAAATCGATTTCCAATTATTCTTTCTATAAACCATGAATGATAATGCCCCAAGTTAACTGTGACAGCACTGCTTTAACTCTCAGATTTTCCTAAATTCATTGAATTGGATGGGATACGCATCGTCAACCCAAATTATTCTCCATTACTTCTCTACATGAAAAGCATAATAGAAATACAATCAAAGATCATTAAGCTCTGTGAAAATCATAAGCATTGACAAGGCATTCGTGACTATGAAAAGCATGACACTCCTGCCATGAATTTACTTAACGCGATTGTGACTAGCAACCTCCACTACTTATAAATATAAGTTTGTAACTATTAGGTGAAACTCCCTTATATTTTAGCATCAAATTCATGCATGCAAACTAAGTATGCATCCCTAATCAACATACAAGAATAAGTTTTCAATCAAACAGTTAAGCAAATTGCATTCACGATTTATGAAATAATAACTGGATTTAATCAATTCATGTCACATATATGTTCATGGCTTTGAATTCTCCCCTAGCTAAAAAGAAATTAGTTCCTCATGTTCACAATTAAACAAAGATAACTTAAATTAAACATTGAAAACAAATGATAGAATACACCAAGAAACGCTCCAGCAATCTAAGGCTTGAATGGCAAGCACGACACTAGATGGCTCCTTCCTTCTCCTTCCTTGCAAAGCTGCGGCACAAGAGTGTGGTGGAAGGATGTAGGTGAGTTATGGTAGAGGGTGGTGCTTTGAATGGTGCGGCAGATTGGGGTATATATAGGCCTAGGGATTACTTGGCCTAGGTTGTCAAGGAAAAGGATTTAGGACTCCAATCCAACAAGGAAAATGCCTTTTAGAAAGGAGTGTTGTGGCATGTTTCTAGAAGGAAAAGGCCTTCTAAAAACAGGTTTTACGTGTCCTAATATGAAAAGGAGTCCCCCTTGCAACTGGAATTAAGGTAGGATAAGATTAGGATATGATAAGATAAGATAAGGTAAGATAAGGTTAGTTTGGATAAGATAAGGTTGGATAAGGTTTTGGATAATGTTCCTTCTTTTTAGCTGATTCCTTATCTTCAATGACTTGAATTAATTTCTTCAACACTTTTGCACATTCCTAGCCTCTCTTGAACTTCAAATTCGTCCATCCATCTTGCACCATACTTGTGCTATCCATTCCAAGCCCAAAACTGCTCTAAAATTCTCCAAATTGCATCTTCTTGCCAACTTTGTCATTTGGACCTACAAACACACGAAAATAGCTTAAAACACTATAATAAGCAATAACTAACTAAATAAATGCAAGAAAACATGCTAACTAAGTCGCATAAATATGCTCCTATCAAATTCCCCCCACTTAGCTTTTGCTAGTCCTCGAGCAAAACAAACAAAACAAACAAAACATAACCTAAACCTTCCAACGTTCGCCTCAGGGATTTCCAACGAAACATGACATGTTAAAAATCACTACTTACATAAATTTTAGTCATCCTTACCCTCGAGCATACTTAATCACAGTAGCCACTCACTAGCTCACATTTAATCTGTTTAATTTGTTTGAATGTAGTAACATGCCTTAGAGAATCCCTCAATTCCTTACAAGATATACACTCTATTTTCACACAGATTTTCTGACTACACTCCGTACACTAGGTATATGTGAGAAGATTGATGTAAACATGTAGACTAAACACTCACATATGTATAACTAAGAAGGCACTTTCTGGAATTATTAATGCACATATGAATATGATCTCATGAACGGAATGTTACTACTTAGATGCAAGAACCAGAGATACCATATGCTCATACCAATCTCAAACTCCACATATTGAAACACATAACAATCAAGATAGAAGTCTAAGGATTATAACGGGGCTAAGGTATTGGCTAACAAAGAAAGGTAAGGATAAACAAAAGTTCTTAAAGAAATAGCAAGCAAAGCAATGAAATTAACACTTAGAATTCACTTTTGAATGCAGCAAATAACTTGAAACACTAAGGGGATTTCGTACAACTTAGGGTCATATTCAAACTTTTTGGACCCTTTCTTCAACAACCAACAATTGTGAGCTCAATCTCACTTATTTTGAAACTTCTTTTCCTTTCTTTTTCTTTTCTTTTCACGTTTTTTTTTTCTTCTTCTTTCTTTTGAAACAAACTCTACCCCAAAAGAACAAATCCTTCCCCCACACTTTCTTTTCTGCATAATGTCGATCAAAAGGAATTCCCTCTAAGTGATGCTTCACTATCCTTTAAGAACAAGGATACGGATAAACCTATACTAGGCTAGGTAAGGATAATGTGGGCTAACAAAGAAAATAGGCTAATTAAGGCTCAAAGGGGTTAAACCTACAATACATATGCTAAGGGTTAAGGCTTTTTGGCTCTGGTTTTAACTAAACAACTTCATCTTGTTATTTGTTATGCAATCAATTTTAGTTTTGAATGAAACGGATATGAGTTCTAGTATTTGGAACTATAATGATGAAAACGCATTCTAAGAAGCAACCAAGCAAAGAAATAATGAGATCATGCAACGACTTTAGAAAACAAGAATGTCAAGATTAATAACTCTCCAAGCAAAGTTTAGCCTCAAGTCTCTCAAGGTTGTAGCATTAGTTCGAGTTTCTTCCTTCAAGCATGTTACAAAAACTGATTTTTTTTTTCTTTGTGATTACATGTGAATTCGTAAACGACAACTATAACCAAGCATAAACCAAAGAGCATATCAAACTTCAATCCATGTTTGTAACTTTCTTTAACAGTCATGTAATTAAAAACCAAATCCTCATCATTGTGTTGGAAGGTACCCTAAGACACAACACACAAAAACAACTTAAAAACGACTCTTTTTGGGTTTTCAAAACTTTCTTTTATTTTTTTTTCAAATTTTTGTATTTTTCTTTCAAGGCACATAAAAACACTTCAAAACACACTAAAAACACTTAAAAACAGTGAGAAACAACTCTAGAAGTGATAGGTGGTAAAAACCCACGAAAATCAATGAAAAACACTTTGTTTACCCCCCCTCCCCCAACACTTAAACCAAACATTGTCCTCAATGTTTCAAACATAGACTCACACATAAACAAGCAAACAACACAACTAACAAACATGACAAATATGGCAAAGTAAAAGCAATAAAGAGTATGGTTTAGAAACGCAAATCTGGTTGTGGAGCCGGAGCCTAGGTCTTCTTTATTCGAACACATGGGTTGCCTCCCAAGAAGCGCTTGCTTTAACGTCTTCCAGCCAGACAATACCTCCAATTTAAGCTTCATTGGAGCCCTCAGCATGAAGTTGATCTTTGAATGGAAGGTGATACTTGAAATGATCCGGCAATGGTTTAAATTCTAGTGTGGGTGCCTGAATCATCAACAACCTGTTAGTAGAAAACAAAATTGAAATTGAAGAAGATGACTTACTTGTTTGCTCTGACAATAACTCAAGGACGAACACCACTTCTTTGAAAGCTTCAGGGACTTTGAACTTGGCCAGATTTACTATGATGGTTGTGACTTGTCCCGTGTCATAAAATTCAACTTCTTTGGGCTTTATTGTCTCATGTACAGCCTCTTTGATGCATTCTTGATATTCTCCAGCCACTTCTTTCTCTTGAATCATTCTTTTTGATGTACCAGGTTCTTTAAGAAATTCAACACATTTTGGAATTTGATTTGGTGTATCAGGAATTGGGATATCACTTTGCACATTTGGGAAGGCTTCCACGATGTCTTTTTCACTTTCTTCGTTCGTTGGAATCAAAAACCTGCGAAGGAAGGGTACATTAGGAGGAATAACATTAGATTGAACTGAATTTGAACCCAACTTACCTTGACTGGATGGCTTAGAAGCACTAGGGGCCTGCGGCAAAGGATGAGAGATGATTGGGTGTTGCGGCAAGGCTTCTTCTAAGCTTGTCTTGGCTGAATCTTCCTCATTCTCTTTGAACAGCAGCTCTTTGTTCACTTCTAGGGTATGTTTGGACGTTTTTGGTTCAGCATCATCCTCCATACCACTTTCTAAAGTGATAGCTTCAGCGATTGCAGCATTTCCCATCGAATTGACAATAGTTGAGTTGAAGAGTTTGCTTTGTTCTTGCATTTGTGCCATGAACTCTACCATCTCTCCAAGTTGATTGTTCAATTCACCCATTGTCTTGGTTTGGTCTTGCTTATCCTGCGCCATAGTAGTTAATAATTGAACAATTTGGTCATTATCCATGGACGAACCTGAACTTGGTTGGGCCGAATATCGTTGAGGCTATGGTGGTTCATATGGCTTTTGATAGATCTCCTCAGATGGTTGCCAATATCCTTCTTGTTGTGAGCCCTAATAGATCTTTTGATAGATCTTCTTGCATCCTCTAATAGATCATGTTTTCAAAAAACAAAATCTGAAAAAACAAAATTTGATGAGAAAAATGAAGCGTAAATGTAAACAACAATCAACGGTTAAATTTTGATTTATGATTTATATGATTATAGTGGCGAATTTTGAAGTTAAGTTCTTCACGAAAGTTGTAAAGCTTGTCATTACGAGCGTTTATATATTTTTTCTATTTATTTTATACTTCTACATTAAGAGTAAGTTGTAGCTATGGTCCCTTAACTTTAACTCAATTGGAGCAATGGTCCCTCAACTAAAAATCCATTACCATTGGTCCCTCAATTTTAATTCAACTGGAGAAATGGTCCCTTAACTTTAATCCAATTGTAGCAATGGTCCTTCCAATATAACTCGTTTTGACAAAAATTTTGACATAGTTGACGAAAAGAACCATAATTATACACTTTGATGAGTTACGGGATCCTAATTGTATAAATGGTCATTCCAACATAGCTTATTTTGACAAAATTTTGACAAAATTGATGAGAATGACTATAGCTACACATTTTGATAAGTTGAGGGACCAATGGTAATGGATTTTTAGTTGAGGGACCATTGCTCCAATTTGATTAAAGTTGAGGGACCATTCGTACAATTTACTCTTACATTAATTAAGAAACTATTAAAAACTTTACTTAAATAACAGTCGTTAGATAAATGAGAATAAATCTTTACCATTAGATTCTATTTCATTTATATTATTAAAACTTTTTTGGACAAAAAAAACCCTTATATTTTCCATTTTTTTCCAATTTTTTTCCATCTGATTTGATCAGAAGCCAGCGCCCACTTCCCAGCCCTAAATTCTAATCCCTTTCTTTCTTTCTCTCTCCCCACTCCCGTACCCTCTATCCCGACCCGCCGCGGCGCCGTCTGTTCTTCCTAGCCTCTCTCTCCCACCGTATGTTCTTCCCAAAAGCTCTGATCCGATGGCCACAATCTTCTTGTCCTCCATTCGTACAACCACTTCTATGTAAGTATTTCTCCCTCTTCAACCTAAAGCTTTTCTCATGTTGCGACAAGCCTCTTTTTGTTGAGAAGCTAAATAATCTGAAGTTTAATTTACATTTTAAGATTTCAAGCAATAATCATTACTTTGTGGCGGCTCTAAAATGGTGTTTAGTTAATTGTCTTGTTTATTTGCTGAGTTACGAGAATAGGCGTGCTAATTTTCTCATAATTTCTCTAACTAATCATCTACCTATGCTAGAATCTAGATGTTTTGTTGTAGGTATTGTGACAATTTGTCTCCTGGCTTTTATGATTCCTCTCTTATTTTGTTATGGTTATTTCCTAGGTTTCTATAGTATATATTGGTTTGGGGGTTGTCTGTTTGGCCATCAAACCTTGTGTCCTTGCCTGAAATTAGTTTCTCCACTACAACCATGACCGTCATTCCCCAACTTGAAGCCTCCTCCACCAGACATGCGAGGATTTCTACTAGCCCCAGATTACCTTATTGGCCCACTCGTTTTGCCAATCCTTAACCTGGCAAACCCTTTGTAGGTGTTGAAGCAGCTCGGGATACTTATACTCTTGTGTTCAAGTCTGGATGTTGAGTAGATGGAGAGTAGGGTGTCAATAGGGAAGCTTGTTAGCAATCAATTGGATTTAGAACTATTAAGTGGAAACTTCGATTACCATGGGTTTCCAGAGTGAAGAATCTTTTTTATTTTGACCATTTTGGATTTATTTTCACTTGAAAAAATTATTATGTTTTTTATTTAATTATTTATTAGTTTAAAATATATTTTTCTTAACGGGTAACGGGTCGGGTCATGTTACCCGTTAATATTATCGGGTCGATTTCGGGTTGAGTCATTTTTCCCGTTTATTTTAACGGATGTTGTACGACACGATCCTTTAAGATATCGGGTATGACACAAAAACAACACGAACACGAAAAACACGACACGAATGCCAAGTCTAGAAGAGAGCATAGAATTTCACTTCCCAACAACACGTGTTTAAATCAACGGCCCCTCCCTCCTTTGACAAAATCTCAACCGTATAAATGCCCTCCCTTTCATGCCCTTTTGCCCCGCGGTTCCTAACTCTGCCCACCATCAACACGTTCCTAACTCTTTCCTCTTCCCACTCCTCTCTCTCTCCTGCAACTGCAAATGCAAGTCCATAACCACCACCACTTTCTCACTCCACTCCCATCCCACCGCCCTTAGCCTCCGCAATCCCCACCCCCAACAATGGGCAAAGCCTCCAAATGGTTCAAAAGCATCCTGGGCCTCAAAAAGCTCAACCCCGCCCACCAACCCCCGTCCTCCTCCTCCTCCTCCTCCCCCAAACCACGCACCAAAGACAAACACCGCTGGAGCTTCGTCAAGTCCTACAGAGAAAAGCGCCACGAAAACGACCCCGTACGGCATCACCAACGCACCGACTCCTCCAACGACTCTGTCGACCCCAACAAACACGCAATCGCCGTGCGAGCCGCGACCGCCGCCGTGGACGAGGCTGCAGTCGCCGCCGCCCACGCGGCCGCCGCGGTGGTACGGCTGACCAATAGCGGGCGGTGCGCCAGAAGCTCCGCGGTGCACGGTAGCCGCATCGGAATTCGCGAAGAAGAATGGGCCGCTGTGAAAATTCAAGCTGCTTTCCGATGCTGTTTGGTTCGTATCCCCGTATTAATTCCTTTAATTTTTTAGTCGACCGTTAATCTCTGATTAAGTTACCGGGAGTAGCATTGTGCCCGGAAGCTGACACGTGCCCCTTCTTCCATACTTTCTGGCTGGTGCTTACACAAACAGTACTACTTCTTCTATCCAGTTCCACTACTGCACTGTTGCACCTTCTGTAACCGAAGGCCCGATGCTACGTCGTTTCGGTCTTGGTAGAATTATTCTAATGCCCAGTTGGGCTGCATCTAGCTGTACATTCCGTGTCGTTTCTCCGAAACCGGCAATGCGTGCGACTTCTTTCACTGCCATTTCTAGGTACCCCTATACATTTTTCAATGTTGGAAAACCCACCATAATGCGCCGAGGGCTGCGTACTGCGCTACTATCCAAGGGAGAGCGTGTGGACCTCTGGATCTCCCAAAGGGTTCGGCACACCCATACATGACCCTTCAATTCAGAGGCCTTCCATTTTTGTTGTGTTGGTGTTTTCAGAGAGAGAGAGAGAGAGAGAGGAGAGAGAGAATGGATGATTAAGTCTTGGCTGTTGGTGATTGGAAGATTGCATAAAATCTGGTTTCTAAATTTGTTTTGTGTGAATTGTTTTTCGTTTCGTGCATTTTGTAGATGGTTTTTGGAAAAAAGTATGCGGATGAGTTGGTGTTGCCGTGGTGACAAATTTGTCAAAATGTCAATGTCATGGATTTACTCTGGCTTTTGGGTTCTTTGATTCCCTCCCACCTGCAACTTAGTATTATAGTCCGGTGATTCGTATTCTTCACAATATATTTGCAATAATGTGGTTCAAATTTGTCTTTGGCAAGAGTGGAACCTAAGTCTCTCACGTGAAGAGAAATAAGAGTAGTACTAAGTGGCCGTACAATTGAGTTTTCAGTTTAAAGGTTTTGGCTTTTTTGTTTTTACTGCATTTTGTCATTTGGGTTTATAGTGATTTCTTAAAGCTTTTGGATTTTCCGCTTTTACTGCACTTTCGGGTTTTTCTTAGTAACTACAGTGTTAATTTCAATTGAGTTTTCAATGATTTCTTAACGCTTTTGGCTTTTCTCTTACATTCGGGTTTTATAATTGCAACATTATTTTTTATTGGGTTTTTTAGTGATTTTTTGAAGCTTTTGGCTTTTCTGTTTTCACTGCCCATTTGGGGTTTTAAAGTCTTAAAACTTTTGGCTTGTTAGCACAAATGCATTTTTTAAGTGCTCTCTCAGTGTTAGCCACAAGTGGTTCAGTGGAATTGTGGAAGACTTTCAAGTCGGGTTCGCTCTCTGGTCTTTGGTACGAGGCACGAAATTGGCAAAAACACGGATGATTTTCTGGTTGAAAGCTTTGGGACGACCTGAGCCATTTGAATGTGGCTAAGGGTGGACTGAAATGTCTTTAGTCTTTCTAGGCCCCACTAGGGATTAGTCTTACCCTTCAGGGCGCGGGATACCTTAGGCTTGGGCAAAAGAAGTGCTTTCTCAGTGTTCGATCTTTCCTCATAGTAGAAACCAAAAGCTAAAGTGTTAAGATTAGCTAATTTAATACAAGCGACGAGTCATGTGGGGTGGGGGAGTTAGTAGGATGGGACTTGCTAAATCTAATCAAGTTGGTTTAACAGTCCCTTTTTTGTTATATGCATTTTAGTGGAGTGGAGTGGATGGATGGCTAAAGGTTCAACTCCATGCTTGTTGACGTTTTTTCCTGTTGGGTCCTGCCCGCTTAAAGTCTGGTGGGTTCCTAAAAAGAATTTGCCTAATTGAATTTGTAGGAGGGGAGGAGGAGAGACTCCAGGGATGCTACCGTCATGTCCTAGATCAATCATACAATGCTATGTGCTTTACCTTTCCCACACGTCACTGTATGATTGTCCGGGATGCTACAGTGGATCCGGATGTGTAGGTAACAGGAAGTCCTTACTGGGTGTAGTGTAGATTGAGTTCTTCAATTTTAAATTAATATGCAGACGGAGCTGAGTCAAACAGTGGATAAATTTTTTTACCTTTTTGCAAGGGCTGGTAGTGAAATGTCCTTGTTTGCTTATTGTCATGTCAGAGTCATAGATTTATTTGGTACCACTGGCCTAAAATTGTTTTCATTTAGGCGCCTGTTTCATTCGAATTCTACATTGGTCACCTTGGCGCCATGTTTTGAAACGTCATTGAAGTTTAGGCTCTTCAATGAATGAGACTATGAATCTGTTTACGTACTGATGCTCGGACGAAGAGAAACCATGTCTCTTGGTTTTGTTGTCAATACGTTATGGCCTGATTATAATGGAAAATGTTGGTTTGTGAAACATTTTTCATTATTACTTTGGTTGTTGGTGATTAGTATCATCTCCGCTGTGTGTAATTAGGTTTTCATAAGCTAATGTACTTATTGAATGGACATTTTGAAGGCAAGGAGAGCATTGCGAGCGTTAAAGGGATTGGTGAGACTTCAGGCGTTGGCAAGAGGTCATATTGTGAGGAAGTTTTATGCTGACCGGTTGCAGCGGCTGCAAGCCATATTGCGAGTGCAGGCAAGAGCTCGAGCAGGGGGGGGCCAGATTTCTGAGCTCTCGCACTCAAGGACCAAATCTTCTCAGTTTCACCAATCTGTAAGGAAAATTTGCAATTCCCTCCAATTTGAGTGCTTTCAAGTAGATTTAAACAATTGAAATCGTGGACTCTTGATTTTTTTTTGGGGGGGGGGAGGGGGAGAGGGGGGGGTACCATTTGTTTTTAAACTGCAGAAGGCTTTTCAATTCATGCATGTACTTTTCAATACAAACATATAATGTTGTGATGAAGTTTTGTTTGATGGAAATTATAAAAGCTCCATGTCGCATTCATGTGTAGTTATATGCTTTATTTCTATGATCACCGCTTTCGCAGTCGAATAAATGAGAACGGCAGGTTGACAAGTAGCATGATACGTATAACAGTAAATGTACATTATCAAACTTGGAGGCGTATAACATGTTAGTGGGAACGTCTTGGAGGCAACATGTCAGAGGGAACGTATTGATGGTTTACAAGCTACTACTATATAGATTTACCTTGTCCCACTGGTCATTAACCTCCACTTTAACCGTGTACTAGCACTGCTTGTACAGTTTTCTCTCAGTGAAACGATAAGACTCTAGTTATTGAAATGAATCAAGTTAACTACTTGCTACTTAGCTGTTTAATTTTTTCATTACGTGCAAACCACTGCGTTTTGTAATCTGCAGTATCTAGTTTATTTCTCAATCTCTCTGATTGGTGGTTGAGGACAAGATAAGGGATATACTCTTTAAATTGAAAGTGTATTCGCATTTGATTTGTGTATTTTACGAATCATCCTGACCAAATTATCATCTGTGTTTACCAAACGTTTGTTTATTCATTAAAAAGGAAAAATCTCATCTACATGCAGGGTCAGCAACCCCTGAAAAATTTGAACATCCTATCCGACCGAGGAGTGCAAAGCATGATCAGTTGTCAATACTTCGGGTATGCTCAAATCCTTTCTTTCAACTGCATTTTCATGGTTGCTACTTATATAAGATTCTCATGCCTATTACATCCTGCAGCGAAATAGCTCCAGGTCAAATGGAACTACCGATGATGAAAAGAATGACAGGGTCCTCGAAATTGATACTGTGAAACCATACATTGTACCTAAACGAATAAATCTTATTCACTCTACTCACCTCGCTCTGGCCTCAGACCAATACAGCCATAGCTTTACCACTTCAAAAGCCTCCACAAGCCATCAAACACTTCCAAGTCCATCGTCTTGCGAGGTCCAATCTTTTAGCCCATTGAAACTCTCTCGAGAGGTTGAGGAAGACTCTTTCTGCACTGCCAACAGTAGTCCGCAGTTTTATTCTGCTTGGGAGCTACTTCGAAGAGAAGCCCCTTCACTTCTACAAAGCGTGATGGCTCAAAAAGCTACTTAAGCGGCTATTCCGATTACCCAAATTACATGGCGTGCACTGAATCATCAAAGGCTAAGTTGAGGTCTCTTAGTGCTCCGAAGCAGAGGCCTCACTATGATAGGTCTAGCTCAACGAAGAGGCACTCCATTCATGGCTTTGGTGAGTCGAGATCAAGTACACAAGGGACTTCTGCCTTGCACGCTAACTTTGCAAATAAAGCCTACCCGGGATCTGGCGGCTTGGACAAGCATGGGATGCCTGTGGGTTACAGATACTGATATGGCACTCTTCGGCATGGGGTATCCATTGTAATTTTGAATCTAATCTGGCTAACTGATGTACTGAACTACTTTTAATGTCGGAGGAGTGTTAAGAGTTGTATTAGCGTAGGGCATATATATTTGTGGGTCTCAGCTTTTTCTCATTTTGTACTCTCGGTTGTTTGATTTTCTTTTAATTCATTCGATCCAAATGCTAGAAATGAACGAACAAGGGTGTGCAAGAGGAGAATAAGGTTTGTTGAATCTCACTTCCGTTTCCATGATTCTTTCATATTCTTGACTTCATGGTTTCGTGACGTCCCCGTTTCAATTAAGTGGATGACTTTGAAAGAGTGTGAAAGAGGAAGAGAATGAGAAATTGGCTCAAGAACTTCATCTTAGTTTTTAAATTGCTTCAAGAACTTGACCTAAACATCACTTAAATAAAATTCACAAGAAGAAACGTGATTTACAAGTATGTCTGAGATCTGAAGATGTACAAATGCAAATTGCATAGTCCAATCGAGCTGCTACGACTTAAAATCTCGGCATTTTATTGTATACAAGCGTAATTCTACTTTAAACTAATCTAAAGTGCGGGAAGAAAAACAAATGAGCATATTTAAAAAAGAATCTGAAGTACATCAGCCTAGCTATATATTCAGCTTGCAGTTCAATATCCTTAGAACCCTAGCCTCAAACTCAAGGGAAAAGATGAGCCTTACAAGTAGTACAAGAGCAGCAGTGGCCAAGATTCCAGTAGTTGATTTCTTCGAAGCCGACTGCTGGAAGCCAGGGACAAGTTCTTGGCTCTCGTTGCGCAAAGACGTTTGTCATGCACTCGAAGAGTTTGGCTGTTTCGTGATGATCCTGCCAAACAAATTTACGCCGGATCTTCAAGACAGAATATTTGGCACATTGGAGGAGTTGTTTGATTTCGCCATTGAAATTAAAGCTCAAGTTCCTCAGGAACAACCTGTTTGGTGTTTTACACAAGTGGCAATATTGGCCTTGAAAGCTTGGAAACTGCTGCAAGCACGGAGAAAATCCGGGACTTCACACAACTTTTTTGGCCTGATGGAATTACGGATTTCGTTACAATTTGATCAAATTCAATAGTAAAAAATTTAACAGTCCAAATTTAAATTCAACAATTAAAATAGTTAACAAAATTCTTTCATGTGTGTCATATTCTTTCATAGTGTTCCACGAGTTTCATGATGTCAATTTAGTGACTTTTCAATATTTATCGCAATCTAAATATTTTTAGGTTAAAATGTTCATAAAATTAAATTATGATAGTCTACACAACTTTTTATTTTTTAAAAAAAGTTATTTTAAGAAAAAAAATATCTTAAATTCATTCTTTAGTAATTTCAGGCTAAATATTTAACCCCTAAGACCAAACCCAACCCTGGGCTAAAGGCCAATTTTTCCCATTTATTCTCTCCCACCCCACACACCCCCCCCCCCCCCCCCAAGCTAAAAGTTTGGGCTAATAGCCAAATGCCAAACAAAAGCTGAATACCCCCCAAGAATTAGCCCACAAACGCGTGGACTCGCCCAAACCCAGCCCACTCTTGCCCCGATGACGCACCCCACTCTCCCCACTCAGGCTGAGGCCTTCAGCGCCCGACAGCGTGGGACCCACTGTCAGGGCCGTTGTCGGCCACCATCAGGAGCCCAACGACTCTTTTTTGCATCGAACGACTGATTCTTTTGGACCGTTGGTTGATCCAGCGGTCGAGATTCAAATTTGTTTTTTAAAAAAAAAAATAATTTTAAAATACATTGAATCCAACGGCTGAGATTGAATATAATTAAATCTAACGGTGAAAAAAAGAAGATCTAACGGCCCAAATTTAAATCCAACGGCTAAAATAATTAAAAAAAAATATTTAACTCAAAATTCACCCAAAAACTCTATAAATACCTATGTATTTGTTCAAACATCCACACAAAACTCAATTTTCTCCTAGAATTCTTCCAATTTTTCTTTCTACCATTTATTTCCATTTCCAAATTGTTCAACATGGCAAGGGAGCATATTAGAGGTCGTAATTGGACCTGTGGGGAAGATGTTGCTTTATGCTTGGCATGGGTTTCTGTTAGCGAAGATGGTGTAGTTGGCACGAATCAAAATAAAAAGGTTTTGTGGGACAAAATCATTGAAAAGTTCCATGAAAACTGCAACGACGGAGGGAGGGAAGGTGGTGGTGTTTACGATCGGTGGAAGACTATCAACAAAGCATGCACTTTATGGAAGGGAAGCTTGGAGAAAGCCGTGGTTGGCATGGCTAGTGGAAGGAACGGTGCAGAAATTGTGAGTTTTTTTGTTGATATTTTATTTGTCATGTACATAATATTATTTTGCAACTAATTGTTTTTATGTATTTTTTGCATAGGGTGACAAAGCACTGGAAATTTACAAGACAAGAGTAACACCAAAAAATCAACCTTTTAAGTTGCAGCATGCCTGGGACGTCCTCAAGGATTGTCCGAGGTGGGCAACTGATGCGGACCAACAATGGGGAAGATTATTTCAACATGAAGCCGCATCAACAAATGATGGAGATGTCAATGAAGGTGTCAATCAAGGTGTCGATGAAATGACCCTAACTCCTTCGTTTGCAAGGCCCCTGGGAAGAGATAAGTAAAAGGAAGCAAAGAGAAAATGGAAGTCCCAAGATCCGATGAGTGCACACATTGTTACCGGGTTTGCAAGATTGAGCGAAACCCATAGCACTCGCCAAGAAGAAGCGGCCCGAATGCGTTTGCAAATGAAGAAAGAAAGGGATAGGGAGCAAGATAGGTTCGAAATTAATTTCATGATGGAGGACCTCAACAAATACACTCCAGAGAGGAATAAGATCTTACGTGGTAAGCAAAAGGAAATTTTGCGAAAGTATGCCACAAGGAGTATATTTCAAAGTGATGAATCATCTCAACCCTATATCCCAAGTCCACCACCAAGTCAAGATGGTGGTTATCATTATTAAGTTTATGTGGTTTATGAATTATCGATTGTATTAAGTTTATGTGGTTTATGAATTGTCATTTGTATTAAGTTTATGTACTTTATTAATTGTCGAGTGTATTAAATTTATGGCTTATTAATTATTGTTTCTATTAATCTAGATGCCTTCAATAATTATTGTACTTATTATTGCACACTTTGATGTACAATAGATGCCTTCAATAATTCAAACGCCATTCAATAATTTTGACAACGTACTAGACAAAAGACTTTGCAGAAGAAGACACTTCAATTATTACTAGAAAATACCAACATAGTACACTTAAAATTATTACATAAAATAACAACATAGCACACTTAAATTTAACACAAGAACACATTAATACACCAACATCATCAACGTTCACCTTCTCGGCACCAGACTTGCTCAACCAAATCCTTGCGGAGTGTGTCATGACCTTAAGGAGCTTGAATTCTATTTAAACGTCTCATATACTTACTCAATGTGGCCCTATCATGTCGGGTCTCATATATGGTTGCAACGAGATATTCAACATATCTTGCCATTGCTCTCTCATGTATTGGTTGGTCATCATCCACATCTTCGTCTGAATCTTCTTCCATTTCGATGTACTCATCTTCCACAATCATGTTGTGCAAAATTATGCATGTCATCATGATTGAATGGAGGTCTTCGATACACCAAAGTCATGCAGCCCCTCTAATAATGGCCCATCGAGCTTGTAGGATCCCGAACACTCTCTCCACATCCTTCTTGTAAGACTCTTGCCTCTGCAAAAATAATTTCTTCTTTGACTGTCGGGATGAGAAAAACTTTTGACAAAGGTAGAACAACTAAGATAAATACCATCATTTAGGTAGTAACTTAGCTCATACCTATTACCGTTTACCTTGTACCGAAATTATGGTGCCCATCCATTAACAACATCATCAAACAGAGGAGAAGACCAAAGAACGTTGATATCGTTGTTTGATCCAGAAACGCCAAAGAATGCATGCCAAATCCATGTGGCGTAAGACGCCACAGCCTCAAGCACGATAGTTGGCTTGTTATGACGACCCTTGAATTGGCCAGCCCAAGCAGTAGGACAATTCTTCCACTCCCAATGCATACAATCGAGACTTTCTATCATGCCAATGAAGCCTCTTTTGTCTGCCTTGCGTAAAAGCCTCTTTAAGTCTTCACGATTTGGCTTGCGGAGGTATGTGGCTCCATATATGGCTTCAATTGCCTTACAAAATCGCTTCAGGTTCTCAATAGCAGCAGTATCCGTAAGTCGGCAATACTCGTCAGTTGAGTCTGCATAGCACCCATTAGCTAGCATCCAAACTACAGATGTGAGCTTCTGATGAGGTGATAGACTTTGTCGGCCTACGACATCTATCTTCCTTGCAAAGTAGTGGTCATGATTGACAACTACGTTCAAGATGCTTTCAAAAAGCTCTCTCCTTATCCGAAACCGCCTCCAAAAATCATGAGCAGGAAATCTCGGATGCTCGATGAAATAATCTTTCATCATTCGGTCATGACACTTTTCTCTATCACGCTGCACAAATGAACGCCCCGTGACAAAACCACGATAGCTAGATTCGGCATGGTGCTCATATTGCATAAGAGAGTTTGCAAATTCAGCTTCTGCGTTGATCATTTATGCATCCTCAATGTCAAGGCTTGCTTGGTATTATGCCATCTGCATTGCCCTGGTACACCTTCTTCTATCACTCATTGATGAGATATTGAGGATTTTTAGGAAACAAAAACACTTTGAAAGTTGAAAGATAGGTGAATATGTTATGTGATCAACTGATATTCAACCTGTGTTTATATAGAGGATGATTGAAGGTTTCAGTTTCATGTGTGTAGGTTTGTGTTTCATGCGTTTCATGTGTTTTGTATGTATTTTGTATGTGTTTCGTGTGTGTCATGTGTTTCACATGTGTTCTGTGTGTGCTTCATCTCTATCATGTGTTTTCTATGTATTTTGTATGTGTTTTGTGTGTATCATGTGTTTCACACGTGTTCTGTGTGTGCTTCATCTCTATCATGTGTATTGTATGTCCTTCACATGTGTATGTGCTTCATATGTGTTATGTGTGTCTAGTGTGTTTTATGTATTTTGTGTTTATACATCTCTATCATGATTTTCATATTCTTCCATAATGTTTCATGAGTTTCATGTATCGATTTAGTGATTTTTCAATATTTATCGGAATTTAAATATTTTTAGATTAAAATGTTCATAACAGTAATTTACGATAGTCTACATAATTTTTTTTTTTAAAGTAAATTTAAGAAAAAAAAATTAGCCTAAGTTTATTCTTTAATAATCTGGGGCTAAAATTTTAGGCCAAAAAGGTTGGAGCAGAAAAATTGTTTCTGGGCTAAAAGCTAAATTTTCGGGGCTAAAAATTTGGGCTTTTATTCTAAGGGTTGGAGATGGTCTAAGAGCATCCCCAGTGAGTGTCTCTACATGGGGCTCGAAAAACGATGGATATAACTCATTTTAGAGCTCCAATGAATCTTTGGAGCTCTATAAAAGAATATCTCCCAATGATAGGCTATTTATTTTTGTGCTCTATATGAGGCTATATATATTTATTTATGTAGTAATTTGATTATGTGATAAAAAAAAATTTGCGTTAACTTTTCTTAAGTTGATTTTTTAACGTGTTATCTCAAAAAAAAAAAAAAATATGAACATTTCAACCTAAAAAAATTCAAATTATGACAAAGTTATATTTCATCACTTATGAGTTGTTGAATTAGGTTATCTTATCTCAATCTTATTCGTTGGTTTGTTTCTTTGAAATCAAACAAGATAAGATTTCATCTCATAACTAAATTGTAATGCTCTTTCAATTTAGGTATGTTGTTTGTTTATGTTTCGATTTAGGTCTCTAAACTTCCAATGTCATTTTATTATGTAGTGTTTTTTTATTTGGAAATTAATAAAAGTAAGCTTTAAGTAGAACATCTTATATCATTTTATGTCTTAAGCATTAAACATACAAATAAAATAGACGAGGACATTTGGAACAAAAATATATAAAGAAAAAGAAATTAAAAAGAATAAAAAGAGAGTATAAGTGTATTCGCATGTGGGGAGAGAGTGGCAAAATTTAACTCACATGGTTAGCTACTTTTCTTGTTGGAACCACTGCTTTTTGGGAGTAGATGTAGCCTAATTTTTTGCTACCCAAGGTATGAAGTTGCTAGCCCAAGTGATGGATCTAGCCCTATTTTCCAGCTTATTGGGGATGAAAATTCTCACTAAGGCTTCAAATGTAGTAGCTTCATAAAGGATAAAGCTCCCATTGGGATGCTCTAAGGGTTAGAGCAAAAAACAGTTTCTAGGTTAAAACCTAAGATTTATGGGTTAAAAAATTTAGGTGTAACCAAGGGGTTGGAGATAGTCTTAGAATGGTGCCATGCCCACTCCATTATCTTATTTTCCCCCTCACTTTAATATGTAAATTTATTGACAAATTTAACCTCATGCGAAATGACATTGAAGACCTAAACAAAACAAAGGTTCTAAAAATTAAAAAAGTGATAAAAGAGAATTCTTAACGTCACTAGCAAACACCCACCCCACCATTTTTGTTGACAAAGAGACCAAGGAGCACTCATTGATACCAAGAAAATATCAAATCGCCTAAGAAAAATTGCAATCATGCACCAGATTGCTTGCCCACTATTCCAGACTTTGAACTTTTCGTGCCAATCTCCTTGATTTCAACGGCACAGTCACCAGAGAGCAACCAGAGGAAGGAGATCTCATGAGGACAAAGACGAGGCCTTGTCTTTGTGCGCTTGTTCTTCATAAGAATCTGTGTGGATGCAAGAGAGAAGAGGGGAAGACAAATAGAGAGAGTGAGAGAGTAGAGAAAGAATTTAAATCCATCATTATCGGTCGTTCATGGTCATGTGTGGAACTTAGGAGAGAAGGGGGGTGCTTGTCGTCAGCGCGTTGGGTAGGTGGAGACAGATGCTGGGTTCTTTGAGTTTTCCTTCAGTTTTTTGTTTAATTTTATTTGTTTCATATTAAAGAAAAGGTACATCAAGGTTTTTTAGAATCAGGGTGGGTGAGAAAAGAGCATTTTTACTTTTCAACATTTAGTGATTGGTGGGTATGTAAGGTGGGGGTGAGAAAATAGGATTGGTAGGTGGCATTAGCAGCACTCATCCATTAAATGGTAGCTCAAAGCGAATAACAATAATAGGTAATAACTTGTGTTTATACTCTAACAAAATGTTCATGGTATAACGATCAACGTTGATAATGTAATAAAGAATATCGTTCTATATCTTCATTCATTGTATTGTTAGTATTGGACATTTAAACTTTTTTTATTATTATAGTAGTTTTATTCAAACAAAGGTATCAATACCCTTAGTTTTTTTCCAACTAAAACATCACCGAATGAAAAACAAAAACATAAAATACTTGAACTTATGTCAAGATGACAACAAAGGTAACACACAAATTACAAATATGCATAACATCAGATTTAGTTGTAGGCATTAGGGTTGGCCACGAGGTAGGCTTCAAGAAGCTTGAAGAGACCGGAAGCCTTCTCTTTGCCAGCCTTAACATGCTCTTCCTTGATATCAACACCACCCTTAGTATGGTAGTGGCTGGTGGTTTTGATGATGGATCCTCCATCTGGAGATGCGGTCAATTTGGTCTCATAAGCGATCTTCTCAATCTTGTCAGACAAGGCATCTCCTTCAATCATAGAGTAACTATATGTAAAGTTGTATTTGTCAATCCCATCGACCCTGTGCTTAACATACCCGTATTGGCTACCTGCAAATGAATTAAAACATAAATTAGTACACACAAAAAGTCTAATTAATAACTTTGAGTTCATTCAAGTATAAAACATATGAGAGGGAGGGAATATTGAGGGTTGTCTAGCTAACCTTCACCAAAGGTAATTTTCTTGATGGTCCCAACACCTCCATCGCCTTCAACGATTTCAGTGCTTTTGATTGCTTGTGGAGCAATCTTCGGGATGAGGTTGTCGCCATCGAGGATAAAAGCCTTGAACAATCTAGGTGCAGGGATGGCAGAGCTGAACTCGGTTTCATATGTAAAAACACCCATGATGAACTTTGGATATGGAAACTGATCAAAGAAAAGTCCGATGCTGGAAAGGAAAGAATGCTGAGGGTGGTATTTATTATACATCACAACTAAGAGTCTGATGCTGTGGTGCGACGGCGGTCCTTCTTGTTTGTCTACCAGTTTATCCAAGTTGGTACTAAAATTCTATCAGATATGTCCTAAACTGTCAAAGAAAGGACTCGGGGCCGAATTATTTTCAACACTTGCTTTTAGACTCTGTACTAGACAAAATGTTTATTGGGGTTGGGTTCTGGATGGTCTTTAACTCTTTACATTTTAATTTGAATTTTCAATTCATTTTTTTTTTTTGCCAAACAATATATTTTAAGGAAAACTAATGAAAAGGGCCTGAAAACTTTGAGTTTTAACGATAATGACAAAATAAATGGTAAAGTGAATAGTACCAGGATTGACTTTTTAGCATAAAAATATGGTTTTTTCGTTAAAGTGAACAGTATCGGAAACTTTTCGTTAAAGTTCCCTATATTTTATTAGATTAGATGTTAGATTAGTCACCGACTAGGTTCAAACTCAAGCGATCATGCAAGAGTTCAACTCTTTTCCACCGACAGGATTCATTTGATGTTTTTTAAATGGTTGGCCGTGCAAGTCCAAATAAAGGGGGTTTTTGAACTTTCATCCTCAAAACATATTGAAATTTGTCGCTTGCATGTAAGTAAAAGATATTAAGTTCGATTCTCGACAAAAGCGATTTGAACCACATTATTGCTAGCTCATTGTGAGGCTTTGCCCCACTCCCCCACCCCCTTAGTCTAGATAATGTCGTTTGTTAAAAAAGAAAAAAGAAAAACATTTTGAAATCTAATTAAATTTATTAATATACACATTTTAACTCATTAATTTTGTTTAACTTCCTCTAGCTGTATCCTTGTAAATGTACCTAAATGAGAAAACATTAAAACAAAAATTAGTGACACATAAGAAAAATATATAAATACCTAAGTGTATCGAAATACATTAAAATGAACTAATTTACCTAAATGTCTATATCGAAATTTAGTGTAAATAATGTCGTTTGTTCAAAAAAAAAAATAAAAATTTGAAATTTAATTAAATTTATTAATATACACATTTTAACTCATTAATTTGTTTAACTTCCTCTAGTTGTGGGAGAGAACAAAAAACAAAACCGTATAGCACGAGCAGCCACAAACGAACCCTTTTCATCACGAACAATGATGTCTACACCCCCCATCCTGCTATCTTCACACCATGCGCCATCGGCATTGATTTTCAAATAACCAGAGGGAGGTTTGATCCACCTCACTACTGGCAAAACTGCAGAACTATAGGAGGTAGGGAGCATGAATTAGTATACCTAAATGAAGAACACAAAGTGTATCAGAGTATATTATGTAAAAATATTAGTTTACCTAAATGTCTATAACAAAAATATATTATACTAAATGAAATGAAAATTAGGATAGAATGTAATTCATACATTAAACTTAGGAAGAAAAAGACAAATTAGCATCAAAATATAACTATATCAGGTGATTAAATGTATGATGCCATGGACATTGAATCAAGGGACTAAAATTAGTTTTTAATCGTAGAGAATGTTTTTTGTCACAAAATGATATTTTTTCAATCTAAAATATTTTTCAAGAACTAAAATGAAGTTTTCTATTAAGGGAAAATGTTGGAGAGCTTAATTTGGTTTTATACTTCGACTGTAAGAACTGAATAAACCCTCATTACTGCACATATAGATTGGCACATTAAATTTCGTATTTCAATTTTATTATGTTTTTAGGTTAGTCAAGCAAGAATCTCCACGAAAGGTAGTTTAATTTCTCAGCTCGTAAAAGCCAGCAGCATGGGTGTCTTCACATATGAAACTAAGTTCACCTCAATCATTGATTCTACTAAGTTGTTCAAAGCCCTTGTTCTTGATGCCGACAACCTCGTGCCATAGATTGCTCAAGAAGCAGTCAAAACTGCTGAAATTTTTTAGAGCAACTCCACCCTACTAAAACAATTATTATTGAGTTAAGGCAATTACTGCCTCAGTGAACAAGTGAACAGCAACTAATCTTCAAACTTTTTTTGTAATGTGACATAGTGATGAAGTTGGCATGACGTCATAACGTCTTAGGTGCAGAGACTGCAAGAATGACCCGATTGCTAAGTTTGGGGGATTGGGCCCACTGAATTGTTGAGTTTTGTGTCTCAAAATTAGGTATGTGTTACCTATTTGTGATAGAAGCATATTTATGCGACTTTGTTATCTTATTTCTTTGCATTTACTTAGTTAATTTCCATTTATTGAAGTAATTTAAGTTATTTTCGTATTATTGAAAGTCCAGTTGGTAAAGATGATAATAAATGGCAAAATGGAGCAATTTGGAGCAGTTTTGGACTTGGATTGGATAGCATGCGTGGAGAGCATGTAGGCTGGACGTTTTTGGTGTTCAAATGGTGTTAGACATGTGCTAAAATTTGGATAAATTAAAGTTCAGGCTTGGAAGGCAAGCAATTACACAAGAAAGAGGAAACCTAGTTGGAAAGGAACATTATCTTATCCTATCTTATCCAACCTTATCTCATCTTATCTCCAGCTGCTAGAAAGAATCCTAATCACATTCCAACACTCTCTACCTGATTCTTAGAGTCCTCAAATAATTCAAAACGCCAAAACATTTTCCTCCTTGGATTCAGCCATTCCCTTGCTATATATATGAAATTCCTGCACATTTTAGGGTGTGCCGCGCCCACCATTTATCCATTGAAGTTGCTGAAATTTTCAGAGTTCTTTCTTTCTTTGTTTTAAGTTCAATGTTTATTTTAGATTGCTTTTTAGTTATGATGAAAATGTGTAACTAAGTTTCTTTTTAGCTAGAGGTGAATTCGAAGCCATGATCATATGTTTTATATAAATTGATCACATCCAGCTATTGTTTCATAAAACACGAATGCAGTTCACTTATCTGCTATATAGAGAACTTATTCTTGTATGTTTATTAAGGGTGCACACTTAGTTTGCATGCATAGATTTGATGCTAAAATATAAGGGAATTTCACCTAATTGTTTTGAACTTATATTTGTAAGTAGTAAAAGTCACCAGTCATGATTGAGTTAAGTAAATTCTTGGCAGGAGTATCATGCTTTTCATAGTTACGAATGCTTTGTCAATGCTTATGATTTTCACATAACTTAATGATCTTTGAGATGTAGCTCTATCATGCTTTTCATAGTTAGGGAACTTGAGAAGAATAATTTGGTTGCGTCGCTGAGTCCAATTCAATGACCTTAGGAAAATCTGAGAGTTAATTAGTGCTATTCACGGTTAATTTGGGGCATTGTCATTCATGGTTTATAGAAAGAATAACTTGAAATCGATTTGTATGCATATGTTTCATGTGTGGAGAAGAATCCTTTAGCTATCATTTCACAACTTAATTTACTTGCTGCCATTTACTTTTGTTTTCATTAAATTCGTCCAAAATCTCCCCCTCATTGTTTTGATGTTAGTTTAACTTAGTTTTCAGTTTTACAAGTTTAATTTGTGTTGATTAGCATCCCTTCTAATCCCCGGAATAGAACGATCCCTACTTACTCGTACTACAATTACATAATATATAGGGTTTAATTTGCGTGTTAGTTTCTACCACATCAAATTTTGGTGCCGTTGTCGGGGATTAGCAAAATTGCTAATCTTCCCTTTTGTTGTTGGTCGTGTCTTTTCTTTTGTGTATAATTTTGTTTTGTTTTCTTTTTTTTTAGGTACTAGTTTATGACTCGAAGTTCTCAACCTATTCGTGAGAATATATTAGAATTTGACGACGATTTTGAACGAACTTTGAGGAGGAAGAGGAAGCAACCAGAATGCAATCCATCTAGTTCTAGTTCCGAATCCGAATTTGAAGCTGAAACTGAAATGGAACCGGAATAGGAACAAGACATGGTTGTTGACAATCGTACAATCAAGGAACTTTCAGCCTCGGGATTGGATAATGTCGTTCCCCTTTGCATCCAATACCCTAGGGCAGTTCAAGGCAAAACCGATGAGTTTGAATTAAAGTCTAGTTTGCTGCATCACATTCCTAAATACCATGGGTTGTCCATGGAAGATCCGAACAAGCATCTTAAGGAATTTGAAGTGGTGTGCTCGAGCATGACACCAATTAATGTGGATGGGAATATTTTGAAAATGAAAGCCTTTACATTCTCTCTTTTGGAAAAGGCTAAAGATTGGCTATTTGAATTAGCACCTGGAACCATCACCTCTTGGGAAAGCATGAAGAAAGCATTCTTAGATAAATTATTCCCAACTTCAAGAGTCATTCTTTTGAGGAAGAGAATTAGTGGAATTCAACAAGGCCAATGAGAATCATTTCTAGCGTAATATGAGCCTTTCAAGACTTTAGTTGCATCTTGTTCACAACATCAAATGAAGGAAGAGCTTTTAATTCAATATTTCTATGAAGGACTACTTCCACTTGAGAGACAAATGCTTGATGCTTCAGCTGGAGGTGCTTTAGTTGACAAAACCCCAGTTGCTGCAAAGATTTTAATAGTGAATCGTGCCTTGAATGCACAACAATATGAAAGAGTTTGAGAAAGAGAACATGCACGCCCAATCCAAGTCAATGAGGTAAGTGCTATTTCAGAACTTCAATCTCAAATGGCTAATCTCTCTACTCTTATATCACATGTTTTTTAAGGATCCAAAGTGCAAAGTGTAGCTACATGTGGCGTGTGCTCTATGCAAGGACATCCTACTGATCAATGTCCTCAATTAATAGAGAATGAGGGATGGGAAAGTGCCAATGCCATAGGTTATCAAGGCCAAAATCAACCAAGGAATGACCCATTCTCCAACACCTACAATCCGGGCTGGAGAGATCATCCAAATATGAAGTGGAGGGAACCTCAACAAACTCAACAACAAGGCGGATATAGACAGCCACCTCCAAGGCTCTATCAAAGGCCATTTACACCACCACAGCCGCCCCCACAACCTTCCCAACCAAATTCAGGTTCGTCAATGGATTATGATAAAATTCTTCAAGCACTAACTTCTTTGACTCAGGGTTTACAAAACTAAGCTAAAGATAGGCAACGTGAAGAATCAAATTGGACAAATAACAGAATTCATGGGACAATTTAGAGAACAAGGCAAACTTCATAGTTCATCCATTGTTAATCCAAATGGAGGTTTTGAAACTCTAAAGCTATCACTTTGAGAAGTGGTAAAGAGATTGGAACTAATCCAAAAACGTCCAAACAAAGCCAAAAAGAGGACGAACAGTTGCTACTCGAAGAAGAGGAGGAAGACAAGGCCACGACAAGGAAGGACCAAACCTTGCCGCAGCCTTCTAAAGCCCCTATGCCACCCAATTAAGGCAAGGGTGGTCAAAATTCAATTCTTTCTAACCCCATTGCACCAAATCTACCTTTTCCTCGCAGGTTTATGCAATCTAAGAAAGAAGAAAGTGAAAAAGACATCTTAGAAACCTTCAGAAAGGTACAAGTTAATACCCCGCTTCCAATAAAGCAAGTTCCAAAATATGCTAAATTTTTTAAACAGCTTTGTACAACAAGAAAACGGATCTCGGAAAAGGAAGTGGTACGGGTAAATGAAAATGTCTCTACAGTTTTGCAAAGAAAGCTGCCACCTAAATGCAAAGATCCAGGTAGTTTCACGATCCCTTGTGTTATTGGTAATACCAAGTTTGAATGTGCTATGTTAGATTTAGGAGCTTCAATTAATGTCATGCCCTACTCCATTTATGCATCTATGAATCTCGGAGAGCTTAAAAATGATGGTGTTATTATTCAATTAGCTGATCGAGCTAATGCATACCCGAAAGGAGTTTTGGAAGATGTTTTGGTGCAGGTTAACCACTTGATCTTTCCCGCAGATTTTTATGTGCTTGAGATGGAGGATTTAGCCCACTCTACACCATTGCCAATATTACTTGGAAGACCTTTCATGAAAACAGCCCGAACCAAGATAGATGTGTTCAAGGGGACGTTAACAATGGAATTTGATGGCGATGTCATTGACTTTAATATTTATGAAGTTATGAGGTATCCTATTGATGATCGTTCTTGTTTTTCTATTGATGTAGTTGATTCTTTGGTATAGGAATATCTTGAATTCTTAAATAACGATGCACTTGAGACAACCATTGCCGAAGGAATTGGACTCAAAACCAATATGGCTAAGCCTAATCTTACAAAAAATTTCGATATTGTGGCTGCCCTTGAGTCTTTGCCACAACATATTGGTAAGCCTCATCATCCATTTCCAATTTCCATTTCTACTAACAAGTTGCTACTTTCAGTGATTCAGGCACCCCCTCTTGAGCTTAAACCATTACCGAATCATTTGAAGTATGTTTTCTTGGGAGACAAAGAGACTTTCACAGTCATAGTCTCTTCAACACTCACGGCATTAGAGGATGAGAAACTGGTTAGGGTGTTGAAAAAGTACAAAACAACCATTGGATGGACTTTGGCCGACATTAGGGGAATAAGTCCTACAACTTGCATGCATCGTATACTTCTAGAGGAGGGGGCTAAACCAACTCGAGAGGCTCTACGCCGACTCAACCCCCTAATGATGGAAGTTTTGAAAAAGGAGATCATCAAGCTTCTTGATTGTGGAGTCATTTATCCAATTTCGAATAGTCGTTGGGTTTCACCTTCAAGTAGTACCAAAGAAATTTGGAGTCACTGTGGTAAAGAATGCAGAGAATGAACTTGTGCCCACTCATATCCAAACAGGTTGGAGAGTTTGTATTGACTATAGGAAGCTTAATGCCACTACAAGGAAAGACCATTTTCCTTTACCATTCATTGATCAAATGCTTGAAAGGTTAGCTGGTCATTCTTTTTTTTTTTTTTTTTTTGCTTTCTTGATGGTTATTTGGGATATAATCAGATTGTTCTAGCTCTAGATGATCAAGAAAATACTACTTTTACTTGTCCATTTGGTAGTTTTGCTTATCGTCGAATGTCATTTGGTTTATGTAATGCACCAGCCATCTTTCAGATATGCATGGTAAGTATCTTTTCATATTTTGTTGAGAAGATTATTGGAGTTTTCATGGATGATTGTCTTTGGTGATTTTTTTGATGATTGTCTAACTAATCTCACTTTGATATTGAAATGTTGCTTCGAAACTAACCTTGTTTTAAACTGGGAAAATTGTCATTTCATGGTAAAACAAGGCATCATTTTAGGTCATATAGTTTCAGAAAAGGGATCGAAGTTGATAAATCTAAAATAGATCTCGTACGCTACTTACCCTCTCCCACTTCTGTGAGAGAAGTTCGTTCTTTTCTTGGACATGCAAGATTCTATAGATGGTTTATCAAAGATTTCTCAAAGATTTCAACACCTTTGTGTCGACTTATACAAAAGGATGTGCCATTTGTGTTTGATAAGGAGTGTGAGAAGGCATTTAATCATCTCAAAGAGATGTTAACTTCAGCCCTTTTCATTGTCCCACCAGATTGGAGTCTTCCATTCGAGCTTATGTGCGATGCTTCATATTATGCTTTAGGAGTTGTTTTGGGACAAAGAAAGGACAAGAAGCTACATGTCATTTACTACGCTTCTTGGACCTGGAATGATGCTCAATTGAATTACTCCACTACTGAAAAAGAACTCCTTACTATTGTGTTTGCTTTAGATAAGTTTCGTTCTTATTTACTTGGAACTAAAGCTATAATTTACTCTGACCACGCAGCTTTGAAGTACTTATTTACGAAGAAAGAAGCCCAGCCAAAGCTTATTCGCTGGATGCTTCTTCTCCAAGAGTTTGATGTGGAAATCCGAGACAAAAAAGGAAGCGAGAATGTAGTAGTTGACCATTTGAGTCGTTTGGTACATGACGAAGACCCATTACCTATCCCAGAGGCATTCCCAGATGAATAGCTGCTAACCATTAAGGTAAGTGAGTCATGATATGCTGATATTGTGAATTATATTGTATCTAAACAAGTTCCAAACACCATAAATAGGCACCAACGTGATAAACTTAAAAAAGAAGCACGTTTTTATGTGTGGTGTGACCCTTATTTGTGGAAATATTGCCCTGATCAAATTATTCATAGGTGTGTGCATGATTATGAATTTAATTCAATTTTAACTTTATGTCACACTTATGTTTGTGGAGGTCATTTTGGTACTCAAAGAACATCACTTAAAGTTCTAGAATGTGGATTTTATTGGCCTACTATATTTAAGGATGCTAGAATTTTTTGCATGACCTGTGAGTGTTGTCAAAGAACAGGCAATATAGGTTCAAGAGACCAAATGCCGCCGACTCATATATTTTCTGTTGAGATTTTTTATGTTTAGGGCATTGATTTCATGGGTCTTTTTCCTTCCTCTCATGGTTTCATTTATATTTTACTTGCTATAGATTATGTTTCGAAATGGGTGGAAGCAAGAGCCAGCCATACTAATGATTCCAAAGTGGTTGCAAATTTTGTCAAAACTAACATATTTGCAAGGTTTGGAATGCCGTGAGTAATTATAAGTGATGGGGGTTCTCACTTTTGTAATCGGACCATAGAGGCGCTGCTCAACAAGTACAATGTCACACATAAGGTTTCGACACCTCATCATCCTCAAACAAGTGGGCAAGCCTAAGTTTCTAACCGGGAAATCAAGCAAATCATGGAAAAGACAATTGAACCAACTCGAAAGGATTGGAGCTTGTGTTTGAATGATGCATTGTGGGCATATCGTACTGCCTACAAAACACCAATTGGAATGTCTCATTTTCGGCTTATTTATGGGAAACCATGTCATCTTCCAGTTGAGTTGGAACATCGTGCACATTGGGCAGTCAAGACTTTCAACATGGACATTGATGCTGCTGGCCTTTATAGGAAGTTACAATTGAATGAGTTTGAAGAAATTCGAAATGAGGCTTATGAGAACGTTCGGATTTACAAGGAGAAAACAAAGGCTTTCCAAGATAAGATGATCCGTAGTAAAACATTTTCTGTAGGGCAGAAAGTGTTACTCTTCAACTCCCGCCTTCGATTGTTTCCAGATAAGTTGTGTTCTAAATGGATTGGTAATTTTGTTGTTACTAATATTTTTCCTCATGGTGCAGTCCAAATTCAAAGTTTAAAGATTGGAAACGAATTCAAAGTGAATGGACACCGATTGAAGCCTTACTATGAGTGTTTTGAGGAGCATGTCATGAAGGATGTACCACTCCATGCCGCTGGTCCTAGTGAGGATTAAATGGAGGTATCGTCCGGCTGGAAGACGTTAAAGCAAACGCTTCTTGGGAGTCAACCCATGTATTCAAACAAAGAGACATTGGAATTTTCGGCTCCTACAACCAGATTTGCTCTCTTTTACCCTTCTCTTTATTGTTTTTACTTTGCCATGATTGTCTTGTTTGCTAGTTATCTTTTATTGCTTTCTTGTTTAAGTTTATTTTTGAAAGAACAATGTTTGGTTTAAGTGTTAGGGGGGTAAACAGAATGCTTTTCATGATTTCTCTTCGAATTTCACCACCTATCACTACTAATGTTGTTATTCACTATTTTAAAGTGTTTATTGTGTGTCATAAAAATAAAATTTGAAAAACCTTGAGAAAAAAACCAAAAAGAGTCGTTTTTGTTACTTGTGTGTGTCTTAGGGTACCTTCCAACACAATAATGAGGATTTGGTTTTTAATTGCATGATTGTTAAAGAAAGTTACAAACATGGGTGGAAGTTTGATATGCTCTTTGGTTAATACTTAGTTGTAGTTGTCATTTACGAATCACATGTAATCACAAAGAGAGAAAAAAATCAGTTTTTGTAACATGCTTGAAGGAAGAAACTCAAACTAACGCTACAACCTTATGAGACTTGAGCCTATTCTTTGTTTGGAGAGTTATTAATCTGTGACATTCTTGTTTTCTAAAGTCATTGCATGATCTCATTATCTCTTTGCTTGGTTGCTACTTAGAATGCTTTTTCATCATTTTGGTTCCAAATACTAGAACTCATGCCCGTTTCATTCAAAGCATGAAATTGATTGCATAACAAATAACAAGATGAAGTTGTTTAGTTACCACCAAAGCCAAAAAGCCTTATCCCTTGCATATGTATTGTAGGTTTAACCCCTTTGAGCCTTATTTAGCCTATTTTCTTTGTTAGGCTGCATAATCCCTACCTAGCCTAGTATAGGAATATCCATACCCTTGTTCTTAAAGAACAATGAAGCATGACTTATTGGGAATTCCTTTTGATTTACGATTTGCAGCAAAATAAGTGTGGGGGAAGGATTTGTTCTTTTGAATCCGATGAAGTAGTGTTTATGTTTTATGTTTCAAGAAAGAAAAAAAGAGAAAAAAAAAAGAAAATGAAGAAAAGAAAATGAAGGAAAAATTGAAAAGAAGTGAGAATGAGTTCATAAGTGTTGGTTGTTGAAGAAGGGTCCAAAACTGTGAATCTGACCCTAAAGTTGTACGAATTTCCCCTTTGTGTTTATAGTTGGGTGCTGCAATCAAAAGTTGAACTCTAAGTGTTGATTTCATTACTTTGTTTTCTATCACTTTAAGAACCTTTGTTTATCCTTAACTTTTCTTTGTTAGCCAATACCTTAGCCCCATTACAACCCTTAGACTTTTATCTTGATTGTTATGTTATTCAATATGTGGAGTTTTGTCACATCCCGGCCCGGGCGCAGCCACCTCCCAGGCTCGACTCCACCGTAACACATTATTGTCCGCTTTGGGCCCCGACCACGCCCTCAGGTTTTGTTTCTGGGAACTCACGAGCAACTTCCCAGTGGGTCACCCATCATGGGAGTGCTCTAGCCCCCTTCTCGCTTAACTTCGAAGTTCCTACAGAACCCGAAGCCAGTGAGTTCCTAAAATGCCTCGTGCTAGGTAGAGATGGGAATATACATATAAGGCTCACAGGATCCACTCCCCATGGGCGATGTGGGATCTCACAATCCACCCCCCTTAGGGGGCCTGACATCCTCGTCGGCACACACGCGGCCAGGGTTAGGCTCTGATACCAAATTGTCACAACCCGGCCCAGGCGCAGCCACCTCCCGGGCTCAACTCCACCGTAGCACAATATTGTCCGCTTTGGGCCTCGACCACGCCCTCACGATTTTGTTTTTGGGAACTCACGAGCAACTTCCCACTGGGTCACCCATCATGGGAGTGCTCTAGCCCCCTTCTCGCTTAACTTCGGAGTTCCTACAAAACTCGAAGCCAGTGAGCTCCCAAAAGGCCTCGTGCTAGGTAGAGATGGGAATATACATATAAGGCTCACAGGATCCACTCCCCTAGGCAATGTGGGATCTCACAAGTTTGAAATTGGTATGAGCATATGGAATCCCTGGTTCTCGCTTCTAAGTGGTGGCATTCCGTCCATGAGATCGTATACATGTTTGTATTAATAATTCCAAGACGTGTCTTCTTTGTTATAACAAATGTGAGTGGTAGTCTACATGTTTACATCAATCTTCTCACATATACTTAGTATAGGGAGTGTAGTCAGAAAATATGTGTGAAAAATAGAGAGTATATCCGATGAGGAATTGAGTAAATTCTCTAAGGCATGTATTGAGTAAATTCTCTAAGGCATGTTACTACTTTCAAATGTTGTTTTAATTGATTAAATGTGAGCTAGTGAGTGGTTACTGTGGTTAAGTAGAAGCTCAAGAGTAAGGATGGCTAAAATCTATGTGAGTAGTGATTTTAACATGTCATGTTTCATTAGAAATCCCTGAGGCAATTATTGGAAGGTTTAGGTTTTGTTTTGTTTTCTTTGTTTTGCTCGAGGACTAGCAAAAGCTAAGTGTGGGGGAATTTGATAAGAGCATATTTATGCGACTTTGTTATCGTATTTCTTTGCATTTACTTAGTTAATTTTCATTTATTGAAGTAATTTAAGCTATTTTCTTATTATTGAAGGTCTAGTTGGTAAAGATGATAATAAATGGCAAAATGGAGCAATTTTGGACTTGGATTGGATAGCATGCGTGGATAGCTTATGGGCTGGACGTTTTTGGTGTTTAAATGGTGTTAAACATGTGCTAAAATCTGGAGAAATTAAAGTGGAGGCTTGGAAGGTAAGTAATTACACAAGAAAGAGGAATCCTAGTTGGAGAGGAACATTATCTTATCCTATCTTATCCAACCTTATCTCATCTTATCTCCAGCTGCAAGGAGGAATCCTAATCACATTCCAACACTCTCTACCTGATTCTTAGAGTCCTAAAATAATTCAAAACGCCAAAACATTTTCCTCCTTGGATTCAATCATTCCCTCTTTATATATATGAAATTCCTGCACGTTTAAGGGTGTGCCGCGCCTACCATTCATCCATTGAAGTTGTTGAAATTTTCAAAGTTGTTGAAATTTTCAAAGTTCTTTCTTTCTTTGTTTTAAGTTCAATGTTTATTTTAGATTGCTTTTCAGTTATGATGAACATGTGTAACTAAGTTTCTTTTTTGTTAGAGGTGAATTCGAAGTCATGATCATATGTTTTATATAAATTAATTACATCCAGTTATTGTTTCATAAAACATGATTGCGATTCACTTATCTGCTATATAGAGAACTTATTCTTGTATGTTTATTAAGGGTGCACACTTAGTTTGCATGCAGGGATTTGATGCTAGAATATAAGGAAATTTCACCTAATCGTTATGAACTTATATTTGTAAGTGGTAAAAGTCACTAGTCATGATTGAGTTAAGTAAATTCTTGGCAAGAGATCATGCTTTTCATAGTTACAAATGCTTTGTCAATGCTTATGATTTTCACAGAATTTAATGATCTTTGAGATGTATCTCTATCATGCTTTTCATAGTTAGGGAACTTGAGAAGAATAATTTGGTTGCGTCGCTGAGTCCAATTCAATGACCTTAGGAAAATCTGAGAGTTAATTAATGCTATTCACAGTTAATTTGGGGCATTGTCATTCTTGGTTTATAGAAAGAATAACTCGAAATCGATTTGTATGCATATGTTTCATGTGTGGAGAAGAATCCTTTACCTATCCTTTCATCCATATTTCAGTCACAACTTAATTTACTTGCTGCCATTTACTTTTGTTTTCATTAAATTCGTCCAAAATCTCCCCCCTCATTGTTTTGATATTAGTTTAACTTAGTTTTCAGTTTTACAAGTTTAATTTGTGTTGATTAGCATCCCTTCTAATCCCTAGATTAGACCGATCCCTACTTACTCGTACTACGATTGCATAAATATAGGATTTAATTTGTGTGTTAGATTCTACCACATCAATTTGCAATAATGTCTCGATACCATTGGTTATTGACATGTTATCAATATTTTTTACTTATCGACACATTATTTAAAATCTGTCCTTCAACAAAGTATATAGAAAAAGTCGTATATTCTGTAACACTTTTCACTTGTTCCTAATTACCTAATGATAATTTGTTCTTTCTATTATGGATAGTGAGAGTGCAGATCTATACGCAAAAGGGATCTCAGAACTGAATCAAGTCGTGATAAGAATGGTGTATGAACATTACAATATAGAGAAAATACTATGATGGTCACATTCAGTCGAGTGTTTGCGCTCTCGAATTTATAAAATACGAAGAACCCCCGACAGCCAGAATTCGAGAGGGTCTACCCAGTCATACGGACAAGACTTTTACCATCATACTTGATCGAAATACATACGACATCTTGAGATGCATACAAAAGATAATGGGTGGATTAGTTTGGATCCTCTGACTTGATCCTTCAGATTCCTAGTAGGTGATGGATTGCAGGTTTAGAGCAACGACAAAATACAACCTTACAAACATAGAGTCACACTGAGAGAGAATGAGGTGATACGATACTCGTTGGGAATATTCTTTTATCAAAATGATGTGATACGATACATGTGTGTGTATGTTTTTGTTGCTCCTAAAAACTATAGAGCCTACGCGGCGAGCAGGCATAGCAATTAATAAGCTAACTACGTCTTTCTTGTGAATGCGGGCATGCTAACTCAAAACCGAGCTCGGTCGGACGAGTAAAATAGATGTGGTGGTGGTGTCGAATGCATTGCTAACTTCTGTACTCGAGCGATCACGGCCGAGGAAGGAACACGTCTCAGCCTTGGGTTCTAGAACCTGAAGACAAAGTTATTAGATCATTGCAAAGTTCAATAATTGGTTCACTGTGCCGAACACGGGTAACCTGATATCACCTCACTTCGCCAAGAAGCTAATGAGATGACCTCTATAGGCGAAAGAGCTTGAAACTCTTCGTCAGCAAAGACTTGGATAGATAACCACACAGGCAAAAGTAGTAATGTTACTGCAAACTGGAGATGCTTCTAAATCGCTTGACCTTTGGCTCCAATGTTATTAATCCATGAAGATTTTCGTTAATCCAAACTGAAGATGTGCTGATGAAGGGTTGGGGTAATTAGTATTTTTCTCAAGGGTGTGAGAAAGATTCGCGTAGAGCAAGATTTTGCGCAGAGCGTTTGTTTGTTTGTTGACTTGAAGGTCCCTTTCTAATGTAGACCACCTTCTATTTATAAGAATGAATTTCGTGATGACCAAGTCTGCCAAAGTAGAGTCCCAATAGGACTATGACTCTCCAACACACATTTCAATATTCTTGGCATTTATCTCATCATACCACTCTCATGGCGAAACTCCATCTCTATCAAGCCTTGCCCTTTTTTACTTGAACCAGGATTCTGGACATAGTCCTCTTATGCGTTCGATTCACTTCTTATCTGATCAGTCACATGTTTTAATTCTTGGAATAATTCGAATCTTATAAAAACCTATCCTGATCCTTAACAATTTCAACCCCAACAAGACTTGACCGAGCCATGACTAGATCTGATCCTTTAAGAGCCATACCTCAGCTAGGACTCGGTCGAATTATATCCTTCTGGGCTGAACCATCTCGCTTGAGAAATTGCCATTGGGCTGAGAACCACAATCTTCCAACCCCAGTTATCTATCCTCGGTCCAAACCCAGTATTTAAGGCCGATATTAAGAGTTTAAATTAAACATTAAACACACATCAATTTATTCTGCGCTCTCTCATTAACAAAATTGTGACAACGAAATCAAAATCGTTCAGAATAGACGGTCTAGTTCAGGCCTATCCAAAACATAATAGTTATATTCTTTATTATTAGAGCGGTATTCTAATTTAAACTACAAAAATGGCACTTCAAACTTGGGCAAAGACAGGTGAAGCACTCTGAACAAGTTCTATCAAGTGAGGATGTTTTCACCCTTACCTTCATGCATTCCACCATTCGCAAATTACCCATTTGTCACCTACCGATCTTCACGAGTTTGGAGGTCATCTCCTACTAGCTTCTGAGCTTCTGAACGTTACCTTCTGCTTACCTTTTGGAAAGAAATAGTTCCTTGCTGGAAGCAATTTCTTAATCCTCCATTTTGACACATGAAGACATTTTATTAGAATCGAAAACATTTTATACGTAACGTGTCAAATTGTGATTGGTATGGTGCGATTGGCATGTGATTGACGGGGAAGTGAGAATGACCAGAAACTCCTTTCCTATTTTGTACAAGACCGTACCTCCATCATCCACGCCATAGTCACAAGGAGGATAAAATCCACTCTGTAAAAACAAATCTCACGTATATAACGGCACCGGACATCATCCATAATCTGTATCATATATACATTACTATCTCCATGTTCCAAAGCAAGCTAGAATATCTCATCTGTCGTTCTACGCCATGTACATCAGTGACTAAGCTCCCATTGAAAGAAAGAAAAACATATCATACAAAGCAAAGAATAGGAAATGAGATGGAGTCGAGACAATGAGGACGAGACTCCTCGTCTCAGTTCCGGCATCTCCATTTTGACGTTGGCACACAGCTTAGGTAATGGCACCAGCTGCAGTGCTTGTTTAAGTTCTCTCCTTTGAACAGCAACACCAATCCTGTAGTTAATCTGCGTTAACATGAAAATGAGAATTAATCATCTCAAAAGATGCCTCATGTATACCAATGTGTATACTAAAACTCCCTCCAATACAAGAAAGTTGAATTGTATGCAAAATTCAAACAATGAATTGCCAATCCGGTAACAAGCTTACCCGGCAATCAGTAAGGCAGAGGCAACCAACACAAGAACATATTGGTAAGCCTTGTGCTTAGATTTGACACGAGCGTTGGCTGGAAGATTCTGAGACTCTATCCATCCAAACTGGGGACGAAGTAGAAAAATAAAGCCAAGGAGAAATCCGGTCAAGAATCCTCCAATGTGGGCGAAGTTGCCAACACGAGGAAGAATTCCAACTGCTAAGTTAATGGCGATAACGACTATGAGCGTTAATAGAGCTGCAGCCTGGTCAAGCAAGAGAAGAGAATTTGTCAATGACTACGAAACATTCCAATTTTAGCACGAAGCCATGACACAAATATAAGCGTCAAAACCATTAACAGAATATCAACTTCACTCGATAGAAATGAAAAATTGAGGACAAACCTTATTGGTGTATATGCTCCAGTTAGTGATAAGCTCTGATAACATGGCTCCGAGAAGTCCAAACAAAGGGCCAGAAGCTCCAACAGAAATATTATTGCTCTGAATGAAAAGGGCAGATAATATGCTCCCACCAAATCCTGACAACAGGTAGATTATCCCCACGCGTACTGCCAGATCATTCAAACATATAATTGAGGTCAGAACGAAACAAAAACATCATAAAAAGATGTAAAAAGAAATACATTAGTAAGAAACCAACAAGGCTTAGAATATCTAAAACAATTATCAACATGGAAGAGAACATATATATTTGATTTTCTATATTTCACATATTTGACAACGTAGGAAAGAACTAGCATACCAAATCCAAATTGCTGTTCAAGACGGATGCCAATAAAGATCAAGCTCAGCATGTTTGCAAGCAAATGGATGACACCGGCGTGCAACCACATACATGTGAAAAGTCTCCATCCTTGATGCCCATGTACAACCTTGAACCATTTAAGAGCTCCCACTTTTTCCAATCTGCAAAAGCAGGAATTATGACTCAGATAATGCAAATCGAATTGGAAGAAAGAAAAAGTACTTGCCCATCGAGAAACACCAGAAAACCACTTCCATTAAATTATAACAAGCACAAAAGAAAATTAGAAATTAAGAAGCAGATAAACACTCCGGTCCTTTAACTATGACACGACAGGATTAACATTTCCAAACTCCTTACTTCCAATGATTCAAAATCCAATGTTGGAATCACCCAAAAGGTCATCACTTTTTGACCAGAAAAAGGGGTCATTCTTCTAAGTCCTGAAGGAAATATTGTCCTGACATAACCTTGTTGGATTAATCAGCAACTTTTCGGTTCCAAGCAAACCAAACACAACCAAATAACAAAGAATGAAGAAGTTGAATAGTCCCACCAATGTATGAACCAAATAACTAGGAACATCGTAGAATTAGAACCAGTCCCAATTCAAATCAATGCGAATTAGAATCGAAATTTAAAAACGACTGCAACAACAAAAGAACAAATGAGTATCCACATAGCATGATTTGAACAAATTTAAAAGAAAAAAAACTAGGAAATAAAAGAGAAATTTCAGCACCAAGAATTGCTTACTAACATATTGGCAGCCCAATTTACGAATATATCAACAGATATTTCGATATCAAAGACCTTTAAAAAACAGTAAAATTCTAATAAATCTATACACATCCAACTACGAAACGGTAAAATTAGCCCAAAAATCCACAGGGGATATCGTAATCAAATTCCACAAAACCCAGAACCCCAAATCAGGTGAAGCAGTAGAATCACAAAACCAACAAAAAAAACAAATAAAATTCACGAAATTCACGAAATTGAGCGGTGGGTAGTGTCAGAGAGAGCTCACGTCTTAGAAGAGGGACCAAACAGAGGGTTCTCCTTGAGAGGCTGGAACGAAAGCCGACCAAGAAACTTAGCCACACACTTTCCATCGAAACCAAGATTGTGTTTTGGGCAGTTGTTGATGATCATGGCGACGATGAAGACAACAATATTGGCCACCACAAACATCGGAATCAGCCACGACGTCCATTGGGTTTCGGATGTTCCCACATAGTACTGGTTGGAGTTATAACTGTAATTGTTGGGTCTGGGTTTTTCTGGTGGTCCTCGTTCCGGATCAGCCATTGCTTCGATTGTATGATTCTCTCTCTCTCTGTCTCTCTCTCTCTCAAGAAAGTCTGAAACTTTGGGGGTGTAGAGTGAGAAAGGCGTGTGGTTTTGGGGTGGGTTTGGAAGTGTAAATATTTGAGAGGAAGAAGGAATTGGGGAGCAGAGATGTTGACAGTGACTTGAACGAGTGGAAGACGTGTTCGTATATTTTTATGAAGCGAAAGGAATTGGAAGCAGAAGAGAAGGTCGCAGTGGATTTAACAGTCGAAAGAAACAAGAGTAGGAAGAAGTAACAGGGTGATGTCTGTAAATATCATTTGAGTTGTCTCTAAATGTTAATACTAATAATATAATAAGCAGAAGTGAAAGTATACACCGTCATATGATTTTATAAATATTAAATATAATTCATGTTTATGATCATAAAATATGACCACTCTAGCCCTTTCTCTCTCCTCTCTCTCTTCTGAGGTGTCTGTCCTTTTTCTTTTTCTTTTTGTCAAGCAAGAGAATTTTATTACATTAAAAACTAGTATAAGACCAACAAAGAATTAGGTAAACGACATCAAATACTTGGCCTCGCGGGGGGGGAGGGAAGTGGATCTGATTTAACATTTAGGATCGTAACTCGCCAATCCGAGCACACGGTCGGGTGGAGGTGGAATATCACGGCTAAGGAGGAGGGAGGAAGGAAAATTAAAAGATAAAAAGCAGTAAAGGGAGGCAAAAAATGCAGAATAAGGGGCATGAGGCCCAAATCTGAGACAAGCTCAATGGATAGTTGATACCCGGCTCAAAGAAAACTGAGTTAAAACTTCGGGGAGAACCGAGAATGAAAAGGAAGGAAGAAGACTGGAAAGGGGAAAGGAAGAGAAGGTGGGATGCAGGGAAAGGAAAGGGGCAAAGGAGATGAGAGGGGAAGAAAAGAAGGGAAGGGCAAATGACAGGGGAGGAAAGGAGAAGGAAAATGAAGTAGTAGCGGGTTGCCGCCTATTCCAAGCAAGAGCAAGGGGCAATGGCTGAAACTTTGAAACTGGGGTTGGGTTTTTTCTGGATTTAGGTTTTGAAGCTCATGGAGAAAGAAGATATTTTCTTGTACAAAACTAGATTGTATTGTCTTGTTTGTTTAATTTTAAACAAGCCATGTCGTATAAGAAAAATTAGTTGAATGCTTAACTTCCTCTTTCATCACGCAGTCGAGCCATATTTAACTTAGTAAGAATGATACAATTAAGCTAAAATTATTGTGCACTCCAAACTTTTTTATTTATTTATTTATTTATTTTTGAAGAAAAATACGATATTTCATTCATTGAAAAATAGCATTACAAATACATATCATAAATTACTATGTCCTAAAGGGTCCTTGCAAACTAGATCTAAAAATATTACAAAGAGCATTAGTAATCGCAAAGTAATGAGTTGACTCCAAGCAATCATCCGAGCTCATCGAGAACGGCAAGAGTACACGGATCAATAAAACCATTAAACCTCGTGTTACACGGAGATCATGTGAGACCAAAACCTCAAATCATATATTGAGACAGAAAGTATGATGCCCATGGGTCGCTCGCATCACCTAATCACCGCCACGATCCCAAAACACCAATTTTGGTTAGTCCAAACTTTCCATATTTATAAAGAAAAATACTCTTATAAGACCTACTCCAATTCTTGGAGTAAACCTCAAATTTTAGGTTCTAAACCTACCCCAACTCGCTCCAACCCTTAGACCAAATATGAGTTTTAACGCAAAACTCATTTTTGGGGCCAATTTAGCCCAGAATTCCCCCTGAGTTAGTGGGTTGGTGCACCATATATGTGTATTTTATTTTAGTTTTATATTTATAAATTCATTGAATCTAACGACTAAGATCAAATCCAAGGGTAAAAAAAATCTAACGGTTCATATTTAAATCTAAAGGCTAAAATAATTAAAAAAATATTCTTCCATGTGTTTCATATTCTTTAATAATGTTCCACAAGTTTCATTGACACACCCCGACCCGAAAGTGGGGCGTGCTGGCCGTCACATGAGAGTGACGTAACCATGTGCACAGTGCGGAAGCAATAAAGAATAGAATTTACGAATCAATTAAAACCGAAACACTAGCAATACTAGTGTAAAAGAAGTGTGAATTCCACTAATACAGAGCATAAAAGTCTACGTGCAGTCAAGCAGAAGTACTAAAATAGAGATAACACCCGAAGGTGGTCCTACATAAGTGAATTATGTCAGAACGTCTGATGAGCTCCTCGTATGCCACCAACGAACACTACTTAATACCTGGAGGGGCGAAAAACAAAGTGGAGTGGGTTAGAAACAAATCTTTTCAAAACCTTTCTTTTCTCAAAAGTTATAACCCATTGCCATAAAACCTGTATAGTTTCCCAGAAATAAAGTATATACTCATATATGAAATTCTCAAAATTCTGCTGGAAAATATGTATATATGAATGAATATATGCCATGCCAAAGTATCATAACTAAATGCCAAATCATAACTCTGTGAATGTGATTGAATACTAGATATCATCTCAGCCCTCGGCTGTATATAGCTCATAACAATCGCATCATATCATATAGCTCATAATCATCTCAATCATGTCATATATATTTAGCACACACATCAATACCACCTCTAGTGGTCTGCACAACATCACTGAATATAAACTAATATGCTAGTGCTACAATCACGTGAAGACTGTGCGATAAATCGCGAGTCACCTACGAGTCGAACCCACCTATAGTGGTCTATTCAACAAGACTGAGCACCTAACTTGGATCCAAGGCGAGCATGCGGTGCGGGAGGTGAACATCACGTGAAGGATTGAGCCCCTCTCTGGGCGGGAGCACTAATATCAGTGTGCAGGTTTATGAGCTCTAATCATATCACATCACATCACATCATTCATTCTCGTCATAACTAGAATATAAACTTACCTGTCACTTACCTGTGCGTCCGCAGCACCAACATTAATATATGCAATCAATAACGTATAATAAAATAAATAGATACTCTGCATGGCATTTCATATCATATTTCATATTACATTTCACTTAAACTGATTTTTTGGGAAAGATCTCATTTATATAGGTATATACAGAAAACAAAAGCTCACTCATTGATAAGTAGCCGGGTTGTAACCCCCGTGCCTAGCCTGGCTACTCTCGTCCTCCGGATAGGTCTCGCCTATATGAGAAGTAACTGAAATAACGTTAATTAACGCACATAATCGAAACCTTAGAAATAATTTCTCATACACTGCTCAAATTGGGTATATGAATATATCACCGTGATCTACACAATCTCAGGATCATCCCCATATTTTTAAAAAAAAATTTCGACCACCCACGCGCCGTCACGCGCCAGCCAAGGCACGGCCAGACGCGCCCCCACGCACGGCCACGTGATAAGCACACTGACGGCGTCAGTTAACGCCGTCAGGAATATTCCTCGGAATACGCCATTAAAACCCAATGGTAACAGTTAAAGATAACTGACGGCGTCAGCATATTCCGTCAAGACTAACAGAATATTCCCTATCTTCTCCGGCGACTGTTCGTCGGTTTTTGGAAAAATTTCCAACTATGGTTTCTTCTTCATTTTTGCACCATTTTCTACGTACTTTATACCAAAATGAAGATCTCACAAAGATGAACACAACCATACCTGACTCGACCCCCAACTCGCCGGGGATTCGTCGAAAAAAGCCTAAATAATTCCGGCCAAAATGAAACTCCCCGATCTCGCAATTTCGACGTCCAAATTCTTCCAACGAAGCACTCCGAGCTTCGTAAGGACCTCCTTAAGCTTCCTATGAACTTAGAATCTCCAAAAACACAACATTTTACGTGAGCATGAATAGTGCTCAAATCGGAGCTTAAGAGAACTCAGGTTTTCGAAGGTATCCTTACGTGAAATGGGTTCCAATGTGTTCGTCTGGACCTCAGGAACACAATGGGGTGCTTCACACCTTCAATCTGCAAGCCATTCAAAGAAACATCGCTGTAAATCTCAAAATTACCACTATCATCAGGAAAAGTCAAAACAGGAGCATGAGTGAGGTAATACTTTAACTGTTGGAAACTCTGCTCACAATTATCATCTCACTTGAATTTAACTTCCTCCTGGTCAACCTTGTTAGTGGTAAAGCCATAACTGAGAAATCCTTAACAAATCGTCGATAATATCTTGCTAAGCCAAGAAAACTCCGTACCTCGGTGACGGTTCGCGGCTGCTCCCAATTCTCCACAGCTGCTATCTTCTGAAGGTCTACCTAAATACCCTGAGCTGAAACAACATGCCCCAAGAAAGCAACTTGATCTAACCCGAATTGGCACTTACTGAACTTAGCATACAATCTGTGTTCCATCAGCTTCTTCAATACCAAAGTAAGATGTCGAACATGATCTGCTTTTGACTTAGAATACACCAGAATGTCATCAATGAAGACAATGACGAATCTATCCAAATACTGCTGAAATACCTTATTCATCAAACCCATGAAAGCTGCTGGTGCATTCGTCAACCCAAATGGCATAACGAGAAACTCATAATGACCATAACGAGTCCTGAAAGCAATTTTTGGAACATCATCGCTCCTAATCTTCAACTGATAATAACCAAACCTTAGGTCAATCTTAGGAAATACGCAGGCACTTCTGAGTTGATAAAAAAGATCGTCAATACGAGGCAAAGGATAATGGTTTTTAATCGTTACCTGATTCAATTGCCTATAATCGATGCAAAGCCTCAAAGTACCGTCCTTCTTCCGAACAAACAAAACTGGAGTTCCCCAAGGTGAAGTACTAGGTTGAATGAAACCTTTATCAACCAATTCTTGTAACTGAATCTTCAATTCTCTTAACTCCGCAGGAGCCATACAACAAGGAGTTAAAGAAATAAGATCAATACCTGGAAGTAAATTAATAGAGAACTCCACATCTCTGTCTGGCGGCAATCCAGGTAAATCATCAGGGAAAACATTATAAAAGTGTCTGACCACCTTGACATTCTCCACGCTAACCGGAGCATCATCATTTAGTACCACGTGAGCCAAGTACCCATGACAACCTTTCTTTAGTAACTTTTTAGCTCTCACGGCTGAAATAATACCATGTCTCAATCCACTAGGTTCACCAAAGAATGTAACCTCAGCTAATCCAGGACGATGAAAAGTCACTGATTTTTTGTAACAATCAATATGGGCACGATTGTAATGCAACCAATCTGTGCCTAAAATCACATCAAAATCCACAATGTCTAGCGGAGTGAGGTTAGCAGGCATAACCACATTCTCCACTAATACGGGACAACCTGGGTAAACATAATCTACATAACACTTATCCCCTCTAGGCATAGCAAACTCCAACTCATACTCAAGAGGTGAAGATTGAGGCTGTGTCAATTGATCAAACGTATGAGAAATCACAGAATGAGTAGCACCACAATCAATCAACACTTTAGCATAATGACCAAGAATATTTAATGTACCCATGATCAAGTCCGGATTATTTTGAGCATCCTGCAGCAATATGTTGTTGATACGTCCCTAGTTCTGCTGTCTTCCTCTACCTCTGCTGGCATAAACTCCTCGCCCCTGAGGATTACACCCTTGTCCTGACTGACTGTGCTGTCTCGAAGACCCAACTCCACTGGTAGTAGCATCAACCTGCTGAGACTGTCATCCAGAATGCTACTGGGATCCACCAGCTGAATACTACTGCTGAGGCATATATTCTCCAGAGTACTGCTGTGGAGGCATATATCCTCCTGAATACTGACCATAATTGCCCTGCTGATAGGGATCCTGGGGGTACTGGTACTGTCATGAAGAATAGGGAACAGAATCCCCTTGATAGTGGTATACACCACCACGACCTGTCTAGGTATAACCACCCTATCCTGAAAACTGCTGAGCTGGAGCTGGTGATGGTAAAGGAGGTTGCTGAGGCATCTGCTGGTCTTGAGGACAAAACTTAGCTAGATGTCCCTCCTGACCACAAGTGTAACAACCACTGTTACCTCTTCGACATTCCCCTGAATGTCGACTACTGCACCTACGGCACCAGGGTGCATTTCCTCTACCAAAATTCCCCTACCTCTAGGATCTGAAATCTCTGAAGAACATACCACTTCCTCTTTGACCTGTGGAACTGAAACCTCCACTGGAAGAACTAAAACTAGTCCCACTACGCTTAAAACTCTGAGTCTGGTGAGGCCCTTGTAAGAAATAACTTTACCCTTATCCTTATTATGATTCCCATTTTTCTCTTCCTCTTCGCTGTCGCAATGGTACGCCATTTCTTCTTAGTGCCCAATTTAAAACGACGTAGCATCTCAACCAGATTAGCAGCAACTTCCGGATGATAACAAGATAGATCAGTAAATTTCCTGTAGTACTCGTTAGCTGACAGCTTCTTTGGCCTCAAACTAGTAAACTCCTGTTTCTTACGATTAATGTGTGCCGGATGAATGAATCTCTTATAGAATAACTGCTTAAATACCTCTCAATCTCTAGATTCCTCTTAAGATAACTCATCAGCCAACTGTCCCCACCATGAAGCTGGTTCCTTACACAAAAACCATGAAGTCGTCTCCACCCATCTATCTGGAGATAGACTCCCTTGACTTTGCATCAGCCTAAAAGTCTTCTCAATATGCATCAACCATTTCTCTGAACCCTCGGGACCTTCATTCCCCACAAAAGTGGTTATCTTCAAATTATGAACCGACTCCAGAGGGGTCCGCCAAGGCGGCCGAATAACTGACTGAATAGCACTCGCTATAGCTTCCCCTCACTCAGCTATGTTAGGGAAACTAGGTTCACCTGAACGACGTAGCTCTTTCCGGGGTGGCATAGTTCTGATAGAAACACCAAGATAATTAGAATATTCACAAGATATGCAGGACTGCCAAACTTATGCTCTGATACCAAACTAACACACCCCGACCCGAAAGTGGGGCGTGCTGGTCGTCACGTGAGAGTGACGTAGCCATGTGCACAGTGCAGAAGCAATAAAGAATAGAATTTACGGATCAATTAAAACCGAAACACTAGTAATACTAGTGTAAAAGAAGTGTGAATTCCACTGATACAGAGCATAAAAGTCTACGTGCAGTCAAGCAGAAGTACTAAAATAGAGATAACACCCGAAGGTGATCCTACATAAGTGAATTCTGTCAAAACGTCCGATGAGCTCCTCGTATGCCACTAACGAACACTATTTAATACCTGGAGGGGCGAAAAATAAAGTTGAGTGGGTCAGAAACAAATTTTTTCAAAACATTTCTTTTCTCAAAAGTTATAACCCCTCGCCGTAAAACCTGTATAGTTTCCCAGAAATAAAGTATATACTCATATATGAAATTCTCAAAATCCTGCTAGAAAATATGTATACATGAATGAATATATGCCATGCCAAAGTATCATAACTAAATGCCAAATCATAACTCCGTGAATGTGATTGAATACAGATATCATCTCAGCCCCCGGCTGTATATAGCTCATAACAATCTTATCATATCACATAGCTCATAATCATCCCAATCATATCATATATATCTCGCACACACATCAATACCACCTCTAGTGGTCTACACAACATCACTGAATATAAACTAATATGCTTTAGTGCTACGATCACGTGAAGACTGTGCGATAAATCGCGGGTGACCTACGAGTCGAACCCACCTATAGTGGTCTATTCGACAGGACTGAGCACCTAACTTGGATCCAAGGCGAGCATGTGGTGCAAGAGGTGAACATCACGTGAAGGACTGAGCCCCTATCTCTGTGCGGGAGCACTAATATCAGTGTGTAGGTTTATGAGCTCTAATCATATCACATCACATCATATCACATCATTCATTCTCATCATAACTAGAATATAAACTTACATGTCACTTACATGTGCGTCCGCAGCACCAACATTAATATATGCAATCAATAACGCATAATAAAATAAATAGATACTCTGCATGGCATTTCATATGATATTTCATATCACATTTCACTTAAACTGATTTTCTGGGAAAAATCTCATTTATATAGGTATATACGGAAAACAAAAGCCCACTCACTGATAAGTAGTCGGGTCGTAATCCCCGTGCCTAGCCTGGCTACGCTCATCCTCCGGATAGGTCTCGCCTATATGAGAAGTAACTGAAATAACGTTAATTAATGCACATAATCGAAACCTTAGAAATAACTTATCATACACTGCTCAAATTGGGTATATGAATATACCACCGTGATCTACACAATCTCAGGATCATCCCCATATTTTTAGAAAAATTTTCCGACCACCCACGCGCCGGCCAAGGCACTGCTAGACGCGCTCCCACGCACGGCCACATGATAAGCACACTGACGGCGTCAGTTAACGCCATCAGGAATATTCCTCGGAATATGCCGTTAAAACCCAACGGTAACAGTTAAAGATAACTGACGGCGTCAGCATATTCCGTCAAGACTGACAGAATATTCCCTGTCTTCTCCGGTAACTGTTCGTCGGTTTCTGGAAAAATTTCCAACTATGGTTTCTTCTTCATTTTTGCACCATTTTCTACGTACTTTATACCAAAATGAAGATCTCACAAAGATGAACACAACCATACCTGACTCGACCCCCAACTCGCCGGGGATTCGCCGGAAAAAAGCCTCAATAATTCCAGCCAAAATGAAACTCCCTGATCTCGCGATTCCTACGTCCAAATTCTTCCAACGAAGCACTACGAGCTTCGTAAGGACCTCCTTAAGCTTCCTATGAACTTAGAATCTCCAAAAACACAACATTTTACGTGAGCATGAATAGTGCTCAAATCGGAGGTTAAGAGAACTCGGGTTTTCGAAGGTATCCTTACCTGAAATGGGTTCCAATGTGTTCGTCTGGACCTCAAGAACACAATGGGGTGCTTCACACCTTGGATCTGCAAGGTTTACAAGGTTTATGGGTGCGTCCGTACAAAAACCAAGAGGGAGAGAGAGAGAAAGAGAGAGAGAGAAAAAAAAAAAGAAAGAGAGTCTCAGAGATAGAGAGAGAATGCGGGAGTGAGAGAGAGAAAGAGTGTGAATGTGTGTGTGTGTGGTTCAAATACCACTAACCAAACACTCCCAAACTTAGATACACACACGTACCTTAATTAACGCCCAAGGGCATTTTCGTCATTTCACATCCAACGTACGAAATCTCTGGGATGGGCTGTTACAGTCATGATGTCGGTTTAGTAATTTTTCAATATTTATCGGAGTTTAAATATTTTTAGGGTAAAATGTTCATAAAATTAAATGGTATAGTCTACATTTTTTGTTAAAGAAAGTTACTTTAACGAAAAAATTATCCTAAATTCATTCTTTAATAATCTCGGGTTAAAAATTTGACCCAAAAGGGTTAGAGCACAAAAACTGTTTCTAGGTTAAAAATGTTAGCTTTTAACCTAAGGGTTGGAGATGGTCTAAGGAGTGCACAGTTAAATCTTGGAGTGTCAATATAGTTCTAAATTTCAATTTCCAAACATGTGAAACACCACAGGGTGGCCTAGTGATTGAGGACAAATTTTAGGCATGTATTCCATATAAATTGCATTGTGTTTGATTCCTGACGTTGGTGAATCACACGAAGATGGCCAAAGAGAGGCTGAAATGTCTATGTGAGTTTTCTCGGCCCCTGAAAAGATAGAATGTTATTTTTACTTCTAACATACCTTCTTAATTTGTTACCATTAGATCAAATGAATTAAAAAATATCAATAAAAGAATACAAAAAGTAAAAACGGGCATAAATAATATTATCGTAATTAAATTGATTGCTCAATGTCATGGCCGATAAATATTTTTGTGTATGGCAAACACCGTATGGTGATGTCGAATCCAAAAAGAAGAGTGAAAGGATATTTCCTCCACGTGTTATCACCAAGATCGCAAATTGTTTGGACAGATGGCAGTGACTCAGCAATTCTGCAATAGAAAGAATCTGTTATGTCCGAGGTGGAATGAGAATTCTCTCCTGAATCTCTTTGTTTGTATCCGATGATCAATCAATTGTGTATGTTCATCATACATTATACGGTCAATTTTTTTAAATACTGTTTATATTTAATTTTAAATAAAAAATTTAAAATAATTTATAATAGCATGATATACAATGAATAGACACGATTTATTGATCATTTGGATTCCAAATTCGGATAGGATCATAACAGACAGAAGGGGTTAAAAGGAAAATTAAACTCATTTGGTCCTGCAAATTAATTTATTATTATTATTGTGTCCTGTAAATTAATTTGATTTGAATATCTTTCTTAAAAGGTAATGAAGCCGCCACTTATAAGTACGGTCTAGTAGTATTCATTTTCACTTGTAAGTGAGAGATCTTAGGTTCGATTCTTGCCAAAGACGAATTTGAACCACATTATTGCTAACTCATTGTGAGACTAAGTCTACCTCCTCTCTTTTTTAGTGTAGATAGTTTCGTCAAAACAAAAAAATTAATGAAGCACAAACATGTAGCATAATTCCATATACAAACAATAAATTGATGGGACTTTTTAGAATAATTTATTTTCCTCATTACATATTTGATTTAACCTAAATTTGTTTTTTTTATAATTAATCCAATAAAAATTAAACTAGTGCACAAGGTTTTAAAAAACGCTAGACGCTAGTCAAGTGAAGAGTTAGGGTCTAGCGCCTAGGCGGACTAGGGAGATTAAAGTAAAGTTATTATATATTGTATAAATAAGTGTCTATTTATATATTTTTTTTAAAACACACATACTTATATTGGGATACATAATGTCACATCCCGGCCCGGGGTGGATCACTTCCTGGGCCCGCTCCACCACCGTAGCACGATATTGTCCACTTTGGGCTTACCATTCCCTCACGGTTTTGTTTCTGGGAACTCACGAGCAACTTCCCAGTGGGTCACCCATCCTGGGAGTGCTCTGGCCCCCCATCTCACTTAACTTCGGAGTTCCTACGGAACCCGAAGCCAGTGAGCTCCCAAAAGGCCTCGTGCTAGGTAGGGATGGGAATATACATTTAAGGATCACTCCCCTGGGCGATGTGGGATGTCACACATAAATTGCAAAATAAGATGACATAAATTATAAAGTATTATAACATATTGAAAACATGGAGAATAAGCAAATTAGGCCTAGCAATTTCTAAAACGATTCATTAACCCGACACGACATGACACAAAATTAATAAGTTTTCGGGTCGACAAGATAACGAATCGGGTCGTTATCGGGTAACCCAATAACCACCTGTTAAGATAACGGGTCGGTCCAGGTATACACGTGGGTAACCCGTTACACGATAAGAAAAATATTAATTTAATAATTTTATACCACTAAAAAGAAATACTATAATTAACAACAGTAGGATTTAATCCCTAACTGAATTGAAAGTTAAAAAGTATAAATATATATATATATGTATATATATATTTCAAATTAAATTTAGAAAATTGATGACCGTTGGATCGGCTGAGATTTAATCTCGGCCATCCAATGTTTTTCTCAGCCCTAAATCAGACTATCTCCCATTCTCGAAGGATCGAACCGAAGCAGCCGTCCTTTCTTTCTAGAACTGAACTCTTGAATCTCAGTCTCGAAACTCAACCCCGGCCAGCCATGAGTCCATGACCACCTTCTCCAGTCTCTCTCCACCACATCACTGTCACCACATACGACTTAGTAACCTACCACCAGTTGATCTACTACTTTTGTCTCCGATTCTCTTTCTCTGGATCGAGCGAATCTCGAGCCTTAATCGAGGTAATTGTTGATTCTTTCGAATTACTTCCAAAATATAGGGTTTTGCTTCGAATTAGTTCTCGAGTTAAGATTGGTTTCGTTTCTTCAATTTGGGGTTTTTTCGTTTCTAGGGTTTGTGAAATCGGTTTTCGATCCAAATTAGTGTTCGAAGTAATATTTATGTGGCAATGTGGTATGTGCAAATTTAGAAAGAAAAAAAATATTTTTCTTAATGGGTCATAACGGGTCGGGTCATTTTACCTGTTGGGTAAAATGACCGACCTGTTAAGAACTTGCTAATATAGTAGATGTGACATGACAGGGCCTGTTAAGATAACAGATGTTACATGAACATGGCAAACACGACCCGTTTGCTAGGCCTAAAGCATATAAGTGTTCATCCACTAAATACAAGTCTCTTACATTTTATTAAAAATTTAAAATGCAAAATAAAAGTTATTGATTTTCTATCTAAATCAGAGTCGCGACCTAAGTCTAGGAGGGCTAAGTGGATACCTAAGCAGGTCTAAGCGTATTTTCTTAATTTTCAAACGCATAGGGGCTAATCGGGGTGGTGTCTAGTCGCCTAGTGCCTAAACGGGACCTAGGCGGCGCTAGACGGAAATTTGTAGAATAATGCTAGTGCAGAGACAACAACCGAACCAAATGTGTGTATTTTGTATTGTTGATTTGCATTGCACAAGAATACTGCAACACACAATAACCAAAACTTCTGGAAACCCGCGCAGTTTGAGATGCTTTGAGTGTCTTAACCGCTATATCTTAATTCTTGTATATGTAAACATAGTTTTAAAGACTAAAATATCTAGAATATCCAATACTTGAGGATATCCTAAGAGAAAAAATCCTCACTACAAGAAATAATGCTTTGCACTTAATCTGAAAAGTGTTGCGACCAAGGAATATGGTTATGCTTTTAACTTTCGTAAACCCTAGACTCATATGAAAATAATTAATTAAGTTGCTTAATTAGTACAAAACCATATATAAGCACAGCTGCCATATGCTTATTCCTTTCTTTGTTTGGACAGGTCAGTCAAATAGGAAGAACCTACCTCCCTGCCGCTGCAACATGCATTTCATCATAAAATCAAGATAATTAAGAAACCAATTAAGGAAAGAATACTTATAATTGCAACAATTAAGAAAAAAAATACGTTAAATTAATCGTTAAATAATGACGTGAAGAATTGCATATTTATACTCATATAGCTGTCAACTTGTGCTACATGGCCAAACAACTAATAAAAATATATTTAATTATTAAAGATTATTTCAATTCATCTTATCCTGCAAGAGGGACCTACCTAGGCCTTTGACCAAATTGAGGTGGGTGATCGACCTCCGTCGATCGCGAGATCAAGAACAGGGTGCGAATCGAGGTCCGACGACGAAATTTGTGCGGCTGAGTTAGTGGAAGGGCCATGGGCCGTCATTGGCAGCGGTAGTTTAAGTTGAACCCTCGTCGTTCTAGTCACTCAGAACTTGCGCCGAGTTGCCTCAGTCCCAAGTCAACTCGGGCTCCCTCAAATTCCGAGAAAGCTTCAATCTTCTGGCCAGGAAATTGAGTCTGACGTCGTTGGTGGTCAATTCGAGAGGAGCTGAAAGATTATTTTTCTAAAGTTTTTAGTCGTCGCAGAAAATTGATAGGAGAGATGACCGGCGACGGAGGTGGTCGCCTGAGGGGGTTTGGAATCGGAAAGAGAGATCGAACATTCTCAAATGGTTCTCTTTGGGGCACTACACTTGCCGCCCCCCCCCAACACAACAGTGCAGGAGCTTTGGGATGATTCAGTCACCCGGAAAAGACCCTTCACCAGCTGATTTGCAGCTGGTTTTCGCGTAAGTATGTCGCGATGAAAAAGAAGTAGGGGGTGAGCCCATTGTGTGATTAAAATTCTTTTATCTTAAGTGGCAACAATTTTGTAGAGCCTGCCACGGCCACGTAGGCATATAACAAATGAACTAAAAGAATCTGTGACAAATATATGAAATTGAAATGAAATAATAAGTAAATGTAGAGGTTGAAAATTTTTTAAAAACGTTATATGAGGTTGTAATTAAACACAAACTTGAGAAAGTAAAATGTAATTTACTCTAAATTCTAATACCAAAACCTTAAACTTTAATGCTTAATCGTTAAATTTCGAATATAAACACTAGATCGACACCAGAAGGATAAGCAGAGACTATGGGACATCTTGGCAATAATTTGCTTCTCAATACGACAATATGGTAATTTAACTAATTAAAGGTGATAATACTAATTATCTCTTTAAATCAATTTCAATCTGAAAATTTGGGTGGTCAATTTGGTGGTGAAAGGGACTTGGGGGGGGGGGTTAAAAACTTTCCCTTTTTTCTCTCCGTGAGAGACCTTCCCTCTGTGTGAGGGTTAATCTCACCGATTTGTGTGAGTGGTTCCCAATTGAGTCCAATTCATATGTCGCCGATCCTAGCTCCGGCTGGGATCGGTGGGTTTTCTTCTGTTTCTTTCTCCCTCTCTTTCTCCTCTTCCATCCGCTGTTTTCTTCCCTGGTTTTATTGGCCGATTCACCTTCTTCTCTCCCCTCTGCTGTCTCTCATCACTTTTCATCCAATTTCCAAGCTTCTGTCAACCTTTACCGTGATTTGTTGTGGTGTTTCAAGTCGGTGTGCTTTGATCTGGTGCATGCACTGGGTCGGGTGTTCCTTGCACCCCCACCTTCTCTTTGTTGTCTGCCCTTGTTGGCAGTGTTGCTTGTGGACTGCCATGAGCTTCTTTCACTTGGCTGCAGGTTCTCTGGTGTCTGTAGCTGGGCTTGGAGGGAAGCTTGGACTTGGATGCTGGTCTCGGTGAGGCGCAGCTTTGTTTAGGGAGTGGATTGGGCTCGCTCAACGTGCACGGCTGCTGTTTTGGTAGTTGCAGCTGTGGTTATGGCGGAAGATGCGGCGACTCCGTTTGTTTCTGTGTTTTCTTTGTTTTGGTCTCAACTTTTAGTTGGGCCTCTGTTGTTTGTTTGTGTTTTTTGTTGTTGGACCTCTGTGTTGTAATTTTTGGGCCTCTGTGTTGTAATGTTTGTTGTTGGTAATGCATGGTTTCTTTGCTCAAAAATAAAAATAAAAAAAAAGAAAAAAAAGAAAAAAAAAGGGAATTGAGGTATTTGGGTGTGGTCAAGTTGGTGGTTAAAGGGACTTGAGGTATTCGGGCGTGGTCAATTTGGTGGTGAAAGGGACTTGAGGAGTAGGCATAAATTTTAGGTAGAGTGTGGTGTGCTTTTGGTGTGGGTTTAATGTGAGAACGTGAAGGAATGGGTACGTACATATACGGGGGACAGAGAACAATGCATGAGCAAAACTTACGCGTATGCCGGCCAGTCGTATGCGTGTTAGAATAATATTAAGTAAACTAAATTTACAAACTAAATAATGTGTTACCTGTAGGAAATAAACATGTTAATTAACACTTAATACAATCAACAACTTTCATATTATTTGGTTTACAAAGTTTGGTTTAAAAATATGGTATTCCTAGCGTTGTCCATGTAAGCTAACACACAAACAACATGAGCTGGCAAACATTGTGTGACATGGCACCATTTCTGGTTGTTGGAAGATGGGTTTACATGGTACAAGTTCCGTACCAATGAAATAAACACATGTAAATTTTGTATACGCGTTCTTATTTTATTGACGTGGAATGCTATTTAACAGTGTATTCGTATCATGTAAGTTGTTCTTAATTGTTGGACTTGAAAGAAGTTGAATGAAGTCATTAGAGACATGCGGTTGCTTAGGAGCTACATGCTCTCCTTTTTGTTTGTTTCTCTTTGCCATCTGTGCATGCCATTATTTTGTGTCCTTTGCTTGTTCAGCTTGGCTGGCTAAATGAGAAGGAAAACTAGTTAATTTAAAGTATTTAATTGAGGAGTTAGGGAAAGCCTGCCTACTTTGTTTGATGGAATTAGATTATAGTATATATTTTATGGGTACTGCTAGAAAAATCATATTTTGTAAATCACATGATATGCCAATAAGATAAGACCTTGTAATTTAAATAATTTAAACAACAAAAACCAACCGTTAACAATCACATCATGAAATTTATAAAATATAATTTAAAAAGAAGGTGATTCTAGCATTACTTATATTCTATAAATAAGAATGGTGCATCGCTGCTACTTTTCAACGAACCCTAGCTTTTGTTGCTTACATTACATGGAAATGGAAATGGAAATTTAAGCCTAGGGTTTCTTTCCGGACTTTTTTTCACCTATAAAAATTGACAATTGTCTGTGCACAAGTAAACAACTAGAAAAGTAATTAACAATTCACAGTTACTCATCTGCGCGCTCTTTTTGCAGATTTAGATAAAGTGGGTTTTGAAGGTTTAAATTAAAAGATTGAACTTTCCATATGCGGAACCAAAACTTCTCCCTTTAATCTTTCAATCCCACTTTATCTATAAAAAACTCCATAAAGAATGAAAAATCTAAATTCTTGAATTAGATCACTTATTTCCATGACAATATTACCACTTTATTATCAGTAAAATTTGGTTTTCAGACGTAAATAAAGGTTTTAATTTGTTTTAATCAAAACGCAGCTACGTCGATCATTTGTTCCAGTTCAATAATGCATTGTCATGTTTAATAAAGCAACAATATTTTCTCTAGGGCCTCGTTTGACATCTACGACTAGATTGGAATCATAAGTTATTATATTCAAGGTAAGTGGCAACAAGAAAATGAAAAACTTGTGTTCAACTTTGAAGGTAGAAGAATGATTAATTACTAAGGAAACTTATCCGTTCTAATTCTCCCCAAAATATTAGGATTAGAAGGATCTGTTTCATTACCAATGCAGTTAGTCTAATGCATTCTGGACTGGATATGGCGCACCTATCTTCCGAGGTCACTAGTTTACACTTTCACCAACCTTTCCCATATCCGTTTTTTATGAGCAAGGGATAAAGGCCAGACAGTAATCAAGCTACTGACAATTGGAGAGTACCCCTTCAGTCGGAGGATATACTGGGTGGAGAGTGACAAATATGAGAAAAGCCTACTTACTAGCCTCCGTGATAGGATACCACTTAGGCAGATGCTAGGGATTGGTGAGTTAGGGCAGCGAGGGATGGTGTGACATGTCTGGTCATCGCATCGATGAGAACGATGGCCGATGATATCCGAGGAGATTAGGCACCGTCGGCTTTTTTACCTCAAAGTAAACTCGTGCTTTTCGTCGTCCTTCCCTATCTAGAGCTGGAACTTGAGCAGAAAAAGACTTTTTTTGATCCCATACTGACTGACTTGTCTTCCTGTTGGTGGTTGTGAAAGTTCAGATTTCGAGCTTAAACAGCGGATAAGCGGATAACCTTCTCTTTATGGGGGAATCTTTCAGGATCGATTCAAAGGGCCAGTGAAAGTACGCGGACGGAGAAATCCAACAAAACCACACCGTACCGGGCCAGTAGACCTTCTTTCTCTTACAGGCTGTCTCTTGCCCCCAACTAGCGAGCGGCTATAACCGATGGGCGCATGGCGACCACTACTCTACCCGCAAACTCGGGTTAAGTGGGGAACCTTCTCATCGTGTTAAGCTTGCGAGCCTGTCTGTGATGGGCCCAAGCGTCTCTTGTGCTTAATCTCGAGTCTATTCCAGTGAGAAGCTTCGCAATACCCTAACACTCCATAGGCGAAAGAAATCAATAAGGATAGATATATAGATTACGCACATAGTGGTCTGGGCATTGATTTCATGTAGTGCGTACCACTAGCGGAAAGTGATTCGCTTATCACACTTGTTCGCTTGAATACAGTTGGTAGGGAAGGACAGGATATTACTCGTCGGTTCTATTTGGCTTTTTCCTTTTCTTATTCATGCTTGCTCCGCTAGCCTCAAACTCCATTCCACTTTTGAATCGACCCGTTAGAGAAGGCTTTTCTGCTTAGCAGAACCCGATTCTCCGCTCATCCGATCTTCCGACTTACGATTCAATTTCTATCCTTTTTTTTTCTATCATCAATTCAATAAACACTTCCTTCTCAACTGACAACCCCTGGGCCTGTTCATAAGCGACATTCTTTGTATCCATTACACACACATCCTGAAACCTAAGGGACGAGGATTTTGGATTTAACCACAAAATGCAAAGCCATAATAATTAAGTATTCTCAAGGTTCTAAAAGACATTAGGCGTTAGTCGATCAACATGATGTGGCCTAGCACCTAGGCGGGCTGAGCGGATTTTGGTAAATTTATATATATCGTATTAACAAGTGTCTGCTTGTACTTCAAAAATACATAATTTCATTGGGATTTATATCTGTAAAATAGAATGACATAGATTATAAAATATTACAAGATAATCAAAACATGGGAACAAGCATATAATGCATGTTCACTAAGTATTCAACAAGTATCTTACAATTTATTGAAGAAAAAAAAATAACTTACAAAATGAACGTTATCCATTATCTGTCTAAGTGAGAATTGCGACCTAAGCAGGTGCCTAGGCGGTTTGGGCAGGCTCCTAGGCGGTCTATCCAGGCGCTTAAGCAGGTCTAGGTGCTCTTTTTTAATTTTCAAACATTTAGAGATTAATTGAGACAGTAGCCAGCTGCCTAACTCCTATGTGAGGCCTAGGCGGCACTAGAAGAAGATTTTTAGAACAGTGAGCATTCCACACACATGTAAGACACACACCTCTACCATTTGGAGCAGCAGCTGAAACGCCTTGTGTGTCTCTCTTGTTGATCACATAGACCTAAGAGCAGATTGTGGAATGTTACAAGCTTCTTCCCAAAAACCATCTAAATGCATCAGACTAATTTGCTTCCGTCACATATTCTCATATCAAATATAAAAAAAAATTGGCAGAATAATCAAACTACAGGCAAAGCAGCTGTTTTCTTTACGACCCTCAAATCAACAAGCAGTAGCAGTTTAAGAGTTGGATTCCCCCAATCCGGACCAAACCTACACCAGTTTCCAATGTTCTAAGAAACCAAATTCATTTTACTTGTTCAGTAATACTCAGAGGCTTCGCACATAAAAACGTAAAGAGGATTGAAATATAAACGATAAAACTTTCACTATTGCAATCGAAACCCATCATGAAGATCCAAAATTGTAGTGGCCAAAAATGCCAATATCGATCCATACAAAAATTGCAAACCAGAAAAGACTTGAAGTGTCAGAGCAAAACAAGAAGTAGAGTAAACGGTTAAGATAGGAGGAGGAAGAAAACTCATCGCTTTCCACCACCACCTCCGAGCTTGGCGGCCTTAGGAGCAGCAGCCTTGGGCACGTTTCCCTTGGACTGACCCTTTGACTTGGACACCAATTCAGCCTTCTTCGCCTTCTTCTCATCCTTGGTCTTCTTAATCCTCTCCTTAATTTCACTGCAAAATTCACACACAGATATAAATGACCAACCAGGGTCCCTGTCGAACAAAACCCAAAACTGAACTTCTCGTCCTAATCAATTGGTTCAATTTTTAACAAATACACATAAATATTAAGGAGCAACAGGGCATGTTGAACAAAATAAATGATTGATCAACTTAAGAGTGTGTCTGGGAATGTTTCGGTGAGGCTAAAAGCGCTTCTAGATGCCAAAAACACCTCTTAACAATATTTGGGCAGAAATAACTACAAGTGCTATTGAATTCTGAATGCGGTGTTTTTCTAGGCACTGGTATTTTTAATTTAAATGTTAGTATGCTTCTAATAAAAGTGCTTCTAACAGAAGTGGTTATGAGCAGAAGTTTGCAGAATCATTTCCAAACGACCCTGTGATCTACTGATTCAATTCACAACACATCGATAGCATAAAGTAAGAAAAGTAAGAAAACCCTAAACCCAAATTTTCAAAATCTTAATCAATTGATTCAATTTATAAAAAATAAAATAAAAAACGCATTTGAATGAACAATCAAAGAGCCTGTTGCATAAAACCCAGAATCCATTTTTATCAACGTAATCAATTGATTCAATTAAACATACCGAAGAGCCGCCTCACGGGCAGCGTCACGAACTTCGGGCTTTTCAGTCCTTCGCTTCTGGATAACTTCCAATGTGGCACCAACAATGGACCTCGAATAGGGCTTCTTGGTCGAACGGCGCTTCTTCTTCACAGATTCAGCAGCAATGTCCTAAACAGAAAATCACATCACAGACAGGTGAGCTTACAACAAAACCCTCATTCACCAATCAAACAAATGAACGATTCAAACGAAACCACAGCGTTTAATGGATGTTAGGGCTCTACCTTCTTGTGTTGCTTCCGGTACATGGCGGTCCAGGTGAGCTTAGAAGGCTTGAGGCGGTTGTGGAAATACCTCTTGCATTTGGAATTGGCGAAGAGGAAGACCTGGGAATCGGAGCGGATGAATCGGATTCCCTTTCCCGGGTAAATCTTGTCGCCGCTGAAACGGCAGAGCTCCGTCTTCAGAACCATAGCTGCTCCTCCGCTGCTGCTGTGATGCCGAAGTCTGCCGCCGCCGCCGCCGATGCTCGCTCTCCTCTGCTAAATTTTCGACCTGTCCAAACTCGAGAACCCCAATGCTTCCCAATTTAACTTCAACAGCCAAAGGCGCTCGCGGAATCCCCCGCTGAATACGATGTCGTTCAACTGTGGGTTGAGCCCAAGCCTTTTGCTTATTTCTCTGGGTGCAACGTTTTTCTTAAGGCCCAGCCCAAATTACTAACTAGGATTTTGCCTGTGACTGACACTGAGCAGTTTGTAGCACGCCTCTGCATATGGAACGTAAAATTGTGATCAGCCAATATCCACTGGTAAAAGAGATGAGTTAGGTTTAGGCTACGCCAAGGGTTTCAGGAACTAGGGACAGCTTACGAGCCAACTCCATCGATCACAGATTCTCTTGCTGCAAACTCAAACGAGTAAAAGACTTGTCAAAACACAACATCTCAGAAAGAATGAGAGAGAAATCGCTGCATAGCCAGTGTGCATATGTACCTGTTTAGGCCCGAAATATCAGTTTGGGCCGAATTAGAATTATTCTCGACCTGGAAAGCTCTATTTGGAAGCTTGTGGGTTATTTAGCCTATGGGCCGAGGTCGGCCAGGGCTGGTTAGGAAGAGGTTTGTTTGGATAGAGACGAAGCAGGCAGAGTCCTACGGATAGCATGAATCCTGATGCATTAAGGGGTCTCGGCGAGGATGAGGTATGAAGGTGCGTGCGACATGATAAAGGCTAGGTTCAAAGTCCTGATTGAAGAAGGATTAGTTGAGGTAATTTTGGATCAGGATAAGGAGTCCTAATCCGAGTGTGACTTGGACTTGATTGCAGAGATGCTCCTATAAATACAGAGGCAGTCGCACCATTCAACCGCTCTCCAACTCAACACACAAATCTGCCCTGCGCAAACCCTCGCTCTACGCGAAACCTCTCAACAACCTTGAGATTTTTATTTTCCTTTTCGCCAACACATCTTCAGTTTGGATAAACAGCACTGTGAAGGCAACCGGTGGTATCTTCAGTTTGGATAAACAGCACTATCGCCGTAGAATCAGCCGACCGCGGAACACCTTCAGTTTGGATAAACAGCACTGCGAAGAGGCCGACTAGTTACCTATCCAAGTCTCGGTAGAGAAGGATTTTCGAATCCTTATTGGCAGAGGTCATCTCATTAGCCTTCTCGGCGAAGTGAGGTGTTACCAGGTTACTACATTCGGCATTGACAGCCGAATTTGATATTGAACTTCGCAAATTAGCAGCCTTGTCTTCAGGCTCTAGAACCCGAAGGCCGAGAATTGTTCCTTCCTCGGCCGCAATCGCAAGACGCAGAAGTCAGCAGCGCGACCAACGCAACATCAGCAAATTTTACTCCTCGGCCGAGCTCGGCCGACGAGTTGGCACACCCCGCACACAACCGAATGACGTAGTTAGCTTATTAGTTACTCGGCCTGCGCGCCACGTAGGCTTGGTAGTTTTTAGGGTCAACATTTTGGCACGCCCAGTGGGACCCGATGCTAAACTACGAAGTTCATGCCAATTGAGACACGATCAGTCAAGAAGAAAGCAGTTATGGGAGAAGCGATTGACTTGTCAGTACCGCAAACACAAAACCCCGTTGTTACCGCGACACCAGAGTCCGCCAGCACGACACGCCGAGAAAATGAAGCTGGCCTCGGCGGTCAGCCCCGTATTATAGAGGCCCTCAACAAAACCGCATCCATTTTCAATGAGGTGGTGGTGGAGGACTGTGATGAAGATGGTGGTGAAGGCACGGATCCACCAACAAGGTCGTTTCTCCGAAGACGACTAGATGAACAATCTCGGCAGGTCGAACAGGTATTCAGCCGAGGAATAGACAGTCTGCGCGAGGTAATAAGCAGTACTAATGAAACACACACCAGATTGCTTGAAATGCTGGTGCACAAGATCTGTGAAGATAAACCCGCCGATCATTTTTGGCAATGGCCACTAAAGAACGATCCTTTACCGATAGTACGGACCGAGCCAGTGCTTGCTCGGTTCAAGCCAATTGACCTGGACAAGAAAGGAGGATCGAGCAGTAGAGCGGATGGATCTGACCAGAAAGCAGAGGCGACATCCATCGATGCTACCGAAATCCAGAGAATGATCGATTCGGCCTTGAAAAAAGGGCCGAAATTCCCAAAATTCATCTACCCGTACCCTGCCTGCGTCGAGAAATTTGAATATCCCAAGGGGTTTAAAATCCCAGATTTCAGTCTGTTTGCCGGAGAGTCGTCTCTGTCCTCGTTAGAACATGTGGCCCGGTTCACCGCTCAATGTGGCGACGTTAACAGCGATCTCTATCAGTTGCGGCTATTCAACTTCTCATTGTCAGGCTCGGCCTTTACGTGGTACATCAATCTCCCACCAAACTCCATCCAGAGCTGGGACGAGTTGGCCCAAAAATTTCATGAACAATTCTATCGGCCGGGGATGGAAATGTCGGTTTCATCATTGGCTAAGATGGCTCAAGCATCAGATGAGTCGCCAATGGATTACCTAACCAGGTTTAAGTCAGCAAGAAATTGGTGCCGGGTACCCCTTCCTGAAGTCGAATTTGTTAGACTAGCTTTGAATGGGCTGGACGTGGAGTACAAGAAGAAATTCCTGGGGGCAAACTTCTGAGACATGTATGAGTTGGCTCAACACGTTGAGCAATATGACTACCTGCTCCGAGAGGAAAAAGTCTCAAAGTCTCCATCCCGAGGAACCATCTATAAAAACCCCACGGTTAGCTATGCCTCGACTGAACCTGAAGAGTATGCTAATATTGACGCGGCCGAAATAGTCATCGACAAGCCGTATGTTTGCAAGGCATTGACGTACACCAATCTTAAGGATGTGAAAACTCGCACGGCCACCGAAGAAACTACTGCTAAGACATCAAAGGTTTATACTTTTGACATCACTAAGGCCGACGCCATCTTCGACCAACTGATGCTTGCCAAGATCATCAAACTTCGGCCTGGGCATAATATCCCTAGGGCCGAAGAATTGAAAGGAAAAATATATTGCAAGTACCATAATTCGAATAAGCACTCGACAAACAACTGTGTCGTATTTCGAGATGCCGTTCAAAGTTGGATCGATAACGGCAAGCTCAAGTTCCCAGACAAGAAAATGAGCGTTGATACCAACCCGTTTTCTATAGCGACGGTTAATATGGTAGATGCCCGTCTACCTAGGGACAAAGGGAAACAAACGGCAGATGTCGTCCCAGTACGACGCATCCGAACGAAGAGTTCTCAGCCACGGCTCAAGGTAGATTTATTCTCGAACGAGCCGCCCAAAGTTCTTTCAGGGCCGGCTATCGTCGAACCTATGACCAACTCTAGCGCCGAGGAAGAAGGTAGATCAGCAATTTTGTGCAGTCGGTGTAAGACGAACCTGGACGTAGAGCCAAACAGAAGGCCGTCTCAAGCTAAGACAGACACGGCCCCAACACCCCAGAAGACACCTAGTACAGGCCAACGTCAGGGAGTTTTCGACAGACTCGGCCCCAAAACGCGGCCGATCGAGCTACCCCCAGTTAGACGACGACTGGACTTCGATGCACCATTCTATAACGAAGATTATTACGCACAGAGTTCTAGCAGCTCGAACTTTTCGGCAAAGCAGAAAACCTTCAAGCCCCCCGAACCGCGTGATCATCGATGGTACACCTATCATTCCCCTAAAGGTGTGTATACTGCATTGTCCAAATCACAGAAGCGTCGGCGCCAAAGAATAGACTGCATGGCCCGCCGACAAGCAGCTCAAGAAACTTCAGCCCCCAAGTGGCGGCCGAAGAATCAAACTAGCAGCGATGACGAGCGACAACCCCCGACCATCATGACGGAGTTGCTCCAAGAGAGACAAGTGATCAACCCTGATGTAGAAACCATATTTGAGGAGGCTGATAAGCGAATCAAACTTCTCCTTCGACCCGGGGAAATGAAGGCGCGTCTCGAACATTTCAAGGAATAAGCCGAGAATAAACTTCTCCCATTACCTATACAGGAGCCTTTGATCAAAGTTAGACGGAACCTGCATCCACCGTTCCTCGGAGAGGTATTGGAGTATATGCGAGAGTTCCACAAAAAACATTCGGCCAACGATCTGTACGGTTTGCCAAAAGCATGCCAAGATACGATTGATCTCGTTCTAGCTTGCCCTGATGCCGAGCGAATTATTCAAAAGAGTTCGGACCTAGGGTTGAAAGCTAGGTTCCAGCACATACGAGAGGCTCGAGTGCTCGGCTTCGACATCGACCCATATATTGATATCGAGACGAGCGAGCTCCCCTTTTCGCTGGAAGATCTCCAGCACTTGCGGTACCATTTCGAAGTCTTTTCGGCCGTTTCTCTTTTCGGCCTTACGGCCGATGAAGCGAAGCGCGTGGAATGCTTAGATGCCTACCTAGACATCAGGGACGCCCGCATTATGTATCAAGATCAGACTCGCAACACAACGCAAGTCCCGGACCCTATTGTGGTTCTCAATAAGCCTGAGCCCATTGACCAACAGAAGGGTATTCTCCAAGATGCCCTGCGAGAACATACCCCGGCAACAGCTGATGAAGTTAGTACAAATACTGTCCATGACAGAAGTCCGGAGGAGAAAAGCCCGGCAAACGAAGGACCGTCAGAGGAAGGAGACACCGGGCCGATGGGTCATTCGGTCCTCGACAACATGAAAATCAGTATAGTCCATGTTCTGCCTGCAGATTTTCAACCACGCACGTCCCAACCTAACTTCCTAGACGGCGACGTAGTGGCCGAAGAGGCTACCCAGGCCAAGTTCGTACTCCCTGCCGAAGTCGAGTCAGCGACAAAAGAGGATAACCTCAGGGCAGCTCTTGCCGAATTATTCCCTCGGTCGTCGTCGGCTAATCTTCATCACCTAAAGCCGTTATATGTTACGGCTCATATCGAGGGATACCCAGTGTCCAAAATTTTCGTTGACTGCGGAGCAACGGTCAATATCATGCCTGTGACAGTGATGAGGGCGTTACGTCGTTCCACCGACGAGCTCATTCCATCAGGGATTACCATGAGCAGTTTCGTGGGTGACAAATCCCAAACCAAGGGAGTTCTCCCATTAGAAGTAACCGTCGCAGGTCGCAACCACATGACCGCTTTCTTTATAGTTGACTCTAAAATCGAGTATAATGCGTTGCTCGGACGAGATTGGATCCACCAAACCAGTTGTATCCCCTCATCGCTATATCAAGTTCTCGTCTTTTGGGATGGCAAAACGGTCGTGGTACCCAGCTGATTCTCAGCCATTCGAAGCTAACATGATCCAAGCGCGATATTACGACGATCATGTCGGATACATCACGTTACACGGCCTTAACGAAGAAGGTCGACCAACGCGAATTTCTGTTCAGAAGGCCATCGAGGTTGGCGCCGAAACCGTTCACCAGGATTCGGCGAGGCTCGGATTGGCTAACTTCATCCCCGATCCTGATGTCTGACGCCAGTCAGACCACACGTCGAGCCGCAGTTTCATCAACCATGGAACGTTTGCTGGCTCATTGGTACGCAATCTCCCAACACCCGGATTCAGGCGTTGACCTCGTGGAATTCCTCGCCGAAGACGACAATGGCCCTGTTCTATCCCTCGACAAAATCCAGGCTGCACCGGCCGAACTCGAGGATAGCCGACCCCAAGTCAAAGACCTGTTGGACGAAATAAATGTGGGAACGGCCGATAACTCTCGACCATTGTTCATCAGTGCTTTGTTACCTCAGCATACTAAGACCGAACTCTGCAAGTTGCTTGGCGAATTCAAGGATTGTTTCGCTTGGAGTTATCACGAGATGCCTGGCCTTGACCGAACCCTCGTTGAGCATGAATTACGCATCAAACCTGGTTGCAAGCCTTTTCGCCAACCTCCCCGACGGTTTTCAACCGAAGTTCAACTCGGCATAAAAGAAGAACTGATTCGACTTTTAAACGCCGGGTTTATTCGAACCACCCGATATGTCGAATGGTTAGCCAATATCGTGCCGGTGCGGAAGAAAAGCGGTGCCTTGCGCATTTGTATTGATTTTCGTAATTTGAATTTGGCAACCCCCAAGGACGAATATCACATGCCGATCTCAGATTTATTGATCGACGCCGCAGCTACTCATGACATGATGTCTTTCATGGATGGCCATGCCGGTTATAACCAGATCTTTATCGCCGAGGCCGATGTTCACAAAACTGCATTTCGTTGCCCAGGGGCACTTGGAACTTTCGAGTGTGTGGTTATGCCATTCGGCCTTAAAAACGCTGGGGCCACCTACCAGCGTGCCATGAACGCCATTTTCCATGACTTGATCGGCACAATAGTTGAGGTGTACATCGATGACGTGGTGGTTAAGTCGAAAGCCGCCGAACACATCTAGATGATCTTTGGCAAGCTTTCCTTCGCATGCGACGACATAATCTGAAGATGAACCCGGCTAAGTGTGCCTTTGGCGTATCGACCGGTAACTTCTTAGGTTTCCTGTGCATCATCGAGGAATTGAGGTGGACGAAAACAAGGCACGCGCAATCATTGCTGCCCCGCCCCCAACGACAAAAAAACAATTACAGTCCTTACTCGGCAAGATAAATTTTCTCCGTCGTTTTATATCTAATTCGGTGGGGAAAATGAAGGCGTTCTCTACGCTTTTGAAATTAAAGGACTCGGATCAGTTTGAGTGGGGCGAAGAGCATTAAGCGGCTTTTACACAGATCAAGGTTTCCCTCACCACGCCCCCGGTTCTCGTACCACCTCGGCGTGGCAAGCCTCTGAAGCTGTATATTTCAGCGGCCAAAGAGTCTATTGGCTGCCTCCTCGCTCAAGACAAAGAGGCCGGCCGCGAACAGGCTATCTTTTATCTCAGTCGGGGTCTGAATGCACCTGAGATCAATTATTCGCCTGTCGAGAAGCTTTGCTTGGCTTTGTTCTTCGCCACTACAAAACTCCGCCATTACATGCTTCCGTCAGTCACGCAAGTCATCGCCCAAACCGATGTTATCCGTTACATGCTAACACGGCCCATAGTAAAAGGCCGAATCGGGAAATGGACAATGGCATTGTCCGAGTTCAGTTTGCAGTACGTACCTCAGAAAGCCGTTAAAGGTCAAGCTTTAGCTGATTTTTTGGCCCAACATCCCTCCCCATATGATGTCAGTAGCAATGACGTCGAAATCGGCATGGTTGAAGCACGCGATAACTACTGGACAATGTACTTTGATGGGTCTAGTATCTCAGACTCAGCTGGTGTTGGCATCGTCATTCAATCGCCTAGCCACTGCCGCTGGTCTTTTTCTCTTCGGCTCGATTTCGATTATACGAATAATCAGGCCGAATATGAAGCTCTTATCATCGGCCTTCATGTCCTTCATGACTTACGAGCGACCCGTGTCCTCGTCCTCGGTGATTCCGAACTTGTGATTAACCAACTTAATGGATCTTTTCGATGCATGAGTTGTACTCTGGCACCCTATCACATGATTGCCAGCTATTTGGCCGAGTCCTTCGACGGCATCACATTTGAACACATTTCCCGGGTTCATAATACCGACGCAGACGAACTAGCCCAAATCGCTTCCGGAGCACAACTCCTAGGGGGCAAGCTAGGCCAGGAAATACCTGTGTTACGACAACTATACCCGGCCTTGGTTAATCAGCAGGTCCTCCGACGCGATAACGTGATACGCACAAGAGTCATGTCATTACCTTCGTTGCTGGACCGACAAGACCCCATAGATGTTTGTGTAGTCGAGGCAATGCCAGATGATTGGAGGAAGCCTATCATGCAGTATCTCGATAATCCTAATAGCAAACACGATCGCAAGACAAGGGTTCACGCCACGAATTATGTCATGTATCAAAATGAATTATACCGAAAAGGCAAGGATGAACTACTATTGTTATGTCTCGGCCCCCAAGAAGCTATTCAAGCGATCGCGGAAGTTCATGAAGGAATTTGCGGATCTCACTAGTCGGGCCGGAAAATGCGATGGTTGCTTTGACGGCATGGTTATTTTTGGCCAAGCATATTAAAAGATTGCATTGAGTTCGCACGGGGATGTGTGCAATGCCAAATTCATGGTCCCATACAAAGAGTCCCGGTCGAATCATTGCATTCGGTCACTAAACCATGGCCATTTAGAGGATGGGCTATGGACGTAATTGGCAAAATCACGCCGTCCTCCGGGGCTGCCAAGCATGCATGGATACTCGTGGGAACCGATTACTTTACCAAGTGGGTCGAGGCAAAATCGTATGCCGAATTAACGGCTAAAGAGGTTTGCGATTTTGTGGAGGAACACATCGTGACCAGATTCAGGATACCAGAAATGATCATAACTGACAATGGTACGATCTTTACAGCCGAGAGGTTTAAAGAATATGCGGCGAACCTAAAAATTCGGCTTGAACAGTCCACGCCGTACTATCCACAGGCAAACGGACAGGCCGAAGCAAGTAATAAGATGATGATCGGTATCCTCGAGAAAATAATAGGGGAACGGCCTGGCATGTGGCATTTGAAGTTGAATGAGGCTTTATGGGCTTATCGAACATCGCTCCGGTCCGCGACTGGGACAACTCCGTATGCACTCACCTACGGGCACGACGCAATGCTACCAGTCGAATTCAGCATAAATTCGTTGCGAATAATTGAGCAAAGTAATTTGTTTAGCGACGAATATAGTCAGTCGATGAGGCAAGAGTTAGAGGATTTGGAAGAAGCGCGGCGTGATGCATACAATTTATTGGTAGCACAGAAAAAGATTGCCGAACGAGCCTATAACCAACGGGTTAGACAGAAAACATTCGGTGAAGGAGATTTGGTTTGGCAAACTGTGTTGCCTGTGGGAATTAAAGATCCTAGATTCGGCAAATGGTCGCCGACTTGGGAAGGACCGTTCATCGTTTATAAAGTGCTCGGCAAGGGGGCATACCATCTTAAAGATCGAGCTGGCACAGTTCACAAGTTACCAATCAATGGGAAATTTTTGAAGAAATACTATCCGACTACTTGGGAGATGCAAGAATGAAAGTTCTTATTAAAAAATTTAAAAAGTACCAAGTACAGCTTGAGCTGGCCGGTTAGTACATATAGTAAGTCTAGGGTGACGGGGGAAGCAGAGTTTCAAGCACGGCCTTCAGCTCCAGCCACCTCACTTCGCCCATAGTGACCTCGGCTTGGCGGATCCTCTTGTCCATTTTGAGCTGTTCGACCCGCTTCACGCTAGCCGCATAGTCGGTCAGGCAGGATTTGCCGCCCAACTCAAAATCCTCCGCAAGTTCGGAAACCACGACCGATCTCCGTTTTTGAAGCTCAATGATCTAACGGTCTAGGTCGGCCAGAGCGTCCTTCTTTGCTTTCATGGCTTCAATTTTTGGGCGGAGAGCTTCGAGAGCGCCCGACGTGCCCTTCAGGTCGTCTTCGGCCCAAAGAGCTTTCTCGAAAATGCTGAAGAATTCTCGAGTCTGCTCCAAAGTCGAAGATGCCCGAGTGATAGCTTCGGGGCTCAACTGACCATCAACCGCGAGGTCATTGAGGCATTCGCCGACGAAGTCGAGGCCCCTGCGTTCGAGCACCTGGGAGGCCGAAAGCGACAGAAGCTCTTGCAGCTTGACAAGAGAGGACGAGTTGGCCGAGGACCCAGTCGTGGTCGTCGAAGGGCCAGCAGTTCCCGATGCTGCTGAGAGGAGAGCGTCGAGTTCGACTTCCCACGAAGGCTACACGAAACAGAAAGGTCAGAACATATCAAATCATCAGACAATCAATTAAGAAGGAAATTTTAGACCTGCTGAGAAGAGACTTCGGCCTTGTCTACTGGATCGTTGCTCGAACCCAGAGAGCTCAATGGCCGAGCCTAGTGTTTTAGACTGCTTCTCAATTCACGCGGCCGATGGAGGTTATCTACATTTGATGGCCACTAAGGTGGCCAGGAGATGTAGACAACGCCCTTCGGCGCATAAAATTTTCGGTGAAAGGAGAACGCGGGCACCTGACATTTAGTATTTTCTGGTTTAGCGTTCCAAGCCAGAAGGTTGATTAAAAGAATGGTAAGGAGGGTGCTTACATAGGCGGAGGTGGCTCCCTGAGGAGGAATGCCAAAGTCTTGGTCCTGGGGGTGCATCGGAGTTTCCGCCGTTGCTTCAGGTTCGGCGGTGACGCCTTTTCCATGTGCAACTGAGGGAGGATCGACCTGCCCGACCGCTTCAGCTGCTGCAGGAGGCTCGACCCGGACTGCTGCCTCGACCGTCGGAGGAAGACTGTTGGGATTGTTGTCGCTCTCGTCGTCCTGAAACCAAGGTGGTTAGAATTGCTCAAAGTTGGTCAAGTAGAAAGAGTTAATACTGCATTAATATACCTATATGATGAATGCCGACTGTCTGTGAGCTTTAGAGGGAGTTCCTCTCGTCGTTACAGTAACCCCTTCCAAGACAGGGGCCGCGGCCGGTTCAGATGTGGCCATCTTCTCGACCAGCGGAGAAGCAGTCGGTTCGGCCGGGGCCGGTGATGCCGTGCTCCCGGCTAGCTGGGTAGCTGCTAACTCAGCCGTCACCTGTGGCTCAGATCGAGCCTCGGGTGTCCGACCAGTTTGATCCCGCCGCACGACTGCCTCGGTGCCAGTGGAGGGAGAGACATCAGTTGCGGCTGATCCCGTCGTCTGGCTATCAACGACATGGACCTTCCGCTCCCCTTTCTTTGCCAGTTTCTTGACACGCTTGGGGGGTTGAGCGGCCACTGCTGCTGTCTCGGGCTCCTGCCGAGGTCCTTTGCTGGGTCTGGAGAGGATTGATTTTTTCTTGGCCGCGGCGGCAGCCACCACCTCTACTTTCTTCGGCGCTCGGCTACCTGGGAAAAGAAACGAGCGAGTCAGTAACGTTATGATGATTCCATTCAAAAAAAAAAAAAAAAAAAAAAAAAATGGTAGAATGACCGTATACCTTGGGCCGCTTCTTTAGGCGGGAGAGTCATGGTCTTATTCGGTCGGTCGCCGAAAAGCCTGCTTGTGACATCCTCGACCGGTGCGCCGAAGAATTGCTGAGTGCAGGCTTCCCACCAGTCGCCGAAGGTATCAGTGCAGAGGGATTCAAGGACGACCGGTCGAAGGCGAAGTTTCTGGCACCATTCTTGAAATTCCCTCCTTGCGTATTTGCACTCCTTCTCCGAGGAGCCAGAGAGGCGTCCTCGACTCAAAAGAGTGCGTGAGGACAGAAGGGGAACCGGGCAGCCTTGAAGGTAGCCGAGTTGCCGGGCGGTGAAGTTGGGATGGTAGATCTCCCAGCCGGCTCGGCGGGCATCGCAGCCAAGGGGGAGGTCCCGGGCAAGCACAAAAGACCCCCAAGACTGACGGAGGTCGGCGTCTTCCTCCGTGCTCCACGCCAACGAGGGGAGCATGATCGACGAAGGGTATTTCTGATGACGGCAAATCAGGAATTCGTCGTCGGAGAGGGCATCAAGGGCGAAGAGGTATTTGAATACTTCCTCGGCCTTGTGCGGAGGTGCTGGTCGAGAGGCCAGCTGGGGACCGAGCGCCTCGGTGGGCAGGAAGTCGGCGGTTTCTGGCCGAATGGGGACAAAATAAACCTACAGCCAGAGCTGGAAGACCCAGATAGGGCCGCTCTGGTGCGGGTCGACCTTGTGAAGAGTCGTCTTGGCCAAACAGCGGAATGCGTGAGCAAGGATTGTCGGGCTAAGGGCCAAAGTGTGGCCACTAGCCAGAGCCTCGGCCACTGGCATATTTTTGACGAGACACTTGTTCGACTTAGTACAACAAATATATTTGTTGTACCAGTAGAAGAGGAATGCCTCGTGTTCTCATTCTCGCAGTTCCTCGTCCCCTCGACCGGCAAAGTGGAGGTAGAGGGTGTTGTAGTTGAAGAAGTTCTTGTGGAGTTTCTGAACCTCTTCTTTCGAAGGTGTTTGGCCTTCGCTGCTCAGAATCTCGAGGGCTCGCTTGTCGAAAAGCTCATTCAGGTCGAGATTCGACGGATACCCGGAGATGGCGGCATCGATAGGAATGCCAGACGGGGAGGTCCCCAGAAGGGCCGTAACGTCGAGGATGGTGGGACTGACAGGGCCGAGCGGGAGGACCAGAGTGTTGGTAGCCGAGCACCAGAGGCTTGTGGCGGCTATGAGGAGCTCTTTATCCATGACCAGCTCCAGTGATGAAAGGCGAATGGCGTTATAGATTCCGAGCGTCTTCCACTGCTCGCCGAAAACCTTTTCCATCCGCTCGACCCAGGCCACCCAGGTTGTAGTGGTCGAGGGCCAGGAGCCTTGAGGTTTGGCCAAGATCCATCTTGACCACTCGAAGCCTTGCAGCAGGAATTTCAGGCTCTCGGCTTTAAAAATTTTGGTAATTGGGGACGGCATGGCCGCTTTGAAAAGAGGACCAAGGATCTGGTGCGGGGTGTTCATGTCACACTCAAAGCGAATGGTTTTGATGGCGTAGTGGTCGACGATTTTCTCGCACTTCTTGCATTCTTTGGAGAGTTGGGAGGTGAAGGAAACCATTGCTAGTAATCGGAATGTGTCTGGAAAAAGAGATTTCTGGTTTGGAAATTAAGAGCAAGGATCTGGGAGAAAAAAGGGTTTTTCTTGTGTTTTGGGAGCAAGGGCAAGAGATTTCAGAAAATTGGAAAGTGTAAAGGTGCAAATAACGGAGTTCTGGTATTTATAGGGTCTTTGGGAAGAAGATCAACCGTTCCAGAATTCAGATTAAAAGGGAAAATCAGTCGAAAAATCGCCAATCATTATGAATATCCGGGGAATCCAGATAAAGAGGCCGAGTTTCTCGATGCACGTTTACGTGTGGCGGCGAGTTTTATGGGAAAGGACATTTTGATGCCTGCACGATCATCAGGCTATTTAAGTCTGCGGATCGAGGTACAATGATTACTTTCGGTAAGAAATTCGACGGTTTAGTGGACTGCACGCTTCAGGCGTCATTATTGAGGGCAGTTATGGCAGAAGATGCCGCGTAGTAAGACGGTTGGCAGAAAAGAGATCGTGCAATCGTGCTTCATAAATGCTTCGTGGAAATCGAGGATTGAAATTATGAAAAGATTCGCTTCTTCGAGGTCAGGGCTCGGCCGGTAGACATTTCGGCCGAAGACCTCAGAAGCGAGGGGGCAATGTTTAGGCCCGAAATATCAGTTTGGGCCGAATTAGAATTATTCTCGGCCTGGAAAGCTTTATTTGGAAGCTTGTGGATTATTTAGCCCATGGGCCGAGGTCGGCCAGGGCTGGTTAGGAAGAGGTTTGTTTGGATAGAGACGAAGCAGGCAGAGTCCTACGGATAGCATGAATCCTGATGCATTAAGGGGTCTCGGCGAGGATGAGGTATGAAGGTGCGTGCGACATGATAAAGGCTAGGTTCAAAGTCCTGATTGAAGAAGGATTAGTCGAGGTAATTTTGGATCAGGATAAGGAGTCCTAATCCGAGTGTGACTTGGACTTGATTGCAGAGATGCTCCTATAAATACAGAGGCAGTCGCACCATTCAACCGCTCTCCAACTCAACACACAAATCTGCCCTGCGCAAACCCTCGCTCTACGCGAAACCTCTCAACAACCTTGAGATTTTTATTTTCCTTTTCGCCAACACATCTTCAGTTTGGATAAACAGCACTGTGAAGGCAACCGGTGGTATCTTCAGTTTGGATAAACAGCACTATCGCCGTAGAATCAGCCGACCGCGGAACACCTTCAGTTTGGATAAACAGCACTGCGAAGAGGCCGACTAGTTACCTATCCAAGTCTCGGTCGAGAAGGATTTTCGAATCCTTATTGGCAGAGGTCATCTCATTAGCCTTCTCGGCGAAGTGAGGTGTTACCAGGTTACTACATTCGGCATTGACAGCCGAATTTGATATTGAACTTCGCAAATTAGCAGCCTTGTCTTCAGGCTCTAGAACCCGAAGGCCGAGAATTGTTCCTTCCTCGGCCGCAATCGCAAGATGCAGAAGTCAGCAGCGCGACCAACGCAACATCAGCAAATTTTACTCCTCGGCCGAGCTCAGCCGACGAGTTGGCACACCCCGCACACAACCGAATGACGTAGTTAGCTTATTAGTTACTCGGCCTGCGCGCCACGTAGGCTTGGTAGTTTTTAGGGTCAACATTTTGGCACGCCCAGTGGGACCCGATGCTAAACTACGAAGTTCATGCCAATTGAGACACGATCAGTCAAGAAGAAAGCAGTTATGGGAAAAGCGATTGACTTGTCAGTACCGCAAACACAAAACCCCGTTGTTACCGCGACACCAGAGTCCGCCAGCACGACACGCCGAGAAAATGAAGCTGGCCTCGGCGGTCAGCCCCGTATTATAGAGGCCCTCAACAAAACCGCATCCATTTTCAATGAGGTGGTGGTATAAATAAGGCTTTTTAGCCATTAGGGTGTTGGCGGGAGAACGCAGGCATCAATTTGGAGAATTTAGCTAGGCTTTGAAGTTTTGTATTTCAAGGTGTTTTCTATCCTTTTTCTATTTCAAAAAAAAAAATCCCTTTTGTTTTATAGTTATTCGTAACTAATTTCCGTTTGCTAGGGCGAAGCCACGAGCCTTAGCATGAATATGTGATTTTATTAATTTGCTTATGAAAGGATGCATGCTTGCTTTGAATTATTAATCACTGCGATTAAACTATCTAATTGTCTTAGTGATTCACGACCATTAGGGTTTTTAGATAAGTAATTTGATACAATTTCTGTTGGAACATCACCCTGAAATTGAGGAGGGCTTTTTGTGCTTAGTAATTGTAAGTCCACTTAAGGCGAACATCACGCTCTTAAGGGTTGCATGATTTTTCAAAGGGTTTTCACAAAGGTTATTGAGTCTTGCACGTTTATATTTGATCTGAACATCACAGACGGGTTAGATATACGTTTTCGCTTGAACATCACAAGGAAAATATGCATTAGGAAAACCTAACCTTCAAAGTATGTACGTAGAAATTCATAAGTAATTGGTAAAATTGCATAGGATTGTTAATGGTGACGGCAGAGCCCTAGTGTTTAAATTGTTTTCCTAAATCTTTTTCTTTTGTTTTCTTTACTTTGTTGATTTATTTAATTGTTTTTATTTTAAATTCGTTTTTATTATTTTAACTTCCAAAATCAATCTTTTCAAAACTTTGTTCTAAATAATTAGCTAAGAATTATTTTAAATACAAATTATTCATTCAATCCCTGTGGAAAACGACCTTGCTTGAGCTGCTACACTACGATAACCTTGTACTCTTGCAAGTATTTTTTAAGTGTTTTTATCCCTACTTTTGCAGGTGGTAAAAATCCTATCAGAAGGCTCCAACAATGCAAGGCGTTCGCAGAGGCATGAGGGGCAGAAGCCCATGAAATGCTCTTCCAGGTGGCGGTCGTAGGAGGTAGAGAGTGGGTGGGCCTGAGGCAGTTGCGACGGTTGAGGCGGCGACGGAGGGAGGGGGTCGTGGGGGTGAGAACCAGCCCAGAAAAGGGAAAAAAAAATTTGGGGCCTGATAGCTAGGGTTAGAAAGGGGATAAAAAATTCTTATTTATTTTGAATTATTTATTTATTTATTTTGAATTTTTGGTTTTTTTTTTTTTTTGAATTTTTAATTTCCATGTGGACCCTTAAATGACACGTGGCGCTCAGTCATTGTCCACATAGGCACCACGTCATCAGTTAACGGAAGACTTAACAGCCAAACTAACGGATGTATGAAACTATCCCAAAATTAACACTTTAAGTATGACTCTGGGACGAAAAAAACTTCATGTACCAAATGTTGAAAACCACGAAACTTGAGGGTAGTAAACTGAGATTTACCCTCTTTTTTTTTATAGAAAGAGTCATTAACAATGTAAAAGTTTAAATTACTTTAATTAATTATTTTTATATAGAAAGAGTGACACACCCCGATCCGGAATGTCCACTAGGACTCCGAATTGAGTTGTGCTGGCCGACACCTGGAAGGTGACGAAGCCAATAAGTGAAATGATGTGGAAAATGTGAATAAATTTAAACCTAAGAGTGCCTAAATATCAGAGTGCGTGTGTGAAGTGGGTGCATACCCGCTCACCAGCGCACTCTGATATTTATGAACTCTTAGGTTTAAATTTATTCACATTTTCCACATCATTTCACTTATTGGCTTCGTCACCTTCCAGGTGTCAGCCAGCACAGCTCGATTTGGAGTCCTAGTGGACATTCCAGATTGGGGTGTGTCAAAGAGTCATTAATCAACGGACAATAGCCTTTTTGTTAATTCAAAATTATATGATTTATCGTTATTATTTAGCATTATCTACAATAATAAGGATTTATCTCCGATCAACTAAAAGTTGTTTCAGAGACTTATCTACCAAAAAACAAGACTATCTAGAGCATTGTGTATGAATCAAACATATTTTTTAACATTCCAAAAAGATGACTATTCATTTTAATATAGTTTATAATTGGGTACGTTTTAATTCGGGGTTGGTATGTTTTCGTTTGATGTTGGTATGTTTTCATTTAATGTCGGTACATTTCCATTTGGCGTATATGTACATTTAGATTTGAAAAGTTTAAATTTTTAGACTTAAATATAATTGAAATTATTTAAAGTATATAGCAAATATTTAAATGTTAATTAATTTCAATTAATCTGAAGTAGTTCAAGTCTGAGTATCTTAATCAAATGTTTCAAAAGCTTAATCAAAAACTCAAAAAGCATAAATGACACACCCCGACCCGGAATGTCCACTAAGACTCCGAATCGAGCTGTGCTGGCCGACACCTGGAAGGTGACGAAGCCAAAAAGTTATGATATGGAAGAATGCGAATAGATTTAAACCTAAAGGTGCCTAACTATCAGAGTGCGCTGTCAGTGGGTATGGACCCATTTCACACGCGTTGTCAGAGCATAAGTAAAGTACAGTAGTGTGGGTAAGGATCATACCCTCAGAAGTAGCCACCTGAACTGAGATATGCCACGAGTCCTTGCCAATAAAGAAACTATGCTACAAGAACCTGGAGGGGCGCAAAACAAAAAGCTGAGTGGGTCAGAAACAAAGTTTTACAAAATCATTTCAATATCAAAAGCTCTAACCCCTCGCTGGAAAACCTGTATAATTTCCCAGAAAATAGTATACACACACACACACACACACACACACACACATATATATATATATCATCATATTCTCAAATCATGGTTCAAAATCAGTATTATGATAGTATGTCACGCTATATGCATCAATAACATAATGAAGATACGTAAATATATTAGGTGAAATAATAAATCAACCGGAGACCCTGCAGTGGTCTTGTACGGCTAATCATATAGCTCAACACTTATTCCTGCACACGAGTCGGAACCATTAAAATGATCTGTACGACAGGACTTGGTGTAATAATACGCTCTAGTGCAATTCTCATCAAACAGCTGTGCGAATAATCGCAGATCACCTACGAGTCGGAACCACAGAAGTGGTCTGTACGACAGGACTTACACCTACTTGGATCCAAGGGAGCGTGCGGTGCGGGAGGTGAATATCAACATAAGCACTAACACCGGGGTGCAGGTTATGAGCTCTCAACACAATTCACATCATCAACACAATATAACTCACCTGATACTTACCTGTGCGTCCACCACACCATTTCATACATATGCATCATATACCAATTCATACATTTCATATCAATTCTACGCATGGCATTTTAAAACATACTTTCATTTAAATTTGATTTCTGGGAAAATCAGTAAGTATATAGGTATATAACGAAAGGAACTACCCACTCACCTGGAGTCCACGCTACAACTCCCTAGAACGAGTACCGAAGCGTCCCGAACGATCGGCGCCTAGAACAATTATTAAATCACATCTCAGAATACTTGTCGATAGAACACATAACTCACATAAAACACATCCTCAAGGGCATTCAAGAGTGATTCAAGACTCATTGACCTTAAGTCAACCGTCGATCAAAGATCGACGATAGGGTCCACAACCCTACATAATTCAATCAGGAAGATCCGCATATCAGATTTCCCATCTGTAACTTCTCATGATTCACATTATGCTTATAGAAAAACATACTAAAGTTTCGTTATGATCCAACAGTTGGATCTCTGCCAATTTCCAAAACCGAGTGGTGATTAACCTTTTATTTTATGAACTTACAAATCCAATTCGGGAAGATCCATACATTGGATTCCCGATCCATAAGTTTCTACATTCTTCAAATATTAAGTACTACAACGTATCAAAGTTTGGTGACGATCCAACGGTTGGATCGCCGATTCACATTTTTACCTAACCACGAATCGTAAAGAATCTGGCTCAATGATCCACTTATGTCAAACCACTATCAAAACTGAATTCAGGATATCAAACATAGCCTAAAAATAACATTGACGGCCCACTGGCCACGCGCTGCTGTGGGTGGTGGTCGGCCGCCTCGGCTCGCCGGAAAATTCAACTTTCTCCGAAAATTCTCAAAATTTGCAGAATTGAAGATCTGAATGAAAGGAACAACTTTCATACCTGTGACCAAGGCCAATTAGGTCAATAAGAGCTCCAATTTCATCAAAAATCGTACGGAACCCTTGAATTTGGCTGTGTTCGATCCATCTCCAAAACAACTCCACAGCCTCCAAACTTGTTTGGGCTTTGTTCTAGACCTCAAGACGATGCCATGGGTGGTGGTAATTGGAAGAAATTGCTTTGGGATTGGGTGATTCGAAGCTAAAGCCGCCGCACCCCTCCTTGCGATTTCACCCATTTTCAAAGCCAAATCTTCCCAAATTTGATGTGGAATGGATAGAGGGAAGGTCGTGGAGGATTTCCCAAGTAGTTTCTTGCAGCAATTAGCCGGAAAAATGGGTGAAAATCGTCGAAAATGGAGGTAGGAGCCGACCGGGTCGAGAACGGGTTGCGGGTCAAGGGATGACTCGTCCGTTCCCCTCCTTTTTTCCTCCCTTCTTTCTCTCATTTCCTCTTCCTCCTATTGGCCGGTCTCTTTCTCTCTCTTCTCCTCATTCGGCCATCTCCCTTTTGCTCTCTTCCTCCTATCTCCTTCGCTGCCATCAGGCAGCCTTCTTTTTATCTTTTTTTTTTTTTCCTTTCATCTCCACCACACAAAATTTATTCCTTTTAATCTGGGCCACCCACGTGGCACCCCAGATTTCTCCACAAAATCTGAAACTCTCTAAAAATAATTAAATTACTAAAATGTCCTAAACTTCAAACATCAATAACTTCCGCGGTATAGCTCGAAATCACGAAATGTCTACGCCCACGCGTCCGTAGCGACGAGTACTATGAGGATATGCCAAGAAAACAAAACTTAGGTGACATGACATCGTAATTAATCTCAGTCAACACACGTGCCTCAAAGGGCAATTTAGTAAAATCACTTATTAAAATTTTTATACAATTGTAAAATCAGGGACGTGCTGTCACAATAAATGTTTAGTCTACAAAAGTCTAAAGTGAGGCATCTAATTCTAATTTTCTCTTTTTTTTTATCCATGGCCGCATTGTAGGCCTTGATACCGGAATCCAAACCCATATTCGCCGCGAACCCATGTCCTTGCTCCCCAACCTCAGCATTGCCCAGCTGAGCACACTCACTAAACAAGCAAGCCATGGCCACTTATCCAGATAATAAAAATAAAGAAAATAAAAATGTGATTGTGATCAATCCAATACAATCGGACACGGAACAGAAGACATGATGCAAATTGCAAGTGTAGAGGCAGAGAGAGGATATTATGATTAGTTATAATGTCAACAAGTAACAAACTGTAGCTCGATGATCCAGAGGTGGAGTATCGTTCTCTTGCTCACACAGCCACACTGCTAATGAGATCACTTGGATATCCAAATTATTTGGTGCTCTTGGTTTCAAGTTGCCTATCTTGCCTAAGATTTGATGTGATTACATCTCATCCATTGCTTTCGCTTCCAACCAAATATGTGGAGATAAATTATCACTATATGAGAGAGCTCGTTCTTGCCAAACTTCTCATTGTGGAATTTGTCTGCAGTTAGGATCAATGTTTTAAAAGGTGAAGGCGTGAGCGAGGTGTTTGATGGATAGCCTCGCCTAGGCGAAAGTCCTAAGGCGTGAGGCGAAGCCTCACGAGACCTAATTTTTTTTATACATATTTTATACATATAAAAATATAATAGACACAAACAAGTTTAACTCACATAACCAAGTTTAATCAAGCAATCCAATTAATCAATTTCAAACATCTACTTAAGTAAGTGCAGTTTTGGATAATATTTGGGTGGGATAGGTAGTCTTAAAAAAAGAGAAATAAGGAAAAAAATATAACAAATTTTTTAAAAAAGAATAATATAACATTAAGAAAATAATAATCCAAATAAAAAGATGTTTTCTTTTCTATAGCCAATCATGAGAATATTCAGGAAAGTAATAAAAACAAAAACAAAACAATGCTTATCTAAATATATCTAGTATATGAGAAAGAAAATAAATATTAGAAATAAAAAGTGAAGAGAAAAGAGATAGTGGAGTAATGAATGTCTTTAAAGTGAGATTAGTTTTAAAAAAGTGAAGATATTGGGATAATAAATGTGGCAAAGTGGGGCCAGTTTAAGCATTAAAAAAAGAAAAAGAAATTAAAAACACCAACTCAGCCTAAAAAACCTAGCCGTCTTCTTCATCTCATTCGTTGATGTTCATGGCCTGCAACTCAAAACAACTCTGCAACTCTAAAAAAATTTTAGATTTTTGAAACATAAAAAAGAAAAAGGGACGCCCAATCGACGCCTCAGACACGCCTGATGTGATATGAAATAGCACTCAAACTTAAACCTTATAGATGTAGTATATGTACGTAGGGATCGTTCTAAGCCGGGGATTAAAAGGGATGTTAATCTACACAAACTAGACTCTAAAACATTTAACTAGACTCAAAAACGGAAAACTAGACTCTAGACTACTCAAAACAAGCTAATTTGACTTAAAACACACAAACTAAGTTATTATGACTCAAAACTAACACTTAAGGGTGATTTGGACGGAAATTAAACTAAGAAGACTCAAAATAGTGAATGGGGATCGTTTTGACGAATTTAAAACTTAAACAAACGATCTTGTAAAACGAACTTAAAAGGGTACGAATTAGGTGACTTAAAAGGGTGAAAGGCTAGCTAGAGGGTTATTTTCCACACATGATACATATGCAACACAAATCGATTTCCAGTTATTATTCCTATAAACCATGAATGACAATGCCCCAAGTTAACCGTGAACATCACTAATTAACCATCAGATTTTCCTAAATTCATTGAATTGGACTCAACGACGCAACCAAGTTATTCTTATCAAGTTCCCTATATGAACATCATGATAGAGATACATATCAAAGATCATTAAGTTCTATGAAAATCATAAGCATTGACATGACATTCGTGATTATGAACAGCATGACACTTCTGCCAGGAATTTACTTAACGCGATCGTGACTAGCAACATCCACTACTTGTAAATATAAGTTTGTAATTATTACGTGAAACTCCCTTATATTTTAGCATCAAATTCATGCATGCAAACTAAGTATGCATCCTTAATCAACATACAAGAATAAGTTTTCAATCAAACAATTAAGCAAATTGCATTCACGATTTATGAAATAATAACTGGATGTAATCAACTCATGTCACATATATGTTCATGGCTTTGAATTCACCTCTAGCTAAAACGAGTTTAGTTTCGCATGTTTGCAATTAAACAAAGACAATTAAATTTAAACATTGAAAGCAAAGATAGAATACACCTGGAAATGCTCCTACAATCCAATGTCTTGAATGGCAAGCACAGCTCCAGGTGGCTTCTCCTTCTCCTTCTTGTGTGGTGTGGTTGTTTATGCGGCAGAGTGTAGTATTTATAGGGCAAACCCACGACACAAGGACTGCTATTTGGAGAAGAATTAAACACTTCAATCCCACAAGGAAAATGCCATCTAAAAGTCAGAAACCAACGAGAATAGGGTTAGGGAATACATGGCTTCTAGAAACAGGTTTTTATGTGTCCAAGTCTGAAAGGAACCCCCCATTGCAGCTGGAATTAAGGTAAGATAGGATTAGGATAAGATAAGGTTAGTTTGGATAATGTTGGATAAGATAAGGTTTTGGATAATGTTCCTTCCCTTTAGCTGATTCCTTATCTTCCAAGTCTTGAATTAATTTCTCCAGATGTTAAGCACATTCCTAGCCACTCTTGATCTTCAAAAATGTCCATCCAACTCCCTCCATGCATGTGTTATCCATTCCAAGCCCAAAACTGTTCTAAAATGCTCCAAATTGTACTTTCTTGCCAACTTTGCCATTTGGACCTACAAACACACGAAAATGGCTTAAAACACTCTAATAAGTAGAAACTAACTAAGTAAATGCAAACAAACAAGCTAACTAAGTCGCATAAATATGCTCCTATCAACGCCTCAGGTGCCTAGGCGTGCCTCAAGAAGTCTAGGCGTGTATTTCGCCGACTCCCTTAAAATAGAGGCGAAAATGGTGCAGCCCCGCCTCCAAGGCCGCCTAGGTGCTCCCCGAGACGAGTCTTTTAAAACATTGGTCAAGATCAACTGCCATATATTCACCTCAAGTCTATTCCACAATCTAGGTTTCTCTATCTACGTTCCAAGCTTTTAGTTTGAGGGGTGTGTGTGAAGAGACTAATCATACTGAAGAAGTTTCTAATCACATTAATAAATGTATTAAGTTAGGGCTGGTTGGGTTTGGGTTCCCGAACTGAAACCCCCAACCCGAATCCCAAACCAAAACATTTCGAGATGGGATTTTGTATCCCAAAACCAAACCGAAAACATGCAATTCCCAAAATTTGGGATACTCGAAACTATTTCAGGATTTCTGGTAACTTCGGGATTGAGCCTTGAAGCCCAACTTGTTGGGCTTTTTAAACTTTTTGCAATTTTAAGCTATTTAAACAATGAGCCCACCCTTTTTTCAGAAGGAAAAAAAATTGAACCCACCCATCTTCCCAATGACCTGCAGGTCCTGCACCCACCCTAAATCGGAGCACACCTAACCTAAAACCTGTTGGAAATGTGCCCTAAAACCAATCATATGATGATACTTTACGGACATTTCACATGTTAAACTAATCTAGTTTAATATAAAGGGCAAAGATTATTGTTTTAAGCCGTCTCATATAAATGTTATATGCTTAAACGATAAGTCCAAGGAATATGTAATAGGGAGAATGTGATCTAAAGAAGTTAGATTCATGAGACCATTCTCTTTCAAATACATATCCTAAAAGTTCCTGATCATAGGATTGCCAATTGGGCATTGACAGTCCGTTAAGATCAGTACGTCCTATGTCTTCTCTTAGGAAGAGTGACTGGTCTCGAGTCAATGGTGTGACTGACACCAAGACAAGTACGTAGGTGCTCAATAGAGAATGAGTCCACTGAACGCGATCAATGAGGAGTTCTCATACTCATGTCACATGAGAACTCCTGGTTGGGATAATGCAAAGTAGTCATTTGACCTGAGGCATCATAGTTGTCTTGTGGTTAGGTCCTTGATCTTTGGCTATGTCAAAGTCACTCCATCAGAGGGTGTCCACGGCATAGTTAGGGTTAAGTCACTTAGCCATGGAGGCAAGTGAATGCGCAACAAGGGATCTCTAACCTTCAAATGTTGAGGGAGAATACTCTATGATATGATTTAGAATCTCTGGCCAGAGTATGAATGAGATTTAGGAAGTTGTTCCAAATCACATTCAAGGTAATCATATAAGTAAGAGAATCACATTGGATAGTAGACATGAATAAACTATTAAACCAAACAATGTGGTCAAGAGTATTGTATTAGAGAAAGACCGTATTGCATTGTAATCCCAAACTGAATAGGTTCTCCAACCTCTTCTTATTAGCTTGGGTAGCCATGATATACTGCTAGGTGTCACTCATGGCTTGTGGAGGCCCTGAAGATGTATAATCACTAAAGGGAGAATTGAAAGTAAGTTTCAATTCACAATCGATTAGTAAGAGTTCTAATCGCCCACTGCCTCGTTAAAATGAACCTAATGGATCGCACACCGTGTAAGGTAATGATTGAAGGATACAATGGAGATGAGTAAGGATAATTAAATGGTTTAATTATTTATGGCTAGGATTAATTAATATGTTAATTAATCAAACGAATAAGTTCGTTTTAGACCTCGGGTTAGTTTTGGGCCTCAAGGCCCAATGGGCTTTGAATGTCAAGCCCATTAACATAAGTTGTATGACAACTTATTGACTAAATACCCAAAAGGGCCCAAACAGCCCATAGCCTTAAGGAGGCCGGCCATATAGAGAAGAAAAGGGTTTGTGGTTCTTTTAGTCACTTAATTAAAGGGACTATATAAAGAACTTTATAGCCAAAATTCATTTAGGGTTTCTTTTGGAGAAAATTGGAGAGAACATGTCTCTCCCTTTCTCTCTAAGAGGTCGGCCCCCTTGGAGGGGATTAGCTAGCAATCCTTCCTCCTCCAAGGTCACTCATCTTCTTCCTTCACCATCCTTGGTGTCGAAAATTAGAGGTCTCCTACCTTGGGGACTTTTGGAGAATCAATTCTTCCATCCATATCCATGGAGCCAAGAAGCAAGGAGACAAAGGAAAGAAGGCCCTCACATGGGTGATTAACCTTTGCTAAGCAAAGAGGTGCTTCAAAGGTATAAAAGTTTCTCAACTCCTTTCTTTAAGATTTGAGTTGAGTCTTGGTTCACCATAACTACTAGGCTTTGAATTTCATGGGTAATGTTTTGTTTTGAGTGCATACAAGCATGATTCCGCCTTTAAATGTTAATTGCATGCCATAGATGTTGCTCAAATGAACATGTTTTTCACAAATTTTCCTTCAAAACCCTCCCAAAGGCCTGTACCCATCCTAGATTCCTAATCCCAAACCCACTGTCCTACAAAACCCATTGTCCTCAAACCATAAACCATATTCGACAAAATAAACATCCAATTTGACCCTAAACCCTAAAGAACAAAAACCCACTGAAAAATTGAAAATCAGAAACCTTACCTGTATTTTGGGCCTTTTGTGTCTCTGTGTGTGTCGCCGAAGGAGCGCCGTTAAACTGGACGGATGTGCGGCGTTGAAGTGGATAGAGTCGATGGAGGAACAGGGTTCGAACTAGATGAAGGAGCAGGGAAGAGCGTCGTTCGAATTTTTGGAGAGTGAGGGTGAGATGGACTGAGAAACAGAGAGAGTCTGAGGGTTTGTAAAACAACCTAATTACAATGGAGGATTGGATTTAATTCCGAAGACAATAATGTACTTTTTTTCCTTTGATCAAGAACATTTTTTTGGCAGAGTTTTGAAAATAGTTGTCACCTTTAATATGGGCTTGGAGCTGTAAGGCATGGAAACTGTTGGATTGTGTGGGGTTTGGGTTTTCTTTTCAAATCTATGCGTGAAGGTGTGTAATTTTTTGATTTGCTAGTGGTACTTCGCTTGGTGTTCAAAGGTTATAACGATTATTCAATGATGTGGTTAGACCATTGGGCATTGAACTCCCTATCGCAAATATGATTTGAGATATTTTATTTTCACATTATCTCTATGTAACAAGAGATTAATCTTGTGGTTCCTATTAAACTTGATTTTCAACAAAATGTTTGATTTTTTTATTACTTTGTGATTGATCATGTTTTATTAAAATTTTTGAGATCTAACTTGCAAGAACATTTTTAATACTGAATTTGGAGCTTAGTAGATGCATTCAAGAGGCAGATCCCAACCGCCAAATTGCCCTCCCATGCTTCCTATGGTCGTTTATTCCAAGAACTCGTTTGAATGTGCTTTTAAAATGATTGAAAGTTTTGGTGAAAATATTTTTGGAACCAATCCTTAGTAAAAATACAAGTAAATCATGGAAAAACACTTAAAGTGTTTCCTGGAAGAAGCACATAACTAATGCTTCTTGCAGAAAGCACTTCAAGTGCTTTTGGAACCCAAAAACATTTTCTTTAGCTTTCAGTCATTTTAAAAGCACATCCAAAACAAGCCCTAATCCTTCTGATAAATCAAAAATCAAGGAAACTCCCTAACCCCTTTAGTTGGGTCCACTACCAAAATATTATCCAAGTTAAACTGTAATTATCGCCAGTCAGTACTATGGTCTGGTTGTATTCATGTTCACTTCTAAGTGAGAAGTTTTGAATCTCATAAATGACGAATCCAATATTAAATTAGGTTGTCTACTATGCGACTGATCCGATATCGCCCCTTCTTATTGTAAAGTATAGGGTAAATATCAGTTTACTACTCTCAAGTTTCGTGGTTTTCAACATTTAGTACATGAAGTTTTTTTGCATCCCAAAGTCATACCTAAAGTGTTAATTTTGGGACAGTCTCATACATCCGTTAGTCTGGCTGTTAAGTCTTTTGTTAACTGATGACGTGACGCCCATGTGGACAATGACTGGGTGACACGTGTCATTAAGGGGTCTACGTGGAAATTAAAAATTCAAAAAAAAAAAACACCCAAAATTTCAAAATTCAAAACTGCCTTCCCAATCCTCCTCTACAACACCAAATCTTCTTCCAATCCGCCAACGCCACCACCACCATGTCCCAAAAATCCAAATCACGACGCAAAATCCCAAAACTCGAACAAAGCCCAACACCTCCAATCCAAAACCTGACCCCACCAGAGTTCCAATTCCCCATAGCCAGTTTCAGATCACCCAATTAGTCGGATTCAAATCCACGAAGCCCTATGCCCTCGAAACCTTAACCCACATCGCCGTCAAGTACATTGGCGCCACAGCCTTCGCCTCGACCTTCGACGCCGCCATGGCCAAGCGCACCAACACGAACGTCTTCGACTTCGCCAACGCCCTCCACGACTTGCATTCGGTGTAGGGATTCAAAGGCGCCTCCGCCCTCCATGAAAACGGCGTATTGGGTTCGAGCGTTTTGAGCGATCTCGCAGGGTTCGTGAGGTGGAATCAGAAAACCCCATTCGCCAGGTCGATTTCGCGGTTGGAGAAATTAGGCACGGAGAAAAGGGGAAATGGGGTTCCCATTCCCCCGAAACTGGATTCCCGGAGGGGCTTGCACGTGCCAATATGGCTGCCGGCGTTTCCAGACATGGGGAAGGCAGTTGGGAAGACGAGGAATGGGGAGAGAGATGCGGGAGGAATGGGAAGGCGGTTTTGAATTATGAAATTTTGGTTTTTTTGATTTGTTTAATTTTTAATTTTCACGTGAACACCTTAATGACACGTGGCATCCAGCCATTATCCACATGGGCGCCACATCATCAGTTAACGAAAGACTTAACAGTCAGACTAACGGATGTATGAGACTGTCCCAAAATTAACACCTTAGGTATGACTCTGGGACGAAAAAAACTTTATGTACTAAATGTTGAAAACTACGAAACTTGAAGGTAGTAAACTGAGATTTATCCTAAAATATATATATGATTGTACTAAAAAAAGCTGTAATTACCAAACGAACAGAAAACAAAAAAGACAAAAATTTTACCTGGCGCGGGTCAAATGAACAGAAAACAAAAAAGACAAAAAATTCCAAGGCCGTATTCGAACGACATTATCGTCAGCGTCGGCGTTGTCTTATCTCCATCATCATTCCATGTTCTCACCGCCACAGAACGATCAGAGCTCCCGCTCCAAATTCACCGTTTCAGAGATCTGCATGGGCTGAGTCGACGATTTAACTCCCCGAGTCAGGGCGTTCCATTCGACGAGCTCGCAAAAAATTAAAATCCCCAAATTCCGATTCGAATTTCCCGAAATGGCCTCGCCGAACCGATCCTCGGAGGACATCGTCGACACGACGCCGTTGATTAGCAACTCGGGCGGGTCGTCCGACGAGTCGAACTCGGGGCGCCAGCAATTCGCGCGCCGACAGAGCCTGCGGCAGGCCGCGCGGTTTCTGCGCCAGGCCAGCAGCCGCCGCCTCATGCGCGAGCCGTCGATGCTGGTCCGGGAGACCGCGGCGGAGCAATTGGAGGAGAGGCAGAGCGATTGGGCGTACTCCAAGCCGGTGGTGGTTCTCGACATCATCTGGAACTTCGCCTTCGTCGTCGTGGCGGCGACTGTCCTGGTTCTTAGCAGGTACGAACTGCCGGATATGCCCCTGAGGCTGTGGATCGTGGGGTACGCTCTGCAGTGCGTGGTGCATATGGTTTGTGTTTGCGTCGAGTTTCGGAGGCGGCAGTGCCGGCAGAGAAGCCGGTTTTCGGGGGTGAATTCTGGGGAGGAAGGGGTGGGGGGTGTTGGGAATTTGAGTTCTGGGTTGAGAGAGGGGGATTCGTCAACTCAGTACGTGTCGTTGGCTGATCATATGACTGAGGAGGGTACCAGGTAACAACAACGTTATCTGTACAATGCAATTCTAAATGTTTTTGTCTTTCTTATGTGGTGTTTGTTGGTGGGTTGATGTTATTTGCTGGAAATTTATGATTTTGTGGTTCGAATGAGTAAATTTTGCTCGAATAATGGTGATGTTTTTAAGGTTTTTCTGTCTTTGACATTGTTGCTGATGGCATTTGATTCTTAGTAAAGTTTACTTGTAGGTTGGCCCCATTCTCTTTGAAATGAATACAAGGTATTGCGTATTTATGCAAAATTATGATTCTTCTTCGCATTTACGGATTTCTGATGGCACCGGTTTTATTTCGTTTGAAGCTTTCTAAATCTGAAATTTTGTATGGTACCTGTCTATATGCATGGATGTTAGAATCGGTTATTGACGAGTGAATGGGTTTTGTACTGGGATTGTAGGATGCTGCTATATTTGGAGCCAGTAATGTGTGAGAAATTAAATGACATATGCTGTTATTTGTTTCGTTTATAGTAATTTCATGTCTGATCATTGTTTTTGCTTGTATCTTTCAGCAGTGTTGCTAAGCACCTGGAATCTGCAAATACAATGTTTTCGTTTATCTGGTGGATCATTGGGTTCTATTGGGTATCGGCTGGTGGTCAATCTTTAGCACGCGTCTCTCCTCAGCTTTACTGGTTTGTGTTCTCTCTCTCTCTCACATCCATTTATTTGAAAATCAGGGATAAACTCTTAACTATGGCAATGTGGCTTTGTCTGCAGGTTATGTATAATTTTCCTGGGTTTTGATGTGTTTTTTGTCGTTTTCTGTGTTGCACTGGCATGTATTATTGGTATTGCAGTTTGTTGCTGTCTTCCGTGCATTATTGCACTTTTATATGCTGTCGCAGATCAGGTAGTTCTCATCCCCCGTAATCTCTTTTTTTGTGTATGGGGGTGTGTTGGTTTTCATGTTCATAACTATTAGTGTCTTCTATCATTACCATTCTGTAGGTTAGGTGAATATTGCTGTAATACTGGTTGATAAGTGCTAAAGTAGATGGTTGAAAAATGAAACCGGAAACTGACAAGTTAAATATATTTCTGCGATAGCAAACTTTATTTTCCAATTATTTGAGAATAACAAAAATTAGTCGATTCTTGTTAGTTTGAACGGAAATATCAATGTATCAAGATTCTCAGTAGGAGGATTTGGACTCTAAAAATGGACCTCAACTAAGATGGGTTGATTCCGGTTTAGCATAACTTTATCTGGGGTGGGTTGGCAAGTCCCAGCTCTGATGTTTTGTATAGAAGTTTGTTGATAGCCTTCATGAGCTCAATTAAATGGGCGAGTTCCCGTGTTGGTAAAATAGGGTTCACTAAATTATACCAATCCATTCTTCCATTAACTGCTAAACTTTCATCCCCTCAGAATATCTATTATATCCTTCTCATATTTAATAGTACTGATAGATAGTTGAATTTCATGGTTTTGTTGATATAAGAGGGTTGGAAAAATTGATGTATAGTAGTTTCCCTCGGAGCACTTCGGGATGAAAGATTTATTATTGTTATACTAATTCGTTTCATTTAATTTGTTCTGGCTCTCTTTTAGTTGCATCAAATTTAATGGGCCTGACAAAAAAAATTTGATGGGCCAGTCCTTGATGTTTTGTTGTTGTAACTAAAACTTGGAACTGTTGTTTACTCTATCAATTTGCCTCCTCATCGTTTATAAATTTACTAGAGTGTAGTTCGAAGAATATTATATTCAATAATGATGGCTTTTTTTCTCGTTCCCTTTTATGTTTGTCTGACCTGTTACTGAAGCAGGAGGGAGCATCTAAGGAAGACATCGAACAGCTTTCAAAATTCAAATTCAGAAAAGTTGCCAATGAGAAAGTTGCCGGCGATGTACAAGGTGGAGGAGTAATGACTGAATGTGGAACAGATTCACCGATTGAACATCTTCTTTCTCAGGAGGATGCGGTAAGTGGTTCTTGACTTTTGGCTCGTACTCTTCTTTACTCTCTCGAGTTCCGGTAGTTAAGGAGGAACGTTTTCTACTTGGACCAGTTATATAATTGGATTTGTTTTGTATTCTTATGTAATGTGTGGACTAACGAAATCTTTGGACCGGTCAAAAGATTCTTGTGACATTTGAATGATGATCATTGTGACTTACAGGAGTGCTGCATCTGCCTTTCTTCTTATGATGATGGAGTGGAACTCAGGCAACTTCCTTGTAGCCACCATTTTCACTGTTCTTGCATTGACAAGTGGCTTTTTATCAACGCTACCTGTCCTCTCTGCAAGTACAATATCTTGAAGAGTAGCAGCCAGGATCAAGGGGAAGTGTAGAATTCTTCTAATTAGAGACTTGTGCCGGGCATGCTGCGGAATTACATAAAAATTCTTGCTGGAAACTTGAGTGTAATGTTATGCAAAGCTTGGCATTGGACGACATTGGACTCAAATGCAGGCTTTAGACGTCCTGCTGGAGAGTGTTCCAATGCAAAGCTTCGCCCTCGATACACTGCAGGTTTTCTATATTGTCATTGTTTATGTTATTTGCTGTTGTAGAGTAGGCATAGCAGTTGTCATTGATCTGTTGGTGTCGTAGTAGCGACGATGACAATGGTGCATCGTATTCGACGTTGCTGTGGCGTTCTTTAGGTGCCTTGTGTACATGGGTGTTGCCAGGGCATTTCCGCGGTAATTATATAGTATCACACGGAGACGGCTGTCTCGAGTTGTATTTACAATGCCAACGGCTGTTTCTTGTTCGAAGAAAGTTCAGTCGATTGCGTAGAAATGTGTGATTAAAATGTTAATAAGTTTATTTATGCATGAACTTTGTTTACGTGGCTTCACATAAACCAATATTTTTTTTAGAGAATTTTAACGAAAAGCTTCCGGTACTGTTCACTTTAACGAAAAATCATATTTTTACCCTAAAACGTCGATTCTGGTACTATTCACTTTACCTTTTATTTTGTCCTTATCGTTAAAACTTAAAGTTTTCAAATTCTTTTTATTAGTTTTCCTTATTTTTTTTGAGTAACGAATAAAATGTTCTTTGGCCTAAATGGATTATTCGTACGCATAGTGACAGTATAGTTGGAAGATAGTTTATGTGGTTAAGTTTGTTAGGATTTAGGCTCAAAATTAAAATTTTCGTCAACTCTCTGGCCAAAAATTGAAAATTATGTTAATTCTCTGTTAATTATTAGCACGTGAGCCACGCATATTAGGCTAATATATAACTCTTTGTTAATTATTAGCACGTGGAGCTATATGTGAGGCTAACTTTATATTTTTAGTCTCACATGTGAGCTTTTATGTGCTAACAATTAACGCGATGATCGAACTTAAGACTTTTAACTTAAAAGGGAAGAGTAATACCATTAGAACATGGTACTATGTAGCGACACATGAACTGTGGAAAAAAACGTAAAGAAAAAACAAAAGAAGGGGTCAACTTAAAAATGAGGGTAAATTACATAAAACTATCTTAACTATGGGTCGAACGACAATATTATACCTCATCTTTTAAAAGTGACAATGGCATACCTCATCTTACGAATTTGTGTCAATGTCATACCTTTGTTAGTTTTTCTGTTAATTTCTCTGTTAAATGCTGACGTGGCCAGAAACGGGACCCATTCACTAATCCAACTGGATTAAAAAATAATAAAATATATTTTTAATAATTAAAAAAATTAAAAATTAAAAAACTAAACAAATAAAATATACCTAGGGATGTGGGCCTTCCTTTCTTCCACCCGCACCAACCCTTCTCTCTCTTCTCTTTATCTTCTCCTGCATCTCTCTCCCACTCTAACTCCCTCTTCTCTCTGCAACCACCGACGTCGAGGCCGGCGTCCACCAACTCGCCATCTTGCTCCTTCCCATGGGGTCCCAGGCATAATCGTGCACGAGCTGGCGCAAGGAGGCTGCGAGGTTAGAAGCCCAGGGTGGCGACAACGGGTCGCGGCGAAATGCGGGGAGGGAATTAAGTGTTTGGGTGTGTAGGAGGGGAAGGGGATCTGGGTGTGGGTTTGGTGAGCTTCTCTCTCCTTCCCCTCTCTCTCTCTCAAAATGCGGCCTTTACGGTCTCTGCAACTCCGGCGGCTTCTCCTCGGCTATCTCTCTAGCTCATTTTCATCGCCGTCGTCTTCCCAAACACTCCAAACCCACATCCCGGTTCTCTCCCAAAACCCCAACCATTTCCGCCATTCCCAACGCGCCAAAACCATCGCAACAAGCTCCCACTTTCTCTCTCTACCCCATTTCCCTCTCTCTAAACCTTTCTCGTCCTCCGCCTCACCGACCCAAGATGCAAATCAATTCGAATTGGCTCAGTCTCTCTCCTCTTTGCTCCTCCAGGACCTTAGCTCCGACCCCTTCTCTGTAACCCAACGCCTCCAGTTAAGCTTCTCTCACATCACTTCAACCCCTTCCCTGGTCCTCTCCGTACTTAATCAGTTCCCCGAGGTCGCCCGTACTGTTATTGGGTTTAACCAGTGGCAGATCTCGAACCCTAATTTCGAGCAGACTAACGAGACCTTATCGTATTTTGTGGATTACTTTGGCATGAGAGGGTGGTGGAGGAAGGTTGGGGGGACGGGGAAGGGTTTGGTGGTTGTCGAAGAGAAGAAGAAAAATGGTTGGTGCGGGTGGAGGAAAGGGAAGGCCAGATCCTTAGGCCATTTTTTAATTTTTTAATATTTAATTATTAAAAATATATTTAATTATTTTTTAATCTAGTTGGATTAGTGAGTTGGCTCCGTTTCTAGCCACTTCAGCATTTAACTGAGAAATTAACAGAAAAACTGACGGAGGTATGACATTGACACAAATTCGTGAGATGAGGTATGACATTGTCACTTTTAAAAGATGAGGTATGAAAGTGTCGTCAGACCAATAGTTGAGGTAGTTTTTTATCATTTACCCTAAAAATAATCAAAACCGAGTGGCAAAAAGTATAATTTAACCCGAAAAATAAACAAAAGCAAAAAGCATCTGCCGAAAGCATGAAACAGCAGCCGCATTGTGGGCATTGTTTCGCGCTCCTCCTCGAATTGTACGACCACCGATGATCATGTTCCTGTCTCTGTCTCTACCGTCAAGTAGGAGTTAGCTGCTGACGATGGAGCACCACCAACCTTTGCTGCAGCGATATCGCCGTGATCGTCGCAAGCTCTTACAATTCCTCTTTTCGTCGGGTCTCGTCCAGGAGCTCCGAACGCCGTCCGGGTCAGACTCCGCCCCCGCCTCCGCCTCCGCCGCCTCCCTTTCCCACATCGATTTCGATACTATCAGCGCCGATTATGTCCTCGACTGCGTCAAATCCGGCAAGTCTCGTTTTGTTTTTCTTCCACTTTTTGCTTCGAATTCAGCTGAATAATAATACCTGAATTTTGGTCTAATTTTAGCTCATTTTTTGTGTTTTTGAAAACTGTTTTGGAAACAGGTGGAGTGGTGGATATATCTGAAGCAACCAACAAGTACTTTCATGAATCTTCTTACCCTCTAATGGTAAAACTTGACTATCTACTGAATATGTTTCTCTTCTAAGTTTTTGAGTTTCGAAATTGCGATTCTTGTTTCGGTTCTAGTTGTTGGTTTGCTTTTGTTCGAGAGCTGGGCGAAAAGCGAGAAATGTTTCAACAAAAGCTATTTAAGAGAGATTAAACATATTCAGAAACTTTTTGGAGGACATGAGTTTACATTTTATTACACTCTGTTAGGATTAATTCTCATTATCATTTGCTTTTTTTTATTTTTCGGGCAGATTCAATCCGAATTTGGGGATTCCTTTTTTCTAGTTTCTGATCCAGAATCATCTGGATCACCTCCCCGGCGTGTCCCTACTCCCTTACATGTGAACCGGACCGCTTACAATGCATCAAGTTCATCCGTACAGCTGAATTCTTTGAGTGTTGAGGACAATGAAAAGGCTGGTGATGACTATGGTTTCAAATATAGAGCCATGCCAAGTGCACCTCCAAAGCAGGTTGAAGAGGTTAAAGTGCTACCGATGGGATTGCCTCGTCTAAACACAGGTATTGGTTACTTTGCCTATGGTATTTATGATAAATTAAGGGGTCCTACAATTTGGTATGGTAATTTCTGAAGAAAATGTTATGAAATCAGAGGTTCCTCAAATGAATGGCAGTCTCTTCTTTTTTAGTGATGAAGTTATCCGCTCCACGATTTATTTTGTCTTTTTGTTTGTTTAAGATGTGTATATGTATGCTGAAGTTCCTTCGACATTTTAAGTTTTAAGTAAAACTGTAACGTAGCTTCAGAATTTTTGAAGGATTGTCGGATGATGACTTGCGGGAGTCAGCCTATGAAATATTGTTAGCATCTTTGGCAACTTCTGGGTAATCTCTATTTTCTCCTTTTCTGTGTATGTGTGTGGTGAAACCCATATTTCTTCATGCAGTTATGTAATTTTGAGATGTTGATTTGATGTAGAATCAGTCTTTTACCCTCCATTGCTCTCTTGTTGTCTTACTCTTTGCCTTTCCATGACAGGATTGTAATATGTTCTGTTGAGGATAGAAAGAAGCAAAGGAGTACGAAATTGCTGTCACGATTGAAGAGTAGAAGGGAAACAACAAATGTGCAGTCTCAACCACTTGAAAGAGATTTACGGCTCATCCACACCATCCGTGTGCAAATGCAGGTAAACTTTCTTAAATTCACTTCGGAGCTGCAATTTTATGTCCTTTATGGAAAGATGCAGAAAGATTTCCAGTTTGATGTATATTCTGCATATATTAAGGATTCCCATGTCTGGAAAGTTGTTCAAATTTATACATATCACATTCATAACCGAATGCACTCATTAATACAAATTTATATAATGTTTTTTTAACTATATGCATCACCTGATATCGTCAATTATCTCTGACTTTGAATTCGAAACAGTGTACTTTGAATTTATACAATCATCTGCTGGGAAAGATATATGATGTGTCTTACTCTTAGAACAGTTGGGTGATATATTCCGGAAATACTTTCCAACTTCTGTGAGAGAGAATGAAAGTTATTACGAAAGTCTAGCTTATACCAGTCTAATTTTAAGTTATTCTTCCATAGCTCTACCACTTAAATAAAGAGCTTCTAGAAAGAAGGGGTAGAGAAAAAGCTTATGCAAATATATATTTACTTCTGTTTGTATCTTACATAATAGATAGCTTTTAATGACATACATGCCCCTGTTACTGATTGCAAACACCAATGTGTTGAAGAGAAGGATATTTCTGTTTCTCACTCAGTTTTCCTTTCTTGCTCAAATACTTTGACTATTTCATTTCAGAAGCAATTATTTCTTCTTTGGTAGATTTCAGAAGCGATGGATGAAAGCACTAGGCAAAAGTTGATGCTGTTAGCATCAGGGAGAACACGGGCACAAATCGATGTTCCTCAAATCTTGTTGGGGCTTGTAAATGGAACTTTTAAGTCTGATTTTCCAAATGAAAAGTCTTATATGCAGTGGAAGAATAGACAGGTATATGGTCAACTTTTGAATAGTTTAGAATTGAGTCCTTTTAACTTCAGAACTGGCTAGAGCAAATAGGTGAACGTGGTAAATTGTCATATTAGTCAGACACCTTTCACATGTAGTAGTAGTTAGGCGCAAACTCATTGACCAGGAATTAGTTTGAGTGAGACTCATATAACCATGTAATTTGAAAGACATGTTGTAAACTTGTAAAGCTTTTAGCAACCTGTCTTTGCATAATGTAATACTGGTTGGCTTGTGATTGCATGAATTTAGTACCTCAAGCAATAGCCCTGTCAGTAGGGTAGACTAATTTCCAAACTTAGTGTAAACATGCTTGTCTTATCATGACTGTTCTCAGTTTGGGCCATAGGTTGTCTGCCGGTCAAGAATTTTAGAGTTGCCCTGACTTGAAAGGTTGACATATAAGGCACATCTGGCATTTCCGTAGCAACCTTAGCAGTAGTTGAAGTAGTTTTTTCTGTAACTTCTAGGTAATGTACAATGGGCAGTGTCAAAATCTGTTCGCCTGTTTAATTGTTTAATCCAGAGGTTGAGGAATTGATAATTGACAAGATATCTACGTAGTTCTCGTCATGCTTTTGTTTTGTTGTACTTAAGGATTTTAAGCTTTGAATTGACGTATTGTTTTTCTACTCATTTTGTAGGCAAGTATATTAGAAGAACTACTCTGTTTTTCTGCTAACCTTGTAGCACATGATCATCGAGCTATTATGAGCGCTCTTGCTATGGTCAGAAATGCAAAGGTGTGTCCTTGTGAGTTTACAACATTATAGAAATGGTGAATCTGAAATTTTGAATACTTATTGAGAGATGCTTATTTTGTTTTATCTTAGTTGTCCCAACAATTCAATAATGGCTCTGATTTGTTATCTCGATTTTGAAGGAATGGGACTTTATGTCTCTTTCTGAACGGGCTGAGGTTCTATCAGTTATCAAACAGGTGGCTTTGAAGTTCTCATCTCTTCCAGGGCACTTGGGTATCGAAAGTGAGACCTATTATTGGACTTCTGCATATCACCTGAATATTAGACTTTATGAGAAACTACTTCTTGGTGTGTTTGATGCTCTTGATGAAGGCCAGCTAATAGCGGTAGATATATCATTGTCTTAATTTCAGTTAAGCAATTTCTTTTTATGTCCTTGTAGTTTAATTCTGGTGAAGCTCAAATTTGCTGCTTTCATCCTATTAGGAAGCCGATGAGTTCCTGATGCTGTTAAAATTGACATGGTCCACTTTAGGCATCACTCAAAAAATCCATGATGCAATATATGGGTGGGTTCTTTTCCAACAGGTAAACATGATATCTTTAATGTTTAACATTTATGTAGCATGTTTCGCGAATCAACTTTATAAATGCATTCTTCAATCTGGATTGAATTATAGTAATCATTTATCCTTTTCTAAATTTCTGTGGGCCTTGTTGTGAAAGATGTTACTTTTATTGCATTATTAGCACACTGGGTGAACAAAAGTCTGTTTAAACAGCCTATATTAAATTCTGACGGAATAAAAGCTTTTTAAATTTTTGGAGTAGTGGGTTGAGTGAATCTTGCACCATCAGTAATCCGGTTACCAGTACCTTTGTCCTTCATTTGCCGTTCAATGCTTAATACCATCTCTAATAGTTATCTGAGGCAAGTTTCTCTGTTGAAGTTTGTTGAAACAGGCGAGCCTTTGCTATTAGAATATGCAACAGTGGAGTTGCTGAAACTTATATCAGCTAAAGGTGATGATAAGAAGTTGAGGCTATATAGCAATAGCCTGCTATGTTCAAGGCAGTGCAATGACAGCGAGATAAAACTTAGTTTGGTTGATGCTGTCTTCTACTCGATAAGCATCTGGTGTGAGAGCAAACTGGAAGACTATCATCTCCATTTTAGTCAGGTTATATCATTTCCCATTTTGTCTTTGGTTTTATGAAGAGAAAACATTTCAGATCATGCAGCATTGTGTACCTGCAATCTTTACTTCTTTTTCTTAACTGTGTTTTCTTTTTTTTTTTTTTTTTTTTTTTTTGTGCCATTTAAATCATTGTATCAGTGGCGGTCGTCTGAACTTTGTAACTTCTTTGTTAGCCAATGTTTACATGTATCATTTTTCTTTTATGTCCTTTGATGTTTTATTAAAATTTACATAGTGCAACACTTTTGGATTTCCAAATGTTACGTTCTAATTATGAGATTTTTATTTCAGCAACCTTATCACATAAAGAGGGTGATGAGCTTATTGTCAGTAGTTGGCATTTATACTTTTGGCGATGGTGGTGATAATAAGGTTAGCCTTGCTGCACTCCTAGCTAGTAATGCGAACTTGTGGTTTTAAACGAATTATACTACTTCCATATGTCTAATATGGTTGCAATTGTTGCTTGATTAAATATTTAACTACACAAAGCAGTAGGTAGGGTTATTTTCTCCACATGTCTGATGTTTTTATTTATGGGATAAAGCTTGGTGGTTGGACTTGAGTTGGAGTAATTGAAAGGATATATAATCTCATGAAAATTTTCTTATATGCAGTTGAGCAGGTTGAATATTCCAGATGAGGATGCTGCTAAAATATTTGAATCTTATGTGGAAAGGTCCATTGAAGCAGCATACAGGCGGGTACGAAATGATTATGATTTCAAGTTTGTATAAAATTTAGATTTCTATCCGTTAAAAAAGACAACTGTTTATATTGTTAGGCAGCAAGTAACGTAGAACATTTATCCAAAGTGGAAAAGAAGCATCCCTTGGAAGTACTTGCAAATGAACTCAGGTTGATATCTGAGAAAGAGTTCAATGTCTTCTACCCGGAGATATGTAAATGGTGTCCTAAATCTGTGACGATCGTGGCTATGCTATTGCACCAGATTTATTGGGGAAGACTGGTTTGTTTTTGCACCTTTTAATAAATGAATTATCAATCTATTTGCAGCTGGAACGCTGTGAACTTGTGATTGATTCGTTGTGTTGATGTGTAGAAACCATTTCTTGATGGGGTGTCATCTCTCTCTGAAGATGTTAAAGCAGTGCTTCCAGCTGCTGATTTATTGGATCATGGCCTAACTCAGCTATATAATCTTGTTGATGGAGCAAAAAGCAAACATTTGCGCCATTATCCGGTTAGTTTATGGTTTGTATATTTTATTATTATATCTCATCCATATATACCAACCCGGAAAAATGAAAAAGTAAAGAATTCTACCGAAATTCTATTACTTTTGTTTTGTGTGTAATTATGCTGTTATGTATCTGGATTTTGGATTAGCAAATCTACTAGCCTAAGTTGGCACTTAGGTCTCTTAACTGAGTTTCTGAATTTCAACTGCAGCCAATGCTAAATGTTATATGAAAAAATTATTTCAGTTTACTGCATTCTTCTTTATATGTTTATGTTTATTTCTGCTTGCATTTGATTATACTGCTGGTAATATAATCATTCCGTTCTGCGGATTAGGAAACATTTGAGATCTTTTCTCCCCATTAATGCATTACATGGGGAGATGGTCACTCTGTTCTGGAGATTTCAGGACCTTGATAGCATTCAATTTAACTTAAGCTGTGCATTTTGTCTGGTGCTTGTTGGACACTTTCAGTTTTGAAAAGATTTGCACCACACATGCATTCTAGAGCGCTAATATGTTCTTGTGTTCTTCAGCTTTTATCCTTTGTTGTAATTGATAATTCAACTTTAATTAGATGTTAAGTCAAAGAATGATCTGTTTGCGCTTTTGTTTTTGGGCAGATTGGTGAAGTTGCTAAACCTCTCATTCTTGATTGGGTGATTGCTCAGCATGAACGTATCTTGGAGTGGACTGGACGCGCATTTGATCTTGAGGTTGGCTCTATGTAGACTCGAATGGTGCACTTTAATCTTTTCCCTCCCACCTGCCTGGCTAAACAAATGCACTAAATTAACAGGGAAAGATAACGTAATAGCTTAATAGCTTATCAAACAAACTGATAAGAAGTTAAATCCATTTATCTTCTTGTCGCATAATAGCTGATCAAACAAACTGATAGTGTGATACTAGGCAACCATTGGGTAATGTACCACTTTTGATTAGTAATGTTGGTGATCAAACTGTAAGACAATGAAGCATTGGCGTTTGTGTGTGCTTGTGCATGTGAGAAAGGGAGCATATGATGAGGGCAAGGAACAATTTGTTAAATTTCTGTCTTCCCCTCTTACTTTCCATAATTTGGGCCTGTTCTATTCTTCTTGAGGTGTCTCATCAACAGTTCTAAATGGATGGGATTTAGGGATTAGTTGGATTGATCCCTACGGTGTTAGCAAGATGTAACAGTGTCCGGCACAAGAATGAATGAATGTTGCACCGGTTTCGAATTTGTGGATAGTATTTATTCTTTTTCTTCTATTTAGTCCTAGATAACTTTGATCTCTGATGTGTGTGTTGAGTATTTACGTAACTATTGGTAACCACTTGATGAGTTTCAAGTTTGGACATGCTTTAAGAAGAGAATGTCTTCTCTTCTATATGATGAGTACATTATCTTTTGAATTTTTGTTATGTGCAGGAGTGGGAGCCTTTGTCGACTCAGCAAAGACAGGCAGCATCAATAATTGAAGTATTTAGAATTGTAGAAGAGGTATGTATTAGAGGTAGAACGTGGTTTGTTGCACTTTATTGAACTGAGAATTCCTTTTTCTTCCCCGACTGTTTGCCATGTTTCCATGATATTTCTGATAGAGACTGAACTGTCAAGAGATATGAATAAAGAATTGAGCTCTTTGCATTTCTCTGTTCCTTTTCTCCTTTCACTTAGAAATCTTCTCTTAAGTGCCCAATGATTATTATATTTTTCCTCTTATAAGAAATGAATTTAATTGTAATTTACTTAATAAGAAAAAAGATAACTCTCAGTATTAATTGTCTTTAATTGATTTTGAGGATTACCCCATATCACTGTTCTCATTATTTCTTCAAAATTTGTCCAATCAGCTTTGGTATTTATGCCATTTCATTGCTTTTTTTTTTTCTCCAACTTGCAGAGTGTGGATCAATTTTTTGGTTTTAATCTCCCTATGGACATCACGCATTTGCAAGCTCTGTTATCTGTTGTCTTCCACACCCTGGATAACTATTTGGTGAAATTGCTTGACGAGCTAGGTATTGAACGTATTACCATACTTGAGATAATGATCTTGATAACTTATATCAATTTTAGCATGACTTCGCAGTGGAATTTGATTTCGGTGGTTTTAACTTATTTTCTTTTGGGGTTGGGCCAATGTGTGAAGGCATGGATGATGCTTGCTGCTAGAAAATGATCTTGATGGTTAATAACGTAATATTATCTCACTGTTGACTAATACATTTAAAGTATAATGAGGATACTAGAAAAATTCCTTAACAAAATTTCTGAATGATCCATCAAGTTTGAGGATGTGACCTATCAGAAAGTTAAAAAGGAAAGATTTTGCAAGGAATCATTACAAGGAGATCTAGTTTCTGGTATAAACATTCATAATGGCTCCTGTGCAGTTGAGAAGAATCATTTATATCCATCAGCTCCTCCATTGACTCGTTACAAGGAGACGACGATTCCAGTAATGAAGAAAAAGTTGCTTGAGTGTATGCCTCTGGATGACAATGTGTACAAGAAGTTGAGTAGTTTGACGATACCAAGACTCTGTATCAGACTGAACACTTTAAAAGTGAGTGAATATATATATATATATATATATATATATATATATATATATTTTTTTTTTTTTTTTAATCTTTTAATTTTTTAATTTTTTTACACCCATTCTTTGTTCGCATTTTTTGAAAGTGATTTTTGCTGGAATGTTTAAATTATTTCCTCTGACACTAGCTAATTTATCCTTTTCTCTGATGGTTGTAATTTTCGTGATGGACCATGTAATTATTTCCTCACTTGTATCAAAATAATAAAGATTTCAGTAGCTAGAGAAAGGGTGGGATCAAAAGTACTTTCATGAAAATTATGGCCAAAAAGGAGAAAATTCCAGTTGATGTAGTGCTTTTGAACTTTAGATAAGAGACTTGGGATATTTGAGCTTATAAGCCCAATTTTAGTAGTGCTTGGTAATAAGACTGCAAGACCCATTCAAAAATAAATAGACAATACTAATGGGGATTAATATGTGTTTACATTGTGTGGTAATTTGTGAATTTAAAGGATGAATGCTCCATTATAGTATATAAGCCATAGTAGAACCCTATTGTTGTTTTATTAAACTGAAGTCCATAAGAGTGAAAAAATAGGAATATATAGGAACGATGAAGCTTGAAGGTGTTGTCACCGCCCCTAATTTTGAGGGCAGAGATGTTGGGGTATAACTACTAATTATATGACATGGATGTGGAGGAGAACTAATGTACTGTAAACCATATTCATGAAAACTAACTTAAAATACCTGTGAGATATTTATTGTAGTCAAGATCTTTAATCTTTGGTGGGATCATTTGTAACTTCGTTTCCTCAAGTGTGATTATAGAACCTCCACTTTGATGTTACTTTTATTAATTATTTAAACATTGGTTTGTGTTGTGTCTGCAGTATATACAGAAACAAATAGATATACTAGAAGATGGCATCAGAAAATCTTGGGCACTTGTTAGACAACCCGTTCATAAAAAATGGGGTAAGTTACTACTCTACTGCAGTATATTGGTACTCAATGATGTCTCCTTAATCTATAATCAGGTAAGTCGTCTGCTTCGTGCTAGGTATAAACTGTAAAGTTTTCAGATGAGGAAAAAAACTAGAGAAGCTAAAGAGGGTGGTTTTTATCTAAAGATATCCTTGACAGTTGCTCAACCTGTTCAGTTCGGTTATTTGTTTTTGCATTACAGATGACGTACTTACTATTGTTATGATCATTTTTATTTGATCAGACAAGGAACATTCTTTAAGAACTTCAACATCTAATGAACAAGTTGATGAGCTCTTTGTCAACACATTTGAAATTATCCGGGACACTGCAGCAAATGCTATCAGCAAACTTTGTGACTTTACTGGTGAGCATAATATTATTTTGCATCCACAATGCCTTCCTGTGAATTAGCTTTTTCATCAACTCCCCGAAGGTGCTAATAAAAGATAGCTAACTTTTTTGTTTTGGTTCATCCATGCTGTATCATTTTTAACAAAGATATTTATCTGCATACTTTTAAAGTCACTTTCCTTCTTTGTAACTGTTTTTCTACTGTGGATTTGTGAAACTTCACCATGAAGCTTTATCTACAGGCTGGTTTTACTTAATACGGATGATTATCTGATTACTTTGAAGTTTGTGATGGCATTACTGATTACGGTGGCTTTCCTATACACATCTGGCAATAGGCTTTCATTCGTAGCTACACTTAATATTTGAATAGCATCTGCAAATATTAAGTTCCACACATTAAGGGATGGGGTGATACAGCCATACAGGTTGTCTAATAAAACCTGTTAGCCCAATCTGCTGTTGCTCATCATTCTGTATTATTGTTAATGATATTATATAATATATAAATATTTTTTATTATGTATCCTTTAATTTCTTAGACAACTAAGCTTGGTGCAATTAAGGAACCTACTTATTTTTTCGCCACTGAAATAATCAAAATGACTTTTAACTGTGTCGATGTGAAAAATGATTGAAGCTTAATCTTGTTTATTAAATTCATTTTTCTAGGTGCAAGAATCCTGTTTTGGGATCTCAGACATGCATTCCTTTTTGGTTTGTACTGTGGTAATGTTGAAGGTGCTCGTTTGGATGGTGTTCTTTCACATATTGATGCTGTAAGAATTAATCTCTCTCTCTCTCTCTCTCTCTCTCTGTAGACTCACATGCCTATTACTTTGAGTTGTTGGCGTTTGTGGATATGATTTCTATGAAATATTATCAAGTGCATTTTCTTCATCTTAGAGGCATTGTTGTAGGTCCTTGGCCATGTATGTGGGTTTATTGATGACTCTCTTCGAGATGCTGTGGTTTCAAGCATTTGTCGGGCATCACTGGTATGTCTCGTTAAACTAATCTTTTGTGGCCCCGTTTCTGGTGGTTTTAATCTTGCATCATATGTGGTTTAGGAAGGCTTTGCATGGGTGCTGCTCGATGGAGGGCCTTCTCGTGCGTTTAGTGATTCAGATATTGCACTGATGGAGGATGACCTGATCACACTAAAGGTATGGGTTGCCGCTAATAATTCAAACTCAACGAACTACAAGAAAGATCTTCAGAATGCTGGAAATTCCTCCTATGTCACACATGCTTACCCACATATTCATTACATGTTGTCAACATATATAAACATATGTGGCTTTCTAATGGAGTTGTGCTGCTAAACTTCCTAGGAATTTTTCGTAGCTGATGGAGAAGGCCTTCCTCGATCACTAGTGGAGCAGGAAGCAAAATTGGCTGAGCAGATACTGAACTTGTATTCTTTTCAGGTTTGGTCTCTTGTAATAAGAATTGTATACCCTCTCAATTGAATGACTGAAACTGGTAGCGTGACACAACCTCTGTTTCTGTAGACTGAAACGATTATCCAAATGCTGATGGCTGCAAGTGAACAAATATCATCAGGCTTAGATTCACATGATCAGAGTCATATGTGTTTACATAATGCACACACTTTGGTACGGGTTTTGTGCCACAAGAAAGATAGAGAAGCCTCCAAATTCTTGAAAAGGCAATATCAATTCCCCATGTCATCAGGTGATTTGTTCCCTATCCGCCGGTTTGATTTCATGAAATACCATTTTGAATTGCTTTGGGTTATATATAATGATCCGCATGCTCACGACAAAGATTTGGCCAAAATAAGAAGGGAAAAATGTTGGAACAAGTGGATGACGGTTTAATTGCATGAAATATCATTTTTGAATTATTAGAGTTATAATACATAATGATTTGTATGCTAATGAGAAAGTGGATTTTAGCCAAAATAAGAAGGATAGTGCTATCCACACGCCCATTTTTACTTCTTACACACTCCTTAATTTTCGGCTGTCGGATTGAATGAATTGAAAAAGATCAATTCATTTGACACAACTGTCTGACGAATATTTTTTTTTCCTTTGAAAAGAAACTGGTTCAGGAATGTAAATCAAACTATTTTATCTTCAGAATCACAGATAGCAGAAAAATCGTAGTGGAAACATGGCTGAAACTATTCTCCTGAATTTGTATTTGGAATTTTTACTTTAAGCTATTCTGTTTACTGTCTTCTCTGGTCTACCTACAGCTCTACAACCGAAATTCTTCTCTGATCATCGTTTAATTTGAGCTTTTGGCTTTTGTTTGCAGAGTACGAAGACACTCCATCAACGGATCAAACTTCAGGATCACCTTTCAGATCCGACCTTACAAAGCGAAGCACATCATTTCGTTGGAATACAAACAGCCCACCTAGTTTTAAGTCGTTTAAGAAGAAACTTCAAGAAGCAACATCCGAAATCAGGAACGTAGCGTGGTAGAAGAAACTTCAAGAAGCAAGCAACATCTGAAATCGGGAACATAGCATAGTAGAAGAAACTTCGAGAAGCAAAATCTGAAATCAGAAACGTAGTGCACAACAAGAGAACGTCCGGTAAGGCCGCCGGTGTTCTAATTTAGATCCGCAGAGGAGGGCACAGTGTAAGCTCTTCCATTAGGCAGAAGAATGAGGCACTGAAATTTGAGGGCAGTCATCCAATTTCTTGTAAGTTCTTGTATCCGTACAGCATTATTAGCAAACTATCTTCTCTAATGTGATACTTATTTGTGCGTTAGGACATTCTTGCACACAAGGATTTTTTTTTTTTTTTTGAACAAACGATATTATTTACGCTAAGGGATGGGAGAGTGAGCTAAGTCTCATAATGGGCTAGCAATAATGTGGTTCAAATTCGTCTTTGGCGAGAATCGAATCTAAGACCTCTCACTTACAAGTGAAGAAGAATATGATTGGACCATAAGACTAAGTGGTTGCACACAAGGATCTATAACAAAAAACAAAAAAAAAAAATCAGATGTTAGATTAATTTGTTCATATAATTTATGTGTTCTCCAATATTGTTTCTTTTACATAGAACTGTGCAAGAGGAGAAAATGAGTGTATGGTCACTTTTATTTAAAAAACCTAAATTTGAGTATGCAGTGACTAATAATGCCTTAAAGAAGTTGTATCAACAGACGATTGTCAAGCGTTTACGTAAGTATAATTGTTTGGGTCCAAAATAATATTATTGGGCTGAGTTCAGGATTGTTCTCGGCCCAGTGCCTTTCCAGAAGTAATCGTGGGCTGGCCAACTATTATAAGCCATCAGATCAGGTCGGCCGAGTCCTATTGAAAGGAGGTTTGGATAAACATAAATAAGTTTAATCTTGGAATAACAAGGAGTTTTAAGGGTGAAAGCACTGAGAATTCGGAAGTGAATCTGACTCATTATAAGGCTTGGTTCAGAAACCTATTAAAACTAGGGTTGGTCGAATCCTAATCAGATTAGATTTGGGAGTTCTAGTTTTGATGTAATTCTGGGTTGACCAGGAGTAGGATTCCTGCTATATATATAGAGAGGGGAATACATCATTCAGGACCCCCTCCAATTCAACACACAAACTGCCCTGCGCAAACACGCTCTATGCGAACTTCTCAACAACCTTGAGAAATCTCTCATTTTCCTCCTTTCTCGCCAACACATCTTCAGTTTGGATAAACAGCACTGTGAAGGCAACCGGTGACATCTTCAGTTTGGATAAACATCATTGTTGCCGTAGAATCAGCCGACCGCGGAGCACATTCAGTTTGGATAAACAACACTGCGTTGAGGCCGACTGGTTATCTATCCAAGTCTCGGTCGTGAAGAATTTTCGAATCCTTATTGGGAGAGGTCATCTCATTAGCCTTTTCGGCGAAGTGAGGTGTTACAGATTACTGGGCTCGGTACATTGAACATCGAGTTGCTTTATGATTGGATATTTGCAAGTAAGTTTTAGAGTTCGGCATTTTGACGGCCGAACCACATTTACTATCAAGACGTACATTTCTTTCGAGCACTTGTGCCTGTATAGTTTGGTGCCAGTTCGGCGTGCTTATACTCTGATGAATATAATCACTGTGACCGAGCTCGGCGCTGACGATCTGTGAACTTCGCAAAACTAGCAGCCTTGTCTTCAGGTTCTAGAACCCGAAGGCCGATGTGTGTTCCTTCCTTGGCCGCAGTCGCAAGATCAAGAAGTCAGCAGCGCGCTCAACGCGACATTAGCATATTTTACTCCTTGGCCGAGCTCGGCCGTCGAGTTGGCACGCCCCACACACAACCGAAGGACGTAGTTAGCTTATTAATTACTCGTTCTGCGCGCCACGTAAGCTTGGTAGTTTTTAGGGTCAACATTTTGGCACGCCCAGTGGACAGACGAGTGATAGTTTCATTGCTCAATTGGCCGTCAGCTGCAAGGTCACTCAGGCATTCTCCTACAAAGTCGACCCTTTTGCACTCGAGGATTTGAGATGCCGAAAGAGACAAGAGTCCCTGCAACTTAGCGAGGACATTCGACTCGGCTACTGAAGTAGAAGGCTTTGTTGTAGTGTTAGAAGGGCCGGCCGTCCTCGAAGAGTTGGAAAGAAGGGCGTTGAGTTCAATTTCCCACGAAGGCTGCATGTATAAAAAATATGTTTAGAGAAGCCAAGTCAGAGGCAAAAAACAGGAAGGTTTGTTTTAGGACATGCCGTGAGGAGACTTCGACCGTGTCTTCTGGTTCGTTGCTCGAACCTAGAGAACTTAGTGGCCGAGCCCAGTGTTTAAGGGAGCCTTTTAATTCACACGGCCGATGAAGGCTGTCCACATTTGATGGCCACTGAGGCGGCCAGGAAATGTAGATAACACCCTTCGGCGTGTAGAATTTTGGGTGAAATGAATAATTGGGCACCTGACATTTAATGTTTTTCTTGGTTAAGATTTATTACAGTAAAAAATTAACAAAAGAAAGTAACCAGGCCTTACAAAAGCTGAAGAAACTTCCTGATGAGGGATGCCAAGATGTTGTTCTTGAGGGTGAACCGGGGTTTCTGCTGTTGCCACCGGTGCCATCACAGGTTCAGGGCCGACTTTGGTCAAGAGAGGTTCAACTCGACTAGTAGCCTTGACCACCGGCTGGGGATTAGGAGTTGCTTTCTCGGCCGGTCGAGACTTCACCAGCTGGAGTCCTTCATCATCGTCATTCTGAGTGGAAAAGGTTTGTGCATTAGTTGTGAGTTCTAGTTTAAAAGATAAGAAGCACTAATAATGGTCGTACCTTTTCTTCCACAACGATCATTGATTTCCTTTCTGGATTTGGGGAAGAGATTTTCTCGGCCAGAGTAGCTGCCCCCACAATAGTAGTTATTGGATCGACAGCAGGAGCAACAGTCGCCTTCGGAACTACAAAACCCATGACTAATGGAGCAACTGCTAGTTCGATCACGGCTGGAAGAGTGGGTTGAACTGTAGTCGCTTGATCCAGGGAAGGATTTTGCAATCCTCTCACCGAATCCTCGACGGTAGGAGGATAGAGAGAAACGCTAGGAGCGGTTGCTCTCGTGGTTTGACTTGAGATCACAAGAATCTCACGTTCCCCCTTTTCGCCTTCTTTTTGATGCATTTTTGGGGCGGGGCAGCATCACCAGCCGGTTCTGTTTCTGGGCATGGCCGTTTTCTCGGTGCAACTGGCACCGTAGTGGTCGCCATTGAAGTAGGGGAGGCCGTAGAAGTTGGAGCAGTTACAGCCTTCTTTAGAGGAATAGGTTTCTTTTTCGTTGCGGTCATAGCAGCCGTGTCGGCCCGTTTTGTTGGACGATCTACCGAGATAAAATTAAGTGAGGATGATAGTTTTGAGCGAGGAATATAAGTAAATAAAAGCCATACCTTGGGTCGCTTCTTTGGGTTTTGGAGCAGAAGCTTTCCTTGGACGGTCGCCAAAAATCTTTTTGACAACATCCTCGATCGGTGTGCCAAAGAACTCTTGTGTGTATGTATCCCACCAATCAGCGAAGGTGCTGGTGCAGTGAGTTTCAGGGACGTTCGATCGAAGGTGGAGCTTCGTGCACCTCTTTTGAAATTCTTGCTCGACTACTCTACATTCTCTCTCGGATGACCCATGGAGACGTTCTCGACTTAGAAGAGAGTGAGAGGAGAGTAAATGCACATGACACCCTTGGAGGTAGCCGAGTTGCCGAGCGGTAAAGTTGGGTGATAAACTTCCCAACTCGCTCGTTGAGCATCACAGCCCAGAGGAAGGTCGCGAGCTAGCACGAACACCCCCCAATTTTGTTGAAGGTTGGCATCTTCGATCTTGTCCTATGTCTACGATGGAAGCTTGATGGATGACAGGTACTCCCGACGATGGCAAATCAGGAACTCATCGTCATAAAGGTTGTCTAAGCTGAAGAAGTATTTGAAGACTTCTTCAACCAAGTGAGGAGGCGCTGGTTTAGATTCCAATTGGGGACCTAGCGCTTCAGAGGATGTGAAGCTCGAGATTTCTGGCCTCAGGGTGACGAAGTAGATTTGCAGCCAGAGTTGAAAAATTCAGAGTGGGCCGTTCTGGTGCGGGTCGATTTTGGTGGCAGTTGCTTCGACCAGGCCGCGCAGGAGGTTGGCAAGAATTGGCTGAACTAAGAGCTAGGATGTGACCACTCGCGAGAGCTTCGGCCACCGGCATGTTTTCGATCAAGCATTTGTTTGAGTTGGTACAAACAATAAATTTGTTGTACCAATAGAATAGAAAGGTTTCATGTTCCCCATTCTGTATATCTTCCTCCCCTCAGCCAGCGAAGTGATGGATGAGAGTGTTATAGTTGAAGAAGTTCTTGTGCAACTTTTGGACTTCTTCTTTTGGGGCTTCTTGGTCGTTTGCCTTCACGGCTTCGACGACACGTTCCTCGAATAGTGATTTAAGGTCTAAGTCGAATTGATACCCAAGAAGGGCGACGTCGACTAGAAGACCAGACAGAGAAAGGCCAAGGATGGCCGAGATGTCGAGTACGGTCGGGCCAATGGGGCCGAGGGGGAGTACCATGGTGTTGGTAACCGAACACCAAAAACTCAAGGATGCCGTGAGAGGCTCCAGGTCTATAGCAATCTCAATAGTTGAGAGCTTGATAGCATCGTAGATACCAAGAGCCTTCCACTCTGTGCCGTAAAACTTTTCCATTCGTTTAACCCAAGCTGCCCAAAGTGTTGGGGTTGAGGGCCAAACTCCTTGAGGCCTGGCTGAATCCCATTTCGACCAATCATATCCTTGGAGCAAGGGTTTCAGGCACTGATCCTTGAGCATTTCGGAGATGGTTTTTGGGACGACGTCCTTAAAAAGTGGGCCTAAAATCTGGTGGAAGGTATCTGAATCACCTTCAAACCGTAGGGTTTTGATGGCATTCCGATCAATGAAGTCCTCGTACTTGACGCATTCCTCGGAGAGCTTAGTGATGAAGGCGTTGGAGGTTGTTGTTGTAAACTCGAGGGGATTTCTGGGTTTTGGAAATTATCTGGTTTTTGAAATTTTCTGGGTTTGAGAGATTGGATAGCAAGGGGTTTTGAGAGCTTTGAGAGCGTAAAACAAGAATGAAGAAGTGTCAGGTATTTATAGGCACTCTAGGAAGAAGATCAACCATTTGGATTATCAAATTTGGGGGCAAAATCAACCGAATAACTTAATAATCATGATGAGTATTTGGAAAACCCAGGAGAAGAGACCGAATATTTTGTAATTCGAAGATACATGTTTGCATGTGGCGGCGGATTTAATGGGGAAGAGATGTTTTGATGGTTGCATGTTTCGAGGGTCATCATTAGAGACAGATAGGAAAGTTGAAGAGACGCCACGTGGTAGAGTATCTGACAAAATTGAGATCGTGCAATCGTGCTTCATAAATGTGCCTGAGTAGGTGAAATATTCGAGACTTTTTGTTGTCTTTCAAGGATGCACCAAGGGTTTAATTTCATTTCTTCAAGGTTGAGGTTCGGTCGGGAGTTCTAGGCGGAAGACCTCAGAAGCGAGGGGGCAATGTTTGGGTCCAAAATAATATTATTGGACCGAGTTTAGGATTGTTCTCGGGCCAGTGCCTTTCCAAAAGTAATTGTGGGCCGGCCAGCTATCGTAAGCCATCAGATCAGGTCGGCCGAGTCCTATTGAAATGAGGTTTGGATAAACATAAATAAGTTTAATCCTGGAATAACAAGAAGTTTTAAGGGTGAAAGCACTAAGAATTCAGAAATGAATCTGACTCATTATAAGGCTTGGTTTAGAAACCTATTAAAACTAGGGTTGGCTGAATCCTAATCGGATTAGATTTGGGAGTTCTAGTTTGGATGTAATTCTGGGTCGACTAGGAGTAGGATTGCTACTATATATATAGAGGGGAATGCGTCATTCAGGACCCCCTCCAATTCAACACATAAACTGCCCTGCGCAAACTCGCTTTATGCGAACTTCTCAACAACCTTGAGAAATCTCTCATTTACCCCCTTTCTCACCAACACATCTTCAGTTTGGATAAACAGCACTGTGAAGGCAATCGGTGACATCTTCAATTTGGATAAACAACACCGTTGCCGTAGAATCAGCTGACCGCGGAGCACCTTCAGTTTGGTAAACAGCACTGCGTCGAGGCTGACTGGATCTATCCAAGTCTCGGTCGAGAAGGATTTTCGAATCCTTATTGGCAGAGGTCATCTCATTAGCCTTTTCGGCGAAGTGAGGTGTTACAGATTACTGGGCTCGACTCATTGAACGCCGAGTTGTTTTATGATTGGATATTCGCAAGTAAGTTTTAGAGTTCGGCATTTTGATGACCGAACCACGTTTACTATCAAGACGTACATTTCTTTCGAGTACTTGTGCCCGTATAGTTTGGTGCTAGTTCGGCGTGCTTATACTCTGACGAATATAATTACCGTGACCGAGCTCGACGTTGACGATCCGTGAACTTTGCAAAACTAGCAGCCTTGTCTTCAGGCTCTAGAACCCGAAGGCCGAGGTGTGTTCCTTCCTTGGCCGTAGTCGCAAGATCAAGAAGTCAGCAGCGCGCTTAACGTGACATCAACATATTTTACTCCCCGGCCGAGGTCGGCCGTCGAGTTGGCACGCCCTGTACACAACCGAATGACGTAGTTAACTTATTAATTACTCGGCCTGTGCGCCACGTAGGCTTGGTAGTTTTTAGGGTCAACAATAATACATTCCTAAAACCTCGATTCAACTAAATTCATATCACTATCAAAGGAAAATATTCTCTTGATAAACTGTTAACATAAGATGTTTATGTTGTCGAGCTATCAGGTGGGCGGGAGGAGATTGGTTATTCCTAATTAAATTGGACTTGTAGCTCAGTCAATGTTTGGTGAGAAAAATTATAACACGGACTGAATCAGCTATAAATTTAAAATAAGAGAAAATATGACGAATTATGTAACCCAACCACAGTTATGTAAATTCATCTCTACCAATTCAATCATACCTCTAAAGTCTAATTTCATTCAATCCACCAAACAGGCCGCTCACGTATTTTGAGAACAATAATTGGATCTGCCAAATGACTCAGCACCATCTGTTTTGCACCAATTGGTGTTTTCCATTTTCCACATGATTTGATAACAATCACACTTTTGTATATGCTTTTAAAATTAGCACTCATAATTAACAAATACAGACCCGACGCTAACGTTGATATCGCAAGTACAAATATGGCCTCATATGGGGCTCCCTATCGATATGGTTGGGAGTTAGATGCCCCATCACAATCAAATCAACTAAACAAAAATATAGGATGGCAAGTATCCCTCTATCATTGTGGTCGGTCGAGAAGAATGTTGCTATTATACCATAACGTGAGTTTAAGTTTCGTCGATTTTTTAATCTAACAAATTCATCATGAAAAAAAATAAAAAATAATCGTATTGGGGGATTGCAATGATTGTAAGTAACTTGTGGGATCCACTAATCTCTGAAGTCGGCATGTATCTACACTTATCCAATGTGTAAAGTTGAATTGCCAACGCAGTGAAAGTTACTTGGTTGGATTTCATGAGCTTTTACTCTTTACTTTTAGAAAGAGAAAATTGTAGTAAATGTCTTTTAATTTTAATTCAATTGGAGTAATGATTTCATTACCATTGGTCTCTTAACTCATCAAAATATGTAGTTATGATTATTTTCGTCATTTCCATTAAAACTTTCATCAAAATGAGTTACGTGCCACACACGTGAGGTTAGAATCAAGAGGCAAATATGAAAAACTACATGAAAAAATTGTAGAAATGGTCTCTCAACTTTAATCCTATTGGAGCAATGATCCCTTAAATTGTAATCCAATTGTGGCAATAATTCTTCCAACACTCGTTTTGACAGAAGTTCTAACAGAATTAACAAAAATGACCATAGCTACATGTTTTGAAGAGTTAAGGGACTATTAGTCATAAATTTCTAGTTAAAAAATTATTGTTTGAATTGGACTAAAGTTGAAAAACCGTTCCTACATTAATTTGGGAGGTCGGTATGTATCTACGCTTATCCTATGTGGAAAGATGAACTGCCAACGCAGTGAACGTTACTTGATTGGATTTCATGAGCTTTTAGTATTTACTTTTGGAAATACTTAAGACAATTGGCGGCGGTTTTTGTTTTTCTAACGTCTCAAATACTACAACTTATTAGAAAGGAAACCACAATGAAATTCTCCTCACTCGTCGATATTTGATTCAAGTATCTATCTTTTCACAACATTGGGCATTTGATGTGCACCCCTAAATTCTCCACCAAGAAAAAGACTACATATTTGTTTTTCGTGGGATTCTTTATTACGTTTAGAATCTCAGTGTAGCGTAACACACTTAGAGTTATAAGCTAGCACAAAAATGAGAATCTTCTCTTTGAACTAAAAAATACGGGTTGAAATAGAAGTTTCATATAGAGCTCTTATAATGGACCTATAACTTCAAAAATTTTATAGGACACACCTTTTGATTTTTCAGAATTCATTTCGAGTAAAACTAAATTTATACAAACATCAATTTACACTTGCTAAAATAGGAATACATTTCTTTAACTATAGTAAGCCATATACAAATCATATGAAAAGAAAAATCTTTTCTATCAACTAGCTTGTAATCCAAGTTCGAATCTTCATCCCATTTTTACGTCGTTTCCAAGCAAAAGAATAATAAGTTCTTATTCTCGTCTCCGGAAAATAGACATGAAAGTTACATTCCTAAAGAACCTAATCTGCAAATAAACGCCACCAAAGTAAAGACATGAAATTTGTCTAAGGTCCCCAAAGCTTTTCATTGCCTTCTCAACTCAATCACACATGGTCCCACTCATCTGCCTCTTTACAACCCAAACCCATCTGACCTCTCCGCCCTTGACAACTCATAGAGCACTCACCCAATGGTGGTAGTAGGGTTGTCACCGGCGTACCAATGACCGTGCCACACATATCAAAAGCCGGTGCAGTCTTTGAGTTTAAAGGCCGGTGATCGGTGACCGGACCTAAATTCTCCAACTTCACAGAAAGGTTCACAATCCCATTAGTCCTGGAGCCATCTTTAGCCCGTAGCCGGTAACTCAAGAACCGAGCCGAACCGGCCGGCGGGAACCCAATATCGTGGGCGGGGATTTGGCACCAGCCCAGCTGAGCGCGGCCCATTATGAGTTTCTTGGTGAAGAGCTGGAGATGTATGCAAGAATACCTGTTGTTGAAGAAAGTTGTATCAATAGGGACATGAAATTTGTCACCCCATGTAGGGTTGACGCCTCCTTGATCATCCACCCTTGTTTTGTACGCCTGGAAGGTGTGACCACCGTTGGTTTTGGGTGTGCATGGAGGAGCAATAGTGGGTGGGAGAGTGGTGAGGGTGATGAAGGGTCTGATTTTGTTGGAGAAGAGAGAGGGAGATGTGGTTTTGAGGCCTTGGGCTGATAACACTGTGATCTCCATCTTCATCAGTGGCTGGTGCAGTTGTACTGCTGCAACATGGTGATAAATTATATCTACATATATATATATATATATATGTATATACAAATATTTATATATATTGGAGCTTGAGGGTGTCTTATATATAGGAGAGGGAGAGTTCTTGGAGCTTCAAGGCTTCTTACAGTGCAGTTTCCCTGTGGAATATGTATAGAACGGGGAAATGGATATGGAAATTGAAGGGGTGGATATATGTGCAGCTATATATTCCCGCTTGCTAAGTCAACTTGAGTGACAAGTCTTGATGTTTTCCTCCTTCCCATACCCATGCCAACTCATTTGAGAAAGTGACCCTCATCATTTTTATAAGTTTCTCAATCATAGCATACATAATTGGATGTGAAAGTTTAAAATTACTAAGGAATTTTAAAATGATGGAAATTGAAATGACGGAATTTTATTTTTTAAAATTTGTGAATTTTCTTGTTTGGCTAGCTTAAAAGAATAATGGAATTTGAAACGGTCTAATTATTATGGATGATGATAAATAAGACGCCACTTAGGCCTCGTTTGGTAGCTCGGACTGTATTGACTATTTCTGTCGGATAGGATAAATAGTCACCGGATAGTACTGACTAAATTAATCGGGCGTTTGGTGCAGTATTAGATTAACGATCGTATTATTTATACAGTGTTTGGTATTGAACCGGATAAGAAAATGGAATGTCAAATAACAAAGAAAAATAGTAAATTTCATACATCAAATTCAAAATATTTCCCAATAAATTGAGCTGCAAAAAGGGCCAAATTCTAGCCATTAAACTGAGCTGCTAAAAGGGCCAAATTCTAGCAGCTGACTATGTGCAATGTCGATCGAGAAGTGGAAATCTTGGGGGGAGGTGGAGGAGCAGGAGGAGATCTTGGCCGGAGAGGGGCAGTAGCACAAAAAGCACATGCTGAAATTAACTTAAAAAACAGTTGAAAGCTGCAGATAAAGGAAGAACAAAAAGCACAGAGCTTTAGGAGAAAGAGAGAGAAAGGAAACCTGGGCAATCTAACACCAGTAGTATCCCACAAAAATTAAACCATAAGAATCACGACAAACACAAAATTAAACCATAAGAATAACGACGAACACCAAATTAATGAAAAGCTCTGGAGAATTGAGAAAAAAAGGGCTTACGTTCATTGGCGTCTTCGGGAATTTCACCGTTCTCCATGGCTGACAATTTTCTGACGGACTTGGGTTTTGCTTTTTTTCACGCAAGTGTAGAGGGAGAAGAGAGATATGAAAGAGTTTAACCGGGGAGGGGAAACGAAGAAGAAGAACAGAGGGAGGGGAACCTGGGAAGAAGAAGAAGAAGAAGAATGAGAAGATGAACTGGGATTCAACGATGAAGAAGAAGGCGTGAGAAGACTAACCTAGAGCAGAGAGTGGCTGAGTCTGGAGAGGAATGAGCGCCCGACTAAATTGTACCGTGGTTTTGAAGAAGATAAGCAAGCGGGCGTTCACCGTATAAAATAGATGGGCCGGATTGTTTAATCCGGTGGCTATTTAATACAAACGGACACCAAACACAGTACTCCGTATTATTAATACTATCCGATGTCTTATACGATGTGCCAAACAAGGCCTTAGTATTACAATCTAATGCTATTTCTCTTTATATTTAAATGAGAGGTTTTAGGTTAAATTCATGTGGATGACGAGTTTGAACTATATTATTATAGATGACTTATTGCATGACTTAGTGTACCCCCACCCCCTTATTATAATATATTGTTTTTTTTAAATAATATTAATAATAATAACTAAGACATACTCACTAGATGGAGACACACAGACAGGGGCGGACCGATTTAGGGGCAAAGGGGGTTAGCCAACCCTACGAACTTCGGTAAATTTCTATGGATGACTTGCGTGCTACCCTTTTGAGGTTGGAGTTGCCCTTCATATATCATCTCCAACTGCTTGATAAAATGCGTTAGAGAGGTGATACCCCTTCACAATGTAGTCCTAATATTATTTACCTCTGACTTGTTTGTTGGTTGTGATTACAATTGTAGGAAGAACAAAAAAAACAAATAAAACAAATAAATAAAAAAATAAAAAAATAAAAAACGAAGTAAAAAACTATTAAAAAATGCAAAGTAAATAAAATGGTAATCTTAGAGAATGAACAAAGCATCACCATTTTTGGACAAACATATTAATGGGATGCAATGATATTAATCAATTTGTTAGTGTGTTCAAGATAAGTGTTTTCCTTTGGTAAGCATTCATGTGTGAGCAACCTTGGACATGTTAGTTACTCACGCAAATGAGGCCTTAACAGGTGTGCAATATGTTTTTGTAAATAACTTTAGGCCTACCAAAACTCGATGAAATAACGATTTGCATGCTATTTCTGTTAAAAGAAATCTATTCTTATTGACCCTCTAATAATATTTCCTAGATCCGCCACTGCACCTAAATATTTTAAGTTTAATTCATGTGGTTACAAAAACATACATTCCACTTCTAGTTTATCCAATGTTAGGGACAGAGCCACATATAGGCATGAAGTGTCAGTACGGACCCAAAAAGTTTCTATGAAGTTTAACCTACAAAAATACCGTATGAAATTATTTATTAGTGAACTATGAGTATAGGTCCCAGATATTTTTTTGAACAAATACTATTATCTAAATTAGAGAGGGGTCTTAACCTTACAATGGGCTAGCAATAATATAGTTCAAATTCACGTTTGGCGAGAATCGAATCTAAGACCTCTCACTTACAAGTGAAGAGGAATATCACTAGACCGTAGTACTAAGTGACAAGTCCCCCATATTAGCAATAAGGAAAATGACTTTTGTACACCCCTTATAACTTGTTTATAAGTAATTGTATTTTCGAAGTTTATCGTTCTGGTAGTGCTAGAGAGACCAAAATTTTAAACCAAATTTATAAACCAAATGATGTATCACTAATAGGAAGACTAAATTTCTAAACCATATTTTGTATACCGTATAATGTGGACGTTAACGATTTGATTGTTAGTTCCAATTGGTGTCAAGTTGTATTCAAAGCAAAAAGAAAGAAGAAATTGGCGTTAAGTGCCCCTTTTTTCTATTCACTGTGTCCACATTTGGGGCAAATACTTTTTGACGTCGTGGAAGGGGTACAATGCTGTTTCAAGTAGCATCATCTCAAGTCTTGGCCTTCCCTCTATTTCCTCCCCCAACAGGTTATTATTCTTGGCCTTAGTTTGGCCGGCCTTCACAAACCTCCTCACATTCCACTCAGAGCACCAAACACTACCACTCCAATCACAAAAACTTGAATTAAGGCCGTCTGTAACTAAGAAGGGCTAACAAATATTCTAAATACAACTTAGCTCTCAAAAATATAATTTTTGTAGGGGTATGATATCCATACACTCATTGATTTATGTCATCTGATCTTCTTCAATTCATTCGATTTGACGATAAAAAATTAAAAGAGTGTATGAGAAGTATAAAGATGTGTGTGAATAGCACACTCCATTTTTTAAGGAATAGTAGCAAACTAATTTTTTATGTCTCCAACCAAGTACCTACCTCTTCACCAAGCCATCAAGTTGTGAGCTTCACAAGAGGAAAACAAATTCCGAAGTGCCGAGGATTGGCACTTTTTAGGCCTTCTGCGAGTTGATTTGAACCTCAAAATATGCCGATTTGTAAATTTGTAAAATGCTCTTTGGTTGGAGATTGTTTTGTTCAATTTTAAGGCTAATTGTACCACATACCCTTGATTGGAGATGGTCTAATTAACCTCCCAAACACACACTATCACTACAAGCATAGCATAAACATCTATGACAGCAGTCAATTAGTGCATTCACGCACTAAACAAAAAGTCAAGTGCTTAGTCAATACTCCAAAGTTCGTGACTCACAGACTCGAATACATATATGAATTATTATTAAGAATAATCTTTTCTTTTCTTTTGATTTGTTTTTTTCCACAATGTTGTGAAGCAGCATACGGCGGGGTGTGAAAGTCGTTTTGTCATTGGTGATTAGTGATTAGCTAGCCGTCTCTAATCTGCACATATGAATATTTTTCCATGTGAATTAACTTGCAATGCAATTGCATGGTGGGAAAGTATATCACTCTGCAGAAAAATCAATAGAGAAATTGTTATAGATTCAAAAGTTATAATAATTGTTGGAATTGGTCCAAGTAAGTGTTATTTATTTGATCCAAGTCTTTTAACTAATCCACTTAGTTTCATAAACTAGGTCGTCCATGCAATATTGTACAAGGTAGTGGTCGGCACAAAAACACAAATAATAAGACACTGTAAAAGAGAGACCGGTCAAAGGTCCACTTCCAGCAACACCGATATTAAACTCTTTTTTTCTCAGAGACACGACCGATGTCGGATTTCAACACGCCCCTCACGCAACACCTAATTAGTGGGTCACACGTGGGAGATCCACACATCGGCAATCACATAGAACCAAGGGGACTCACCCAACATGTGGGGCCAAGGAACCCACCATCATCGCGTGCGGCCAAGGGGACCCACCCATCACAAATACGTACAAGTCTGCTCTAGTACAACAGAAAATTTTCAACAACACCGATATTGTTTCCATCCTACAATAGAACAGGTGTGAGGTTTTATCACAAAAGGTCTCTGTATTGGTTAGAATGAGGTTAGAATATTTAATCTCTTTTTTTTTTCAGAGACACGACTGATGTGAAATTTCAACAGACACATCAGAAAGCAACTCTGATAAAAGTTTTCCTACATTTTTCTTCCACATTCCGAGTAGGAAAGGTTCACACATGATGTGATTGACAAACTGTGCTGACTTTAAAAGACAAATCCAGCAGAAGATCAGGACTCGTTTACCTTTAACTTTTCCAGTTTTTTGTATGGTAAGGAGCATGAACGGAGCCAGAGATTTGTATGAAAGGGGGCATCTTCAAACAATAAAGTTACAATTAAAAAGCTAAAAAATTTACTAAGCAAACACATATATTAATCTATAAAGTTTTTCATACAAAACACTTAGAATCATTGTTGGTGAAGTCAGTCATATTGATACTAAGAGAAATACTAAGGAGACTCTCTCAAAGTGGGATTCTCCATGGACTCTCCGCTACCTCATGTTTTTTGGCACAATGTTTAATAATGTTGGTACGATGATTGTGCTAAAAACATGAGGTGATGGAAAGTCCATGGAGAGATCCACTTTTGGAAGAGTCTCATTAGCATTTCCCTTGATATCAATTAACATATAGGGTTTAATTTTGATTTTAATCAGGGTTGGTCATTGAGATGCAAAAAAAAATTGAATGGGGGCATCCGCCCCCTCTAGGCCTATAGTGGCTCTGTCCGTGGTAAGGAACATATTTTCGAATCTTGAGGAGGGCTTTAAAGCTAAGGCACATCTGAGTAGTGGACTAAATTTAAACCATCCAATGTTTTAATCAAGGTTTTGAAAGACGCTAGGCGCTAGCCGTGTGATCGACTGGGGCTTAGCGCTTAGGCGGCTAGGCGGATTTAAGTATTTGTACAAAATTTTAGGACTTTTTATGTTGATTTTGTAACATTTAGTCAGCCCATTTGTTTTAATCATTATTGGGCCTTGTTTTTCACTAAAAAAGAATTGGGTCTTGTTTTCTTATTAAAGAAAAGGTATATTCCCTAAATTTTAAAGAAGCGCCACCTAAGTTCCTAACTAAAAAAAACCCTAACTCATTAGTTATTCTACCTCAGTCGACCGTCCTTCTTCTTCAACTCTGCAATTGTAGATCCACACCTCATTCTCACTTCTTTTACTCTGCAATTGCAAATCGATGTTATCTTTCTCATCCTAGCAAACCACCCCACTTTTTTTACTTTGCAATTGCAGATTAGAATTGTCGAGACAGTCGCCGAGCCGTCCATACCGCAATGGAAGAAAGACGCTGCAATCGATTTTTTATCAAAGTGCGACCGCCTAGGCGGTCGCTGAGGCCACCTAGCTCTCCTAGCGCCCGTCTAGGCGCTGCCTAATACCCTTTCCGATTTCTTCAACGATTTTGGTTTAATCGAGGCGGCAAACCGCTGCCCAACGCCTAGGCGAATTTTTAGAACACTAGTTTTAATATTACTCGCACGTCTCAATTGCCTTATCAAGCGCCCAAACCATTAACAAAAATATTGGAACCCTGACATACCAAAACCAATGGTTTGGTTAATTCACAAATTGGTAAAACTCTTTCATTCTCCCACATAACTAGGGGTGTGCAAGTTTGATTCGGTGCGGTTTTAGGATAAAGCCAAAATCGGAATTGAAATTTATTTCTATGATGTTTGGTGCCGTTTTGGGGTAAGAACCGAAATGAAACCAAACCATTTGGTTTTGGTTCGGTTCGGTTTCAAATGATTTTGGTTTCAGTTTGTGCCTTACTTGTAGACCCGTTTAAAAATTGGCATTAATAAGTGTTCAACAATTAAACAAACTCATGAGTTCAAAACCTAATCAGTTACAAACTAAATGCTTTATGTCATTAACACAACCAAATTGAAGAGAAAAAAATCATGATAATCACCATACTAAAATTCAACTTGATCAAAGTTCAACATCAAAATGCCTTATGAAAGCATCTCCAAAGGAGATGTCAAATACAATATGTCAAAACATTATTTGATGGCTGATATGGCCAATTAAATACGAATGTTAAATCTTTTTTTTTTTTTCAATGGATATGTCAAATATTTATTTTATTATTATGAGCCCATAGTTACCTTAACTATTAAGAACTAATTAAAATTGATTTCAGTTTTTGTTCTATTGGTTGTCATTGTCAATGAAAGCCATGCATTAAATTAAATATATTTGGCTCCTTTGTTTGTTGTAAAAAGGACAGCTAAAAAGTAAGGAGTCAAATGACTTAGCTGCCACATCATATATGACAACTCCATTAGAGAACACCTCAATGTCTTTTAGTCATATTTGGCACATTTGACATCTCATTTGGAGATGGTCTAACATTACCTTAGTACAACCCAATTGAAAAAGTAAGTTTACCGTACTAAAATTAAAGTTCAAACAAAGTTTAACGTTAAAATACATTATGACATTAGTACAACTTGAAAAAATAAATGAAGCAACGATGCCACCATCATCCTGTTCAAGAATCAATGGACGAAGTCCGACCACTTCGCTGAGATTGACCATGTTTTTTTTCACAAGATACATAAACCTAATCTAGTAAGGAATCAGCAGGTTTCCAACAATTTTGAAGTCCTTCCAATCTAGGATTGGCGTGCGCCTCAAGTAATCACACTCCAAATAGGATGCAACATCTACTTCATAGATATCTTCTGGGATTCTCCTAGTTTAATATGGATTATACTATCCCAAAAGGTCTCCTCGACTGGTATAAATACACCTTCTAGGTTCATCTCTGGTAACGCCATTATCGCATTCTTATTCTCTTACCCACTACTTGAGTCTTATATGCTTACTAACTTGACAACCTTTGACTAGTACACACACCCCCTCGGGCTTTGGCCAGCTCACAGTTGTTTGTTCTTTTATAGGTTACTCAGATTTGTGCATCTCTATCTCTTATGGCGGTGTGCGAATTTGGTTCCAACAATAGTCATTCACAAGCTTAATTATAGTCTTGGAAGTGTAAAAGCTGCCAACCGTGTCTTGCTTCAGGCAAGAATATATCTCTTTGGTGATTAAAGAGATCCTCCAAAGCGGTCCATAAAGATCGTGGATTCTCCTCAGAGGTACTCGATTTACAATGCCTTCGTATGAAGATCATGGCGGTGACTTTGTCAGCTTTGCCAAGTCGAACATCTGTCTCAACTTCTATGGTAGCTTTAAGGCTTTTAGCGATAAGGTGGAGCTTCACATCTTAGACCCATTTACGGTAGTTTCTTCCAGAGGCTTCTGAAGCAATAAAGTCGAGTTTATTCAAATTTGACACGACATTGTCACAAAGGGAACAAGGTTGTGGTTAGTGCAATGGAGCCAAAAATTATCAATCCGTACACAAAGACTAGATCATTCAGTTTCTATTACACATGTTTTGGTTTAAATTTCCATGAAAAACTTTGGGTTTTAATGGGTGTAATGTTTTAAGAAAACTTCGGGTTTTCTTGGCACTTATTTGAAACTTCGGACTTGAATTTATGAACTTTAGGTTCATAGGTTCCTGCAAGCAAACACAATATATACAGACCAAAATATGCAACAAATAAATGCATGTAGGTCTTTAGGGCTTCCTATATGAAAAATAAATTGATAAGTAGTCGTTGTTAGGCTGCGGGCCAACAAAGAAGAAACAAGCAAAAAAAAAAAAAGCCCAATTAAGAATGCCTAAAAAAATCAGGTGTTGAAATTCGTTGTGGTCCTAATCGGACCAAGCCTACATGGGCTGGACAAGATAACAGAAGTTGAGCATGACCAGGCCTAAAAACTGGGCTAGGTTTTCACGTGGACCGAGCAAAGGCGGAGAAGGTATCAGGCCTTCTGCATGACGTTGGGCTGCTGCAGCCAGCCCAAGAAAGATAGAAGCCCAAAATTGGACGCTTGTGCTTTGCAGGTGGAAGGCAACCAAGCCCAAGCTGGGCTCGAGTTCTATCCAAGACCACATGGTGGTTGGGTGGGAGTTCGCCAGAAAAAGGCCACCAACACCTCTTCAGGTAGCCATGTTATGGGTTCAGGACTTGGTCTGGTGAGCCGTTGTTTGTCGAAGAACCAAGAATTGAGGACAGAGAAGGAGATCTCGACTTCGGGGGTGTGGAAACTGTGGCGATTCGATTTGAACTCGACGTCATAGGTGTGGAAACTATGGGGATTTGATTTGGATCCCGCAAATATCGACGAGTAAAATCATCAAGAACGATGAGATTGTACCTCGGTGACGACTATATGTCGTCAGAAAGGGTGGTGTCGCCAGAAAAACGGCGAGGACGTGGTGGTGGGCTCGGCGTCATGCGAGCCCAATTCTGAGGTTAGGGACAATGATAATGTCGTCGTTTTCGAGTTCCAGGGAACCACCCCAAAAAAGTCTAATTCTGACGTGGTGGTGGGCCTGGCGTTGGTGTGGCTCCAAGCCACGGCTTGCTCGGGATTTTTTTTTTCTTTCAAAAAAGTCTAATTTTCTATTTTTTCTTCGCAATATCAATTAACATAATATGATATATTTTGGGGAAACATCTCAAAATTGGACAATTTCTTAATCTTGGGATAGAAATAAGACATTTAAAATATGCACACGCCATGCATATGCGATACACAATAATTGGATAGAAATAGGATATTTCCTACACGTTGCAATGACCTAATTGCCCTTGTATTTAAATGGGTTAATTTGTCAAACAAAGTCAGCATTTCTTCGTCTTTGCTCGAAAATCTGTGATGCCGGACCCTTAGCTCCAAGAACCCTAACCCCAAACGGCGCGACCCTCTTCCACCCCATTTCTAATCGACGCAACCTTTTCCAACCCATTCCCGGCCAACGCAACTCTTTTCCACCCTAGTTTTCGACCGACGCAACCTTTTCCATCCACTCTATATATCAAGGAGGTGTTGTGCTGTGCATTTGCACATCATTTTGAAATATTGAAAAGTTATTTCTACCCCAGCATTTGCAGATCATTTCCAAAAGATTTCAATGGAAAAATTCAAAAAGAGGTACGCTTTGAAATGAAATTTAATTATTTGAACCTAGGTTTTGTAAAATTGGGAAGTTTGGGTTTTGGGTGCGAATTAGTGTTTTGTACCGTTAAGTTGTTTGATGTTAATTCCTGTTGTGCATGTGGTTTAGAGGTTGGTGGAAATTAATTGATTGAAGCATGTTCATCAATTCGTGCATACTGCGTGCATAATCCATGCATGTCTATATATTGGGCACGCTTGAATTTGGTTCATGAATTCGTTGAATTTGTGCATACTATATGTATATCCTGTGCATATCCTTTTGATATTGTTGGAAATATTCGATTGAATTTTGTTCATGAATTGGTAGATATTATGTGCATATATTGTGCATATCCCGTGCACGCGTTGATGTTGGTCATACTTGGTTGTATTTGGTTGATGAACTGGTTTAATTTTGGTAGACAATATGCATATGTTGTGCATATCCTGTGCGCATGCTTATCTTATTTAATTGATTTTCTTTTGTTCTAAATATTGTAGGTCCAAAGTCAAATCTGCGTCTCTGACGAAACTCGTGTGCTCGCCGAATAAGGTGTTTCCTGCAACCATCTCTTAACTGTTATATGCCTCGGGGTGTCTGGGTAATATTAGAGGCCAATTTACAAAAGATCTACGAATTTCAAGAGTCGTGAATTCTATTTGGTGATTGGACTTAGTTTTGGAGAATTCCCCCCCCCACCACCAAAAAAAAGAAAAGGATGATGAATGTGGTCTTAGAGACATCTATTTCAGGGGGAAGAAGAAGATAACCCTAAAACAATTGGAGGAGTAATTCAACATGTGCCAACATCCAGAAGATAGGTGCAAGCTCGGCCTACTGTACTTCACCCAGTTTGTTGTATAGGCAAGGAGAAGGAGTCAGCCATTGACTACCACCTAGTTCAGTTGGTAGAAGATGAGTAAAAATTGGAGAGATATCCCCGGGGAACCACATCATTCCAAGTGTTGATGCCAAGCATATCCGCAGCCGCTTTGACTTACCACAAGGTTGTAAAAGTAAAAGCTATAAAGAAACCGGGGGTACGATCCGGGACTCCTATAATTTGAGGGGGTTTCCTTATTCTTTTCAGGTAATTTCCCTTTTATTTTGTTGTTATAAGTTGAACGCACTTTTTCGCTTTCGCTGCAACTATGTGAAGGTGCGCACGAGGAACCCTCAATTATTACCCTGGATTTGTCGTTGGGACACCTACCTAAATCCGTCCCATCACAAGCTGAAGAGCAGTCTTTTTGCTAAAAAAAAAGGTATGTGTTTGTTTGAGTTTTAATAAAATTAGTGAACTTTGTATTACAAATTGGTTGTACTTATGTATGCAACATCGATTTTGTCTGATGCAGATTGTTGTCCACCCGATTACTCTGACCGAGGAAGAAAAGATGTCACCTTACTGGAATGTCATGTTTGATGATGTTGAGGCTGGTAGGGATGCAACACTGAAGGACGAAAGTAAAGGTGTTGCGAATGCTGATCAGGACTCCGAGGCCACGCCTTCACCCGAACCGAAAGGGAAGACGAAGAAGGAATACCACATGCGCGTGGGAGTGTTGCCATCATCGTCTCGGTTAACGGTGAGTACATAAATCCCCATAAATTGTAGTTTGAATTTACTCGCATGTATTGTTTTTGACCAGATATCGGTGGACTTATGATATGGAATCACTATTTTTTTATACCCAGGAGTTTGAGTTTGTTTCTAAGCGACAGTTTGAAGAATTTTCAATGACAATGGAAGTCTGGTTAATGATAGTTGTAGAGGCATTGAAGGAGGAGCGGCGTGCTCGCATAGAGTTGGCTGCCGAGCTTGAACGTCTCCGAAGCGATGCACCTGGAAAATCATTTGACAAGCCCTCGACCCCTGAAAAGTCGGTAGGGTTAGGGCGGGGCGCATATAATGTCCCCGAAGATGAGAAGGTCGACAGTTCCCCAAAACGTCCATCGGTTTATGAACATCTCACCGTACCTTCCCCTTATCATGAAACCTTTACCGGCAAAGGGAAGTCAGATTAAGGAAAATACATAGCCCTCGCTGCGAATTTGCCTACTTTTGATGTTGACTTGCCCAAGATAATTGAGGCTGAGAACGCAAACGATGTCCGCCAATCATTGCTGGGTATATGCTGTTTAGAGTGAAGGATGAGTTGGGAGAAGGGCAAGTTTTTTGTCTTAGAGAGGAAGACGATGACACAAAGGCCAGCGAGCATAGTACCCACACTGACGAAGTCGCCAACGTGAACGAGGCTGTCGGTCCATCTGGTTCAGAGCCCATTTTTGGTAAGGGAATGTGGTGGAAGTGTAAAGGAATGCAGCTGGTGCAGCTGCAACCTTTCACCCTTCTCGAATCCTACAAAAGAAGGAATGTTGGCGATGGTCGTTCCATCGAGGATTTTGTTGTTCTCTAGGAGCCCATGCGGATCATCCCAAAGCCAGATGTGGAGATTTTCGTCGACGCCTTGAAGCGTTGGGTGGGTTTGTTGAGGTAAGTTCACTTTTGGTCGTCATTCAAACAATTGAATATGAACTCAATGTCCATATATCCCTAACAACCTATCCTTTTTTTTTGTATACCATCGGTAAACTAGACTTATTTGGATTGGCTACTATGGGTCAGAATTTTTTTACCACACTCATCCAGTCCAAGGGTACTTTGAATAGCAATGTAAGTAATTGTGCTTCATTTGTAACTAGTTTCTGTTTGCCACATTATAAGCTAGTACATCAGTTTAATTTTGGCTTTTACAATGCATTTGACCTTGGATTCAGCACATCAACGTCGGCCTTTACCTTATGAGGAAGCGATCGATGGACCGTCCAAGAGAATTCGGGGCGTGGTGGACAACTGTTGACTTCTATTTTTGGGTAAGTGTTATGTTATTATTGTTACCTTATCTTTTGTCTACTTATGTTTGCAATACGGTTTTGCACCCCATTTACAAATAGGCAGACATGTCATGGGTTTTTGTTTTGTGGGAAAATTTGAAATCGTGTTGTAATGCATTGGTGCAGGAAAAAATGAAATAGGAATATGCACAATTTGAGACCCTTGTTGCAGGAAATGGTAAGGGCAAGTCCAAGGCAGAGGTAAAAGAAGCTCTAGTTTTTACACCTTCTAAGCACTTGGTAAAGGTCTTGTTAGCAGATGCAAGTGTGACGCCACACATGCGTGCATGGAATGATGTTGACCAAGTTTTCATCCGATGCCACGTGAATGGCAACTGTTGGATGTTGGCTGATGTCCATCTTGTACTTCATAAGATCACGATTTACGACTCACATTCGTCAAGGTTGGGGTAGGCAAAAATGAAGAAACAACTTGGTCATATGTGTTTCGTAATAACCCAACTTTTAAAGGTGAAGGGATTCCAAGTTGCGTGAAGCGATTTGAACGTAACCTCGAAAGCAATGGATAAATCGTTTAAGTTGCATGATGAACATTCATACGATGTGCATCACTTGAACATATCCCGTTGACATCCAGTTTTTTTGCATGACGGCAAAATATCTCAAACCCCTCACTAAGTCCCGACCGAAAGCCTTGTTTGTATTGCTCGCCTAAGGCATGATTGTACGCTTTGGATGACATGAACTTCTCGATCCCTTTTGCCGCTAACATCTCCACAAGTTAACGAGCCCTTTTCAATTTCCGCTTCAAGGATGTGATGTTCTTCATGTGATCTTCCTCGTGCTTAGTAATCCTCCCTACAATTGTTTCAAGCTCATACGGCTCGAATGAGCCTATGTCTTCCATCTGGGGGGAGGAGGGAGGTGAGCATGAGTGGGAACAGGAAGAAGAAGATTTCTGAAGGGAGGTGCGAGGGGAGCAAGGGTGGGAACGAAAAGATGAAGGTTTCATTACTTGACTGTGGTATAGATTTCTTTGTTAGAGGGATGAGAGAATGAGGTGTTTTGTGTTTCCTTATATACACCGAAAATCACCAAAATCAAAGGACAACTTTCAAAAAATGAGGTGTCTTTTACATTTCCCAAAATTTAAAATTGGGCCCCAAATTTTGGCGGTGGTTTAGATTTCCTGCCTGAGAAAATTGTGAAAATTTAGTATTTGTAATTTTCATGCACATGTTATGCACGTCTCATGCACATAGTATGTACACACAGTGCACAATATACGCACATAATATGTACATATTGTCCGGGTAGGATTTTCTATAATTTCTTAAGTTCTTTAGTTTTTGTCAAAAATTTCTTAACTTTTTTTAAGGATAACTGAAAGCATGGTACACTAAATGGCAAAAAATAGAAGTGGAAGTAGTCATTAATCCCATTTCATTACAACGAGTGGAAATGCATATTACATCAAAGTGATCAAAAGTAGTATCTTGATGCGCCAATGTCTTAATTTGAGAAGAAGAACAATGGTGCAGCAAGTTGAGAAAGTCTCTCTGTAAGTTTCAACTTTGAAAGACTTCACAAAAAAGAGACTTTGACAGTCTACAAAAAAAAGGGTGGCCAATGCCATGCCTAGAACAAATGCCTACGAAGGAGGCTGCGCTTGTCGGTCACATCGACATTAAGCCAATCTTTGTTGGCCTTGGCGCCGATGTGAAGATTGGCGTACGCCCGAAACAACTCAACTCCTCCCTTGTATACCTTCTTCTTATTCATCTCAAGCTCCTCAGAGACCTTGAATTGGCTAACACTGTCCTCATACAAACACTGTTTCGGTTTGTGTTTCAGGAGTCTGACCTGGAAGCGGTTCCTTCGAGCTCGGAGTCTGTGGCCGTCCTCAACAGACTTCAACAACTTAATTCTTGCCCTACATGCCTCTTTTTCCTTTTCAATGTTGGCGATCCAATTCTTGAAAAATGCGGCCTATTCTCTAGCCACGAGGTTTGCTGCATTGAAATCGAAGTTGCTAGTGACTTCGTTCTCATGGTCAGATTCCCCAGTCGGTGTCGTATAATAAGACATTATTGAACTATTGCAGGCATGGGGGCTGATCATGTGATGAAGTTTGCAATGTGTTAGTATGTGTGTGTGTGTGTGTGTGTGCGCGCGCGCATATGTGGAGTTAGTAATGTGAAATGTTGTGGTTTAATAGGTGAACAAAGACTTGATTGCTTATGAAAAGGCAAAAAATTGGCGCCAACAAATTGTTCTGGTTCCCCAGACAAATGATGGATATATGGCGCCAAAAAAATACCTTGGTGGGATAGTTTCCCCAATTTTTGAACAAAAAATGTGTGATAAAGAGCAATGTAATGTACAATTTGGGATTCTCCTAAAGAATTGGTAGCAAATAGGATGATACTTACCCCATTATTTTAAGGTTTCTTTTATTAGAAAATGCACCATCCTCATAGTTGTGTAAATCCCAAGCTAAAAAGTGGAAATTGGTTAGCAAAAGTTGGCTTCCATGGTTTGTTTGTAAATGTATTGGTTGGCTTTATAACCTAATTGATAAGACAAGGTAGATGAGTTGTACATGTGTTGTACATGACCTCACCTCTATGTCTTGTCCTAACCTACTAGAGGTGTGCATCCCATGTAAATGTGTAAGATGTCATTTCTTCTCATGTACTCATAAATGTTTAATAATAATATAAGGTTTTTATTTGGCCACTTAATTTGACCCAATGGGTTTTCAACCACATCATGGTAGACTTGTATAAATATCATTTTTTCACATAGACCCCATCCCATTCAGTGTAGGTTATAAACATAACAACTGAATATCCTTCTTATTTGCAGAACAAATGCACGACTGAATGGATGCACAATATATGCACAACCCATGCACAAGGAGCTATTTCTACAATTAAAAAAAAACACACTTTAATCCAAAAATACCATGAAATGCATATTACAGAGACACCAATGCAAGGGAAATAATCATGTGGTGTTGGGGATATTAGCAAGTTCCCTGCAAGTCCGTTGGTTATGACCAAGCTTCTGGCAATGCTTGCATTTTCGATGGACTATATCTTCTCCATAGGATGGGATACGCTGCTTCTTGGGTCTCCCGGCCAGTACCTTCCCTGTTGAAGGTAGGATTAACGTGTGTTCGATTGCACATTTTACGTTCTATTGCAGAGTGGGGAATACCGGGTGTATGGAATCAGAATAGGTTGCCTCCTACACTGTACAACTGTAGTAGGTCAAAGCTAACTCATAGAAGTTGCAGTTTGCAAATAAGCAAGCTGCAATGGCATGTTTGCAGGACAATTGCTCAAGATCGAATTTTCGACAAGTGCAAGTCTTGTTATGTATATCGACCACGGCTTCACCGTCTGCATGGTAAACATGACACTCGGTGTTGTTTACTTTATGGACACGCACGTGCCTTGCATCTTGTACCATTTTTCTTAATTTTTTCTCACCGAGCCCGGGGCACAACGTGGTAGTGGTTATACGCGCTATATGTTGCATTTGACAAAACCATTTTTGCAACGTTGCCCTAATGAAATCGATCAAGTAAAGTATGGGTAGCCTCCTCGCAAAGCGTAACATCACATTAATGCTCTCAGCAATGTTAGTGGTCATTATGTTGTACGTCTTCCCATTCATTTGAGCTCGCAACCACTTCTTCACACGAACTTGGAACGAAAATAGGATTTTCCTGCCTTGTGGTAGTGGTAGAAAAAGTTGTTATTTCTTAGGCGAAACTTGGCCTTAATATTCCGTTTCAAGTGATACATGCATAAACCATGTTGAGCTTTTTTGAAAGCCTTATTGACCACATTTGCGATGCTTGCTTTGTGGTCTGAAATTATAACCAAATTCGGTACATTCCTAATCACTCCATGGAGTTGTTTGAAAAACCACTCCTAGCAATCATCGTTCTCTATGTTGCCTATGCCGAAATCCAAATGGTAGATGTTGCGGCTGCAGTCGAATGCTGTCGCGACTAAGAGGACCCTTTTGTACTCTGACTTCAAGTGTGATGCATCAACCATAATAAATGGCCGCATCCATGACAAAAAACCCCTGACTTATGCACCAATTGCGAAGAAGAAGTACTGAAAATAATGGTTTCCGTCGGTTAGAATGGCTGTCTTGCTGCCCATATTTAGCTTCTCAAATTCGGCATAATAGGCATGAAGATTGGCATATGAATCCTCAGGTGAACAACATTTCGATGCAATTGCTAGTTTTATAGCCTGCGATGCCGACTTATAGCAAACTATGACCCCAAGAGTGATTTTAACATCGTGCCCAACATCTTTGGCATTGTACGCTGTATTGGGATCATTGAACTTTTCCCTCATCATGTGACCAATAAGCCTCGTGTTGATTTGTCGGTGACGGTCCTTCAACAAAGCTAAATCACACCGGTGGGAGACTTCATCTTTGAAAATCCTAAACTCCCTACTACATTTTCGGTATGCGAAAATCCGCCATGGCCACCGGGCATCCTTATACTTAACAATGAGACGCCCATTCGAAGATGTATCGACCTTGTACTGAAAATCCCCTTTAATCACTTTCAATCAAAGCCTTCTCGACAGATCTTGCTTGTTGATAAAAAGGTCACCCCTTTTGAAAATATGATTGCCAATCTGCGTTTCCCTCAACACCATAGCTTAGGTTTTTCACGTAAGCATAAGAATTTGCAGCAGATTCATTCGTGTCTTCCACAACCGTACTTCTTTTTCCTTTCAGATTTTCGACATGTACATCTCCATTTAGTTGTACCTCATTACTGTCAATCATAGACATCACATTTTGAGTTGTAAAAGTGGTCACAGCAGTTGAACCAAATCCGTACTGCCACGATTCAAGGTCCATCATGGTAACCTAATCTATGTCATCGGCATCTTCAAAAGGCACATCCGTAGTACCCGAAACCCTTTGTTTGCCAGCTAAAGTACTCGTTTCTTCAAACTTTCGACCATAGTGGGACCTTAGTGGGAGGTAGGTTTATACTACCCAAGATGTGGAATATCTATACATATATAGGTGTCACCATCGTATCAATAACTGCCAAGATATACTCCAAAAAATACTACATGTCACTATCGTCCCCAATGAAGACAAGTTTGTTTGCATAAGACCCCATTGGAATTGAGTAGGCAAGAGTAACCATGTCAACACCACAATACGCAATCTTCGAAACAATCTCCAAAAACTCCAGCAATTTTATAAATTTAGACACAACAACTGCTTTCTCTTCACTGTATGCGTACTCCTTTTCCTTATCGGATGTAAACCACCTACCATTATAACAAATCATTACAAGTACTTCCCCATGTTTTGTTCACAAACCTGAAATTACACATAACATAGGTGCATCAAAACTAGTAAACAATCACGAATGTGATATTAAAGTACATACAAGCACACCTTATGCACAACATATGCACATAGTATGATCCACATATACACACAATAGAGACACAATATGCATACCATGCGCACACCACGGAAAAAAAATTGGTCAAATATGTGGAATATGACACTTCAAATATAAATTAGAACATACCCACCATATCCATAAATCATTGATATAGAAACTTAGAAATAAACATACTACCTTAGTACCCCCGAAAACCGAGCAGAAATGTGCCGCCAAACCTTCAGCCGCAAGAAGAGAGAGAATTTCAGTCGGCAGAAGAATTTCTTATGTTTGGCAATGGAAGAACTTCTTCTGCTAACACATAAACAAGAGAGGGAAAAATGGCAAGAAAAAGGCAAACTTTGGAACGATGAGCTATGGGCCTAGGGATTATCTTAACCACCTCACCTTTATGTCTCGTCACCTTTATTGTCAACTTGGGTTCCCTCCAAAACCGAACAAACCATGTACAAAGAGAGAGAAACCTACAAAGGTCCCTCAATAATAATAATAATAATATATTATAAAGGTAATGGGTTTTGTTTGGGTACTTAGTGATATGTTACATTGAATATAAGGTAAAGAAGGGGGAAACTTTTTTCTTCCCACAAATTGGAAGCAACATTCAAGTTAGGACAAAAAAGAACTGCTACGGATTCCTATAGCTTTTGATCCCTATCATGCTAAAAAGGCATTCTATTTCTCAGATAGCCAAAATAATTCACAACACATAATGTCCAAGAAGAGACATGAAACTGAAGGTTTAAACTCCAAGTTAAAATTGTGGTACAACCTCGTTTTGCTAACAGTATTGTGGAATGTATTTGCTAACTATTATACAATAATAAACATAAGGACTATGTGTGTTTGTTATCTGAGCTGCGTACCATGTCCTAAAGTACCTTAATGTGACGAGTATGAAATATGTAAATATGCACTATATACACTATACGTACAACATGTAGATGACATCAACACTATATGACTATGCACACATCATGCAAATGATATGCACTTGTCATGTACATGACATGCACATGTCAAACACGTAAAATATACACTACATGCACATGACAAGCACATAAAATATACACTATAGGCACATGTTATGCATAAAACTGGAGATTGGGCAGTGAGTTGGTTCTACCATTTATAAGACACTATTTACGGCATGCTATTCGTATAGTGGATACAACTACAACATAATCCACAAGGATCACATATATCCAAAAGATTGCAATTTGCATATTACACAACTCACAATGTCAAATTCGTCAACCAAAATAATCATATCATATGTAACGACAGTAGTGTGTACTTTACAATTCACAAAGTCAAAGTGTATACATATAAACCAAAACATTGACATAAGGCTGCTAGAACAACCCCAATATGTCTGCCTCAACCACATAACAGAAGACGATGATGGATGGTTAGATATCGACAAACCTAACTCAGCAAACAACAACACCCACTTCGATAACTTTGTTGAAATCCATTCTCAAAAATGTAAAATCATCAATCCCAACAAGAAAAAAAATCAAATATTTTACTTCGAATTCTTAACAAGCCAGTCAATGACTGTCAATGTTTGTAGAGTTCTTGGAGGATATCATGAACCAACAAACTTCCCTATCGGTGAAGGATTTCAGATCTCTGGACAACAAAATACGTTGGTCAACACACGATTCGTATGTAAAACTAACACAATTCATATGTAAAACAAACACATTCATATGTAACAAATAACACAAACATCGATCTGTTCAAAGTAGACCACCACAATAGGCAACCATATTCCTTACAAAGTATGGAAAGTTTCACTTACATTTCTTATGAAAAACCCTCTTAAGACGGAGCTTCCTTTTTGTCAATCTCATTGCGTAGTACCAGCAATGAAATACCATTTAGCATCCTTACTTAAGAGGTCATCAAGTTCTCTTCTTCAGACTTGCAAGTTATCATAATCAGCAGCAACCACAAAATGTACAAGTAAGCAGAAATATACACAATAGAAGAAACTGCACGGCAATATCTTTCCGGCATGATTCGAAACCTGGGTTAACCACCAAGATCCCACAACTTTATTGTTGACATTCCCTTTTTTTACTTTCATCATCCGACCTGTACACAAAAGAGATTGCCTTACGTAAGATAATTGTGGCATCTCAATTGCCTTAAGATAATTGTGCATGCCGTATGCATGTAGTGTGCATTTTGTGTACAATTTCTTACATATTGTACTAAGACTTGTAATTTACCAACTTTTTCAAACAAACACCGATTCGTGATCGAATTCACAAACATTTGCAAGTTCATAACAAAATTAACAAATGTTGAGCATGAATTAAAATGCAAAACTCTAAGATTGAAACCCAGAAATCTAAAATAACAAGACCCATAAACAAAAAAAGTTTTCCAAAACACATTTCGAGCCTTCTCTTCCCCATACCTGTTTTGTTCGTGTTTGAGTTAGATTTGTCCCTCACACAACTCCTGGGGGTCTTGCCCGTCGAGCAAGGTTTGCTGCTTTGTGTGTTGCAAGATGAGTTTGCTATTAGTTTGAATGGTGCCTTTGTGGGGCCTTTGTTAGGCCTTGAGGCTCACAATCAAAACTAATATGGATCTGAGCGTGCCACTGTTATCTTTGTATAACAGATTGTTCTTTATTGAATGGGTTGATTACTTGCGCCATAAGTTACTTAGACTTCTTGATCTTATTGGATTGTTACAGATGGGTTAAGTCTGTATAAGGTTCTTTTTCTTACCTTCTAAACAAGGACTTTTACTCATAATATTGTATGTTCAGATAAACGGAGTTCAGGGCCTTTCCAACCATTTCTTTGATTACAGTTAATACTAAAGAAGTAAGGTTAATTAGTTTAGCCAGATTAATCATAGATGACACTTTGAACAACAAGCAGTTGAAAATGATTTAAAACACAAGGGAAGATACATTAAACAACAGATCTACTCTATGTAAGCACAAATAAAAGAGACTCAGACAAGATTATAACCTTGTCAGGCAAGGTTCATCTTCTTGTGACCACTTCTCTTTGTGTTTTACAAGGGTTGTAATGTTTGGAGAATGAAATGTAAAACGGATTTACTAAAGGGATTCGATACTATAATATTGGGAAAAGGTATCAGCGCTTCTAAAACTTGATAAAAGATGGCTTTCTATGGTGAATCTATGACTAAAAGAGCAGAGTTTGGACAAAATGAAGCTTTCTAGTTTCTGGCTTGTCCGAGAGCAAAGTTGGATGTCTTTTGATTGATTGGTTGAGTGTCCTTGTCTCTAGTATCCCTTGCTGCTTTTATAGAATTTTTAGCCCGACTGTCTAAGCCTTGCCTTTTGAGGATGGCCTCTGGAGCATGGTGAGTCACCACTTATTTACCTATCCATGCCCTTGATAAGTACTTTTTGGTGGGGGTGAGCTTCCCTTCTGAGTGTCATTTCTCACATAGGCTTGTGCCTATTCCTTGGCAAAAATGATTTTTAATTCCTCCTGGGCTGTCGACTTGTTCGAGCCCAATTCTCCTTTTGCTTTTTTAATTCTTGGGCCTCCATTCTTACTAAGCCCAGCATTAAATATCCACTCAAACAGTTCGACTTCCCATCTCTGGAAATATAAAAAACCTAATTGAACAAACAAGTAATTAGTTGTAGAAATGGAGACAAATAACTGACTTAGAGAGAGAAAGAGATGAAAGAGAGAAAGACGAACCTGATGGCAGTGGAATTATGGCTGTCGAAGCTTCACTGGCCGGAAAGAATGGGACTTTTTGGCCAAAATGCAAAATTTGGTACAAAAATCATATCTTTAAGGTTGGAACATTGATGCAAACGAGAAACCCTCACTTGGAAGCTTCATTCTTGACTTCCCTCTATTCGAAATCGGAGGTCAGAGATCTGAGCTTCACCTAGAAACCTAAAGCTGACAGAGCTCTCTCGGAATCCTCTATACCAAATGAGAATAGTGATGCAATGGGCTGAGGGTTTTTAGTATTTATATGTGGGCATTTTAGTAATTTTGGTTTTGTGCATGGTGTGCATGGCTTGTGCATGGTCAGTTTGTCCTATTTCTGTCCCAAGATTAGAAACTGTCCTATTTTGGAATATTTCCCTATATTTTGAATATAATGCAAACACAATTTGAGAAGAATCTATAATTCGTAATACGAAAAGTTAGGTTCATGCATTGTGGTGAAAGTCAAGGTTGGCCCAGGCCCAGTGTTGGCAGGGCGACTATCCGGGGCCCAAAATAATTGGTGGCACCAAAATTATTAGGATGGTATATTTATTTATGTTTTCATAAGAGTATAAAATTATAAAATTTGGTTCAATGACAAAGAAATTGAACTAGAATTGGTGGTTTTGTTGTTTGAAATTAATAAGGAGGTCTTGGGTTCGAAACACCATGTGTGCTTATTTATTTTTCATTTTTTACAAATTTCTTTTCATCATAAGAGTATAAATATATAAATTTTGACTAAATGATCAAGAAGTTTAATTAGAATCAATGGTTTTTGTTGTTTAAAATTAACGAGAGGTCCTAAGTTCGAAATGCTAAGAGCATGTTTATTATTTTCAATTTTTACGAATTTTTGTTTGGTTGTTAATTTATTTGTAATTAGTAGCTAGTAGCTATGTGGGTTGTTATTTTTAAACATTTGTTCCAATTCAAGTCTAATTTTCAACAAAGAGTTGTGCGTTGACCAAATTTTTAAACCAAATTTGCAAATCATATGATGTGTCATCAAAAAGTTTAATTTAGTACCCATTTATTTCTTATACATATCAATTAAAGATTCAAAAAAATCATTATTTTTTTAGTCCCATATTGACAAGGTTAGTAAATAAGAAACACCACACGATTTATACAAAAACACTTTAAAAGTTCAGATAAAAAAACAAAACTCATAACTATCTACTTGTAAACCTGGAGTTTTTTTGTTTCCTTCTCACGATACAAAATAAATTAGTTTTTTCGTGTTTATAAATTATTAAGTTTGAAGTGCTTTTCTAAGTATAATTTTATTGATTTCTTACGTGTGAAAACAAATAATTTTATTATATAAAGTGAGGGCACATTTTTTGGCGTCGCTGCGGGCCTAAAAAATCTCTAGACTGGCCCTGGTGAAAGCTCATGCAATCAAGGCTGAAAAAATATCGACAATTAAGACCGTGTGTTAGAAGAACCTGGATTGAGTATGGTAACTGTGAACTAGTTTGTAGTAGACTTGGCATTCGTGTCGTGTTTTTCGTGTTCGTGTCGTTTTCATGTCATACCCGATATCTTAATGGGTCGTGTCGTGTAACACCCGTTAAAATAAACGAGTAAAATGACCCGACCCAAAATCGACCGGATAATATTAACAGGTAATATGACCCGACTCGTTACCCGTTAAGGAAAATATATTTTAAACCAATAAATAATTAAATGAAAAATATAATACTAAATAAGTATATACATACCATATTGTCATATCCAAAAATAAAGTCTCTCATAGTTTTTTAATTAATGTAGAAGTGTAAAAAATATAGAAAAAATATATAAACTCTCGTAATGACAAGCTTTACAACTTTTGTGAAGATCTTAACTTCAAAATTCGCCACTATAATCATATAAATCATAGATCAAAATTTAACCATTGATTGTTGTTTACATTTACGCTTCATTTTTCTCATCAAATTTTGTTTTTTCAGATTTTCTTTTTTGAAAACATGATCTATTAGAGGATGCAGGAAGATGAACGGTTTGGATTGTTGATATTATATTTAGAGTTTTACGGTTAGTGAAAATATTGCTTGATGTTTATAAAGTTTCTACAAATTATATGACATCAACTCATATTTCAGTTAACCTAAATATCGAAGCGTGATATCAAAGATCTGAACCGTTAATCTTCTTACATCCGCCAGATGATCATGTTTTCAAAAAAGAAAATTTAAAAAATGAAATTCAGTAAGAAGAATAAAGCGTAAATGACAATCGACGGTTAAATATAAATTTAAGGTTTATGGATTATAGTGTTGGATTTTGAAGCTGACCCCTTCATGAAAGTTGTAAAGCTTGTCACTGTGAGTGATTGTATATTTTTTTTTACATTTTTTACACTTCTACAATAATTATTATTAATTTTGCCCTCAAATAAAAAACATTATTCATGAGGGTTTGGAGGATTTTAAAAATCTAAATGACAATGTAAGTGTAACCATTATTTACTCGTGGAGAAATAATGATAAATCACGAATGTTTATATATTCTTTCACATTTTTCATACTTGTATGTATGTCTTCTTAGTTCTTGCTTATACAAATGCTATACTAGTTTATTTTAATTTTGGACAACAACGTGTTAAGTAAAATTTATCCTAATAATGATAATAAGGAACTCTTATAATAAAAATAAATAATGACTAAAACTTTTTTTTTTTTAACTTATATAGAATAATAATACAAAACTATATATTTAATATAGAATATATTGTATATATTAATATGGTCATTATTGTATTTTTATAATAAATCTTTTAGTAATTAAACTTTAAAATTATCAAAATAATTTTTTTCTTAACGGATCGAAACAGGGTACTCACGTGTTACCCGCGTGTATACCCATTAAGAACCCGTTATTAACGGGATCTTATCGGTTCACCCGATAATGACCCAATTAGTTATCGTCAAGGAACAAAATGCCGATATTATCGGTTTTTCACGGTACCGATATTTTAATTACTATCCAAATGGTTTTCGTCAAAATATCGCGATATTATCGATATTATCGATAATATCGCGATATTTCTGAGACTATCGCGATATTTTCGAAATTGGCTAATCGGAGAAGAAAGCCGGAGCTTCTACAGCTCCGGCCGACTGTAAAAGAATACCCTACACTCCGATCTAGGTATGAAAATGAAATAGAAGACGAGATGAATGTTTTTATGTATTCCGTTTGCCGTGAAACGGTCGAAGGTGTTCGGAAAGTCCGTCGACACCCACGGCCTCGCCGGAGATGGGTGTGCCTAATCCCGAGCCGATTTCGTCCCAAAAACCTTGCAAAAACACGATTTTGAACTTAAATTTCACATATAAGCATCAATCTAGAACAGAAAGAGCCAAAACCGAAGCTTACCTAACCGGAGAAATTCAAAACTCGCCGGAGTTCCTGCGTTGGCCGAGTTGCGGAGACGAGAAGGAGAGAGACGGCGCAGAGAGAAAGGATCCTCGGTGCGATGGTGTGCGTGTGTGTATGTGGGTCTTGGACCCTCGGTGCAGCAGAGAGAAAGGAGAGAGACGACGCCGCGCCGACGAGGGAGGAGCAGAAGGCGATGTGGGAGAAGGATCGAGAGACCTTGGGTCTCTGTGCGTATGTGTGGGTATGGGAGAAGGATCGAGAGACCTTGGGTCTCTGTGCGTATGTGTGGGAGATCTGAGATCTCTGTGTGTGTGTGTGTGTGGAAGAATGGAGAAGGGGGAGAAGAATCGAGAGAGAGAGAGAAGGATCGAGATAGGCAGATAGACTGTCTGCGTGTGAAGTGTTCTGTGCGTGCATGTGATGTGTGTGTGCGTGTGTTGTGTGCGTATGTGTGTGTGGTTGGGTTGGGTCACTGACTCACCCGACAATTTTACAATCACTTTTTACAATTTCAGAAGGGGGACAAAAATAATAGAGTGCTTTCATAATGAAACCGTGTGCCACTGTGAGTCTGTGATATTCTTTCACATTCAAAACAGTGTGCCACTATTTGTTATATTCTTTCACATTCTCAGAGGTGGAGTATCAAAGCCATTCAGAGCATTTTCGTTTCTTCTTCTTCTCTTACCCCTTTCAAAGCCATTCCAGATCCATTCCAGAGCTTGAACACAAAGGGTTCCATATTTAAGGTAAGTTTAAAAACTTATATTTATATTATTGTAATTTATACAACAACAAAAAAAATTTTGTATGTTAATTTTTGTTAATACTTGCATGTTAATTTTTGTAATTAATTAAGTAATGTTAATTTTTGTATGTTAATTTTCGTTAATACTTGCATGTTAATTTTTGTAACTAATTAAGTAATGTTAATTTATACAACAACAAAAATATTATTGCAAGTATTAAGTAATTAATACTTGCATGTTAATTTTTGTAACTAATTAAGTAATGTTAACAATTACATGTTAATTTTTGTAAGTAATTAAGTAATGTTGTATAATTATTCCCTAGGATAATTTTAATATGTTTAATGTTATTTATTATTTTATTAATATTAGGTTTTATTATCAAATTAGATTATTATTCATTAATATTAGGTTTTTTTATTATCAAATTGGATTATTATTCGTTAAATTGGATTATTATCAAATTGGATTATTCATTAAATTGGATTATTATTAAAATGGATTATTATCAAATTGGATTATTATTCATCACTATGTTTTATATTAGGATTATTTTTTTTTATCAAATTGGATTATTATTCATTAATATTAGGTTTTATTATTCCATATTATTTTTATAATTACTTAAATTTTTACAATCATTTTCTTTACTTCGTATTTAATTCTTCTGTAGAATAACTTTATTATTTAGGTTCTCTTATATAACCGTCATCACTACTATATTTTTTGGCCAAATAAAAATTGTCTAATTTTCATGAAAAATAAATATAGGTACGTTTAAGATGTCCAGTGGAGTTACTAAACGTGATCCAGCTTGGGAACATGGAGACCCAATAGACGGAAACAAACATGGCACAATTTGCAAATATTGTCATCGGGTAATGAAGAGTGGCAGAGTGACACGACTTAAGTACCATCTTAGTGGATTAGATCCAGCAAAAAATGTCCAACGATGAGATAATGTCCCCCCAGAAGTGAAGGCATTCATCAGCACATTATTAAAAAATAAAAAACAGCAGAAGGAAAAGATAACACATGGAATGGAAAATATTCGAGCTGGGCTACGAGGAGAAGTCATTGGTGAAGCGGTTGACAGTGATGATGATGACGACGAGGACGAATGTGATGATGACATGGGACTTGAAGAACGACGCAGTTTGAAACAAGCATTACGTGCCTCCAAACAGTCAGCATGGGAAAGAGAACACCTTTATAAAATTCCTAACAGAGCACAAGGTTCCGAGACAAGTGTTGGTGCACAAATGAGACGGGGAGGCAGTCTTAGAGAATCACAACCAACACCACTAATAGCCCCAAGTTTATATAAGTCATCCAAAGCACGTCAAAAGAGTGTTTGGAGTTATTTCACTGGAGGTAATGTGAAGGAGGGAATGGGGCGTCTAATTAGCAAGTTCTTTATCTATGAAAATGTCCCTGCTGAGAAAGCATCATCACATCATTTCAAAAATATGGTAGTGGGATGTCAACAGGCCGGTGTTGGAGTACAACCTCCCACTCCCTATGAGATAAGAAACAAATATTTGGATATGAAGTATAAAGACATTGGCGAGTATGTTAACAAGTTGAGGTCAAAGTGGGAAACTAATGGTTGCACAATCATGTGTGACGGATGGACTGGCCCGACCAGATTGTCTATCATAAACTTCATGGTATACTCCAAGGGAAAGACAATTTTTTTGAAGTCTGTTGATGCTTCAGACCATATAAAGAACTACAAGTATATTTACAAATTATTGAGGGATGTAATCATGGATGTAATCATGGAGGTTGGAGAGCATAATGTTGTCCAAGTCGTGACCGACAACGGTTCTGCATTTGTCAAAGCTGGAAAAAAGTTAATGAAGCATCATAATGTGTTTTGGACATCATGTGCAGCACATTGTATTGATCTTATGTTTGAGGCAATGGGGAAGAGAGAGAATGTTGCTACTGTGGTAAAAAGAGCTAGAACGATCACAAATTATATTTACAATCACGGTTGGTTGTTGGCAAAGATGCGTGAATTTTGCAAATGAGAAATTATTCGTCCAGCTACCACTCGATTTGCCACCAACTATATTGCATTAGACAGCCTACTTAAGAAGAAAGCAGGGTTGAAGCATCTATTCACTAGTGACGATTGGGCCAACCGCAATTTGAGCCGCTCAAATGCAGGTCGTATGGTGGAAAGTATAGTGCCTGATCATGCTTTTTGGACTCAATCAGAACATGTGTGCCAAGTGTTTGAACCTCTTTACAAAGTTTTACGGATCGTTGACACAGAAGTGTATCCTACTATGGGGGCAATATATGAGTTGATGTGTGTAGTGAAGGATGAATTGGAAAGAAAACATGGTGCAAGGTGGGTCATAAAGATAATTGAAGATCGATGGTATAAAACATTATACCACGATTTGCATGCAGCAGGTATAAATTATGTCATAATTTGCAATTCATTTCTTTAGTTGCATAAGTATTATTTCTCTTATTAGAGTATGTGTTTCTTTGAACAGCATATTATTTGAATCCTCGATACCAATACAGACCCGATGTTGGAGATGATGGTACCCTTATACGTGCTGTACATAATGTATACTCTAAATTAGACCCTGCATCACCAACAATTGGCCAATTTGGAAATGAGGTACACAATTACTTAAATTATAATAATTACTTTGTTGGATTAAACTAACACGATTTATTGAATTCAGCTAACATGGTTTAAAGATGCAAGAAGAACTTTTGGAGAACCAACATCAGTTGCTGCTCAAACAAAAATGTCTCCTAGTGAGTGTAAACATATTTCACTATAAGTTTATAATAGAATTTGTTGGAGTTATTAGGTTTATCAACATTGTTTTTCATTGTAGCTGAATGGTGGATCATGTATGAGACCGATGCACCAACTGTGAGAAAGTTAGCAATCAAAGTATTATCACAAACAGCTTCCTCATCTGCTTGTGAAAGAAATTGGAGCACATTTGCACTCATACACACAAAGCAAAGAAATAGGTTGGCTCATAGTAGGTTGGAAAAATTAGTTTATTGCTACTACAACATGAAGCTTTAAGTTCGAGATAAGGAAGCAGAAATAGATCATGTCGACCGTGGTGACCCACTGGTGTGTTTGATATTGTTGCTGAAGATGATGATACAGAGGGTAACCAACTTTATCAGTGCATTAGACCTCTTCATTAGATGATGATGAAGGCAACCTAGCTCCCAGAGTTGCTGAAGAAGCACGTAATGAAGGTATAAATGTAGAAAGAGTATTAGAGGAGGATGTGGGATCTAGCAGCGCTGACTCTTTGGAAGAACTTTTGCGCCCAAGACCAAGAAACACTGGAATTCCACCTTCTTCCAATCCTACACAACCACAACATCGTGCTGATACTAATGATAGCTCTAGTACAAGATCAGGAGACTCACCTACCACCGGAGGTGGGAATGATGAAGGATATAGTGGAGCTGGAGGTAGTGGTGGTGGATATGGAAACTATTATGGACCACCTCCCGGATTTATGAGCCCTTTCACTGGTGAGGCAAACTTCACGCATGCAACACAGGATGATGACCATGGCAGTAGGCGGGCAGGACCAGGAATTGGTGCCATAGGGAAGGACTATACTCGTAGAGAAAGAGGCAAGGGGATTTTGTCAAGTCAAGAAGATGACTCGTTATCTAGAACTTCGGACTCTGTTGGAGTGGGAGGTAGTAACTATGGTTATACTCTTAACCAACCATTTCCCTACCTTTCATATCCCATTCCTGTTGGGATGGAATCGAGCGACTCATGGAAAGAATCTGAGACTCAATCTTCAAATGATTTTGCTTATGGACAACGTCAACCAATCTCGGATCCATATGGGTGGCATGTTAACAATTACATGCAAAACTATTTTGGGGATTTATCATTTGATAACTACTCTTAACAATACACTCACTCTACACATAGAGATGATGAAGATAGTGAAAAATTTGAACCTCATAGGAACTCTATGTGGTACTAAGTCACTCATGTATCTTACCATGCAATGTATAAAGTGTAAAATATTGTACTAATTCATTATATATAAATGATTATGGTGTGTTTAAACTTCTTTTATTAATTACTACATATTTTCTACACTCACAATGTTTGTCAGCTCGCTATATAATCAACTTGATAATGTTAAATCCATCATGCAATGCATTTCCTTCCAATTTTTTGTGATAAACTAATAGATAATTGACTAAATAAACATCCTGCAAAGTTTCAATAAAAATTTCCAAGTTTTTCTTACAATTTCCGTGGTTTCCATATAATTTTTATCGATATCGATATTATCCCGATATTTCCATCGATATTTCCGTGTTTTCGGACTACCGATATTTCCGATATTACCGATATTTAATACCTTGCTTTATCGTGTTGACCTGAAATCTGTTATTTTCGTGTCGTTTTCATGTCGTGTCATTGTGTCGTGTCAGAAATTGCCGGGTCTAGTTTGTAGTTGAAATTCCCCTTCAGATAGGAGCGTGCTGCGTGCAGATACTAGTCTAGAACAACGGCTTAACATTGCGCAATCGATTATTTCTTGTTTCTAATCAGTGAGGTCTGTCGAAACTAGCAACTTGAAAAGGCAGTAAGGTTACTCTAACTGGATCACCAACACAACACAGCAAATAGAATGTAAACAGTTCCTCTCCCGGTTCGGATTTTTGAACCACTTTGCTGACAAGAATGTTCAATGGAACTTTTAAGTCGAAAGTATATAAAACCCTGCAAAGTCGAGCTGCAGAACAAGCAACTTAAGAAGCAGCCTCTTTGTCTCACAGACAATAGTTGACTTTCCTTTCCCATAATGGGACATAGCTGGACATGCGTAATGATCCATTGCTACCAGTATTTGCTCCATTCCAATCGTTCGATGTCATGCTGCCAACGTATGTTCTAGTGCTTGCGGAAATACAGAGCGAAAAGAGGAAAAGAGAGATACTCATCTAGTATGGGAGGGCCTCCTGAAGCTGTAGACTAATGCTCTAACGAATGAGTTTATCCAGTATCAGCGAATGCATTCTGTACACAATTAAGAACTCTACAGTCAGTGAACAGAAAACTCCGTGCGTAATCTCTTGGCTTCTTTAAATCTCTTCCCCAGAAATTCATATAATTACTCAAAAATTGAACGATGCCATCTGAGTATACCGTGCCAGATTCCATCTTGTGGTCTAATGAAAGATTTCGTGTGAACTGAAGAATTTTTTTGCAGACAATTTGTTTCCTACAGAAAAAGAAAATTACAAACACAGCACCAAACACCGATTACAGCTCAAAACACCAGTCACATATCTCATTGTGATCATATTGGACTTACTTTTGGTCCCCCTTTTTCTTCTAGTTGTTAAAAATCACAGCATTACAGCTTTACTGCCCCAAAAATACATGTGAGATGTGAACAAGGTTCTAAAAGACGCTAGGCGCTAGTCGGTTGGCGGGCTAGGATCTAGTGCCTAGACAGCTAGGCGGAGTTGAATAAAAGTAAAAATGCAAAGTTGGATTCTGCCCCTAAAGTTCCATCTTTTGGGTTTTGGGTACCTAAGGACATGAAAAGAGTAAGTTAGCAGCACCAATTACTTGCCTCTCAAGGTATAATGGAATATGAATGTTGATATGTTTACTGCAACAATTAATAGCCAGCTCGACAAACTTAATCATAAAGCACCTATTAATCAGCAAGAGCGTTTAACCAAAGAGTAAATGTGAAGAACATTACAACTTCAACGTGATAGGAATTTTTTAAGATCGAAGATAAGGTGAAACAAAAAAGGAATTGATTCCTTCATTTTGGGCAAAAATTCAAGCAACAGAAATTGCAGATAACCTGTTAAAAAGTCTGCAACCGCTACACTTTTACCAATTCCCTTTACATATGCATAGAATGAACATTCCTAGGCCAAAAGAGGTTATGCACCAACACCGACATCTGGAGACGCATATGCAGAGATTACATGGCCACATTGATCACTACCCGAATCCTCGTGTATCGAATTCACACTCCAGGTACCGTCCCAGAGACTTAACGGCCGCTGAAGTTTGAGGCCTATGACGGAAAGAAAATGGACCACACTTCCCATTTCCAAAGTCTCTGGTGTTGGCACCTCCTTTGTCACTACTCAATGTGGAGCATGCAGTTGAGCTGCTGACATCAGGGAAGTTAATAGGATCAGTCCTGGAGCTTTTCTTTCTTATGATGGAAGGAGTATTTTTGAAACTCAATGCTAATTTCTTCAATCTAGATCCCGGACTGCCACTGCTGATGGAGGCGTTCTGCAAAAGGCTTTGGGGAGTAGAATAGCAGGATGGACTGGTAAGTGGAACACAGTTTGATTTGGTAGAAGTGTATGCATCCATGAAAGAAAATGGAGTGGGTGATGAAGGGCTGTGCTGGACAGTACGGTCATCAGAGATAAACCCAATTTGTGGATTTATTAAACCGCTTGCTCCTCTCTCCGTAGACCTGCGTTTCTGCACTTTGACAGATTTCCATTCTGAACAAATTTCATGACTGTAGGAAAATCCAAGAGTCAACTCTGTAGAACAAGCATTGTCACTAAACTCCATTTCTATTTGCTGATTGAGTGAGACCATACTGTCAGAAATCTGTCCATCTTCTTCAACCTCGACAAGAAATGTTCTTAATTCACCACTCCAGACATCAGAATGCATATCCACTTCACAACCATTAGGTGAGTATATATCGAATTTCCCCTTCAGTGTGCAATTCCAGAAATTTTTAATTGCATTGTCAGTCCTGCAAATCTCAATGGATATTGACAGGCGAAAAACGTTAGATATATCATTTTCCAACTCATCGTATGTTGTTTGGCCTTAATTTAATTAGTTCATCATAAATAAGAAACCCAAAACCAAACTTCCATTCACATGAAATTCCAATTACATACCTTCCAGGAAGAAACCTCGCTATTTCTGCCCACTTGTTACCATACATTTGATGGTAGTAAGCAATAATCTGCTCCTCTTCTTTTGTCCATGCATCTCTATTTATAGCCGGGTGTAAATGATTGTACCACCTGAAAATAGTTATTATCTTCATTATTCTGTAAACCAATAACTGCAAAGCTGAGCAGTTACAGTATAACTGAAAGCTAACAATTACAGAACACAAAGGATGTCAACCATTTGATGCAAAAAGTGTGATACACCGGGTAAAAATCATGGCCAAGTACCTTTCTCGGCATTGTTTGCCTATTCGACCTGGTAGGAACTTAGCTATAACAGACCATTTTTTAGCACCGTGTTTTTCAACTTGCTTGATAATACATTCATCTTCCTGAAATCCAAACCAAAAGAAAATTAAGAAAAGGGAAAGGACCACAGTCACATATCAGTTTACCCCATAGTAAAACATTCTGCATTGTCCAAAAAGTGTGCAAGAATAATTTATTTGCACCTCCTTTGTCCAGGCTCCCTTGACGACTTCTGGATTTAAAACCTTTACCCAGCGCTGCAGGCACTGAGTATCTGTACGGCCTGGGAGACACGCAGCTGCAGAAATTAAAAAATAATCAATTCATAAACCCTGCAAATGAATACCCAGTAGCTTATAATTTTATCAAAACCTATGATCTTCATGAAGAATCAAAGATCCTACCTCTAGAATTAGCCCACAAATGGAAAGTGATGTTTAAATCCAAAAATCTCTAACAATGCAAGCTACACAAAACAAGTCTAGAATCCACCCTTGCATCGATTCCTAATAAGTACGGATATCTTTCATATGTCCCCCATCAGTCTCCGATGCCTAAGCTCTCAAAACATTCATATGCAGAGATATATTTACACGATTAACCACATTTGGTATCCACTTCCATAAAACTAAGAGCAGACTTTTTGAAAGAAAATGAACAGAAATTGAGAATTTGGCATGCCAACCTATTTTCTTCCAATTGCTCCTGTTGAACTTTGTGACCAGCTCTCCTAGAAGATTATCCTGTCAAACAAAGTTCATCTGGTTAATAAAGAAATAAGCTTCTGACAATCTGCAAATTCCAGCTGAAAAGAGACAAAGAAAACATACACCGAGACTAAACCGACTTACATATTAGGATTTCTATTTCCCCCTTCAATATAAATGTATCTAAAATAAAGCTAGATTGATATAGCAGTTCCTCCAAACATATAATCACTGAACTATCAAACTAAGATATCCATTACTGACCTCTTTCTGTGTCCAGCTTTTCGCTGACCGTCTTGTTGGACCAATGGTTCTCCTAAAACAGAAAATTAAGCATGTCATCCACAAATTTCAGTATCAATCAAACAGTTAACTCATCGTGATAATGCATACCAAGTGATATGGAGAAAAACAACCCTAAATTTCTTTCCAATTTGATGGATCAGATGCTATCATATTCTGTTCATATGATAGGTTCAATGAAATGAAAAACCACATACCAACTAACATTCCTTGGCTTCGGAAAAGGGGAATCCGAACAGCCTTCTGCATCATACAATGCTTGCAAAAGGAAACCCATTTTCTCGTGTGAATTGACACCGGCCTCCTCTGGCTGCTTCCTCTTGATTTTCGTCATAATCTCAGAAAAACCAATTTTCCTGAGAAAACTGAACATATTACAAGCAGAAAACAAGCACTAAATCAGGTAAAGTGGGAATTTTGATTATCCTATACAATTCAACATTCTGTTTGGTTCCTGAGAAAAAAAAAAACACTTAAGCAAAATCGAAAGCACCAAAACAATGTAAAAAATTTCAACAGATCCAGTAGCTTCACTTACCACAAAGGCTACAACATTTCTCGTAATTTTCCCACCTTTTCTTACCAACCAATCCATTCAACGAATTACAAAAACAAAAGAAATAAGAAAGATCACTGACCTCGTCTGAGTAAGCGTCGGTCGGAATGCAGCGCAGGAATTTGGCGGGAAAGTTGAGAGCTTTTCGATTCCGAGTGAGCAACTCAGTGAATCAGTGGAACGGAAAGTGAATTGTGGTTTGTTGTCGCTCGGAAGTGAGATTTTGAGTTACAGAGACTCTGTGTGTGAGTGTCAGTGTTGCTGGTATATATTTGAGCGTTTTGGAGAGGAAGAAGAAGCTTGCGTTGGAAGCTTTACGAAGCAGAGGATCGAACCAAGCGGAAAGCGTTTTGTGTTTGAAATTGTAGCGTTTTGAGCAAGTTTGGTCGCGTTGGGAGTTTTTAGTGCGCTCTAAACTCTTGGTTTGGATATGGACCCTTGTAGTGTTATGGGCTTTGTTTCGGCCCAATCTAATTTAGATAGTTTCGACGAAGTTCTAAAGTTAAGAGAGATGTCTTAAGTTCGAATATCGTAAATGGCAAATTCAATATCAAATTAAGTTACCCATTATGTGGTTTAGTTGAATTTTCCATTCTCCTTAGATATACCGTTGTACTAAAAAAAAAAAAAAATTGTTAAGAGAGATGATTTTAACACAGAAAAAAAAAGGTGTGCGCGACTTATTTTCACTTGTTACTAGCAATTGGCACACACGCATTGCCCGTGCAATTAAATTTGGTTTTTAATTTTTTACGTTTTGTCACATCCACAAAACTACAACACAGTTTATAAAGGAAGAAAAAGATGTATGTTGTTGTAGCCTATTTTATCTGACAAAGGGAATAAGGCCGGTGGCAAGAAGAAGAAAAGAGAGAGATGTGTTTGTAGAATTGTAGGGGAATGTGTGTGTTGTTGTCTGTCCTACATTGTGCCTTTATTTATAGTAATAAAAGGAGAGAGGATATTCCTTCATCCCCAAGGAATACAAGATACAATAGGAAATGATAACTAGAATAAAATCTAATCTAGGATTTACACAATCACACTTAAACTAGGAATGTTTACAACACCCCCCCTTGAGTGTGTAAATACTCAAGGTAGATTTAGCATCATGCAGAAGTTGAGGAAGTCGACTCATCGGCACTGATTCTAAGGAACAACGTTTATTCTCAATAAGGGAGGAACTTGCATAAGTAAGTAAGTCTCACTAAAAAACCCTAAGGCTATTGCAAAAACCCAAGTAGGGACAAAATCCATAGTCTAAGGAAAAATGCATGAGAAATGCAAAAGTCAAAAGAAACGTCTAGATGACGTCATCAGGGATATGACCAGCCCAAGGTGGGTGCCTCGTTAAAACCTAGTTAGGTAGCAAAAACCCAGTGGAAAAAATGCTCCTAATTGTAAGGAAAAAGAGTACATTAAGATCAAGCAAGTATCTACAGGATAATCCCCCTGAGTTTGACATAATTCCAAAGAGAAATAGCAAAGTTACAACTCAGAAAGTTTATGTATACCAATTCCATGAACAAGCTTCTGAAACGTCGTCTTCGACAGTGATTTGGTGAAGAAGTCGGCCAGTTTGTCTTGTGAATGGATTTGCGTGACTTCAATCTTCTGATGCTTTTGTTATTGATGTGAAAAGAAAAACTTCGACACAATATGCTTGGTGTTGTCTCCTTTGATGTAACCCTTCTTGAGTTGTTCGATGCATGCTGCGTTGTCTTCAAAGATCGTCGTCGGGACATCAACGGCGGGATAAAGATCGCAGGAGCTTCGAATATGGCCCACTACCGCTCTCAACCAAAAGCATTCCCGAGTTGCTTCAGGTAAGGCGAGAATTTCAGCATGGTTAGACGAAGTGGCAACTAAGGTCTGTTTAGTTGACCTCCAAGATATTGCGGTGCCTCCAACGGTAAAGACATAACTCGTTTGAGATTGCGCCTTGTGCGGATCAGATAAGTATCAAGCGTCGGCATAACCAACAAGGCGAGAATCAACTCGAGGAGCATAGGGTGCGGCACTATTCAAGGAATCGTAGGGATAGAACAAGCCTAAATCGGTAGTACTCTTAAGGTAACGGAAGATGTCTTTCACGCCAGTCCAGTGTCTGCGTGTAAGTGCATTACTATATCTTGCCAAAAGATTAACATCGAAGGAGATGTTGGGTCTAGTGCATTGAGCTAAGTACAATAAAGCGCCTATCGCAAGTAGATAAGGAACTTCAGGCTCCAAAATCTCTTCATCATCCTCCTTCGGACAGAAGACATCTCGTTTTGCATCTAGCGATCGAACAACCATAAGAGTACTCGAAGGCTTCACTTTATCCTCATTAAAGCCGCGCAACACCTTCTGGGTGTAGTTCGATTGATGTACTAGGATTCTATCCGAACAATGCTCTATCTCGAGATTGAGATAGTATCGAGTCTTACCTAGATCTTTCATCTCAAATTCTGACTTCAGGTACGCGGCAGTTCTCGCGAGCTCTTCAGGAGTTCCGATGAGATTCATGTCATCGACATATATTGCAAAAATCACAAATCCGGAATGTGACTTCTTAATGAACACACAAGGGCATAGTTCTTTGTTCACATATCCCTGACTAGTCAAATACTCACTCAAACGGTTATACCACATTCTTCCAAATTGTTTCAAACCGTAGAGTGAACGCCTCAGCCGAATTGAGAGCGTGTTCCGGGGTTTGGAAATATTTGAACCAGTCAATGTAAGTCTTTCGGGAACTTTCATATAGATTTCCGTATCAAGATCCTCATAGAGATACGTGGTTACTATGTCCATCAGCTGCATATCCAGTTTTTCAGAAACTACCAAACTAATAAGGTAACGCAAAGTAATCACATCCATAACGGGTGAATAAGTTTCATCATAGTCAATCCCGGGGCGTTGTGAGAAGCCTTATGCAATAAGACGAGCTTTGTAACGCACAATTTCGTTCTTCTCATTACGCTTCCGAAAGAAAACCCACTTGTAGCCAACGGGCTTCACATGTGGAGGAGTAGGAGCTACAGGTCCAAACACCTTACGTTTCGCAAGTGAATCGAGTTCGACTTGGATTGCTTGTTTCCAGTTTGACCAATCAGTTCTATGTCGACATTCATTAACGGAACGCGATTCAATGTCATCGCTCAACATGATCTCAGTAGTTACTACAAATGCTAAAGCATCATCGACAATCATCTCATTTCTACGCCACACATCATCTAAGCTAGCATAATAGACCGAAATCTCACGATTCTCGGGAGGAGGATTCGTCTCTTCAAGGACGCTTCCATAATCTAGAATTTTCTCATGAGTTGGGTAGAATGAGTAAGCGATAGTCAGATTCATAGTAGGCACTTCAGGATCTTGTGCTGTGGTTTTCCTCTTTCGGGGGTGTGAATCCTTTGAACCAAATGGTCTGCCACGCTTTTGTGTAGAGGCAGATGATTGGCTAGCCGCTAATGTACGTGGATCACCAGTATTGGCGTCCTGGGCTTCTAGGAGGGCAGTCCGTCATACATTTGGTACATCAATCTTTGCAGGCGTATTCGCAGCTGGAATGTGTGATATTGTCACGTATGCTAGATCAGTGAAAGCATCTGGCATGCTCTGAAGATCTAATATGCGCTGCACTTCAGTTTCAGACTGAGCAGTGCGGAGATCCAAATGAGACAAGGTGGGAGTCGTCCACGATAATTCGTATCATTCATAAGGAACGTTGTTGTTCTTATCTCCCCCTAAAGACGGGAAGACTGTCTCATAGAAGTGACAATCTGCAAAACGAGTGGTATACAGATCGCTTGTCAAAGGTTCTAAGTAACGAATAATCGAAGTAGAATCATATCCGACATAGATTCCCATCCTTCGCTGAGGCCCCATTTTTGTACGTAAGGGTGGTAAGATCGACATATATACCGCACAACCAAAAAACGCACATATGCGATATGTCAGGTTCGTATCTGGTAACCAACTGAAGGGCACTAAATGGTTATGTCGCAGCAAGCCTCAGGCGGACCAACTTTGCTGCGTGCAATATTGCATGGCCCCAAGCAGTGATCGGGAGCTTGGTACGTATGACCAATGATCGAGCAATCATTTGTAAGCGCTTAATGAAAGCCTCTGCCAAGCCATTATGGGTGTGAACATGGGGTACAAGATGTTCAACTTCAACCCTAACCGACATGCAATAGTCATCAAAAGTTTTAGATGTGAATTCTCCAGCATTATCCAATCAAATAGATTTGATCAGATGATCAAGGTGGTGAGCCCTGAGCTTGATAGCTTGAGCCAACAGTTTGGAGAATGCAGCGTTTTTTGTGGACAACAAGCACATGTGTGACCAACGTGTGGAAGCGTCAACCAAAACCATAAAATATCTAAATGGTCCGTAAGGAAGGTGAATCGGTCCACAAATGTCCCCCTGAATCCGTTGTAGAAAAATGGGAGGATTCGAACGAATCTTGTCATAAGAAGGCTTAGTAAGAAGCTTTTCCATCAAACATGTTTGACATGCGATTCCTTGGATCGAACCTAAACTTCGGGTTAGTGGATGCTCGTGTGATGATTTGAGGATACGGCGCTTCGCTATTCGTCCAGGGTGTCCCAAACGGTTATGTCAAAGTATAATTTCGTGCGCGGTCCCAGTAGTAGGGCCTGCCACAGTGGCATTCTATGGGGTGTATGGTTGTAGTATACAGACCACTCGGGATACGCTCCATCTTCTCTAGAATACGCTTATGGCCATATTCGTAGGAAGTTATTCACAGAAATTCAACTCCGTTTTCTACGTGGGTTTCAGCGTGGTAATTGTTATCTCTAATATCCTTGAAACTTAATAACGTTTTTCCGGAACGTGGAGAATATAGTGCCCCAGCAATGGTCAAAATTGTACCATTGGACAACATTATACGTGCCTTACAGTATCCTTTTATAAGGTTGGATGGGCCTGAGAGGGTTGTCAGAGGTGCATTCTTAGGTATGAAGTTAGTGAAATTGGTGCGTTCACGCAAAACTGTGTGCGTGGTTGCACTATCTACCAGACAACTAACTTTCCTACTAGTCATACCTAGAATGAAAAATTAATTTGAATCGGTCACATGCATAAAAATTTATAAAAACAAATATCAATTCAAAATAATTTCATTTATTCAAGGATTAAATACTTAATATCCAAAAACAAATCACCAACTAAGAATCCAAAACATAAAGGAAAATTGTTCAAACATCAACCAAAAACAAGGGGGGGTTAGGCCATTAGGTGGAATTCGGCCCCAATTGTCTTATTTCAACTAAAAAAGATAAGTCTATGTCTAAGATTCTAATCTTCCATAGGGGTGGTATCCTCCTAAAAGTCAGAGACCTCATCTTTGTATTCTCCAATTCGTCCACTTGCATGAAGTTTGATTCAAACTTCTTACGACGAGAATGATATTCATCTACAACCTTCTTGGGAGCACGGCAAACATAGGACCCATGGTTATTTGAACCACAGTGATAGCACATATCCGCATCCATGGTTTCAGGTGCTTTGCCTTTATTCTTGAAGTTCGGGGCATTGGGAGCGAGGTTTAGGCGCTTTGGGCTTTGTTTCCTCCCTTGGATGTGCCTTGACTGTATTGACCTTGGTGAGATGGCTTCTGGCCGCCCCTACCATGCCTCTTTTGGTGTTTTGGGCGTTGGTTAGTGCTATAGTGTGCTTCAGGCACAACAGTCGCCTCAGTAGGTCTAGCTTAATGATTTTTCATCAACAGCTGGTTCTAGGGCTGGGCAAACGGGTCCTGGACCCGCGGGTCGGGGCGGGTAATACGGGTACGGGGCGGTTCTTAATCTTGTAAAAACATATCGGGGCGGGTCGGGCCGGGTAATTGAAGTTTTCGATTCGGGCCGGTTCCAAAAGTATAGGAACCGCGGGTACCCGGACCGGCCCGTTTGTGTTACAATGGACGGACGAGATTTAAGATATCATATCTCCATCCAATCTTAACCGTCAGTTTCAACTCCCTAGCCCTAATTCCACCTCCCTAGTCCCGAGTTCCAGAAACACCTCGAATTCTCAGACTCTCCCTCGACTCCCTCTCCCTATCCCTTCCTTCGACTCTCATACTCTCGCTCACAGTGCTCACCACCACCGTCGCGACCACCATCACTCACCAACTCCGCCGTCGCGACCACCATCACTCACCCAATCACCACCGTCGAGCTCCAACTCTCAGACTCTCACAACGCTGTCGCAACCAACACAACGGCACCACCTCCGCCGTCGCAACCACCATCATCACCCCATCACCACCGACACTGCTACTAGTACCAGTACCTACCAACCATCATCCCTCTAAAATTTAGGTAATTTTGAATTAGGTTTTATTATTAATTTGAATTTCTGGTATAGGGATTTTTAGGGGTTTTAAGTTAGACTGCCTAAGATTGATGATTGAGCTGTAAAAATGTTTCAGGATCTAGAATATGAACTGAGAGAAGTAGAATTTGTAGATTGATGATTGAGCTGTGAAAAATATTCCTCTTTTGATTTTTTTCAGAAAGAGAGGAAATGTGCATGTCATGTTAATCTTAATCTATCCTCTTTCGGTTTTGTTCGTGATTTTAATATATTAAGAAATTGCTGGATGCAGTTATTGGAAAAGAGAAAGCTTTAAGCATAACCTCTGCAGTGCAAAAATATGGCAACCTCATCGGTTTCGGTATGCTCTAAAGCTTATTTGTTTTAGATCCTTTTTATTATGTTTCGAATGTGCAAAGTTATGAATGATTCAACGTACTCCCATAAATATTGAGGTAGTGTTGTATAAGAAGATTATAGCAAATCCATTAAGCTTGAATTCTGGTATTAGATAGTGACATTTCAGTGTATTTTGGTTTTCAGTTGAACGATTTTCGCTTGGAGTGAGAAATCCAACGACTTTTCTAGCGGAGACCTTGGTTAGTCTGATATAATTCATTGTACTTTTTGTTGGTATTTGCTTGGATTGACTTGGGAATGACAATTTAGGAGTGTGTACAAAATGAAAAATATACCTGTAAGTCTGCGCATAACACATAAAAACAAAATATGAAAGAATGATGATAGTCACAAAACCAGTAAAGTTATTCTTCTGCCTTCTTAATTTGCCTTTTTTTTTTATTCTCTCAATTTTCTCTCTTCTTAATTTGTGAGACATCAACTGTATCAAGAGTATTATGTTTTTAAGGACAAAGACTAATAAGTTGATTGTCAAAGATAAGAGTTCCGGAAGCCCTTTTCAGTGAAAGTTTGACAATTACCTGGTACTTTATCTTGTACAATCTAGCAGCTGATGCATGAGAATGAGATAGCATGATATTATGAGCCGCCATGTACGGCTTGGTTGAGGAGTTAGCTCTAGAACATTAGGCTCATTCATTGTAGTCCAATGCAAAACTCTATCCTCAAAATTTTTGAAGCGCGCATCTACAGATGCAGTGAAGTCTTTTCTGCATCCACAAAAGTGTTCCATCATGATCATCCCAAATCCCTTTTTTTGCATGTCTCATTTGAACGTCTTGGTTGAAACAAACAACTTAATTAATTATGAACATAAAGAATTGTAGATCACTATAGCTACTAAATTATTAACACTAAGTGATATTTTCTTTCTTTAATAGTATAGGCAGGGAACTGTAGAAACATAATTTAGATAAACTGTTACAATGGCTGATCAGTTCATCAATAAGATTGTTGTAATATTTTACATCCTTTGGATTGACAGGTCCTGTTCCATCTGAGAGAAACAAACCGATTATTGTTTAAGTGTGAAAGCTGATGCATGAGAAACAAACCGATTATTTTTACCTAAGTGAGAAATCTTAACAAATGTTTGTTTGTTTATAGTTATTAACAAATGTTTGTTTGCAAGAATTTCTTCATGCAAATGTTTGTTTGTTTGTTCCTTTCTTCGCAGTCAGATTTCCAGCATGTTTGTTGTTTATTTACTTGGTTCACTTGGTTTAGGTGGTTTTTAACAAGAAGGAGTTCCTTCCAGTGGCAGAGGCTCTCTCTTTTCTTAAAACTAGGTGCAACTAGGTATGTTAACTTGTATGATTGTATCTCTTAAAGTTAATTTCCTACAGTACAAGATAATTTCCTTGTATCTCTAATCTAGAATGTTGTCACTAAATAATTATCATATTACATAATAGGTATAACGCTAAGTCAATAACCCAAATTAGATTCTTGTATGGCTTTCTGTATTTTATAAAGACACAAACTAGATTCTTTTCTCTAGCATTTCCTAAGTACTTCAATAACCCAAATTAATAATGAATTTCGAACTACAGTAGGTGTATTAATTCAGATGCAACCTTAACCCAAGATCGGATCATGGCTAGCTGTCAACAGACTCAAAACCTGAATAATTAAATAGAATTGGTCTCCACATTATTAAAAAGAAAATTTAAAAAACTTTTTCCTTCCTCTTTTTATGGAAAAATATTTTATGTGGTATGATATTCAGATATTGTTATCTGCACATGAATTATAAGTGGTTGGTTGTGATTATATTTGTTGAACAGTTAGTAACCTTCAATTGTCACGCTAAGTCAAAATGTATTTGGTTGTCCAAACTGATTAGTATAATAACATGATGATACTTCTCAGCCTTTTTGGTCTTTTGTCGGTCAACAATCTGTGTGTTGTGTGTTCACTCTGTTTAATTGTGCCACTGCTGCTGCCTGCTTGTCTTTCCCATCCCAGAGGGTAATTATTTGCTTTGAACCAATCAGAAAGCAACAAAGAAATTGTTATTTTATTTACATGGCGATTATGCTTTTTTGGGTTTAAATTATGTATAATGTGTATATAGGCAATTTCTTTGCTGTTGTATCAAGGCAATGATGAATATTTCGAAATATCTTTATTTGATTAATGAATATAGTTCCATTATTTAAATTTTACAGATTTTTACATAATGTCTCAATCTCAAAGTCAAAGTACCCCTAGCAGTACTAATGTAGCATCATCTACGGCTACATCACCATGTCCTTCACAACCAACACAAGCACCCACACAATTATCAAACCCATCAATGCCTCCCCCAAACCCCTCATCCTCCAGAAAAAGAAAAGCACCACCTATTCCAAAGACAAAACAACCAACTATAATAGCTTCACTAGAGAGATCTTCTTCTGAGAGATCTTGGGTTTGGGATCATGTCACTAAGTGTACCGTCTCAGAAATACAAGAAGTAGAAAAGGATGGAAAGAAAGAGAAGGCGGAGGTACAAGTATTGAAGGCTAAGTGTAACCATTGTAACGCCCTTTTTGCATGTGATACTAGTGGGGGTGGAACTAGTACTTACATTAAACATATCAATAAACATTGCAAGTCATATAAACCAACCGATGAGTTGCAAAAGGTTCTAGGCAGTTCTGGACCTTCTAGGGATGAGGATGTCAAAAACATGCTTGTTGCTAAAGGGTGGAGCCAAGAAGAAAGTGTGGAAGGTATTATTGAGTTTATTGTGATCGAGGAGGTACCTTTTAGTATTGTGGAGAGTGAAGGGTTTAGGCGGATGATGTGCAAAGTCCAGCCTAGATTGCATGTTCCATCTCGGAGAACTATCATGAGGGAGTTATTTAATACGTATGATAGCATGAAAGATCAGTTAAAAAAGGAGATACGCGATCATAGAGTGAGCTTGACTACTGATACATGGACAAGTGTACAAAATTTGAACTACATGGTGCTAACTGCTCATTTTGTGGATGATGATTGGAATATGCACAAAAGGATTCTAAACTTTTGTTTGATTTCAAGTCATGAAGGCAAAGAAATAGGGAAGATGATTGAGCAATGTTTGGTTGAGTGGGGGATTGAAAAGGTAATGTGTATCTCAGTTGACAATGCATCGGCTAATAAGGTGGCAATTGAGTATGTTGTTCGTAAAATGCAGAAATGGCCTAATAGTAAAATGATTATGAATGGCAAGTTTATGCATGTGAGGTGCTTAGCTCATATTATCAACTTGGTAGTGAAACATGGGTTGAAAAGATTAGATACAAGTGTGGATGCTCTTACAAATGCCGTGCGGTTTGTGAGATCAAGTCCTCGAAGGTTAAGTTATTTCAAGAAATGTGTGGAGAATGAGAAGTTGGATAGTAGGGGTCTAGTTGTTATGGATGTGCCTACTAGGTGGAATAGCACATACATGATGCTAGAATCTTGCTTGAAGTTTAAAAAAGCATTTGAAAGGATGACCGAAGATGATGAAGCCAATATATACACCACCTATTTCAGTGAAAAGGTGCTTAATGATGAAGGAGAAGAAGTGGCGGGTAAAGGGAGGGTTGGTCCACCTAAGGAGGAAGATTGGGATAGTGCAGAAGTGTTTGTGGAATTTTTGAAGGTCTTCTATCTTATAACTTTGAAAGTTAGTGCAAGTAAGTATCCCACATCTAATACAGCTGTTCATGATGTCATTGCTGTGGAAAACGAGATTGAAAAGCTTTTTTTGCCTAAATATATGCAAACTGGAAGAACTGTAGAGTTGGTGCTACGTGATATGGCATTCAACATGAGAGCCAAATATCGAAAATATTTTGGTTCAATTGAGTCCCTTAATCAAATATTTGTAGTTGCCCTTGTCTTAGACCCAAGGTTGAAATTGAGGCACTACATGCACTTGTGTAGAAAGCAATTACAACTTCCTGAAGAAGAGATTGAACAGAAAAGTAATCAAGTGAAGACATTGTTGAAGGCGATGTGTGATGAATATGTTTACCATGCTTTCGGTTCACAAACACAACAAAATGGTAGAGAAGATTTAGTTCTTGACACTTCTTCTTCAAGGGTAAAACAATCATCTTCTAGTATGCCAACAGAAAATCCAATGATATTTAGTCAAATCATGGATGATTGGGAGAAGGAACTAGAAGACACCGAGGATATTGCGCTTGCATATGAGGTGGATAGGTATCTCCTTGACACTGTAGAGAAAGTACCACATGGTTCACAATTTGACGTTCTGAAATGGTGGAAGTTGAAAGGGAGGAGCACATATCCCACACTTGCTTTGATAGCGAAAGATGTCTTGCCAATTCAAGTGTCAACAGTTGCCAGTGAGAGTGCATTTAGTGGAGGAAAGAGAGTAATTGACCCTTGTAGATCATGTCTCCTTCCTCAAACAGTGGAGTCATTGATGTGCCTCCAAAACTGGATGAGAAGTGAACCAATTGGCAGCATTGAGTATGAAGCAAGTCCTGCGAAGCTTGAATTTTATCAAGAGTGTGAAGAGGGTAATTATTTTGTTTTTTATAGTTTGGTTTATAACTTTATATTAATTGGTTTACAATTAACGTTTGTTCGTTGTTGTAGAATATAAAAGAAAAAGAGCAAATACTATATCTACAAGTTCAACCATCTCATCAAGTGTTCCTGAAGTTGAAGCTCCTCAAATAACTCGAACGAATAAAGGAAAAGGAATTGCGGTAATATTTTAAACTCAAATGAATAAACTTTAAATTTCAATGAGGATAATATGATGTTGGACTTTAAAAATGTCATGTTTATATTCTATTTTTGCTTACAGATTCAATGAGGATTGTTGTTGGAACTTGGGCGTTGGATGTGATTTTGGATGTTAATTTGAAATTTATTGCGGATGTCATGTTTATGTTGTGTTGGATTATTTGATTATTGGAATTTGGATGTCTTGGACTTTCGGATATTTTGTATGTTGATTTGATTTTTAGATGTTGGACGATGTAATATTGTTATTTTGGATGTATTGTTAATCTATGAACTTGGATGTTGGACTTTGTATTTAGATTGGATGTGAATAACGGTGAGTTTGTGCAAAATTTGCATAAATGCAGTCTGTGACTGCAGTTGCAATATGTGCAAATCTGTGCAGTTTGCAATCTGTGCAATTCTGTGCAGTGCAGTTTGCAATCTGTGCAAAATTCAAATCTGTGCAGTTTGCAATCTGTGCAGTGCAGTTTGCACAGATTGCAATCTGTGCAGTGCAGCTTGCAATCTGTACAACTACAATTTTTTTTTTTTTTTTTTCAAACAACCCAAAAAAAAAAAAAAAAAAAAAAGGACCCGCGGACCCGGCCCGAATTGGCCCGTTTCAAGTGGGCCGGGTAATGTCCGGTTCCTATATTAGAAAATGTAATCTCCGGCTCGGCCCGGCCCGTTTCATTTGAACCTAGGTCCGGTCCGGTCCCTTCAAAATTGGGCCCGGCCCGGCCCGTGCCCAGCCCTAGCTGGTTCTGCTTTTCAGCAAGAAGTAAAATAGAGATCAAATCCGAGAACTTAGTGAACTTCTGAGCTCTATATTATTGTTGCAGGACAATATTAGAAGTAGAGAAGGTCGAATAGGTCTTCTCCAGGAGATCCTCTGTAGTCAAAGTTTCATTGCAAAACTTGAGAAGTGATCGGATTCGACAAACTTCAGAATTATATTCATTCACAGACTTAAAGTCTTGGAAGCGCAAGTGCTGCCAGTCCTGTCTTGCTTCAGGCAAGAATATGTCCTTTTGGTGATCAAAGCGATCAGCTAAAGCGACCCATAATGCACTTGGATCCTCCTCAGCAAGATATTTAGTTTGCAAAGAGTCATGGATATGTCTTCGGAGGAAGATCATAGTAGTGGCTTTTTCAGCTTCGCCAACAGGCTCGTATGTTGCTTTTTCAATAGCAAGACGCAAATTCTTTGTAGCGAGGTGGAGCTTCACATCTTGGACCCATTTGAGGTAGTTTCTTCCAGAGACCTCCAAAGTGGTGAAGTCGAGTTTGTTCAAATTTGACATGTTCCTATCAAAAAAGAGATGGACAAGATGTGGTTAGTGTAATGGAGAAGAATCAATCAATTCACGTAGGAGTAGAACTGTTGACCCTAAAAACTACCAAGCCTACGTGGCGCACAGGCCGAGTAACTAATAAGCTAACTACGTCATTCGGTTGTGTGCGGGACGTGCCAACTCGTCGGCCGAGCTTAGCCGAGGAGTAAAATTTGCTGATGTTGCGTTGAGCACGCGGCTGACTTCTGCGTCTTGGGATTGCGGCCGAGGAAGGAACTTGACTTGGCTCTTGGATTCTAAAGCCTGAAGACAAGGCTACTAAATATGCGAAGTTCACAAATCGTTGTCGTCAGATTCGGTCACAGTGATGGTATTCGTCAGAGTAAACTCACGCCGAATTGACACTAAAGTGTAAGGGCACAAATACTCAAAGCGGACGTACGTCTTGATGGTGAATGTGGTTCGACCGTCAGAATGCCAAACTCTAAAGCCCACTTGTGAGTATCCAATCATACGATAACTCGGCGTTCAATGTGCAGAGCCCTAATAAACTGTAACATTTCACTTCGCCGAGAAGGCTGATGAGATGACCTTTGCCAATAAGGATTCAAAAATCCTTCTCGACCAAGACTTGGATAGGTAACCAGTCGGCCCATTCACAGTGCTGTTTATCCAAACTGAAGGTGCTTCGCTGTTGGCTGATTATACTGCGATAGTGCTGTTTATCCAAACTGAAGATACCACCGGTTGCCTTCATAGTGCTGTTTATCTAAACTGAAGATGTGTTGGCGAAAAGGAAAACAAAAATCTCAAGTTTGTTGAGAGGTTTCCCGTAGAGCGAAGGTTTGCGCAGGGCAGATTTGTGTGTTCAGTTGGAGGGGCTTTAAACGATGCCACTGCTTCTGTATTTATAGGAGCAGATGTCTCTTCAATGAAGTTCAAATCATACTCGAATTAGGATTCCTTATTCTGACCCGTCCATATCTCGACCAATCCCACTTCTATCAGGACTTTGAACCTAGTCTCCTATCAAGTCGCATTCATTTCCAGGTTGTCAGCCTCTTTATCCTGCCGAGACTCCTTATTGTACCAGGATTCGACCTTCTTGCCTTTATCCAAATCACTACTCATTCCAATAGGACTCAGCCAACCTGACTTGGCGGCCTATGGCGACTGGACCTGGCCGATCTCGGCCCATGGACTAAATAACCCACAAGCCTCCAAATAGAACCTTCTGGGCCGAGAACAATTCTAATTCGGCCCAAACCAATATTTTGGGCCTAAACATTGCCCCCTCGCTTCTGAGGTCTTCGGCCTAGAGAACTACCAGCCGAGCCCTGACCTTGAAGAAGCAAATCTTTTCCTTCATAATCCAAATCCTCGATTTCCAAGGCGCATTTATGAAACACGATTGCACGACTTTCTTTCTGCCAACCATACCACTACGTGGCGTCTTCTGCCATAACTGCCCCTAGTAATGATGTCTGAAGTGTGGGGTTCACTGAACCGTCGAATCTCTTACTAAGTGCAATCATCGCACCTCGATCCATGAATTTTTAAATAACCTGGCGATCGTGCGAGCACCGAAACGTCTTTTCCCATAAAACTCGCTGCCATACGTAATCGTGCATCCTCAAAATACAAAAACCTCGGTCTCTTCACCTGGATTCTCCGGATATTCATAATGATTAAAGACCTTTCGACTAATTTCCCTTTTATTTTGAACTCTGGACCGATTTATCTTCCTCCAAGGACCCTATAAATATCAGAATTCTTTCATTTGCACCTTTACGCTTTCTAATTTTCTGAAGTCCAACCCTTGCTCTTACTCCCAGAACAACCCAGAGAATCCTTTCTCCCCCAGATTTCTATTCTCAAACCCCAAACCAGAAAACCTTTTTTCCAGAAGCCTTCCAAACATTAGCGATAGCTTCCGTCACTTCCCAGCTTTCCAAGGAATGCAAGAAATGCGAGAAGATCGTCGACCACTGCGCCATCAAAACCATTCGCTTCGAATGCGACATGAACACCCCCCATCAGATCCTCGGTCCTCTTTTCAAAGCGGCCGTGCCATCCCCGATCATTGAAATTTTCAAAGCCGAGTGCCTGAAACACCTATTGCAAGGCTTCGAGTAGTCAAAATGGAGTTCGGCCAAACCTCAAGGCTCTTGGCCCTCTACCACTGCAACCTGGGTAGCCTGGGTTGAGTGAATGAAGAAGGTTTTCGGTGAGCAGTGGAAAACATTCGGCATCTACGATGCCATTTGCCTTTCATCACTGGAGATAGCTATGGATAAGAAGCTTCTCATAGCCGCCACAAGCCTCTGGTGCTCGGCTACCAACACCCCGGTTCTACCTCTCGGCCCCGTCAGTCCCACCATTCTCGACGTCACGGCCCTTCTGGGGACTTCCTCATCTGGCATTCCAATCGATGCTGCCCTCTCTGGGTATCCATCAAGCCTCGACCTGAAAGCGCTTTTCGACAAGCGGGCCCTCGAGATACTAAGTGGCGAAGGTGAAACACATTCGAATGAAGAGGTTTAGAAACTTCACAAGAATTTCTTCAACTACAACACGCTCTACCTTCATTTCGCCGGCTGAGGGGACGAGGATCTGCGAGAAGGAGAACACAAGGCTTTTCTCTTCTATTGGTACAACAAATACATCTGTTGTACCAAGTCGAACAAATGTCTGGTCGAGAACATGCCAGTGGCCGAAGCTCTGGCTAGCGGCCACACCTTGGCTCTTAGCCCGATGATCCTCGCTCACCTTCTCCGCTGTTTGGCCGAGATGACCTTTCACAAGGTCAACTCGTATTAGAGCGGCCCTCTCTGGGTCTTCCAACTCTGGCTGTAGGTCTACTTTCTCCCTATTCGGCCAGAAATCACCAACTTCTTGCCCACCGAGGCGCTTGGTCCTCAACTGGCTTCTCGACTAGCGTCGTCGCACAAGGCTGGGGAAGTATTTAAATACTTATTCACCCTTGATGCTTTCTCTAACGATGAATTTTTGATCTGCCGTCGTCGGGAATATCCTTCGTCGGTCAGGCTCCCCTCGTCAACGTGTAGCATGGAGGAAGACGCCGATCTCCGTCAATACTGGGGGTCGTTCGTGCTCGCCCGTGACCTTCCTCTTGGCTGTGACGCCTACCGAGCAAGCTGGGAGGTCTACCGTCCAAACTTCACCGCCCGGCAACTCGGTTACCTCCAAGGCTGCCCGGTCCCCCTTCTCACTTCGAGCACTCTTTTGAGCCGAGGACGCCTCTCTGGTTCTTCAAAAAAGGAATGCAAAGACGTAAAGATGGAGTTTCAAGAACGGTGCCAGAAGCTTCGCCTTCGACCGGTTGTCCGTGAATCTCTCAGCACCGATACCTTCGGCGACTGGTGGGAAGAATGCACCCAACATTTCTTTGGCACACCAGTTGAAGATATCATCAGCAGAATCTTCGGCGACCGCCCAAACAAGACCCCTGTTCTCTCGCCTAAAGAAGCGGCCCAAGGTATACAGTTATTTTTACTTTGCTTATGAGAGAAAAATCGTCATAATTTTACTGACTCGCTCATTTTTTCCAGGCAGCCGAATGCTAAAGAAGGTAGAGGTGGTGGCCGCTGTTGCGGCCAAGAAGAAATCGATTCCCTCATCCTCCAGGCCAAGTAAACGACCTCGACAGGAGACCGAGACAGCAACTGTGGCCCCTCGACCCTCCAAACATGTCAAGAAACTGGCAAAGAAAGGGGACCGGGAAATTCATATCGTTTCTAGCCAAACGATAGGATCAGCCACAGCTGACGTCTCTCCCTCCATCGGCACAAAAGCGATCATACGGCAGGCCCAAACTGGCCAAGCACCTGAGGCTCGATCCGTGCCTCAAGTCACGGTTGAGCCGACGGCTGCCCTGCTAGCTGAAGACACGGCACCTCTGGCCCCGGCCGAATCGGCTGCTTCTCCGCCGATTGAGAGAACGACCACTTCTGAACCGGTCGTGGCCCATGTCTTGGAAAAGGTGACCGCAGCGACGAGAATAACTTCTTCCAAGGCACCACGACAATCGGCAATCATCATGGAGGTATAATGGTGCGGTTGTTAATTCCTTCTTTCTCAAACAACTTCGAACAATTTTAACCTCTATTTCAGGATGATGAGAGCGACAACAACCCCAACAGCCCTCCTTCGATGGTCGAAGCAGCCGGCCGAGTCGACCCATCTGCAATAGCCGAAACGGTCGGTCAGGTTGATCCTCCCGCGATCGCTCATGGGAAAGGCCTTGCCGCCGAGCCTGAAGCAACGGCGAAAATGCCGATCCACCCGTAGGATCAAGACCTCGGCATCCCTCATCGGGAAGTCACCTCCGCCTACGTAAGCACCCTTCTTATTGTTCTTTTTAATCAATCTTCTGCCTTAGAATGCTAAAACAAAAAATATTAAATGTCAGGTGCCCGCGTTCTCTTTTCACCAAAATTTTTATGCGCCGAATGTCGTTATTTATATATTTTGGCCACCTCAGTGGCCGTCAAATGTAGATAACCTTCATCGGCCGCGTGGATTGAGAAGTAGTCTAAAATACTGGGCTCGGCCATTGAGCTCTCTGGGTTCATGCAACGATCCAGCAGACATGGCCGAAGTCTCTTCTCGGCAGGTCTAAAATTTTCCTCTTGCTTATTGTCTGATGATTCAACATATTCTAACCATTCTTTTTCGTGCAGCCTTTGTGGGAGGTCGAACTCGATGCCCTCCTCTTAGCTGCGTCGAGAATTCCTGGTCCTTCGGCGGCCACGACTGGGTCCTCGGCTGACTCCTCTACTCTTGTCAAGCTACAAGAACTTCTGTCACTTTCGGCCTCCCAAATTCTCGAACGCAAAGGCCTCGACTCCGTCGGCGAATGTCTCAATGACCTCGCTGTTAATAGTCAGTTGAGCCCTGAAACTATTACCCGGATATCTTTGACCTTGGAGCAGACTCGAGAATTTTTTGGTATTTTCAAGAAAGCTCTTCGGGCCGAAGATGACTTGAAGGCTGCGTCGGGCGTTCTCGAAGCTCTCCGCCCAAAAGTTGAAGCCATGAAAGCAAAGAAAGATGCTCTGGCCGACCTGGATCGTCAGATCGTCGAACTTCAAAATCGGAGATCGGCCGTGGCTTCTGAACTTGCGAAGGACTTCGAGTTGGGTGGCAAATCCTGCCTAACCGATTATGCGGCTAGCATGAAGCGGGTCGAACGGCTTAAAATGGATAAGAGGATTCGTCAAGCCAAGGTCACAATGGGCGAAGTGAGGTGGCTGGAGCTGAAGGCCGTGCTTGAAACTTTTCTTCCTCCGTCACCCTAGATTTACTTATGCATGACTGACCGGCTCAAGTTGTACTTTTTTGACAATCTTTAATAAGATGAAACTTTTATTCCCGCATTTCCCAAGTAGTCAGATAGTATTTCTTTAAAAACTTCCCATTGATTGGTAACTTGTGAACTGCGCCGGTTCGATCTTTAAGGTGATATGTCCCCTTACCGAGGACTTTATGAACGATGAACGGTCCTTCCCAATTCGACGACCATTTGCCGAACCTAGGATCTTTAATTCCCATAGGCAACATAGTTTGCCAAACCAAATCTCCTTCACCGAATGTTTTATGTCTAACCCGTTGGTTATAAGCTCGTTCGGCAATCTTTTTCTGCGCTACCAATAAATTATATGCATCAAGCCGCGCTTCTTCCAAATCTTCTAACTCTTGCCTCATAGACTAACCATTTTTGGCGCTGAACAAACTACTTTGCTCGATTATTCGCAACGAATTTATGCTCAATTGGACTGGTAGCATTGCGTCGTGTCCGTAGGTTAGTGCGTACGGGGTTATCCCAGTCGTCATCCAGAGCGATGTTCGATATGCCCATAAAGCCTCATTCAACTTCAAATGCCACATGCCAGGCCTTTCCCCTATTATTTTCTCAAGGATACCGATCATCACCTTATTACTTGCTTCGGCCTGTCCGTTTGCCTGTGGATAGTACGGCGTGGACTGTTCAAGCCGAATTTTTAGATTCGCCGCGTACTCTTTAAACCTCTCGACTGTAAAGATCGTGCCATTGTCAGTTATGATTGTTTCTGGTACCCTGAATCTGGTCACGATGTGTTCCTCCACAAAGTCACAAACCTTTTTAGACGTTAATTCGGCATACGATTTCGCTTCGACCCACTTGGAAAAGTAATCGGTCTCCACAAGTATCCATGCATGCATGGCAGCCCCAGAGGACGGCGTGATTTTGCCAATTACGTCCATAGCCCATCCTCTAAATGGCCACGGTTTAGTGACCGAGTGTAGTGATTCGGCCGGGACTCTTTGTATAGGACCATGAATTTGGCATTGCACACATCCCCGTGCGAACTCAATGCAATCTTTTAATATACTTGGCCAAAAATAACCATGCGTCGAAGCAACAATTGCATTTTCTGGCCCGACTGATGAGATCCACACATTCCTTCATGAACTTCTATGATTGCTCAAGCAACCTCTTGGGGGCCGAGACATAACAATAGTAGTTCATCTTCGTATTTTCGGTATAATTCATTTTGATACATGACATAATTCGTGGTGTGAACCCTTGTCTTGCGGTCGTGTTTGCTATTAGGATTATCGAGATACCGCATAATGGGCTTTCTCCAATCATCTGGCGTTGCCTCAACTGCGCAAACATTTATAGGGTCTTGTCAGTTTAACGACGAAGGTAATGACATGACTCTTCTGCGTATCACGTTATCCCGTCGGGGGACTTGCTGATTAACCAAGGCCAGGTATGGTCGTTGTAACACAGGTACTTCCCGGCCTAGCTTGCCCCCTAGGAGTTGTGCTTCGGAAGCGATTTGGGCCAGTTCATCTGCGTCGGTATTATGGACCTGGGAAATGTGCTCAAATGTAATGCCGTTGAAGGACTCGGCCAAATAGCTGGCAACCATGTGGTAGGGTGCCAGAGTACAACTTATGAATCGAAAAGAACCATTGAGTTAGTTAATCATCAGTTCGGAATCACCGAGGATGAGGACACGGGCCGCTCGTAAGTCATGGAGGACATGAAAGCCGATGACAAGAGCTTCATATTCGGCCTGATTATTCGTACATTCGAAATCGAGCCGGAGAGAAAAATACCATCGGCAGTGGCTAGGCGATTGAATGACGATGCCAACACCAGCCGAGGCTGAGGTACTAGAGCCATCAAAGTACATGGTCTAGTAGTTATCGCGTGCTTCAACCATACCGATTTCGACGTCATTGCACCCGGCATCATACGGGGAGGGATGTTGGGCCAAAAAATCGACTAAAGCTTAGCCTTTAATGGCTTTCTGAGGCACGTACTGCAAACTGAACTCTGATAATGCCGTTGTCCATTTCCTGATTTGGCATTTTACTATAGGCAGCGTTACCATGTAACGGATGACATCGGTTTGGGCGATGACTTGCGTGACTGATGGAAGCATGTAATGGTGAAGTTTTGTGGTGGCGAAAAACAAAGCCAAGCAAAGTTTCTCGACAGGTGAATAATTGATCTCAGGTGCATTCAGACCCCGACTGACCTAAAAGATAGCTTGTTCGTGGCCGGCATCGTTGTCTTGCGTGAGGAGGTAGCCAATAGACTCTTAGGCCGCTGAAATATACAACTTTAGAGGCTTACCGCGCCGAGGTGGTACGAGAACCGGTGGCGTGGTAAGTGAAACCTTGATCTGTGTAAAAGCCACTTGATGCTCTTCGCCCCACTCAAACTGATCCGAGTCCTTCAATTTCAAAAGCGTAGAGAACGCCTTCTTTTTTCCCGCCGAATTAGATATAAAACGGCGGAGAAAATTTATCTTGCTGAGCAAGGACTGCAATTGTTTCTTTGTCGTTGGGGGTGGCACAGCGATGATTGCGCGTTCCTTGTTTTCGTCCACCTCAATTCCTCGATGATGCACAAGGAATCCTAAGAAATTACCGGCCGATATGCCGAATGCGCACTTAGCCGGGTTCATCTTGAGATTATGTCGTCGCATGTGAAGGAAAGCTTGCCGAAGATCGTCTAGATGTGTTCGGCGACTTTTTGATTTAACCACCACATCGTCAATGTATACCTCGACGATGGTGCCAATCAGGTCATGAAAGATGGCATTCATGGTGCGCTGGTATGTGGCACCAGCGTTTTTTAGGCCAAATGGCATAACTACCCACTCGAATGTTCCAAGTGCCCCCAGGCAACGAAAGGCAGTTTTATGAACATCGGCCTCGGCGATAAAGATCTGGTTATAACCAACATGGCCATCCATGAAAGATCATGTCATGAGTAACTGCAGCGTCAATCAACAAAACCGAGATCGGCATGGGATATTCATCATTGGGAGTTGCCAGATTCAAATTACGGAAATCAATACAAATGCGTAAGGCATCGCTTTTCTTTAGTACCGGCACGATATTCGCCAACCTTTCGACAAATCGGGCAGTTCGAATAAACCCGGCGTTTAAAAGTCGAACCAGCTCTTCTTTTATGCCGAGTTGAACTTCGGTGGAGAACCTTCGAGGAGGTTGGCGAAAAAGCTTGCAACCAGGTTTGATACGCAACTCATGTTCAACGAGAGTTCAGTCAAGACCAGGCATCTCATGATAACTCCATGCAAAACAATCTTTAAATTTGCCAAGCAACTTACAGAGTTTGGTCTTGGTATGTTGGGGTAACAAAGCGCTAATGAATAATGGCTGAGGGTTATCGGCCGTCCCAACATTTATTTCATCTAATGGGTCTTTGACTTGGGGCTGGCTATCCTCGAGTTCGGCTAGGGCAGCCTGGATTTTGTCGAGAAAGAGGACAGGGCCATTGTCGCATTCGGTGAGGAACTCCACAAGGTTGATGCCCGAATTTGGCTGTTGGGAGATAGCGTACCAATGAGCCAGCAACCGTTCCATGGTCGATGAAACTGCGGCTCGACGTTTGGTCTGACTGGCATCAGACATTAGGATCAGTGATGAAGTTGGCCAACCCGAGTCTCGCCGAATCCTTGTGAACAGTTTCAGCACCAACCTCGATGGCCTTCTGAATAGAAATCTGCGTTGGCCGACCTTCTTCGTTAAGGCCGTGTAAAGTGATGTACCCGACGTGATCGTCGTACTATCGTGCTTGGATCATGTTAGCTTCGAATGGCTGAGGATCGGCTGGGTGAACCACGACTGTCTTGCCATCCCAAAAGATGAGAACTTGATACAGCGATGAAGGGATACAACTTGTTTGGTGAATCCAATCCCGTCCGAGCAACGCATTGTATTCTGTTTTGGAGTCGACTATAAAGAAAGCAGTCATGTGATTGCGACCTGCGACGGTCACCTCTAATGGGAGGACTCCCTTGGTTTGAGATTTGTCACCAACGAAACTGCTCATGGTGATCCCTGATGGAATAAGCTCGTCGTTAGAGCGACGTAACGCTTTCATGATCGTTACAGGCATAATATTGACCGTCGCTCCATAGTCAACAAAAATTTTGGATACTGGGTATCCCTCGATATGAGACATAACATACAACGGCTTTAGGTGATGGAGATTAGCTGATAACGAACGAGGAAATAATTAGGCGAGAGCTGCCTTAAGGTTGTCTTCTTTTGTCGCCAACTCGACGACTTCGGTAGGGAGTACGAAGTCGGCTTGAGTAGCCTCATTGGCCACTACGTCGCCATCTAGGAAGTTTGGTTAGGACATGCGTGGTTGAAAATCTGCAGGCAGAACGTGGACCATACTGATTTCCATGTTGTCGAGGACCGAATGACCCATCAGCTCGGTATCTCCCACCTCTGACGGTCCTTCGTTTGCCGAGCTTTTCTCCTACGGACTCCTGTCATGGACAGTATTTGGGTCGACCTCATCGACCGTTGCCGGGGTATGTTCTTGCAAGGCGTCTTGGAGATTTCCTTCTGTTGGTCAAGGGGCTCAGGCTCATTGGGAACCAAAACAGGGCCTAGGACTTGCGTTATGCAGTGAGCCTGCTCTTGATACATAATACGGGCGTCCCTGATGTCTAGGTAGGCATCTAAGCGTTCCACGCGCTTCGTTTCATCGACCATAAGGCCGAAAAGAGAAACGGCTGAAAAAACTTCGAAATGATATTGCAAGTGCTGGAGATCTTCAAAAGAGAAGGGAAGCTCACTCGTCTCGATGTCGGTATATGGGTCGACGTTAAAGTCGAGGACTCGAGCCTTTCGTATATACTGGAACCTAACTTTCAACCCTAGGTCCGAATTTTTTTGAATAATTCGCTCGGCATCAGGACAGGCCAGAACGAGATCAATCGTATCTTGGCATGCTTTCGGCAAACCGTATAGATCGTTAGCCGAATGCTTTTTGTGGAACTCTCGCATATACTCTAGTGCCTCGCCGAGGAATGGTGGATGTAGGTTCCGTCTAACCCTGATCAAAGGCTCCTGTGTGGGTAACGGGGAAAGTTTGCTCTCGGCTTTCTTCTTGAAATGTTCAAAGCACGCCTTCATCTCCCCGGGTCGAAGGAGAAGTTTGATTGGCTTATCAGCCTCCTCAAATGTGGTTTCCACATCTGGACTGATCACTTGTCTTTCTTGAAGCAACTCAGTCATGATGGTCGGAGGTTGTCGCTCGTCGTCACTGCTAGTTTTGTTCTTCGGCTGCCACTTGGGGGCCGAAGTTTCCTGAGCTGCTTGTCGGCGAGCCATACAGTCCATTCTTTGGCGCCGATGCTTCTGTGATTTGGATAGTGCAGTGTATACACCTTTAGGGGAATGATAGGTATACCAACATTGATCGCGCGGTTCCGGAGGTTTGAAGGTTTTCTGCTTTGCCGATGAGTTCGAGCTGCTAGAACTTCGTGCATAATAATCCTCGTTATAGAATGGTGCATCGAAGTCGAGGTGCCATCTAACTGGGGGTAGTTCGGTCGGTCACATTTTGGGGTCGAGTCTGTTGAAAACTGCCTGGCGCTGGCTCGCACTGAGTGTCTTCTGAGGTGTTGCGGCCTAGTCTGTCTTAACTTGAAACAGCCTTCTAATTGTCGCTGCGTCGACGTTTGTCTTACACCGACTGCAAAGAATTGCTGATTTATCTTCTTCCTCGGTGCTGGAATTTGTCATAGGTCCGATGATGGCCGGTCCTGAAAGAACCTTGGGTGGCTCGTTTGAAAATAAATCTATCTTGAGCCGTGGTTGAGAACTCTTCATTCGAATGTGTTGTACTGAGACGGGCTTGGCCTTCTCTTTCCCTTTGTCCCTAGGTAGACGGGCATCTACCATATTAACCGTCTTCGTAGGAAACGAGTCGATATCAACGCTCATTTTCTTTTCTGGAAACTTGAGTTTGCCGTTGTTGATCCAGCTTTAGACGACATCTCGAAATATGACATAGTTGTTTGTCGTATGTTTATTTGAGTTATGGTACTTGCAATATGTTTTTCCCTTCAATTCTTCGGCCTTAGGAATATTATGCCCAGGTCGAAGCTTGATGATCTCGGCAAGCAGCAGTTGGTCGAAGATGGCGTCGGCCTTAGTGATGTCGAAAGTATAAACCTTTGATGTTTTGGTGGTAGATTCTTTGGTGGCCGAGCGAGTTTTTACATCCTTGGGATTGGCGTACGTCAATGCTTTGCAAAGATACGGTTTATCGATGACTATCTCAGCTGCATCAATACTAGCATACTTTTTAGGTTCAGTCGAGGCATAGCTAACTGTGGGGTTTTTATAGATGGTTCCTCGGGATGGAGACCTTGAGACTTTTTCTTCTCGGAGTAGGTAGTCATGTTGCTCAACGTGTTGAGCTAGTTCGTGCATGTCTCGGAAGTTTGCTCCCAGGAATTTCTTCTTGTACTCCACGTCCAGCCCATTCAAAGCTAGTCTAACAAATTCAACTTCAGGAAGGGGTACTCGGCACCAATTTCTTGCCGACTTAAACCTGGTAAGATAATCCATTGGCGACTCGTCTGATGCTTGAGCCATCCTGGCTAATGATGAGACCGACATTTCCATCCCCGGCCGATAGAATTGCTCATGAAATTTTTCGGCCAACTCCTCCCAACTCTGGATGGAGTTTGGTGGGAGATTGATGTACCACGCAAAAGCCGAGCCTGTTAATGAGAAGTTAAATAGCCGCAGTTTATGGAAATCGCTACTAACATCTCCACATTGAGCGGTGAACCGGGCCACATGTTCTAACGAGGACAAAGATGATTCTTCAGCAAACAGACTGAAATCTGGGATTTTAAAACCTTTGGGATATTCAAATTTTTCAACGTAGACAGGGTATGGGTGGATGAATTTTGGGAATTTCGGCCCCTTTTTCAAGGCCGAATCGATCATCCTCTGGATCTCGGTCGCATCGATGGATGTTGCTTCTGCTTTCTGGTCGGATCCATCCGCTCTACTGCTTGATCCTCATTTCTTCTCCAGGTCAATTAACTTGAGCTGAGTAGGCACTGGCTCGGCCCGTACTATTGGTAAATGATCATTCCTTAGTGGCAATTGCTGAAAATGATCAGAGGGTTTATCTTCACAGATCTTATGTACCAGCATTTCAAGCAATCTGGTGTGTGTCTCATTAGTACTGCATATTACTTTGCGCAGACTATCTATTCCTCGGCTGAATACCTGTTCGACTTGCTGAGATTATTCATCCAGTCGTTTTCGGAGAAACGACCTTGTTAGCGGATTAGCGCCTTCACTACCATCTTCATCGCAATCCTCCACTAGCACCTCATTGAAAATGCATGCGGTTCTGGTAAGGGCCTCTGCATTACGAGGCTGACCCCCGAGACCAGCTTCCTTTTCTCGGCGTGTCGTGCTCGCGGACTCTGGTGTCGCGGTAACAGTGGGGTTTTATGTCTACGGTACTGACAAATCAGACGTTGATTTTCCCATAACTGCTTTCTTCTTGACTGATCGTGTTCAATGGGCATGAACTTCGTAGTTTTAGCACTAAGTCCCATTGGGCGTGCCAAAATGTTGACCCTAAAAACTACCAAGCCTACGTGGCACGCAGGCCGAGTAACTAATAAGCTAACTACATCATTCGGTTGTGTGCGGGGCGTGCCAACTCATCGGCCGAGCTCGGCCGATGAGTAAAATTTGTTGATGTTGCGTTGAGCGCGCGTCTGACTTCTGCGTCTTGCAATTGCGATCGAGGAAGGAACTTGACTCGGCTCTTGGATTCTAAAGCCTGAAGACAAGGCTACTAAATATGCGAAGTTCACAGATCGTTGTCGTCAGATTCGGTCACAGTGATGGTATTCGTCAGAGTAAACTCACGCCGAATTGACACAAAAGTGTAAGGGCACAAATACTCAAAGCGGACGTACGTCTTGATGGTTAATGTGGTTTGGCCGTCAGAATGCCGAACTCCAAAGCCCACTTGTGAGTATCCAATCATACAACAACTCGATGTTCAATGTGCCGAGCCCTAATAAACTGTAACACCTCACTTCGCCGAGAAGGCTGATGAGATGACCTCTGCCAATAAGGATTCGAAAATCCTTCTCGACCGAGACTTGGATAGGTAACCAGTCGGCCCCTTCGCAGTGCTGTTTATCCAAACTGAAGGTGCTCCGCGATCGGCTGATTCTACTGCGATAGTGCTGTTTATCCAAACTGAAGATACCACCGGTTGCCTTCACAGTGCTGTTTATCCAAACTGAAGATGTGTTGGCGAAAAGGAAAACAAAAATCTCAAGATTGTTGAGAGGTTGCGCGTAGAGCGAGGGTTTGCGCAAGGCAGATTTGTGTGTTCAGTTGGAAGGGCTTTGAACGGTGTCACTGCTTCTGTATTTATAGGAGCAGATGTCTCTTCAATCAAGTTCAAATCATACTCGAATTAGGATTCCTTATTCTGACCCGTCTTTATCTTGACCAGTCCCACTTCTATCAGGACTTTGAACCTAGTCTCCTATCAAGTCGCATTCATTTCCAGGTTGTTAGCGTCCTCATCCTGCCGAAACTCCTTATTATACCAGGATTCGACCTCCTTGCCTTTATCCAAATCACTCCTCCTCCCAATAGGACTCGGCCAACCTGACTTGGCGGCCTATGGCGACTGGACCTGGCCGATCTCGGCCCATGGACTAAATAACCCACAAGCCTCCAAATAGAACCTTCTGGGCCGAGAAAAATTCTAATTCGGCCCAAACCAATATTTTGAGCCTAAACAAGAACATACAGGTTCTAATAGACATGTATTGGTTTATTTTTGCATGAAAAAACTTCGGGTTTTCATGATGATGTTTTTAAGTGAAAACTTCAGGTTTTCAAACAAGGCATGTTTATAAGAAACTTCAGGTTTCAAAATAATTATGAGCTTCAGGTTCATATATTCTTGCAGGCAAACACAAATATATATGCAAATAAATTATGCAACAAGAATATGCAAAATAGAACTTTAGGTTTATAATTATAATTGAATTAATTATTTGGACTTCAGGCCAAATTAAGGTGTGTGTGAAAAAATATAAAACCTAAATTATTTAAAAATATTAAATAATCGAAGCTCGGGGTCTAAAAATATAGGCCAAAGCCCATTGGTGGGTTGAGTAGGTATGGTCTGTGTGTCCTAGGCCCAAAAATATAGGCTGGGGGGTCTCCGGTGAGCTGCAAGCTCACGGGGAGAAGGGAACAAAACAGGGCCAGGGAAATGGGCTGCAATAGGCAGACCCAAAATTTAAAAAAAAATCTAACACGGGTTGCTTCAGGCAAGCCCCAAAAAATTGTTTTCTTTTTCTTTTTCTTTCATCCCTGGGGAATAGGCTTCGAACAGAACACCAAAGCCCAAAGGGCTGGTGTTGGGACCATGTGCAGCCAAGCCCTAATGGGGTCGGGTCAGAACAAAAAAACACCTCAGCGCTTGCTGGGAAGGGTCGCTGGAGCGCCGCCACTGCTGGTGGGCGTGTTCTCGGTGGCTATCGGTCGGGGGAAGCACGGGTTTGAATTGGAACCCTATATTTAAACAGAGAAATTTCGATTTCTCGACGTTTGGGTGTGAGAACCATAAGGAATGTCAAAGAAAGAAAATCGTATTTCAGACAAAAACTCACGACTTCAGGTCGTCAGGGGTAGCTGGAGTTGGTTGGGCATGGCTGCAGGCCATGCTATTCGACGGTTTCATGGTGGGTGACGCCTTCTGGGTGTCGGGTCTAAGTGTTGGGCCTGAAGCCGTAGCTCCATGATGGGTTCTCGGCTCGGAAAAGCATGGGGATGGGCCATCACCATGGATGAAGGTCAGGGGTTCGAAAGAACCCTAGGTTTCCCGTTTTAATAATTTTTTTTTTTCAATTCAGTTCATATATAATTCAATTCAATAATTTTAATGCATGTACATGTGCATATATTTGATGCAATTCATGGCAAATATCAAATTCACATAATTCAACAATTATGATTATGAGGCATACATAATTTATGTAGAATCTAAAATTCGTAAAACGTAAAGTTGGGTCATGCATCGTGGTGAATATTCATCCTATCAGGGCTGTAAAAATATCGAGTTAAAAATCGTTGTTTTGAAAGAACCTGATGTGTGATGATATGGATGAATTGGTTTGATGCAGAAAAATTCTCTAGCGTCAGATTCCTAAGCGCAGCGGTAGGAGCGTGCTGATAACGTGTTGTAGCCTATTTTATTTGACAAAGGGAATAGGCCGGCCGCAAGGAGAAGAAAAGAGAGAGATGTGTTTGTAGAATTGTAGGGGAATGTGTGTGTTGTTGTCCCTCCTACATTGTGCCTTTATTTATAGTAATAAAAGGAGATACGATATTACTTCATCCCCAAGGAATGACCTCTTGATGAACGGTTTCCAGCTGCATAGAAGTAGGGTAGAGACATCAAACCCCTTTAAAACGATGAGTTCATATTCAAGCTTCTCGATCTTTTCAACAACCGAGCGAAGCTGAGCCGTCAACACCACTTCAAGCTCCTTGGCACATTGACATCCTTCTAATCAACACGCATAAACTCAGCCTCTAAGATCAAAGTCATCTCCATTGTAGCAAGCAAGGAAGACTTCCTTTAGTAAGCATGAGGTTTCATAAAAGAGTCTAAGCGGACAACTTTCCCAACACTATCAACAAACTTGGCGCGTGCATTGACGTCCTCAAGAAGGTCAGCTTTCATCAGCGTACAAACCTCAGGAATCTCCTTAGAACCAGACTCAGTGGATTTCTCACAACTGCCAATGCTGGTAGAATCGGTCATAACAAAAGTGGGAGCAGGCCAATGCACCACCTTAGTAGCAGATTCCACATTCCTGTTCTTCATAGCATCGAGCTTCTCAGAAGTCGAGCCAGACTTAGCTCCCGACATGTGCTTCGATACAAACCTAAACACTGGGAGCATCACTGAACCTTTCTACTGGACAATCTTCTCAGTAACGGTCATGACCACGTTCACAGCAGCAGGTTTCACAGGCTAAGCCTTAACAGTCTTTTTCTCTCTATGTGGAGAATTTAGATCAACCCTTAGCAGCATGGGCATGTGTCCAACCTGCCAAGCACATTGCTTCGCGACCAAGCCATGGCCTTAGCCACGCAATTCTTGGCTTAGGAAGCCCAGTCTGTGATTCAAGCCACAAGCAAGAGAAATGGCACCCCACAATTTTTTCTATCTCTTCATCCACGATATAGCAGGCCCGAGCTTGCCTCGTCATACTTGGCCCGCGCTAAGCCCAAATCTAGAAGTGTTATAGCCTCGAGGCTTGCCTAGCTTTGCGCTTAGAGCGCCGTTCACCTGGCTCACTCATGATCACATTTGCTTGAGTCGTCGAGCAACCTATGGTGATACATCAACTACTCCACACTATCTGACATGCTTGACTGGCCCATGTTAAATTCAGGCCCCTAGAAGGAGCTCGATCCCCGTGGTTCTTTATGCACTGTGTCTCAGCTGCGCAGTTGCCTTTGGCTTTAGTTAAGTTGAATAACCCAAGCAGTGGCCTCTGCCATGCCATCTCTTCGGCCCACGTCGAGCCAACTCTTGGTGTGAGATCCCACATCGCCTAGGGGAGTGGATCCTATGAGCCTTATATGTATATTCCCATATCTACCTAGCGCGAGGTTTTTTGGGAGCTCACTGGCTTCGGGTTCCATCGGAACTCTGAAGTTAAGCTAGTAGCATGCGAGAGCACTCCCATGATGGGTGACCCACTGGGAAGTTCTCGTGTGAGTTCTTAGAAACAAAACCGTGAGGGCATGGTTGGGGCCCAAAGCGGACAATATCGTGCTAGGGCGGAGTCGGGCCCGGGAAGTGGTTGAGCTTGGGTCGGGATGTGACACCTGGCCCCTGCCAACCGATGTGCTGCACCACCCCGATATCTGCCCCGAGGTAACACCACCCAAGAAGACAAAGAAAGTTACCTTTTTCGTACCTTGGTGCGGCAAGAAGAAGAAAAACAACAACGAGAAATGATTATTTGCATGGGTAAGAGAAAAAAAGAGCTAGGGGATGGGGAACATATTTCCTCTAGTTTATGTCTTCCTTATTAGAATGAAGATTGTTCTCCAAATTTATTTAATCCCTTGCTTAAGGAAAAATTAATAGGTATTAAGGGCAATTGGTTTCCTTTTCCTAGAAGCATCTATCTCCAAGTCAAAGAAGGAGATCTACATCAAATTGGGAAACGACTCTACATACCCATGCAGCTTGGGACTTCTACACCTACTGCCCTTTTCCTACATGCAGCCCAGCAAGTGTGGGGGCATTTGTGGAGCCTAAAATATTCCCAAAAATCCTAAAGGGGACAAGTGGACTTTTCCTCAAGAAAGACAAGATTGCCCTCATTAAATGGGCAGACTTCTCAGATACTCCCACATGCAATCAATTAGGGATATTTACACCATTATCTCAAGATATTATTTCCTATTTAATATCTTGAGAATATTCTTTCCATAAACCTTGGCCAATAGGATGCCGCCATGTGTAGGGTAAAACCCTAACACCATGGCTGGCCCCTCCTCCTATAAATACCTCAATTTCTACCAAATTTCGGTAAGCTTTTGTTACCCCTTAAAGCCCTAAACACTTACTCTTTTCAAAGAAACTAACTTAGGCGTCGGAGATGCATTGGCCTAAAACCCTCCCCCTACCTTGTGGGCGCGTGAGGCTTAGGTCTTTGATTTTTGCAGGTGCATTTTCGTCAAGACTGAATATGGCAGAAATTTGCATCGACACCCAGCATTTGCACATCTTTTCCAAAAGATTTCAATGACAAAATCCAAAAAGAGGTGCGCTTTGAAATGAAATTTAATTATTTGAACCTAGGTTTTGTAAAATTGGGAATTTTGGGTTTTGGGTGTGAATTAGTGTTTTGTACAGTTAAGTTGTTTGATGTTAATTTTTGATGTGCATGTGGTTTAGAGGTTGGTGGAAATTAATTGATTGAAACATGTTCATCAATTCGTGCATACAGCGTGCATAATATGTGCATGTTTATATATTGGGCACGCTTGAATTTGGTTCATGAATTCATGGAATTTGTGCATACTATATGTATATTCTATGCATATCCTTTTGATATTGCTGGAAATATTTGATTGAATTTTGTTCATGAATTGGTAGATAGTATGTGCATATATTGTGTATATTTTGTGCATATCATGTGCACGCGTTGATGTTCGCCATACTTGTAGTTGGTTGATGAACTAGTTTAATTTCGGCAGACAATATGCATATGATGTGCATATCCTATGTGCATGCTTATCTTATTTAATTGATTTGCTTATGTTCTAAATATTGCAGGTCCAAAGTCAAATCTGCGTCTTTGACGGAACTCATGTGTCCATTGGATAAGGTGTTTCCTGCAACCATCTATTTTCTGTCATATGCCTCGGGGTGTTTAGGTAATATTAGAGGTCAATTTACAAAGGATCTACTGAATAAATTTGAGGCTTTGTGTTTCGGCCATTTGGTTGATATGGGTCGTATTGACTGGTTCAGGTAGCTCACCCACTACGTTATCCTCAGGGCTATTAAGGGTAAAGTGAGTGATGATTCCGTCTCCTTCCTTTTTGGGGAACATGTCGTGACTTTCGGGAGCCGCAAATTTTGTTCGGTTCCAGGACTCAGTTTCGGAGAATTCCCCCTCCTAAGAGAAGGATGATGAATGTCGTTTTAGAGACATCTAGTTCAGGGGGAAGAAAAAGATAACCCTGAAACAATTGGAGGAGCAATTCGAATGTGCCAACATCCGGAAGATAACTACAAGCTTGGTCTACTGTACTTCACCACTTTGTTGTATAGGGCAAAGAGAAGAAGTCAACCACCTACTTCAGTGGGTAGAAGATGAAGAAAAATTTGAGAGATATCCTTGGGCAACCGCATCATTCCAGGTGTTGATGCCAAGCATATCTGCAGCCACTTTGACCAACCATAAGGTTGTAAAAGAAAAAGCTGTAGAGAAACCGGGGGAATGATTCGAGACTCTTATAATTTGAGAGGGTTTCCTTATGCTTTGTAGGTAATTTCCCTTTTATTTTGTTGTTATAAATTGAACGCACTTTTGCATTCGTTTTCACTACAACTTATTGATATTATCACTTTAAATTTTGTAGATCTGGTTTTTTGAACATTGTTGTACTTTAGGTCGAAAAACTATGCGAATGTGCGCACGAAGAACCCTCAGTTATTGCCTCGGATTTGCCGCTGAGGCACCTACCTAAATCAATCCCATCACAAGCTGAAAAGTGATATTTTTGCTCAAAAAAGGTATGTTTTGTTCGAGTTTTAAACTTATTGAATTTTGTATTACGAATTCTTTGTCTACCTGATTACTCCGATTGAGGAAGAAAAGATGGCACCTTACTGGAAATAATTAAGGTCGAGAATGCAAATGTCGTAACCCAATCATTGCTGCGTATATTGCAGTTTAGAGTGGAGTGTAGAAACTGATTTTCCTTGATTATTACACCATCAATATACAATATTATATATACAAGTGAGTAGCTAATACTCTACGGTTAGATCTTAAAGACCATAAACATAAACATAAATATGAAGTTACACCATAACGGGCAATTGGCCAATATTCTATAATTAGTGTCATTAACTATTGTAACTCCCTAACATCCCCCCTGCAAACTTGACACTGGCAAAGAGACAAGTTTGGAAATAAGACGCCCAAAACAATCAGTAGACAATCCCTTGGTAAAAACATGTACTAGTTAGTGAGTAGAGAGGATGAAGCGATCCCGGTGACTGCCCGAAGTGACATGTTCTCAAACAAAATGGTAATCAATAGCAATGTGTTTGGTGCGGGCATGAAAAACGGGATTGGCAGCAAGATATGTGGTAGCTAAATTGTCACAATTACGAACAATTAGATGTGTAAGAGGATGCCGAAGTTCATGGAGAAGACCTTGAATCCATATAGTATATGCATATACATAGGCTAAAGCTCGGTACTTAGCTTCGGCACTCAAACGTGAAACAGTACATTGCTTCTTAGCACTCCAGGAAATTAAATTAGGTCCAAAAAAGACATAATACCCAGTGGTGGACCAGTGGGTATCAGGACAACCTGCCCAATCCACATCCGAATAGGCAACAACAAATGAGGAATCCGTAAAAAGTGTACCTTCAAGATAACATAGGTTGCATTTGACTGCTTCATAGTGAACATCAGTGGGAGATCCAATGAACTAAGAAACGTGTTGGACATCATATGAAATGTCAAGACGAGTCATGGTAAGATATTGGAGAGCATTTACAATCTATCAATATGGGGTGGGGTTTGACAAGGGAGTACCATGAGTTCAAGAGAGGTTGCCCTTAGACGACATGGGTGTAGAGACCGGTTTACATGCCAACATGTTATTGCATTAAAGGACATCAAGAGCATATTTGACCTGATTAGGATGAACATAACCTTTCTCATATGCAACCTCAATACCAAGAAAGTAATGAAGTCGGCCAAGGTTCTTGATGTCAAATTAGTGCCCAAGGTATTGATAAAAGCTTGTAAATAGGACTGACTGCTACTTGTGAGCACGATGTCGTCAACATAGAAAAACAAAATCATTTTATGAAACTGATCCTGATATACAAACATGGAATCATCAGAGCAGCTTTGAGTAAAACCAGCACGAATCAAGAATGAACTAAAACATTGAAACGAAGCACGAAGTGCTTGTTTAAGACTATATATAGCCTTGTGAAGTTTGCAAACATGATTTGGTCGGTTGGGATCAACAAACCCAGGAGGTTGTTTCATATAAACTTCCTCAGCGCCATGGAGAAATTGGCATACTTGGAATTTGGTTTGAAGATTCTTGATTTAGAATGAGTTTAAATAGAAGATGGACGATTATCAGGAGTAAGGGTGCTAGAAGGCGGTAGATGTAAGATGGGTTCTGAAGAAGTTGCAGAGGGGAAAGATTGGGTGCTAGGCATGGGTTGAGGAGTTTGGTGAATGGGGTTGGGAGTTTCGTCTGATACCATGTAGAAACTGATTTTCCTTGATTATTACACCATCAATATACAATATTGTATATTCAAGTGAGCAACTAATACTCTATGGTTACATCTTAAAGACCATAAAAATAAACATAAATATGGAGTTACACCATAATAGGCAATTGGCTAATATTGTATAATTAGTGTCATTAACTATTATAACTCCCTAACAGGTGAGTTGGGAGAAGGGCAAGTTTTTTTATCTTTGAGAGAAAGACAAGGACACAAAGGAATTTAGTTGGTGTAGCCTTTCACTCCTCTCAAATCCTACAAAAGAAGGAAAGTTGACGATGGTCGTTCAGCCAAGGATTTTGTTGTTGTCCTGGAGCCCATGCAGATCATCCCAAAGCTGGATGTAGAGGTTTTTGTCGACGTCTTGACGTGTTGGGTGGGTTCGCCAAGGTAAGTTCACTTTCAGTCGTCATTCAAACAATTGAATATGAACTCCATGTCTATATATCCCTAGCAACCTATCCTTTTTTTGTGTACCAGCGATAAACTGGACTTATTTGGATTGGCTACTGTGGATCGAGATTTTTTTACCACAATCCTTCAGTCTGAGGGTACTTTGAATAGTAATGTAAGTAATTGTTCTTCATTTGTGACTAGTTTCTGTTTACCACATTATAAGCTAGTACAACAGTTTAATTTTGGCTTTTACAATGTATTTGACCTTGGATTCAACACATCAATGTTGGCCTTTACCTTTTGAGGAAGCGAAGCGATCGACGGAGCATCCTAGAGATTTCATGGCCGGTGGACAACTGCTGACTTTTATTTCTATGTAAGTGTTATGTTATTATTGTTACCCTCTCTTCCGTCCACTTATGTTCGTAATACGGTTTTGCACCCCATTTACAGAGAGGCAGACATGTCCTTGGTTTTTGTTTTATCTAAAAATCTGAAATCGTGTTGCAACGCATCGGTGTAGGAAAAAATGAAACAGGAATATGCACAATTTGAGACCGTTGTTGCAGGAAATGGTAAAGGTAGGTCCAAGGTAAAGGTAAAAAAAGCTTCGATTTTTACACCTTTGAAGCACTTGATGAAGGTTGTGTCAGCCGATGCAATTGTGACGCCACACATGCGTGCATGGAATGATGTTGACCAAGTATTCATCCCATTTCATGTGAATGGCAACCATTGGATGTTGGCTGATGTCCATCTTCTACTTTGCACCATCACGATTTATGATTCACATTGGTCAAGGTCAGGGTGGTCAAAAATGAAGAAACAACTTACTCATATGTTTTTCGTAATACCCCAACTTCTAAAGGCGATGGGATTCCAGGCTGGGCGTAGAGATTTGAACCAAACCTCAAAAGCGATGGATAAACCGTTTGAGATTCAAGCGAGGGCAAACTGCGGCCAACAAAAGAACGGGTAAGTTCCTTTTGTACTTATCTCAAACTTAATTGCAAATATCTTCAATATGTATTGTGTTGTAACCTGGAGTTGTTGTTTTCTGGTAGGTCGGACTGCAGGGTTTTCTTACTTAGATTTGCTGACTACTTGAAATTGACCACGTATAACCTTAGAACATGCCTTTTTTCAAACTGAAGCTTGCCAACGAGTTCATCAGAGATCGTGAATTTGTGTGAACCATTATGTGGACACCATTTATTTAAGTAGTTTTATTAGTATAACTAAACAATTGGGTTACCATTCCAATTATAATTTGAGTACTTAGTATGTAATTGTAATTTTAGAGGAATTTGGCATTGCATTGTTTCAGCATTCATTATGTATTCTTAATTTTGTCACTTAGCATTCAAGGGCCTTTTGTTGCCATTAGTTGTAATCAGCTTGTTTGTCTAATTTTAGTACACTTTGCAATCACATGGTTTCTGTATTTAGCATGTAATCCTTGTTTTCTTACTTACATTCAAGGGCCTTGTGTTGGCATTTCTACTTCTAAGGCTTCCTGATGCAACAATGTATGCGAATGTCCTATTTTTTTCATATGAATGACGCGTACATGCAATGTGCATGACGTGTACATGCTATGTGCATCACTTGAACATATAATGTCCAGTACCGGTTATTGTATTGTATGTAAAAAACCAACATCGGAAACGATATCGGAATTCCATGAATATGCTTAGATAACATTGAGCTATTTAAACATTAAGGTCCTTCTTATTTATGACAAACCACGCGAAATGTCAACATATAACAAAATATGAAGGACCCACAAAAGACTTCAAATTAACTTCAAATTAAATTATTCATGGCGAGTGGCCCCAATGGCAAGTGCTTTGTAGTAGCCAGGGTTCGCCCACTTCCCGTTGACATCCACTTTCATTGCATAGCAGCGAAATATCTCAAATCCCTCACTAAGTCCCGACCGAAAGCCTTGTTTGTATTGCTCAGCCAATGTGTGATTGTACGCTTCGGATGACATGAACTTCTTGATCTCTTTTGCCGCTAACATCTCCACGGGTAGACAAGCCCATTTCAATTTCCACTTCAAGGTTGTGATGTTCTTCGCGTTATCTTCCTCATGCATAGTAATCCTCCCTACAATTGTTTCAAGCTCGTTTGGCTTGAACGAGCCTATGTCTTCCGTCCAGGGGGAAGAATGAGGTAAGCATGAGTGGGAACGTGAAGAAGAAGATTTCTGGGGAGAGGTGCGAAGGGTCCAAGGGTGAGAACAAGAAGATGAACGTTTCATTGCTTGACTTTGATATGGATTTCTTCGTTAGAAGGATGAGAGAATAGGGTGTTTTGTGTTTCTTATATACACCCAAAATCACCAAAATCAAAGGACAACTAAATTAAAAAAATGAGATGTCACGTACGTTTCACAAAATAAAAAATTGGGCCCTAAATTTTCGGCGGTGGTTTGAATTTCCCGCCTGGGAAAAATGTGAAAATTTAGTATTTATAATTTTCGTGCACATTCTATGCACGTCTCATGCACAATACATATGAGTTTCCCATGCATGTCCTAGGCACATAATATGCACATGGTATGCACATGATGTGCACAATACATGCACATGATATGTACATATTGTCCATGTAGAATTTCGTATATTTTCTTAAGTTCTTTAGTTTTTGTCATAAACTTCTTAACTTCTTTTAAGGATAACTGAAAGCATGGTACACTAAATGGCGAAAAGTAGAAGTGGAAGTAGTCATTAATCCCATTTCATTACAACGAGCGACAATACATATTACATCAAAGTGATCAAAAGTATTATCTTGAAGCTTTAATGTCCCAATTTAAGAAGAAGGACAATGGTGCAGCAAGTTGAGAAGGTCTCTGTATGTTTCAACTTTAGAAGACTACATAAAAAGGGACCTTCACAGTCTACAAAAAAAGGTGGCTAATGCCACGCCTAGAATAAACGCCTATGAAGCTGGGCTTGTCGGTCACATCGGTATCAAGCCAATCTATGTTGCCCTTGATGCCGCTGTGAAGATTGGCGTATGCCCGGAACAACTCAACTCCTTCCTCGTAGGCCTTCTTCTTCTTCATCTCAAGCTCATCGGAAACCTTGTACTGGCTAACACTGTCCTCATACGAACACTATTTCAGTTTGTGTTTCAAGCTCCTCAATAGACTTCAACAACTCAATTCTCGCCTTATATGGCTCTTTTTGCTTTTCAATGTCAGCGATTCTAGTCTTGAAAAATGCGGCATGTTCCTTAGCCACGAGGTTTGACGTATTGAAATCGAAGTTGCTAGTGACTTTGTTCTCGTGGTCAGATTCCTCGGTCGGTGTCGTATAACCAGACATTGTTGAACTATTTCAGGCTTGGAGGCTGATCTTGTGATGAAGTTTGCAATATGTTAGTGTGTGTGTGCGTGTGTGCATGTGTGGAGTTAATAATGTGAAATGTTGTGGTTTAATAGGTGAACGAAGACATGATTGCCTATGAAAAAGGCAAAAAATTGGCGCCAGCAAATTGTTCTAGTTCCCTAAACAAAGGATGGATACATGGTGCCAAAAAAAATACCTTGGTGGGATACTTTCCTCAATTTTTTAACAAAAAAATGTGTGATAAAGAGCAATGTAATGTGCAATTTGGGATTCTCCTCAACATTTGGTGGCAAATAGGATGATACTTACCCCATTATTTTAAGGCTTCTTTTAATGGAAAAGGCACCATCCTCATAGTTGTGTAAATCCCAAGCTAAAAACTTGAAATTGGTTTGCAAAAGTTGGCTTCCATGGTTTGTTTGCAAATGTATTGGTTGGTTTCATAACCTAATTGATAAGACAAGGTAGATGAGTTGTACATGTGTTGTACATGACCTCACCTCTATGTCTTGTCCTAACCTACTTGAGGTGTGCATTCCATGTAAATGTGAAAGATATCATTTGTTCTCATGTCAACTCATAAATGTTTAATAATAATGTGTTGTAAAAAAAGAGTTTTAATTAGGGTTATATTTGGCCACTTAATTTGACCCAATAGGCTTTCACCCACATCATGGTAGACTTGTATAAATATCATTTTTTCACACAAACCTCATCACATTCAGTGTGGGTTATAAACATGACAACCGAATATTCTTTGTAATTGCAGAACAAATGCATGACTGAAAAAAAAAAAACTTTAATCCAAATATACCATGACATGTGCATTACAAGGACACCCCATGCAAGGGAAACAATCATGTGGTGTTGGGGATATCAACAAGTTCCCTGCAAGTTCATTGGTTATGACCAAGCTTCTGGCAATGACCAAGCTTCTGGCAACGCTTGCATTTCTGATGGACTATGCCCCAGTTTGGGGTTGAGGTGATTTTAAAAAAAGCTGTTATGAAAAAAAGCTGTGACAGTTTTTGGTGTTTGGTAAACATTCAGCTTCAGCTTTTTTTCACAGTTTTGGGTGAAAAAAAGCCAAAAACAAGAAGCTGCAAAACCCAGCTTTGAAAAACCGGCTTTTTTTCACATCTGTTTTACATAAAAGTTCACCAAACACTATAATACTAATTTTTTTTTTTCAAAAGCACTTTTACAAAAAAGTTTACCAAACACTCTGCTGCTTTATTTCACAGCTGCTTATTCTTACAGCACAGCAGAAGCAGCTTTTTTTCAAAGCACAGCAATACCAAACCAGCCCTATATCTTCTCCTTAGAACGTGATGCACCATTTCTTGGGTTTCCCGGCCAGTACCTTCCCTGTTAGAGGAAGGACTAACGTGCGTTCAACTGCATGTTTTGTGTTCCATTGCAGAGCGGGAAATACCGGGTATATGGAATCAGAATAGGTTGCCTCCCACGCTATACGACTATAATAGTTCGAAGCCAACTCATAGAAGTTGCAGTTTGCAAATAAGCAAGCTGTAATGGCATGTTTGCAGGGCAATTGCTCAACATCAAATTTTTGGCAATTGTAAGTCTTGTAAAGTATATCGACCACAGCTCCACCGTCCGCGTGGTAAACATGAAACTCGGTGTCGCTTACTTTATGGACATGCATGTGCCTTGCATACAACGTGGTAGTGGTCATACGCGCTATATCCCACCTCTGACAAAACCATTTTTGCAACACCACCCTAATGAAATCGATCAAGTAAAGTATGGGCAGCCCCCTCGCAAAGTTACATCGCATTAATGCTCTCAGCAATGTTAGTGGTCATTACATTGTACCTCTTCCCATTCATTCGAGCCCGCGACCACTTTTCCACACCCACATCATTTAGGTACTATGATACTAAGTCTCCCACCTTGACGAAATGTGTGTCAAACTCGGCATGAGAATAGGATTTAGTTGCTTTGCTGTAGTGGTAGAAAAAGTTGTCCTTCTTTTTTAGGTGAAACTTGGCCTTAATATTCCCTTTTAAGTGATACATGCATAAACCATGTTAAGCCTTTTTGAAAACCTTATTGACCACATTTGCGATGCTTGCGTTATAGTCCGAAATTATAACCAAATTCGGTACATCCCCAATCATTCCATGGAGTTTCTTGAAAAAATGCTCCCAGCAATCATCATTCTTTGTGTCGCCTATGCTGAAAGCCAAAGGGTAGATGTTGCAGTTGTAGTCGAATGCTTTCGCGACTAAGAAGACACCTTTGTACTTTGACTTCAAGTGAGATGCATCAACCACAGTAATTGGCTGCATCTATGATAAGAAACCCCTGACTGACGCACCAATTATGAAGAAGAAGTACCGAAAACGATGGTCTTTGTCAGTTAGAATGGTTGTCTTGCTGCTCGAATTTAGCCTATCAAATTCGGCACAATAGGTGGAAAGATTAGCATATGAGTCCTCAGGTGAACCGCATCTTATGCCAATGCCAGTCTTCTAGCCCGAGATGCTGACTTATAGCTAACTGTGACCCCGAGAATGGTTTTAATGTCGCGCACAATATCTTTGGCCTTGTACACCATATTGGGATCATTGAACTTTTCCCTTATCATGTGACCAATATGCCGCGTATTAACTTGCAAGTGACGATCCTTCAGCAAAGCTAAATCACATAGGTAGGAGGCTTCATCTTTGGCAATCTTAAACTCCCCACTACCTTTCCAGTATGCGAAAATCTGCCATGGACACCAGGTATCCTTGCACTTGACAATAAGACGCCCATTCGAATATGTATCGACCTTGTACTGAAAATTCCCTTTAATCGCTTTCAATCAAAGCCTTCTCGACAGATCTTGCTTGTCAACAAAAAGGTCACCCATTTTCAAATACGGCTGCCAATCTGCGTTTCCCTCAACACCATAGCTTAGGCTTTTCACGTAAGCATAAGAATTGACAATAGATTCATTCGTGTCTTCCACAACCGTACTTCTATTTCCCTTTCGATTTTCGACACATACACCTCTATGTGGTTGTACTTCATTAGTGTCAGCCATGTACATCACATTTTGAGTTGTAAAATTGGTCACGGCAGTTGAATCAAATAAGTACTGCCACGATTCAAAGTCAACCATGGTAACCCAATCTATGTCATCGCCATCTTCAAAAAGCACATCTGTAGTACCCAAAACTCTTTGTTTGCCAGCTAAAGTACTCGTTACTTTAAACGTTGTATCCGACCATAGTGGGAGGTGGGTTCATACTGCCCGAGATGTGGAGCATGGATACATATATAGGTGTCACCCTCGTACGAATAACTACCAAGCTATACTAAAAAAATAACGCATGTCACTATCATCCCCAATGAACACAAGTTTGTTTGCATAGGGCCCCATTGGAATTGAGTAGGCAAGAGTTACCATGTTAGCACCACAACACGCGATCTTCAAAACAATCTCCAAAAACTGTAGCAATTTTATAGATTTAGACACAACAACTCCTTTCTCTTCACTGCCTATGTACTCATTTTCCTTATCGGATGTAACCCACCTCCCTCTATGATAAATCATTACATGTACTTCCCCCATGTTTTGTTCCACAAACCTGAAATTACACATAACATACGTGCATCAGAACTAGTACAATCGCAATTGTGATATTAAAGTACAGATAAGCACACCATATGCATAATACGTGCCCGACCTATGCACAAAATATGCTCAACATATACACATCATATGCACACCATAGAAAAAATTAGTCAAATATGTGGAATGCAACACTTCAAACAGATATTAGAACATGCCCACCATATCCATAAATCATTGATATAGAAACTTGGAAATAAACACTCTACCTTAGTACCCTCGAAAATCGAGCACAAATGTGCCTGCCGAACCTTCAGTCCCCGGGATAGATAGATTTAAGTCAGTAGAAGAATTTCTCGTGTTTGGCAATGGAAGAATTTCTTCTGCTAACACTGAAACAAGAGAGAGACAAATGGCAAGAACAAGGCAAACCTTGGAACAATAAGCTATGACCTAGGGATTATCTTAACCACCTCACCTTTATGTCTCGTCACCTTTATTGTCAACTTTTTTTTTTTAACAAACAATAATATCTATAGTAAGGGGGAGAGGGTGGGCTTAGCCTCACAATGGGCTAGCAATAATGTGGTTCAAACTCTCCTTTAGCGAGCATCGAACCTAAGATCTCTCACTTACAAGTGAAGAGGAATACCACTAGACCGTAGTACTAAGTAGAACCTTTACTGTCAACTTGGGTTCCCTCCAAAACTGAAAAACCATGTAAAAAGATAGGGAAACCTGCAAAGGTCCCTCAATAATAATAATATATTATAAAGGTATGGGTTTTGTTTGGGTACGTAGTGATATGTTACCTTGTGTATAAGGTAAAGAAGGGGAAGACTTTTTTCTTCCCACAAATTGGAAGCAACATTGAAGTTGGGACAAAAAAGCATTGCTAAGGATTCCTACAGCTTTTGATCCACATCATGATAAAAAGGCATTCCACTTCTCAAATAGCCAAAACAATTCACAACACATAATGTCCAAGTGGAGACATAAAGCTGAGGGTTTTAACACCGAGTTAAAACCGTGGTACAACCTCGTTTTACTAACTATTATATGGTGATAACAATATTGTGGAATGTATTTGCTAACTATTATACGATAAACACTAAGGACTATGTGTGTTTGTTATCTGAGCCGCGTTCCATGTCCTAAAGTACCTTAAAGTGAAGAGTACGAAATATGTAAGTATGCACTATATACACTATACGTACGACGTAGATGACATAAACACTATATCACTGTGCACACGTCATGCAAAGGATATGCACATGTCATGTACATACTGTGCACATGTCAAGCACATAAAATATATACTATATGCACATGGCAAGAACTTAAAATATACACCATATGCACATATTATGCATAAAACTAGAGATTGGGCATCGAGTTGCTTCTAACGTTTATAAGATACCATTTATGCCATGCTATTCATATAATGGATACAATTACAACATTATCTAGAAGGATCACATATATCCAAAAGATTGCAATTTGCATATTAAACAACTCACAATGTCAAATTCGTCAACCAAAATCATCATATCATTTGTAACAACAGTAGTGTGTACTTTACAATTCACAAAGTCTAAGTGTATACATGTAAACCAAAACATTGACATAAGGATGTTGCAGTAACCCCAATATGTTTGCCTCAACCACATAACAGAAGATGATGATGGATGGTTAAATATCGACAAACCCAACTGAGCAAACAACAGTCACTTTGATAACTTGTTGAAGTCCACTCTCAAAAATGTAATACCATTAGTCCCAACAAGAAAAAACTCAAATATTTGACTTCGAATACTTAACAAGCTAGTCAATGACTATTAATGTTTGTAGGGTTCTTGGAGGATATCATGAACCAACAAACTTCCCTATTGGTGATGGATTTCAGATCCCTGGACAACAAAATACGTTGGTCAACACACGATTCGTATGTAAAACTAACACAATTCATATGTAAAACAAACACATTCATATGTAACAAATAACACAAACATCAATCTGTTCAAAGTAAACCACCATAATGGGCAACCATATTCCTTACAAAGTATGAAAAGGTTCACTTACATTTCTTATGACAAACCCTCTTTAGACGGAGCTTCCTTTTTGTCAATCTTGTTACGTAATACCAGCAGCGGAATACCATTTAGTGATGCCTTACTTAAGAGGTCATCAAGTTCTCTTCTTCAGACTTGCAAGTTATCACAATTAGCAGCAACCACAACATAACTGCAATGTGAAAAAGGGACAAATTCAACAGAACATAGAGTTGGTTTTGGAAGATACAACATCTTATGGAAGACTGGCATTCGTATCACTGCATATGTAAACAAAAGACTAACAATTGTAGTGCCTCACTAGCAATAACTATAACGTTTACTGTCATAGTTGGGAAACAAAAAAAAAAAAACCATTCAAATCATATGCCTACAAACTATACAAATAAGCATAAACATACATAATAGAGGAAACTGCACGGCAATATCTTTCCCGCATGTTTTGAAACCTAGGTTAACCACCAAGATCCCACAACTTTATTGTTGACATTCCATTTTCTTACTTTCTTCATCCAACCTGTACACAAAAGAGATTGCCTTAAGTAAGATAATTGTGCCAACGCAAATGTCTTAAGTAAGATAATTGTGCATTCTGTGTGCATATAGTGTGCATTTCGTGTACAATTTCTTACATATTGTACTAAGACTTCTAATTCATAAACTTTTTCAAACAAACACCGATTTGAGATCGAATTCACAAACATTTGCAAGTTCATAACAAAATTAACAAATATTGAGCATCAATTAAAACGCAAAACTCTAAGATTGAAACCCAGAAATCTAAAATAACAACACCCACAAACAAATAAAGATTTCCATAACACATTTCGAGCCCTCTCTTCCCCATCCCTCTTTTGTTCGACTTCCCGTCTCTGCGAATCCAAAAAACCTAATTGAACAAACAAGTAATTAGTTGCAGAAATGGAAACAATGACCAAGTTAGAGAGAGAAATAGATGAGAGAGAGACAAACGAACCTGATGGCAGTGGAAATATGGCTGCTGAAGCTTCACTGGCCATAAAGAATGGAACTTTCCGGCCAAAATGCAAAGTTTGGTACAAAAATCATATCTTTAAGGATGGAACATTGATGCAAACAAGAAACCATCACTTCGAAGCTTCACTCTCGACTTCCCTCTATTCAAAATCGGAGCTTAGAGATCTGAGCTCAACCTAGAAACCTAGAGCTCACAGAGCTCTCGACATCCTTCTCCAGCAAATGAAAACAGTGATGAAATGAGCAGAGGATTTTTAGTATTTATATGTGGGCATTTTAGTAATTCGGTTTTGTGCACGGTGGGCATGGCTTGTGCATGACCGGTTTGTTCTATTTTTGTCCTAAGATTAAGAAATTGTCACATTTTGTGATATTCCCTATATTTTTTTTTGTTACAGTAGTGGATGTGATCGAAATTTATAAAAACGCTAGCCGTACATAATTTCCCTAAGGACTAGCTCCACAGGCTTCCCCTTGATTTGGCCTTCACGGCCACAAATCAACCATACATGCTCTTTGTACGGTCAGTCATGTTTTATTTTGGATTCTCTAGCTAGACGCCAAATATGTACATAATCTCTGGCATGTAATGTAATAAAAAGACAGATCCAGAGAAGAAAAAACAGGGTCATAACTCGATCGATCAGTAAACTCACATCACAGCTCTCTCTCTCTCTAGGGATTAATTTGTACGTACCGTACGTTCTTTCTGAAAAATGGCGCCTCGAGGAACCCTAGAAGTTCAACTTGTTGGTGCTAAGGATCTGAAAAATATGGACGTCGGTAATTAAGTTTTCTCTCTCTTTTTGCATATATGGCTCTTCAGTTTGTCTTCCGGCTTCGAATTTGTTTCTAACACCTAATATTATTGCATGTAGGGATGATGGATCCTTATTGCGTAATCACCTACAAAGATCAGCAGAAGAAGAGCGGCGTGGCACGCGGTCAGTTTTCTAGTCTACCTCAACTTTTTATGCAATGCTATTAGGATACATTAAACTAATATTTATCGCTAACATGTTAGTATTACGATCTAATGATATTCTTCTTCACTTGTAAGTAAGAAGTCTTAGATTCGATTCTCGCCAAAGGCAAATTTGAACCACGTTAGTGCTAGCCCTTTATGAGGCTTAGCCCACTCCCCCACCCTCTTAGTGTAGATAATGTCCTTCATTCCAAAAAAAAACAAAAAAAAAAAATTATCGCTAACATGTTCACTAGTACAGTGGATTTCACATACATTAATAAGACCCACTTCTTTTATATTATTATATAGGTAATGCTAAGGTGACTAAATTTTTAAATCAAATTTGCAAACCAAATGATGTGTCACCAATAAGAAATAAGCACATTAATCAACACTTAAGTAATAATCTAATCATCAACAACCACATTATTTGGTTTACAAAATTTGATCTTCCTAGCATTCCTTATTATATTATTATTATTATTATTATTATTATTATTATTATTATTTTATACTATACTCTTACATGCATTATTAATAATGAGTAATGCGCTATTCCGAAGCACAAAACTAACACAATTACTGATACATTTTCTAGTAGAGTTGCGAATTCAACCATAGTGAGTGACAAATTAATTTTACAGGAAGCTGAGCAAAATGATATTGAAAACAGAAAAAGAATAATATGTTACGTTGAATCATTAATGGCATATATCAGCAAAATTAATAAGAAAAAGAACAAATGATGGTGCAGGTCAGGGGTCTATGCCAGACTGGAACGAAACTCTGCTATTCACCATTGCTGGTGGTGAAGATGATCTCAGGATAAAAATATATGACCAGGACAGTGGTTCCCTTGATGATTACGTAGGAGAATTAAAGTAAGTACTTTGCAATCTCCATGCATGCAGTATTCTGCAAACTTTGCATAATGTAACTGTTAAATTATGCTTTGCAGCTTGAATGTTATGTTTAAGGTAGCCTTGGATAACTAAAAAGTAATTTGGATCATTAAAATACAATGCGTATTGGAAGTCCAGCAAAATATCTTACGAATAAGCTTGTCGATAGAGAGATTGATAAAGAACCAAAACTTAATCTAAAACTTAATGTCGATACAGAATTCCTCTAGATGCAATAGTAACCGACACTGGGTGCGAGGGGAGAATGCCACCAACGCCATACGAGGTAATGAGGCATGACAAAGTCAAAGGAGAGATTACCATTGGCCTCTTTTTCAATCCTGAGGTATTAATTCTTTCTCTTCCACTTAACAATACGTGTGTATGAATGAATATATATCTATATATATATATATATATATATATTATATGCTAAAAGCTGAAGTAATATAACACTGATTTTTCCTCCATTTGCTTCAGATATCTGTATTTTGTTAACGACAATAATATATATTTTAAGACAATAATATTAATTGCATATATATATAACATATAATATTTTCGTTTTTTCTTAGCCTGGCCATGAAAGCCGTGGTGATTGCTGTGATGACGAGGAAGAAGAAGATTGACATGGTGGATGCCTGAAGGATGTACCTTTTCTCGACGCCACTACTTTATATGTTACATGGAAATGTTGCTTTTTTTATCTTTTTTATTTGCTATGAAGAATAATACGCACGTTAATCTCTGGTTTTGGAGATTTCAGTGTTAGCAGGAACGCATTGTAATAATAAAATTTTACTTGTTTTTGACGTTTAGTTTCTGTAATGTTGATTCAAATATTCCTAAACCAATAGCAAACAACTACCACTACGGTTTAATGATATTATTTAGCTATTTATAAGCAAATAGTCTCATGTTCCAGTCTCATGAATTAAAAAAAAAAAAAATCTTATAAATGACGAGTTTAATACTAAATATTACAGACTCATTATGAGACTTAACTCAATCACAGACTACCAGTGAGTTGGTCCAAAGCCTCCCATCAATCTTATAGCCCAAACTGTCCAAAATCCAAACTAATTTGATTTTGTTAGTGGGTCATAAAATGTAGATTGTGCATTTGGTAAGCAATAAGCACATTATTCCTATACTAAGCCCCAGTTTGGGGTTGAGGTGATTTTAAAAAAAGCTGCTATGAAAAAAAGCTGTGACAGTTTTTGGTGTTTGGTAAACATTCAGCTTCAGCTTTTTTTCACAGTTTTGGGTGAAAAAAAGCCAAAAACAAGAAGCTGCAAAACCCAGCTTTGAAAAACCGGTTTTTTTTCACATCTGTTTTACATAAAAGTTCACCAAACACTATAATACTACTTTTTTTTTTCAAAAGCACTTTTACAAAAAAAGTTTACCAAACACTCTGCTGCTTTATTCCACAGCTGCTTATTCTCACAGCACAGCAGAAGCAGCTTTTTTTCAAAGCACAGCAATACCAAACCAGCCCTAAAACCCCAAAGCAGCACTACTGTTCATGGACAGTGCGCAGATGAAAATGCCCCCCGTTTTGGTGGCGTTGTCCCGTTTGGTTGAGTTTTTGTATAGTGAAATTACACCAGTGCCCTTTGTTTGGTTGCATTTGATGGAATTGGACTTTGTTTCAGTTTTATTATTGGTTGTATTTGTTTTTGCTATAGTTGAAGCACAGTTTTGTCAAGCCCACGTGTTGGTCATCGCGTGGTATTTTGTTTGGGTTTTATTTTCTCCCGTTTTGTTTCCTCTCATTTCCATCTTTGCTTTGCGGTCACTCTCAGAGCTTAAATCCTTTTTGCCTCAAAATTTTTTGCATTGGGTCGTCGCAAATTTTCGTCCTGTTACTTTCAATCGATGCTTTGTGCGGTTCTGCAGCCTGCGGTTGCTCGGAAAATACAAAATCAGTGTAAGGTTTTTTTTATTTATGGTTTGGTTGGAAGAAAGAGCTCTCTTTTGTTGTGTCTGAAGATATCAAAAACGAAATCTTTTTCTTTTCCTTAAATTTCTAACTCGGATGATGTTATGGGTTCTGATGAAAGATTAAATTGAGTTTGAGAGTTTTAGTTTATTGAAAGAGGCAAGGAGTTATTTTGAAAAATGGAGGTTGAAGGAAGAGAGTACGGATGGAAAGGAACCTCAGTCTGTTCCTTATTTTTTGCCCGTTTGTTTACTCTTTGTCCAGTTTTCCATTTGTTCCCTTTTTGCCATTTATGATTTGTGCTTTGAGTTTTTTGTTTGTTTGATCTCTTATATGAATCTGTTTTGTTCTTTGTCTGTAATCATCGTTATTAAAGTGATGTGTGTGTTTGTGTATGGCGCGGATCCAATGTATTGAAAATGCTTAGTTGTCTTTTTTGGATTTCCTTGCTTATATATAGTCTTGGTTTAGGTATTGTTGGTTAATTCTTTTGTCCAGATAATAAATTGTGTGTGAACAAGCTGTGTAAGGTTTTTCTGATTTTTAGTTTGGTTGGAAGAAAAAGTTTTCTTTTGTTGTGTCTAAAGATATCAAAAACGAAATCTTTTGTTTTTCCTTAATTTTTTAACCCAGATCATGTTATGGGTTCTGATGAGAGGTTAAATTGGGCTTGGGAGTTTTAGTTTATTGAAAGAGGCGGGGAGTTATTTTGGAAAAATGGAGGTTGAAGGAAGAGAGCACGGATGGAGCGGAAACCCAGTCTTTACCCTTTTTTTTTGCCCATTTGTTTCCTCTTTGTCCGGTATTCCATTTGTTCCCTTTTTGCCATTTATGATTTGTTCTTTGAGTTTTTTTGTTTGTTTGATCTCTTATATGAATATGTTTTATTCTTTGTTTGTAATCGTCATTATTAAAGTGATGTGTGTGTATGCCGCAAATCCAATGTATTGAAAATGCTTGCACTGATGAGGGATGTGCCTGATAAGGTAATGGATTTAAAAAATTTAATCTGATGTTAGTTTTTTTTTTTCATTGCGTATCCATAACTTCATGGTATTAAATTGTTGTTGGAAACTGAAACGAAGCTGAAAATATTGTGACGACCCGTCTCTAATTTTCCATATAACTTCTCCTCGAGTGCGTAAATTGACATTTATGCCCTTGTTGGCAAAGTGACGTGGATGTACATATTCGGCCTTTAATTATTTTTCTCGTATCATAATTAAATAGTATTCGTTGTTCCGAACGCATGAGCGCAAGTTAGGCTCGAATCGGACTTATAACGAAAAAGTTACATTTCGTTAAAGTACGTAAACAACAGGTAGAATTGTACACGTGCGTGGTAATTTTTCAGTATTGGAAAACTATTGTTTTCAATAAGGTACGTTAGATTTCAATGGATTTCAAAGTGTGCAAATCTTATCATTTTTCCCTTTTTTTTTTAAAACATGTTCGTGCCCTATCTCCCTCACCAATCAATTCATTTCCCACTTTCTTTCAGCCAAACAGGCACCTTCTGTTTTTGACCAATCAGAAATCCTTCTCTCCTATTCTCAACCAATTAGAACTCACATTCTCTCTCTCTCTCTCTCTCATCTTCTCCTTCTCTCTCTCATCTTCTTCTACTCTCTCTTCACCCGTCTCTCTCTTCTCTGCAACTACAAGGACCTTCATCAAACAATCACAGATCAAGCTTAAAACTACCATCATTGTGATCCTCTCAACCTCACGAACTTATCTGTACCAATACCCGGAGATCCGACTCAAGTGGAGTTGTCCCCGACAAGATTATGTTCGTTTCACATGATTTTGGGAGTTTTGGAAGCTTTTAGGTGACTCCCTGAGGTCACTAGCCTAGTTTTGAAGTGGAGCCGACGAGGAGACCCTCGGGTTTGAGACAAGGAAAGTAAGGCCAAGAGTGTCGAGTGGCTTTTAATCCACTTCCATCCACCTCTTGCACTTTTAAGAGGTGAATCTCCTCTTCCCGGGCTTCAAATCCATATCAAGTTCGTTAAAAATGGTTAAAAAATGAAGAAGTTATGGTGTTTTGAAATTTCTCTAGAAATCGATGAGATTTTCCCAGTTTTCGATGAAGCTGACAGCAGTGCTGGCGGCGGCAGACAGTGGAGGATCACCGTAGAAGGAGAATATTCCGTCAAAGTTCACGGAGTATTCTGACGTCGTTAGATTTCGTTACTATTTAACAGAATATTCCTTGGGTTCTGTCAGTTTTGCCAAGCGCCATGTGGTCATGGGCTAGGCGGCGCGTGAGGGCCCGTCCGGTCGACATATGCAGGTCCATGACGTCGAGTAAAACGTTTTGGTATATTTAAACCCTCCGCTTGAGCAAACTATGGGGGTTTTTCCTGGCTTTTTCGTATATGTCCTTATTAATTAATTATTATTAGTTGTCTTGCATATAGGGGAGACTTATCCTAAGGACGCACGAGGACAAGCGAGGCTAGGGTGCTACGATCCATCAATGTATCAGTGAGTGGGCATTTGTTTTCGTGTGTATATATATATATATATATATATATATATATATATATAAACTTTATAGTTTCCACAAATGCTTTTGAATTGATTTATGCATATTATGCCATGATTAAATAACGTTATAAGAAATGTTGTACTGTTGTGAAATGCTAAAATAATCTTACGGGATGCGCATGTAAGTTTATTATGTTGATTAGAATTATTGAATCATTATGGCATGCTTATATTTATGTAGTCTGCTCATCATTGCTGCACCCTGGTGTTCCAGGGCTGGGGCCAGTCTTTCACGTGTATGTTCACCTTTGCACCGCACGCTCTCCTCGGATCCAAGTAGGTGCCAACCTTGTCGTACATGTTGCATTAGGCAACTCCGACTCGTAAGTGACTGTGAATGGCGCCAGTCTTCACGTGATTGTAGCACTAGAGTGTATATTATAATTACACCCAGTCTTGTCGTACAGGTTGCATTAGGCAACTCCGACTCGTGTGCTAGTATAGATTGATGAGCATCAGTTCAGTCGTACAGGTCGCATTAGGCGACTCCGGCTTGTGTGCTAGTATAGATTCATTGAACTCCTGATTTAACTTATATTACCGTTGAGATATTGTGATATGGCACACTTCTAGATTTACTGTTGATTTGCATTTGATTTCATACTTATACGTAGTATGATTTTCTAGAAACTATACATGTTTTACGACGAAGGGTTAGTATGTTCATAAAATAAATGCATTTTTTATAAACCTTTGTTTTTGCCCACTCACCCTTCTGTTTTTCGCTCTTTCAGGTCCTAGATAGCTAATTTACTTTGTGGTGTACGAGGATTTGTCGGTGATTCTGACATGCCCCTAATAAATGTAGGAATTGTTTCCGGTTGTGTATTAAGTACTTAACTAGTTTCGACTGCACACTCTTTTGTCATATATGCTCGAAACATTTGTATTCCATGGGTTCTACCCACTACTGCGCACTCACTTTATTAGTTTAAATAAGTTCTAGTTTCAGTTTTAATTTATTCACACTTTTACATCACTTACACTTTTGGTTACATCACCTTCGGGGTGTGTCAATTTGGTATCATAACCTAGGTTTTGGAAGTCCTACATTCCTCGTATGTGTTATAGGTCCTAATAATTTTTTGTCTCTTATGTCGGAATCATGCCACCTTGTAGAGCGCCACCTGTCCCTTCTGAGACTAACTTTTCAGATTTTGGGTAACTCGATGAGGCGATCGCCAACGCCATTCAGTCCACACTTTGTCCTCCTCAGAGGACTACCTTAGAGACTGTATCCTATCTTTAGATAAATAATTTCTTCGGTAATGAGGGACTTGAGAAATCTGAGGTTTGGATCGACCATGTTGAGAAGACTTTCCAAGTTATGCAGCGACAAGGAAATCTTCCAGATGAGAGAGGGTTCGAGACAACGACTTGGTTCTTCCATCTGGGAGCTGGATCATGGTGCGCTCAAGAGTCACACCCGTTGTCTATTCAAGATGCCACGAATTGGGATGTTTTCAGGCATCTATTTGAGCTTAGATTCATACCTTCGAAGAACAAAGATCGAAAGAAAGAGGAATTCACAGAGCTGAAGCAAGGTAAAATGTCAGTCACAGAGTACCACCGAAAGATCACTGACTTATCCCGTTATTGTCTCGAGATCGCTGAGAATCCTATATAGATGCTCTGTTATTTTAAGAAGAGGACTCGTAAGCAACTGCGTTCTTTGGCGACTTATACTCTCTGCTCTACCTACCAAGAATTCTTTGAGGTTCTACTTCGTGTTGAAGATTCCGAGCATGCTTCTGATGATGACGATGATGAAAAGGATAATAACAATAATGCTCAAAGGAATAATAACAATAATGCTCAGAGGAATAATAACAATAATGCTCAGATGAATAATAACAAGGGGCAGTTATCTTTAGGCCATCAAAAGACTCAGAATTTCAAGAGAAATGGTAATAGTTCTGGATCACCGAGCGGTGGTTCAAGTTTCAACACGCCGTGAAGGGGCGACATGTCCACAGGTAGTTCCCGCTTTTAGAATCACAAGAACCCTAACAATTCTGGTGCTTCGCTCTACCACAGATGCAATAACCGTCATTTCAGTGAGTGTAAAATGGGAAGTAGTCGGTGCTATACTTACGGCCATATAAGGCACATAGCTAATCAGTGTCCGTACAATCAGCATAATCAGCCTCCTACACTACCACATGCAGTTCCTCTACAACAGATTCAAGGACATGGTACCTATCAGCAGACAAGTTATGGGGGTGTTTTTCATTATTACCCCAGTCCCAGGAAGGAGCATATCAGTACCCGCTTGATGTTCTTTATTACCAGGGTGGTTATCTACACTACCAGGCATGTTATAGGCTGTATCAGGGCGGCATATCATACCATAATCTTGATGTAGCCTCTAGCAGTGGCAGTTCGACCAGGCAGACTAATAAGACCAATCAGGGTCGAGGTAATCAGAGACGCGGCAACCAGGAAAATAAGGGTCGTGGAGGTCGACAGCAGGCACAGGGTCGTGTCAATCATATCACCTTGCATGATGCTTAAGGTAACCCCGACTTGATTATGGGTACGTTGAATGTTCTTGGCCATTTTGCTAGAATATTAATTGACTCGAGTGCTACTCATTCAATTATTTCCCATACGTTTGCTCAAAAGACTCAACCTCACCCCACTCCGCTCGGTTATGAGTTGGAGTTCTTGATGCCTATGGGTGAAGTTTGCTATGTTAGTTGGGAGTATCAAGGACATCCCTTTCTCATCGAGGATGTCGTAATGTCATCTAATCTTGTTCCATTAGACATTGTTAGTTTTGATGTTATCTTGGGCATGGAGTTATCTCTGCCATGAGGGCAAATCGGATATTGAGAAAGGGTTATCAAGGCTACTTAGCTCATGTAGTGGTAACTGAAGAGACTTCTGCTTGAGTGGAAGACGTTCGAGTAGTCAGACACTTTCCTGATGTTTTTCCCGACGATTTACCTAGCGTACCACCGGATCGTGAAGTGGAGTTCACCATTGACCTAATTCTAGGTACCACTCATATTTCTCTAACTCTTTATCGTATAGCTCCTGCAAAGTTTAGAGAATTAAAAACCAAGTTCCAAGAACCTGTTGATAAGGGTTTTATTCAGCCGAACACTTCCCCTTGAGGAGCTCCAGTTTTGTTGGTGAAGAAGAAAGACGAAACTTTGAGGCTATGTATCGATTAAGGACAGCTGAATCGGGTGACGATTAAAAGCCGTTATTTGTTGCCTCGTATCGATGATCTTTTCGATCAGCTTCGTGGTGCTTGCATTTTCTCGAAAATCAATCTAAGGTCTGGCTATTATCAATTGAAGATCAGAAGTGATAATGTTGTGAAAATAGCTTCCGAACTCGATATGGTCATTATGAGTTTCTTGTGATGCCATTCGGGTTAACTAATGCTCCCACAGCTTTTATGGACCTGATGAATCGGGTATTCCATCCGTACCTTGACAGGTTCGTAATTATCTTCATCGATGACATCCTGGTGTATTCTAAGAGCGAGGTTGACCATATTAGACATTTCTAGTTTTGAAGAAGCTAAGGGAGAATCAAGTGTACGCTATCGAGTTTCACCCTGGTCGTGGTTATATTTATGTAGTCTGCTTATCATTGCTGCACCTCGGTGTTAGTGCTCACCCAGGGCCAGGGCCGATCTTTCACGTGTATGTTCGCCTCTGCACCGCATGCTCACCTTGGATCAAAGTAGGTGCTAGTTCTGTCGTACAGGTTGCATTAGGCAACTTCGACTCGTAGGTGACCGCGAATAGCGCCGGTCTTCACGTGATTGTAGCACTAGAGCGTTTATTATGATTACACCCAGTCTTGTCGTACAAGTTGCATTAGGCAACTCCGACTCGTGTGCTAGCATAAATTGATAAGCATCAGTTCAGTCATACAGGTCGCATTAGGCGACTCCGACTTGTGTGCTAGTATAGATTGATTGAACACCTGATTTTACTTATATTACTGTTAAGATATTATGATGTGGCATACTTATGGATTTACTGTTGATTTGCATTTGATTTCATACCTATATGTTGTATGATTTTCTGGAAACTATACATGTTTTATGGCGAGAGGTTAATATGTTCAGAAAATAAATGGATATTTTATAAACCTTTGTTTTTGCGCACTCACCCTTCTGTTTCCGACTTGTGTGCTAGTATAGATTGATTGAACACTTGATTTTACTTATATTACTGTTAAGATATTATGATGTGGCATACTTATGGATTTACTGTTGATTTGCATTTGATTTCATACCTATATGTTGTATGATTTTCTGGAAACTATACATGTTTTATGGCGAGGGGTTAATATGTTCAGAAAATAAATGGATATTTTATAAACCTTTGTTTTTGCGCACTCACCCTTCTGTTTCCGACTTGTGTGCTAGTATAGATTGATTGAACACTTGATTTTACTTATATTACTGTTAAGATATTATGATGTGGCATACTTATGGATTTACTGTTGATTTGCATTTGATTTCATACCTATATGTTGTATGATTTTCTGGAAACTATACATGTTTTATGGCGAGGGGTTAATATGTTCAGAAAATAAATGGATTTTTTATAAACCTTTATTTTTGCGCACTCACCCTTCTGTTTTTCGCCCCTCTAGGTCCTAGATAGCTGATTTACTTTGTACCGTATGAGGATTTGCCAGCAATTCTGACATACCCCTAATAAATGTAGGAACTGTTTTCGGTTGTGTATTAAGTACTTAACCACCTTCGACAGCACACTCTTTTGTCATCTATGCTCTGAACATTTGTATTCCATGGGTTCTACCCACTACTGCGCACTCACTTTATTAGTTTAAATAAGTTTTAGTTTCGGTTTCAATTTATTCACACTTTTACATCACTTATACTTTTGGTTACGTCACATTTGGATGAAGGCTAGCATGCCTCGACTCCAATTGGGGTGTGTCAAATATCATCTGGTTTGTGCAGCAATTGTGTTTGCACATTTTGGATTTCTTTCCTTATTAATAGTCTTTATTTAAATATTGTTGCATACTTCTTTTGTCCTGATGGTGTAATGTGCGTGGACGGTCTGTGAGTTGAATAGTTACATATTTGGTTAAATAATATAATGTTATTATGCCTGTGGTTGGATATATCATGTCCAAGGTGATACCGCATGAGAAGATCTCGGTATTGTGGAGCCATAAATTGTGGTCAGATAGTTGTCTTTTTTGGATTTCCTTTCTTATATATATTTTTGGTTTAGATATTTTTGGTTAATTCTTTTGTCCAAATAATAAACTGTGGGTGAACAAGCTGTGAGTGGAATTGTTATATATATCCTTAAATAAAATGATTTCAATGTGTGTATGGCCACTTTTGGCATGGTCCAGGTGATGTTACCAAAGAAGATCTCCATTTAGTAGAGCCTTAAATTTTCGTTTAACAGTTTTGTTTTCGATCGGGGGATAATTTCTTTCTTAAAAAATAAGCACACAGTCAATATTTTGCATCTTTATTTTCGATGTAAATTTCCGTCGTCTTCAGTCTTGATGAAAATGCATCTGCAAAACAATCAACACATTTGATCAAAGATCTAAGTCTCACGCGCCCACAAGATGAGGGGGGTTAGGTCAACAGATCTCTGATGCCTAAGTTAGTTTTTCTGAGAGAGTAAAGTGTTTAGGCTTTTTTAGGGTTGCAAAAGCTCTCAAAATTTGGTTGAATATGGGGTATTTATAGAGATAGGGCCGGCCATATAGTGTTTAATGGAGAGATATTCTCTAATTATTCCCAAGATATTAAATAGGAAATAATATCTTGAGATAATGGTATAATTATCCTAATTTAAATAAATTAGGATTACTTACTTGATTGGAGTTATTTTTCGAGTAGGAATGTATTAAAGATAGTATTTGGGTAATGAATCCTTATCCATAATACCTTGCCAAGGGCAGGTGAGCTGTGGGCAATTGAGTTCAGCTGCTGAGTCCTCCAGGGATGTGAGCTGTGTGTGGGAGCGTCTGAGAAGCTTGCCCATTTATTGAGGGTAATCTTGTCTTTCTTGAATAAAAGTCCACCTGTCACCTCTAGAATTTTTGGGATTATTTTAAGATCCACAAATGCCCCCACACCTATTGTACTGCTCGCAGGAAAAGGATAATAGGTGTAGGAATCCCAAGTTGCTTAGGCATGTAGAATTGTTTCCCAGTTTGAACTTGATCTTCTTTCTTGATTTGGAGATAGACTTCTTCTAGGAAAAGGAAAATAATTATTCCCAATACCTATTTAACTCTGACTTAAGCAAGGGATTAAATAAATTTGGAGAACAACTATCATCCCAACAAGAAAGAGAAGCCAGATGATATTTTTTCTTCCCCCTCCCCTAGCGTTCTTCTTTACTTGCCCTTGCAAAGAGTCATCTCTCGTTGTTGTTCTTCTTCTCCGTGCCATACCAAGGTAAGAAAAATTTGAATATTCTTCTTCTTGAATTTTTGGGAGCCTTGTGGCTTGAAAAATTGGCTCGGCGGGGGCCAAGGTGGTGAGTTGGGTGAGGCAAGGGGGCCACGGTGCAGCAGGTGGTGCGGCAAAAGGGTTGACAGGGGCCGAACCTTGCGAGCTGCTGGGTAGGGGCCCATGCAGCAAAGAGGCAAGAGAGAGGGAGAGTCCAGCTTGGGCCATCTCTCGATCTTCGAGGGCCTGGGTCGCATGACTCGACCTTGCTTCCTGGGGCGCCTAGCGCGCGAGCGGAAAGGGGAGATGAGGTGTGGGCCTCCCCCTGTGTTGGTTCGGCCTGCATGCAGAAGAGAGAGGGCCGAGAGGCCTTAGGGCCTGCTCTTTATGCGTGTATATATATATGTGTGTGTGTATATATATATATCCATATATCTGTTTTTTTTTTTTTTTGTTTTTGCAAGTTGCCTTCTGAATATTTTTCCTTCGTGCTTTTTGCAGAGACCTTTGAGATGTCTTCCTCCGACCGTAAAAGTGACGAATATCCTCCACCTTTGTATGGTCAAGGTGGTTCTTCCAGCAAGGTGGGTTACTTCAAGGCTGCACATGTCAAGATTAATTCTGACAAGCTGTTTCTGGATTTTCTTGAGGCATACAAGCATGCAATTCCGTTTGGGGTTCGCGTCAAGTGGGTGAAGGATGATAGCGGCCATGAACCATGTGGCGAGGGTGCCTCTGCTAAGAAGAGACTTATCAAATTCCATTCGTATTACTTTGTGTTGAGATTCACTTTTCCCATGCCACTTCTTTTCCAGGAGGTGATCTGCTTCATGAAATGCGTGCCTGCTCAGTGTTCCCCAAATGCAGTTCATGTGATGGTGGAGTTCTCAAAATTAAGCAGGTTCTTTGACCTTGGCTTGACCATAAATGAGTTTTGGTACTTCTTTGAGATCGGCCACAAGGAAGGTGTGAGGCAGCTGAGGTATAGCCATAGGTCGTTCGATGCTTCTAGCAAAGGTGATCATCACTGGGTGACAGACACCTTGAAGGTGAGCGAAGAGTGGGAGTCTGACTCTTCTCTTAAGTTGCGTGTCTCGACTACCTTCATTAATGGTAAGTGAACTGCTTCATTCTTGTCCTGCTTGAGTTTTTGTTGAGCCGCTCTATAACCTCAACTTATTAATCGTCTTTCTTACTTTGTGTAAATTTGGAGTTTGGCTTAACTCCAAGGACTTCGACAGATATGAAGAAAGTTCATGTTGCCTTGGGTATTCCTGCTGAGTACCATGAGTGGTGCTGGCTGCTCAGCCCTCTTCGTCAGGAGAAAGGTGGCCTGCCCTCGAAGGAAGAGATAAAGCGGATAAAGGATGAGGCGTTGGCTCACCCGATCGTTGTTGTAGAGCGTTCTGCCAATGATAGTAGAAAGAAGAGATCTTCCTCACCTGCTTGTGAGCCTTCGACCGAGAAGAAGCCAAGGACTTCCTCCGTTGCTCATGGGAGCTCGTCTGCTGCCGAGAAGCTTGTTATTGATCTAACTTCCCCTAAGGGGGCGAATAAGACCATTGACCTTGAGCCTGTGAAACCTGCTGCTCCGAAGGTGACCACATCCATTGCTGAGAGACTTGCCCAGCGGAAGGGCACCTCCAGTGTCTGGGTTCGTATCAAAGCGTCCGTCGGGAGCTAAGTCTGGTTGCGCTTCTGAGAGGCTCGCTGCTATGAAAAGTGAGAAAGTAGATTTTGCTGCTAAACTGGCGTCTGGGCCTGTTCCTCATTCTGCCGTGACTGACTCATCTGCTGAGAAGGGGAAATTTGCTTGCATGGGCAGTTGTGAGGGATCCATCGAGTCTGTGGCTGGAGAGTTTCCCAAGGTTTATGCGCTGCTAAAGGCTGACCTTCTTGAGGACGTCGATACATGTGCCAAGTTTGTTGATAGTGTTGGGAAAGTTGTCATTCGCTCAAACTCCTTTGCGAAGCATCCTGCCTACTCGAGGAAGTCCTTCCTGATTGCTACAATCATAAGATTTTGATCCTGGGAGCTGAGTCTATGCATGTTGATCAGGATGCTGTCTAGTGTGATAAGAAGGTCGAAGTGGCATTGGTGGCTCAGCTTCGCTCGGCTGCTGAAAAAATTGAGAAGCTCGAATCTGAACTCGCCATTTTGAAGGGGTCTAATGTCTCTGCCCCCAATTCTTTGCAGCTAGAGATTACCCATCAGGAGGTTGCCTATTTGAATGCTAGGCTTAGTGCAACTCAGGCGATGTTGGAAGCTGCAGAGAAGGAAGTTAGTTAAGTTTCTCCGGTGGTCGAGGACCTTGAACGTGTAAATTCAGAGCTACAATCTGCTTGCTTTGCCAAGGACGAGGATCTTATCTTCATGCATGATGAAGTGTCTCGTCTCAATGAGGTTTCTAATAAGCTTGAGTCCAAGGAGATGGATCTACAAGGTGCGTTGTTTGTTAGCGAAAACCTGAAAAAGGAACTGGATGAGCTGCAGGGTGCTCACACTGGGCTTGTTGAGGAGAATGTGCAGCTGAAGAATGAGAAAGTTAGTCATGAAGTGGCACTTGCTTCTTGTCAGGCCGATTTATACAAGCTTGGCTATGTAGACCATCTTCAGGGTAGGCCATCGGATTATGAGTTTTCAGAGAAGAACTTCACGACTTTTTCCATTTCTCTAGTTGATCTAGTGCTCACACTGGGCTTGTTGAGGAGAATGTGCAGCTGAAGAATGAGAAAGTTGGTCATGAAGTGGCACTTGCTTCTTGTCAGGCCGATTTATACAAGCTTGGCTATGTAGACCATCTTCAGGGTAGGCCATCGGATTATGAGTTTTCAGAGAAGAACTTCACGACTTTTTCCATTTCTCTAGTTGATCTACTTGATTTCTCATTTGAGGCTGCCTTTGGTGGAGCAGCTGAGGGTCAGGTAGTCTAGGCAGGGGCGGCTGAGGATGAGCTGATGGAAGCTTTGGCTGCTGGGAATGGCACGGCTGCTGAAGGCGTGGCAGTCGAGGAACCAGTTATTGCACAAGCTGCTAAGGAGTAGTCTTTTTGCTTAGACTTATGAGTTTTCTTCTTTTCCTTTATGTTCTGGTTTATTTGAACTTTGCTGGTGTACGAGCCGGTTTATCAAATTGCTAGAAATTTAATAAACAGCTTTCCTTGTTTTTGCTTCATCCTTATTTCGCCATGTTTTTTGCGAAACTTTACCGTAGGACGGGCGGCTGGGTAAGCTCCTTTAATGAAGCAGTTGATCCCACGTCGTCACTTAGGTTTTAGTTTCAGCTTCGGGACTTTGAGAACCTTGCCTGCTTGAGGTGTCTTGCAAAACTTTGTCGTAAGACGGCAGTTGAGTTGGCTACTTCGATTGAGCAATTGACTCACATGGTCACTTTAGGCTTCAATTTTGTCTTTGGGGCTTCTAGAGCTTTACTTGCAAAAGGAAGAAATGTGAGATTTCTAACTTATAGAGCCCGAGGCCGAACTCATTGTCTCCATAGGAGGCAGATGAGTTCGAGTAGCTACCATAGCTGTGAATCTCGGCTTTAGGTAGCTTCGTGAGCTTTAGCCCTCCTGGGCGTATTACGAAAAAAAAATTTTAACCTATAGGGCCAGCGGTCGAACACGTGTTTCACGTAGAAAGCAGAGGAGTTCTTGTCGCCACTCTGGTTGTATTCCAGCTTTCGAGTGGCCTCTTGAGCTTTGGCCTTCCCCGGGCATGTTAAGAAATTTTTGACTTATAGAGCCATCAATCGGACTCGTGTTTCTCGTAGAAAGCAAAGGAGGTGTGCGTAGCTGCTATAGTCGTGACACTCGACTTTGTTGCTTCTTGAGCTTTGGCCCTTCTGGGGCATGTTACGAGATTTTTGACTTATAGAGCCGCCGATCGAACTCGTGCTTCTCGTAGAAAGTAGAGGAGGTCCGCGTAGCTGCTATAGTCATGACACTCGACTTTGTGGCTTATTGAGCTTTGGCTCTCCAAGGGCACGTTACGATATTTTTAACTTATAGAGCAGTCAGCCGGACTCATGCTTCTCTTAGAAAGCAGAGGAGGTCCGCGTAGCTGTTATAGTCGTGACACTTGACTTTGTGGCTTCTTGAGCTTTGGCCCTCCCGGGGCACGTTGCGAGATTTTTTACTTATAGAGCCGTCAGCCAGACTCATGCTTCTCGTAGAAAGCAGAGGAGGTCCGCGTAGCAGCTATAGTCGTGAGACTCGACTTTATGGCTTCTGGAGCTTTAGCCTTCCCGAGGTAGGTTGAGAGATTTTTGACTTATAGAGCCGTCAGCTGAACCCATGCTTCTTGTAAAAAGCAGAGGAGGTTCGCGTAGCTACTATGAGTTGTGACACTTGACTTTGTCCCAGCAAAACTTAAACCAGAGATCGTCGGCCAGAAGTGCTGTTTGTAAGTAAGCAGGCAAGTTCGTGTAATCATAGCAGGTGTAAGTCTCGGCTTACGTGCTACCTTGGGCTTGTAGCCATAGGGTCGTCGATCAGGTGCCTTACTTCTAGAAGCAGATGACTTGTGTGACCACTTCAGGCGTCATCTCTGGCTCTTGGAGGTGTTTTTTTTTTTGCGTAAGGTGTAGGCGAAGTCGCTCTTCAGAGACTATATCCTTCTGAGTCACAACTTTGATCCTGCAGGTTGCTTAACTAGTATTGCAACACTTTAAAATCAAGCCACTTCATGAAGATTTGCACGTCAAGGACGGACCATCTTGTTCACGCGACATCTTTCATGGGCAGGGGTCCTGAACTTAATTGTCTCTTCCGATTAGAGACCTGGGTCCCACGGAATTGAATCCTTCAGTTAGCTAAGTCTATTCTCGTGGAAGGATTATTTTGTCCAATTCTAGGAGTCGTCCGGCTCAGGTAGTCGCTGACATCAAGGGAAACTGAACAGTCGTACTTCCCATCCACGTCAAGATATTTCGGATACGCCATGTCTTCTGCTTGTGACAGGGGTGGTTATGGCATGTTTACAGGGCAGAGGACATCTTAAGCCATGTTCGCAAAGGCAGCAAGCGTTCTCACGCCATGTCTGCTGGCCAGCGGGCGTTTTACACCATGTCTGCCAAGCAGGGGGTGTCTTGCACCATGTCCGCTAGGCAACAAGTGTCTTCTGCTTATCGCAGGAGGTGGTCAATTTGTTTATGCATTTAGCCCAGGCTTGTGAATAATTCCTTCAATCTTCATTGACAGTAGAGGCTTTTACGAACTTTGCTCATAGGCAACAATGTCATAACAACTGATAATCCTTAGTATGCGAGGTCTTGTCCATCGAGCTGCTTGAGTCTTCGAACTTTTTTATCTTGAACAGGATCCAAGGAATGGTAGGAGGTCACACGTAGTACTTTCTCAGGTTGTAGGCATTCCATTGCTTGTCGATTTCTTTGTCGCTCATAGTGGTGAGGGTGTAGCTGCCCCTTCCTAGATGAGAGCCATCTTTTTGGAGCCTTTCCGTCGGGTAGTGATGAAGGCTTTTCTGAGGATTAAGTCTCCTAGCTGGAACTACCGAATTTTTACCTTCTTGTTGTAGTTGGAAAGGAGCTGCTGCTAATAGGCTGCAATGCGGGTGATAACTTTCTCGCGCTCTTCCTTTGCTAGGTCTAAGTTGGTGGCCATCTCCCTTTCGTTCTACTCAAGGTTCGGCAGTACAGTGCTCATGCTTGGCACTACAATGTTGGGATGAATGATCGCCTCAGAATCGTATGCCAAGAAGAATGAAGTTTCTCCGGTTGCTCATCTTTTGGTGGTGTGATATGCTCATAGAACACCGGGGAGCTCGTCTGGCCACTTACCCTTCTTGTCTGAGAGGGTCTTCTTGAGGCAGTCGAGGATGGTCTTGTTGGACACCTCGACCTGCCCGTTGCCCTGTGGATATCGGGGTGTGGACATGTGCTGCTTGATGCCATATTTTTTGAAAAACTTTGCCAAGTCTTTGCCCACGAACTGTGGACCATTATCGGTGACGATAGAGTGTGGGATGCTAAAGCGGTAGATGATGTTCTTCCATATGAAGCGCTCTATGTCTGTTTGGATAGTTGTAATCATGGGTTAGGCTTCGACCCATTTTGTGAAATAGTTGGTCGCTACAATCATCATGCCTCTGCCCCCAATAGCAGGCGGCATTGATTCTACCAAGTCGATTGTCCACTGCATGAATGGCCATAGGTTCGTCTGCAGGTGGAGTTCGCTGGCAGGTAATGCGGGCACGAGCTTGAAGCACTCGCAGCTGTCACACCTTTGTACATACTCTTTGGTGTCTTGATGCATGGTTGGCCAGTAATAGCCAGCGTTAAGAGCTTTTTACGCCAGGAAACGACCTCTAGAGTGGTTTCTACAGATGCCTTGGTCCTGAGAAGGATCTTTAGGTCGTCGAGAGGTGCTAGGCAGCAAAGATATGGTCCTGAGAAAGATCTTCGAACGGCATGCCGTTCCACATGTAGTAGCGTGCTGCCTTCATCTGAAGCTTCCTGGACTCTAGTCTGTCCGCAGGGAGTGTTCCATTGACTATGTAGTTGATAATGGGATATTGCCAACTCAGGATTATGCTGATCTGCGCCACCTCGACTACCGGTTTCTCATCTATGCTTCGCTTTTCCAAGTACTCGATTGGGATGAAGTACCTGAGATGATGGTCTAGTGCGGAGCCTAGACTTGCTAGTGCATCTACATGGACATTTTTTGCTCATGGAACCTGAGTGAGTGTGTACGCCTAGAACGTCGCTAGATGTCCTCGTACCTTCTCAAGGTATCGGGCCATCCTTAGATGCTTTGCTGCATACTCCCCTGAGGTTTGATTGGTGATCAGCTGGGAATCGAAATAAATCGCGAGCTTCTTCACCGCTAGGTCTTTCGCCAATCGAAGACCTGCTAGTAGGGCTTCATACTCTACTTCGTTGTTTGATGCCTTGAAGCTTAGAGTTATCGCCTGCTCGAGCATCGAACCGTCCGGGGTAGTAAGAACTAAGCCTGCCCTCGATCCCTGGTAGTTGGATGATACATCGACGTGCAAGCATTGGAAATCTCCAACAGGTGAGGTTGGTGCAGCTACGGTGTGCTCGGCTACCTCTGGGGTATTTATTGGCTGAGTTGCTACGTTCGTCGGAATGTCCGCCAGTTTTCATGCCTTTAACGTCATGTGTTTGGATTGTGCAGAATATCGCGTCATGACGATGACTGTGTACGTCTGAACGTACGTCTTGAGCTTTCGGGTTGCAACAACTAGCGCCAAAATCCAAGTTTTGATTTTTAAGTATCTGGTTTCCGCATCGAGGAGAGCTTTTGAATTGTGGAATACAGGTCGTCGGGTCCCCAGCTCTTCTCGTATGAGGGTAGAGCTCATTGCTGCTTAGATACTTCCATATAGATGCATAGATCCTCTGCTATTTTCGGCTTGGATTGCATCGATCGGTAGGTAGCGAGAGGAATCGGTTGAGTGCAGCTGCTGGTCAGGTTAGACCATGGATCTCCTTTAGAGTAATGAGGGACTTCATATCCAGGATCGCTCAGATCTTCTTTGGATGTGTGTTCAGCATGGTCTGACCATTGCTTAGGGTCAAGGAAGATATGCTCGACGTCTTTTTTGGGTTTCCATCCTGATTCATCTGCCAGGGCATTGTCGACCTTAACGCCATCTTCTTGACCTGCCTGCTGTGATTGTTATTGGGTAGAGGTAAAGTCATCTTTCTGCACTTCAGCTGCTACTGCTAGGGCGAAAGACTTCTTCCTTGTCTCCGTAAAAATTTGTACAGTGCATTGCCTGGACATGGCCTAGTCACCTTTGATCTCTCCGACTGTTCCTTTCGGGATGCAAAATCAGATTTTTTGATACTCGATCGAGATCACAGCTCCAATCTTCACTAGCCAAGGACGGCCTAATATCCCGTTGTAAAGAGATGGGTCGCTGACGATCATGAAGGTCTACGATGAGACAATCGGCGGGCTAGTTTTTTCGAGTGTGATAGTGCCAATAGCAGTTGAGGTGAGTTTGTTGAATCTGGTCTAGACCTCTGCTTTGTGTTGGATCGTGCTTTCCAGGCCCATCTTCTGGATGACTGACAGTTGTAGGAGGTTGACTGAGTTGCTTTTATCCACCATGACTCTGTCAACGATGGCGTGGGCCAGTTGTACAGAAATCACCAGGGTGTCGTCGTGGGGAAAGTCTACTCTCTCAGCGTCCTGCTCGGTGAAGCCGATGATTGGTCCAGGTACAGCATCTATGGTTTGAACCTGATTAACCGATCTCGCCTGCTGGATCTTCCTCTTCTTGAACTTATTGGTGGCCCTCAGATGCTCGAATTCGGCAAAGATTTCATTGATTCGGATTGTTTGGTTGGGGGTTCGGCATCGATATCTGCTTCTCGCATTGGCCGGGCAGCTGGTCTGTCGACATACTTCTCGTACTTGCCGTACTTCACGAGCTACTCAAGGTACCATTTCCATATGGTGCAATCATTGGTTGTGTACCCAAGACCCCTGTGGAATACACAGTATTTGGTCAGGTCCATCTTAGAGGTGTCACACTTTAAAGGTGGCGGTGGCTTGAGCTATGGCTTATCCTTGAGGTCACGAAGGATCTGGCTGATCGAGACTGAGAACCTGGTGTACGTCTTGGCTGCTGCGCCCCCCTTAGCTGGGGTCTGGTCCCTGCGTTTGTCTCCTGGTTTGCTTTTATTGTCGAATAGTTTGTCGCTCACCTTCATTTGAGTCGGTTCCGTGTCTTTGCGCGGCTGCTTAAGCGGCTTCTGGGAGCGCTTTTCTTCATCCCAGAGGGAGTGCTTTTCTGCCAAAGCATAAGAGTTTCCTAGGGACAGGTTCTCGCCCATTATCAAATCTTCGAAAAATGGGTGATATGCTGGGAGCCCCTTTCGGAAAGCTGAGCATGCAATGCTGTCATCGCATCCAACAATCTTTGCCGTCTCCGCCTTGAATCTTTTGACATAAGTACGGAGTGACTTCTTTGGGTCCTTCTTCATGCCGAAAAGGTGGTCAGACTTCTTCTTGATCGAGCGGTAGGACGAATATTCCTTAGTGAAAACCAAGGAAAGTTCATCGAAATTCCAGATTGAACGTGGCGGCAGGGTGTGGAACTAGTCTTGCGCCTCACCTTGTAGCGTCGTAGCAAAGATCTTGCATATGAGAGCGTCATTGCTGGCGTAGAGGGTCATGGCACTTCGGTAGTGCATCAAGTGTCTGTCCAAATCTTCATCGCCCCTAAACCAAGTGAAATATAGCAGGTTAAACTTCCGCAGTGGTTCTGTCCACTCGATCTCGTCTGTAAAGGGCGACCTGCTCAGTAGGGGTGGATTTTTTTGCCAAATTGCCATCCGTGCCACACTGATTTTGTGCTAAATTTTTTGTGTCAATTAGTAATGGCACGGTATTGTACCATACCAAAATTTCATGGTACGATATTGGTAATGGATATCATTACCATGGTATTACTGTACCGTACCAATCATATAATATAATATATCATTTATAAATTATATAATATATAATTATATAACACATATGGGATAAAGTGGTTGCTTTACAAAAAAATGTTACATCAACTTTGCTATGGGATCAAGTGGTTACTTTACAAATAGAGATTGAGAAGAAAAAGAAAGATTATTGGGGAAGTTTCGAGAATGTGAACCCACTTATGTTTCTTGGCCAAGTTCTAAACCCTTGTTATAAACTTCAAATGATTACCATTAGCCTCAAAACACTTGGATGGGATGATAGAAAGATAGCTTGGATGCTTATGGAGATTAAAAAAATGCTTGCTTGATTTGTATAATGAGTATATGAGGGGTTCTTCTACTGCCATTGGGAGATGTGGAACTAAATGAGGAGTACATAATTCAAGCTTGTGGAGGTGATGAGAACAAAATTGAAATGATGAATGAGCTTATACAAGAAAGGAGGGAGCAACGCCTTTTGGATATATTCAATGAAGTAGATAAGTACTTCGCCGCTCCTTATATTAGCATTGTTTTTGGTGGCTTTAATCTCTTAAATTGGTGGAAATCAAACACAAAAGAGTTCCCAATTCTTTCACAAATAGCCAAAGATATCTTTACAATCCCCACTTCTACCATTGCTAGTGAGAATCCATTTAGCCTAGGGAGGAGGGTTGTGGACCTTTTTAGGGCATCATTGACTCCTAAAATGGTAGAGGCACTAGTGTTTACTAGTGATTGGCTTATGGCGGATGAAGTAAACTTCTACAAGGAACCAATGGAAGATATGCTTCAATTTTACAAGGAAATGGAAGAAGTGGAAACAAGTAAGATATGTTTTAATTTTCTTAGTAAATTTGTTGTTAAATGGTTTTCAACTTTAATTCTTCTTGCTATTAATATGTTTTCTTTGTTTGTAACGTAGGCTTGACACAAACTCAATCTTCTACAAGTTCAATGCCTCATCCAAAAGCTTCGACATCTCAAACTTGAAGAATTGATCAATGAATTTTACTTTTTGAAGTTTAGTTTCAATTTTCATTTGGTTTGAAACTTTAACTTCTATTTGGATTGTTAAGTTCTTTTTGTTTTGGTTCGTAACTTCTATTTGGATTGTAAACTTAATTTTCATCATGAATCTTGATGCATCATTTGAATTATTGTGTATGTGAATTGTGAATGATGAATAATAGATGAATATAGGCTACAATATATGAGATAAAGGTACAATAAAAAGGTTTTGCCCTTGAATTGGGTTAAAAAAAAAGCAAAAACAAATTTTGTCCCAAAACAAAGTGGCAATTACCATTGCCATACCATGGCAACCGAACATTTGGCAATACCGAACTTCGGTATACCGAAAGTTTGGTATGGTAATGGTAATAGATTTTACCAAACCGAAAGTTTGGTACGGTAATTGGTACGAGGGTTTTGGTATGGTAACCATACCGAACCCACCCCTACTGCTCAAGTTGCCCACGTTTCTACGGAGGGCATCGTCGGTAGCGTCAATGCGCTAGAAATTGCGTAATTGCTCTGCCACAAGCCTTTGTACTTCCTTCTGGATTTGTGCCTGGTGAGGCAGTAAAGCCTTCAGCTGTCCCCGGTGCTGACCTGTCGATCTATGTTGCTCTTCGGCATGTCTTACTAGTCTGTGTTGCGGTTGCTATGCACGTGGTTCATGCTGTGCTGCTTGCTGTCGCACCTGGCGGGGGTTGCCAGTGGAACTTGAGTTACACTGCTCACGTACTCTTCTCTATGTGTAATGCGGTTGCCTACTCCGTTGCCTCGTAGGAGGATCTCCTTGTGGGCCTAGCCTCTTATGGACGCTTCTCCCGGAAGGTCTTGAGTGCTCGTTCGAGTGTGGACCCAACCTCAAATGCACACTGACTCGTGAACCGAGTCAGGAATGAACAGTTCTCTATGCATCTAGGCTGGAGAAGACGTTTCGCCGAGGGCCCAAACGAGAGTGTACACTACCCGAAAGCTCAGTTGGTGGTGAGCTGAGCGGCTCTTTGCCAGGATGTCGCTGGAATGAGTCACGTTCTTCCGCCTTTATCCTACTTCGGGATACCTCATCTAGGGCGCACTGCATCTCGATGCGCTCGAGGAGCTGGTTCACCAAGGTGGTCTGCTGCGCGAGGGTGTTCGTCAAATTGGTGACCTGCTAGGGCAGGTGGTGCTCGCCATTTGGATTGGAGGAATCTGGATAATGGGCGTCTCCATGTGTGGTGGAAGTATAGTGGACTGCAGGTACAAAACTTGAGCCCAGAGTGGGCATTCCTACAAAAAAGTAATGTGTAAGTAACCCTGAATCAATTGCGGGTTCGGTGGTCGGAATCTGGATCGCTGGAGGTGGCCTTGGAATGGGTTGGGCCGCAGGTCGGGTCGTAAGAACAGGCACCGTAGTGCGTTGGACCGGCGCCTGCTCGCCTTGAATCGGCATGGCCGTGGTCCTTCCTGGCCGTTGGGCTGCCACATCTTGGCCTGTTGGCTAAATGTCTTGGGCTTGGGCCCGCTGAGCTACCTGGTTGCTAGCAGTTGCTGCATTCTGGGCTCTGGTTTGGGCCTGCTGTGCAACAAGGCGTACTGCTGCATTGGGCTGGGCCGCCTGCCTAAGGCCTGCCATGGCAGCTGCCATGTTTGGGGCATCTTGCTCATGGGCTTGGAAATTGACCTAGGCCTCATGCCTAGGGTTTTGTAGGGTGCGGCGTTGCAAGGGTGGAAGTGGTGTCATGGCCTGGTGGGTCACTATGGCGGTGGTTGTGACGCGGCTCCGCGGCGGTGGGGCTCCTCCTGCTGTCGTGTTGAGCCTTGAGGACCTCCGTCGTGGGGCTATGTCCTTGTCTCCACTCTCCGGTCCAAATCATTCTACGTACGGGGTTTCGTTCGTCGTAGTTTCTGAATTTCCTACCATTGTATCCTTTCTCCTGGGATTGATCAAGAAACTTTTCTAGGAAAAATTAATTGATACGACGTGTGAGAAATTCAACGTAACAGAAAATTCAAGAAACTAATACGAGAGGCTTCTTCGAGTATTATGAATCAGCTCTCAATGGAAGCACCAATTTGTCGATGCAAATTTCCGCCGGCTTCAGTCTTGATGAAAATGCACTTGCAAAACAATCAACACATTTGATCAAAGACCTAAACCTCACATGCCCACAAGGTTGGGGGGGGGCTAGGTCAGCAGATCTTCGATGCAGTTAGTTTCTCTGAGAGAGTAAAGTGTTTAGGCTTTTTTAGGGTTGCAAAAGCTCTCAAAATTTGGTAGAATATGGGGTATTTATAGAGCTAGGGTCGGCCATATAGTGTTTAATGGAGAGATATTCTCTAATTATTCCCAAGATATTAAATAGGAAATCATATCTTGAGATAATGGTGAAATTATCCTAATTTAAATAAATTAGGATTACTTACTTGATTGGAGTTATTCTTCAAGTAGGAATGTATTAAAGATAGGATTTGGGTAATTAATCCTTATCTTTAATTCCTTGCCAAGGGCAGGTGAGCTGTGGGCAATTGAGTTCAGCTGCTGAGTCCTCCAGGGATGTGAGCTGTGCGTGGGAGCGTCTGAGAAGCCTGCCCATTTATTAAGGGCAATCTTGTTTTTCTTGAATAAAAATCCACGTGTCGCCTCTAGAATTTTTGGAATTATTTTAGGCTCCACACTCATTTTCTCTGATTCTAGTATTGTTTATTGCCGTGGTTAATTGTTTTGAATGCAGGTTGTTATATAGAGCTTAGGATTTTGAGTTTTGGTCGTGTGATGGTCAAATACTTTATCTATTAAGTGATTAAGTTAGCACTGATCATTTAAGACCATACAAACTAAATTAGTTGTGGGTAACCTAAAATTTAGATAACAACCATGAATCTCTAATTATCCTCAATTTTCGTTTATAGAAGAAAAAAAGTAGTTTCTAACTATGACAGCCAAGAAAAGTATAGTCTTTTTTCTCTTTGTCAACTTATTAAACATGATTTCCTAAGTGTTTATGTTTTTAATTTGTCTGTTTGCTGTGTGGGAAAGTTCTTATTATCTCCTTGACTCTACAGTTTACTGCCTGCTTGACGTTTTGTTCCACTTTCTGTAAGTAATGTTTGGGTCTTTGTAATATGTGGTCTCTTTTTTAGTCTTCCCTTTTTAATCATTGCTTTGCTGCTTTTATCAAACGTTGACTATTCGATAATAATCTGGGAGAGGGATTTAGGTTTCTCTCTCAACGGCAAAGACACCTTTGGTAGAGAAAGTTGGGTTCCAGTTTTGTATCTTTTTTCCATATTAAATCCTTCTTTCCAATTTTGTATACTTAATTAAAATTAGTTTTTTTTTTATTTTTTATTTTTTTAAATATACAAGTGGATAGTTTGTTAATTCAGGTTTGACATCTTAGTGTTTTATATTACTTTTGAACTTAAATAACTTGGCAGTATTAGATTGTTAGTGGGGGTTCAATTCAAGGTCACAATGCGATGTGCTTTGTTCTACAATTGTGTTCAAACGTTTTGGATTTCTTTCTTTACATGTAGGTTTGCATTAATATTGTTTATTGTCAAGTTAGTTCTTTTCCGTGCACATCGGTATATAAAGCTTGAGATTTAGGTTTTTAGTCATGTGATGCTCAAATGCTTTATTAATTAATTGGTTAAATGTCTGGTGGTCATTTGAGGCTATAGAATATAAATTTTGTTGTGCATGCGTTGAAATCTAGGTGAGTACTATGGATACCTGATTGTTTCAAATTTGTGTTTATTTTGGTTTCACATTAATGTAAAGTTATATTTATGGAAGAAAAAAAAAAAAGTTTGCACCCATGCCGCGTGACAGAGATAGTTGTCTTTTATTTCTTTCTTAACGTATTAAAACTAACTTACTAAGTGTTTTTCTTTTTGGTTTATCCATTTGCAGTGTGGGAAAGTAGTTGATTATATCTCCTTAACCCTACTTTTCCCTTCCGGGACAAGTGCTTCACATTTTGTTTCACTTTTGGTAAGTAATGTTTTAGTCTTTGTAATATTTGGTTTCTTCTTTAGTTTGCTTTTTGCAACCGTTGTTTTACTGCTTTCATAATGTGTTGAGTGTTTGATAATAGTTATTGTATGTCATCTGTTAATGTGTGGTCATTTGTATTACTATCCTAATGTAAACTGTATTTTTTTTTTTATCAAATTTAGTTCTTTAATTACTTTTGGTTGGCTTATTTCTTTTCTCAGTCCTTTTTTTTTTGGAGTTTCGAATTTGTGTTGTGGTTATCGATTTTGTAATAGTTATGTTAAAATTATTTTGACCATTTACTTAATTAGGAATGAAACAAATCAGTCCTTTCTTTCATATTTGTTTTCAGATTTGTGTTATGGTGATTCTTATCTTTATAAAATTTATATTCTCTTTCAACAGATTCAATGGAAACAGTCAAGGTCACCCCTATTGCATAATTGCGTGCTTACACTAAAGCAGACAAAATAAAGATTCGTGTGGGTAGGATATGGAAATCTAGCATTTCTGTAACTGTTCACAAATACGTAACACTACACTGTATGTTGATGAAATGGTGAGCCATCATTGTCCCATAATTTTAATTAAGTATTTTAATACTTATAGTTATGTCATCAGTTTTTTTTTTTTTTTTTTTTCATTTGTTAGTTTGTTAATTTTTCTACTAACAAAGATTTCATAATTCTGATTGGAAATCTTTCTTCACTTTTGTCATCTTTTTTCGGTGTGTTATTGTACCATTGTGTTCCCAATTTAACTAGTATATATGGCTGGAAAAGACCAGATTCTTTGTTTCTATTTTAATATATAATATCCGTCAATACTTGTCATTTTCTCGGGATGCATTCTCTAAATGATTCTTGCACGCTTTCGGTTCACCTCATGTGAAGCTTCTAAAACATAGATTTCGTGTTCTATTCGTCAAAAATAATTTTTCTCAAACAATGTGTTGTGGTTTTGTTAGTTAAGGTTTTGTTCAACAATGGAAGGTGGAAATGAGTTTTGATAGTTGAAGAAGATAAATAATACATTAAGTTATTTGGGGTGTATTTAGAACCTAAGGTCGAAATTGTCATTCCACAGTAGGGAACACAAGTCATTTAATATTAAATTTTAATATGGGGTGCATTCAACATTATGTGGGATGCTAATAAAAAAAACCTTTATATTTATGTTTATATATATATATATATTTTTTTTTTTTACAGTTTGATTTTTTCATATGTGTAAAGTCCTTTGTAAATCTCGGTTGTCATAGTCAATCTCTGTGCCAAAATATAATTTTTTTTGCTATTTATTTGTTCATAACTTTTTTAATTTTGTTATTATTCTTTTTTTTTTCTTTGTTTTTAAGGAAAACTAATGAAAATGGCTTGAAAACTTTGAGTTTTAACGATAAAGACAAAATAAAGGGTAAAGTGAATAGTACCAAGATTGACTTTTTAGTGTAAAAATGTGGTGTTTCGTTAAAGTGAATAGTATCGGAAGCTTTTCGTTAAAGTTCCCTTTTCTTTATGGCACGTGATCAATTTCGAAGAACAATGCGGTTGAAGCATCTGCATCAGACATTGATTTTGAACTGGTAGCCTTAAAGATTGACGCTTGTAGTTGCTACGAAATCATGAATTTTCTCACGAACAGAATCAGATGATAGTATAAAGTGGTGCCGCATGATACCCAAGTTATATTTACCGCTACGACAGTGTTTAAAAAACTCTGTACCGTCTTTCCACCCATACCTCGCCATCGGTTTTTCCTACTAGATTTTAACATGCTCTATCCCCGTCTGAACAGAGATGATATTCTTACAAGTAACATCAATACGTGTATATCTGTCTCTATATATGTGTGTGTATCTACATGTCCGTCAATTAAAAACATTTCTGTTGTTTTTTCAGTGAAATGAGTTTTGACATTATTTTTGTATTAACTTTTTAAATTGTAAGATGTGATTGGCCATATAACTGCGGTCCAGCAATTGGAATCAAAACAGATTAATCAAAGAATAGCACATAAATGTGATATACACATTGAGAATATCAGGTTGTTCTTTTGTTTAACAGTTGCAATTCTAAATTGTTAATATCATTTTATCTGTTAGGGTGGGAAGAAAATTTAGTCTTTGTTTCTCATTTGTTTTGTGCGCAGAAAAGAAGAATTGTTCGTTATGTTGTGGGTAAATATTGCATAAGCTTTTTGTTCTTTATCGATCCAGAAGTTGTCTTTGCTAATTATTGTTGTGTTTACAAGTTTAAAAGTCAAGATTTACCTAGGTAGCTCATTTAACTGAAACCCACTTTTTGTATCTTTATTTGGTTATGTTCTTACATTTCTTGCTATTAACTTTTCCACTCTTCTATCAATTATGTGATTTTAGTGTATTCGGTTGCTATCCTTTATGACAGAACTTTTTTTTCTTTTTTATTTCTTAATCGTCAACTGTTAGAATATGTTCATTACAGTTTGTGTTTCGTTTCTAGCCTTGCGTGTTCAAATTATTTTACCACATTTTTAAATGTATTCATTACAATTTTTTTCTCGTATTTAAACATCTATCATCCAATTAAAAATACTTACTCATCTCTAATATTTACTAATGTTTGTTTTATAATTCTGTTATTATTTTTTGGCATCTGCATACAACATCGTCTTGAATGGTACTGGCTCCTCACTTTTTTTCATCGACCTAGACATCCCAGAGGTTAACTCTTGTAAATCAATGTGAGTGCACATCTAAAATCGTGCTTCCTGTGTAAACCTCCAAACATGCTGATTTTTCAAAGTTCCTTATTTCGTTTTTAAACTTGCAGGTTCTCAACCTGTAAAGTCCCTGTAAAAATACTGCCTCCTTCTTCAAGGCAGGCAAATGAGGCTGAAATTCTGCGTACTGCGAGAAGAGTAACAATAGATGAGCTAGCCTTTTTGGATCCTGATCTGTATAAGGTATACAAACGATTTGTGCATTCCTATCCTTTTTTTAAAAGCATGTACCTGGATTTTTACATGTTGAACAAAAACTAATTTTGTTGTTGCTCTTTTATGATACACGTGTCACAAAACATTTGACAAAATGATACATTCCTATGTAAAGCATCTGTCAAACGTTTCGACACACATTATGATTGGTGGTACAATGCTTACCCCAACTATGTCAAGCAAATGCATAAGGACCTAGCGACCGGACAAATCATCTGTCAGAAACACCCTAACCAAATTCCAACACCCTGGTAACGTTTAATATGAAAGTTTATTGTTGTCTTTTTTTACTTTTTCTTCAATTTTCAACTCCATGTTGTTTCTTTGCAAGTGAAAAATGAGTTCAAATCTGTAACCTCTGTGGTTTAAAGTTATTTGCTCTGATTGTTAACAATGAGTTATAAACCATAAAAAACTCATGCAATTCAATTTTTAAATATAGGTACAAAGTTAATTTGATTCTTGAACACAGCACTAATGAAATCAGTGCTTTAATAATTGGCAAAGCTGGAGAAAAACACTTTGGTATGGCCTGCAAAGATTTGGTCATGAATCAGAGATTGGTTGACCAACAACAACTGCCAAATGAGTTTTTGCGACTGATTGGACAAAAGAAGATTTCGAAAATAGAAAGAATCGTTTCAACTCAAGTGATGTGCTGATTTACAATGTGTTTGACGAGACAACTATAGAACCGATAACTCCACAGATGTTACCAAGAGCAACCACAGTATCTTCCACTACTGTATCGTCTTCGACCTCACCACCTGAAACAAGTGGAGAATCACATAAACGAAAGAGGGAGTATGTGAGGAAAGCTCTTTTTACTTTACTGGCAGTGAACAGAGGTTTAGATTCAAACTCCATACTATCATCAAATCTGATACTTTTCTTTTACTTCCCTGTGTTCAAATATTCATATCTTCTGCCTATCTTGATGTGCTTAAAATATACATGTGAAGAATCTTTTTTTTTTAAAAAAACAAAAAACAAAATTTGAGTAAAGAGTATTACGAATTATAGTTGGGCAACATTTTTTATGTTTTGTGCAATAAAATGTGCTCATCAGTCATGGCCAGGCAAAAGAAATTTCAGAAGTTGACCCGAAAGAATTTGATGAAATGCCTATCAAATCACTGAAAAAGAAATCGCCTCCAGCTACTACAAAAACAGATACAATCCCTCCAAAAATGAACTAGGTAAGTATGGTTTCATTTTGCTAAATTTTTTGCTTCAAAATTGCTCAAATGTGAACTTAATCACTGTCTAAATGCCTTCCATTGTTTTCCTCTGTGTAGCATGGTTTCTCAATGTCAACGATGATAGTGCTGCTGGAACAAGACCTTTCCTGCTCTGCTACAGAATATTTTGCACTTTTTGTTACTCTATAATAAACATTGTCTAAGATCTTTGGTAGTTTGTAAGTACCACTTTCTGCTCAAAACTAGACAATATTTTTTGCACCTCCATATACCAGCATTTGTTAATTTTTTGTGTATAGAAGCTGGTTTAGTTTTTAGAGCACATAGGGCTGTTAAAGTAGAATATATAGCTCCAGTGGCGGATCCAGGATTTTTAACTCGAGGGGTCCCAATAATAAAGGTCAAAAAATTTATAGACAAAAATAATATTGAAAAGTTAAATATAATACATTTCATTCAAAAATCATATGCAAAACAACATTACAAGCTATAAAATCCTAATTCAAGCGTCCACGACGAGGTTTCATAGTCTGAAAATATTCCATGACAGCTTCATTACCAATACATGAAAGCACATATTTCTCAATGTAAACAACTAAACTGTCACTCAACCATTGATCTCCTATTTTGTTGTGAAGTTGACCCTTAATGATATTCATAGCGGAAAATGTCATCTCCACTGAAGCGGTTGCAATCGGTAAAACCAAAAACAAGCAAATATACATATGCAAATGTTTTATGAGTATACAAACATAAAACATATCAACAATCATATCAATAATAGACTAAAAATCTTCATCAATATCTAATATAATTTAATTGAGATTAGATTAGAATTCCGAAAAACTTACTTGAATTTTGAACCAAATAGTGGTGGAGTGGAGAATTGAAACAAGTGGAGGTATGATATTGGACTTATGTAATTATAATATGGGATTGGGTCATGGGTGGGATTAGAGATTTAGGGTTTTGAAATGGGGAGAAAGAGGGAACCAAATAATGGGGAATTGGGGGGAAAGTAGCGGGGAAAGATGTGGCACTCAGGGGCTGGGCTTTAAACTTAAAACAATATGGAGTCAGCAATCATGGTCCATGATTCATGGACAAACGACAGCATTTTTTATCTCCCATTTTTTTTTTTTTAAACTTAAAACAATTGGCAAAAACACTGCCGTTTTGGACCAATTGTTAAAACCCCTAATTTCTTTCTTCTTCCCCGTTGTCTTCTTCTCCGTTGCAACCTGCAACCTGCAATCTGAACCTGCACAGCAGCACAGATCTCGCGTTCGAGGGGTCCTCTGGAAAACTTCTAGCAGCAATTTAGGGTCGCCGAGGGGTCCTGGGACCCGCCAGGTCGCTCTGTAGATCCGCCACTGTATAGCTCTAATATTTTTTGTATCTCCATATGAAAGTATCTGCTAATTTTTTGTCTGTAAATATGATCATCCTAATCCAAAAACAGTTGTAACTACTGTGGTCCAATAAAAAACTTTCATGTTCATCCCTATCTACTCACAATTCAAGCTTTTCTCTAGCTTTCCCAATTTCTTTGTTATTAGTGTTGGAAGTATGCCCACAAAGCCACTCATTTGATGTAATAGCTTTTGGAATACTTAGGCCTCGTTTGGCAGCTCGGACTGTACTGACTATTTCTGTCGGATAGGATAAATAGCCACCAGATAGTACTGACTAAATTAATCGGGCGTTTGGTGCAGTATCGGATTAATGACCGTATTATTTATACTGTGTTTAGTATTATACCAAATAGGAGGAATCATACTTAAAATAAAATTAAACTTAAAATAAAATAAAATAAAAAATTGAAATCATCTCTTTTTCCCCAAACATTGATTCAGCACCAATCTCCACTGCCAATCTCTACTGCCCAGACATTAAAAAAAACTGAAATCATGCAAAAGAAAAGCCCTACTGCCAATCTCCACAGCTGGGCTTTGTTTAAGCCGAAACTCAAAAGGTAGTGAGGGAAAGAAAAAAAAAATTTGACATCCTGGGCTTTGTTTGTAGGGGTCGGAGATGCAGCGGTGGAGAAGAGGGAGGGACATCCAGTAGCCAGAAGAAGATGCAGGGAGAGAAGAGTCTTGTTCTGGGTGGTTGGATGGAACCTGGTGGTGGTGGTGGTTCATGGTGGCCGGCGGAGGAATTGGATTTTGGGATTTGTGGGAAGGAGGAGGAAGAACAGAAGGAGGGGAAACGAAGAAGAAGATGTTCGTCTTAGTCGACGCCGGTGGTGGTCACTGCCAGCCAATCGCCATGAGCACCATCAGTATTGCAGCCACTCAAAGGAAAGGGAACCGGACTAATAATCCACTCCTTTTGGAATGGTTTATTAAGAAGGTGTATACCCGACTATCCTATCCGACTGCATAAATTAATCCGGCGACTATTTAGTACAAGAGGACACCAAACAACCGGGTCCGTACTATTAGTCCTGTCCGATTCCTTATACGGTGTGCCAAACATGGCCTTATTGTATTAAACTATTATATGTTTAATGAAGGGCAAAGCTTATTGTTAATCACTATTTATTGTATCAATTGTTTAAGCAACAAGGGAATCCAAGGAATGTATTTAATCTAAGAGAGAAGTGATCTAAGTAAGTTAGATTAACGAGACATTTCTCTTATGTTCATTCCTAAAACATTCCTAGCCATAGGATTGCCAATTGGGCATTGACAATCCGCTAAGGTTAGTATGTGTTATGTTAACTCAAGCGTGAGTATGACTAGTCTCAAGTCATTTAGTGTTGGACACTGAGACAAACACATAGGTGCTCAAAAGGTAATCAAGTACACTAAACAACGATCAATATATAGTTCGAACATACATGTCATGCAAGAACTCATAAGTTGCAATATGCAAAGTAGCCCTTTGACCTGAGGCATCAATGATGTCTAATGGTTAGGTCCTTGATCTTTGATTATGTCAAAGGCATTCCATTGAGAGTGTCCATGACATTGTTGGGGTCAAGCTATCTAGTCATGTAGGCATGTGAATGCGCAACAAGGGATCTCTAACCTTCTATGGTGGAAGGAGAATACTCTGAGATATGATTCGAGAGTCTTTGGCCAAAGCATACAAATATGAATAAGGAAGCATGTTCCAAATCATATTCAATTGATTCATATAGAGAAGTATCACGTTGGATAGTAGACATGAAACAAACTATCACTCAAACAATGTGATCAAGAGTATTGTATTAGAGAAGGACCGTATTGCATTGTAATTGCAACTGGATAGGTTCTCTAACCACTTCTACTTAGCTTGGGTAGCCAGAAAATACTGCTAGGTGTCACTCATGGTTTGTGGAAGCCTTGAGGATTAGCAAACACTAATCTTCATCAAAGGGAGAATTGAAATGTAGTTTCAATTCACAATCGATCGTTAAGAGTAACAATTGCCCACTGCCTCGCTAATTGGAACCTAATGGATCGTACACCGAGTAAGGATGAAAGTGAAGAAATATAAATGAGATGGATAAGCAATTAAATAGTTTAATTGAGAACGGTCAAGATTAATTAATTAGTTAATTAATCTTACGAAAGGTTCGTATTGGGCTTTTAAGTTGGTTTTGGATTTCGGGGCCCAAAAGGGTTTTTGGTCCACAAGGCCCATTGAGTTTAGGTTGTGTGACAACTAAAACTAAATGGAAATTAACCCAAAAACAAAGTCAAAACCGGCCTAGGGTGAGGGGTATCAAACTTGAGTTAATTGCAAGTTTGCCACTCACATGTGAAGTGGTATAAAAGCATCTTTATAGCTTTTACCTCATTAGGGTTTTCTTGAGGCAAAGAAGAGAAACATTTTCTCTCTTTTTCTCTAAAAGAAGCCGGCCACTTAGGGAAGAAATAGCTAGCAATCTTTTCTTCTCTAAGTCATCCATTTCATCTTCACACCTCATCCTTGGTGTAGAGACTTAGAGACACCAAACCTTTGGTGTTTTTGGAGATCCTTTCCTCACATCCTCAAGGAGCAAAGGAGTATCAAAAGGAAGAAAATCACAAGGAAGATCCAAGGAGCTAGGAGGTGACCTGAAGGCCCTCCACTTGGGTGAATCCCTTGTGTAAACAAGGATGAGCTTCAAGGGTAATGAATCTGAAAATCCTTTCTTCTCTTTAATGTTGTTAAAGAGTCTTGTGGTTCACCATTCACTAGGCTTTGAAAGTCATGGGTTTTAGAATTGTTTTTGAATGCATGCCTACTTTAAAGTGTCATTAGTTTGCATATGTGTTCAAATGTTCTCACATGTTCTTAGCTAGGACAAATTTTTTTCCTTCAAGTGGTATCAGAGCCTAGGTCTAGTGTATGGTGAATCCTTTTGGGTTTTGTGTTTTTCATGGTTTGTGATTTAAATGTTGTAAATGTTACAAGCTTTGTTCTTGCTTTTTTGAATATAAATTTTACTTGAAATTTTAGCATCTCAAATGTTGTAGATGTAGTTCATTTAAGCATGAATATTGGAACTAAAATTTGGTGCCATGCATGTGGGGAAATTCGGCCAAATCCAAAGGGTGGATTTTTGGGTTCATGTTTGTTTTGTTAAAAGTGTTTTAAATTGACTTTTGGATCCCCTATGTACCCTAGGATGTTAACCCTCTTTTGAGTAGTGAAAATTTGAGTTTTATTGAGTGAAAACATTCATGTAGCTCTTATGAGTTTTCATGTGTGTTCTTCAATGTTCTTGATGTTCTTACCAAGAACAAAAAGGTTTGGTGCCTTGATTCAAAGTGTTTGATGTTTTTCATAAAGTTTTTGTTTGTTATTTATTGGTGATGGATGATTGGTGATGGATTATTTGTGTTTTATTGTTTAATAAAAGCTACACCTTACCTATTTCTTACAACTCATACCAATCAACTTTTTCAACCATGCCAATCAACTTTTCAACCCATACCTTTTACTTTATCAACACTTTATTCAAAATTTTGAATTTTCACCAAAACCAACACTCATTTCATCCCTCCATAACTGGCCACCCTAATAAGTAGGGTACTTTTGGAGATTTTATGCAATTATATAAAGTTTTGATACTTTCGTGTATTTCTACTTTGTCCCAAAAGTTTACGTTTTTTTCGTAAAGGCCCAAAATCACTAAAGGACAAATTGTTTTGCTCCTTTAATGAAGTTTTATGTGATTGTTAAAAATTTTGGGTTCTAGTTGTAAATACATGAAGTTATGGACTCTTGTGTTTTTACAAAGTGACCCCAAAAGGTTTGTGTTTTGCTTAGTGGCCCAATAGTTGAGGTCATTGTTTTCGGCCCAAAATATGATGAGAACAAAATGGTTTTGTCTCCTTAATGAGAATTGGATTTTCATTTCATTTAGTTCCATTTGAATCAATTCTATGAATCCGAAAACCAATTGTTTAAGTTGCTTTCTTAGTTAATGTGATTGATTAAGAAAAGGGTGATTATGAACCAAAGGCCTCGATAATTGAGCTATATGATTGGCCGTTTTACATTATGAATGTTTGGGTTAAGTAGTTTAGATTTGAATGTAATTTGATTAGTTCAAATGTGTTGTAAAAAGGCATAAGTCCTTCCAATTTGTTGTAAAAGGGCATAAGCCCTTCTCTTTATTTCAAGTATTCCTTTTTGTTTACTTGTATGCAAATTGGAATAGTTGGGTCCAACGCCCAATAGGAAATGACGGTTTAATTAGATTAAAAGCGTAACTCAAATCAACAACTACCTACCTCAAACCCAAGGTCCAACACAAGGCTCGTGTTGGATCAAATCAAACGGTTCATAATCATCCTAAGTCCTTTTAATAAGATTAAAATGAATTTGATGTAGCCCAACACTACTCCCTCAACAAAAACGAATATTAAGTTGATAAGCGAGAGATGCTTTGAACATCTCTTCGTAGGCCTTCCACCGTGATAGGCTCCAATCGTTTGTGACTCATGCACCGTATTCGTCCAGTTCTGGGGTATACAAAGTATGTGCTTACATTCAGGAGAAGCCTATAAACATATGATGAAGTGAAGGTAGGCAAAGAGTATGGTCAATATGATATTCTTCTGAGGCCATTCTTGAACCCCTACTTTAACTAGCATGGTGGGAATGACTTAACTAAGTGCAATGGTGCCAATATGATATTCTTCTAAGGCATCATTCTCTAGAGGCCAAATTAGATGGGTAATTACAAAAGTTGTAAATGGCTAAAGCGTTATCCTCTCATCTTTATTGTTGCTAGCCAATATGATATTCTTCTGAGGTGGGCTTGGTAATGGTGAGTCTCCCATACCCCGCTAAGAGTTCAACATAACTCTCGGATTCTATTGAGGGATGTGGAATTTGCCAAAAATAGTGGGTGGTACTATTTGATTTAAGACCCAATCAAGTAGTTTTAAAATCAACAATCTAATACGATTTCTGTTATGTTATGTAGTTAACGACATGCCTAAAATTACACCTACCATTGTACTTGACAAAAAGGGCCTTAGGGGCCAACGTTTCCTTGCTTGGTTTCATCACATTGAGAATGTCTCAAAGATGAATGACATATCGTATGTGCTCAAGCAATCCCCTCCTCATGTACCTCCTACGAAACTAGCTTCAAAGGAGGAATGTCAAAATTATGCTAGACACTATGAGGATGACTTACAAGCCAAATGCTTAATCCTCACTTCACTTAGTGAGGAGCTTAAGAAGCTGCATAAGCACATGGACACTTTTTGTGCCATGGTTGAAAGTTTGCATAAGATGCATGATATTGAGACAAGTAATGTACGATTCTCAAATGCTTGTAGTCTATTAAATGCCAAAATGGCAAAGGGGACATCGGTCCATAAACATGGACAAAAGATGGAAAGGATCTTTCAAGATCTTGAGAGTTTAGGAACTTCCATCGATGGGAAAATGGCCCAAGACTTTTTCCTTGCATCTCTCTCGAATGATTTCACTAAGTTTATAGTAAACTATAAAGTGAATAGATTCAATCATACTTTTACCGAGATGATTGACATGTGCTGTAAGTTTGAACAAAGTTTCAAAAAGGACAGTGGGAGTGAGAATGCAATCATAAGGAAAATGTTGCATAAGAAGAAGGCAAGAAAATCCAAAGGAACATGCTTTCATTGTGGAAATGATGAACGTTGGAAGAAGAAATACAGGGTGCGCATTGGGAGCCTAATGAATTGAACTTTTGAAAGGACTATTTCTGTCATAGAGAGTACTTTTACAGTGAGCTCCAATTCCTGGATATTTGATTCAGGCGTTAGTCAACATATCTGCAATTCGTTACAAGGACTAACAGGGAGCAGGACACTGCGCAATGGGGAGATGGTTGTGCGAGTTGGGAACGGCACTAAAATCTCTGCAAAAGCAGTAGGCACCTACATGCTAAATCTGCCCTCTGGGGAAGTCTTGGAACTTAAAAATTGTTTATATTTTCCTTCATGTATAAAGAATTTGATTTCTATCTCTATGCTTTTACGAGATGGGCACTTAGTATTGTTTGACAAATTGAGTTGCATTTTGTACTTGAACGGTCGTATTATCTCTCATGGTAATATGATAGAGGGACTTTTTCACCTAGAGGCAAGTAGTGGAACGCACTGTATTGAAAGGGGGAATACCTCAAAACCCAAAAGGGCTAGAGAAGAAGTTAACCGAGTTAAGCTTTGGCATCTTAAACTTGGACATGTAAACCAAGATAAGATTCGCAAGATGTCGAAAGACGGATATTTCAGCTCATTAGGTAATGACCAAATGGGCGCTTGTGAATCTTGTTTAATGGGAAAGATGTCTAAATCTCCATTCACTGGGAAAGGAGAGCGAGCCAAAGAACTACTAAGGTTAATCCACACAGATGTATGTGGACCTATGTCCACTCCAGTAGGAGGAGGGTTCTCCTACTATATCACACTCATCGATGATCATTCTCGGTTTGGCTATGTGTATCTTATGAAGTACAAGTCAGAATCCTTTGAAAAGTTCAAAGAGTTCAAGAATGAAGTGGAGAACCAAACTGGGAAACAGATAAAGACCCTAAGATCGAATCGAGGGGGTGAATATCTGAGTAATGAATTCCTAGACTACCTCAAAGAGTGTGGAATAGTATCACAGTGGACTCCACTAGGAACTCCTCAACATAACGAAGTTTCTGAACGGAGAAATCGAACCTTGATGAACATGGTTTGTTCTATGATGAGTTCCGCTGACCTACCAGTTTCGTTATGGGGATATGCACTACAAACAGGAGCTTATTTGCTAAATAGAGTGCCTTCCAAGTCAGTTCCACAAACGCCATATGAGATATGGCATGGCAAAAGAACAAATCTTAATCATATTAAGATTTGGGGTTGTCCGGCTTACATAAAAAGGCTTAAAGCAGACAAGCTTGAAGCAAGGTCTGTTAAGTGCTATTTTGTGGGGTATTCCAAACAGACTTTGGGATACGAATTCTATCACCCTGACGACCAGAAAGTCTTTGTCGCCAGAACAGCTATGTTCCTTGAGGACGAATTCGTTCTCAATGGAAGTAGCAAGAAAATGATAGAATTAAAGGAAATTCCTAATGAACCACAAACAAGCATTCAACAGATGGACAACCATGTTCCTGAACCCCTAGCTCTACATAGATCTGAAAGGGTTAGCAAGCTACCTAAGAGGTATGGCTTGGATAATGACTTTGGGGAATTGCACCTTCTAGGTGACAATGACACAAAGGAGGACCCTAGAGACTACAATGAAGCAATGTCCGACATTGATTCAAAGAGATGGCAAGAGGCCATGAAATCCGAGATGGATTCCATGTATCAAAATCAGGTCTGGACTCTAGTAGACCCTCCAGAAGGTATAGTACCTGTTGGAAACAAATGGGTCTTCAAGAGGAAGATAGGTGCTGATGGGAACGTGGAGACTTATAAGGCTAGACTAGTAGCCAAGGGTTACAGGCAATGAGAAGAGATTGACTATGAAGAAAGCTTCTCTCTTGTAGCCATGATTAAGTCCATTCGGATTTTGCTTGTTATAGCTGCATACCATGATTATGAGATATGGCAAATGGACGTGAAGACGGCCTTTCTGAATGGCTACCTAGAGGAATAGCTCTATATGACTCAACCCGAAGGTTTCGTGTCCAAGTCTGAAAAGACTAAGGTATGTAAGCTTCAGAGGTCTATTTATGGACTTAAGCAAGCCTCTAGGAGCTGGAATATTCGTTTTGACACTGAAATCAAATCGTTTGGCTTTACTCAAAACGAAGACGACAATTGTGTTTATCAAAAGGTCGTTGGGGATGCAGTTGTATTCCTAGTGTTATATGTAGATGACATATTACTATTCGGTAATGACATTGCAGTACTTTCTTCTGTAAAAGTGTGGTTGTCCAAAACCTTCCACATGTAAGATTTGGGAGATGCATCTTATGTGCTTGGGATAAAGCTCTATCGTGATAGATCTAGAAAATTAATTGGATTATCCCAATCTATGTACATAGATAAGGTGCTAAGTAGGTTCCAGATGGAACAATCTAAGAAAGGTTTTCTTCCTGTGAGACATGGAATTCACCTTTCTAAGTCTATGGAACCTAAGACTCCTGAAGAAATACGGCAGATGAGTGATATTCCTTATGCTTCCGCCATAGGAAGTCTCATGTATGCCATGATATGCACAAGGCCTGATATCGCATATGCTATGAGCATTACTAGTCAATATCAATCTAACCCAGGATCAGAACACTGGGCAGCTGTCAAGACGGTCCTTAAGTACTTAAGAAGAACTGAGGACATGTTCCTCGTTTACAGATGAGCGACAGAGTTGCGAGTAGAAGCCTATACAGACGTAGATTTCCAATCTGACGTCAACGATAGAAGTTCCAACTCCGGATATGTGTTCACTCTGAATGGTGGGGCTGTCAGCTGGAAAAGCAAGAAATAATCTGTAATTGCTGATTCCACGACAGAGGCTGAATATGTTGCTGCAGCTGAAGCCGGCAAAGAAGCATTCTGGGTGAAGAAGTTCATTACTGAACTTGGAGTGGTTCCAACCATTACATCACCAGTAACTTTGTACTGTGATAACAGTGGGGCGATAGCTCAAGCCAAGGAACCCAGGGCTCATTAAAAGAACAAGCATTTTGACAGACGCTTTAATATCATTAGAAGATATGCTGCCAAGGGGAAAGTCAACATCCTCAAGGTTGCTTCAGCCGATAACGTAGCAAATCCACTGATGAAGCCAATGTCTCAAATTCAACTTGACCGCCATATGGAAAAGATGGGTATTAGATACATGGGAAGGTGGCTTTGAGTGCAAGTGGGAGATTGTTGGAAGTATGCCCACAAAGCCACTCATTTGAGGTAATAGCTTTTGGAATACTTATTGTATTAAACTATTATATGTTTAATGAAGGGCAAAGCTTATTGTTAATCACTATTTATTGTATCAATTGTTTAAGCAATAAGGGAATCCAAGGAATGTATTTAATCTAAGAGAGAAGTGATCTAAGTAAGTTAGATTAACGAGACATTTCTCTTATGTTCATTCCTAAAACGTTCCTAGCCATAGGATTGCCAATTGGGCATTGACAATCCGCTGAGGTTAGTATGTGTTCTGTTAACTCAAGCGTGAGTATGACTAGTCTTAAGTCATTTAGTGTTGGACACTGAGACAAACACATAGGTGCTCAAAAGGTAATCGAGTACACTGAACAACGATCAATATAGAGTTCGAACATACATGTCATGTAAGAACTCATAAGTTGCAATATGCAAAGTAGTCATTTGACCTGAGGCATCATTGATGTCTAATGGTTAGGTCCTTGATCTTTGATTATGTCAAAGGCATTCCATTGAGAGTGTCCACGACACTGTTGGGGTCAAGCTATCTAGTCATGTAGGCATGTGAATGCACAACAAGGGATCTCTAACCTTCCATGGTGGAAGGAGAATACTCTGAGATATGATTCGAGAGTCTTTGGCCAAAACATACGAATATGAATTAGGAAGCATGTTCCAAATCATATTCAATTGATTCATATAGAGAAGTATCATATTGGATAGTAGATATGAAACAAACTATCACTCAAACAATGTGATCAAGAGTATTGTATTAGAGAATGACCATATTGCATTGTAATTGTAACTGGATAGGTTCTCCAACCATTTCTACTTAGCTTGGGTAGCCATGACATACTGCTAGGTGTCACTCATGGTTTGTGGAAGCCCTGAGAATTAGCAAACACTAATCTTCATCAAAGGGAGAATTGAAATGTAGTTTCAATTCACAATCGATCGTTAAGAGTAACAATCACCCACTGCCTCGCTAATTGGAACCTAATGGATCGTACACCGAGTAAGGATGAAAGTGAAGAAATATAAATGAGATGGATAAGCAATTAAATAGTTTAATTGAGAACGGTCAAGATTAATTAATTAGTTAATTAATCTTACGAAAGGTTCGTATTGGGCTTTTAAGTTGGTTTTGGGTTTCGGGGCCCAAAAGGGTTTTTGGTCCACAAGGCCCATTGAGTTTAGGTTGTGTGACAACTAAAACTAAATGGAAATTAACCCAAAAACAAAGTCAAAACCGGCCTAGGGTGAGGGGTATCAAACTTGGGTTAATTGCAAGTTTGCCACTCACATGTGAGGTGGTATAAAAGCATCTTTATAGCTTTTACCTCATTAGGGTTTTCTTGAGGCAAAGAAGAGAAACATTTTCTCTTTTTCTCTAAAAGAAGCAGGCCACTTAGGGAAGAAATAGCTAGCAATCTTTTCTTCTCTAAGTCATCCACTTCATCTTCACACCTCATCCTTGGTGTGGAGACTTAGAGACACCAAACCTTTGGTGTTTTTGGAGATCCTTTCCTCACATCCTCAAGGAGCAAAGGAGTATCAAAAGGAAGAAAATCACAAGGAAGATCCAAGGAGCTAGGAGGTGACTTGAAGGCCCTCCACTTGGGTGAATCCCTTGTGTAAACAAGGATGAGCTTCAAGGGTAATGAATCTGAAAATCCTTTCTTCTCTTTAATGTTATTAAAGAGTCTTGTGGTTCACCATTCACTAGGATTTGAAAGTCATGGGTTTTAGAATTGTTTTTGAATGCATGCCTACTTTAAAGTGTCATTAGTTTGCATGTGTTCAAATGTTCTCACATGTTCTTAGCTAGGACAAAAAAATTTCCTTCAATTAGTGTTGTTACTGCTTTGCAAATCCATTTTTCAAGTCTTTAATATAGCATTTCATTCTGCTTTAAAACCCGCAGCAACGCGCGGGTACTAATAACTAGTGGGTGCCTAAAATCCCTTCCAGACATACAACTCAAGTGGTCAAGAGTGTTTATCAGATCCTTTTTCCCTTTGTCCAGTATCGATTCTAAAAGAAAAACAATATAAGAGCATCTCCAAATGAGATGTCAAAAAGTCAACATCATCAATAACAGTAAAAAAAATGACAGCACTAGTGTTTTCCAACCGAAATACCAATTCCTATATATATGGCATGACATGAAATAGCAGCATAGGAGTTGCTGTCAAATTTGACAACAACTTCAAATAATTTTTAATTGATTATTAAATGTTTTTATTAGCTTTTTATTGGTTCAAACATTTATTATAATTAGTTATTGATTATGTAACTGTTGCAAGTTCGTCTTCTATCTTACCTCTTCTTCTTTTTAATTCAACGAAATTTTTTTTTTTAATCAACGAATTGCTTTGTGAATAGACATCCTATAGTGCTTTGTGCTTCACAAAAATCCTACAGTGCTCTGTTAACAAAAAATGTTATTAGAGGTTGGATTTTTATTTCTTCTATTTTCAATTAAGGGGTTGTCTTTTATTAGATTATTTGTATTACCATTCTATTAAATAATGTGAAATTTTATGATGAATTGTTTCATAGGTTACATGTGAGATCCCACATCACCCAGAGGAGTGGATCCTGTGAGTCTTATATGTGTATTCTCATCTCTACCTAGCGCGAGGCCTTTTGGGAGCTCACTGGCTTCGAGTTCCATCGGAACTCCGAAGTTAAGCGAGTAGCGCGCGAGAGCACTCCCATGATGAGTGACCCATTGGGAAGTTCTCGTGTGAGTTCCCAGAAACAAAACCGTGAGGGCGTGGTCGGGGCCCAAAGCGGACAATATTGTGCTACAGCAGAATCGTGCCCGGGATGTGGTGGAGCCCGGGCCAAGATGTGACATTACATTGCTACATCACAAGAGACAAACAGTTACAAGGTTTCAAAATGTACAACTTACAGAAACCTGTGTACTTGCAGACAGGAACTACCTTCGCTCTAGGACTTTACATTTCCATGGTAATCATTACTGCCTCCTACGCAAGGCCACTGCGAATCAACCAAGCTGCAATTCGACAAGCTAACATTTCCGGCAGGCAGGCATGAAGAATTTATGGATAACTGCTGGCCTGAACAAACCCCGTTGCAATTTGACATGCTAACGCTTCCTGCTGGCAGGAATGAAGAATTCATGGACAACTGTTGGCCCGAACAAACCCCGCTGCAATTTGACGTGCTCACATTTCTAGCAGGGAGGGATGAAGGATTCATGGGTAACTGTTGGCCTGAACAAACCACGCTGCAATTTGACATGCTAACCTTTCCTGCAGGGAGGGATGAAGGATTCCCAGATAACTGTTGGCCTGAACCAATTCCACTGCAATTCGGCATGCTCACATTTCCTGAAGGCAGGAATGCAGAATTCATGGGAAACTGTTGGCCAGAAACAGATTGTTCTGGTGGATCAAACTGAGGTAAAATATCACTTTGAAACAAGCTAGGTGTGCCAAAATCTGGTAGTGCCAAACTATCTCTATGGTTGTGAGAGGTGTCGAGTTTTTCTTGGAAGTAACCGTGATAATAATCATCCTCTAATGGAATTGCACCTGTAAGAGTCTTGAATGCGAAATCTAGGCATGGGTCGGACCATGAATCCGTGAAAGGGAAAGAGAACTGTGGCTCTGGATGCTCAACATGTGCCTTCTCGGTTTCAAACTTTTGGGGTTTCTCCTGAGGAACAGCATGCTCTCCAAGAGCCTTCACGTTCTTGTTTGACAGCTCCTCTTGCATTGAATTGTTTATAGCAGTACAAGGACAAATTGCAAGCTTTGCTTCTGGTGTAATCTCAAGCGGCTGAGATGCTTCATCTGCCAAATCCACAGCTGGGATGGCTATACTTTTACATGAATTTTCTGTTGCAATTCTAATAGCTCGTTCCTTGGACATAGTACTGGCCAGCAGCTCAGGTTCAACCCCAGCATACTGATTTGAAGACCAACGGGGCAACTTAAGTTCTTTACTGTCCTTGGATTTGTTAGCCCTCGGTTTTCTACTACAGTTCTTTTCCATTCCACCGTCAAATGAATTTTCTTTTTTCATCATATCAGCTGCAGGTCTCAGAATAGGCCTGTTATCCACATTATCAAATATTGGCAATTCCCCCGTAAGCGTTTTGAATGCGAATTCTAGGCAGGGGTCTGAACCAAACAGAATGCTGAGCTCTGGTTCTGGCTTCTCAGCATCCCTTTTCTCAGTTTCCAGCTCTTGTTGTTGCTCCTTAGGAACCACTTGGTCATCGAGTTGCATATCTCCCTTGTCCAATGGCTCCTCAGGTAATGCAGATTTTAAATCAGTTAAAGTATGATGCGTTACCTTTGTTTCTGATGGAGCCCCAAGCTGCTGAGATGCTCTATTTACAAGATCTGAAGCCATACCTACATCTTGACCGGAATCACTTTTACTAGGCTTCCTAGTTGCAGCTTGAACAGCTCGTTCAGTGGAAACCAAATTAGCAACCCCCTCTGGTTCAAGCCCAGCAAGTCGTTTTGAGGACCGACGAGACAAATTAAGCTTTTCCTTTTTTTTTGATTTGCTCGAGCCTGTTGGGGATCTTCTGACGTTGCTTTTTTTGAAAACAGTCTTAAGTGAATTATTCTCATTCAGGGTGTAAGCAGCAGGAGTAAAAAGGGGCTCATTTCCAGCACACATCATTTTTCCTGAGTCTAACAAAGGACCTCCAACTTCAAGCAATGACCTTTCTCCTTCATGTCTCTCAGACAGTTCAGCTTTTGGCTGTGATGACCTGCTTGGAAAACCATCTTCCTTGGTCTTAGCACATTTTTCAAGCATGTTATTAGTTAATTGCTTCTCTTTAACAACATCAGCTGTCGAAGCAAAGGCAACTCCACTTACTGAGGATACCGTCTTGTCTGGCAACTCAGAGCTTTCAGTTTCTGGTAGTTCCAACCTGCTCCCAGCAAGTCGTTTTGAAAACCGGCGACACAAATTAAACTTTTCCTTATTTTTGGATTTGCTCGAGTCTACAAGGGCTCTTCTAACATCAGTCTTTCCTCCTCCATGTATGTCCGAAAGTTCAGCTTTTGCCTGTGATGGTCTTCTTGGAGAACCATCTTCCTTATTTTTGGCACAATTTTCAACTATGTCATCAACTAAACGCTTCTCTTGGACAACCTCAGCTGTCGAAGCAAAGGCAACTGCACTTACAGAGGGTACCATCTTGTCTTGCAACTTGGAGCTTTCAGATTCTGGTAGTTCCAACCTGCTCCCAGCTAGTCGTTTGGAGAACCGACGAGAAAAATTGAGCTTTTCCTTGTTTGTTGATTTGCTCGAGTCTACTAGGGCTCTCCTGCCTTTGCTTTTTTCCAGAGTGTTTAGAGAACTATCTTCTTTAGTTTTGGCACATTTTTCAAGCATGTTCCCAGTTAAATGCTTCTCGTGGACAATCTCAGTTGTCGAACTAAAGGCCACTCCACTTTCATAGGGTACCCTTTTGTCTAACAACTTGGAGCTTCCAGCTTCTGGTAGTTCTAAACTGATCCCAGCAAGTCGTTTTGAGGACCGACGAGACAAATTATGAATTTCCTTGTTTTTTGATTTGCTCGAGTGTACTAGGGCTCTCCTCACATTGCTTTTTTCCATCACAGGCTCAAGTGAATTGTTCTCGTTCAGGCTAATAGCAGGAGTCAAATCAGGCTCATCTCCAGCAGAACTCATTTTTCCTGGGTCTATCACAGAACCTTCGACTTCAACAAATAACATATTTCCTTCACGTTTGCCAGGGAGTTCAATTTTTGGCTGTGATACCTGTCTCCTCGTGACAGGATGCTCAAGTTTTCGCCTTTTGGTTGCAGATGATGGCTACAGTAACAGAGAAAAAAAAAAAAAAAAAAAAAAGGGGAAAAGCATATTATTAATATAATGTCCCTCGTGCACAGATATAACAGATAACTGATAAAAGAGATAAAATTGTTGCTAACAAGCCTACCACATTCATAGGGTCATAGTTATAGAGAAACATCAGTTTTGACTTGGAGTTCCTTGGTTTCATACTTTTATGATTTATTCATTAAAGAGAATTTACTGAATACCTTCTATTTCTTTCAGAGACAGGTAAACAGAACAGTAGAACAGATGAGTGTGAAAACAGCAACTTTATGTTTTAATACGGTCAATTCCATACTCGCCAAAATGGGTAAGAAGTTAATACGCATGAAATTGGCCTACTACAACATCAAAGAATCTTAGCCAAAGCAGTAACAATGCTCCAAAACAATTATGAAAAACAGATGCTTTAAATAGCATTAACAAAATAGAAAATCAAAACCCCACAACACGAGAAAGCTTTCACTGCTACATAAATGCAAGAGTTGTATTTCATCAGGGACTGAGAGATGTATTGTTTTGGATTAAGCTTAATCATGTTATACAAAAAATATCAGAGCCCAAATTCCACCTAGTCCTCCCTGTTTTTACTTGGAACACGCTTTCGAAGTGTTATAAGTGATTTAAATTAAAAAGATTCTGTCTTCCAAAGTAGTATAAATGAATATCACTTGAACTTTATTTTGTTTCTGCACATGTTATCTGACATGATCAATAAATTTTCATGTAACCATGGGTTATAATGTTTTAGCACTAAAGTTTCCAAAGAATACAACAATAAGCATTCTGATTTTTTACAGTGTAAACTCCAAACTGATACCATTAAACATTAAAACTGTTTATACAAATAAATAATGTTGGTGTTGCACTAGTGAACAACAACATTGCAGTAACAGAGAACATTGGTGATGGGGGAACAAAAAAAACAGCATGGATATAGCACTTACTGCATCATTAGCTAACTTTAGAACATTCCCGCACATATTCCTGGGTTTAAATGCATGTTTACTGATCTCTCCCGTTTCTAGATAGCAAATAACATCCTTTTTGGAGCGGAACACGTATCCAGAGTCTGGATCTGTGTAATACTGTCCAAAGGAATGGACCACTAAAAATCAGCATATAATATATAGTCAAGAACTCAATAGAAACAAACTGCAACTAGTTGGATTATTACTAGAGCAAAACTAAGCATGGAAAGCACATGAGCATGTGTACTATGCATGGAGAGATAGAGAGATGGGGTGATGAACAGAACCAACATCAGCTGGAATAAGCATCAGGGTAACTGATTTTATACCGGGTCTTTTCTAAATCGATTTGCATACTTTGTAACTTTGATCTCCTTTATCCATCCCGGTGGTAAATCCTCCACATGATGCTTCTCAACATAAACCTAAATTATACATTAACAATCATTGGATTAAACAAATGTAATAACATGAATTTTGTAAACAGAATGCAATCATTCGTTCGGTAGCTTCAGTATGTCATGCAATAGAAACCTGCAGTGAGTAGTCCCCTAACACTACCATCTTCATACTTCGATATGGAAATGAGGTGCCGTCAATATCAGGGCACCTCAGGCTTAGGATGATTTTCGCAGAAACAGTTTATTACTTTTCTTTTATTTTTATTTTTTTTAGATGAAACATAATATACAGTTTAGAACTTCTCTTTTTCACAATCAAACTACAATGGATGTCTGGCAGGCTGGACTAAGCTCTAATAGTGGTAATGTTTAGTGAAGTAGTTCACTGTTCTACCTTTCAGGTATACCCAAAACATCATCATTCAACAGTAGTAGAAGTTATATCAAAAAACAGCAGCGGGAAAAGTGATCCTAAAATACCACAAAATTATATTTATCCAACAACCCGTATACAAGTATTTCAGCAGGAACCTATTTCTCTAACCCGTTTGATTCCAATGACTAAGGTAGAAAGCAGATAATGACTTAGCTCAGAAATCTTATACCATTTTCCATGCTTTGATTTTTATATACTAAACGACCCAGATATAATGACCAAGGGGAACTCAACCATATGAAAAAGTAAAAAGATGGGAAAATTCTAGTAGTCATCAGGTTGACGTTTTTGGCCATTAACGGGATGGAATGTGATTGTAGGAAAAATTTACCAAGGAGGCAGATATTTTAATCAGGACTCAAATGGTAAACTTCCTTAAAATATTACATCACGTAAAATGCTAAGTGTTCTCTACTTTAGGCTTTTCTATGAAGTTAAGAACACAGCTTCTAAAGAAAACTGATTGTAGCTAGATTTTGATTTCTTTTGGACTGAGGAATTCAATTCATAAACCATGGAGCTTCCCTTTGGGTCCTTTTTTTTAGAATTTTTGTCCCATCCAAATAAGTATGAAAAAGAAATTACAGCAAGAGAATATCAAAGAAAACAAACATTTTTTGTCAGCTGCATGGTAGTGACAGCCTTCCCTTCGGTTATGCATCTCTTGCTGCTTATAGATTTGAGATTTCCAGACTTCGAGCTCTTCCGTTTTACAGTTTTGAGATATCGAAATACCTCTGGCTTGGAATAGAATGTACATTCTCTGGAGGGATCAATGTAACACTGCAATAGGAAAATTGCTCAAGTCAATGTTTCTTCATAGTTTACTATCAACTTTAACGGGAAAGTTACAAGACTATTTTTGTAAAACCACATCAACCCACTATTTAAGTTGTACGTAAGACAGGTACTTAGACCACAGAATACAACAACGTACAATCTCATTGTGAACGGATTTAGAAAAGATATTACAGTTTATGGTTGCAACAAGTCTGCAAGACATGAATAAAAGGTAAACAATTTCTAGGATTCTACCATACGGGAATCTTTGCTAACGACTTAATGACATATTAGCGCCAAAGATAATAGTGGCACCACAGAATTTAATGCCTAGCATCCTTCATAGAATATAATTTAACACCTAGCATTAATATGAATAAGTGCAGTAATAACTCGTACACGAATACAATGTAATTTAACGCCTAGCATCCTTCAAACAGACCAAAACCATTATCCTAATACTTATTTCTAACCTATATCATTCAAAGGAATAAACTATTACTTGCTTCAACCTTTTCTTTTTGAAAGTTTGACATCTAATATGCAATGGAATGTTACTAAAATATTTGCTAAAATAACTGTAGCACTATGTGCACAACTAATTTGACATACTCTTGGGCCAAAATTTTGGATGGCAAAATTTGATATACTAGAAAAATTATTCAATGTGAAATGCTATCAAGTCATTGATACAAACGTATATACTGAGCCCTGACATATCTCACAAACATGTCAAATATGCATGTGCCAGGCCGACCATGTGTTTTGGAATACTAGCTAAATCATGATTAATCACAAACCAGGAGTTCCTTGGTAAAATTAATTGCCAAGCCACTAGTAATGGCCTTATAATAAAGGCTAAAAAGGTATTAAGTATAAATTCACTAGACAATAACGGCAATGCACACAAAAAATGCACATAAACGTTACCTTGTATTCTCTTCCAACTTGCACACCACTCTGTCGTATCCTCAGCTCCACTTTCCAACCGTTAGGCAACCATTCAGGATATTCGGTTGGGTCCACTTCAAGCTTTTGATAACAAACAAAGCCAATCAAATAGTTGAACCTAGCAAATGGTTTAGAGAAAAGCCTAAAAAAGGAAAAAGACTTACTTGAGAAGGAACTTCTTCTGAGTGGTTTGGGATCCGCACAGAAGTTGGCTGAGGCTTTTTACCGCGCGTGTTTTCCATTTTGATATAGCGCACAGCATCATCCTTAGAGAAGAACTTTTTCCCAGTTTCCAAATGGATATAAAACTGCAGACACCAACGTGATCATGAGCTTAGCAATAACACAATGGCATGATCTTTTGATTGTAAAGTTTCCATATTAGTTAATATCTTTTCTAACTATATTGCTCAATTAGGTCATCAAGATTGGAACAGAATAGGAAGAAGTTAAACATTATTCCTCCAACATAACAATAAGATATCCATTTTCGTTTCAGATTCCAATACTTCACTCACAACAGTCATTTTGCAACTGCCAGCTCAAGCAATATGTCCGTCATCAACACCAGAAATGACATAAAATACCCCAAAGAGAGTTTAATGAGCCATGACACTGACGTTCACATCTATACCTAATAAACAGTCATTTTTGGGCAGCAAGATCCATCAATAACTCCTGATGCACTTCTTTTGGAATCTACGCAAGAGAAAGACATCGCACACTCCCCAAACCCCGAGCACGACAAAATCTTCCTTTACAAACTAGACTGTTTCCGTGCAGCGAACAAACAATCACGACTTGAGACCGTACAGCATGTAATTTAAGTCAATCTACTCATCCCAGAACAGAAACCTTCAGAATTTCCTAAAAATGCAAAACTTATTAGCTAAAAACAACCGAAATCACGCAACACCCAACATGCAACTCCTTTTCATCAACCAAGCACACATTTTTCGCAAACAGGCGCACTCGCATATCATTGAAATCATCAAGGCCATGAAAATGTGACATGCAGTTATCATACAAAACTTGTATGAAGCTAAAGAGAGAAACACGGGCCAAATTAACACAATCAAAGCTACAAGCTTTCAACCATGGCAGCTCAGCCACAAGCTAACGAACGGGACCAATTGAAAACCAGGATTGTCTGGTTTCAAGTCAAACCCTAGGAAGGCAGAAGAACGAAATTGGCGAAAGTATTACCTCAATTTTGCGACCTCTCTTTTGGTCTCTGGATTGGACGGACCAGCCGGGCGGGAGCCAGTCCGGCGAGCTCTTGGCCACCATTTTGGCGGGAATACGAAGTCTCCGGTGACGAGACGCGGGAATCTGAGGGTTGTTCGGCGATCAAAGTTTGGGTGTTATCGAGGGTGTTTGGTGTCTCCAGGTCTTGTGAAGTATGAAGGAAGTGGAAGTGTATTGAGAAGCAAACGGCTTAAACGTATATGAGTGAACATTGTGGATTGGATTGGACCGGAGTCAAAAGTTGCGGCACACGTGTTCCTCGATTCTCAATCTCTCCCTCTTTATTTTTTTCCTTGCAAACAATATTGTAACTCGGTTAAATTGTAAGAAGAAAATTGGGAATTTGGATCTCATTCGAACCCAAAATTATAAGAATATTAGGAATTCAAACATTTTAACCATTCATCGTACATTTTAAAATTAAAAATTATTTAATTGTTTTATTTAAACTTAAACATAAATAGCATCTGATAAAAAACATAAATAAAATTCAGAATAATAAGAAAATTGATGGATTGAACCCAAATAAGTTGTATGAATAATTATGTTCCAAACTCGATCCATCACCTGCCGTTAAATTTTAATTCAAAAATAGTAAATATTTTAATTGTCGTAAGGGGTGACACTTGCCCCCTCCAAAATACCCGAAGATGCGGTAAAATATAATTTATCCAAATTATAATGTTTGATTTTAAAATAAAATAAAACTCTGTCCCTCCTCTTGTCTCTCCTCGCTTTAGATTAGCATCCGATCCCCCCATTTGTTCTCTCATATCTCTTACGGTAGCAGCCCTTCATCCGAGTCCTCTCGAGCTGTCTTCGGTAAGCATTTGTTCTTTCGCTACTCGGGTATGTTGAAACTAGTGCTTAATTTCGAATTTTATCCATCTAAAATTCAAATTTCTACCCGAATGCGTATTCGATTACCTGTTTTAGGGTTCCTTTTCTGTTGAATTCATGAATCGTTTCATCTATTTACACCATGTTTAGGTCCCACAGTTTGTTTTCTGTGATGGGAATTAGGCAAACATCGCAACCGCCCAGAAGTTGAAAGAGTAAATTATAAATTAAAAAAGGAAAAAATTTGGATTTTTGTGGGTTTTTACTTGAAATTACATTCTTTCTTACTTCTTACTCTGATGAATTGGTGTCACCAAAGTGAACCACTTTGGACGGAGAGGTATTGGAGATGGGGGTTTATGATTTTATCGATTCCAATATGTTCATCAGTGACCTGTGAAATTTTTTTCAATTTCTGATTGGTGTTAGAAATATGCCATGTTCGTTTTTTAATAAAAAAAACTGGAGCTTGATAATAAAAATCAATTGAAATGAAGTAATTTGAGATTACGTGTGTACTCCTGGAGATTGAAAGATTGTGGATTTTTTGACAATCCATCCGATAATTTACACTAAATTCATTTAAACGACGGGGTGGGGGAGGGTTTGAACCCAGGATGCAGTGGGTTTATGACGAAGGCGAAGGCCCTACCCAGTGTAATCCACCGCTTGTAATAGCTTGTTTTAGTTTCAGTTTTGATATTCGTGTATAAGCTTGATTTTGCATTGTTTACTTAGTACATCTTTCTATACTGTTTTAACAGATGTGATGAGTTCTAAGTAAACTTTGTGAATTCCAGATGGCGTTGAAAGAGAGTTTAAATAGGTTCAAGAAGCAGCAAGAGAGCGCACAGTCACTTCTTATTGGCATTGCATCTGATAGGGCCACAGCAACACCAAGACCTGCGCCTGCGGTCACTAAGGCTCCTGCTCCAGCTGTCAAATTTTCAAATGACACGGAGAGACTTCAACATATTAATAGCATACGGAAAGCCCCTGTTGGAGCTCAGATCAAGCGTGTTATAGACCTGTTGCGGGAGGTTCGAACTAAACCCACATTTTCTCCCTTTATTTGCTTGATGTAAATGACTATTATATTGTTTCATTTACAACTCTCCTAATGAATCATAATAAATCATAACCTTGTGGTGTGTGTACTTTGAATCACGATTCACGAAAAGAAATTGAGGTGTCCATGGTTGAGCTACAAGCTCATCTGAACCCCATGTTTTGAGTTTCCTGTTGTTCCGTACAGTAGTTGTAATGAGCAGGCTTTTTGTGAACCATTACAATTTGTTTATCAGCGTCATTTCAAGATAATTGGTAGAGGTTGGTGCAGATATTCTTGGCATGTAACTTATTGGTGTGCCTGCGGATTTGGACGGTGGTGACTTCTGTGTCCTGCCGTAAGTCCCATCTGGTGAGACAGTAATGGGCTGTTTCCACTCCCCCCCCCCCCCCAAAAAAAAAAACTCTTTTTGCTTAACAAAATGATAAAAGAAAAAAAGAAAAAAAAATTTGTAAAATAGTGGACCGCGTGCCAAAATTGGTTATGTTAGTAGGTTTTTTGGAGATCCACATAGCAAGAAAAAATTTCGATATCAGTATCTAGAGCACCCAGCATGTGCAGCAAGGGTATAGAAAATTGGCTGTACGTTATTTTGTACATCTGTCTGTGGTTGATGAACATATGTGAGTTGTACTTGTACTCCCGACATGATTCCAAGGAGCAGAGCCAACTCATGCCTTTATCCTCAGTGGTGCATCCTATGCTAGAGTGACAGGGATCTGGAGATCATGTTTTTATACGTTGTCCTGTCGTTTTTGAGTCTTTGGTGGTTCTTGTTCAGGGAGTTTGGAGTACGTTTTCTCCGTTTTATCTGAGAAATTTAATTACCAGGGTGGGGGAAGAAAACCAAAGTTTTATGAGGGTGCATACTATTGGCTAGTTATTTGGGATGTTTGGCTATGATTTTCGAAGATGTTGCAGGTGGTGGGAGTTGGGACACAGATTTTATTGGAATTTTTTTTATCTTGGTCATCATTATGGGCCTCAATCTCTACAGAATTCAGGGCTTGATCTTATTCTAGTATTCAGGGGTTGATCTTGCTATATACTAGGTGTCGTGTTGTGTTATGTGGTTTATGTCTTAGTGTTTGAGAACACTTGCTTCCATGCTTTGTCTTATGCTTTTGCATTCCTGTTATGGCCATCTTGTCCATTGCTTGTGTAATTTTATTGTTTTCTGCATTAAAATTTGTTTCTACTAGAACATCATTAAATAAATAACAGATTTCAGAAATAAATCAGCTTGCATATAATACAAGAGGGCTGTGCTGAAGGCTTTTGTTAGGGACTCTGCTTATTTCTGATCTTCCGGATGCCTTTAATAGAATATTTGCCAGGTTAAGATGGGGAGTATCATTTGAGATGGAAGAGTTTTTGCGGTTAAAAATATTAGCTTTGCCACGGGTAGAAATTCACTAGGTGCTAACATTGGCATTAGTCTATAATTTTGTAGGAGCTATTAGGGAGAATGACAAGTCATCCATTTCAGTTACTGTTAAATAGTGTGTTAAAGCTAAATGTAATTAGTTGTGCTAATGGTTGTGATTAGTTAGAGTAGTTATGAGATTATCTAAGGCAGTTAGGGGTATATATCTACAGTGTACAATTCATTATTCAGTCAATACAATTGAAAACTTACAGAGGAAGTTTTTTGTTTCAATATGGTATCTCGCCATTTTGCTTAACAGCATCGATCCATCCTTCCTCTCGATCGATCGATTCTTCTTCTTCTTCTTCTTTGATTCTTCGATTCTTCATCTCCGATCTCTACTGCTTCTTGATTTCTACCAGATATGGCGGCTCAATCGTCTTCGCCACCAACTGGATCGTCTTCTTCATCAATCCAAAACCCTAATTCCTCTTGCAATCCAAGTCCTCTGAATTCCTACATCTCTCTTAAGATTCTCAACATCGGCAGCATGGTGCTGATTAAGCTGAAAAGATCCAACTATCTGCCATAGCGGGCGCTGTTTGGCCCGATCTTCAAGCGCTGCAAGCTTCTTGGTATCATTGATGGTACTGAAGTTTGTCCACCGCCATTCTTGCCTGATCGTATCATAAACCCTACCTTTGAGGAATGGTATGAAAAAGATCAAAATCTTTTGATCTAGCTAAATTCCACCCTTTCTGAAGAAATCATCCCCTTTACGGTTGGGGTTTCATCTTCTTGAGAGCTCTGGGTGAAGCTTGAACAGCGATTTGGTGGAATTTCAGAGGCTCACATCCATCAATTGAGATCGCGCCTTCAATCAATTCAAAAAGGATCTCACTTTGTCTCTGAGTATCTTCAAGAAATTAAGGAAATCGCAATTTCATTGCAGGCAGTTGGTGCTTCTATGTCCGATCGAGATCTTATGGCAGCCACACTTCATGGATTGCCCGATGAATTCGAGTCCTTCATTGACTCAATCATGCTTCGGTTGTCTTCTACATCCCTTGATGAACTCCATGGACTCCTACTCACTAAAGAATTGTCTATGGCTCGACGCAAAACTGTCAATTCATGTTCTGTAGCTGAACCTTTCCAAGCTTTCTCAGTGCAATCTCAGCCCTCTCTACTACCTACTCCATCTGTGTTTGCTGCTCAGCACCAACACCAATCATGGCAACAACCGAAGTCTAACAATCGTGGCAAGAACACTCAAGGCAATTCCTTCTCTAACAGAGGCAATCGCAACTTCCATAACAACCGTGGTAATTTCTCCAACAATCGTGGCAATCTTAGTTATCGAAGACCTCGCAATACTCAAGGTTTTTCCACCTTCAAAGCTCCTTGTCATATCTGTGGATCTACAAGTCATGAGGTGATTGATTGCTTTGATCGCATGAATTCGGACATCTGTGGTTGAATTCCTCCAGCCAAACTAGCTGCCATGTGTGCACATCACTCTGCAAAACCATCTCAGTCTTGGTTGATTGACTCGGGTGCCACCTCTCATATCACCAACGATGTTGCCAATATTTCCTCTCCCACTCCTTATACTGGCGAGGATAAAGTGTATATTGGTGATGGTAAAGGCCTTTCTATTCATCATATCGGTTCATCATCCTTGCACACTCCTCACACTTCTTGTCAGCTGCGAAATGTTTTACATGTTCCTCACATGAAAAATAATCTCTTGTCTGCGTATCAGTTTCTTAAGGATAATAATTGTTCATTGACACATGACTCTTATGGATCCACTGTCAAGGATCGTATTTCGAGGAAGATGCCTTTGCAGGGACCCGTTACAGATGGATTTTATCCTCTTCAAGGTTCCAGCACCTCTTCTGTTTCATCACATTCAACTTTGTTCAGTATCAAAGCACCTGTTAAAGTTTGGCACAAGCGCTTGGGTCATCCTTCCTCATCTATTTTCAGAAGGGTAATATCTACAAATAAACTTGCATTACAAGGCAAGTCCACTGTTGATTTTTTATGTTCAGATTGTGTACTTGCAAAGAATCATAAGCTTCCTTTTGGAGTAGCTTCTTCAACAACTCCTCAAAGTCTTCAACTTTTGCACTGTGATCGATGGGGTCCACCATCTATTATATCCAATAGTGATTTCAAGTATTATTTGCTTCTTGTTGATGACTTTAGCAAATATAGCTGGTTCTTTCCTTTGAAATCCAAGTCGGATGTATTTTCTACATTTGTTGTCTTCAAATTCTATGTAGAAAATTTACTTGGAAATAAAATCAAAGTTCTCCGTTCAGATTCAGGGGGTGAATTTACAAGTCACTCTTTTGCATCATTTCTCAGTAAACATGGCATTTTACATCATTTCAGTTGTCCCTATACCCCTGAACAAAATGGTTGTGCCGAGAGAAAGCATAGACACCTTGTTGAGACAGCTCGAACTTTACTTGTTGCTTCGCATGTTTCTCATATATTCTGGGTTGAAGCATTCTCCACTGCCATGTATCTGATTAATCAAGTTCCCATCTCTGGTATTTCAAAGTCACCATGGGAACTGCTATTCAATCAACCTCCGAACTACTCTAAACTCAAAGTGTTTGGTTGCCAATGCTTCCTTGGCTTAAACCTTATGTTCATAATAAATTGGATTCCAAGAGCAAAAGTTGTGTATTTTTGGGATATAGTCTTCAACATAAAGGCTATAGGTGTCTTGATCCCATCACAAATAGAATTTACATCTCCAGGCATGTGGTATTTGATGAAACTGCCTATCCATTTCAGTCATTGCAGCCTCAAAGTTCAAATCAAGATGCTTTGTCCTCAGAACGTTCTCCATCTATGGATCTTCACTTTGGCAAGTATATTCCTAATATCTCCACTAGCAGTGCATCACCAACACCACATATGTTTCTGCCTCTGTTCCAATTCCTTCGAGTTCATTATCTACTGGAACCATCTCAGTACCTACTTCTTCCAGTTCTGTTTCTGTTTCAGAACCCTCAACTTTGCCACCAAGTCAGCCAAATCATCCTCCTATCACCATTAATCCTTATCCCATGATTACAAGATCCAAGGCTGGTATATGCAAGTCTAAGTCTCAGGCTTATGCAGCAACAAAGCATCCTCTTCCAGTTGAGCTTGAATATGTTCCTAGTACCTACTTGCAAGCTTCTAAGCATGCTCACTGGCGAGCTACAATGCAAGATGAATACAATGCTTTGATCTCTACTGGTACTTCGTCTTTAGTTCCTCCTCATCCTTCTCAAAATATAGTTGGATGTAAGTGGGTGTTTCGGGTTAAGAAAAAGCCCGATGGCATTGTTGATAGGTATAAAGCCCGTCCTGTGGCTAAGGGCTTCCATCAACAAGAAGGCATTGACTTCTAAGAGACCTTTAGTCCGATTGCCAAGCTAGTTACAATTCGAATTCCGGTTACTCTTGCTGTTCAATATAATTGGTTTCTCAACCAATTGGATATAAATAATGCCTTCCTTCATGGAGACTTAAAGGAGGATGTCTACATGCAACAACCTCTAAGTTTTGTTGCTCCTAACTCTCCTAGTTATGTTTGCAAGTTGAGAAAATCTCTATATGGACTCAAACAAGCTTCCTCAAGCCTAGTTTGATAAACTATTTCAAGCCCTTCATTCTCTTGGATTCAAACAATCTTCTTCTGACGCCTCCTTGTTTGTTCTTAATGGCCCTCATTTGGTCATTGTCCTTGTGTATGTTGATGATATCCTAGTCGTCCAAACTCTCAACTCTGTCAACATTTTATTCAATAACTCAGTTCTTGGTTTCCTCCCTTACACTATTTCTTGGGCTTAGTGGTACAAAGATCCTCGCAGGGCATATTTCTTCATCAAACCAAGTATCTAATCTTCTTAAGAAAACAAACATGGAGGGTGCAAAACCTTGCTGCACACCTCTTGGTTCCAAGAAATTAGATCACAGTGGCCTCTCCTGTCCAATCCCACTAAAAATCGTTCGATTGTAGGTGCTTTACAATATCTAACTTGGACTAGACCGGACCTTGCCTTTGCTGTGAACCAGATCTACCAATTCATGCATGCTCCCAGGGAACAATATCTTCAGGCAGCTAAACGAGTTCTCAGGTTTCTCAAAGGCTCTATTTCACATGGTTTGTGGTTCACCAAGGGTCCAGTCCACCTTTCAGCATACTCTGATGCTGATTGGGCTGGCTGCACATTTGACAAGCGTTCTACTAGTGGCTATTATGTGTTCCTAGGCTCTAATCTCGTTAGCTGGAGTGCCAAGAAACAAAGTACTGTTGCTCGGTCATCTACAGAAGTTGAATATCGCTCTTTAGCTCACACAGCTGCAGAAATTGCTTGGGTTTGCAAAATTCTCAAAGATCTTCATTTTCCTCTATCTACACTGCCTACACTTCGGTGTGACAACATCTCAACAATATCCTTAGCCTCAAATCCTGTCTTTCATGCTAGAACAAAGCATGTTGAGATAGACTATCACTATATTCGAGAATTGGTTCTGGCTAATCTCCTTAAAGTGCAGTTTGTTTGCAGTGAAGACCAATTAGCTGATCTTCACACAAGTCCCTCTCTAAAAGCAGATTTACCTATCTGTGTTCCAAGCTTCCAATTGGAACCAGTTTTGATTCCCCTTTTCGTTTGAGGGAGTGTATTAGGGAGAATGACAAGTCATCCATTTCAATTACTGTTAAATAGTGTGTTAAGGCTAAATGTAATTAGTTGTGCTAATGGTTGTGATTAGTTAGAGTAGTTATGAGATTAGCTAAGGCAGTTAGGGGTATCTATCTAAATAGGCAAAGCCTATATATATCTACACAGTGTACAATTCGTTATTCAGTCAATACAATTGAAAACTTACAGAGGAAGTTTTCTGTTTCAATAGGAGCAATTTGGTGCTTTCCTGGAAACATCTTTTACTCTCCCCCACTTTCCCAGCTCTTTTTTATTGTTTTCTCTTTCCTGCTTTTTGATAAGAGATATGCTAGCTTGGATAGGACTATCTGATGACTTTGAATCTCTGTGTTTACGTATTTTTGCAGACAAGGCTTTCGTATACGCCAGAGCAAATTAATCAAGAATGTTATGTTGATGTGAATGCTAACAAAGCTGTCTTTGACAGTCTGAGGAATAACCTAAAAGTTTCTTATGATGGGAAGAGCTTCTCTTATAAGGTAACTGTGAATTTTATTTAACTATATGCCCGAGTAGACCAGGACGGCTATGGTTTTATATATCATTTGAATTATTTATAAATAGCCTTTTTGCTTAACCTCCATGAAGGATGACATTTTCACTTGTATTTTTTTTATATGTAGTCCAAGCATCGTATCATGGACAAAAAGCAGCTTCTGTCCTTAGTACGGAAGTTTTCAGAGGGTATACCGGTCATTGATCTCAAGGATGCTTACCCAAATGTGATGGACGATTTACAGGTATATATTATTTGTACATCTTCGACTTGTTTGAATCATGGTATAGCAGATAACATCATTCGCTACTGTATTTACCTTTTAGATATCTTAGAGATTCCTCCCCCTACCCAAAAAATAAACTGACTGTCTTTGTGTGCGAGAGAGAGGTCCCATATTGCTCTGTCAATGTTTTGATGGTATACCTTGTAAAATACACGGATGGAATGCCCCTGGGTCTTTATAACTTTGCATATTTAGGGGATTTGAGGAACTACAGAGAATTGAAGTTTTCATTTCTCTTTAGCCCTATTGCTTTTACTGAGGCCATTGTGGCGGAACCTGTTAGGAACTGTTTGTGATGCCTTTAGCTTGGTATGGTGACCCCCAAAGAGACTTCTATATCTTTGGTCTTAAAGTTGTCGTAATAGATTTCTTCCTTCTTTTGATTTACGAAGGAAATTGGCTATGCATCTTGTTTTTTCATCCGAACTTTCAGTTTTTGGTTGAGGCTTCTGTGTCTGCTGTTATATGCTGCGATATGAATTGTAGTCTCTGGATTGCTACTCTTACTGTGGAATCTTAGAAAGAGAAATTATTTTCTAGGCTTTGAAAGCTTCGGGTGACATCTGGCTGCTTTCAAACTTTGATTCACAAGAGGACATAGCATATCCAAACGACCCCAGGTTGCCTCCCTCCAAGGTTGACGATGACCTTAAGGTGCTTTTTAGGGGGATTGAGTTGCCGCGTGATATGATTGACATTGAGAGAGAGCTCCAGAAGAATGGGATGAAGCCGGCCACCGATACTGCAAAAAGAAGGGCCTTGGCACAGAGTCAAGGCATTCCTAGCAAATCCAAACCCAAGAAGAAGAAGCACGAGATCACCAAGAGGACCAAGCTTACAAACGCCCATCTGCCGGAGCTTTTCCAGAACCTAAAGAACTAGGTCAAGCCGTCCTTTTTGGCTAGGTTGCGTGGTTATATTCTCGAGGCAAAACCTTTTGGGTAGGGCCTTCGAATATGTGATTGCGTTTACAATCATGAAGTTTATGTGAAAGGTCTCTGAGATGTTGTGGCGTGTATGGTCCAAAGGGTGTATTAAAACAAATGTATTAATCAGATTAGCCACATGACAACTGTTAATGTTAGTGAAAAACACGTTGAGGATAAAAAATGCTGCGTTTGACTGTAAATGAGGTTTTCGGGTGCTTGTTTGTGAAGACTGAAGAGTGTGCCTTACAATATTTGATTACATCCTCGCAATCAGAACATTTCTTGCTACAATTAGAAGCATTGTATTTTGGAAACATAAGGGAAGATGGTGGGGAAATAATTATCAGCAAAGTGAGGTAATAAATGTCAAGAGAGTGGTAATAAAAGGTATAGAAAAACGATAAGTGTATAGAAAAGAATATAGTGGGATAATAAATATCAGCAAAGAAGCAAAGTGGGTAATAAAAAGTATAAAAAAATGAAAACTCAAAAAAATCCTATCCATCTTCATTTTCTTCACTAGGCAAACTTTACAATAAAAAAAAATTTCAAATTTTTGCAACTTAAAAAAGAAAAATGGACGCCTTAGATGTGCCTCAGCTGCGTCCTAGCCACCTAGACGCGCACCATGAAGGCTAGGCGAGTATTTTGCCAACTCCCAAAAAACAGAGGCGAAAATGTTGCCGCCCCACTTCCAAGGCCGCCCAGGCTCACCCTGAGACTAGTTTTTTAAAACACTAGAAGCTGTAGATATTGGTTAGGTCAGTTAGTGGTGAGTGCAATGTGGTACTTCTTCATTGCACAATTGGTTGAGCTTCCCCATCTTGTAAGTTAGAGTAGTTTAGAATAAATTATTGTCTCGTTAAAAATCCACTATGTAGTAAATAATAATGGTTCGCAAAAGGGCAATTTGGTAATTTCAACAACTAAGCGCCAATTTTAAACCCACAAATTTAAAGGTTTTTTTATTTCCCTGTCCACCCATTTTATCCTGGAAGAGATCGTCTCCCTTATTTGATATAACCCACACTCACAAGACTCGCAGAAAGTAAACCACAGGAAACACAAAACCGCGCGACGCCACGATGCTCGTTCAATCTCAGTGCTCCGTATTCTCTCCCATTCGCCTCACAAATCCTCGTCGCCGGTGCTCTTTCATTCCCCGCCCTGCCCCTTTTACCGGTAATACGAATTTCATAGTTTCGACTCGGTTTTTTGTTCTTTGTTCTTCAGTGTTTTTTTCTTAAAATTTTTTTTCCTTTTTGTGCATTTTTAATTATCAATGGTCAGTTTTTGGATTGAACGGAGTTGTGAGAACGTGGCTGGGGAAGAAAAAGAATGGGGGAGTGCTGGTTTCGGCTACGGAGGAGCAGAGCTCAAGCATCAATGTGCAGAAGAAACGGTTCATAACTCCTCCATTTGTTGTCATTATGATCCTATTCGTGTTCTGAATTTTTATGTTTATGTAAATTGAGATTGGCTTGGTGGGATTGAATTTCGAAGAAGCTTCATTGGCGTAGAGAGCCCATCTCTCACAGTTCCATGTGTTTGAATTGCATCTTGTATCACATTATACAATCATGTCACGTAGAAGGTGGCTTCACTTGTTATTATGTCGGGTTGTTATTAAGCGCGTCAACTGTCACATAATGTGGTCAGAAAATAAGATCCCTTTAATTACCCTTCATTTATAGATTTGTGTGCCTAATGCGGTCATGTGGTGTTACTAGACATCATCAGTTGGCACTAATGTGGTCAGCTAATGCATTCACCTGTTTTTACATGCAAACTTAATGGTCTTGTAATTTCCACAGGAAGATTGTGGAACACATAAGCCTGCTCAAAGCGAAGCAGGATTTATCTGACGAAGAAGAGAAGGATATGCTGGATTATCTCTATACAACGCAGTATCAAATGCGAGGCATTCTTGCAATATCATTAGGTGAGTTTTACTTCCAACTCAAAACACTTGGTTGATTTTGGTGGCTTTTCTTTGTCCGATTTGCACTATTACATGGGCTTATATGTTCTCAATCGTTCATTTAGGACGTGTCTCTGATCAAAACCCTGACAAGTATACCCACGCTGTCTACATGCGCTTCCAGAGAAAAGAAGACATTGGAAAGTTTTACGAGCACCCTTTCTACTTGCGAGTTCTGAAGGAGCATGTATTCCCTTACTGCCATGTATGCCCTGACATGTAAATACCGACACTCTGTTCTTTAGGCATCGATTTCTGTTTTAATTTTCATTTAACCAATTTTTCAACTTATTGGACTGGAATTTATGGTACATACACAGGAATTGCTTAATGTCCACTATGAATCTGAAGTAGAAGATGACATCGTTCCAATATTCCGCAAAGGGGAGGTTTGAAACGACATCCTTACTGGTATTTGTTTTATTTATGCAATACAATCCTATTGGGATTGGGGACTACATAAAGCACATGCAGCAAAAGAGTGTAAATGCTTGCGATTATGCAGGACTTGTTTACTGTCAATTAAATTTTACTATCCCTGTTAACCAATTTGGTTAGGATCAAACTTTTGAATTCGCATTCCACATCTTAATATATCCATATGATTTATGTTTGTCAGTTTTGGGTGTAAAAGAAATCTCGAAAGGGAATGCTAACTACTCTTGCAAGCAGGAATTCAACTTCGGTGTGGAATTCGTGCTTCTGCTATCGTTTGTTGATAGTGCATCTGGACGTGTGGAAGAGGCATTGGTTTCTTTGGAAGAACTGATTGTGGAATTTCCATCCTTGATTGTCCAATCTACTCGAGGTTTGCTTAAGCTAAAGGCCATCTTTTTATCCTTTTCACTCTTCGTGGAAAATAATTCACTTGAACCGTAAAACAAGGCATCTCGATTTTGTCAACTCTTGTTTCTGGGTTGTTTTGGTTGTGTTTATATAACATATATTCTGGTGAAATAGTGCAAAATTCGTATTTTATTACGAAGTATCCCTATGGTAACTTATTACTATTTCGTTGGCAGGTCTGAATCTTAATCTCATCAGCAAGGAGTATACACATGGAGTATTGATCAGATTTCGGTCCTGTGAGCTCTCGTTGCCTTGTTTAGATTCAGTTCCATGCTGCCTTCATTTTGATAACTTTCATTCACTATATAACTTGTAGTTGACGCTTTTGAGATATTCACGGGAAGCTCAGAATACAAAAAAGTAAGTACGTACTTGAATCCTATTTTCCCCATCCACTGTGACATGAACTCGCTTATTACGAATGCGTTCTTATCTAATCTTACATGATGAAAATATACCGTTGTTCCCACACCTTTAGCTACATTCATAGCTCTTTTTGTTCTTTCAGCATCGTTTTTATATATACAATTCCGATTCCCGGCTGATTTAAGGTTCAGACACATTTTTGGTGTCATAGTTCTAGGTTTGTCTCTGTTTCATTCAACCAACATACCTCTAACATTCGGAAATTTTACAAAACTGCAGATATGGAAGTCGAAATTTGAGCAAATCACTCGGAAAACACTTTCTGTTCATTTTTCAGTTCATCCAGTTGGCAATGAGATTATGTAGAGAGGATCCTTTGAGGTTTGTTTCCCTTATTCATCCAAACCGAAGAGTATACGAAGAGAGGTATACCTCATAATGTTCATATGTTCCCTGCAGGGTTTTGAACATGCATTCTTGCTCCATCTGTTTAATGCCAGAACAAGTATGCAAGCTGGTTTCATTCTCCATCTGTGTTCTTTCAACCAGGTACTCACTCCGTCTTCTTCAAAATCCTCGTACGGGATTACATTAACCTAATCCGTCCAGTTCTTGGAGATTACAAGCGAAAATTGTGTATCGTACTGTAGGAATGTACGTATTTTTTCTTATATCTTGTATGACTTATCAGTCAAACTTCCATAGCGCTTGTTGCTTGCAACATTAACCTTCTATCTGGTTTCTGAATGACTTATAGGATCCTTCCAAATGCATTGTTTGACTTCGTACAGAACAAAACTAAAAACGCATAATAATATGCAACTAAATTATTAATATTATGCATTTCAGATAATTTTATACTCCGTAAGAATCCAAATTGTGTTCCACCAAATTCAAGCCAAAAATCAATTACGTGTTTGCATGTTCACTTCTTATGTTAACAACTTCTTGTTGGTGACGCAACTCCAGTTACCTAGTCATGTCTTGACAAGTCTTGTACTTTGAAAAAAAACCTTTCCTGCAAGAACTTGGTTTGTTGGTTCTCACCTTTTTTTCTTACAACTCTTTGATTCCTAATTTTTAGCTTTTTTTTTTATTACAAATGATATTACTAATCTGAGCTACACTAAAATGAGGGAAGGGTTTGAATCCGAGCTGTAGTGGATTGGAAAAGGAAGACCCTATTCCCAATTTTAGATTTTTTTATTACAAGTCATATTGCTAATTTGAGCTACAATAAAAAGAGTGAAGAGTTTGAATCCGAGTAGTAGGATTGGAAAAGAAAGACCCAATCCGCTGATTCTTAATTTTTTTTTTTTCCCAAGCGATATTACTTATTTGAGCTACACTAAAATGAGAGAAGGGTTTAAATCTGAGCCGTCGTAGATTGGAAAAGAAAGACCTTATTCAATGATTCCTAATTTCTAATTTTTTTTTATTATAAGCGATATTACTAATATGAGCTACACTAAAATGAGGGAAGAGTTTGAATCCGAGCTGTATTGGATTGGAAAAGAAAGGCCCTATCCATTGATTTATAATTTTAAACTCTTTTTGTTACAAATGATATTACTGATCCGAGCTACACTAAAATGAGGGAAGCGTGTGAATTCAAGCCATAATGGTTTGGAAAATAAAGACCCTATCCAATGATTCCTAATTTTTAATTGTTTTATTACAAGCAATATTACGAATATGAGCTAAATTAAAATGAGCGAAGAGTTTGAATCCGAGCTGTAGTGAATTGGAAAAAGAAAAAGAAAAAAGAAGATCATATCCATTGATTTCTAATTTTAAATTTTTTTTATTACAAGTGATATTATTGATCTAAGCTACACTAAAATGAGGGAAGAGTTTGAATATGAGTCGTAATGGATTAGAAAAGAGAGATCCATACACTGATCGTAATTAAAATTTTTTTTATTACAAGTGATATTACTAATGTGAGCTACACTTAAATGTGGGAAGAGTTTGAATCCGTATACTATTGATTGGAAAAGAAAGACCATTCCACTGATTCCTAATTTTTTTTTTATTACAAGCGATATTACTTGTAACAGTCCGTTCCGAACTAAGGAATATATTAGTTGTGAAATGACGTTTTTACCCTTGCGGGGGTGTGAAAATGGTCAAGTTGGATTAATGTTTTTATGTAGGGGTACCTATATATTTATTTTATTTTATTTTATTTTGTTCTGTTGATTTTATGTGGATAGGGTTGGATGAGAGGTATATACACATACTCACATGCACAACACGTGTGCAGCCTTCTCTCCCTGTCACCTTCTATTTCCTCTTCTCGAACTCTCTATCATTTTCCCCTACAACCGTATGGACACCTTCGTTCCTTTCGATTTGGTCACAGATCAGAGCCCTAAGTAACATATTTGGAACCCTGGTAACCTGGTGAGTGCAACCATACTCTTAGTTTAGGTTTAGACCGTCGAAAACCCTAACAACCGTGAAGTACCAAGAATGGTACTGTTCATGCACTCGAAATCTATGGTGTTTCAGCCTATTTTGAGATCATAGAGAGGTTTAGAATGGTCTTGTGAAGCTCGGAGGACAAAGTTGGAGGTTTTTGGACGTCGGGATCGGGAGTTCGAGGTTTGGCCGGATTTCGTGGTTTTTCTCTGGCGAGATTCACGTGGATTTTGGGTTCAAAACAGGTATAAATCTCTTCTCCTTGTCCTAAGGATCATTTTGGTGTAAATTTCGTGAAATTTGGTTGAGAAATGAGCTAGAAATCGAAGGTTGAAAAATTACCCAGTTTTCGACGACACAGCGGTGCTGGCGAACTGAGGTTGAAGGTGACGGAATATTCCGTCAAAGTTGACGGAATATTCCTAACAGAGGTTAACGGCGTCAGTTAACTTTAACGGAATATTCTAGGGATTTAACGGAATATTCCTTAACGGCGTTAAGGTTTCCGTCAGTGTGCACGGCGCGTGGCCGCACGTGGGCGGCGCGTGTTGCCGTGCCTTGGTCGGCGTGTGAGGGTGCGTGGGACTTCCAAAAATTATTTTAAAAATATGGGGGTGTTCGTGGGATTGAGTAGAGCATGTTGGTATATTCAAACACCCCAATTGAGCAATGTATGAGAAGTTATTACTTGATTTGGGTTATGTGCGTAATTAACGGTTATATAGTTGTTTCGCATAAGGTGAGACGTATCCTGAGGACGAGCGCAGCCACGCGAGACTCGGGGGCTACGACCCGTCTACTTATCAGTGAGTGGGCTTTTGTTTTCAGTATATATATATATATATATATATATATATATATATATATATATATATATATATATACACTTAATTGATTCCCAGAAATATGTTTTAAAATGCTTTTATGAAATTGAATGCCATGTCGAATGCCATATATATTTCTATGTCTATATGATTATATGTCGATGCACCGCGGGCGCCAGGTAAGTCAGGTAAGTATGTGATTGTGATATGATGATTGAGGTGATATCGATGAGATTAGAATATGGGTCATTTACCTGCACATCGGGGTTGTGCCACCAGAGTAGGGCTTAGCTTTCACGTGATCGTTCACCTCCCGCACCGTACGCTCACCTTGGATCCAAGGTAGGTGCCAGCCTGTCGTACAGACCACACTAGGTGGTTCCGACTCGTATGTGACTTGCGATTCGTCGCCAGCCTTCACGTGATCGTAGCACAAAGCGTTATATATATACCCAGCTTGACGTACAGACCACATTAGGTGGTTCCGTCATAGGTGCAGGTTATTGATTGAGAGATGAATTGAGGATTTGGTCGAGGAGCCATAGATTCAGCCGTACAGGTCACTAGAGGTGACTCCGGCTGACTGATTTATATTGCCGGCATGATTTGAGTTGGGATATCACCTGATTGATTTGATGATATTTGATGCATGCTTGATACTGAATATGGTTCATTCGAACATGGCAATATTTGAAAGATGGTTTTCAGTGATAGTACGTATATATATATTTTCTGGGAAGTATACATGTTTTACAGAGAGGGGTTACAACTTTTATATCGAAGTGTTTTTGGTAAAGCTTTGTTTTTGCCCACTCACACTTTTGTTTTGCGCCCCTCCAGGTTTTAGATAGCGTTGGGTGGCAAGCGAGGTTTCAAGGCATATCTGACAGTACACTATCCATGTAAATATTCTGGCTTTCCTGTTTATATCTTTTTGGACTGCACCTAGGATGCTCGAACTTTGTAAATTATGTTGTTAACTTTTACACTCTTTTATGCTCTTGTATTACTAGTTGTGCTATTCTAGTACTTCTTATCTATATTTATTCTTCCGCACTGCGCACATGGCTTCGTCACGCTCACATGACGGCCAGCACGTCCCGATGTTCGAGTCGGGGTGTGTCATTACTGATCTGATAAACACAAAAATGAGGAAAGGGTTTGAATCCGAGCCGTAGTGGTTTGGAAAAGAAAGTCCCTATCCACTGATTCCTAATTTAAAATATTTTTTTACAAGCAATATTACTGATCTGAGCTACACTAAAATGAGGAAGAGTTTGAATCTGAACTCTAGTGGATTGGAAAATAAAGACCCTATCCATTAATTCTTAATTTGATTTTTTTTTTTATTATAAGCGATATTACTAATATGAGCTACATTAAAATGAGGGAAATGTTTGAATGTGAGCTGTAGTGGATTGGAAAAGAAAGATCATATCAACTGATTACTAATTTTAATTTTTTTTAATTGCAAGCTATATTACTAATATGAGCTACAATAAAATGAGGGAAGAGTTTGAAACAAGAGCCCTAGTGGATTGGAAAAGAAAGACCATGTCGACTAATTCCTAATTAACTTTTTATTTATTTATTACAAGTGATATTACTAGTTTAAGCTATACTAAGTTTAGGGAAGCTTTTGAATCCGAGCCGTAATGAATTGGAAAAGAAAGACCCTATGCGCCGCCAGGGGCCAGAGCAATCGACCACTTGCTATATATTTTTAATATTGTTTTGTTCATTTAGAATAATATTTTTCATGTGCTAAAGAAAATAATAATTTTACTCCCGAGAACATGTGCAAAATCTCCAGAAATCAAGTGCAGATTATATGTGCATGCTAATAGCTTTTAATCATTTGAATCCAAAACTGTTTACAGAATTGAACACTTTCTTCATAAACTACATTCACTCTTAACATTTTTCACTAGAAAAAAAAAAAGAAATGGTTTACACCAGAAACTGCAAAAATAATATTGTATGACTGAGAATACACAAATATAGTTGCAAGAAGGCGGATCAGTTGTGAAGTGGGTTTGGTCCCTGTGGAACTTCTCGTAGGGAAACGCCGGTAACTCGGTCGGTCACACGAGATCCCTCCTCTGGAGCTTCTCTGGAGACATGCCATGAATTTCTGGAGTAGAATCCAGTTTTTTCAGTTTGCTTGGCTCCTTCAAATTTCATTCTATCGATGCGACGATAACTCGATATCTGACTGATCATAAGCATGATCATGAAGGCCACACATACAAATCTGAGATGCTGAATTCTCATCATTCTATAAGATGAAGATTCAGGGGAACTGAGTTTGTTTCTCATTTTTCAAATGGAAGCAGCTGGTGTGAAGGCTTTTAATATGAGATGAGGCAGCTTGTGGTAAAGATGAAATGACATAAATGCCCAATATTTCATCTCGAACTTCGGAAAATACCATTGAACTAACCGAACTGCTCAAATTGTGGAAAACGATCATCTTGCTCGTCATCTTATTCGATTGTTTGGGCAGTGATTTTCACTCTTGTTTTCTCGTTCTACACTCTTATTTTGCCTTTGATTTATTCAATTGAATACATAAAAAAGAAATTAGTGTCGGAAAAAAAAAGTGGAGTTGAGAAATCACTCTCTTGTTTCATGCATTTAGATGGTCTTTTCAAGTTTTAACTACTCTTATCAAAGATGACTTCTCTTGCATTCCTGCTGGCCATTTTGGTCAATTCAGAAAGCTTTGAATATGTTAGAGCTTTGTTTATTCATTTGAGGCTTGGAATATGTTAGAACTTAAAGGGTAATCTGGTCCCTTAGCACCCAATGAAGTGTTAATTTGAAAAACGGTTTTGTCAGGGGCTGCAAGAGTTGACTTTTATAGCAATTGTGTTCTCTTCTCTCTAATCTCCATTTAGTTTGATAATTTAATTTGTGCTGTAATTATTGGTGAAGAGTTGAGGTATGGTCAGAGACACTTGGTGCAAGATCCGGTTGACGAGTGGCACTTCCCCGTTATCCGTATTGAGAGCCATTTTTCTCATCATCCTAAACTTTGGTATATACTTATTATACACTTAATCATCTATCATGTGTCATTTTATTTAATCTTGGTTAGTGTTTTTTAAAATTGAAAAGGTAACATTTAATGTGAAAATTAATTAAAATTAAATGAAATAACACATACCAAATGAGTAAGTGTATAATAAACATGTACCGTAATTATAGTAGTAAGTAAAAATGCTCCCACGTGTACTTGATGATATAATTCTAATTAATTGGATATTAAATGAGAACAAGTTGTACCATGTAGACACAAACACAACAACCCAAAATGTGGGCTCCTTTCGATCCTTCGTCATCATTCTTCCAATCTAAATCGTAGGGTCCACAAAAAATAAAAAAATTGAAGCATAATATGCTTCTCTTCGCTAAACTTAGGACTGTGTTGGGCAATATCTTTTGGTCGGTTATTTGTAAAAATTTTAAAAAGGGGTCAAAATTCTCTTTGTGAGTTCTCAAACACGTTTGTGGTACTCCATAAACCTGAGATGGAGGCTCCCCTTCCCCCTTTTTATTAATAAAAAAAGACACATCCTCTGAATGAGCTACGGTGGGCTGTAGCTCAGGGAGAATTTGTAGCAATATGTATGTATTTTAGGTGTATAGCTTTATACACTAGACAAAAATAAGTGCAAGAATAATTATTTTTTTATTCAGTGGGCTTTATGTTATTTTCAATCAATTTTTTAAGATTGCCTTTACTTCTACTTTCATTGTTCTGTTTTGCTAGTTGCGTGGTTGTAGTTAAGATAGTCCATGTATTAAGTTTTCTATCTTCTTCTTATGTTTGCATCTAAATATATGTGAAATCAGATGATTTATTATAATTTTTTGCAGTTTGCAATTGTAAAGCTTATTGAGTTCATACTAAGCAAATTTTAAACTATACGAATAAAAAAAAATTAAACTTAAATTTTTGCTTCTATATGTAGAAAATGTCCTTTGATTTTAGGATATTTTTTTAGTTAACACACCCATAAAAAAGTTTATGTCTCCGCCCTTGTATAAATCAACAATTGACGTCATTTATGTGACCACGAAAAGTAAAGTTAATTAAACATTATTAGTAGAACAATAATTATACCCGGGAGAAAGGCTATGCAACCCATTGTAGTTAAATTTCTTTATTTGGGTAGAACGAGAAACTAGCTAGTAATAATGTGATTCAAATTCGTTTTTGGAAAGAACGATATTATCTACACTAAAGGACATAGGGGCTTAGCCTCACAATGAGTTAGCAATAATGTGATTCAAATTTGCCTTTAGCGAGAATCACTAAATCATAGTACTAAGTGGCAGCTAGGGTTTATTTTATTTTTTTTTTTTAAAGAGAAATGATAGTGGTTTTATTCCAATTTATAATAAACTCATACAATTTCGGCAAGAGTATCCAGAATCAGGTCTGGAGGTTCCTCATACCAACAAAAAACAGAATTTGAATAAGAAGCCTCATTGGCCACGTGGTGTGCTGCTACATTGGGGGATGGTCGAATGTGACAAATCTGAGAAGCTTCAAATCCCCACAAACTAACTCTGATGTTACACCCCACCCCTACTTATATGTATAATTTCGTGTTTTCCCCAAAAGTTAATGGAATTATCAATTTAGTCCCTTATCTTAATCAAATCTGGACCCTTTATCTAGATTTCTAAACTCCCTCAAAATGCCACGTGGCAGCACCCCAACACCCCTCACGTTTCTCTCTCTCCCCCACCCTGTGACCCATTTTCACTCTCTCACTTTCAACTCTCTCTCTTTCTCTGCACTCACTCCCTCCTCTATCTCGAAACCCTCTCATCCCTCTCCTTTTCCTTCACCCGTGACCACTCGAGTACAACCTCACCCACACCATCGTTCAGGCACCATCACCATCAAAACCTCATCAGTCTTCTCTCTCTCTCCTGTCACAGCGAGGACGGCGAAGCTCGGAAAACTCTCCGGCGAGTTTTAATTGTTTTTCAAGTTAGGTAAGTCGTAGATTTTCCTCTCTCCATTTTAGTACGAAGCTTGAATGAGATTTATTGAGTTTTATCTCGTTGTTGTCAAGGTTTTAGAACAAGATCGGCTCGGGGAAAGGCCAAACCCAGCTCCGACGAGCCCGTGGATGCCGAGGAGTTTTCCGACCACCATCGGCCGTTTCATGGCGAACCAAAGGTATAAACTTACTCCTCTCACCTTGCGCTTCCTTTTGATACCTAGATCGGAGTCCAGGGTCCTTGTTGGCAGTTGGCCGGAGCTAGGGAAGCTCCAGCGTTCACCCCCGTCGAGACAGGCCTTTTAGGCTGTTTCCAAGAACCTCGGGCCTTAGGCCCGTTGTGTACCATTCCAAAACCCTTACCCGTTCCCTTTTTATTTTTTTTAATTAAATTCTGTAAAAACCTAAAAGGCTTTTGGGCCGTTTCTTTTAGGGCCTTTGGCCCGTTGACCCAACCCTAGAAAACCCTTTCATTTGGGCTAGGCATTAGCCTGGGCCCGTGTGTTTAAAACCTAGGTTTCCTTATGGCCAATTAAAACTTAGGCTTCCAGCCTAACCCTAAACCGGCCCGACCTGATTTGACCAAAGCGGTTTAACCCGGTTGACCCGAACTGTTGACTTTGACCCGGTCTGACCGTTGACTCGGTCAACGGTCAGCGTTGACTTTGACTTTGATCGGTCAACGTTGACTTTGATCGTTGAATTTTAGGGTTTTCGTCCAGGACCTCTCCTAGGCTAATTCCGACGTCCTGGACCTGTTTATGAAGTCCATTTGAGCAGAGTTTGACTAAGTGTGTACCCTTTATGTGCTTAGGTGCATATATTGTGGCGTTTGTGTCTTCGCTAGCAGCGTGATTTTTTGACGGCGAAGTACTGTGAGTGGACACCTTCTATAATGCATGTTTTAATAGTAGAAATGCATACATGAAAAACACGATTTAATGAATACGTTTTATGAAACGTTTTATGACATAACATGCTTACTGAGGCTAGTTTGAATTATTACTATTTTTCCTATAACTCGTGTTCTTATAGAATATTTGATGGATGACGATATGATATTTAGAACATGTTTAGAACACCTCTTTATAGTATAGATGATGGATGACTTTATACTATGAAGTTGCTTTTCAATATATGTATGTTCAATGGTTTTGTACTTACCTAGTGGTCCATATTCCGCTAAGGGACGAAGGGATAGATTCCGGTCCGTCCCGAGCGACAGTTTGGTGTTGGCATAGGGCCTGAAGTGTGTTTCCTCTGGCTATTAGCACAGGGACGGGGAGCCGGAATGGGCCCTGGGGGTAATTTTCCTCTGACTGTCTGCTGAGAGATGGGGAGCCGACATGGGGCCTGGAGAGATATTGGCCATCCATTAGTGATTATTATATATACAAGTTATGATTTGAGACATTGCACAGCATGCTAGGTTTCGGAAAACCTATGTTTATCATTATATATATGTGTTTTCATAAAACCTAGGGGTTAGTATGTTGATAACTGTTTTATTATATATATATCAACTTGGTCCACTCATGTTTGTTTTGCACCCCCTTCAGGACCTCAGAATGAGGATTACGATCTTAGCTACGAGGCATTCCCTTACCAGTGATTTCGTGCTATACCTTCTCTGCTTCGGCACCTATTGTAATAGACCTATTGTAATAGCACTTCTCTATCTTAATTTCCACTTGTACTCTGTATTAGACGTATGCTCTGAACATGTTAAATGGTGAACAACTGCACTTTAGTATTGTGTTATTCGCCCCTTTTGGGCGGTTAGTTCTATTTTTGTATGCTTTTTAGCATGTTATCATTATTTACATAAAATAAATAGCTTTCGTCACCCTTCGGGTGTCGACTAGCACATGACCATCTTGATGTGCCCAGGCCATCGGGATTGGGGCATGTCAAATTGGTCTCAGAGCGTGGTTAGTCCAGAGCATACTTAGGACGTCATTCCACCATTTGGTAATCATAATTCTTCTTGTATCCTAAATCTTCAGTTGTTCCTTGCTTGTCTCTTATCAGAATTATGGACCCTGCTGGTGGGGATGTACCTCGTTGAGCTCATTCTGGTATATAGGGAGGAGTCCAGCAATTGACCAACCTTTTACGGAATACCCTTACTGGTGGTAGTAGATCGGATCACACCTACATTGAGATTGTTCATAGTCATGATATTCCGGATCTTCGAGTGGTTGGAGCCTGTCCGGAGGCTGAGGAATGGTTGGAACAGGTGGAAAACACGCTGGAGAGTATGAAATGCCCACCAGGTGAATGGGCAGAGACAGCAACTTACTTTCTTAAGAGGAATGCTAAGACTTGGTGGAAGTCAGTGAAGGGTGCTTGTCCACCTGGTACTTCGATGACTTGGGCTACATTCCGGAAACTTTTTAGTGCACATTTTATGAGCCCCAGTTATCAGTTAAGGATGAGACAACAATTCCTAGAATTTTGTCAGGGCGATCTGGCCAACCTTTTGGAGTGAAATGACGATTCAGTTACTGATTTGCTTGAATCCAGACTATCGTGAACCAGTGGCAGCTCGGAGGCATATAAGTTACGAGGAGATGATCGAGACTTGTTTGAGAATCGAGCAGTCTAGGTAGAAGACTAATAATCAGGAGCGGTCACAGTTTTAGGAACCACCCAAAAATCAGGACTGACCTCGGAACCAGAACCAGAGGGGTCGTGGCTTTTGATCCCGGAGTATGAGGGAACCTGCTAGCTCTTCTAACCCCTTTGGCCCTAGACACTCTCTTTCCTTCAAACGACAAGGTCAGGGTTCAGGTTCTTCTAGCAATGGCTCGGATAGTGACTCAGGGAGGCGATCATTCAGTCATTTCATATCAAACATCATGTGTCATAGGTGTGGAGAGACATGGCATATTCCCAGATATTGCTCTTCAGAGCAACCTGCCGGAAGTTATGCTTCGGTTCCGAGTTACGGTGGAGGGGGTAACCTGAGTTCTAGTTATGGTGGCAATTATACTCAAAACTATGGTGGGAGTGGAAGCCAAAATACTTAGTTTTCCATACAGAGACAGCCGCAGCAGTCTAGTGCAGCGTTGGGTAGCTGCACTCAGGGGAATCGAAGCGGCCGTAACAACCAAGGTTTTAGGGCTCGAGGCGACCGTAACAATGGTGCAGGACGTCAGTTCCATGGACGTATCAACGCCATAACTCAGCAGGAGGCTGATCAGGATCCCCAAGTTATTACTGGTATGTTACTTATCTATGGTAATTGGGTGAGAGTTCTAATTGATCTGGGTGCTACTTTTTCATTTGTCTTCATCATTTGCATCGAATTTAAATTCGCAACCTACACCGCTTGGCTATGATATGCATGTGCAAATGCCGCATGGAGATCTGTTATGTGCACAGTGGGAATATAAAAGTTGCCCGGTAATAGTGGAAGGGGAAATGATGGAGGCTATTATGGTCCTTTCAATTTAGCGGAGTTTGATGTTATTTCGGGGATGGATTGGCTATCCAGGCACCGTGCTTATGTAGCATGTTGGGAGAAATCTGTGACGTTTAATCGGCCTGGACGACCGTATATCACGTTACAGGGTGAGCGACGAATCCTTCCTAATAATATTATTTCTGCTATCCAGGCGACTAAGTTGTTGCATAAGGGATGTGTACGATTCTTAGCCCACGCAGTTGCGAGGGGAGAACCTTCGTTGAATCCTGAAGATGTGCCAGTGGTGAAGAAATTCACTGATGTATTCCCAGATGATTTACCAGGGTTGCCACCTGCGAGGGAAATCGAATTCACCGTTGATTTACTTCCAGGCACAGACCCTATCTCTTTACCACCCTATCGAATGGCACAAGCAGAGTTGAGGGAATTGAAGGTTCAGCTACAGGAGTTAATGGATAAGGGTTACATCCTGCCTAGCATGTCTCCTTGGGGTGCTTCTATTTTGTTTTTCAAAAAGAAGGATGGGTCGTTGAGACTTTGCATCGATTACTGGCAGTTAAACCGGTTGACGGTGAAGAATTGTTATCCTCTACCTCGAATAGATGACCTGTTTGACCAGCTGAATGGTGCTCAGGTATTTTCTAAGAACGATTTTCGCTCATGTTATCACCAGTTGCTAATCAGGGAAGAGGATGTACTGAAGATTTCTTTCCTCACTAGGTATGGACACTTTGAATTCTGTGTCATGCCTTTTGGATTAACGAATGCACTTGCAGCATTCATAGATTTGATGAACAGAGTCTTCAGACGCCGATGACATTCTAATCTATTCTAAGAGTGTTGCCGAGCACAGGAAACATTTGAGTTGGGTGTTGGAAAGGTTGAGAAGTGAGCACCTGTATGCTAAGTTCAGTAAGTGTCAATTTTGGCTAAATCAGATTAGCTTTCTCGGACATGTAGTGTCTGCTGAAGGAATTAGTGTGGATCCTCAAAAGGTTTCGGCAGTATTTACATGGGAGCAACTGAGGAATGTTACAGAAGTGAGGAGCTTTCTAAGTCTAGCTGGCTATTATCGACGATTTATTTAGGGTTTCTCAAGAATTATCACATCCCGACCCGGGCCCCCACCACATCCTGGGCACAACTCCGCCGTAGCACGATATTGTCTGCTTTGGGCCCCGACCACGCCCTCACGATTTTGTTTCTGGGAACTCACATGAGAACTTCCTAATGGGTCACCCATCATGGGAGTGCTCTCGCGCGCTACTCGCTTAACTTCAGAGTTCCAATGGAACCCGAAGCCAGTGAGCTCCCAAAAGGCCTCGCGCTAGGTAGAGATGGGAATATACATATAAGGCTCACATGATCCACTCCCCTGGGCGATTTGGGATCTCAAAATCCACCCCCCCTGAAGGGCCTGATGTTTTCGTCGGCACACACGCTGCCAAAATTAGGCTCTGATACCAAATTGTCACATCTTGGCCCGCGCCCCCACCACATCCTGGGCACGACTCTACCGTAGCACGATATTGTCCGCTTTGGGCCCTGACCATGCTCTCACGGTTTTGTTTCTGGGAACTCACACGAGAACTTCCCAGTGGGTTACCCATCATGGGAGTGCTCTCGTGCGCTACTCCCTTAACTTCGGAGTTCCAATAGAACCTGAAGCCAATGAGCTCCCAAAAGGCCTCGCGCTAGGTAGAGATGAGAATATACATATAAGGCTCACAAGATCCACTCCTCTAGGCGATGTGGGATCTCACAATTGCCATTCCTTTGACTAAGTTGACTCGGAAGGAAGTCGAGTTTAAGTGGGATGAAGACTGTGAGCAAAGTTTTCAGGAGCTGAAGCAACGTCTTACTCAAGCTCCCGTCTTTGCCCTCCCAGACGATGACGGTGAGTTTAAGGTCTACACATATGCATCTCTGTCAGGTTTGGGTTGCGTACTGATGCAGCATGGGAAAGTCATTGCCTATGCTTCCAGGCAGCTCAATACCCACGAGATGAACTATCCCACTTATGATTTAGAACTCGATGCAGTAGTGTTTGCTCTGAAGATCTGGAGACATTACCTGTACGGCGATAAGTGCTTCATCTTCATTGATCATAAGAGCCTTAAATATATCTTTACGCAGAAAGATTTGAATTGAAGGTAGAGAAGATGGATGAAGCTTATCGCTGAGTATAACTGCACGATCAAATATCATCCTGGTCATGCTAACGCAGTGGCGGATGCTCTTAGTCGGAAATATCACGGACAGCTTGCCTCTCTTAGAGTTATCCTTATTCCGTTGCTATTTTCTCTTCGAGAAACCGGCGTTAAAGTGAAACCTGGTAAACATGGAGCTTAGTTGGCACACTTCCAGGTTAAGTCGGCTTTGGTAGATATGGTCAGGGAAGCCCATGAACTTGATCAGGAATGTGCCGCCATAAAGAGTCAGGTGAGGAAAAAGAAGAGGAAAGATTTTAATATCCGAAAGGATGAAGCCTTGATGTTGGAGAACAATTTGTACATGCCTCAGGATAATGAAGCAGTGAAAAAGGAAATCCTGGATGAAGCGCACATTTCAGCATATGCCATGCATCCGAAAAGCACCAAATTATATCGCACTATCCGTCCATTCTATTACTGGGTTGGAATGAAACGGGATGTGGCAGATTATGTGAGTAGATGCATCATTTGTCAACAGGTGAAGGCCGAGAGACAACGACCTTGGGGACTAATGCAAAACCTTCTGATACCAACATGGAAATGGGAAAACATCACTATGGATTTTGTGTATGGTTTGCTAAGGGCACAGTTGAGATTTGATGGCATTTGAGTAATTGTAGATCGACTCACTAAGACCGCTTACTTCTTGCATGTTTGGCAGACCTATTCACTGGAGAAGTTGTCAAAGTTATTCATTGATAACATTGTCAGACTTCATGGTGCACCCGTCTCCATCGTTTCAGACAGAGATCCTAGGTTTACATCTAGATTTTGGAAAGCTTTTAATACTGCCATGGGTACTCAGTTGTTGTACATCACTGCCTATCATCCACAGACCGATGGTCAGTCCGAGCGGACAATTCAAACATTGGAGGACATGTTGAGAGTGTCTGTTCTCCAGTGTAAGGGTAGTTGGGATAGCTATCTTTTGTTGGTTGAGTTTGCATATAATAATAGCTATCATTCGAGTATCGGCATGGCACCTTATGAGGCTTTGTATGGGAAAGTGTGTCAGACACCGTTGTGTTGGTCAGAGGTCGACGAACGGGTGTTAGTGGGACTATAGATTGTGGACACCACTAATGCTAACATCCAGCTGATTAAGAGAAACCTAAAGCCAGTATAAGATCAAAAGAAAAGCATCGCAGACAAACATGCTAGGGACCGTGAGTATAAGGTTGGTGACTTTGTGTTCTTGAAGTTGTTTCCGTGGAAGGGGGGTAGTTCGTTTTGGTAAGCGAGGAAAGCTGAGTCCTCGATACGTCGGTCCTTATCAGATTACTAAGAGAATTAGTGCAGTTGCCTACAGGTTGGAACTACCACCGGAGTTGTCACTAATTCACAACGCTTTCCATGTCTCTATGCTTCAGAAATATGTATCAGATCCTTCTCATATCATTCAATTAGAGTTGCTGGAAGTAAATAAGGATGCTAGCTATGTCGAAGAACCAGTGGCTATCCTTGACCGATAGGATAAAGTTTTGAGGAACAAAGTTATTCCATTGGTGAAAGTGCTTTGGATGAACTACACTATTGAGGAAACGACGTGGGAAACCGAGGATTTGATGAGGAGTCAGTTTCTATTTTTATTTGGTTAAGGTTGTAAATTTCGAGGATGAAATTTTTATAAGGGGGGTAGATTGTTACACCCCACCCCTACTTCTATGTATAATTTCGTGTTTTCCCCAAAAGTTAATGGAATTATCAATTTAGTCCCTTATCTTAATCAAATCTGGACCCTCTATCTAGATTTCTAAACTCCCTCAAACTGCCACGTGGCAGCACCTCAACACCCCTCACGTTTCTCTCTCTCTCCCCCACCCCATGACCGCTTTTCACTCTATCACTTTCAACTCTTTTTTTTTTTTTTTCTCTCTCTCTCTTTCTTTCTCTGCACTCACTCCCTCATCTATCTCAAAACCCACTCATCCCTCTCATTTTCCTTCACTTGTAAGCACCCGAGTACACCCTCACCCACACCATCGTTCAGGCACCATTACCATCAAAACTTCATCAGTCTTCTCTCTCTCCCGTCACAGTGAGGACGGCGAAGCATGGAAAACTCTCCGGTGAGTTTTAATTGTTTTTCCAGTTAGGTAAGTCTCAGATTTTCCTCTCTCTGTTTTAGTGCGAAGCTCGAATGAGATTTATTGATTTTTATCTCGTTGTTGTCAAGGTTTTAGAACGAGATCGGCTCGGGGAAAGGCAAAACCCAGCTCCGATGAGCCCGTGGGTGTCAAGGAATTTTTCGACCACCATCGACCGTTTCACGGCAAACCAAAGGTATAAACACACTCCTCCCACCTTATGCTTCCTTTTGATACCTAGATCGGAGTCTAGGGTTCTTGTTGGCAGTTGGTCGGAACTGGGGAAGCTCCAGCGTTCACCTCCATCGAGACAGGCCTTTTAGGTCATTTGCAAAAACCTCGGGCCTTAGGCCCGTTGTGTACCAGCCTAAAACCCTTACCTGTTCCTTTTTTTTTTTTTTATATTTAAATTCCTTAAAAACCCAAAAGGCTTTTGGGTCGTTTCTTTAGGGCCTTTGGCCCGTTAACCCAACCCTAGAAAACCCTTTCGTTTAGGTTAGGCATTAGCCTGGGCCCGTGTGTTTAAAACCCAGGTTTCCTTACTCCCAATTAGAACTTGGGCTTCTAGCCCAACCCTAAACCCGTTAACCCAAAACCCAGTTCTAACCCAAGCCCAACCCGTGGATCCTAAACCGGCTCGACCTGGTTTAACCAAAGCGGTTTGACCCGGTTGACCCAAACCATTGACTTTGACCCGGTCTGACCGTTGACTTTGACCCGGTCTGACCGTTGACTTTGATTGGTCAACGTTGACTTTGACTGGTGACTTTTCGGGTTTTCTTCCAGGACCTCTCCTAGGCTAATTATGACGTCCTCGACCTGTTTCTGAAGTCAGTTTCCCAAATTAAGTCGTTTGAGCAGAGTTTGACTAAGTGTACCCTTTATGTGTTTACGTGCGTATATTGTGGCGTTTGTGTCTTCACTAGTAGCGCGATTTTTCGACGGTGAAGTACTGTGAGTGGACCCCTTCTAAAATGCATGTTTTAATAGTAGAAATGCATAAATGAAAAGTATGATTTAATGAATACATTTTATGAGATAACATGCTTACTGAGGCTAGTTTGAATTATTACTATTTTTCCTATAACCCGTGTTCTTATAGAATATCTGATGGCTGACGATATGATATTTAGAACATGTTTTAAACACCTCTTTATAGTATAGATGATGGATGACTTTATACTATGAAGTTGCTTTTCAATATATGTATGTTCAATGGTTTTGTATTTACCTAGTGGTCCCTATTTTGCTACGAGACGAAGGGATAGATTCTGGATAGATTCCAGTCCATCCCAGGCGACGGTTTTGTGTTGGCATGGGGCCTGAAGTGTGTTTGCTCTGGTTATTAGCATAGGGACGGGGAGCCGGCATGCGACCTGGGGGTAATTTTCCTCTGATTGTCTGCTCAGAGACAAGGAGCCGACATGGGGCCTGGAGAGATATTGGACATCCACTAGCGATTATTATATGTACAAGTTATGATTTGAGACATTGCACAGCATGATAGGTTTCAGAAAACCTATGTTATATATATGTGTTTTCATAAAACCTGGGGGATAGTATGTTAAGAACTGTTTTATTATATATATATATATCAACTTGGTCCACTCATGTTTGTTTTGCACCCTTCAGGACCTCAGAACGAGGATTACGATTTTAGCTACGAGGCATTCCCTTACCAGTGATTTCATGCTATACCTTCTCTGCTTCGGCACCTATTGTAATAACACTTCTCTATCTTAATTTCCACTTGTACTCTGTATTAGACGTAGGCTCTAAACATGTCATGCTTTATCCTAATATTAAATGGTGAACAACTGCACTTTAGTATTGTGTTATTCGCACTTTTTGGGCGGTTACTTGTATTTTTGTATGTTTTTAGCATGTTATTAGTATTTGCATAAAATAAATGGCTTTCGTCACCCTTCGGGTGTTGGCTAGCACGTGACCATCTTGATGTCCCGAGGACGTCGGGATCGGGGCGTGTCATCTGATTTCCTCCGCTATCAAATCTATGTGAGAAGACCCCATCTTAAGGCTACCAATGGCCTGAACAACCTACTAAGAATCACTTTCCAAAACAATCCTCGGCACATTTCGTTGCATAGCCCAGCAGATACCATCTCGAACAACAAGTAATTGTACTATCGTGGTATTAGACGCATAAGGTATTTGGCGAACGAAACCTCCAGCATAGCTACGGACTTCGTTGCAAAATACCGCACCAACACCTCCCATATTAGTAGCAGCACCAAATGACCCATCTACATTGATCTTTATCCAACCTGCTGGTTGGGGTCTCCAGGAAGTCAGGAAGTCTTCTAGGTGCAACTTGGTCAAATGACTCACCAAAGCTGGACTATCAAGCTTACCGTCCCATAAAAGACAATTTCTGGCCAGCCATATAGAATGAATAAGCATTAGGAAAAGATTCAACTGAGCTGCAGGGAGTGAGGGAAGACACGTAGCAACCCAATCACACACAGAAGAATGTACCGAAGGGCTTGAACCCAATTTCAAATAGGAGGAGAAAAAAACCGCTCGAGCAAATGGACAATCAGAAAAAACATGTAACGCCAGCTCCGGAGAGGAACTACAAAACACACAATTATTGTCCACCACCAATCATTCTTTTCTCCACATTAGCATGCGTAGGAAGGGAGTTGAGACAGGCTCTCCAAACACGCACTTTTGCCTTTTCGGGGATTTTAGCGCGCCATATAGCTCTCCACATCGAGACCCCCACAGTGCTCGAATGTGAAGAAAAAGCTTGACTACGCATAGAATATGCATCTTTATATGTGCTTTTCACCGAAATATAAACCGTTAGCATCATAATGCCACATCAGTTTATCCGAAGGGAGTCTGCCACTCAGCAGGATTGAGAGAATTTGCGTAGCATCACAAGATGGAAACAACTCGTTAACCAAATGAGGTAGCCAGGAAGCCGATTCAGAATTGATTACATCCGAGACATGCTCCACCCCACAGTTAGCAGGAGGGGGTGTGAGGGGGCGAAAAAGGTGTGGGCAGTCAAGTCTATCTTGCCAAATACGAATTGAGTTACCATCCCTCACTCGCCAACGAGAACCTCTTTCCAAGATTGGTCGAGCCTCCATGATACCACTCCGACATGCTGATGGTGTAGCCCCCAAAGTAGCTTGCCAAAAGAATTATGAGGAAAATATTTAGCTTTCAGTAATCGAGATGCTAAGAATTCCGGGTTTTGATGCAGCCGCCATCCTTGTTTGGCAAGGAGGGCGAGATTAAAATCATAAATCGAGCGGAACCCAAGACCACCTTTATCCTTCTGATGACACATACTCTCCCAAGAAAACCAACGAGTCCATCTAGTGTCCTCACTGTCCCCACCAAAACCGGCACAAAATACGTTGCAAATCCTCACACAAGGTTTTTGGAGGAAGAAAGCAGTTCATCGAATAAATGGGAAGTGACTGACCAACCACTTTAATAGGAATTTCCTTACCCGTTGCACTAAGGAGCTTGTCTTTCCAACCCTTTAGCTTCTTCCAGAGATGGTCCTTAATATGAGCGAACCGCTCTGAACGATTTCGTCCGAAAACAACAGGGAAACCCAGATAGCGATCTTGTACATCAACCTGACTAACCCCTAAGAAGGCAGCAAGGTTGTCTTGTATATCACGACGAATATTGAGACTAAACGATACCGCACATTTCTGTATTTGTTTTAAATGCCAACGTTCCTAAACGGAGGCTCTGAAGAACAGGAAAATGTCATCAGCGAACAATAAGTGGGAAATGCTTGGGGCCCCACACTAAATAGAGACACCAAGTAATCTCCCTAGCTCCTCATTCTGAGAATTAAACTAGTCAAGCCTTCGGCACACAGGAGAAATAAATAGGGAGACAGGGGATCCCCTTTTCTCAGGCTACGGGTGTGAGAGATATATCCAATGATCGCGCCATTCACCAGGAAGGAGTATGAAGCAGAACTAACAACAACTCATAATGATTTCAGTCCAGTGCGGATCAAAGTCAATTTTTAACATAACTTTCCGTAAAAATACCCCATTCCACATGGTCATATGCCTTGCTCATATCGAGTTTTAATCCTAAGAAACCCCACCTGCCACGTCTAAGGTTGTAAAGATAATGCCCCACTTTAGATGCCAAAAGAGAATTATCCGAGATTAAGCTGCCAGGCACAAAAGCTCCATGCTGATCAGAAATAATCGCATCCATAATTCCTTTCAAATGATTTACAATGACCTTTGCACCAATGTTATACAAAACAGTGCACAGTGTTGGAAAGATTGGCGATCCGGATGCTACTTCTCCTATAATAAATCACATAACATAAATATTAGTATATGATAATTTTCATTTCCGCAATTAATTACATAGATAAACAAAATAAGATAAAATACTTATCTTTGGTAACGCTTTTTTTCGATCCTTAATTAGAATAAGATTTTAGGTTTAGTACTCGATGAGATGAAGAGATTGGTACCTTGAACGATGGCTAACTCGTAGTGGTTTGGCCGAAAAATGCCTCAAAACGTCCATAACTTTGTCAATACTCAAACGAAATTGAGTGATTCAAAAGCCAAAATGTAGTCAGGAATGTGGAGAAGAGATTATTACCAAGTGGGGACCGAGTGGTGGCAAGAGTTGGCCGAAAAATTTCCTGAAATATGGCCAAACGACCACGGCCTGGAAATTTCCATATTTGTACATTGACTTTCCTTGAGGTTTTCCGAGTTCCTACACCACCAAAATCACACAAAAACTTACTAACCATGAACCTAGACATGATCTACAATGATAGGGACCAATTTCGAGGCTTACGTTCGTAGGAAATGGTGAGAAATCGCCGGAGAAGTTTCTTGAACAGTGCAGCTCGGGGGTGAGTTTTTGAATGGTTTTTCCTCTATTTTCTTGGTTCAAGAACTCATAGGGACAATGAGGGAAGGTTGTGGTGTAGTCTAGGTTGTTGTTGTTTGAGTGAAAACCCTCTAGGAGGGTTGGTTTTTGAGAGAGAAATGAGAGGGCAGGGAGTGAGGGAGAAAGTTTGAGAGAGAGAGAGAGAGAGAGTTACAAAATCAGAAAAAAGTGGGAGGTAATATTTTAAACAAATGAAATCCAACCAAAGTGAAAATACGAAAATACCCCTTCCGTTCCAATAAATCTGGGACGTGTTGTTACACCGCAATTGTAATTTAAAGTCCATCAATTGTAATTCAAAGTCATTCATTATACCTCAACGTTATAAGGCATCATTTTTCAGTTTTACAAATCAAAATTGAAATTAGGAATTTAAAAACAAATTGAATAGTATTTAAGTGACCACTGAAGAATTGTATTTTGAAATACCCAATTTAAATTCCAACAAGTGCAATTGGCCTTAGTTGAGTCAACTGTGGGTCAGCAACCTTAGAAATGAGAGACACTGTCGTGTAATTTAGTTGCTTAAGAATGCGACCGGAAGAGAGAAAGGTTCTCACGGCAGAAACTACATCCTCACCAACTATATCCCAGAACTTTTGAAAGAAGAATGGAGATATACCATCTGGCGCCGGGTCTGTGTAAGGATCCATTTGAAAAACAGTCTCATTGATTTCTAAGTCGGAATAGGTAGCACATAACGTCCGATTCATATCTTCAGTGACCCGACAATGAATTGAATACAAAATTTCCTCACATGGAGAAGCATTATTAGAAGTCAACATAGATGTGAAATAGTCCACTACCACCTGTTCAATATCCCCTGCGTTAGTTTGCCAAACACCATTAGCATCAAATAAACCTTTTATACCATTGTTCGGCGACCATTAGACATTTTTTGATGAAAATACCGAGTGTTCCAATCCCCAACCCAAAGCCAGGTTACTTTGGAACGTTGTTTCCAATGAGACTCATCTTGAGAGAGTAAAGATTCAAGTTTACTATGGAGAGTACTGACAAGATCCCATTCCTTCGAATCCGAGGGGTGTTAAAAAATAACTTTCAACTAGTCTCTTGTAATCTTTATCTCCTCTTTTACCGATGCCAAGGACGGTTTCCATTTCAACAACTTGATGCGTGCTGCCTTAATTTTTTCACACGCACGAAAAGAGGGCGTTCCAAAGACCCTTTTGGACCAATCCCCAGCTACTACTTGAGCGCAGTCCTCTCGTTGAAGCCATGCCTCTTCAAAGCGAAATCGCTTGTGTTTTCGTTGATTTTGATTAGGGCCTTGCTTGACTTGAAGAAGAATAGGAATGTGGTCAAAAGTGAGCGGTGCAAGATGGATGACTTGCAAATACCGGAAGAGATTACGACATCCACCGATCCAACTGACATTCCGTATTCACCGCAGTAAACTACGACTTCTGGTGCATCAAGATAAAACGATTTTCAAGTCACATAATTTGTGGAAGTTTGCCTTAGCTCCCCTCATAAACAGGCGATGAATGAACTGCGAAGAAGCAGATTGCAACTCAAGATCTTATTGCATGAGATGCTAGAGCTCTGGGATTGATTCAAGGTGCAGTGTTTGATGAAATCTTCCCAATGATTGCAAATCCATAGACGGCTAAAACTGCTTGGGACACCTTGAAGCAGGAATACAGAGGTGATTCTCAAGTTCAAGATGTGAAACTACAAGGTACTAGAAGAGATTTTTAATATGCTCGAATGCGAAATGATGAAATGCTATCTGCTTATTTGACTAGATTGTTTGATTTGATTTACCAAATGAAGATGTATGGTGATGGGTTGTCAAATAAGAGAATAGTTGAGAAACTGTCAGTCTTATTCCTAGCTATGATAATATAGTTTCTGTGATTGAGGGAAGTAAGAAGCTGGATGAGATTAATATACTGGGATTGTAGCTACTCTAAAAGGATTTGAGTAGAGATTGCTTAGACATGCTGAGGTGAAGTCATTGAAAGGGCCTTTAGCAGTCTACATATAACTCCTAAGGATGGTTCACAAGGTAACAGTTCTAAGGGAAATAAATTGTGGAAGAATAAGGAGAAGAAATAAGGGTTTAAGACTGGTGACAGACCAAGTGCATTTGTTAAGCACAGTAAATAAGGAAAATGGTAAGGAGGTGCGCAAATACAGTGATAAGTTACATTATGACACTTGTTTGTTCAAGGGCAAGCTTAAATGTCATAAATGTGACAACTTTGGTCATATAGCTGAGCCTGCCATAGCAAGGTGAATAAGCTTGTTCACCATGCTAAGTATGTAGAAGATGAAGCCTTTATGTTCCATGTTTGCCATTTTGCAGAGGTTGTGAAACAAACGTAGTGTTTGGTACATTGACAATGGATGTAGCAATCATATGATATCACATGAATCCTTGCTGATCAATGTTGACAAATTTTGTGACATTCAAGGTGAAAATGGGAAACAATGAACTAGTGCAAGCTATTGGAAAAGGTACATTAGTGAAGATTGTGACATTTAAGGATTGTAGCAGAAAGTGGATTGCAAAAAGTGGATAGCCATTGCAGTGAAGGAAGGTCGATGGAAGGCTGGATTGAAGTGAAGAAGTCCAAGTTCCATTCTCAATTCTTTGTTAAGTTGAAATGTAAATGAACGGTTGAGATTAGACTAACTCATAGGCTAGGATTGCACCAGCTGTCATAACAAATGATGCATTTTAAGTTGTACTCATGCATTGCACGTGAGCTTGCTAAGCATATTGAGCGTGTGAGATTGTAAAGGTTACTTTTTTTTTTTTGGAGTTTTAACGAAATACTTATGGTACTGTTTACTTTTAACGAAAAACCACATTTTTATCTTTCTCTGATACTATTCACTACATCTTTATTTGTCATTTTTCATTAAAACTAAAGTTTTTTTTAGACTTTTCGTTAGTTATCCTTCCCCCCCTATCTCCTCTTACTCATGCTTTGTGTGAGAGAGGTGTGTAATCAAATAAAAAGAAAGGTCTTAGGCTCAATACTCATCAAAGGCGAATTTGAACCACATTGTTGCTAACCCATTGTGAGGCTAAGTCAACCTCCTCCCCCTTAGTGTAGATAATACAATTCTAGAATCTAACTTCCAAACTTACAGAAAGGAAATGCATTAAAATCGTGTGCAGAATAGAACTTCGACGTACTATGGGATGCTCTCGAGTCTAGCCTGGGAAACTAGCTCTAACAACATTACCAATTTTGGAATGTGACCTTCCTACCAATGTCTATCTCGTAGTACATTTCCTGATAAATAGATGCTAGGAAACTTAGGAAGTCCACGCATTACAAATACAGAATACAATAGAACAGAAACATATTAGTTTAGAAGCAAGAGGTACATTGATGATTTTCCATGTGCAACATGATAATAAAGATCCTTGACAAAATTCCTAATCTTCCAATTGTATAGAAAACAATAACCCGAAAGGTGCAACGTTAGGACTCATGCATATAAAATACAACCAAATATTATAATCTAGAAATGCTATAACAGCAAACCTTATACTCAGGTGATTTCGAGATATGTTCCATTAGAAGATGGTGCACTGCTTGAAAATGCAATCCATGTGGTGCAACAAGACGTGACTGCTTAAACTACATTTGCATGTAGATGATGTGATCATGACTTCCATTGTCACATTTTATGCTTCCGTATCAGAACCATTTCAATCATCAATAACAACAACAACAACAAAGTTTTATTCTACTAAGTGGAGTCGGTTGTATGAATCCTAGAACTCCATTGAACTCAGTTTTGTGCCAAGCCTTCCGTTAGATTCAATTACTCAAAGTGTTTTCTTAGGATCTCTTTCCAAGTCTTCCTCTACTTAGACCATGAGCCTCTGTCTGTAATCGCATCTTCTAACCAAAATGTCTGTAGGTATTCATTTCACATTTCCAAACCACCTTAACCGATTTTCTCTCATATTGTCTTTAATTTCAGCTACTCCTACTTTACCTCAGATATCCTCTCTCAAGCCTATCCTTTTTCATGTGCCCACACATCCAATGAAATATTTTCATCTCTGCTACACTCATTTTGTGTACGTGTTGATGCTTCATGATAGGATTTTTACCACACACGCAAAAAGGGTTAAAAACACCTAAAATACTTGCAAGAGAAACAAGGTAATTGTAGTATAGTGGGCTTTAGTAAGGTCGTTCTCTACATGTATTATTAAAATAATTTATATTAAAATCAAATCTTAATTAATTATTTAAAGAAAGTTTTGGAAAAAGGTTCATTTTAAGACCTAAAGTAGGAAAAACGAATATATTAAAAAGAACTTAAGAAATCAGCAAGTAGGAAAAAAGAAACAAATTTTTTTTTTAAAATTAAGTTGTAAAGCACTAGGGTTCCGCCGTCACTTTTGTATCGTACATAATTCTCCCAATTACTTATAACTTATACACACATATTTTGAAGGTTAGGTTTTCCTAAATTATACTCTATTTGGACTCCCAATCTAGAATGTATATTAAACATGCAATCTGTCTATGGTATTCAGATCAAATCTAAACATGCAAGACTCATTAGCTTTATGAAAAACTTTTGAAGAACCATGCAACCCTTAAGATGTAGTATTCATCCTAAGTGAAATTAAAATTATTAATCACAAGAAGCCTTCGTCAATTTTAGGGATTGCCCTTCAACCAAAATTACATCAAATTACTTTTCTAAATATCCTAATAGTTGCAGATCATCGAGACACTTAGATAGTCTCAAACACAGTAATTAATAATTCAAAACCTGCATGCATAAAATCATAAGTTGAAAAGAAATCCCGGCTCACTACATGTAGACTGGTGTTAGACAAGGCACTCACCTAAGAGGCTTTTCTAAAAAGATTGTATATGGCAAAAACATGTTGTAAATATATGCTAGACCAAGCATTCACATAGGACGTTTTCATGTTGTTTGTCTCAAAATCAGCCTCAGCTACAAAAGAGGATTTCAGGATCTTTTGGTCCTTCATGTTAAAATCAGTGAAGAAATTGTTGGTTTTGATAAAGAAAGATTGACAAAAACATAAAGAATGTTGCAGAGAATGGGCAGTGCAAAACATTGCTGCTACTGAAGTGATGCTTTCATTGATTTGTGAGATCCCACATTGCCTAGGGGAGATGAGGTGATGTGCCTTATATGTACATGCCCACCTCCCTATAGTGAGATGCATTTTGGGTGGAAGCCCAAGAACAAATCCGTAAGGGCGTGGCTCAAAGTGGACAATATCTTATTATGCGGATTGGGATGTGACACTACCAGTTATTGGTTTCAATCTAAGCCTTACAACACACTTTAATCTAAGCCTTACATATGGCTATAAGACAAAACTCATCACCTAATTTTATTTAGCATTCAAACTGAAACTAGCCGTTTGACCTTTTTAGACTTCCTTGCAAACTAAGCCATGATCATGGGCAGGATTCATTTAGTTCCAACGCTCCCCTCTAAATGAAGTTCTCTTGCAAGGCCTCTCTGATGAAATGAAATTTCTTCTTGATGTGTTTAGTCTTTTGATAAAAGATTGGATTCTTGTTCATGGCTATTGCATAGGTGTTGTCACACATAAGTGGTGTGGCATCCACTTGCAATTTTCCAAAGTCATTCAACACAAACTTCAGCCAAATGGTTTGTGATATTGTTTCTGCAGCATTCACATATTCTGCCTCAGCTGTTGATAGTGCAACACTTTGTTACTTTACTGATGCCCAAGAGAAGATGCCTCCTGATGTGCTTCTCATATTATCCTCACTGTCTCCCTAGTCATTATCACATAATCCTACAAGTATAATAGCCTCTCCCTTTTCATAGCCAATTCCAAAATCAATAGTCCCATATACATACCTTAGGACCTTCTTAGTTATTCCCATATGAAATTTGGTTGAATTACGCATGAACCTTGATAGCAAACTAGCAACAAACATTATGTATGACTTAGTTGCTGTCAAGTAGAGTAAACTGCCAAATATTTTGCTGTAGAGAGTCTCATTGGCAAAGCCTAAACCGTCACATTTACACAACATTTCGTTTGCGATCAGTGGAGCAGAAACATATTTATATCCTTTCAGTTTAAACTGCCAACTATTATGATGTAAAGAGTCTCATCTGCAAGGCCTGAACTGTCATCTTTACTCAACTTTTCATTTGCGATCAGTGGAGTAGCAACATATTTATATCCTTTTAGTTCAAACTTGTCAAGCAAAGTTTTGTATACTTCTGCAGGTGGATAAATATTCCACTTGAACTTTGAATCACTTTAATTGTAAGGAAATGACGCAAAAAGTCCTAAATCTGTCATTTCATATTTTCTCATCATATCTTCTCTGAACTTAGTAATCATTTCATCATTGTTTCATGTGAACACAACATCATCCACATAGAGACAGCATAAGTATACTTGGGCAGTTCCAAATTTTGAGTAAAGTGTAGCTTCACTTGGACTCTTCTTGAACCCACATTGATTGAAATATGAATCAATCTCACTGTAACAAGCTCTTGGGGCTTGCTTTAGTCCACATAAAGCTTTCTTCAATTTATAGATTTTCTCCTCTTCATTTGGAACTACAAACTTGGGTGGCTGATCAACATACATTTCTTCTTCTAGTGTTCCATTTAGGAAAGAAAATTTTATATCCAATTGATAAAGCTTCCATCTTTTATGTGCTGGAAGTGCAATCGGAGTTCTTATTGTGTTAAGCCTAGCCAAATGTGTAAATGTTTAAATCTACTCCTAGTCGATGTGAGTAACCTTTGGCAACTACCCTTACTTTATATTTTTGCATAATTCCACCCAGATTGAGTTTGGTCTTATAGATCTATTTCACTCCAACTATCTGCTTGTCACTTGGTCTATTCACTAAATCTCAAGTCTCATTCTTTCTGCCATGCAGTATCTTTCACAACATTTTCAAATGTCTCATGTTCAAAAATTGCAGGTAGCACATATATCATTGAGATTTCTCATCCTCAGTGGTGTTGGGTTATGAGTACTTCCATATGATTTTGTACTCTGTGGTGTTAAATGAGGGGTTGAACTTTGAGATGCTTGAGGTGACTATGGAGGAGTATTTTGAATTGGTGTTTCAACTTCAATTATAGGTGCAATGTCAGTCTCCTCAATGTGGAGTGATGTTGTGATTGTCACTTCAAAATTTGTTTCCCAATTCTATGTGACTTTTTCATTGAAAATAACATCTCTTAAGATTTTATCTTCTAAATTTTCAAGTTCAAAACTATGTACCTTTTCTCATAATTTCCACATCCCATGAAAATGCCTTTGTTGTTGTTTTCATCCAACTTATGTCTCAATTGTAAGGGGATCTGTGCATAACAGATTGAACCAAAAACTCTCATTTGCCTTACTCCTGGTTTTCTACTACTAAAAGCTTCAAATGGTGTTTTCTTGTTTATAGCCTTTGTACCACTCCTTTTATTCAAGTAGACTGCAGTATTAACTGTTTCACCCCATGCACATATGGAACTTCTTCTTATGGAGCATGTACCTGGCCAGTTCTACAATGGTCGTGTTTTCCTTTTCAGCCACTCCATTTTTTTGTGGAATGTAACCATGTAGGCTACTGTGAGTTGTCTTTCTAGACCAACACTCTCACAGAAATCCTTGAATTCTAGTAAAGGTATATTCACATCCCCTATCACTTAGTTTATTGATCTTGAAACCACTCTGCAACTCCACTGTGGACTTGAACTTCTTAAAGATACCAAACATCTCAGATTTATTCCTCATAAAGTAAACCCATCACATACTTGTGCAATCATCAACAAACATAAGAAAATATGTTTCCACTCATGGTTGTTGTCTGCATTGAGCCATACACATCAGTGTGTATGAGTTGTAGAGGTTATGGTGATCTCGAAGACTTTCCACTTTCAAATCCTTCTCTATGATGCTTGCCAAATGTGCATCCTTCACATACTTCCTCTGTATTCTTCAATTTTGGCAATCCACTAACCATACTCGTAGATCATTCAAACTTTGGTAGTTCGAATGTCCATATCTCTGATGCCAAAGTTTAGTGCAATCTGCGATCTCAGCTTTCAAGGCAATAAAACTATTTTTAGTCATCCTAACCCTTGGAACCGAGTTTCAAAGGCTTCTATCACCAAACATTTGAACCATGTTATCACCAAATAACAAGAAATAACCATGGATGACCATTTGACGAACATTTAACAAATTTTCATCAAGGCCAGGCACTAACATCACTTCCTTGTTAAACCTTTTGCCTCTTCTAGTCTCAACAACAAGTGTCCCCTTGCCAATTGCTTCCACTAGCTACCCATTTCCCATTTTCACATTGCCACTAAACCTTCCATCAATGTAGGTAAGCAACCATTATCTTCACCTTGCCACTGAACCTTCCATCAATGTTGCCCATTTCCCATTTCCCATTTTTTGCTAATTGCTATCATGTGATTAATGCAACCACTATCTATGTACCAAATATCTTTCTTTTTCTTAACTGAAGTAACGTTGCAGACATAAAACACATTTGCTTTCTCTTCAACTCTATGTGCATAGTTAGCCAACTGATTCCTCCTTGTATTGCAAGGCCAAATGTCCAAATCATTAGATTTGGTACACTTGAGTTTTCCTTTAAGCCAACACACCATGGTGCAATTTTTGATAGATTTTTCACTTGTTCTTAGTAGTTTCACTGCCATTTGTTTCGCTTCACTCATTGGGTGGATTTGTTATCCCACTTTTTATCCTTTTCTTTCCAGGATTTCTTATATTTAGCTCTGACTGCATGTTTTCCCTTCTTTAGCACTAATGCTCAAACCAACCAAAGTCTTTTCCATCACATCTTTTGTGTTCCTATCATGCATATCAAGGCATTGATCACAACCTTTAAGAGTACTGATAACCTCATCAGCATCAATAGTTTCCAAATCCCTGGTTTGTTCTATTATATGAGCAATGGAGTCACAAGATCTTGGCAAACTAATGAAAATATTTTGAAAAATCCTCTGATTAGACAACTATTCACCACATGTTTTCATTTGGTTTATAATTTCAAACATTCTAGCTAGATAGTTCGACAACGATTCATCATTTCTGATCCTAGTATGCTCAAAATCTGTTCTTAAACCTTGAAGTCTACCGGCTCTAGCCTTTTTATGACCACAAAACTCTTGTTGCAGGATGTCTGAAGCTGCATTAATTGGTTGTCTCTACAGTTGAAATCCGCCAAAAATGGTGTTTGAAATGACTCCTTGTACTATTCCAGGAGCTTTTGTGTCCGTCATTTGGTTTTCTTTCAGAATAATATGTTGTCCAACAATGTGTGCACCATCTCTTCCTTTTCTGGTATTTCAAACCCAGATTCGACATAGTCCCACAAGTTGTGAGATTTGAAATGGTTTTCAATTGAATGCACCTGAAATCGTAGTTCCACATTGTATACTAGAGCACAGAGCTCATCGCCACTCGACCCAGCCATATGAGACTCGAATATGAGAAGAGTTGAATTTTCTCCTTCGTTGGGTCTCCCTTTTTCCCTCTCTCATAGCTTAAAGACACGACCAATTCTTCGAATCAAACAGATCTCTAAGGCCATGTTAAAATCAATGAAGAAATTGTTGATTTTAAAGGAAAGATTGATAAAAACACAAAGAATGTTGCAGAGAGTGTGCATTGCAAAACGTTGCTGCTACTACAGTGATGATTTCATTGATTTCTCACATTGCATTCCAGCATTGGTCTAGTATAAGCTTATCTTTAAGCTGCCTAATCAGTATCAGCTGTTGAGTTCAATCCAAGCCCTACAACACACTCTAATTGAAGTCTTACGTAGGGTTATAAGACAAACTCATTACCTAATTCTATTTGGCATTCAAACTGAATAGTGGTTGATGTGGTTGCAATTCATCTTCTTTACTGACTAAGATAAGCTCAATGGCAGAGATTCATTTAGTTCCAACATTTCACGTTTGTGTTGCGGGCGCACCAACTCACAGCCTAGGGGCCGAGTGAGTAAATGTTATTTGCACTTTGTTTGACTTTTTTCAAAACGATTGTGACCGAGGAAGAAATGCGTCTCAGTTGTAGGTTCTATGTGCCTTGGGTGCAAGAAAATAGTGGTTGTGAAAGTGGTAAGATGAAATCAAGGAACAAAATGCCGATAATATCGGCGATATTTCGCCGATATTATCGGTTTTTCACGATACCGATATTTTAATTACTATCCAAATGGTTTTCGTCAAAATATCACGATATTATCGATAATATCGCGATATTTCTAAAACTATCGCGATATTTTCAAAATTTGCTAATCGGAGAAGAACGCCGGAGCTTCTACAGCTCCGGCCGACTGTAAAAGAATACCCTAGACTCTGATCTAGGTATCAAAATGAAATAGAAGACGAGATGAATGTTTTTATGTATTCCGTTTGCCATGAAACGGTCGGAGGTGTTCGGAAAGTTCGTCGACACCCACGGCCTCGCCGGAGATGGGTGTGCCTAATCCCAAGCCGATTTCGTCCCAAAAACCTTGCAAAAACACGATTTTGAACTTAAATTTCACATATAAGCATCAATCTAGGACAGAAAGAGGCAAACCTAAAGCTTACCTAACCGGAGAAATTCAAAACTCGCCGGAGTTCCTGCGTTCGCCGAGTTCCAGAGACGAGAAGGAGAGGGAGAAAGACGAGGTTGCTGATGATGATGGGTGTCTTCCTGAAGCAGGTGCGATGGTGTGCGTGTGTGTATGTGGGTCTCGGACCCTCGGTGCAGAGAGAAAGGAGAGAGATGGCGCCGACGAGGAAGGAGCAGAAGACGATGTGGGAGAAGGATCGAGAAACCTTAGGTCTCTGTGCGTGTGTGTGGGAGAAGGATCGAGAGACCTTGGGTCCCTGTGCGTGTGTGTGGGAGATCTGTGTGTGTGTGTGTGTCTGTGGGAGAATGGAGAAGGGGGAGAAGGATCGAGAGAGAGAGAGAGAAGGATCGAGATGGGCTAGACTGTCAGCGTGTGATGTGTTGTGTGTGTGCGTGTGATGTGTGTGCGCGTGTGTGTGGTTGGGTCACTGACTCACCCGACAATTTTACAATCACTTTTTACAATTTCAGAAGGGGGACAAAAATAATAGTGCTTTCATAATGAAACCGTGTGCCACTGTGAGTCTGTGATATTCTTTCACATTCAAAACCGTGTGCCACTGTTTGTTATATTCTTTCACATTCTCAGAGGTGGAGTATCAAAGCCATTCAGAGCATTTTTGTTTCTTCTTCTTCCCTTACCCCTTTCAAAGCCATTCCAGATCCATTCTAGAGCTTGAACACAAAGGGTTCCATATTTAAGGTAAGTTTAAAAACTTATATTTATGTTATTGTAATTTATACAACAACAAAAAAAATTTTGTATGTTAATTTTTGTTAATACTTGCATGTTAATTTTTGTAATTAATTAAGTAATGTTAATTTTTGTATGTTAATTTTTGTTAATACTTGCATGTTAATTTTTGTAACTAATTAAGTAATGTCAATTTTTGTATGTTAATTTATACAACAACAAAAATATTATTGCAAGTATTAAGTAATTAATACTTGCATGTTAATTTTTGTAACTAATTAAGTAATGTTAACAATTACATGTTAATTTTTGTAAGTAATTAAGTAATGTTGTATAATTATTCCCTAGGATAATTTTAATATGTTTAATGTTATTTATTATTTTATTAATATTAGGTTTTATTACCAAATTAGATTATTATTCATTAATATTAGGTTTTTTTTTATTATCAAATTGGATTATTATTCATTAAATTGGATTATTATCAAATTGGATTATTCATTAAATTGGATTATTATTAAATTGGATTATTATCAAATTGGATTATTATTCATCCCTATGTTTTATATTAGGATTATTTTTTTATCAAATTGGATTATTATTCATTAATATTAGGTTTTATTATTCCATATTATTTTTATAATTACTTAAATTTTTACAATCATTTTCTTTACTTCGTATTTAATTCTTCTGTAGAATAACTTTATTATTTAGGTTCTCTTATATAACCGTCATCACTACTATATTTTTTGGCCAAATAAAAATTGTCTAATTTTCATGAAAAAGAAATATAGGTACGTTTAAGATGTCCAGTGGAGTTACTAAACGTGATCCAGCTTTGGAACATGGAGACCCAATAGACGGAAACAAACATGGCACAATTTGCAAATATTGTCATCGGGTAATGAAGAGTGGCGGAGTGACACGACTTAAGTACCATCTTAGTGGATTAGATCCAGCAAAAAATGTCCAACGATGTGATAATGTCCCCTCAGAAGTGAAGGCATTCATCAGCACATTATTAAAAAATAAAAAACAGCAGAAGGAAAAGATAACACATGGAATGGAAAATATTCGAGCTGGGCTATGAGGAGAAGTCATTGGCGAAGCGGTTGACAGTGATGATGATGACGATGAGGAGGAATGTGATCATGACATGGGACCTGAAGAACGACGCAGTTTGAAACAAGCATTAGATGCCTCCAAATAGTCAGCATGGGAAAGAGAACACCTTCATAAAATTCCTAATAGAGCACAAGGTTCCGGGACAAGTGGTAGTGCACAAATAAGACGGGGAGGCAGTCTTAGAGAGTCACAACCAACACCACCAATAGCCCCAAGTTTATATAAGTCATCCAAAGCACGTCAAAAGAGTGTTTGGAGTTATTTCACTGGAGGTAATGTGAAGGAGGGAATGGGGCGTCTAATTAGCAAGTTCTTTATCTATGAAAATGTCCCTGCTGAGAAAGCATCATCACATCATTTCAAAAATATGGTAGTGGGATGTCAACAGGCCGATGTTGGAGTACAACCTCCCACTCCCTATGAGATAAGAAACAAATATTTGGATATGGAGTATAAAGACATTGGCGAGTATGTTAACAAGTTGAGGTCAAAATGGGAAACTAATGGTTGCATAATCATGTGTGACGGATGGACTGGCCCGACTAGATTGTCTATCATAAACTTCATGGTATACTATAAGGGAAAGACAATTTTTTTGAAGTCTGTTGATGCTTCAGACCATATAAAGAACTACAAGTATATTTACAAATTATTGAGGGATGTAATCATGGAGGTTGGAGAGCATAATGTTGTCCAAGTCGTGACCGACAACGGTTCTGCATTTGTCAAAGCTGGAAAAAAGTTAATGAAGCATCATAATGTGTTTTGGACATCATGTGCAGCACATTGTATTGATCTCATGTTTGAGGCAATGGGGAAGAGAGAGAATGTTGCTACTGTGGTAAAAAGAGCTAGAACGATCACAAATTATATTTACAATCACGGTTGGTTGTTGGCAAAGATGCGTGAATTTTGCAAAGGAGAAATTATTCGTCCAGCTACCACTCGATTCGCCACCAACTATATTGCATTAGACAGCCTACTTCAGAAGAAAGCAGGGTTGAAGCATCTATTCACTAGTGACGATTGGGCCAACCACAATTTGAGCCGCTCAAATGCAGGTCGTATGGTGGAAAGTATAGTGCTTGATCATGCTTTTTGGACTCAATCAGAACATGTGTGCCAAGTGTTTGAACCTCTTTACAAAGTTTTACGGATCGTTGACACAGAAGTATATCCTACTATGGGGGCAATATATGAGTTGATGCGTGTAGTGAATGATGAATTGGAAAGAAAACATGGTGCAAGGTGGGTCATAAAGATAATTGAAGATCGATATTATAAAACATTATACCACGATTTGCATGCAACAGGTATAAATTATGTCATAATTTGCAATTCATTTCTTTAGTTGCATAAGTATTATTTCTCTTATTAGAGTATGTGTTTCTTTGAACAGCATATTATTTGAATCCTCGATACCAATACAGACCCAATGTTGGAGATGATGGTACCCTTATACGTACTGTACATAATGTATACTCTAAATTAGACCCTGCATCACCAACAATTGGCCAATTTGGAAATGAGGTACACAATTACTTAAATTATAATAATTACTTTGTTGGATTAAACTAACACGATTTATTGAATTCAGCTAACATGGTTTAAAGATGCAAGAAGAACTTTTGGAGAACCAACATCAGTTGCTGCTCGAACAAAAATGTCTCCTAGTGAGTGTAAACATATTTCACTATAAGTTTATAATAGAATTTGTTGGAGTTATTAGGCTTATCAACATTGTTTTTCATTGTAGCTGATTGGTGGATCATGTATGGGACCGATGCACCAACTGTGAGAAAGTTAGCAATCAAAGTATTATCACAAACAGCTTCCTCATCTGGTTGTGAAAGAAATTGGAGCACATTTGCACTCATACACACAAAGCAAAGAAATAGGTTGGCTCATAGTAGGTTGGAAAAATTAGTTTATTGCTACTACAACATGAAGCTTCAAGTTCGAGATAAGGAAGCATAAATAGATTATGTCGATCGTGGTGACCCAGTAGATGTGTTTGATATTGTTGCTGAAGATGATGATACAGAGGGTAACCAACTTTATCAGTGGATTAGACCTCTTCATTTAGATGATAATGAAGGCAACCCAGCTCCCAGAGTTGCTGAAGAAGCACGTAATGAAGGGATAAATGTAGAAAGAGTATTAGAGGAGGAGGTGGGATCTAGCAGCACTGACTCTTTGGAAGAACTTTTGCGCCCAAGACCAAGAAACATTGGAATTCCACATTCTTCCAATCCAACACAACCACAACATCGTGCTGATACTAATGATAGCTCTAGTACAAGATCAGGAGACTCACCTACCACCGGAGGTGGGAATGATGAAGGATATAGTGGAGCTGGAGGTAGTGGTGGTGGATATGGAAACTATTATGGACCACCTCCCGGATTTATGAGCCCCTTCACTGGTGAGGCAAACTTCACGCATGCAACACAGGATGATGACCATGGCAGTAGGCGGGCAGGACCAGGAATTAGTGCCATAGGGAAGGACTATACTCGTAGAGAAAGAGGCAAGGGGATTTTGTCAAGTCAAGAAGATGACTCGTTATCTAGAACTTCGGACTCTGTTGGAGTGGGAAGTAGTAACTATGGTTATACTCATAACCAACCATTTCCCTACCCTTCATATCCCATTCCTGTTGGGATGGAATCGAGCGACTCATGGAAAGAATCCGAGACTTAATCTTCAAATGATTTTGCTTATGGACAACGTCAACCAATCTCGGATCCATATGGGTGGCATGTTAACAATTACATGCAAAACTATTTTGGGGATTTATCATTTGATAACTACTCTTCACAATACACTCACTTTACACATAGAGATGATGAAGATAGTGAAAAATTTGAACCTCATAGGAACTCTATGTGGTACTAAGTCACTCATGTATCTTACCATGCAATGTATAAAGTGTAAAATATTGTACTAATTCATTATATATAAATGATTATGGTGTGTTTAAACTTCTTTCATTAATTACTACATATTTTCTACACTCACAATGTTTGTCAGCTCGCTATATAATCAACTTGATAATGTTAAATCCATCATGCAATGCATTTCCTTCCAATTTTTTGTGATAAACTAATAGATAATTGACTAAATAAACATCCTGCAAAGTTTCAATAAAAATTTCCAATTTTTTCTTACAATTTCCGTGGTTTCCATATAATTTTTATCGATATCGATATTATCCCGATATTTCCATCGATATTTCCGTGTTTTCGGACTACCGATATTTCCGATATTACCGATATTTAATACCTTGGATGAGATGTATGAGAAGATGAATTGAACAACCGAAACGAACCGGTCGAATGGACCGAATTGATACGCAATTAAATTAGAATACTCCTACTGCAAAAAAATAAAATGTGAAAAATTATATTGTAATGAAATAAATTATGAGAAAATAAATTAAAATAAGGGAACTTTAACGAAAAGCTCACGGTACTGTTCACTTTAACGAAAAACCATATTTTTATACTAAAAAGTCAATCCTGGTACTATTCATTTTACCCTTTATTTTGTCCTTATCGTTAAAACTCAAAGTTTTCAAGCCCTTTTAATTAGTTTTCCTTTAAAATAAACACGTTAAGTGTGAGAAGCGAGAAAATAAAAAAAATAATCTGAATCATTTTACAATTGGAAAGAAAAATTTACACTAGGAATTGAAAGTGCAAGTATACATCTAGGAGGAGAAAATAAACATAAAAGCATATAGGGTGCAGAGAAACTAAAAGATGAGATGTTATTTTGGTAGGGGACCACTAACAATGAGCTAGACGGGTCTTATTTATAGTAGTTTAAACTTTTTTTAATTATGCGTTACGATTCTGCTCAACCTTGATTGTTTCCATCAGCCTTGATTTGTCTTTAAATTAATTTTGACGATCTCCAAATTTCACGCCGAGGATTTGAATTTGAAAACTTTATTCCTCCTCCATCACAATTACTAATTGGCTAATCTTGCAAGTCTCCTTTGGACCAAAATGGTATAATAGTGAATTGGTCCTATCTGACTCGAACGCGATGTGCCATCACTCGACTCAAACGTGCTGCGCTCTCATTTGACTTGAACTTGATGCTCACTCAAACTCGAACGCACGTTCACTTGACTTGAACATGGATGACAAATTTAGGTCCAAAAACATGTAGGTAATTTTTTCTAGGGTTAGGAAACAATTTCCCTGAGTCTATACTTACGAAACATGTGAAAGGCAACACTTTCTCATTCTCAAGTTCTGTTTTCGGCATACCAAACATAGGTGTAAAGCCTACTTAATTCTCACTCAAATTGTCAACGAATGATGGATACTCATCACTCACATTTAACGAATCACTTAATGGGCGAAAAGCTGAAGGTTGCTCTTCAACATCCCCACTAGTACTGCAGTTACTATGGTCTGATGGAATTCATCATCACTAGTATATCGTTGTATAAAAAAAAAGAACAGAAAATCCATCCATGGATCGAAACACTCTAACCGCACCAGTTGAGAAATTTTGTGAGAACCTAGAAGAAAGCACAAAACACGAGCAAACCTGAGCTTAGCCGAGTTCATTCAAATGATATGCTTTTTCTCTGTCCAAATTCGAATATTTCTTTAAATCAACAGATTCAGTTATTAGTAACAATTTGCTACGTAACAAAACATTTATTAGACATTCTAATGCAAAAGTTCTTATGTTTTGGGATGATAACAACGGATGGAAGAATCCCTCATAGTGAACACTACTCTTTGTAGGATATGCTCTTATACACGATGCATCACCCTTTACAACAACTTCATTTACAGTATGTTCCTCAGATGCAATGACGGTGTGCCCCTCATATTGTCTATCAAAATGAAAGCGAACTTACCTTATCCTTACGCCAAGTTTCTTTTTCAAATCTACGCCATATAGACACCTCTTCATCTTCAACTACACCCGCACACATATCACACAGTTGTCTCGAATCTATAAGAGTATCTGGGATGCTCAGAATCGTCTATAAATGTGCAGTGAGACACATTCAGCACTTCCAAATCCTCCATTTCGCTCCTTATAAACACCAAAGCTTTCTTGTGCACCGTTGTGCACTGCAGACTTAAGATCTTGAGCTTGGAAGTGTATTCAACAATGGCCTTTGCGCATACTACGTCAAACTTAGAAGGGCACAAAACTTTAAGCTGAGAGATGTTGGAGTAGCTTCCAACTAGCTTCATGATTTGAAAAGGAAAATCAATATATGCAACAACCAAAGATTCAAGTCCTACCCAATTCCTGACAGCTGTTTCAAATCCAGTCTATGTAATCAGGTTCCAACTTGGTAGAACCAGTTGTTTGAGGCCTGGGGTTCTGCAAGGAAGCGGAAATCAGTATTAGTCCAGATTCAACATTATCAGAAACTTTATGTTTCAAAACAAAACGTTTGTTATTATGAATGTAGGGAAATGGAAACCAATACCTTTCGGTTGCACATATCAAGTGGTCATCGTCTACGAATAAAGAGAAATGGAAAACCAAGGAAGACAAATTTCCACAATTGAGACATAAAGCACTCTTTAATACTTTCAGTAGTCTTTCGCTTGACTTATTATCAGACCAAGTAGTCAACCGTCGAGGAGTATTACAGTGTTGGAAGCTAACCAGCTCTTGGAGTCGAGGGGTCGAAGGCAGCAAGGAGATCCTGAGCAAAAAGGATTCTGTCTGCATAGAAGAAGGAAGAAGAAGAAATGAAGGGTTGGCCTCCAACGGCTAGTTTTGTTTAAATGTGTGAGTGACAAATGTATACTCCATATTAGATCACTTAAATCCCAATGAAGGGCTAGGATTTAATCTGGAGTAGTAAGGTGTTTTAGTGTTAAATACTATCTAAATCACCAACTCTTTTACTCAAGTATGGGTGATGGAAATGTACCATACCCTTACCCTTTCTCTACTTAATGAAGCATGGCTGCTGCATTTTCTGCATAGCCTTGAACTTGAAAACAACACTCCAAAATCCTCTCAATTCTCTGCCATACTATCCCTAAGAAACCGATCCAAAACAACCAACCAAAAATATAAATAAAAAAAACAAACAAAAGTTAACATGGTATCAGAGCCCTGTTACTGATCTTACAACTTTCTGGGCGTATTCTGTGCAAATTGAGATCTTTGGGAGCACCAACGTAGTGTCCTTAGCAACAACAATCCTGAAAATGAAGGGATCCAGCACCAGCAGTGAGCTAAAAGCTCCAGTCTTTGATGGGGAGAATTATGATTTTTGGAGAATAAGAATGACAACCATTTTCAAATCCTATGATCTATGGGATATGGTTCAACACGGGTATGAACTACCTGAGATGGAGATCGATGCTCTAGAGGAGGATCTCACAGAAACACAACTCAAAACACTGAAGCAGAATCAGATGGAGGATGCTAGAGCACTTGGAATCATCTAAGGTGCTGTTTCAGACACCGTTTTCCCGAGAATAGCAAATGAAGAGACTGCAAATGGAGCTTGGGAAGTTTTACAGCAAGAGTACAGAGGAGACACCAAAGTCAGAAAGGTAAAACTTCAGTCCCTTTGAAGAGATTTCGAGTATACAAGAATGAAGGAAAATGAGATGTTAAAAGACTACTTCACTAGGCTATTTGATGTTGTAAACAAGATGAAAACATATGGTGAGGAACTCCCAAATGAAAGAATTGTCCAGAAACTGTTGATTAGTTTGACTAAACCTTATGATTCAATAGTGAGTGTCATTGAGGAAACCAAAGACACTGAGACTCTTAGTGTGCAAGAAGTGGTGGCATCCTTGAGAGTTTTTGATCAAAGACTCAAGAGGCATGCTGATTCTGCCACTGAGAATGCTTTTCAAACACTCTCTGTTGGATCTAGTAGTCAAGCCAGTTCAAGCAAGCAAAAACCACAGTGGAAGGGTAAGAACAAGAAATGGGAAGGAAAGGGGTATCAAAACCCTAGACCTAACCAAGGAAACAACTCAAATGAAGGTCTAAGAACCAAGCAGCAATGCAAGCACTGTGACAAATTCCATCTTGGAGAGTGCTGGTTCAAGGACAAGCCTAGGTGTCATAAATGCAACAGGTTTGGGCACATTATGAAGGACTGCAGATCAAAGAATGTGCAGCAAGTAAACTGTGCAAACTAAGTGGGAGAAGAAGCAAATGTGTTATGTGCCTTTAGTGCAAAAGTGAAGAAAAACAATGAAGTGTGGTACATTGACAGTGGCTGTAGCAACCACATGACTGCACATGAGTCATTACTCATTGACATTGACACAAACTTCACTGGAAAAGTGAAAATGGGTGATGGAAACATTGTTAAGGCCACTGGAAAAGGAACTTTGGTTATCAACACCAAGAAAGGAAGAAGATGCATAAGGGAGGTGATGCTAGTGCCAGGACTGGATGAAAACCTACTTAGTGTGGGACAAATGATGGAGCATGGGTATTTCCTACTCTTTGGGGGAACTGTGGTTGAGATCTATGATGACAGATCCCTATCAAATTTGGTGACCAAAGTGGAAGTGAAAAACAAAAGCTTTCCATTTATGTTGAAGTACTTAGAAGAAGTGGCAAGGAAAGTAAGTGTGACAGGTTCTATGAAACTATGGCACAAGAGGTTTGGTCACTTAAACATGACAAGCCTAGAAAATCTACAGAAGTATGAAATGGTACAAGGGATACCTAAGATGGATCACTGCAATGAAACCTGTGAAGGATGTGCATTTGGGAAGCATCACAGGGATCCATTTGAAGTTGGCAAGGCTTGGAGGGCAACAAAGCCACTCGAATTGATTCACACAGATGTGTGTGGACAAATGCAAACAACAACAATCAGTGGAAACATGTATTTCCTAACCTTTATTGATGACTACTCACGGATGTGTTGGGTGTATTTTATGAGGTTCAAGTCTGAAGTGTTCACAATATTCTAGAAGTTCAAGGCAATGGTGGAATTGCAAAGTGAGTACCAAATCAAAAGACTGAGAAGTGATAGAGGAGGAGAGTACACCTCTCCTGAGTTCAATGCATTACGTGAAGATGTGGGGTTGGAGAAACAACTCACTGTGGCATATTCACCACAACAGAATGGTATTGCAGAAAGGAAAAATAGGACTATAGTCAAAATGGCTAAGTCTATGATGCATGAGAAGAAGATGCCCTATACATTTTGGGGTGAAGCTGTGAACACCTCAGTGTACCTATTGAATAGGTGCCCTACTAAAGCATTGGACAAGAAGACTCCATTTGAAGTGTTCAGTGGAAGGAAGCCTTCTGTGAGGCATCTGAGAGTGTTTGGCTCAGTGTGCTATACTCACATTCCTCTACAACTAAGGCACAAGTTGGAGAAATCAAGCAACAAGGGTGTTTTTGTAGGCTATGGTACTAGTGAAAAAGGGTATAGAGTTTACAATCTGACAACTCAGAAGATAATCCTATCAAGGGATGTTATCTTTGATGAAGACTCAACATGGAACTGGGAAACAAGGGTAGAAGAGAAGGACAGTGTCTCTCTACAACTTGATCTTAACAAAAGGCAAACAAGGGAGCCAATGGAGACCTTAGTTCAAGAAGAAGTCACAGATAATGGTGACATACAAGAGACTCCACAACAAGCTATTATGAGTCCACAATCAAGTCAATCACAGATAACAACTCCAAGTTCAACTTCAGTGAGATTGAGAAACTTGGATAAGATATATGCTACATGTAACTACTGTGTAGTAGAATCAGAAACATATGAAGAAGCTGAAAAAGACAAAGCTTGGAAGAAAGCAATGAAGGAAGAGCTTGAAATGATTGAGAAGAATGACACTTGGGAAATTGTAAATCGACCAAGTGACAAGCCTGTGATTGGTGTGAAATGGGTGTACAAAGTGAAGCTCAACCTAGATGGTTCTATGCAGAAGAACAAGGCTAGATTGGTAGCTAAAGGCTACTAACAGAAGCTTGTTGTAAACTTCAATGAAACCTTTGCTCCAGTAGCAAGGTTAGACACCATAAGGACCTTGATAGCCCTTGCAGCAAAGAAAGGCTGGAAGCTACATCAATTGGATGTCAAATCTGCATTTCTAAATGGAGTGCTAGAGGAAGAGGTGTTTGTGGAACAACCTCAAGGGTTTACAAGTCAAGAGTTTCCAGAAAAGGTGTACAAGCTAAGGAATGCTCTCTATGGCCTAAAGCAAGCTCCAAGAGCTTGGTACAGAGAGATTGATTCTTATTTCACTAAAAAAGGATTTTAGAAAAGTCCTAGTGAAGCTACACTCTACACCAGGACAGAAAGCAACAACAAGACACTCATTGTCTCAATCTATGTGGATGACGTAGTCTACACTGGAAATGATGCTGCAATGATTGAAGAGTTCAAGGAAGAAATGATGAAGAGGTATGAGATGACTAACCTAGGCCTCTTGCATCACTTTCTTGGCATTGGGGTGATTCAAGAAGCAAGTAGCATCTTTATTCATCAAAGGAAGTATGCTGAAACCTTGCTTGAAAAGTTCGGATTAAAGGGATGCAAACCGGTCTTTACACCCCTAATTGCCCTAATTGCAAATGAGAAGCTCAAGAAGGATGATGGAAGTGAACCTGCAGATGCTAGTCTCTACAAAAGCATTGTTGGCAGTTTATTGTACCTAACTGCAACAAGGCCGGATCAAATGTTCTCAGCAAGCCTACTTTCTAGGTTTATGCAGAATCCTAGCAAGACACACATGGGGACAGCAAAGAGAGTTCTCAGATATTTGCAAGGAACACTTGATTATGGGATCAAGTATGAAATGGGGAAGTCAACTATCCTAATTGGATTTTGTGACAGTGACTAGGGTGGCAGTGAAGATGATAGCAGAAGCACATTGGGCTACGCTTTCACTTTTGGTTCAGGGGTGTTTTCGTGGGCCTCTATGAAGCAACAAAGTGTTGCACTGTCCACAGCCGAGGCAGAGTATGTGAGTGCATTAGAAGCAACGGCTCAACTATTTGGCTAAGGTTTATACTCAAAGATTTTGGCGAATTACAGGTTGATGCCACACCACTCTTGTGTGACAACACCTCTGCAATTGCCATGACTAAAAACCCAGTCTTCCATCAAAGAACAAAGCACATCAAGAGAAGATATCATTTCGTCATAGAAGCATTGCAGGACAATACAATCAAACTAATCTATTGCAGCACAGAAGATCAGATCGCAGACATATTTACAAAAGCACTACCGAAGGAAAGATTCAATTACCTGAGGGGTTTGCTCGGAATGACTCCTAGAAGTAGTTTAGAAGGGAGTGTTGGAAGCTAACCAGCTCCTGGAGTCGAGGGGTCGAAGGCAGCAAGGAGATCCTGAGCAAAAAGGATTTTGTCTGCATCGAAGAAGGAAGAAGAAGAAATGAAGGGTTGGCCTCCAACGGCTAGTTTTGTTTAAATGTGTGAGTGACAAATGTACACTTCAGATTAGATCACTTAAATCCCAATGAAGGGCTACGATTTAATCTGGAGTAGTAAGGTGTTTTAGTGTTAAATACTATCTAAATCACCAACTCTTTTACTCAAGTATGGGTGATGGAAATGTACCATACCCTTACCCTTTCTCTACTTAATGAAGCATGGCTGCTGCATTTTTTGCACAGCCTTGAACTTGAAAACACTCCAAAATCCTCTCAATTCTCTGCCATACTATCCCTAAGAAACCGATCCAAAACAACCAACCAAAAATATAAAAAAAAAAAACAAACAAAAGTTAACATACAGATGTTAAACTTGAGCAGGATTGGATTGCAGCAAGCTGCATTCCAGGATTTACAAACGAAAGAAACAAATATCACATCCAGAAAATTCAAGGTCATAAATATCCTCACAAGGATATTGTAGTCCATATCCACCCAGTTTCTAACTTCGGATTCGTTGTTCCCTGCCATTGTAGAAGAGATTGTACCTTCAACCATCAAAGGTCAAAACCAGGTACTGTGCATTAATGGAAAGGCATTGAACTCGTGTTCAAAATAGAACTTGAACAAACTATGGAATGCTCTAGCTTAGGAAACAAGTTTTAACACCATTACAATTTTCGGAATGTGACCTTCCAACACCAATGTCAATGTCTTACTGATAATTAAATGCTAGGAAACTTAGGAAGTCAAAACGTTGCTTATGTGTACGGCATTTAGAGATGAAATTTTTATAAGGAATATAGAAAAAAATGGATCAGAACCATTTAGTAATTAGAATTAAGAGGTACATGGACAATTTTCCATGTGCAGCATGATTATAAAGATCCTCATAGACAATCACTCTGGAACGGGGAACGTTCTTAGCCTGTTTGAGTTAACGATGATACCTATGTGTTCAGCGTTTCTACTTCTGGGACAAATTTTTTTTTTTACATACAAAGTGGGGTTGAGGAGAAAAATGCATTGTTTCCATTTACCTGATTCCAGACTAGGAAACTTTTCTAACTTAAGAAGAATTGTTGCATGCCGACCACGGGCACTCCAAAATGAGCTTTCTGAGAAAACTGGAGTTTGAAATTGCTGAAGTTATAAATAAGGATGTCACAAAAATGACGCCCTCGCTAATAACTCTTAACCTAAACTACGCTAAACAGACAAAACATGCTTAAAGGATTGTACTTGAAATGCAGATGAATGCACAGACCGATATTGATGACTTTAAAAAGCACATAAAGTCCGCTAACCATTTAAAGCAAACAAGTTTCACTCAAAGCCCTAGTAGTTTATGTTATACGTTACACATAATGACATTCAGTATTCTTACAATTGACTTTAAAATGCAGATAGTATCTTTCGGAACAGTTATGGAAACTGTCAAACACGACGTGGACTATTTCATTCAGTATTCTTACAAATGACATCGCTAAAATGTCAACTATCAAAAGGTCAACCATTAATCCGAGTACAAGAATATCAGGAAATGCAGTAAGCATACCCATGATTCAGGAGACAGTTTTCTGATCACTTTCTCTTTTCTTTGAAGAACAAAAATAAGAATATAAATAGAACCAATCCACGGATTTAACACTGTGACGCCATGCATGTAGCTATTCGTCAAACATTGTAACATATAAGTTGCCAATGACATTATCACTGTCAACAAACCTTCGAGGACATTCTAAACAAATCAAGATAGAGTTGGAATTTGGTGACAACATCATCTTATAAGATGCCATATTAATGTCCGAAACTTTCTGTTACAAAATATATGCATCTTTGTGGCCATTCAACGACTAAATTGAAAGTTTGAGACTACCCCAATTAGAAATTCTAATATTCACATTGACGTCACTCAAACAGTATATTCGAATCAAGAATCCATTAAAACAAATCAACCTCTGTATCATCCACCTTATGTTGATACATATGGCTACTTTAGATAAAATAAGCTAATTAAAAAAGTATTTATATCCAACTTATGAGATACTCGTATAAGAATTCCATCATAACTGTAACATCCCACATCGACCAACTGAGAGGGGGTGATGTGCCTTATATGTATATGCCCACCTCCTATAGCACGAGGACTTTTGGGAACTCATTGGCTTCGGATTCTATCGGAACTCCGAAGTTAAGTGAGATTGGGCGAGAGCATGCCTAGGATGGATGACCCCCTGGGAAGTGCTTGTGAGTTTCCATAAACAAAACCGTGAAGGCGTGGCCCAAAGCGGACAATATCGTGCTACGGCGGAGCCGGTCTGGGATGTGACAGAATGGTATCAGAGCCACCACAAGGATGTTGGGCCCTTGAGGAGGGTGGATTGTAACATCTCACATCGACCAATGGAGAGGGGGTGATGTGCCATATATGTACATGCCCACCTCCTATAGCACGAGGCCTTTTGGGAACTCACTAGCTTCGGATTCCATGGGAACTCCGAAGTTAAGCGAGTTCGGGCGAGTTCAGGCGAGAGCATTCCTAGGATGGATGACCCACTAGGAAGTTCTCGTGTGAGTTCCCAGAAACAAAATCGTGAAGGCATGGCCCAATGCGGACAATATCGTGCTACGGCGAAGCCGGTCTGGGATGTGACAATAACCTTAGGGAAAGGGAGGTATATGGGTACTATGGCGGCCCAGATGATTCTGAACTAGTACATGATGGAGAATGATGTTGCACTGGAAAAATGCGCATGTGCCCTATAGAAGACTGGTGCAATATGCGGCCAAAGAGTATTGAAGTACTGGAAAGGAGAGTAGAGTCATGAAACCATGCTAAGTAGCTTCTTAAAGGGAAATTGCATTCAACAACAGAATTGATAATGTTCTAGCTAGTTCAAGCAGCTAACAAGTGGATATAAGCTTTTCAAGTGTTTTAAACTGGGTTTTTTTTTAACCGTGCTTATAAGATTCTTGGTGGCTAAATGACCAGAAATATATGCTTTCTATTGAGAAAAGTGATTCTTCCCTTTGTTTTGCTAGAATGCCAGTCTGGTTTCCTAGCCTCCTCGTTTGCTATCGAGTAGTGGAACAAATAACTCACTAAATTCAAGGTTTAACGAACAAATTAATAGTAACAAATTGAGTGATCAATGGCTTGAATGTTCAATTTAACAATGCTACTTCATATTAGTGGAATGCATATCAAATGTTGCAGGTCTATATGACCGCAGATTGCCCTCATAGAAATATGTAAATCAGATTAATTACTGTGATGGGTTGTTAATTATCTGTAATCTAGAAAATCATGTCAAGCACATAGCAGATGCCGAATAGTATGCAGATATTAGCAGGAGAGCTGGAGATGATAAACATATAAAAGTGAAAGTGAGAACAATACACAGCATAAAAATGATCGAGAACTGAATAGGGAAGAGTAGGAAACAACGAGTAACACACATGAAGAACCAGAGTCAGATGATGAGACCCATGATGAAGAAGAACTCTCAATAGCTCAAAAGATTACATTGAGAGATAATGTGATAAGGGATGTCAAAGCTCTAAGAATAATATAAGGGGCACTTTCAGATGCCGCCTTTCCTCGAATATCAAATGAAGAGATGACCAAAATTGCTCGGTGCAAATAGGGTACAGAGATGACAAGAAAGTAACCGAAGTAAAACTTCTATCTCGTAGATGTGATTTTGAATATACACGCATGAGGGATGATGAACCTCTCAAGGACTATTTTACTAGACTGTTTGATATTGTGAATCAAGTGAAAACTCTGTGGAAGAATTGTCTAGGGAGTGACTAGTTTGGAAATTTATAATTAGTTTGACAAGACCTTATGATTTGATAGTGAATGTCATAGAAGAAACCAATGACACATACACACTTGATGCACAAGAAGTGACGACTTCTTTGAAATCTTTTGAGCAAAGGCTAGAGAGGCATGTTGATGCACCATAGAAAAAGCTTTTCGGTCTCTTAGTGCCAATCCTAGAAAAGGCAGCTCAGATGGTAAATTAATAATTTCAAGCAACATAAGAAGACTTGGAAAAGGTAAAAAGTGAGAAGGAAAACCAAGCTTGCCTACAAGAAATAATGGTGCTAGCAACAATGGTGCATAAGGTACAAAGTCTTTCTGCAAAATCTGTTATAAGCTCACCTTGGTGTTTGTTGGTTTAAGAGAAAACGCAAGTATCACAAGTGTAACAGATTTGGTCATTTGCCTAAAGACCGTGGTTCTAAGGGAAATCAATTGGTGAACTATGCACACAAAGCTGAGGAGGAGATAAATGTGTTCTATCTCTATGATTGCAATATCACTATAATTGAGAAAAATAAGGATGTTTGGTACAATTATAGTGGGTCCAGCAATCACATGACTGCACATGAGTCTCTACTCATCCACATTGATAGAGAATTCACTGGTAGAGTTAAAATGGGTAATGGACAACTTGTGAGAGCCACTGGTAAAGACACCTTTGTGATTGAAACAAATAAAGCCAGAAGATACATCAAAGAAGTCATGTTGGTGCTTGGACTTGATAAGAACTTGTTGAGTGTAGGCTATACATGGCTATTTTCTACTCTTTGGTGACTTAATGGTAGAGGTCTTTGATGACAGAAGCTTGGAGAATTTGGTTACCAAAGTTGAAATGACTGGAAACAGAAGTTTCTCACTGTTACTAAATTACCATGAATCCAACTCACTAAGAGCAAGTGTCACATAGACTACTTGGCTATGGCATAGGAGACATGGTCACCTAAATTTTCAAATTGCAATAGTAAGTGGCAACAGATATTTCCTAACCTTCATAGATGATCATACTAGAATGTGTTGGGTATATTTCATGAGGTATAAGTCTGAGCTGTTCAACATATCCAAGAAGTTCAAAACAATGGTTGAACTACAATCTGGGCACAAGCTCAATAAGATAAGAAGTGATAAGGGAGGTGAGTATATACTTCAGTGACACGCCCGACCCTGATATTCTCCAAACACCAGGGTAGGCACGTGCTAGCCGACACCCGAAGGTGACGAAGCTATATTAGGATGCATGAGAAATAATAAATATGAACAATACTTATAAAATTAAATACAATGATTATGCAATTATGGAACGTGTTCAAAGCATACAACTAATCCTAGACACTAAAATGGAATAATATAAAATTGAATAAAAAAAGAGATGGGTTACACTGAGAGGACTCGAAGATGTCGATGCTGGAGTGCCTTGAAGCCGGGATTGTATGCCTCGATTCTAAGTCCTGAAGGGGCGCAAAACAAAACATGAGTTGACCAAGTTGATATATAAGTAGTAATAAAACAGTTAAACTTTAACGTACTAACCCCCAAGTTTAGAAAACTCGTATAGCATAATAGGTAATAGGTATTTCCGAAAACCTTAGCATGCCATAAAACCTTTCATAAAACATATATCATATATAGTATGCTTAGTAGTGGTATATATATAAGGCATATACATATATATAATATTTCATTCGCCCGAAGGCATATAGAACACTTCTTCATTCATCCGAAGGTTTTACATCACGCGCCGGTAGGCAGATCATTCGCCCGTAGGCAGTATCATTCGTCCGTAGGCACTACATCTCCCGGCCGAAGCCAATATAAGTATCTTCCGCCCGTAGACACTACATCACCTAGCCGAGGCCAATATAAGTATCATTCGACCTGTAAGCCCCTACATCACCCGATCGAAGCCAATATATAGATATCATTCGACCCGTAGGCCCTTACATCACCCAACCGAAGCCAATATAGATATCATTCGACCCATAGGCCCTTACATCACTCGACCGAAGCCAATTAGATATCAAACGCCCGTAGGCAGAACATACGCCCGTAGGCAAAACTTACGATTTCTAATATATATACATATATATATATATATCTATCCTAATCAGAGTTCGGTAACTACAACGTCATATCGTAAAACCTATTAGTAGTATATGGTCATAAATCATATACACTACGAAGAAAGTCAAAATCGATAAAGCATAAATAGCATACAACGTAAATCTAATTTACACATAAACGTTTCATAAAACGTAACCATTAAATCATGCTTTTCATGTATGCATTTCTAATAGTAAAATTATGCATTTTGGAAGGGGTCCACTCACCTTGCATCGTTGGCGAATAACTGTGCAAACAAGAGAGGACGGAAATGCCATACACAATTGCACCTAAGCACATAAAGGTACCAATTAATAAAACTCTATCAAAATGAATGAATTTGGGAAAATGGACGTCGAAAATGGATTCAGAATGTCGAATTACCCTAAGGGGGATCCCGGGCAAATTTCGTAAAAGTCAACAAAAAGTCAATGCGAGAATATTCCAGAGAATATTCCCTAATGGAATATTCCATGGCCGGTTCTGGGCTGGGTTGGTATCTTGGCCTGGGTTCTTTGAGTTGGGCCTAAAGCTTGGGTGTGGGTTTAAAGGGTTTATGGGCTCGGGCTAAATGAGTGGGCTCGGGCTTGGGCTGGTTACCTAGCCCAAGGGTTTGGGCCAATTAACCGAAATGGGCTTGACGGTTTGGGTCAGGTTCGACCCGTTTCCAGGCCGGGTTAGCTGGGTTTCGAAGAAAAGAAAGCCGGAGAATTCCTAGCTCTAATCAACTTAATTCTCAACCAAACGTTGCAACACTATACATCAAAATGAAGTCTGGGAGACAAGGAATCGAGATGTACCTTTGGTTTCCTCGGTCGTGGCTGAGGTGGCACGAAAATGGCTCGAAAGTTGTCGGGTCTTGCTGGATAATGTGGAGAAATTGGTTTTGAGGTGTTCAAAACACTACCAAAAAGACTCAAACATTACCTAATCACCCTACTAAACCTGATCTAGGAATATTTAGGGGTGAGTTCGACTTACCTCGTCGTAAAACCATGTGCACAGTGACGGTGCACAGTGCCGAGAAGGAGAGAGAGTGAGGTCAGAGAGGTGAGGGAGAGAAATGAGGATTCAAGGGTGGTGGCTGTTTGTGTATGTAAGTATGGGTGTGTGTGTGTGTGTCTGAGTTCGTCGAAGAGAGGAGAAGAGAGTAGAGGCGATAGAGAGAGGTCTGAGAGTTTAAAGAGGGAGAGAGATATAGTGCACGGGAAAAAACAGGGAAAGAAGAAGCAAGTGGGCCAGGGGACAAACAAATCAGAAGAGGCCCTACATGGCACACTATTTAAGGCCCAAATAGTAACCCTTTCAAAATATATCTTACAACCCAACATGAAATTAGGAAAATACCCTTTCCATCCTGTAAATTCCAGGATGGGTTGTTACAATCTACCCCCGTTAAGAAAATTTCGTCGCGAAATTTGAAATGATGTACTATACAAAAATACTTGAAGATAGGAAGAATAATATATGTATAAGGAAAAATCAAGTCTGAGTGGTTGCCTTAAAGAGAATATGCCACATCGTTGCGAACGGGTTGCCAAAACCTCTTTCATACCTCCAAGCTCTTACCTTCTTCCCCCATCATTGTAAATGTAGGAGCATACTTTATAAAGATATAATAACGTCAAAATAGAACTTAAAACTGAAAGTGGGAGTGACTTAGCTGAACATTTGTAACGTAAAGAATACAATTACAAAACATATAAGGTAGAACAAAATACTCGTACTGAAAATCAAAATCGAAAAATGGAAGTGGGTCTCGCCCAAGCATTCGTAATGTCACGTACTCCGAGAACAGATGTGTCTTTGGGTCGAGTCCCAACAATAATTAAACAGTACCAACTATCGTAAACGGGTCTACCTGTCCACTTGCTCAACGAACCCAACGATTATGCCTTCGATATTAGAGTTGGCCACCCACGATATCGACAACATATTGTTGTCTCGATAAGCAAGTAGTAATTTCCTAAGGGTGCAAACATATCGATGTCCAATCCCAAGTCAACAATAACACAAGCACACAGTTTCTCAAATCATAAAATAAAACATCCGAAAACCAATTCGCAAAACTCCATTGTCCAACCAGTGGTGTTAATAGAATCTACCATACCAAGTACCAAATAGTGCCATACACAAACTGAAAATAAAACTATCATCGTAACTACTCCAAACGATCGATGCAAAATCTAATCATTCAAAAACCACAAATCAAAATAACGCAACACGTCTTTCAAGATCTATATAGTTCATTCAAGATTGTCCAACAACCTGCAAATAAAAATGTGACACAGGACAAACAATTTAGTGCTCGAGACCTTCACGAAAACTTCACAAAACCTAGAAGTGAAACGAGCATCACGATGAGGTATAAGAGTGACGATACATTGAGAATCGGAACAATGTAATTCACAACGCCTAAGCAAGTTGATTCATTGAAAATTTCTCTTGGATTTAGCGAACAGCTATGCTGAGAAGGCAAAGTGGACACACACGAATTTAAGGGTCAAATCAAGTCCATCAAGTTGAGGGTACAAAATAACTGGGTGGAAAACGTAACTTTGATGCAAGAATACGTGTAAGTACCTAACTTGATTTAGTGGTGGTAAGTCGAGATGGTCTTGTGCGAACTCGACTCGGGTGGTAGTGTAAAGAAATATGATAGACGGGAACTCAAACTTTTTCCCCATTCCAACTTTTACAACAATTTGTTACAACGATAAACTCAGGGAATAATAATCTCAGGGATATTCAATCACCAGTGGTAAAGATTCGCTCGATAGGAGGTTACTGGGTGATTGAATGACTGATGGTTCTAGCTAAAACTTTCAGGTTTGAGTGGTTCTCCTGAACAATTTGTCTGCTTTAGAAATAATATGAAGGAAATGATACGAAGTGTAGTAGAGTAAGTTCGAACCCAAAGTTAACTAGAACGTTTTCCAGGACAAGGAGATGAATCTGGGATTACAGTTGCAACCGATGTAAATTAAGACGTCAGTCTAAAGAAATCTAGAATGAAGAATTTTGCTAAACGGTCGAAGTATAGTCCTCTCAGACTGATATATAATACGACAAGTGAGTTGACCAACGAGTATCAAAATGTCATCATAGCCTCCACGTGTACAAGGTGGTTCATACCGGAAATCTATAGTGACATTCACCCATTTCCATTCGCATCCTTAATGGGTCCCCGACAATCCAAGAAGGACAATCATGGGAATTTCTGACTAAGAGCATCAGTTACGACAGTTACATGACCATGATGGTACTCAAAGGTGCAATCAACTCATCGATGAGTTTCATCCACCTCATTTGATTCCAACTTATTTCTGTGCGAAAACACCACAACTTCTTTGGTAAAAAAGGATGCAACATTTCTCGCTATAGAGAAAACATCACCAGATTTTACCGCAAGGAAGGTCGTTATCAACTCTAGGTCAAGGATAAGATGGTTCATATCGTGTGGTTCCAATCATCAATAGGCACACGAGTGACTCGATTCTGCTGCATCAGCATGTAGCCAAACATTTAATAATACACCACCGCAAAAATTTGAAAAGTGTAAAGGCTATGATCAAATGAGACAATACCCCGTTGTCAGAAACTTCGTTCACCGTCAGCGTCGCACTAAAGTTGACTGGTTTCTTAGCCAAAAAGGAAATAAGTCTAAGCTCAAGGAATAGTTAATAACTGCTGATAGGATTTGACAAGACCAAAGACATTTCGTATTTCACAACATCTTGTGAGGATTTTCAATTTCCAACGGTCGTAACCCCTTTTGGAAATTGATGAGAATAACTTCTACTACCTAAGAAACTCCTAAGAAAGTATCTACTTTAAAATAAAAATAATGCTCGAAGAATTGACGTATAGCTAACTGTCGATGTTTAGTGAACTTGACTTCATAGTTGGAGCAAGGAAGAAGGTTTTCGATAGGACAATCGTCAAGAATTGTTCTAAGGATCCACACAAATTTTCTCAGCAGGAACGAGTCCAAGAGCATTGATCTGATCCCACCAAGCTACCACTTACTAAACTTCGTAACAACTAGCGTTTACTCGCTTTCTCCAACACGAACTTCGAATGTTTCGAATAATTTCCAAAAGATATGACTCTGCCCGCCATTCCTAGGGAACGCATGTCGCAAAGTGACATCACCAATTCAGATCTTCCAAATTCAAACCACTTAGATTTTTTTCCGTTTCACCACATTCCTGTGTAGATACAACTTTGTCCGTAATTCCTAAGGAACACATGTTACAGAGTAGCATCACCGTTTCGGGTCTCCAGTTGGCCTTAACCAACTTATACCACATAGATTTTTCTATTTCCTTACACTCTTATGTAGATCTGACTCTGCGTGCAATTCCTAAGGAACGTATGTTGCAGAGTATCGGTCCGATGTTGAAAGTCATCCAACAATACATTTCGTCACTGATGAGGCACAATCCTGACACGAATTTCTTATTCTTCAATAGGATGTGACTATTCACACATAATAAAGGTTACACAACCGTGCCGAAATACAACAAATCCAGAAGTTGTGACATTCAAATGATGTCATGACCGACACACTACTAGAGTATGATATGATCCTAAGTATGCTCTGAACAAACTAGGCTTTGATACCAAATTGACGCGCCCAACCTTGATATTTTCTAAACACCAGGGTAGGCACGTGCTAGCCAACACCCGAGGGTGACGAAGGCATATTAGGATGCATGAGAAATAATAAATATGAACAATACTTATAAATTTAAATACAATGATTATGAAATTATGGAACGTGTTCAGAGCATACAATTAATCCTAGACACTAAAACGGAATAATATAAAATTAAATGAACAAAGAGATGGGTCCTCCATTGAGAGGACTCGAAGATGCCGATGCGGGAGTACCTTAACGCTGGGATTGTAGGCCTTGATATATAAATAGTAATAAAACAGTTAAACTTTAACGTACTAACCCCCAGGTTTATAAAACTCGCATAGCATAATAGGTAATAGGTTTTTCCGAAAACCCTAGCATGCCATAAAACCTTTCATAAAACATATATCATATATAGTATGCTTAGTAGTGGTATATATATAAGGCATATACATATATATAATATTTCATTCGCCCGAAGGCATATAGAACACTTCTTCATTCATCCGAAAGTTCTACATCACGCGCCTGTAGGCAGATCATTCGCACGTAGGCAGTATCATTCGTCCGTAGGCACTACATCTCCCGACCGAAGCCAATATAAGTATCTTCCGCCCGTAGACACTACATCACCTCGCTGAAGCCAATATAAGTATCATTCGACCTGTAGGCCCCTACATCACCCGACCGAAGCCAATAAATAGATATAATTCGACTCATAAGCCCCTACCCCTACATCACCCGACCAAAGCCAATATAGATATCATTTGACCCGTAGGCCCTTACATCACTTGACCGAAGCCAATATAGATATCATTCGACCCGTAGGCCCCTGCATCACCCGACCGAAGCCAATATAGATATCAATCGCCCGTAGTCAGAACATACGCCCGTAGGCAAAACATACGATTTCTAATATATATATATATATATATATATTCTAATCGGAGTTCGATAGCTACAACGTAGTATTATAAAACCTATTCGTAGTATATAGTCATCAATCATATATACTATGAAGAATGTCAAAATCAATAAAGCATGAATATCATAAAGCGTAAATCTAATTTACTCATAAACGTTTCATAAAACGTAATCATTAAACCATGCTTTTCATGTATGCATTTCTAATAGTAAAATTATGCATTTTGGAAGGGGTTCACTCACCTTACACCGTTGGCGAAGAGCCGTGCAAACAAGAAAGGACGGAAATGCCATACACAATTGCACCTAAGCACATAAAGGTACCAATTAATCAAACTTTATCAAAATGATTGAATTTGGGAAAACAGATGTCGGAAACGGATTCATGATGGCGAATTACCCTAAGAGGGGTCCCCGGCAGATTTCGTATAACTCAACAAAAAGTCAACGCGAGAATATTCGAGGACTATTCCCTAATAGAATATTCCACAGAATATTCCATGGCTGGTTTTGGGCTGGGTTGGTATTTGGGCCTAGGTTCTTTGAGTTGGGCCTAAAGCTTGGGTTTGGGTTTAAAAGGTTTCTGGGCTGGGGCTAAAAGAGTGGGCTCGGGCTTGGGTTGGTTACCTAGCCCAAGGGTTTGGGCCAATTAACTGAAATGGGCTTGAAGGTTTGGGTTGGGTCAGACCCGTTTCAAGGCCGGGCTGGCTGGTTTCAAAGAGAAGAAGGCCGGAGCATCCCCAGCTTCAATCAACTCGATTCTCAACCAAACGTTACAACACTATACATCAAAATGAAGCCCGGGAGATAAGGAATGAAGATGTACCTTTGGTTTCCTTGGTCGTGGCCTGAGGTGGCGGAAAAATGGCTCGATAGCTGTCGGGTCTCGCTGGATAATATGGCGAAAATGGTTCCGAGGTGTTCATGCGTTAAAACACTATAAAAAAGCCTCAAACATTACCTAATCACCCTACTAAACCCGATCTAGGAATATTTCTGGGTGAGTTCGACTTACCTCGTCGTAAATCCACGTGCACAGTGACGGTGCACAGTACCGATAAGGAGAGGGAGTGAGGTCGGAGGGGTAAGGGAGAGAAGTAAGGATCCAGTGGTGGTGGTTATCTGTGTGTATGTAAGTATGGGTATGTGTGTGTGAGTTCGTCGAAGAGAGGAGAAGAGAGTAGAGGTGAGATAGATAGCTCTGAGAGTTTAGAGAGAAAGAGAGATACGGTGCATAAAAAAGAAGAAGGAAATAAGAAACAAGTGGGCCAGGGGATAAACAAACCAAAGGAGGCCCCACATGGCACACCATTTAAGGCCAAAATAGTAACCCTTTCAAAATATATCTTACAATCCAACGTGAAATTACTAAAATACCCTTTTCATCCCGTAAATTCCGGGATGGGTTGTTACATTCAGTGAGTTCAATTCCTTCTATGAGGACATGGCCTTGGAAAGTCAATTGACATGAGCATACATTCCTCAACAAAATGGGTTCATAACATAACCATAGTGGAGACGGCAAATCCCATGCTTTAAGAAAAAGGGCATTCCTTACCAGTTTTGGGGGGAAGCTATGAACAATGCAATTTACCTATTGAATAGGTGTCCAACAAAATCCTTAAACAAGAAAACTCCATTTGAAGCCTTTAATAGGAGGAAACCAGGTGTGAAGCATCATAGGGTGTTTGGTTCAATATGTTATGCACTCATACCAACACAATGAAGCACAAAAATGTAGAAAACAAGCAACATGCAAGTGTATATTTGTGGGTTATGGTAACTGTGAAAAGGGTTACCTATTGTGCAGTCTAAAGACACCAAAGATGACCATCTCATGAGATGTGATTTTCAATGAAAATGCAAGGTGGAATTGGGAAGATGAAATGGACACTGAGGTTTTAGTACCTACTAGGATTGGCAGAATTGGTAGTGAGACAGATAGAGAAGTGCCAAGTCAGAATGATACTCCTACATCAAATCAATCTCCTCAACTTCAATTGTTACAATCACCTCAACAATCTACACCTGAATCTCAAAATGAGGACTCACATCTAACGAATCACTTAATGGGTGAAAACCCGTCACTCAACTCAAATGTAATGCGCTCTCATTCGACTTGAACACGACGCGTACTCGAACTCGAACACACGTTCACTTAACTCGAATGTGTTGGAAGATTCACACACTTAATTGATAACACTAGTCACATAAGAGAGAAAATATCAACGCATGTTTACCTGAGGAAGACATCATTAATGGTTGCTTCAGAAAACTCTTCTACTCACTGAAAGCCTTTATGTTCTTATGGTGATAGAACCCTAATCTCAGAACGTGTCTTTGTGAGCAGGGAACTTCTGCGTTTATAGAGGCAAGGCAGCCAATTTCCATCTATCGTGGAAGTGTGGTTATTAACCTGTTGCCCCAAATCCCGGTAGATGTGGAGTGATGGAATACAATTGAATAAAGAACTTATTTCCCAGTATTTAGAATGTGTTTCCACAATAATAGGACATTAACTTTTCCACGTATTAAAACTCTTAAGAATTATATTATCAACACATAACCTCTCCTTTATCACAACTTGTCAAGTCCACGTTGGATTCTTACAGAATGGAGATGACAAATTTAGGTCCAAACACATGTAGGTAATTTTTTTCATGGGTTAGGAAACAATTTCCCTAAATCTGCACTTACCAAACATGTGAAAGGCAACACTTTCTCATTCTCAAGTTCTCTTTCCCACATACCAAACATAGGTGTAAAGCTTACTTAATTCTCACTCAAGTTGTCAACGAATAATGGATACTCATCACTCACATTTAACGAATAACTTAATGGTGAAAACCTCCAGAAGGTAGCTCTTCAACATCTCGTTGTACCTATACAAGAACAAGATGCAAAATTTGCAGAACTGAAAACAAATGCATTAATCTAAAGTTCAACAATTAAGACGGTAGTTATATAAAGTTTCGTATATGATATCACAATCTTTCTAAAGCTAAAATTCGTAGACCTATTGAACATAAAATACTTATAAAACTTAATAAAGTTGCATCTGTATGAATTCAACTCAGACAAGACTTGGAACAAATTTAAAACACATGCCAAATTCCTTGTATAACTCCAATGCATTATGAAACCAAAGACTTTGAAGAAACCTGGTAAAATAGATAGACATCTTATTCAAAACTTTAATTGGAGAAGAATATCATGAAAACCATCGTGTGCCATTGCAAGTTTTGCCTCCAAGACGTCGGATTTGGGGCTGGCCTGGCCGTACAATATGCATGCCGATGTTTGACTCTCGGTTGAGTAATTGGAGGAGTGAATGTGAGTAAGTATGTATGTATTAGCTTGTTTGAATTAAACAGATTTCTGTCCAATTAGTACTACGGTACTATGGTTTGGTGGTATTCATCATCACTAGTATATCGTTGTATAGAAAAAAGAAGAGAAAATCCATCCATGGATCGAAACACTTTAACCGCACCAGTTGAGAAATTTTGCGAGAACCTAGAAGCAAACATAAAACACGAGCAAAACTGAGCTTAGCTGAGTTCATTCAAACAATATGCTCTTTTTCTATGTCCAAATTCGAATATTTCTTTATATCAACAGGTTCAGTTATTAGTAACAATTTGCTAGGTAACAAAGCATTTGTTAGACATTCTGATACAAAAGTTTTTATGTTTTGTGATGATAACAACAGATGGAAAAATCCCTCATAGTGAACACTACTCTTTGTAGGATAAGAACTTATACACGATGCATCACCCTTTACAACAACTTCATTTACAGTATATTCCTCAGATGCAATCATTGTGTGCCTCTCATATTGTCTATCAATATGAAAGCGAACTTACCTTATCCTTACGCCAGATTTCCTTTTCAAATCTATGCCATATGGACTCCTCTTCATCATCAACTACTCCACATGCACACATATCACACAGTTGTCTCGGACACACAAGAAACTCCTTGAGCCTTGAGGCTTGTATAACGATAGACTCACCAAGTTGTTCGAATCCATAAGAGTATCGGGGACTCTCAGAATCGTCTATAAATGTGCAGTGAGACACATTCAGAACTTCCAAATCCTTCATTTCGCTCATTATAAAAACCAAAGCTTTCTTGTGCACCGTTGTGCACTGCAGACTTAAGATCTTGAGCTTGGGAGTGTAGGCAACAATGGCCCTTGCGCATACTACGTCAAACTTAGAAGGGCACATAACTTTAAGCTGAGAGATGTTGCAGTAACTTCCAACTAGCTTCATGATTTGAAAAGGAAAATCAATATATGCAACAACAAAGGATTCAAGTCCTACCCAATTCCTGACAGCTGTTTCAAATCCAGTCAATGTAATCAGGTTCCAGGTTGGTAGAACCAATTGTTTGAGAGCTGGAGTTCTGCAAGGAAGCGGATTTCAGTTTTAGTCCCGGATTCAACATTATCAGAAACTTTATGTTTTAAAACAAAACGTTTGTTATTATGAATGCAGGGAAATGGAAACCAATACCTTTCGGCTGCACAGATCAAGTGGTCATCGTTTACCAATAATGAGAAATGGAAAACCAAGGATGATAAATTTCCACAACTGAGACGTAAAGCACTCTTCAATACTTTCAGTAGTCTTTCGCTTGATTTATTATCAGACCAAGTAGTCAATCTTCGAGGAGTATTACAGATGTTAAACTTGAGCAGAGTCAGGTCTAGCGTTTCCCAAAGGATTGGATTGCAGCAAGCTGCATTCCAGGATTTACAAACGAAAGAAACAAATAACACATCCAGAAAATTCAAGGTCATAAATATCCTCACAAGGATATTGTAGTCCATATCCGCCCAGTTTCTAACTTTGGATTCATTGTTCCCTGCCATTGTAAAAGAGATTGTACCTACAACCATCAAAGATCAAAACCAGGGACTGTGCATTAATGGAAAGGAATTTAACTCGTGTTCAAAATAGACCTTGAACAAACTATGGAATGCTCTAGCTTAGGAAACAAGTTTTAACACCATTACATTTTCGGAATGTGACCTTCCTATACCAAAGTCAATGTCTTACTGATTTTACTGATAATTAAATGTTGGGAAACTTAGGAAGTCAAAACGTTGTTTATGTGCAGGGCATTTAGACAAGAAATTTTAATAAGAAATATCAGATACAGAAAAAAATGGACCAGAACCATTTAGTAATTTAGAATTTAGAGATGAGATTTCTGTGTGCAGCATGATAATAAAGATCCTCATAGACAATCACTCTGGAACAGGGAATGTTCTTAGCTAGTTTGAGTTAACGACCACACCTATGTTTCCAGTGTTTCTACTTCTGGGACAAAAAGAAAAAAAAAAAAACTTTACATACAAAGTGGGGTTGAGTAGAGAAATGCATTGTTTCCATTTACCTGATTCCAGACTAGAAAACTTTCTAACTTAAGAAGAATATGTTGAATGCCAACAACGGGCACTCCAAAATGAGCTTTCTGAGAAAACTAGAGTTTGAAATTGCAAAAGTTACAAATAAGGATGTCAAAAAAATGACGCCCTCCCTAATAACTCTTAACCTAATGGATTGTACTTGAAATGCAGATGAATGCTCAAACTGGTATTGATGACTATGAAATGCACATAAAGTTCGCTAACCATTTAAAGCAAACAAGTTTCACTCAAAGCCCTAGTAGTTTATGTAATACGTTACGCAGAATGACATTCAGTATTCTTACAATGACTCTAAAAAGCACATAGTATCTTTCGGAACAGTTAGGGCAACAGTCAAACAGGAGTACGTGGACTGTTTCATTCAGTATTCTTACAAATGACGCCCGCTAAAATGCCAACTATCATGAGGTCAACCATTAATCCGAGTACAAGAAAATTAGGAAATGCAGTAAGCATACACATGATTCAGGAGACAGTTTTCTGATCACTTTCTCTTTTCTTTGAAGAACAAACATAAGAATATAAATAGAATCAGACCACAGATTTCACACTGTGACGCCATGTATGTAGCTATTTGTCAAACATTGTAACGTATAAGTTGTCAACGATACTATCATTGTCAACAAACCTTCGAGAACATTCTAAACAAATCAAGAGATAGATTTGGAATTTGCGAACAACATCATCTTATAAGATGCCGTATTAAAGTCCGAAACATTCTGTTAGAAAATATCTGCATCTTTGTAAACATTCAACGACTAAATTGAAACTTTAATTCTTACCTAAACCTACAAAGAAACTTCATTAGACACTGTCAATGAACTCCATTCAAATTTCAAATGCGACTACCCCAATTAGAAATTCGAATATTCACATTGACGTCACTCAAACAGTATATTCGAATCAAGAATCCGTTAAAAAAAATCAACCTCTGCATTAACCACCTTATGTTCATACATATGAGTACTTTAGAGAAAATAAGCTTATTAAGAAAGTATTTATATCCAACTTATGTGATACTCGTATAAGAATTTCGAACAAGCTGAAACTGGACTTTTCCTACTTCTAAGTCCGATAAAACTTAAGGTTTTGGATCGGGACAATTGTGATCATAATTTTTGATAAGGAAAAACAAAGGGCATCGGCCATTTAAGCTGAAAAGATAACCCTGCAATGTATGCAACCTCATAAATCTAAGTTTGTTTTTCCCTGCCGAAAATTTCCCTCTTCAAACTCTGATCTGCTTTTAGATTGTGCTTTACCAGAGAGGATAATTAAAAATCTAACATGCAGATTTCGTTAGTGAAGGAATTACAAAATACAAGAACTTTTTAACTTTTGATCAAATCTACACTGCATTTCATAAAATCAACCCCAAATGTATTTAAGCAAAAATAAACAGAGAGAGAGAGGGAGAGAGAGAGAGAGAGGGAGAGAGAGCAGATGCTGCTTTACTCACCTCAACGATAGCTTGTAAATCCAGAGGTTGATCAACAGAAATGTATCTGCATCAAATTTCACATCTCTTTTCAGCTTAAATTTCAAAGTTACAAGAAACAAAGACCACCTACAAGACTTCAATTTTCAAGAAAAAAAATTACTCGAACCACATACTTCTTCTATTTTTTCCAACAACACCAAGATGAAACTTCACAAATTAATTCAAGTTCAGAGCTTAGCTCGTCCCTGGGTTCTGTTTGTGTTGCTCTTAAAACTTTGTGATGAGACAGGTTCTTATAGAAAACTCGTTGCTTTGTAACGGCAAAGTAAACTCACGCTTCCCTTCAAGTAACTTCTGTTGTACATGCAGTCTAACATCTGCATATTAGAATCCATCTTTTTCACATGGGGCCCCACGGATTTTTGTTAGTTTCTTCCTTCATTTATTACTTTTCTTTCGGTTATATATATCAGTATGTTTTCCATAAGCCTGATAAATCTCGTGTTGGTGAAATTAACCCAAAATTTGCATCCATCTTTTTGCATCCTCTTTCAAAGCAAGAGGAACCAAAAGAAATCACCAATACGTTGCCAAGTTCCCGGTAAGTAGTCAAACACTGCCGAACCAAACCATTCAAAACATGTTTTCTCAATGCTTCGCACCATGCCGACTGCCTAAAAATCTACTCGGAAACATAGCCCCTTGCATGCAGTGATGCCACCAAGGCTGCCTGAAAGTCGGCTCTGGCTACCAGAGGAGTGAAGAAGCCCCATCAATTTAGGCCGGGAATGGTGGCGCTGCAGAGAAAGATCAGGCAGTACCAGAAGAGCACCGAGCTGCTGATCCGCAAGCTCTCTGTCCAGAGGCTCGTCAAGGAGATTGCTGTGTAGCCATAAACCTCCAATATACAGACTTATATGAGGTGGGTATCACTTGTGCAATATAAAAACTGATGCATCCGTCTTTCTGCATCCCGTCTCATAACCAGGAGAGATTTTTCTCTGTCATCGAAACACAGGCCTCATAATATAAGTGGCAAAAAGATATAGTTTTCAGTGTCTTTCCACGTGTTATGAGTCTTATGACACATGATGTACAGGTTTGTGTTCTAGATACACCGAGGATTTTCTCCATAGCTAGTTGAACAACAACCATGCCTTGTGTCTCCTTTTCCTAGTAAAATTTGGCCTTCGGGTTTGCAGGGCCTTAGGGTTTGATGCCTGCCTGCCTATATAACTCATAACCTTCATCTTTATAAGTAAACTTTTGAAATTTTGCATGGTGGATTTTAGACTCTGTTCAAAGAGGCTTTAGACACGACTTGTAATACAGTGTTTGAAAAGGTTTTAGACACGACTGGTAATACAGTGTTCAAATAGGCTTTAAACATGATTGTTCTTCAAAAGAGAGGGAAAACATATTCATTTATAGAATTAATTGTGGTTATAAGGGCACGCCGAACTCCTCCCCTAGTTCTTCTTCCCTGCCACCCCCGCAAAAAAACTAAAACTTCTGAAGTTGTTTCCAAACTAGAGTATAGCAAACGACCTGTCTGTTGTTGACCGAGTCAGTCAATTGCCTGATGTGCTTCTTGCTAGGATTGTGTCTCTCTTGTCACTAAATGAAGCAGGAGCTACTATTATCCTCTGTAAACGACGGCGATATATATGGGCGTCATTTATGAATCACAAATGTGATGATGAAATTTTGGTAAACCATTTATTTGACCTAAAACCAGAAAGCAAGAATTGGAAGTGGCTAAATATTGCAATATGGTGACTAATGTAGCGGAACATCATAGAGGCCCTCAAACAATGCTTGGTTTACTTTGATGGAACAGATCCTAGGTGTACCAGCTGTCCATAAAGAAATGGATTCAAATTTAATGTTCGGATTGCTTGAGATGAACGTCTTTGAATAATATATGTTTTGGATTGATTTCCTTGAGTTTCACAACTTTACTCTCCCAAGTACTCGTGTTCTCAACTCCCTGATGATAATTCAAGTCTATGGACTCTACACCCTTGTATGTGTGCCAATTCGTTTAAGTCCATCAATTTTATTTGTTCCGATTTTGTACCAGTGACAGGACCACTTGTCGAGTGCTTCTTGTCTAACTATCCAGTTATTGTATGAGTCCTACTTACTCAATGCACAAAGTTGGTTAATCTAAGATTTTTGGGTCCATCCATTGCATTCAAGCATTTAGAGGTGCGGCGAAATCCAAGGGGTCAAGATTTATGATGCACGCCGAACCTTGCTTCCTTTGTTTATGATGAATTCAATACGAACTTGCTTCCTAGAAATGTACGACTTTTTGAGGTAACTCCTGGTAATTTCATGAAATATACAATGTCAGTTGACCAGCCTCACCCGTCTTTCGTGCTTTCTTCCTCAGCTAGAGGTTCTCAAACTGGAGCATTTTGTGGTCATGAATATGTCTTTGTTTTCACTTTGTCGTGTTGGATTAATTACGTGAGTGACTTACCCCTTATTTGGTTTTCAGATCTACGACGCGAATCATGTCTATGTTCGTAAATCTCAAGCATTTGGAAATAAACCCTGACAAGGATTACAATTGCTCTCTTCTTCAGTAAACTTTTTTCATTGAGTCATGTCCTCACTTGCACGAACTTGTGATGAAGGTTTTATTACTATGTTGTAGATTACAACCGATATTACTACTATATCATTAAAGGTATATAATATTCACTGAAAGTATGTAGCTAGTTTCCTTAATACAGTTTTCATCGTGTTTACTCAAGGAGAGTGAAATAAAACCCAAACAAGCTATGAATTCCATCACAACCTCATGGAAGTGGAGGTATATGGGTACTACAGCGGCCCAGATGATTCTAAACTAGTACATGACAGAGAATGTTGTTGCACTAGAAAAATGTGTCATGCGTCCTATAGAAGACTGGTACACTATGCGGCCAAAGAGTATTGAAGTACTTAAAGGAAATTGCCTCCAACAACAGAATTGACAATATTCTACCTAGTTCAAGCAGCAACAAGTGGATAAACCCTTTTCCAGTGTTTTAAACTAGGTTTTTTTTAACCTTGTTTATATGATTCTTAGTGGATAAATCACCATAAATATCTGCTATCTATTGAGAAAAAGTGATTCTTCCCTTTCTAGTATTGGAACAAATAACTCACTAAATTCAAGGTTTAACGAACAAATTAATAGTAGCAAATTGAGTGATCAATGGCTTGAAGGTTCAATTTAACGATACTACTTCATATTAGTGGAACACATAATAAATGTTGCAAGTATATATCATATATGATTGCAGATCGCTCTCATAGAAATATGTAAATCAGACTAATCACTGTGATGGGTGGTTAATTCTCCTTAATTTAGAAAATCTTGTGAAACACATAGCAAATGCCGAATAGTATGCGGATATTAGTAAGAGAGCTGGAGATGATAAACATATAGAAGTGAAAGTGAGAACAATACACACATCAAAATGATCAAGAACTAAATAAGGAAGAGTAGGAAACAACGAATAACACACATGAAGAGCTAGAGTCAGATGATGAGACCCAGGAAGAAGAAGAACTCTCAGTAGCTTAGGAAATTACACTAAGAGAAAATGTGACGAGGGATGTCAAAGCTCTGGAATAATATAAGGGGCAGTTTCAGATGCCATCTTTCCCCGAATATTAAATGAAGAGATGGCCAAAATTGCTTGGGAAGTCCTGCAAAGAGAGTACAGAGATGACAAGAAGGTAACCGAAGTAAAACAATTCTATCTCTTAGACGTGATTTTGAATATACACACATGAGGGACGATGGACCTCTCAAGAATTATTTTACTAGACTATTTGATATTGTGAATCAAATGAAAACTCTTGGTGAAGAATTGTTTAGGGAGAGGCTAGTCCAGAAACTTTAATTAGTTTGACAAGACCCTATGATTTGATAGTTAACATCATAGAAGAAACCAAGGACACAAACACGCTTGATGCACAAGAAGTGATGGCTTCTTTGAAATCTTTTGAGCAAAGGCTATAAAGGCATGATGATGCACCATAAAAAAGGCTTTTCGGTCTCTTAGTGTCAATTCAAGAGAGGGCAGAATGGTAAGTTTAATAATTTCAAGCAATAGAAGAGGACTCGGAAGGGAAAAGGTAAAATGTGAGAAGGAAAACCAAGCTTGCCTACAATAAATAGTGGTGCTAGAAACAATGGTGTATAAGGTACAAAGCCTCTATGCAAAATCTGTGATAAAGCTCACCTTGGTGTTTGTTGGTTTAAGAGAAAACACAAGTATCACAAGCGTAACAAATTTGGTCATTTGCCTGTAGACTGTGGTTCTAAAGGAAATCAACTGGTGAACTATGCACACAAAGCTGAGGAGGAGATCAATGCGTTCTATGCTTGCAATATCATTATAATTGAGAAAAACAAGGATGTCTAGCACAATTATAGTGGGTGTAGCAATCACATGAATGGACACGAGTCTCTACTGATCAACATTGATACAGAATTTATTGGTAGAGTTAAAATGGGTAACTTGTGAGAGCCACTGGTAAAGGAACCTTTGTGATTAAAACAAACAAAGGGTAAAAGATACATCAAAGAAGTCATGTTGGGGCTTGGACATGATGAGAACTTATTGAGTGTAGGCCTACATGGCTATTTTCTACTCCTTGGTGACTTAATGGTGGCGGTCTTTGATGATAGAAACTTGGAGAATTTGGTTACCAGAGTTGAAATGACTGAAAATGGAAGTTTCCCATAGTTACTAAATTACCATGAATCTCTCTCACTAAGAACAAGTGTTACATAGACTATTTGCCTATGGCATGGGAGAAATAGTCACCTAAATTTTCAAATTGCAACAGTAAGTGGCAACAAATATTTCTTAACCTTCATAGATGATCATAATATAATGTGTTGCGTATATTTCATGAGGTACAAGTCTGAGGTGTTCAACATATTCAAGAAGTTTAAAACAATGGTTGAACTACAATATGGGCATAAGCTCAAGAAGATAAGGAGTGAGAGGGGAGGTGAGTATATACCTCAGTTGAGTTCAATTCCTTCTGTGAGGACGTGGCCTTGGAAAGGCAATTGACAGGAGAATACCCCCCTCAACAAAATGGGGTTCAGAATAGAACCATAGTGGATCTGGCAAATCCCATACTTCATGAAAAAGACATTCCTTACCTGTTTTAGAGGGAAGCTGTGAACACAACAATGTACCTAGTGAATATGCATTAACATGCTCGACCCTGATATTCACCGAACACCAGGGAAGGCATGTGTTGGCTGATACCCGAAGGTGACGAAGCCATATTAGGATGCATGAGAAATGATATGCTGTAAGTATGCCCACAAAGCCACTCATTTGATGTAATAGGTTTCGGAATACTTATTGCATTAAACTATTATATGTTTAATGAAGGGCAAAGCTTATTGTTAATCACTATTTATTGTATTATGTGTTTAAGTAATAAGGGAATCCGAGGAATGTATTTAATCTAAGAGAGAAGTGATCTAAGTAAGTTAGATTAACGAGACCTTTCTCTTATGTTCATTCCTAAAACGTTCCTAGCTATAGGATTGCCAATTGGGCATTGACAATGTGCTAAGGTTAGTATGTGTTATGTTAACTCAAGCGTGAGTATGACTAGTCTCAAGTCATTTAGTGTTGGACACTGAGACAAACATATAGGTGCTCGAAAGGTAATTGAGTACACTGAACAACGATAAAAAAGGAGTTCAAACATACATGTCATGTAAGAACTCGTAAGTTGCAATATGCAAAGTAGTCTTTTGACCTGAGGCATCATAGATGTCTAATGGTTAGGTCCTTGATCTTTGATCATGTCAAAGGCATTCCATCGAGAGTGTCTACGACATTGTTGGGGTCAAGCTATCTAGTCATGTAGGCATATGAATGCACAACAAGGGATCTCTAACCTTCCCCGGTGGAGGGAGAATACTCTGAGATATGATTCGGCAGTTTTTAGCCAAAGCATACGAATATGACTTAGGAAGTTTGTTCCATATTCAATTGAATCATATAGAGAAGTATCACATTGGATAGTAGATGTAACAGCTCGTCCAGGGATTTACGGAACAAAAATGGTATTTTTGTATTTTCACTAAGTTAGGGATATTTTTCCTTTTAAAAATGGTTTTTGGGTCTTAAATGGTGTGCCTAAGAGGCCCACCCTTGAAATTTTGTCCCCGGTTCCCTTCCCCTTTCTCCTTCTTTTTCTAATTTTTATAACTCTTTTCTTTCTCTCTTCCCCGAGTTCTCTTTTCCTCTCTGCACTCACTCCCTTCTCTCATCTCTCTCCTTCTCGTCCTCCCGTGAGCACACACCCACACTCATGCACACATATACCCATCACCAACCTCGTACCTGCAACACTTTCATCATCATCATTCCGTTATCTCTCTTTCCCCGTCGCTTCGAGGGCGATAGAACCCAGAAAATGAACTTCAGCGAGGTTCTCCGTTTTTAGAAATCAAGGTAAGCCTCGGGTTTACCTCTCTCTGTTTTAGTTGGATGTGTAGATTTGAATATTGATTTTTATCCTGTTATCTTTAAGGTTTTAAATCGAGTTTGGCTCAAGGGAAACACACCCATCTCTGGCGAACCTGTGTGTGTCGAGAGGATTTCTGATCACCTCCGGCCGATCTATAGCGAACCAAGGGTACTAACCTTTTCCTTTCACCTTGTACTTCCTTTTGGTACTTAAATCGGACCCTAAAACTGAGTGTTGCAGTCGGCCGGAGCTGGGAAAGCTCCGGCGTTCTCCTCTGGCGAAACCAGGCCTTTCAGGCCGTGTGGAAGAAAACGCAAGGCCTTTGGACCTTTCCTGCCGAGCCCAACCCAAATCCCATTTCAGTTTTCATTATTTATTTTAATTATTGTTTTGATGTATAAGGCCTTTGGGCCATTTTCCTTTAGGGCCTTAGGCCCGTGCACCCTAAAACCCTAAACCCTTGGGCCTTAGAACCAAGCCCAAGAACCTAGGCCTTAAACCCGGTCCAACCCAAGCCCAGACCTGTTGACCTTTGACTTGGTCAACGTTGACCGTTGACTTTGACTTTCAGGGTTGACTTTTTGGGTTTTCGTCTGAGACCCCTTCTAGTCTAATTTCGACGTCCTGAACCCGTTTCAAACGTCCGTTTTCCCAGATTAAGTCATTTGAGTAGAGTTTGACTAAATGTCTCCTTTATGTGCTTAGGGGCAATTATTGTGACGCTTCCGTCTTCGCTAGTGGCGCAGCTTTCAGCAGCTAAGTACTGTGAGTGTGCCCTTCTAAAATTGCATGATTTTATAGTTAAATTGTATAATTGAATAGCATGCCTACGAGCTTGTGAATTGATTTTTATGATGAGCATGTTTATTGAAAATGTTGATTTATCGTATTTTGAGCAATATTTTGATATATCGTATTTTCTATTACAACCATGATCTGGTAGACTATCTGATGGATGACGATAGGATGCTAGAACATGTTTTCGAAAAACCCCGCTTCATGGTATAGATAATGGATGACTCCATCCCACGAAGTGGTATTCTGTGAGATACGTAACTATTTATGCGTACCTAGTGGACACTATGTCCCCTGGGGCTAGGATCTGGTGTTGGCATTGAGGCCGGGAGAAATAATCCCTAGCGAAAGGCTGAGGGACTTGGAGACAGGCATTGGGCTGGGAGGGAGTTATCTCTGGCTACGGGCACAAAGACTTAGGTGCAGGCAAGGGGCTGGGAGTATTATTATTCAGTGATCTTACTGGCAGCACACCACGTTTACAAGACGATTTGTGAGACAATTCATGTTTTGATTTCCGCGATGTTTTTCCGCTTTATATCTTTTGAGATGTTTATGGCATGCTAAGGTTTTCAGTAAAGCTATCACTTATTATGCTAGTAGTTTTCATTATATAACCGTGGGGGTTAGTATGTTCATAACTGTTTTATTATTATTGTATATATGAACTTGGTCCACTCACCCTTGTTTTGCGCCCCTATTCAGGACATAGGATCAAGGCACATAATCCTAGCATCAAGGCACTTCCGCAGCAGCATCTTCGAATCCTCTCGGTGTAGGACCCATTCCTTTATTCATTCAATTTTATATTAATTCTTTTAGTGCTCTAGTTAGTTGTATGCTCTGAACACGTTCCTAGATTGTTAATTCATTGTAATTAATTTCATAACCCTTATTTATTTCTTATTCTTATTCTTGTATTCAATAAATGGCTTTCGTCACCTTCAGGTGTCGGCCAGCATGTGTCTATCCCGGTGTTCTGTGGGACTTCAGGATCGGGGCGTGTCAGATTGGTATCAGAGCGTGGTTTGTTCAGAGCATACTTAGGATTCTCTTCAATTCTCGTATTGTGTTGGTTATGACATCATTTGGATGTCACGACTTTCAGATTTGCTGTCTTTCGGCTCAATTGTGCAAATCTTTCTATGTTTGAATTGTCATCTTCTGGTTGAAATACAAGAATTCGTGTCAGGATTGTGCCTCAGCAGTGATGAAGTGGATTGTCGGACGACTTTCAACATCGGATCGATACTCTGCGACGTGCATTCCCTGGGAATGGCGGGCAGAGTCGGTGTTACTTGGAAACGACGTGTTTTAGAAATCTCAGTTTGCGGAAGTCTGGTCAAGACCAACTGTAGATCCTAAATGGCGATGCCACTCTGCAACATGCGTTCCCTAGGAATTGCTGGCGGAGTCGGCTCTACAACGAAATCTTGAAAAGCGGAAAAATCGTAACGATACGAGTTGGTTAAGACCAACTAGAAATTTGAAATGGTTATATCACTCTGCGACATGCGTTATCTAGGAGTGGCATGCAGAATCATGTCTTGTTGGTAAATTCTCGAAACTTTAGAAACGCGTGTTGGAGAAAGTGAATAAGTGATCGTTGAGACGACGGTTAGTAAGTGGTAGTTGGTGGGAGCAAATCAATGTTCTCGGAGTCATTACTACTGAAGAAATTCGTGTGGATCTTAGAACAAGTTCTCGGCGATTACTTTATCGATAACCTTCTTGCTTACTCCAACCATCGATCGTCAGCTCTCACAAAGTATTGTAAATTTTGAATTTTCTTTGGCCTCGTCAAATCTTATTAATATTTCTTAGCTATTCTTGAACGTGGACCTATTTCCTTTTGGCTAAGAAACCAGTTGACCATACGGTGATGATTAACCAAATAATCATAATCAATGACTTCCATTTTAGCATCTTCACCTTCCTTCGCTTGTTCGTTTCTTAATGTAAAGACGTTTGTTCTCTGCATGGTTTCTAGTTTAAATCCTGATATCATGTACTCTAGATTTAATGGACTTGTTTTGACCCTCAAATTCTTTAGTGTTCTTTCAGCCTTCTCGACATGGTTTCTCGCTTAATCAATAAAGAATTCACGATCGATCGATTCGGCGGAAGTGTGCGCCCAATTCTTATCATTTTGAGACGAAACGTTAGAAGCATAATCTTTTCACAAGCTTGTCAGGCTTAGCAGAAAGGATTTCACGTGAGTGTGAAGTTTGAGCCGTCTTTTAGTAAGAGACTGGTGAAGATTGTAGTGTAGGTGATCAGCAGATTACATCACTATCTTCATGCTGAATCGAATGGTCACCACTCATTATCCTGTTGTAATTCAACATCATCATATTGTACTCTAGTAGTTCCTTTCCAACGATGTGTGTTCGTCTTAATGCATCTTTTCACTGCTTCACTTCATGACTCTTTTGTTTGTGAGTACGTGGTTGTTGAAACACCTCTAACAGATCTATTTGGTGCACTCTGGAATGGCACCACAGCGCAGTCGAGGCGAGAATCGAAAGATCTTTACACTTCTCTTGAATCCTAAGGTACATTTTTCAAATGGGTTATTGTTTGGTAAAATTCTGGAGTATTTGGGTCACATTTGGAAGAACTGAGGATGATATGATGTTCGGTGCTAGATAAAGTTTTCTACAGGCCACATTGGTTGTTAGAGGAGTTATGCGCACTTGTATTCAGAGGATCGAATTTATGACGTGTGGAATTGTGCATCTTCAGGAAATTACTACTTGTTTATCGAGACAACAAATGTGGTCAATATCGCAGACGGCCGACTGTTGTATCGATAACTTATTTGTTGGATTCATTAAGAAAGGGAGCAGGAAGAGCCGTCTATGACAGTTGTTGCGGATTTGTTATTCTTGGTGCTCGACCCAAAGAAACCTCTATTCTCGAAGTACATGACGTATGTATGCTTAGGCGAGACCCACTGTCATTTTCAATTTTGGTTTTTCAGTATAAATATTTTAACTTCTGTTACTAGTTATTTATTTTGACGTTACAAATGTTTTGGGGGAAGTATTTTCGTTTTCAGTTTTAAGTTCGCACGAGTTTTCGACCCATATGTTAGTACATACTTATTTTGGCGTTATCGTATTTTATGTAATTACTTTTGACATTGAGCTACTTTTTGTTTTCAACCCTATATCTTTATAAAGTATGTTTTCTACTTTTACACTGATGGGGAAGAAAGTAAGAGCTTGGAGGCATGATAGAGGATTTTCCAACCCGTTCGCGACGGTGTGGCATATTCTCTTTGATGCACCCACTCTGACTTGATTTCTCTTTATACATATATTCTTCTTCCTATTTTTGAGTATTTCAGTTTAGTAAGTGATTTTAAATTTCGGGACGAAATTCTTTTAAGGGGGGTAGATTGTAACAGCCCGTCCCAGGATTTACGGAACAAAAATGGTATTTTTGTATTTTCATTAAGTTGGGGATATTTTTCCTTTTAAAAATGGTTTTTGGGTCTTAAATGGTGTGCCCAAGGGGCCCACCCTTGAAATTTTGTCCCCGGTTCCCTTCCCCTTTTTCCTTCTTTTTCTAATTTTTATAACTTTTTTTTTTCTCTCTTCCCCGAGTTCTCTCTTCCTCTTTGCCCTCACTCCCTTCTCTCGTCTCTCTCATTCTCGTCCTCCCGTGAGCACACACCCACACTCATGCACACATATACCCATCACCAACCTCGTACCTGCAACACCTCCATCATCATCATTCTGTTGTCTCTCTTTCCCCGTCGCTTCGAGGGCGATAGAACCCAAAAAATGAACTCCGGCGAGGTTCTCCGTTTTTAGAAATCAAGGTAAGCCTTGGGTTTACCTCTCTCTATTTTAGTTGGATGTGTAGATGTGAATATTAATTTTTATCTTGTTATCTTTAAGGTTTTAAATCAAGTTTGGCTCAGGGGAAACACACACATCTCCAGCGAACCCCGTGTGTGTCGAGAGGATTTCCGATCACCTCCGGCCGATCTATAGCGAACCAAGGGTACTAACCTTTTCCTTTCACCTTGTACTTCCTTTTGGTACTTAAATCAGACCCTAAAACTAAGTGTTGCAGTCGGCTGGAGCTGGGAAAGCTCCGGCGTTATCCTCCGGCGAAACTAGGCCTTTCAGGCCGTGTGGAAGAAAACCCAAGGCCTTTGGGCCTTTCCTGCCGAGCCCAATGCAAAACCCATTTCAGTTTTCATTATTTATTTTAATTATTGTTTTGATGTATAAGGCCTTTAGGCCATTTTCCTTTAGGGCCTTAGGCTCGTGCACCCTAAAACCCTAAACCCTTGGGCCTTAGAACCAAGCCCATGAACCTAGGCCTTAAACTCGGTCCAACCCAAGCCCTGACCCGTTCTGACCTTTGACTTGGTCAACGTTGACCGTTGACTTGGTCAACGTTGATCGTTGACTTTGACTTTCGGGTTGACTTTTTAGGTTTTCGTCTGTGACCCCTCCTAGGCTAATTTTGACATCCTGAACCCGTTCTCGACGTCCATTTTCCCAGATTAAGTCGTTTGAGTAGAGTTTGACTAAATGTGCCCTTTCCGTCTTCGCTAGTGGCGTAGCTTTCGGCGGCTAAGTACTGTGAGTGGACCCCTTCTAAAATTGCATGATTTTATACTTAAATTGCATAATTGAATAGCATGCCTACGAGTTAATGAATTGATTTTTATTGTGAGCATGTTTATTAAAAATGTTGATTTATCGTTCATTTTCATGAGGGAATAATTGTTAGCCTATTTTGAGCAATATTTTGATATATCGTATTTTTTTATGAAAACCATGATCTGGTAGACTATCTGATGGATGACGATATGATGCTAGAACATGTTTTCGAAAAACCCGGCTTCATGGTATAGATGATGGATGACTCTATCCCACGGAGTGGTAAATAGTGAGATACGTAACTATTTGTGCGTACCTAGTGGACACTGTGCCGCCTGGGGCGAGGATCTGGTGTTGGCATTGAGGCCAAGAGATGATGGAAACTACTAGCAGGACGAGAAAGTCATTAGAAGAACAAGCATTTTGACAGACGCTTTAATATCATTAGAAGATATGCTGCTGACGGGAAAGTCAACATCCTCAAGGTTGCCTCTGCCGATAAAGTAGCAGATCCATTGACGAAGCTAATGTCTCAATCCAACTTTACCGCTATATGGAAAAGATGGGTATTAGATACATGGGAAGGTGGCTTTGATTGCACGCGGGAGATTGTTGGAAGTATGCCCACAAAGCCACTCATTTGATGTAATAGCTTTTGGAATACTTATTGCGTTAAACTATTATATGTTTAAGGAAGGGCAAAGCTTATTGTTAATCACTATTTATTGTATTATGTGTTTAAGCAAAAAGGGAATCCAAGGAATGTATTTGATCTAAGAGAGAAGTGATCTAAGTCCGTTAGATTAACGAGACCTTTCTTTTATGTTCATTCCTAAAACGTTCCTAGCCATAGGATTGCCAATTAGGCATTGATAATACGCTAAGGTTAGTATGTGTTATGTTAACTCAAGTGTGAGTATGACTAGTCTTAAGTCATTTAGTATTGGACACTGAGACAAACACATAGGTGCTCAAAAGGTAATTGAGTACACTGAACAACAATCAAAAAGGAGTTTGAACATACATGTCATGTAAGAACTCGTAAGTTGCAATATACAAAGTAGTCCTTTGACCTGAGGCATCATAGATGTCTAATGGTTAGGTCCTTGATCTTTGATCATGTCAAAGGCATTCCATCGAGAGTGTCCATGGCATTGTTGGGGTCAAGCTATCTAGTCATGTAGGCATATGAATGCACAACAAGGGATCTCTAACCTTCCATGGTGGAGGGAGAATACTCTGAGATATGATTTGGGAGTCTTTGGCCAAAGTATACGAATATGAATTAGGAAGTTTGATCCAAATCATATTCAATTGAGTCATATAGAGAAGTATCACATTGGATAGTAGACATGAAACAAACTATCACTCAAACAGTGTGATTAAGAGTATTGTATTAGAGTAGGACCATATTGCAATGTAATTGTAACTAGATAGGTTCTCCAACCACTTCTACTTAGCTTGGGTAGCCATGACATACTGCTAGGTACCACTCATGGTTTGTGGAAGCCATGAAGTTTAGCAAACACTAATCTTCATCAAAGGGAGAATTGAAATGTTGTTTCAATTCACAATCGATCGTTAAGAGTAACAATCAGCCACTGCCTTGCTAAATGGAACCTAATGGATCGTACACCGAGTAATGATGAACGTGAAGATATAAAAGAGATAGATAAGCAATTAAATGGTTTAATTGAGAATGGTCAAGATTAATTAATTATACGAAAGGTTAGTGTTAGGCCTTTTAAGTTAGTTTCGGGTTTCGGGGCCTAAAAGGGTTTTTGGTCCATAAGGCCCATTGAGTTTACATTGTGTGACAACTAAAACTAAATGGAAAAATAGCCCAAAAACAAAGCTAAAATCGGCCACTTAGGGAGAGTGAGTTGATTGACTTATTACAAGTTTGCCACTCACTTGTGAGATGGTATAAGGGCAACTTTGTAGCCATTCCCTCATTAGGGTTTTCTTGAGGCAAAGAAGTGAAACCTTTTCTCTCTTTTTCTCTATAGAGGCCGGCCAATTAGGGGAAGGATAGCTAGCAATCTTTCTTCCTATAAGTCATCCATTTCATCTTCACACCTCATCTTTGGTGTGGAGACTTAGAGACACCAAACCTTTGGTGTTTTTAGAGATCCTTTCCTCACATCCTCAAGGAGCAAAGGAGTATCAAAAGGAAGAAAATCACAAGGAAGATCTAAGGAGCTAGGAGGTGACTTGAAGGCCCTCCACTTGGGTGAATCCCTTGTGTAAACAAAGATGAGCTTCAAGGGTAATGATTCTCAAAATCCTTCATTCTCTTTAATGTTGTTAAAGAGTCTTGTGGTTCACCATTCACTAGGCTTTGAAAGTCATGGGTTTCATAATTGTTTTTTAATGCATGCCTACTTTAAAGTTTGCTTATGTGTTCAAATGTTCTCACATATTCTTAGCTAGGACAAAAATTTTCCTTCATGATAAATATCAACAATACTCATAAATTTAAATACAATGAATATACAATTGAGGAACGTGTTCAGAGCATACAACTAATCCTAGACACTAAAATAGGAATAATATAAAATTGAATGAACAAAGGGATGGATCTTACACCAATAGGACTCGAAGATGCCAATGCGGGAGTGCCTTGATGCCAGGATTGTAAACCTCAATTCTAAGTCCTGAAGGGGCGCAAAACAAAACATGAGTGGACCAAGTTGATATATAAGTAGTAATAAAATAGTTAATCTTTAACGTACTAACCCCCAGGTTTAGAAAACTTGTATAGTATAATACGTAATAGGTTTTTCCGAAAACCCTAGCATGCCATAAAACCTTTATAAAACATATATCATATATAGTGTGCTAAATAGTGGTGATATATATATATATATATATATATATATATATATATATATATATATAAAAGGCATATATATAAATAACTTCATTCGCCTGAAGGCAGTATCATCAACTGGCCGAAGCTAATATATAAGTATCTTCCGGCTGAAGTCACCAACCAAACACCCGGTCGTAGCCATATCATAGATCTCCCAGCCGAAGCCATCAACCTACACCCCGCCAAAGCTATATCATATATCTCCCAGTCGAAGCCACCAACCTCGACCGATCGAAACCAATACAAATATCAATCGCCCGTAGGCTCCTACAACGCCCACCTGAAGGCGTATAAGTATTAATCGCCTATAGGCAAAACATACGCTCGTGGGCAGAACATACGCCTGTAGGCAGGACCGTTCGAATAACCATTAAGTACATAAGTATATACCTATCTTAATCAGAGTTCAGTAGCTAAAACATCATATTGTAAAACCTATTCATAGTATATAGTCATCAATCATATATACTACGAAGAACGTGAAAATCGATAAAGTATGGTATTCCAAAATATTCTCAGTAAAGCGTGATATCTCATAAAGTGTAAATCTAATTTACTCATAAATGTTTCATAAAACATAACCATTAAATCATGCTTTTCATGTATGCATTTCTAATAGTAAAATATGCATTCTAGAAGGGGTTCACTCACCTTACACCATTGGCGAAGAGCCGTGCAAACAAGAGAGGACATAAATGCCATAAATAGTTGCACCTAAACACATAAAGGTACCAATTAATAAAACTCTATCATAACGATTGAATTTCGGGAAACAGACGTCATAAATAGATTCAGGACGTCAAAAAAACATAAGGGGGACCTCGAGTCAAACCTGTGTGCTCCACATACCGGCACAGGCAGACGTTCACGCGCACCCACGCGCCATTCATGCGCGGCTTGGGTTTTAGGGTCTGACTGGGTCTAGGCCTGGTCTTGGGCTTGGGCTTCCTAGGGTTTGGGCCTGGGGTTCATTAGGACGAAAGCACGAGTTGCACGCCCCACAGGGGTAGGTTCAAAGGATCTGGGTTGTAAGGTCGGGCTTGGGCAACTGGGCTTGGGCCGAGAGTCTGGGCTAAATGTTCCATGGCCCAAAGGCCTGGTTTGGATCTCAGGTTTAATGGGTTCAGAAAAGGTCTTGGGCTTGGTTTCCCGGCCCAAAGGTTTAGGCTAGTGGATCTTGGTTTCTGGGTTTGGGTAGTTTTGCCGTAATTTTCAGACCGGTTTCGAGGAAGAAGAAGGCCGGAGCTTTCCAATCTCTAATCAACCCCGATTCTCAACCATTTTCAACTTATGAATACCCAAAATGAAGCTAAAGAGACGAGGATTCAAAATATACCTATTGGAGGCCGTGAAATGGTTGGGCTTGGTTGAAACACAGCTCGAAAGTTGTCGAGGTTTCATCGAAAAACTAGGGAGGGGAAGAACATACGCGGACAAGTTAGATGCCTTCGGTTTTCAACTAAAAAACAAAACAACAACCCAAGAATAACTCGAACAAACGGAGTAGGGCAATAGCCTCACCTGGGTTAGAGAAATGGAATCTTGAAGCTCTCGGCTTCAATGGTGGATCACTCAGATGGTGCTCTTACGATGCAAGCGAGGATGTAGTCGTGTTCCCTATGTCCCAACGGTTCGAAATAAGGATTTATTGGACTAGCTTGGTCGGAATCGAGAGGAATGATGGTGGTTCCTTCTCGAAGATAAAGGGAGAGAAAGTGCAGAGTGATGGAGTGAGAGAATCGAGAGAAAGTCACAAGAAGGGGGAGAGGAAAAGAGAGAGTGGGCCGGGGGACTAAAAAGAAACGTGGACCCCACATGGCACACCAAACAAGATCCAAAAGCAACCATTTAAAATCTCCCTACCAAAGTGGAATTACAAAATTACCCTCGACGTTCTGTAAAATCCGGGACAGGTCGTTACAATCTACCCCTGTTAAGAAAATTTCGTCCCGAAATTTGAAATAACGTTCTATACATAAATACTCGAAGATAGGAAAGAATATATATATAAAGATGAAATCAAGTCAGAGTGGTTGCATCAAAGAAAATATGCCACCCGTCGCGAGCAGGTTGCAAAATCCTCTTTCATGCCTCCAAGCTCCTACTTTCTTCCCCCATCAGTATAAAAGTAAAAACATACTTTACAAAGATATAAAGTCGAAATTGTATAATAACGTATGGTAAAAAATATGTACGTATAATACACTAACGTCAAAATAGATATGTACTAACATAGAGGTCGAAAAACTTGTACTGAAAGTAGAAAAAACTCAACCCACATTTTGTAACGTCAAAAATACAAATATAATACTATAATAAGGTAACTTAAAATACTTGTACTGAAAATCAAAATCGAAAATGAAAGTGGGTCTCGCCCAAGCATTCGAAATGTCATGTACTCCAAGGACAGATGTGTCTTTGGGTCGAGCCTCAACATAGCTAAACAGTAACAACTAAAGTAGACAGGTCTACCTGTCCACTTGCTTACCAAACCCAATGAATATGCCATCGATGTTACAGTCGGCCGCCCACGATATCGACAACACATTGTCGTCTCGATAAGTAAGTAATAATTTCCTAAGGATGCAAACATACCAATTTATCCAAACCCAAGTCATCAACAACACAAGCACACAGTTTCTCAAATCATAAAATCAAACATCCAAAAACCAATTCGCAGAATTCCATTGTCCAACCAGTGCTGCCAATAGAATCAATCAAACCAAGTCTCAAATAATGTCATACATAAACTCAAAATAAAAACTGTCATCGTAACTACTCCAAAAGAGATTGGTGCAAAATATAATCATTCAAAAACCACGAATTAAAAGAACGCAACACGTCATTCCAGATCTATATAGTTCATTCAAGACTGTCCAACAACCTGCAAATACAAATGCGATACAGGACAAACAACTTGGTACTCAAAGCCTTCATGAAACTTCACAAAACTTAGAAGTGAAACATGCATCACAAACAACAAGGTCTTGGAGTGAAGTAGTCGAAAGATGCGTAGAGGTGAACACATATTGTAAACATATCTTTCGTGACTAACTACGGTCATCGCTCTCCTAGCCGAGAAGTACAAGGTTCGAAACCTATATTAAAAGAACAATCGCTCGGACTACTTCTTTCGAATAACGACTGCCGCTCCAAACCATTCACATAAACTGGCTCACAATTACTAGACTCGGAACCCAAGATGGAATTTAATCTCAGTAGATGTATATAAAATGTGTGTTAGGGTTGGGTGGAAGATACCCTTAAAATATTTGGGCAAATGAACTTATATATGTATATCATTGGGAAAGAACTACTAAAGTACAATATGATGCCTATGAATTGTAGCAAGATAATATGAGGTGGCTATTCATTCCTGCGTGAAGATAGTGATTAATGATGCAATCCGCTGACCACTCGTACTACTACCTTCCCCAATCTCTTACTAAAAGGCAGCTCAATCCTCAAGGACACATGAAACCCTTCTTGATAAGTCTGATAGGCTCGCGAGAAGGTTATGCTCCAAATATTCCTATTAGCATCGATATGAAATTGGGCGCATGCATCCGCCAAGTCGATCTATCGTGACTTCCTCACTAATTGAGCAATAAACCACGTCGAGAAGGCTAAAAGAACACTCTAGGATTTGAGGGTCAAAACAAGTCCATTAAATCTAAAGTACAACGTATCTGGATTTGAATATACAACTCTGATGCTTGAGTTTATACAAGTACCTAGCTTGATTGGGTAGTAACAACTCGAAATGGTCGAACCTAAAAATTGGCTAACTCTGTTTCTTGATGATCTATAATCATGTCGCAAAATATCCAAGAGTTCCATACAAGGGGGAAATATAACTAATTGAAGAATAGTCGGGTATCGGTGTGTCTTTCTACTGAGGAGTTCAGCAACTACGCTTGCACAATCAGGGTGGTACACGATGGTGCAGTCATAGACATTTATATACTCTATCAATCACCGTCGCCAGAGACTTAGCACATTTCGACTGAGAAACTAACTACGTCGTTTTGCGAGGTTGATAAGGATCTTACGCGTTTCACCACGGTGATGGTGTCCTTAGATTTTCAAGTCAGGACAATAACCATAGACCTTAGGTCAGAAATAGAACGGTTCGCATCAGGTGGTCCCAACCGTTGAAATGTAACAGCGTCACCCAATATGCTGCCTCAGTGTACAACGACACCTTCAGTAAATCATTCAGCGATAGATTCAAAATTTATTGGTGTCATCGAGGAGTATATGGACAATGGTAGAGTGAGACACATCTCGAACAAAGCTGATTTATTCCCTAGTCGAAGATGAGGGTTTGGGTTATGGTTGAAGAATCGTTGGCAACTGTCGATAAAAATCGACAAGACTAATGATATTTTGTAATTCATGACACTCGAGAAGAATCTTGATTTCCAACTATTACAACCTTGGTTTTGGTAAGAATAACTTCTGCTACCAAAGAAACTCCCAAGAAAAGTATCTACTCTAGACAAAAACAACGTTTGAAGAATTTGACGTATCGCTAATAATCGATATTTAGCGAACTTGACTTCGTGGTTAGAGTAAGCAAGAAGGTTATCGATAAAACAATTGTTGAGAATTGTTTTAAGGATCCACATGATTTTCCTCAGTGGGAAGGAGTCCGAGAGCATGGATCTGATCCAACCAAACTACCACTTACTAAACTTCGTAACAACTAGCGTTTACTCGCTTTCTCCCGCATGAACTTTAAACGTTTCGAATCATTTCCATCCAGATATGACTCTGGCCACCATTCCAAGGGAAAGCATGTCGCAGAGTGATATCACCACTTTGGATCTGCAACTGGTCTAAACTAGACTTCCTCTTATTGAGATTTCTAATTCACATCACTTTAATGTAAAACTGACTCTACCTGCAATTCCTAGGGAACGCATGTTGCAGAGTATCGGTCTGATGTTGAAAGTCATTTGACAATCCATTTCGTCACCGATGAAATACAATCCCGACACAAAATTTCTTATTCTTTAATAGGATGTGAATGAGAGTTGCATGACCATGCCGAATGACAACAAAACCGGAAGTTGTGACATCCTAAGTATGCTCTGAACAAACCACGCTTTGATACCAGGGTAGGCACGTGCTGGCTGACACCCGAAGGTGGTGAAGCCATATTAGGATGTATGAGAAATGATAAATATAAACAATACTCATAAATTTAAATACAGTGAATATACAATTAAGGAACGTGTTTAGTGCATACAACTAATCTGAGACACTACAGGAATAATATAAAATTGAATGAACAAAGGAATGTGTCCTACACCGAGAGGACTCGAAGATGCCGATACGGGAGTGCCTTGATGCCGGGATTATACGCCTCAATTCTATGTCCTGAAGGGTGCAAAACAAAACATAAGTGGACCAAGTTGATATATAAGTAGTAATAAAATAGTTAATCTTTAACATATTAACTCCCAGGTTTAGAAAATTGGTATAGCATAATACGTAATAGGTTTTTCCAAAAACCCTAGCATGCCATAAAACCTTTATAAAACATATATCGTATATAGTGTGCTAGATAGTGGTGATTTATGTAAGGCACGTATATAAATAACTTCATTCGCCCGAAGGCAGTATCATCTCCCTGCCGAAGCCAATATATAAGTATGTTCAGACTGAAGCCACTAACCAAACGCCCAGCAGAAGCCATATCATATATCTCCCAGCCGAAGCCACCAACCTACAGCCGGTAGAAGCCAATATAAATATCAATCGCCCGTAAGCTCCTACAGCACCCACCCGAAGGCATATAAGTATCATTCGCCCGTAGGTAGAGTATACGCCCATAAGTCAAACATATGCCCGTAGGCAGGACCGTTCGAATAACCATTAAGTACATAAGTATATATCTATCTTAATCGAAGTTCAGTAGCTAAAGCGTCATATCGTAAAACCTATTCGTAGTATATAGTCATTAATCATATATACTACGAAGAACGTGAAAATCGATAAACTATGGTATTCCAAAATATTCTCAGTAAAGCATGATATCTCATAATGTAAATCTAATTTACTTATAAATGTTTTATAAAATGTAACCATTAAATCATGTTGTATGCATTTCTAATAGTAAAATATGCGTTTTAGAAGGGGTCCACTCACTTTACACCGTTGGCGAAGAGCTATGCAAACAAGAGAGGACTGAAATGCCATAAACAATTGCACCTAAACACATAAAGGTACCAATTAATAAAACTATATCATAATGATCGAATTTTGGGAAACGGACGTCATAAACGGATTTAGGACATCGAAAAAATATAAGGGGGACCTCGGCTACCACCACGCCCTGCCGTAAGCTCCCTTGTGGCCAACCACGCGCTATTTTGAGTCTCCAGAAAGTTGGCCGAAAAGTTACCATCACTGTCGTGATAGTCGCCTGTGACGACGGTGGAGCACAATACCTCCGAAAGAGGCGCGTGCGCTCTACGCGCTGGTCCAGTATGCCCTTCACGCGTACCCATGCGCAGGCCTGAGCGGCCTAGGTTCTGAGGTCTGATTGGGTCTGGGCTAGGTCCTGGGCTTGCGCTCCCTAGGGTTTGGGCCTGGGGTTCATTGGGCTGAAAGCTCGAGTTGCACGGCCCACAGGCCTGGGTTTAAAGGGTCTATGCTGTAAAGTCGAGCCTGGCTGAGACTCTGGGTTAAAGGTTCCATGGCCCAAAGGCCTGATTTGGGTATCATGTTTAATGGGTTCAAAAAGGGTCTTGGGCTTGGTAGCCCGGCCCAAAGGTTTGGGCTGATGGGTCTTGGTTTTCGGGTTCGGGTCGTTTTGACCCGGTTTTCAAATTGGTTTCGAGGAAGAAGAAAGCCGAAGCTTCCCAAGCTCCAGTTAACCCTGATTCTCCACCATTTTCAACTTACGAATAGCCAAAATGAAGTTAGAGAAATGAGGACTGGAAATATACGTATTGGAGGCCGTGAAATGGCCGGGCTTGGCCGGAATATAGCTCGAAAGTCGTCGGGTTTTCATCAGAAAAATGAGGAGGGGAAAAACATACGCGGACAAGTTAGATGCCTTCGATTTTCAACTCAAAAACACAACAACACCCCAAGAATAATTTGAACGAACGGAGTAGGGGAATAACCTCGCCTGGGTTAGATAAATGGAAGCTTGAAGCTCTAGGCTTTAATGGTGGATCACTCAGATTGTGCTCTGACGAAGCAAGCGAGGATATAGTCGTGTTCCCTATGACCCAAAGGTTCGAAATAAGGATTTATGAGACTAGCTTGGTCGTAATCGAGAGGAATGATGGTGGTTCCTTCTCGAAGATAAAGGGAGAAAGAGTGCAGAATGATGGAGTGAGAGAACCGAGAGAAAGTCACGGGAAGGGGGAGAGGAAAATAGAGAGTGGGCCGGAGGACCAAAAAGAAACGTAGGCCCCACATGGCACGCCAAACAAGATCCAAAAGCAACCATTTGAAATGTCTCCTTACCAAAGTGGAATTACAAAATTGCCCTCGACATTCTGTAAAATCCGGGATGGGTGGTTACATGCATCCAACAAAATCCTTAAACAAGAAAACTTCATTTGAAGCCTTTAGTGGGAGGAACCGGGAGTGAAGCATCTCAGGGTGTTTGGTTCAATATGATATGCATTCATACCAACATAATTGAGGCACAAATTGTAAGAAACCAGTAGGCAGAATTGGTAGTGAGACAGATAGAGAAGTGCAAGCTCAAAATGATTCTCCTACATCAAATCAATCTCATCAACCTCAATTATGACAATCATCTCAACAGTTTACACCTCAATTTCAAAATGAGGACTCACAATATGCAGTATCTCAAAATTCAACTCCAAGCTCTATTCATGTTGGAATGAAGAACTTGAGTGAGATTTGAAATGGTTTTCATTTGAATGCACCAGAAATCGTAGTTTTCTGCATTCGATATTGTAGCACGGAGCTTGTCACCAATCGACCCAACCATATGAGACCCAAATCTGAGAAGAAGTTAGAGTTTTCTCCTTCATTGGGTTTCCCTTTCTCCATTTCTCGTAGCTTTAGAAACACGCCCAATTCTTCAAATCAAACAGAGCTCTGAGGCAATGTTAAAATCAATCAAAAAATTGTTGATTTTGGTAAGGAAAGATTGACAAAAACACAAAGAATGTTGCAGAGAATGTGCAATGCAAAACGTTGCTGCTACTGCAGTTATGATTTCATTGATTTCTCACATTGGATTCCACCATTGGTCTAGTATAAGCTAATCTCTAAGCTGCCTAATCAATACCAGCTGTTGGTTTCAATTCAAGAGCTACAACACACCCTAATTTAAGCCATATATGTGGCTATAAGACAAACTCATCACCTGATTATATTTAGCATTAAAACTGAAACTAGCTGTTGGACTCTTTGGACTTCTTTGTTGACTAGGGCAAGATCAAGGGAAGAGATTCATTTAGTTCCAACACTTCAAGTTAGTGTTGTGGGCATGCTAACTCACGGCCTGGGGTCCGAGTGAGTAAAATGTGATTTTCACTTTGTCTGAATTTTTTCAAAATGATTGTGACCATGGACGGAATGCGTCTCGTTTGTAGGTTCTCCGTGCCTTGGGTGCAAGAAAATAGTGGTTGATGAGGTTGTCAAAGTGGTAAGATGAGATTTATGGGAAGATGAATCGTACCAACCCAAACGAACCATCGAATTAATACGTAATTAAATTACAATACTCCTACTGCAAGAAAATAAAATGCGGAAAATTATATAGTAATAAAATAAATTTTGAGAAAATAATTAGTTTAAGTGCGAGGAAAGAAATACGTTAAGTGTGAGAAGCAAGAAACTAAAAAATTAATCTGGAAACATTTTATTATTCGAAGGAACAAAAAAGCATGTAGGGTGCAGAGAAAATAAAAGATGAGTTGTTATTTTGGCTGGGGACTACAAAGAGCTAGAGGGGTCTTATTAATGGTAGTTTAAGCTTTTTCTAATTGTACGTTACGATTCTGCTCAACCTTGGTTGTTTCCATTAGCCTTGATGTGCCTCTAAATTAATACAGGTCTGACTTCGATACAATCTCTAAATTTCACGCTGAGGATTTTATTGAAAACATTATTCGTGCTCCATCACAATTGCTAATTTTGCTAACTTTGTAAATCTCCTTTGGGCCACAAACGGTAAAAAAATGAACTTATCCTATCTGACTTGAACGCGATGTGCCGTCACTCAGCTTAAACGTGTTGCGCTCTCATTTGAAATGAACGCAACACTCACTCAAACTCAAACGCACGTTCACTTGACTCGAACGAGGATGACAAATTTAGGTCCAAACACATAGGTAAGTTTTTCATGGGTTAGGAAACAATTTCCCTAAATCTGGACTTACCAAACTTGTGAAAGGCAACACTTTCTCATTCTCAAGTTCTCTTTCCCACATACCAAACATAGGTGTAAAGCTTACTGAATCCTCACTCAGGTTGTCAATGAATAATGGATACTCATCACTCACATTTAATGAATCACTTAATGGGCGATAAGCTTCAGAAGGTCTTCAACATCTCGTTGTACCTACACAAGATGCAAAATTTGCACAATTGAAAACAAGTGTATTAATCTACAGTTCAACAAATTAAGACTAAAATTCATACGATTTATCGAACATAAAATACTTATAAAAAAACTTAACAAAGTTGGATCTGTATGAATTCAACTCAGACAAGTCTTGGAACAAATTTAAAACACATGCTAAATTCCTTGTATAAGTCCACTGCATTATGAAACCAAAGACTTGGAAGAAACCTGGTAAAATAGATAGACATCTTATTCATGAATTTAACGTTCAATAACGTTGAGAACGGGAACTGGAGATGGGTCCTAAATTCCGGAGCGACCTCCCTCACAAGCCTCTAGAACGGGAGCTTGCGGATCAGCAGCTTGGTGCTCTTCTGCTACTTCCTGATCTGTCTCTGCAGCACCACTGTCGGCCTGAATCAGTGGGGCTTCTTCACTCCTCCCGCCGCCAGAGCCGACTTCTGGGTGGCCGTAGTGGCAAGGCTGCATGCAAAGGTCTATGCCTCCGGTAGACTCTCGCGCAGTCAGCTTGGTGAAAGGCATTGAGAAAATTGTTGCGGATGATTTGGACGGTTCAGTTTCGGTTTGTTTCTCAGGAGAATTGGAGGAACGGGAGGAATTGGTGGGAATTTAATTACATACAATCACATCTAATGCGTAATCATTGCCTCCTATGCATTTCTATGAAGCTTAATTTGAGAAGAATATCATGAAAACCATTGTGTGCCATTGCAAGTTTTGACTCCAAGTCGTCGGATTTGGGGTTGGCCTCGCCGTACAATATGCATGCCGATGTTTGACTCTCGGTCGAGTAATTGGAGGAGTGAATGTATGTGTTAATTTGTTTGAATTAAAGAGATTTCTATCCAAACTAGTACTATTGTACTAAGGTCTGGTTGTATTCATCATCACTAGTATATCGTTGTATAGAAAAAAGGAGAGAAAATCCATCAATGCGTTGAACCACTTTAACCACACCCGTTGAGAAATTTTGCAAGAATCTAGAAGCAAACATAAAACATGAGCAAAATTGAGATTAGCCGAGTTCATTCAAACGATATGTAGTTTCTCTATGTCCAAATTCGAATATTTCTTTATATCAATAGATTCAGTTATTAGTAACAAATTGTAGGTAACAAAACATTTGTTAGACATTCTGATACAAAATCTATGCCATATGGACACATCTTCATCATCAACTACTCCAGCAGCACACATATCACACAATTGTCTCAGACACAGAAGAAACTCCTTGAGCCGCGAGGCTTGTGTAATGATAGACTCACCAAGTTGTTCGAATCTATAAAAGTATCTGGGACACTCAAAATCGTCTATAAATGTTCAATGAGACACATTCAGCACTTCCAAATCCTCCATTTCGCTCATTATAAAAACCAAAGCATTCTTGTGCACCGTTGTGCACTCCAGACTTAAGATCTTGAGCTTGGTAGTGTAGGCAACAATGGCCCTTGCGCATACTACGTCAAACATAGAAGGGCACATAACTTTAAGCTGAGAGATGTTGCAGCAGCTTCCGACTAGCTTCATGATTTGAAAAAGGAAAATCAATATATGCAACAACGAATGATTCAAGTCCTACCCAATTCCTGACGGCTGTTTAAAATCGAGTCCATGTAATCAGGTTCCAGGTTGGTAGAACCAGTTGTTTGAGGCCTAGGGTTCTACAAGGAAGCGAAAATAAATATTAGTCCCGGATTCAACATTATCAGAAACTTTATGTTTCAAAACAAAACATTTGTTATTATTGGTTGATATTGGACGATATGGGCTGCGACATGTGATGACTAGTACCCATGCTGACAGTCCTCAGTCTCCCTATTTCCATGGGATTCATTATTAAGCCTAATCTCTTAATTTGAGGAAGATTGACAGCTAGTTGACTTGTTGATATTTGTGTGTTAGTTGTTTGCTGCAGTCCTTTAATTTAAGGGGTGACAGCTTTAGGGTTTATCGGGTTAGTAGGATCTGTCAAGGGAAGGTTGCTTGTAACCTTCTACCTTATTATATATCCCCTCTTGTACATTCAATCAATCAATGAAAAACACATTCAAACAAACTTAAAATTTCCACATGGTATCAGAGCAGTGTCATCCTTGACCTATCTATGCCAATTTTTTTTTCCCCTGTTGTTCGTCTCCAATCTTTCTCCATGGCAGAAGAAAGCTCTGTGCATTTGGAAGGAGATAGCTCACATGTTTTCCCATCAAATTTATCTGATGCGGATGTCAACATAAATTTGCATCTTTGTTTAGTATTACTGAATGAGTTCAACTATTTACCCTGGTTTAAGGGAGTCTCTCTTATGTTGGGAGGCAAAGGCAAATTAGGGTTCATCAATGGAAGCAACGAGGCACCAGAAACTGAGTCTTCAACATATGAGGCATGGCTATGCAAGGACCAACAAGTTATGTCGATGCTTCTCAACTTAATGGAGAAACATATCGCTGAAATCTTCAGCTATTATAAGTCCTCGCACGATCTGCGAAAATCTGTGAAGGATATGTACGGGAATCAAAATAATTATGCACGAGTGTTTCAGCTACAGAAGGACATTGGCAATCTTCAACAAGATGGAAAAACCTTTTTGCAGCACTTGGGAAGTCTCAAGAATGTCGTATGAGTTAGATGTTTATCTACCTCATACCATTGATGCTGCTGTTCTTCTAAAAAGGGTTGAAGAAGACAAGATATATCAGTTGCTTGCTCGTTTGAACTCGGACTATGAGGATCTCAAGAGTCATATCCTGATGAATGTCGAACTTTCTTCCTTCAAAATGGTGTGTGCCATTGTTCAACATGAAGAACCTCGAAGAATAGTGATGAACTTGGAGAAGAATTCCAAGATTTCTGAGTCTAGAGTCTATGCTACCAAACATAAACCCTCAGACAACAGGCCTTACAAGGGTAAAAATCCACACTTAAAGTGCAATTACTGTGACGATGTAGGTCACGTGGAGGAAAGGTGTTGGATTCTGCACACCGAACTGAAACCTAAGTTCAACAAGGATCATAGAATGATTCCTTCAAGGAAGCTCCACATTGGGCAACAAATCACAGTTATACCTCATTCCCTGAAAGTATTCAGGACTTCACTTCAAATCCTATCTCACTCATAAATGACTTTGCAATATACATGTAAACCAAGAGACATAGAGAAGTTGCAGAAAGCTCAAGGGGTACAACTGAAAATCCCACTGCATTACTGGGACAATCGTAGGTTTCCTTGCTGAAAATGAGAATATACCAAGAAGCAAAGCCCCAGGTATTTTTAGTGCTTTCTCAACTGCCTTACAGACTAGTATTGAACATGATTGTTGGATTATTGACTCAGGAGCCACTGACCACATGACAAACAAAGCCTCCAACTTACACAGTTTTCCAACCTTGTCAAAACCCTCTCATGTGTCAGTTGCAAATGGAAAAAAAATTCCATGGTTTTAGGCGTGGGAAAAGTAAAATTGCTTTCAAACAATCTTGAATCTACTGCACTATTTACTCCAACCTTTCCCTTTCAACTTCTGTCAATAGGAAAGATCACAAGAAATCTAAATTGTCTTATCACCTTTTCACCAAACAATGTTGTGTTTCAGGATTCTCTCACCAAGAAGACAATTGGTGAAAGGTTCTTTCTAAATGGCCTTTACTATCTGTGAAAGGAACCTCATCTAGTCAAAGCCTTACAAGCTGATTCAATCTCTCCCAAGGACCAACAAATCTGGCATCAAAGATTAGCCCATCCATCCGAGGTTGTTTTGCTTAAACTTTTTCCCACAATGTAACAACCTGTCCCTATTTTATCGGAACGAATAGGGTATTTTCTTGAATTTACACCTTAGGTTAGATATTTCTCTTTTAAAATTGTTTTTGGGATCTTAACAGGTGTGCCAAGGGGCCCACCTTTGAAATTTGTCCCCCCGGCCCACTATTCCCTATCCCTCTCTTTCTTCCATCCTCGTGTCTCTCACTCTGAAACCTTTTTCTCTCTCGCAGACCTCTCCCTCTCTCTTCGAACCAACTATCCCCGAGAGTACACACATAACAACTTCAACAAGGGCACCATCACCTACGATCATCTTTGGACCTTACTCTCCCTCTCTCTCTCTCCCCTTCTCTGTGAAGCACAGAGACCACCCGAGTTGATTAGCACACCCATTCGCCAGAAAACGTGTTACATTCCGACTAGGTAAGGCCTTGTTATCCTCGAACCTTCATTCCTTCCTTATTTTGGATTGTTAATAAGTATGTTTTGTGTTTTTTGGAGGTCAAAATATCATGGAACACCTCGGAGAAGCTAAACCCAGAATTCCGGCTAGAACCCTGGGTGTCAGGCCGTTTTCCTGACACTTCCCAATCGCGACTGAACCTAACTATGGTATAATTCTCCTCCTTAACCTCGTAGCTTCATTTTCATAGTGAAGTCATTGATGTTAATGTTGGAATCGAGGCTGGCCGGAGCTTGGGAAGCTCTGACATTTTTCTTGGTTGAAATCGGTCGAATCCTAGGCCTAAACCTTTGCGCAGCCCAACCCCTTAACCTTTAGCCCCAGCCCTTCAAGCCGTTGCTGGCGGGCCAACCCTTTTAGTCTAAACCCAAACCCTTGGGCCGTTCAGGAGTGGGCCTTCAGCCCTATCTAAACCCATTGTCTCTGGGCCGGGTCCTAAACCCAAAACCCTTAGCCTTATTTAACCCAGGCCCTTTTGAACCCAGGACAAATTACGGGCCTTCAGCCCAAAACAAATAACCCTCGGGCTTTCAACCCAACCCAGCCCAGCCTCCGACCCATCCTATGCAACCCAGATGGAATATTCTCTAGAATATTCCATTAGGGAATATTCTTTGTGTTTACTTTTTTGAAATATACCCGGGACCCTTCTTAGGGTAATTCGACATCTTGAATCTATTTTTGATGTCTGTTTTCCTAGATTCAATTGTTTGAATAGAGTTTTATTAATTGGACCCTTTATGTGCTTAGGTGCATTTATTGTGGCGTTTCCGCCTTCACTAGTTTGCGTGGCTCTTCAGCGACGAAGTATCTGTGAGTGGACCCCTTCTAAAATGCATGTTTTAATAGTAGAAATGCATACATGAAAAGCATGATTTATTGATTACGTTTGATGAAACGTTTTATGAGATATGATGCTTTGCGTAGAATATTTTGGAATACCATACTTTCTATCGAACCCATATTCTTTGTAAGATATCTGATGGATGACAATATACTATTTAGAACATGTTTTTGCACACTTCTTTATAGTATAGATGACGGATGACTTTATACTATGAAGATGCTTCTGAGATATATGTTCAATGGTTTTGTGCGTATCTAGTGGTCACTATATATACGCCTTCGGGTGGGTGTTGTAGGAGCCTTCAGGTGATTGATACTATATATATACCTTCGGGTGGGTGTTGTAGAAGCCTTCGGGTGATTGATACTATATATGCATTCGGGTGGGTGCTTAGCAGCTTGCGGGCGATTGATATTTGTGAAGGAAATGTTCTGAAGGAAGAGTTTTATGTTCTACCTTCAGGCGATTATGATACCATATTTAGCACACTATATACGACATATGTTTCATGAAAGTTTTATGGCATGCTAGGGTTTTCGGAAAACCTATTACATATTATGCTATTGCGTTTTCATTAAACTTTGGGGGTTAGTATGTTGACAACTGTTTTATTATTATATATATATATATATATATATATATATATCAACTTGGTCCACTCATGTTTGTTTGGCGCCCCCTCAGGACTTAGAATCGAGGCAAACAATCCCCGCGTCAAGGCACTCTACATCGGCATCTTCGAGTCCTCTCGGTGTACGACCCATTCCTTTGTTCATTCAATTTTATATTTCTTCTTTTAAGTGTTCTAGATTAGTTGTATGCTCTGAACATGTTCCTCATTTGCATATTAATTATATTTAAATTTATAAGTTTTATTTATTTTTGTATTTGTTTTAGTTCTCATGCATCCTAATATGGCTTCGTCACCTTCGGGTGTCGGCCATCACATGCATGCCCTGGTGTTTGGGAGAATATCAGGGTCGGGCATGTTAGTTTGGTATTAGAACGTGGTTTATTCAGAGCATACTTAGGATCTTCTCTTACTCTAGTAGTGTGTCGGTCTTAACATCATTTGGATGTGATGACTTCTGGATTTGCTGTCATTCGACACGGTTGTGCAATCCTCATCGCACTATGAATTGTCACATCCTATTGAAGAAGAAGAAGAAAATTCGTGTCGGGATTGTGCCCCATCGGTGACGAAATGGATTGTTGGACAACTTTCGACATCAGACCGATACTCTGCAACATGAGTTCCCTAGGAATTGTGGGCAAAGTCGGATCTACATAGGAATGTTGGGAAAATGGAAAAATTTTAGTGGTATGAATTGGTTAAGACCAACTGGAGATCTGAAGCGGTGTTGTACTCTGCAACATGCGTTCCTTAGGAATGGTGGGCAGAGTCATGTCTTAGTGGTAATTACTCAAAATTTTCGAAGTGGTAGTTGGTAGGAGGGAATCAATGTTCTTGGACTCGTTCCCACTAAGGAATCCGTGTGGATCATTAGAATAATTCTCAACGATTATTCTATCGATGACCTTTTTGCTTGCTCCAACGATGAAGTCAAGTTCCCTAACCATTGACCGTTAGCTTCACATCAAATTCTTCGAGCGTTGACTTCGTTTACATTAAATATTTTCTTGGGAGACTCTTCGGTAGCAGACACTGTTCACATCAATTTCCAAAAAAGGTTGCGACAGTTGGAAATTGAAAATCTTCACAAGGTGTCGTGAAATTGCGAAACATCCTTGGATTTGTTTTGACCCTCAAATTCTTAAGTGTTCTTTTAGCCTTCTCGACATGGTTTCTCTTTCAATCAGTGAGGAGTTCACGATCGATTGATTCGGCGGAAGTGTGCACCCAGTTCTTATCGATTCGGACAAGAACGTTTGGAGCCTAACCTTTTCACAAGCCTACCAGTTTTACCAGAAAGAGTTCCATATGGGTGTAAGGTTTGAGTCGTCTTGTAGTTGAAGAGTGATGAAGGTTGTAGTGCAAGTGTTCAGCGGATTGCATCACCTATCACTATCTTCACGCAGAATTGAATTGTCACATCTCATATCATCTTACTACAATTCCAAGGCATTATATCGCACTTTAGTGGTTTAAGCACATGTACAATTTACACTTCTCTTGAATGGTGTGTGCTTTCATTGGGTTTTTAGGTTGATCACTTGTGAGTTCTTCTTCTTTCCACCAACATTGACCTTGTTTGACTAGAAATCTGCAGTTAACCAAAAATAAAAAGGTTGTTTGAGCACTACAACAACCCCTTGAGATGTCGCTTGTTGGAAATGTGACTTTTCGTTTTCTGCTTGCTTGGTTCGACCTTTCGAGTCTGCTATTAACTTGGTGGCCACTTCTCTTGAAACCCAAGGCAACCCCGGTTGACAGAGGAGTTTTGCAAACTTGTGATCGGAGAATCAAATTTACAATATGGAAAATTATGCACCCTTGGGAAATCACTGCTTGCTTATCGAGACAACAAATGTGTTGTTGATATCGCGAGCGGCTGACTGTTGTATCGATAACTTATTCGTTGGGTTCGTTAAGCAACTGGGTAGGAAGACCCGTCTACAACAGTTGTTACGGATTTCCTATTGTTAGGGCTCGACCCAAAGATACATCTGTCCTCGGAGTACGTGGCGTTTCGAATACTTGGGTGAGACCTACTTTTATTTTCGGTTTTGATTTTTTCAGTGTAGGTATTTTAAAATTCTTATTTTAGTTATATATTTGTATTTTTCATGTTACAAATGTTTGGAGAAGTCTTTTCCGTTTTCAGTTATAAGTTCAGCACGGGTTTTCGACCTCTATGCTATTGCATATCTATTTTGACGCTATCGCATTTTATGTACTTTTTTTTACCTTACATCATTATATGTTTTCGACTTTATATTTTTTTTAAAAGTATGTTTCTACTTTTACACTGATGGGGAAAGAAAGTATGAGCTTGGAGGCACAAAAGATGGAATCATTGCAACCCGATCACAACGGTGTGGCATTTTCCCTTTTGTACAACCGCTCTGACTTGATTTCTTCTATACATATATAATGAGGGTAGATTGTAACAACCCGTCCTGATTTTATCGAAACGAATGGGGTATTTTCGTGAATTTACACCTTGGGCTAGATATTTCTCTTTTAAAATTGCTTTTGCAATCTCAATGGGTATGCCAAGGGGCCCAACCCTGAAATTTGTCCCCCCGGCCCATTATTCCCTATCCCTCTCTTTCTTCCCTCTTCGTGTCTCTCACTCTGGAACCTCTCTTTCTCGCAGACCTTTCCCTCTCTCTTCGAACCAACTCTCCACGAGAGTACACACACAACAACTTCAACAAATGCACCATCACCCACCACCATCTTTGGACCTTACTCTTTCTTTCTCTCTTTCCCATTCTTTGTGAAGCATAGAGACCGCCCGAGTTGCTTAGCACACCCATTCGCCGAAAAACATGTTACATTTCGACTAGGTAAGGCCTTGTTATCCTCGAACCTTCCTTCCTTCCTTGTTTTAGATTGTTAATAAGTATGTTTTAGGTTTTGTAGAGGTCAAAATATCATGGAACACCTCGGAGAAGCTAAACCCAGAATTCCAGCAGGAACCTTGGGTGTCAGGCCGTTTTCTGGCCACTTCCCGGTCACGACTAAACATAACTACGGTATAATGCTCATCCCCATCCCCGTAGCTTCATTTTCATAGTTAACCCGTTGATGTTAATGTCATAATCGAGGTTGGCCGGAGCTTGGGAAGCTCCGGCGTTCTTCTTGGTTGAAACCGGTCGAACCCTAGGCCCAAACCTTTGGGCAGCCCAACCCCTTAACCTTTAGCCCCAGGCCTTCGGGCCGTTGCTGACGGGCCAACCCTTTTAGTCTAAATCCAAACCCTTGGGCCATTATGGAGTGAGCCTTCGGCCCTATCTAAACCCATTGTCTCTGGGCTGGGTTGTTGAACCCAAGCCTTTAATCTATTAGTCCTGAACCCAAAACCCTTAGCCTTATTTAACCCAGGCCCTTGGGCCTTTAACTCGGGCCTTAGGCCTTTTTGAACCCAGGATAAACCACAAGCCTTCAGCCCAAAATAAATAACCCTCGAGCTTTCAACCCAGCCTAGCCTCCGACCCATCATATGCAACCCAGATGGAATATTCCGTCAGGGAATATTCTTTGTGTTGACTTTTTCGAAATATACCCGGGACTTTTCTTAGGGTAATTCGACGTCCTGAATCCGTTTTCGACGTCTATTTTCCCAGATTCATTTGTTTTTATAGAGTTTTATTAATTGGACCCTTTATGTGCTTAGGTGCATTTATTGTGGCGTTTCTGTCTTCATTAGTTTGTGTGGCTCTTCGGCAATGAAGTATATGTGAGTGGACCCCTTCTAAAATGCATGTTTTAATAGTAGAAATGCATACATGAAAAGCATGATTTTGAGATATATATACCTATGTTTGGAAAGACTATGTTCAATGGTTTTGTGCGTATCTAGTGGTCATTATATATATGCCTTCGGGTGGGTGCTGTAAGAGCCTTCGGGCGATTGATACTATATATGTCTTCGGGTGGGTGTTGTAGGAGCCTGCAAGCGATTGGTACTTGCGAAGGAAGTGTTTTGAAGGAAAAGTTCTATGTTTTGCCTTCGGGCGATTATGATACCACTATTTACCACACTATATACAAGATATGTTTCGTGAAAGTTTTATGGCATGCTAAGGTTTTCAGAAAACCTATTACATATTATGCTATTGAGTTTTCATTAAACTTTGGGGGTTAGTATGTTGATAACTGTTTTATTATATATGTATATCAACTTGGTCCACTCATGTTTGTTTTGTGCCCCCTCAAGACTTAGAATCGAGGCGTACAATCCCGGCGTCAAGGCACTCCGCATCGGCATCTTTGAGTCCTCTTGGTGTAGGACCCATTCCTTTGTTCATTCAATTTTATATTACTTCTTTTTAGTGTTCTAGATTAGTTGTATGCTCTGAACACATTCCTCATTTGCATATTAATTATATTTAAATTTATAAGTTTTATTTATTTTCGTATTTGTTTTAGTTCTCATGCATCCTAATATGGCTTCATCACCTTCGGGTGACGGCCAGCACATGTCTACCCTGGTGTTTGGGAGAATATCAGCATCGGGTCTGTCACACAATGTGTGATACATGTCAGTTCTCAATGTTTACTAGACTCCCTTTTAGTTCCTCAATATCTAGGGCTAGCAAACCTTTTGAACTTGTACACTTCGATGTTTGGGGTCCAATTATTGAATCTTTTGATGGATATAAATATTTTGTTATCTTTGTGGATGACTTTACTAGAACAACATGGCTTTATCTCTTGAAATCTAAAATTGAGTTCTTCACTATGTTCAAAGACTTTCATCAACTTGTCATAACTCAATTTCAGTCAACCATTAAGAATTTAAGAACCTATAATGGCACTGAGTTCTTATTCAACAATATTAATCAATACTTGAGTTCTCATGGTATTATCCACCAGACAAGTTGTGTGGGAACTCCACAACAAAATGGGATCTCTGAAAGGAAGAACAAGGATTTACTTGAGAAGACTCGTACATTGATGTTGCATATGAATGTACCAAAATTTTTTTTGTCACAAGCCATTCTTACTGCAACTTATTTAAGCAATCGGTTGCCTTATCGTGTTTCAGAGTTTAAGTTGAAGGAAATATTTGTGAAAACTAGTTCATTTGAGCAACATCTATGCATACAATTAATAATTAAAGGTGGAATCATGCTTGTATGCACTCAAAAACAAAACTTAACCCATGAAATTCAAAGCCCAGTAGTTATGGTGAACCAAGACTCAACTCAAGATCTAAGAGAAAGAGTTGAGATTCCTTTATACCTTTGAAGCACCTCTTTGCTTAGCAAAGGTTAATCACCCATGTGAGGGCCTTATTTCCTTTGTCACCTTTCTCCTTGGCTCCATGGATGTGGATGGAGGAACTTTGCTTCTTGGCTCCATGTCTTCTTGGATATGGATGGAAGAATTGGTTTCTCCAAAAGTCCCTAAAGTTGGAGACCTCTAAGTTCCAACACCAAGGATGGTTGAGGAAGAAGATGAATGACCATGGAAGAATTAGATGCTAGTAAATTCCCCCATGGTGGCCGGCCTTTCTAGAGAGAAAGAGAGAGCCAATGTTCTCTCATCTTTCCTCAAAGAAAACCCTAATGAAGAAAAGGCTATAAAGTCACATTTATACCTACCTTCATTGAAGTGGCAAACTTGTAATAAGTCCAAAACCCACTCTCTCTCTAAGCATGGCCGGCCTCCCTATTGTTAGTGGGTTAATTGCCCATTTTGTTTTAGTTGTCACACAACTTAAACCTTATGTGCCTTGTGGACCAAAACCCTTTTGTGTTCCGAAACCCAAAACTAACTTAAGGCCTAAAATGAACCTTTCGTTCTAGATTAATTAACTTTTAATTAATCCTTGCCATATATAATTAAACTATTTAATTGTCCTTACTCATCTTCATTATATCCTTCAATCATTACCTTACACGGTGTGCGATCCATTAGGTTCCTTTTAGCAAAGCAGTGGAGATTAGAACTCTTCAAATCAATTGTGAATTGAAACTTACTTTCAATTCTCCCTTTAGCGATTATACACCTTTAGGGCTTCCACAAACCATGAGTGACACCTAGCAGTATTTCATGGCTACCCAAGCTAATCATAAGAGGTTGAAGAACCTATTCAGTTTGGGATTACAATGCAATACGGTCTTTCTCTAATACAATACTCTTGACCACATTGTTTGGTTTGATAGTTTATTCATGTCTACTATCCAATGTGATTCACTTACTTATATGATTACCTTGAATGTGATTTGGAACGACTTCCTAAATCCCATTCATATTCTGGCCAGAGATTCTTAATCATATCATAGAGTATTCTCCCTCAAACGGTTTGAAGGTTAGAGATCCCTTGTTGTGCATTCACCTGCCTCCATGACTAAGTGGCTTAACCCCAACTATGTCGTGGACACCCTTTGATGGAGTGACTTTGACATGGTCAAAGATCAAGAACCTAACCATAAGATGACTATGATGCCTCAGGTCAAATGACTACTTTGCATTATCCCAACCATGAGTTCTCATGTGACATGAGTATGAGAACTCCTTGTTGATCACGTTCAGTGGACTCATTCCCTATTGAGCATCTATATGCTTGTCTTGGTGTCAGCTACACCAATGACTCGAGACCAGTCACTCTCTCTGAGAGAAGACATAGCACGTACTGATCTTAACGGACTGTCAATGCCCAATTGGCAATCCTATGATCAGGAATGTTTAGGGTATGTATACGAAAGAGAATGGTCTCATGAATTTAACTTCTTTAGATCACATTCTCCCAATTACATATTCCTTGGACTTATTGTTTAAGCATATATAATTTATATGAGACAGCTTTAAACAATAATCTTTGCCCTTTATATTAAACTAGATTAGTTTAACATGTGAAATGTCCATAAAGTATCATCATATGATTGGCTTTAGGGCACATTTCCAACATAAATCTCCTTACGAAACTCTTAAAGGAATGCCTATAAGTCTTTCACATTTGACGGTATTTGGTTGCACTTGCTTTGTTCATGTTCAAGCAGCGCACCGTGACAAACTGGATGTTAGGGCTGCAAAGTGTGTCTTCATGGAGTATTCATCCACTCAAAAAGGTTACAAATGTTTTCATCCTATCACTAACAAGATGTTTGTGTCTAGGGATGTAAAATTTGAGGAAAATGTTCCATATTTCTCCAAGAAGGTGGCTCCCACCCGAGAGGGGGAGCTAATATGTGACTTATTTCCCTTGCCTGCATGCATTGATCACTCAGTGCACTTGGATCCTGAAGCCACTAGCAACCATGGACAAGAAGAGATTGTGAGTGACTCTACTTACCCTAGCAATTTGGGGGAAGACACTGAGCCTATTCAAGATGAAAATCACAAGGAGGTTCCCACTTTACCTCCTACAAGGCGTAATCCTATGCGTGCTCGACAACCTCCAGCAAGACTCCGATACTATGTCACATTTGCTTCCAAATACCCTATCACTAAGATACTGAACTATAATCGTGCCTTTCCCAATCATGCTACATTCTTGGCTAAAATTTCCAATCACATTGAACCACAGACCTTTCAAGAAGCTCAACTAATTCCTGAGTGGAGAAATGCTATGAAGGATGAACTTCATGCCTTGGAGGACAATCAAACATGGAGCATTGTGAAGTTACCACCGGGGAAGAAAGCTATTGGGAGTAGATAGATCTACAAGATAAAGTTTGTGGCAGATGCATCAATTGAACGTCACAAGGCCAGATTGCTCGTGGTTTTACTCAAACATTTGGAGTAGATTATAAGGACACATTCGCTCCAGTAGCAAAAATGAACTTTGTTTGGGTTCTACTTTCAATAGCCGTGAATTGTGGCTGGCCATTGTATCAAATGGATGTAAAAAATGTATTCCTCCATAGGGAATTACAAGAGGAAGTATATATGCAATTTCCACCAGGTTCTTCTCAAAGCAAAAATGGTATGGTTTGTCAATTGCACAAAGCAATCTATGGGTTGAAACAATCTCCATGTGCATGGTTTGCCAAGTTGAGTTCAGTGTTGGAAGCAGCTGGATTTGCTCGAAGTAATGCGGACTCATCCTTGTTCATTCGTAAATGAGCAGCTGATATATTTGCGGTTCTCATCTATGTCGACGATCTCATTATCACAGGTGAAAATAAAGTTGAAAGAGAAGCTCTCAAGAAATCTCTCAATCACACCTTTTCCATTAAAGACCTAGGGAGATTAAAATATTTTTTTGGCATTGAAATGGCAACGTCTCAAAAGGGTTTGATTCTAAACCAGCGCAAGTATGTTGTGGACCTCCTCACTAAGGCTGAATGACTTGATTGCAAGCCTGCTGTCACTCCTCTTGATAGCAAGCTAAAACTTGATACAGATGGAGAGCCTCTCACCAATGTGAATCACTACCAAAGGTTGGTTGGAAAACTTATATACCTTACCATAACCAAACCAGATATTACCTATGCTATGAGCCTGGTTAGTCAATTCATGCATGCATCATCTGTGAAACATCTTCTTATTGTCAAAAGAATCCTACGGTACCTAAAAGGCTCTGTTGGTAGAGGTATTCTTATGAAGAACAACCACTTCACTCAAATATGTGGTTACACTGATGCAGATTGGGCCGGGAATGCAATTGATTGGAAGTCTACCACTAGATATTGTACGTTTGTCAGAGGAAACCTCGTCACATGGAAAAGCAAAAAACAGCAAGTTATTGCACGTTCTAGTGCGGAGGCTGAGTATCGTGCAATGGCATCGATAACATGTGAATTAATTTGGCTCAAAGGGTTACTTTCAAACTTGGGATTCTCTAGCTCTACTCCAATGTCACTAATGTGTGACAATCAAGCAGCCATGATCAACTGGCGGATGTGTTCACCAAAGCTCTACCTTTAGCTCCTGTTCAACGTCTCCTTGACAAGCTTGGCTCAATCAATCTCCTCGATCCAGCTTAAGGGGGAGTATTGGTTGATATTGGAGGATATGGGCTGCGCCAGGTGATGACTGGTACCCATGTTGACAGTCCTCAGTCTCCCTCTTTCCATGGGATTCATTATTAAGCCTAATCCCTTAATTTGAGGAAGATTGACAGCTAGTTGACTTGTTGATATTTGTGTGTTAGTCGTTTGCTGCAGTCCCTTAATTTAAGGGGTGACAGCTTTTGGATTTATCGGGTTAGTAGGATCTGTCAAGGGAAGGTTGCTTGTAACATTCTACCTTATTATATATGCCCTCTTGTACATTCAATCAATCTATGAAAAACACATTCAAACAAACTTAAAATTTCCACAGTTATTATGAATGCAGGGAAATGGAAACCAATACCTTTCGGCTGCACAGATCAAGTGGTCATCGTTTACGAATAAAGAGAAATGGAAAACCAAGGAAGATAAATTTCCACAACTGAGACGTAAAGCACACTTCAATACTTTCAGTAGTCTGTCGCTTGATTTATTATCAGACCAAGTAGTCAATCTTCGAGGAGTATTAAAGAGGAATGGAAAACCAAGGAAGATAAATTTCCACAACTGAGACGTAATGCACTCTTCAATACTGTCAGTAGTCTTTCGCTTGATTTATTATCAGACCAAGTAGTCAATCTTCGAGGAGTATTACAGATGTTAAACTTGAGCAGAGTCAGGTCAAGCATTTCGCAAACGATTGGATTGCAGCAAGCTGCATTCCAGGATTTACAAACGAAAGAAACAAATATCACATCCAGAAAATTCAAGGTCATAAATATCCTCACAAGGATATTATAGTCCAATTCCTCCCAGTTTCTAACTTTGGATTCGTTGTTCCCTGCCATTGTAGAAGAGATTGTACCTACAACCATCAAATATCAAAACCAGGTGGTGTGCATTAATGGAAAGGCATTGAACTCATGTTCAAAATAGAACTTGAACAAACTATGGACTGCTCTAGCTTAGGAAACAAGTTTTAACACCATTACAATTTTCGGAATGTGACCTTCGTATACCAATGTCAATGTCTTACTGATAATTAAATGCTAGGAAATTTAGGAAGTCAAAACGTTGTTTATGTGTACGGCATTTAGAGATGAAATTTTTATAAGAAATATCAGATATAGAAAGAAAAATAGATCATAACCATTTAGTAATTTTGAATTAAGAGGTACATGGACAATCTTCTATGTGCAGCATGATAATAAAGATCCTCATAGACAATCACTCTGGAACAGGGAACGTTCTTAGCTAGTTTGTGTTAACGACGACACCTATGTCTTCAGTGTTTTTACTTCTGGGACAAAAAAAATTTTTACATACAAGGTGGGGTTGAGCAGAAAATTGCATGTTTCCATTTACCTGATTCCAGACTAGGAAACTTTTCTAACTTAAGAAGAATAAGTTGAATGCCGACCACGGGCACTCCAAAATGAGCTTTCTGAGAAAACTAGAGTTTGAAATTGCTAAAGTTAAAATTAAGGATGTCACAAATGACGCCCTCGCTAATAACTCTTAACCTAAAGGTTCACTAAAGCTAAACAGACAAAACATGCTTAAGGGATTGTACTTGAAATGCAGATGAATGCTCATACCGATATTGATGACTTTAAAAAGCACATAAAGTTCGCTAACCATTTAAGGCAAACAAGTTTCACTCAAAGCCCTAGTAGTTTATGTTATACGTTACACTCTCTCTCTAGAATCTCTCTTGTTTCTCTCTATATTCTTCCTCTTCCTCTGTACCAATCTTTCATCTTTGCAATGTAGTTAACACAATTGACTTTAAAAAGCACATAGTATCTTTCTGATAGCAAATAATGCAGAATGACAAAGAGATAGAGGAGATGTCAAAAAACACACGAGGCTTGACAGAAAAATGATAGAAGAGCAATGCTCAATTCTTCATTACCATAAAATTATAATTCCAAATTGTCTTCTTTAACATATCAAACTCCTTCCCTAATATACTAGTGTGCCAAAACATCTTCATCAATGCAAATACAACTCCCTAAGCCACGGAAGCATATTAAATGATAATTGTTCCACCTAGCCACTTACTTTAAATCACAACTTACAATGCATCAAAATTACTACAAAACATTAAATCACAACCTAAGATACATGAATCTCAAATTAATAATTAACGGAATGGCTGAACACCAAAATACCAAAAACCCCGTTGAATAAACTCCTTATGCACTGCATCAGTATTATTACAAATGACATCGCTAAAATGCCAACTGTCATAAGGTCAACCATTAATCCGAGTACAAGAAAATCAAGAAATGCAGTAAGCATACACATGATTCAGGGGAGTTTTCTGATCACTTTCTCTTTTCTTTGAAGAACCAAAATAAGAATATAAATAGAACCAAACCACAGATTTCACACTGTGACGCCATGTATGTAGCTATTCGTCAAAAATTGTAACATATAAGTTGCCAACGACACTATCATTGTCAACAAACCTTCGATAACATTCTAAACAAATCAAGATAGAGTTGGAATTTGGTAACAACATCATCTTATAAGATGCCGTATTAATGTCCGAAACTTTCTGTTAGAAAATATCTGCATCTTGGTGGCCATTCAACGACTGAATTGACGTCACTCAAACAGTATATTCAAATCAAGAATCCGTTAAAACAAATCAACCTCTGGATCATCCACCTTATGTTCATACATATGGCTACTTTAGATAAAATAAGCTAATTAAGAAAGTATTTCTATCCAACTTATGTGATACTTGTATAAGAATTTCGAACAAGCTGGAACTGGACTTTTCCTACTTCTAAGTCAGATAAAACTTAAGGTTTTGGATCGGGACAATTGTGATGTTAATTTTTGATAAGGAATAACAAAGGGCATCTGCCATTTAAGCTGAAAAGATAACCCTGCAATGTATGCAACCTCATAAATCTAAGTTTGTTTTTCCCTGCCCAAAATTTCCCTTTTCAAACTCTGATTTGCATGTAGATTGTGCTTTACCAAAGAAGATAATTAAAAATCTAACATGCAGATTTGGTTATTGAAGAAATTACAAAATACAAGAACATTTTAACTTTTGATCAAATCTACCGCATTTCATAAAATCAACCCCAAATGTATTTGACAAGCAAAAATAAACACAGAGAGAGAGAGAGAGAGAGAGAGAACAGATGCTGCTTTACTCACCTCAACAATAACTTGTAAATCCAGAGGTTGATCAACAGAAATGTATCTGCATGAAATTTCACATCTCTTTTCAGCTTAAATTTCAAAGTTACAAGAAACGAAGACCACCTACAGGACTTCAAATATTTCAAGAAAAAAATTTACTCGAACCACACCATAATATTTCAAGAAAAAAATTTACTCGAACCAGACCATTTTTCTTCTATGTTTTCCAACAACACCAAGATGAAATTTCACAAATTAATTCAAGTTCAGAGCTTACCTCGTCTCTTGGTGCTGTTTGTGTTGCTCTTAAAACTTTGTGATGAGACAGGTTCTTATAGAAAACTCGTTTGCTTTGTAACGGCAAAGTAAACTCACGCTTCCTTTCAAGTTACTTCTATTGTGCATGCAGTCTAACATCTGCATAGAAGAATCCATCTTTTTCACATGGGGCCCCACGGATTTCTGTATGTTTCTTCCTTCATTTAACACCCTTTTTCTTTCTTTAATCACCATGTCTGAGAGATTGAGACCAACATTAAACATTTAAATAAAAAATTAAACCCACTCTCTCTGTCTCTGTCTCACACAGTTATATATATCAGTATGCTTTCCATAAGCATGATAAATATCGTGTAGGTGGAATTAACCCAAAATTTGCATCCTCCTTCAAAGCAAGAATACCTTGCCAAGTTCCCGGTAAGCAGTCAAACGCCGCCGAACCCAACTATTCAAAACATGTTTTCTCAATGCTTCGCACCATGCCGACTGCCTAAAAGGCTACCCAGAGGCATAGCCCCTCGCATGCAGCGTTACCACCAAGGCCACCTGGAAGTCGGCTCTGGCTACCAGAGGTGAAGAAGCCTCACTGATTTAGGCCGAGAATGGTGGCGCTGCAGAGAAAAATCAGGAAGTACCAGAAGAGCACCGAGTTGCTGATCCGCAAGCCCTCGTTCCAGAGGCATGTGAAGGAGATCGCTGTGTAGCCATAAACCTCCAATATACAGACTTATAAGAGGTGGGTCTCACCTGTGCAATCTAAAAGCTGATGCATCCGTCTTTTTGCATCCCGTCTCATAAGAGATTTTTCTGTCACCGAAACGCAAGCCTCATAATATAAATGGCAAAAAGATATATTTTTCAGTGTCGTCCACGTGTTATGAGTCATATGACACATGATGTATCAGTTTGTGTTCCAGATACATTGAAGAATTTCTCCATACTAGTTTAACAACAACAACCATACCTTCTGTCTTCTTTTCCTTGTAAAATTTGGCCTTAGGCCAGTTTGCAGGGCCTTAGGGTTTGATGCCTGCCTGCCTATATAACTCAGACCCTTTAGCTTTATAAGTAAACTTTTGAAATTTTGCATGGTGGATTTTAGACTGTTCAAAGAGACTTTAGACACGACTGGTAATACAGCGTTTGAAAAGGTTTTAGACACTACTGGTAATACAGTTTAAACATGATTGTTCTTCAAACGAGAGGGAAACAAACTCATTTTTAGAGTTAATTATGGTTAAAAGGGCACGTCCAACTTCAGACTAAAACTTCTAAAGTTGTTTCCAAACTAGAGTATAGCAAACGACTTGTCTGTTGTTGACCGAGTCAATCAATTGCCAGATGTGCTTCTTGCTAGGATCGTGTCTCTCTTGTCACTAAATGAAGCAGGAGCTATTATTATCCTTTGTAAACGATGGCACTAGAATAATGATGAAATGTAGGTAAACCATTTATTTGACCTAGAACCACAAAAACAAGAATTGGAAGTGGCTAAATATTGCAATATGGTGACTAATGTAGTGGAACATCATAGAGGCCCTCAAACGTCGAACAATGCTTGGTTTGCTTTGACGGAACAGATCCTAGGTGTACAAACAGTTCATAAACAAATAGCTTCAATTTAATATCCGGATTGCTTGAGACGGACGTCTTTGAATAATATACGTTTTGGATTGATTTCCTTGAGTTTCACTACTTTACCCTCCCAAGTACTCGTGTTGTCAACTCTCTGAGGATAATTCAAGTCTATGGACTCTACACCCTTGTGTGTGTGCCAATTCGTTTAAGTCCATCAATTTTATTTCACTACTAGAAAATATCATTTTGCCGACAAATTTAAAACGGACAAAGCAAAAATTTGTCGACGCAAGAGTCCTGTCTCGATGAAATATTCAAATTATTAGCTAGAAACTAATAAATTTAAGCCGACAAATAATTGTCATAAAAAGTAGGTTTAACCGAAACATCTATTAGTCGATAATATCGTGGGTACATTTTATTAAAAAAGGCGGGATGTTTCCCTCTCTTAAAAATTAATTTTTTCAAGTACTGGGAAAGCGAAAAAAGATAACTGTTGGTTTTTAGAGCTTATCAGCTACCGCACCCTAATGAAAAAAAAAAATATTCTAAACGAGGAAAAATAAAAATGTTGCCGCACCCTAGATTTGGATCCCATTGCTATCTCCCTTCACAGTTGCTCTTCTTGGATTGACCATCCTAGCAACGATTCTCGTCTACCACCATGTCAGCTGCTCTCCGTTGCCGGTGCAGTTTCGCTATCGGTTCTTTATACGATTCTCTCTCTATCAGAAACCCAGATCCAAACCCAGTTGCCGACACCCAGATCGTTGTAAGCCTACAACCTTTCTCTTGTTTGAAATTTCAATTTTCAAGGTTCGATATCCATCTATATTCGCATAATCTGTAATTTGGAGTTTATTTCTTCTTCTTTTTATTTTCTGGTCAATGGATGCTTTCAGGGAAACCCCCGCAGAAGAAATGCTCTTCCTTTTATCTCTCTCTGCAATCTCTAGGTATTCTCTCAATTCCTCTCTCAATTGATGCTATACTATTTGAAATTGTTATATTTTGGGGTTGGGTGTATCGATTTTAGAGATTTTGGTTGTGGTTTGGGTTCTTATTTTGTTTTACATAGATGGGGCTTGACTATTGTTTAAGTTTTGTTTGATATATTCCCTGCACATTGCAAAATTCTGGTACTATTTTGGGGGTTTTGGTGTGCAAGTCCATTGTTTGGCTTATATGTGGTTCTATTAAACTAGAATAGGTGCAAGTCCAGTGTTCTTCTTTCGAAAGCTTTCTAATACCTTGGTTTGACAAGTGCAAGTCCATATTAACTTAGTCTTGTCTTCATCGAAATTATAATAATAATACTATTAAATTAGTCTTGTTATTTTTAATGTAAGTGCGTGTGCTTCAAGTTAATGTAGTTGCGCTTGCTTATGAGGCTGGTGATGGTGAATTTTATCGCTAGTATATCGTATAAATTATCCCTCTGTTATGTTTTCTCGTGGGTTGCTAACTTGTGTTATTCTCCCATTCAGCTGATGCCAAGATTATATTGTATATTTTGTCCCTCTATTGTGCACAACACACTAAGCAAGGAGCTTTGTACAGGTAAGTTTGATTGTGCTAGGAATATATTGTATATTTTACCTTCTCTGCCTTGTGTTTATTTCAAGTACATGGACGAATAGTTTGATTATGTCTATGCTAGGCATGAGCAAGGAGCATTGTGTAAGCAATTTTGATTCCCCAATAAGTTACAACTGTCGTCATTAATACAATTTGATCAAGGTGTGAGAAATTTTTTTAAGTTTGAGGATTTTCTTTGTATTCTTGAGGACTACTAATTAATCCCAGAGTTGAATATCTTTTAATTATTATTGCGTAACTTATTGTACCTTCTTCATTCATTTTGATTTGCATGAGACTAAAGAGTACCTCTCAAATGGCAGGTGGTCTGAGATGTTGATTGCAAGGTTTGGAAGAACCGTTGTCTTGGCCTCTAAGAATATATGTATGGTAAATGCCTCTGCTTAATCAAACTTACTATATGCTTGATTACATGAGTACATGCTTTATCAACCGAGATGCAAGTGAAATACAAGTCTTGATTCAAGTCTGACTATATGCTTGATTACGTGATTAAATGCTTTCTTGTTGACAAATTGGTTAAGTTTTCATTGTTTAGTGTAACTATGGTGTTATTGTAGCCCATCCCCATTTTCTATCAGATTGTTGTGTTTAAGTATCTTCAATTGCATGTATCTTTTTCATGATGTAGTGTGAATCAGTGTAGCTCCATAATGTTATTACTTATAGAAAGATTCCTATCTACAATTTGATTGTTTCGGTTTTAAGGATGCTCTTTCTTATGTTGTCATACATAATAATTACTGTTTGTATTATTTTTGCAGGATATTATTGCGATGCTAATGCTAAACCGATACTGAGGAATGAGAGTAGGATAGAATTATTGTATAATATAATACTTTGTATAACCACTGTACATATACATATTACTAATCAAAGCAACATTATTAGAAATTATTTTTTGTGTTTTTGAGCATTTATTTATTTTTATAAATTAAAATTCTCTCCCGACAAAGCTAATTTTGTCGGTAGAGTAAGGCAGTGCCGACAAAATATCTTTTCCGACGAACACATCTTGTGTAACGACTTGTATGGAAAATTTCATTTTAATTAGTTAAAATTACGAAAATAACCCTAACTACGGAAGGGTTGACTTTTGTTGACCTTCGTCAGTAGTTATGTTAGAATTTTTCTCATATTTTATCCTTGTAGCACTCATTGATATGAATGTGTAGGCGCGATCGAAATCGAATTCGGAGTTAAAACGAAGATTTTACGAACTTTTGGACCTCTACATGCGTGACACGTGGCACCCACTGTTTGGTGCCTTTTTCCTTCCCCTTCCCATGACCTCTGGAACTCTATTTCTCTCACTCTCCCTATCTCTCTCTCTCTCTCTCTCTCTCTCTCGGTGCTCCTCTCTCTGACAAACCAAACACACACACACACACACTTGCACACACTTAGATCAATCAACACCACTACCCTCTCTAAGACCTAGACCCAAATTTTAGGCAGAGATCCACATTTCTCTCCCATTTTCGACTGCACAGTAGAACTCATTGTGCTTGTGTTTGTCCCAGCGAATCTTCGCCATCTTCGGCCCAGGTGAGTTTCTACAACCCTTTAGTTTGTGTTTTAGAGTAGATTAGGTTGAATTTGAGAACCTTGGAGTGTTTGAATGCAGAAATATCTCGGGGGAGACATTTCTTAGTTTTTTGACGGAAAACCGTGGTTGGCAGGCCATTTTTCGGTCGATCTCAACGTCAACTCCATCAATTTGGTTTTTGAATGGTAGATTTTGATTAAAATTTGACCTCGGATTGGAGCCGGGGAAGTTTTCCCGACGAAAACCCCCAACACCCGATGTCCTTGTCCTTCTTCCACGGTTCCGGCAGCCCGCGATGCAATTGGGCCAAATCAACCCACACCCCAAATCCGAGCCCAACCCATTAAATTAGAACCCAAAAACCCAAAACCATTTAGCCTAGGCTGACCTGTTTCCTTTAGCCCATGTCCAAACCTAGAACCGACCCACTAACCCGGGCCCAGGTCCAAATCCAACTAGCCCAAACCCCTTAGTCTAGGTCCAAACTTTTGGGCCTAACAGCCCATTAGCTTAGGCCCAACTCATCTAAACCTAACCCAAGCCCAAATCAATATTGGGCCGACCCATTTAACCCAAATAGACCAGCCCAACCCACTTACCTTTAACCCGACCCGACCCTGCGACCATTGACTGTTGACTGGTTAACGTTTCAACGTTGACCGTTGACCCGTCAACGTTGACCGTTGACTTCGGGTTAACTTTTCGGGTTTCGGATGAAACCCCTCCTAGACTAATTTCAACGTCCTGATTCCAAATCCACGCTCCGTTTTCCCAAATTCTAACGTTTTGGTAGATTTTTGTCTATTTGTGTATAGGTGCATCGATTGAAGGTGACCCAGTCCATCCTAGTACGAACGGCTTTTCTGTAGTAGAATACTTGTGAGTGGACCCCTTCTAAACTTATATATTTTTATAAAATATTAGCCTTGCATGCATTGCATACTTTATAAATGGAGCATGATTTATAATATGTTTTACGGATTTTTACGATTTATTTAAATTGATTTTACGAAACAATTATGATTTAGCGGATTTATATATTACTAAAGGTTATGAATCATGGGATTTTCATTTATGAAATTCTATGGATTCACGTATATGTTTATTAGTGATTATGAATATGATTTGCTATAGATTTATGAGACGAGGTTTGAGCTTTTGAGCTTCGATGTTTGATACGAGATTTTGAGATATGTTTTTGGTACTTACCTAGTAGGTTGTCATACGGCACATCCGCACACCACGGGTATAGATGTCTATGGCCATAAGACACAAATAATGGAGGAGTGAGATATGATATATTATACCCCCAGCTTCACTACCGAAAGCAGTGTCGAACAGCTTCACTAGCCACAGCTAGTGTCAATGTGGATGTACGTTATTTTATACAGCTTCACCTTCATGTGATGGACAGGTTATACAGCTTCACCTTCGGGTGATGGACATGTTATTCAGCTTCACCTTCAGACGACTATGATGCCCTTAGTTGAGTACATCACGACTGCTATTTACAGATGTTTTACGAATGTCTTACACGGCATGCTAGGATTTTTATAAAACCTATTATGTAGTATTATATATGTTTTCAAAATAGGGGTTAGTATGTTCTAAAATAAACTGGTTTTCATACTATTAGTATTATTATAAATTATAGTCCACTCACCTTTTCTGTTTTGCGCCCCCTCAGGACATAGCGACAAAGAGTACGACCCGATCTTCGAGGCTTTTCCCTACCAATGATCCTGCTTCTTTTATTTACGTATGGTCCTTCTCGACTCTTGTAATTTGATGCTTACTTTTCTTTAACATTCTGTTTATTGGTATGCTCTGGACATATTGCATCTTTTACTTCGGATTTGTAATCGTTGATCTTTCTATTTCGTTCACGTGGATTTTACATCATTATTGTTGTCACTTAGCGTTTATTATTTTGTATTATTCGTGTTTGTTTATACACTTAGGGCTTTCATCACCCCTGAGTGTCGGCTCGCATGTGCCACCCAGGTGCCATTTGGATATCTGGGTTGGGGCGTGTCATCTTGTTGGCAAAATGGTGCATTTTGTAAGGTTAAAAATCCTTTTCCGACAGAATTTTTTATTGGGGTTTAAGAATGCCGGCGAAATATGTTTTGTCGGGAAATAACCACTTCATAGCCGATAAAATGTTGAATTTTGTCGGCTAGAGTCTTGCACGACATGCTTTGTGACAAGCCCCGATCCCGATGTCTGGAGGACAGCGGGATGGCCACGTGTTGGCCCATACCCGAGGGTGACACAAGCTATTTAATGAATGCATATGTTGAAAACATGTGAAACCTGCATATAAATTTTGGGCAAAACTACATAATGTAATATTCAAATACAAACCTTACCAAAATAATATAATAATATTCAGTCGTCAATAAAATGATAATGATAATGCATGACATGTTCATAGGATACATCTAATTCAGAATATAAGCAGAAGGTGTGACAGAAAGTGTTATTACAAGTGATGTCGAAAGTAGAGAAGATGACATGATATCACTGGTAGGGGATTGTATGCCTCATTCCTATGTTCTAAGGGGGCGCAAAACAAACATGACTGGACCAAGTTGATATATAAGTAATACTAACATAGTTATTCAACAATGTACTAACCCCCAAAGTTTATGAAAACTCAATAGTATAATATGTAATAGGTTTTCCAAAAACCCTAGCATGCCATAAAACCTTTCATAAAACATATATCACATATAATGTGCTAAATAGTGGTATCATAATCGACCGAAGCCACTACATCACCCGACCGAAGCCAAATATAAGTATCTTCATTCGACCCGTAAGCCACTACATCACCCGACTAAAGCCAATATAAATATCTTCATTTGACCTGTAGGCCACTACATCACCCGAACGAAGCCAATATAAGTATCATAGGCAGAACAGTGACCACTAGATAAGCACAAAAATCATTGAACATAATATTTCCAAACATAAGTACATATATCTCAATGGAGCTCAGTAGCTCAAACATCATATCTCAAAACATCTTCATAGTATATAGTCATCCATCATATATACTACAAAGAACATGAAAATCGATAAAGCATGGTATTCCGAAATATTATCAGTAAAGCATGATATCTCGTAATAAGTAAAATCTAATTTACTCATAAAACGTAACCATTAAATCATGCTTTTCATGTATGCACTTCTAATAGTAAAATATGTAATTTAGAAGGGGTCCACTCACAGATACTCGGTCGTCGAAGAGCCGTGCAAAATATGAGGGACGGAAACGCCACTAATAATCGCACCTAAACACATAAAGGGGTCCAATTAATAAAACTCTGCCATAACGATTGAATTTCAGAAAACAAACGTCATAAACAGATTCAGGACGTCGGAAAACATAAAGGGGGACCTCGGGTACCACCACGCGCCACCGCACGTGCCCTCAAACACCGTCACAAGGTGGTGACCCCGACGGCCACCCGCCGAGATGGGTCGCCAGAAAGTTGGCCAAAAAAGTCTCTTACGCGCAGGCCCACGCGTGGCCTACACGCAGACTAGGCTCAGGTTTGGGCTGGTCAGGTTCTGGGTTTTGGGCCAATTTATTTCTAGGTTTTTGGGTCAGTTCTCCTTAGGTTTGGGCCTAAGGTAGTTAGGCTTGGGCCGAAGGGTTTTGGGCTTGACTTAATGGGCTGGGTCTCAGAGTTGGGCATGGTCCGAAGGGTTTTGGGCTTGCCTTAGTGGGCTGGGCTCAATTGGGTTGGGCTTGGTTATTTGGGTCTGGGTTTCAAGGTCAACGGGTCGGGTCGACCCGGTTTCAGGCCATAGTTTAGCCGATTTCTGGGCACAACTTCAAACGCTCATAACTTCTTCAATATTCAACCAAATCAAGTGCACTCAACGAGATGAAGAAAATTCTACCTTGTACGATGGCTAGCTCGCCGTGGTTTAGCCGGAAAACACCTAGAAAGTGGTAGTGCTCACCGAAAAACTAGGAAAAGCTACTTCGAGCTATTTTCTGCGATTAACACGTATGTACAACTTAAAAAAAAAGCTTCGATCTAACCCTAAAACACATCCCAAGAGTTTGTAGAAGTTTACCTTCGTCAGAAAACTCACAAAACCACCAGAGCTCATTGGATGAGGGTGCACCGTGACTGTCACGATGGAGCACCAAGTTTGCTTGTGGTTTCGAGGTCCAACGTCCAGTGTGGGGTGGTTTGGGATGGTTGTGTGTGTGAGTTTCAAGGAGGAAAAGGAAAGTTGCAGAGGGAGAGGGCACAGGGAGAGTGGAGAGAGTTAAAGAGAAAGAGAAAGTGAGATAGAAAGGGAGAGAGAGAGGCTTTTAAAATAATAAAAAGGGATAAGAAAATCCCAAAAAGGAAAAGGGGGATCCGGATAGGGTGAGGAGAGAAAGGGACAAGAATCCCAAGTGGGTCCTACAGTTCGCAAATTAATAACATAAAAGACGAATACTAAATATCCGACAAAAAAAGTACAATAAAAGTGGGACGAGGTTTTGCACTTTGCGCGACAAAATGGCCGACAAATTTTCTCGTCATGAAAGAGTCTTTACTGGAAAATTTTGACTTTTGCCCACAAATTCATTTTGTCAGTAAAGTCAAAATTTCTAGTAGTGTTTGTTTCAATTTTGTACCAGTGACAGAACCACTTGTCGAGTGCTTCTTGTCTAACTATCTTGTTCTTGAATGAGTCTTACTTACTCAATGCACAAAGTTGGTTAATCTAAAACTTTTGGATCCATCCATTGCATTCAAGCATTTAGAGATATGAAGGTGCGGCCAAATCTAAGGCGTCAATATTTGTGATGCACACCGAACCTTGCTTCCTTTCTTTATGATGGATTCGATACAAACTTGCTTCTTAGAAATGTATGACTTTTTGAGATAACTCTTGGCAATTTCATGAAATATTCAAGGGCAGTTGACTAGCCCCACCTGTCTTTCATGCTCTCTTCCTCAGCTTGAGTTTCTCAAACTAGAGCATTTTATGGTCATGAATATGTCTTTGTTTTCACTTTGTCGTGTTAGATAAATTACATCAGTGACTTACCCCTTATTTGGTTTTCAGATCTACGATGCAAATCATGTCTATGTCCATAAATCTCAAGCATTTGGAATTAAACCTTGACAAGGATTACAATTGCTCTCTTCTTCAGTAAACTTTTTTCATTGAGTCATGTCCCCACTTGCATAAACTTGTGTTGAAGGTTTTATTCCTATGATGTAGATTACAACCGATATTTACTACTATATCGTTGAAGGTATATAATATTCACTGAAAGTAGCTAGTTTCCTCAATATAGTTTTCCAAGTGTTTACTCCACAAAAAATTCCATCATAACGTTAGGGAAGTGGAGGTATATGGGTACTATGGCGGCCCAAATGTTGTTGCAATAGAAAAATGTGTCATGTGTCCTATAGAAGACTGGTGCAAGAGTATTGAAGTACTAGAGAGGAAAGTATAGTCATGAAACCATGCTAAGCAGCTTCTTAAAGGGGATACCCTTTTCAAGTGGATAAACCATGCTAAGCGGCCAAAGGTATATAATATTCTAGCTAGTTCAAGAAGCAACAAGTGGATATACCCTTTTAAAGTAACCTGGTTTTTTTTAACCTAGTTATGATTCTTAGTGGATACATGATTAGAAATATATGCTTTCTATTGAGAAAAGTGATTCTTCCCTTTGTTTTGCTAGAATGCTAGTCTGGTTTCCTAGCCTCCTCGTTTGCTATCTAGTATTGGAACAAATAACTCACTAAATTCAGGGTTTAACGAACAAATTAACAGTAGCAAATTGAGTGATCGATGGCTTGAATGTTCAGTTTAATGATACTACTTCATATTAGTGGAATGCATAACAAATGTTGCAGGTATATATGACCGCAGATCGCCCTCATAGAAATATGCAATTCAGATTAATTACTGTGATGTGTTGTTAATTATCCTTAATTTAGGAAATCTTGTCAAACACATAGCAGATGCCGAATAGTATGCGAATATTAGCAGGAGAGTTGAAGATGATAAACATATAGAAGTGAAAGTAAGAACAATATATTGATCGAGAATTGAATACGATAGAGTAGGAAAAAACGAATAACACAAATGCAAAGCCAGAGTGAGATGACAAGACACCAGATTAAGAAGAACTTTCAGTAGCTCCAAAAATTACATGGAGAGATAATGTGATAACAGATGTCAAAGCTCTAAGAATAATATAAGAGGCTGTTTTAGAGGCCATCTTTCCCTGAATATCAAATGAAGAGACGGCCAAAATTGCTCAGGAAGTCCTACAAAGAGAGTACAGAGATGACAAGAAAGTAACCAAAGTAAAACTTATCTCTTAGATGTGATTTTGCATATACACGCATGAGGGACAATGAAGCTCTTAAGGACTATTTTACTAGACTATTTGATATTTTGAATCAAATGAAAACTCATGGGGAAGAATTGCCTAGGGAGAAACTAGTCCATAAATTTTTAATTAGTTTGACAAGACCCTATGATTTGATAGTGAATGTCATAGAAGAAACCAAGGATACAGGCACATTTGATTCACAAAAAGTGATGGCTTCTTTGAAATCTTTTGAGCAAAGGCTAGAGAGGCATGCTAATGATCCACAAGGCTTTTCAATCTCTTAGTGTCAATCCTAGAAAAGGCAGCTAAGATGGTCAGTTTAATAATTTCAAGAACAAAAGAAGACTTTGAACTGAAAAAGGTAAAAAGTGAGAAGGAAAACCAAGCTTGCTTACAAGAAATAGTAGTGCTAGAATCAATGGTGCATAAGGTACAAAGCCTTTATGGAAAATTTGTTACAAAGCTCACCTTGGTGTTTCTTGATTTAAGAGAAAACCCAAGCATCACAAGTGTGACAGATTTGATCATTTGCCAAAAGATAGTGGTTCTAAGGGAAATCAACTGGTGAAATATGCACACAAAGCATATGAGGAAATAAATGTGTTCTATGCTTGCAATATCACTATAATTGAGAAAAATAAAGATGTCTAGTACAATTGTAGTGGGTCCAGGTATCATATGACTGCACATGAGTCTCCCCTCATGAACATTGATTGAGAATTCACTGGTAGAGTTAAAATGGGTAATGGACAACTTGTGAGAGCCACTGGTAAAGGCACCTTTGTGATTGAAACAAAGGCAGAAGATACATCAAATAAGTCATGTTGGTGTCCGGACTTGATAAGAACTTGTTGAGTGTAGGCCAAATGATACTACATGACTATTTTCTACTGTTTGGTGACTTAATGGTGGAGGTCTTTGATGACAGAAGCTTGGAGAATTTGGTTACCAGAGTTGAAATGACTGAAATAGAAGTTTGTCATTGTTAATAAACTACCATGAATCCAACTCACTAAGAGCAAATGTCATAGACTACTTGGCTATGGCATAGGAGATATGGTCACCTAAATTTTCAAACCGTAACAGTAAGTGGCAACAGATACTTCCTAACCTTCATAGATGATCATACTAAAATGTGTTGGGTATATTTCATGGGGTATAAGTCTGAGTTGTTCAACATATCGAAGAAGTTCAAAACAATGGTTGAACTACAATCTAGGCATAAGCTCAAGAAGATAAGGAGTGATAGGGGAGGTAAGTATATACTTTAGTTGAGTTCAATTCCTTCTGTGAGGACATGGCCTTGGAAAGGCAATTGATAGGAACATACACCCCTCAACAAAATAGGGTTCAAAACAAAACCATAGTGGAGATGTCTGATGTGAAAATTACTTGACACTCAAATTAAAACCCTATCGATGTAGTATATGAAAGTAGGGATCGTTTTAGGCCGGGGATTAGAAGGGATGCTAATCTACACAAGTTAAACTCTAAGACACTAAACTAGACTCTAGACAACTCAAAACTGACCAAATTGACTCAAAACAGCAAAACTAATTTAAACAGACTCAAAACAAGTACTAGAAAGTGAATTGGATGAATTTTAGACTACTAAGACTCAAAACACTAAAAGGAGACAAATTTGGACGAATTTAAGTAAACTAAAACACAAATAAGAACTGAGGGGGGTTTTAGACGAATTTATCAAAACTAAGAAGATTCCAGCAAACAAAGTAAATTAAAGAGAGGTGAAGGTGAATTCAGGGGTGAAAAACTAGTTAGAGGGTTCTTCTCCACACATGAACATATGCATACGAATTGATTTCCAGTTATTCTTTCGATAAACCATGAATGACAATGCTCCGAATTAATTGTATTGAACTAATCAATTCTCAGATTTCCCTAAGTTCATTGAATTGAATGGATAACGCATCACAACCAAATTATTCTTATCAAGTTCCCTAACTATGGAATACGCATGATAGAGACACATATCAAAGATCATTAAGTTCCATGGAAATCATAAACATTGACAAGGCATTCATAACTATGGAAAACGCATGTTAATTCTGCCTAGGATTTACTTAACATGATTGTGACTAGCAACCTTTACTACTTGTGAATATAAGTTCATAACGATTAGGTGAAATTTCCTTATATCCTAGCATCAAATTCATGCATGTAAACTAAGTATGCATCCTTAATCAACACACAAGAATAAGTTCTTAATAAAACAGATAAGTAAACCACATTCACAATTTATGAAACAATAACTGGAGGTAATCAATTCATACTAAACATATGTCCATGGCTTTGAATCCACCTCTAACTAAAACGAAATTAGTTCCACATGTTCAACATAATTGAAAAGAAAATTAAATTAAACATGGAAACAGAAACAAGAGAAGAAAGAACTCCAAAAACTCCAATGGTTGCAGGTAGGCTGCAGCACAACTCTTCCTCTCCAATGGAAGCCACGGCAAGGCCTTGTCTTCTCTCCTCTGCAACAAAGTATGAATTTCTGAAGGTGGGGTGGTGTAGAATTCGTATGGATGGGTGGTGGTCTGTGGCAAGGCTTGGAAGTATGTGTATATAGCATAGCAAACCCTAGGGTAATCAGATTAGGACTTGGACTCAGCATAAGCAAGGGATTAGGACCCTAGGTGCGGCAGAATGTGTGAATCCTCTAGGAAAAAGGATTATGGCCCAATTGATTTCTGAAAAGGATTTGTAGAACCCAAATCCACAAGGAAAAAGGCTAACAAATCAGAATCTGAGAGGGAAAGGGATAAGGATGCACGGCAAGGCTTGGATAAGGCAGGGAATTGAGTGCAAGGCAAGGCAAAGGCCTTCTAGAAAGGAAGGAGGCGCCAGATTTTTAGGGTTCTAGAAAGAATGTGTTTTGTGGCAGATTTTGGGGTTTCTAGAAGGTTTGGGGCGCCACTTTTGTAGGACAAGGGATAGGACTTCTAGAAGTTAGGTTTTAAGTCTCCTAAACTGAAATTAAATCTCTTTTGTAGCTGAAAACAAGGTAGGATAAGATTAGGATAAGATAAGATAAGGTTTGGATAAGATAAGGTTGTTTGGATAATGTTTTGGATAATTCCCCTTCTTTATAGCTGATTCCTTATCTTCTTTATCTTCAATTTCGTCCATCAACTTGCCTCCATGCTTGCACAACCCAATCTTGGCCCAAAAATGCTCTAGAATGCTCCAAATTGCTTCTTTTTGCCATCTTGACACTTAGAACCTACAAACACACGAAAATAGCTTAAAATACAAAATTAACTAAGAACTAACAACATAAATGCATGAAAACAAGCTAACTAAGTCGCATAAATATGCTCCTATCAATGTCAAATCCCATGCTTCATGAAAAAGGGCATTCCTTACCAATTTTGGAGAGAAAGCTGTGAACACAGCAATTTACTTATTGAATAGGTGTTCAACAAAATCCTTAAACATGAGAACTCCATTTGAAGCTCTTGGTGGGAGGAAGCCAGGAGTGAAACATGTTAGGGTGTTTGGTTCAATATGTTTTGCACTCATACCAACATAATTGAAGCACAGATTGCATGGTACAAGCAACAAGTGTATATTTGTTGGTTATGGTAACTGTGAAAAGGGATACATATTGTTCAATCTAAAGACACCAAAGATTAACATCTCAAGAGATGTGATTTTCAATGAAAATGCAAGGTGGAATTGGGAAGATGAAATGGACACTGAGGTTTCATTACCTACTAGGATTGGCAGAATTGGTAGTTAGACAGATAGAGCAGTGCAAGCTCATAATGATATTCCTACATCAATTCAATCTCTTCAACCTTAATTGTTACAATCACCTTAACAGTCTACACCTCAATCTCAAAATGAGGACTCACATTTAACGAATCACTTAATGGGCAAAAAGTCGTCACTCAACTAAACTTGATGCGCTCTCATTCGACTTGAACGCGACGCCCACTCGAACTCAAATGCACATTTACTTGATTCGAACGGGGATGACAAATTTAGGTCCAAACACATGTAGGTAATTTTTTTTCAAGGATTAGGAAACAATTTCACTAAATCTGGACTTACCAAACATGTGGAAGGCAACACTTTCTCATTCTCAAGTTCTCTTTCATACATACCAAACATAGGTGTAAAGCTTACTTAATTCTCACGCAAATTGTCAACGAATAATGGATACTCATCACTCACATTTAACGAATCACTTAATGGGCGAAAAGCTTCAGAAGGTAGCTCTTCAACATTTCGTTGTACCTATACAAGATGTAAAATTTGCACAATTGAAAACAAATCCATTAATCTAAAGTTCAGCAAATTAAGACGGTAGTTATATAAAGTCTTTCATATGATACCACAATTTTTCTAAAGCTAAAATTCGTAGACTTATTGAACACAAAATACTTATAAAACCTAATAAAGTTAGATTTGTATGAATTCAACTTAGACAAGTCTTGGAACAAAATTTAAACACATGCTAAATTCCTTGTATAACTCAACTGCATTATGAAACCAAAGACTTGGAAGAAACCTGGTAAAATAGATAGACATCTTATTCAAGAATTTAACGTTCAATCAAGTTGAGAACGGGAACTGGAGATGGGTCCTAAATTCCGGAGTGATTTCCCTCACAAGCCTTAAGAACGGGAGCTTGCAGATCACCAGCTTGGTGCTCTTCTGCTACTTCCTGATCTGTCTCTGCTGCACCACTGTCGGTCTGAATCGGTGGGGCTTTTCACTCCTCTCGTCGCCAGAGCCGACTTCTTGGTGGCCTTAGTGACAAGGCTACATGCAAAGGCCTATGCTTCCGGTAGACTTTTGGGCAGTCAGCTTGGTGAGAGGCATTTGTTAACTACATTGCAATGTTTGGGAATTGAAGGAAAAATCAAGAAGAAAGAATGAATAGAAGGATGAACACAAAGATATTAGAGAGAGAGAGAGAGTTTAGAGAGAGAAATATGATTTGTATTAACTGATTAAATGAAGATTACACACACTGTTTTTATAAGAGAAATCCTAACTACTTTAACAAAATACTAACAACCTTACTAACTATATTACTAACTGTATTTCTAACTGTATTACACTTGTACCCTTAATACTCCCCCTCAATCTCAACTGGGGAAACCCAGTTTGAGATTGGAAGAACATATCTGCAATCATTGCTATGAAGCTAAACTCTGCACAAACACAAAACTTTGTCTATAGTTGATCTTTGAAGCACAAAACTGTTTTCAGTCTAAAGTCTATGCCAATCCAACCTACTGATCGTCACAGCAGCTTTAGTCTTTAGAAATCTGGAAGGAGATGAGGAAGATGCCCATAAGCAAGAAACTTGAACAAATTTGTGTTATACCACCATGCGTATACATATGCAACATATGGCACATATCTCTGGCAAGTTCCCATGTTCCAACTATGGGAAATAATGTTCAGTTATGTAGACCTCAGCAGTACCAATACCCCTTCTATTTCCAGCCTTTGAATTCAACCAATGGACTTGTACCCCTCTGCCTCTAACCAGAGCTGCACAAAGAATCACATGAAGTGCATATAAACTTTCACAAATATGATCCCTTATAACCACACACTTCATAATAGCATATACTAATCTTCACTAGCAACAAACCAAGCAATGCCTAAGATGGATAATCCCTCTCCATAACTAATGGTGTGGAACAAGTGACCAATTGTATTTCTGCACAAGTAATTGTACAATGCATCCAAGCGCTCTGCATATAGATCAAGATATTTCTGCAAACCAGTTTTGAATCATGATAACTCCATTAGAAGTAGGCAACAAGTAATCATCAGAATAAACCACAGAAAATTACAAATCCAACTGCTGCAAAATAGAACCCTATATCATCCTTTCAAACTTGCCAAAACCAATATTCATCTACCTCTCACATGAGTTTCAATCAAAGAACAGCCTCTTGTAAAGTTGTAACACACCCTCATGCCGATTATAACAATTTCTTACAGGTTTACCGTTCTTGGGATTTACCGTCAACAATCTCATTCAACTTGGCTTTAGCCTTTAATATTTACAAAAACAGAAAATTAACAAACTATAGTGTTGCATCGGCCTTAACTATAGCACCATGGGATCCTCCTTTGTGGATTTTACCAAAAAACAACTTCTTTGAACAATGGCATCGGCCTTCATAATTTTAACAACTGAAAATCAACATCTATGTAGGATTACCCTTCGTGGGATTTACCTACTCAAAACACAGGATTACCCTTCGTGTGATTTACCGTTGACAACTTCTTCTACCCTTCATGGGATTTACCTATTCACATCACGGAATTACCCTTCGTGGGATTTACCGTTTACAACTTCAAACTTCATCATATAACTGGACTTACTGTAGATTCATGCTAACAACTGAGTTGGTTAGACTCTGAAATTATAGGTTGAGGCAAGAAACGACGATATGAAAAACCTGATTGATTTCCCGAGTGACGTTCTGTCCCATTCATTATCACCTTCTGCTCTCAAACCGCCAATGTTGAGTTGTTCTAAGAGAGTGGAAAGGGTTGGTACTGCAGTAGGATCAAAGTCCTCACAATGATTTGGATCAATTAGAACACAAAAACGACCTGTTTTTGGGTGTACACAAAAAGGTGCCTTTAACAAGTGGTTCATGTGTTTCGAAACCTCCATGTCAAGCCTAGGGTAGGTAAAAGAAAACACAATCTCTTCAACGCACCTATGCAGTCCTTGCACCTTAGGTTTTCCAGATTGCAACAAAGTTTGTAGCTGCTCCCATCTAACAACATTAATGTCTTCTTTTGAACCAGAGGTTTATTCTCTCTTTCCACCTTCCAAGAAGCTCAGAAGTAATAGATTGATCAGGATCGGGAATCATATCTAAGATCTTTTCATATCTCTCCTCAGTTGAAAATATATTTTGACTCAAAAGCAATTTCGTAAAGAACTCTGTAAGAACTCCAGTATAAGATCTCGCAAGGAACGGATGGAAAGCAAGACCGGGAAAAGAAACCTTATTTCTGATTGTCTTCATTTGTGCAATGAGACACATTCAGCACTTCCAAATCCTCCATTTCGCTCATTATAAAAACCAAAGCTTTCTTGTGCACCGTTGTGCACTACAGACTTAAGATTTTGAGCTTGGGATTGTAGGTAACAATGGCCCTCGCGCATACTACGTCAAACTTAGAAGGGCACATAACTTTAAGCTGAGAGATGTTGCAGTAGCTTCCAAATGATTTGAAAAGGAAAATCAATATATGCAACAACCAATGATTCAAGTCCAACCCAATTCCTGACAGCTGTTTCAAATCCAGTCAATGTCATCAGGTTCCAGGTTGGTAGAACCAGTTGTTTGAGTCTTGGGGTTCTTCAAGGAAGCGGACATCAGTATTAGTCCCCGATTCAACATTATCAGAAACTTTATGTTTCAAAACAAAACGTTTGTTATTATGAATGCAGGGAAATGGAAACCAATACCTTTTGGCTGCACATATCAAGTGGTCATCGTTTACGAATAAAGAGAAATGGAAAACCAAGGAAGATAAATTTCCACAACTGAGACGCAAAGCACTCTTCAATACTTTCAGTAGTCTTTCGCTTGATTTATTATCCGACCAAGGAGTCAATCTTTGAGGAGTATTACAGATGTTAAACTTGAGCAGAGTCAGGTCAAGCGTTTCCCAAGTGATTGGATTGCAGCAAGCTGTATTCCAGGATTTACAAACGAAAGAAACAAATATCACATCCAGAAAATTCAAGGTCATAAATATCCTCACAAGGATATTGTAGTCCATATCCGCCCAGTTTCTAACTTTGGATTCGTTGTTCCCTGCCATTGTAGAAGAGATTGTACGTACAACCATCAAAGATCAAAACCAGGTATAATGGAAAGGCATATTGAACTCGTCTTCAAAATAGAACTTGAACAAAAGTGGGGTTGGGTAGAAAAATGCAATGTTTCCATTTACCTGAGCTTTCTGAGAAAACTAGAGTTTGAAATTGCTATTATAAATAAGGATGTCACAAAAACATGCCTAAGGGATTGTACCTGAAATGCAGATGAATGCTCAAACCGATATTGATGACTTTCAAACACACATATAATTCGCTAACCATTTAAAGCAAACAAGTTTCACTCAAGGCTCTAGTAGTTTAGGTTACACGTTACACATAACGACATTCAGTATTCTTACACTTAACTTTAAAAAGCACATGGTATCTTCTGGAACAGTTAGGGCAACTGTCAAACGCGAGTACGTGGACTATTTCATGCAGTATTCGTACAAATGACGTCCCCTAAAATGCCAACTATCATAAGGTCAACCATTAATCCGACTACAAGAAAATCAGGAAAAATGCTGTAAGCATACACATGATTGAGGAGACAGTTTTCTAATCACTTTCTCTTTTCTTTGAAGAACAAAAGTAAGAATATAAATTGAACCAAACCACGGATTTCACACTGTGACGTCATGTATGTAGCTATTCGTCAAACATTGTAACATATAAGTTGCCAACGATACTATCATTGTCAACAAACCTTCGAGAACATTCTAAACAAATCAAGATAGAGTTGGAATTTGGTAAAATGTCTGAAACTTTCTGTTAGAAAATATCTGCATCTTTGTGGCCATTCAACGACTAAATTGAAAGTTTTCCTAAACCTACAAAGAAACTTCATTAGACGCCAACAATGAACTCTATTCAAATTTCAAATGCGACTACCCCAATTAGAAATTCGAATATTCACATTGACGTCACTCAAACAGTATATTCGAATCAAGAATCCGTTAAAACAAATCAACCTCTGGATCATCCATTTTATGTTCATACATATGACTACTTTAGAGAAAATAAGCTAATTAATAAATTATTTATATCTACCTTATGTGATACTCATATAAAAATTTCGGACAAGCTGAAACTACAGGACTTTTCCTACTTCTAAGTCAGATAAAACTTAGGGTTTTGGATGGGGAAAATTGTGATCTTAATTTTTGATAAGCAAAAACAAAGGGCATCTGTCATTTATATTTCACGATAACCCTGCAATGTATGCAACCTCATAAGTCTTAGTTTGTTTTTCCCGGCGAAAAATATCTCTCTTCAAACTCTGATTTGCATGTAGATTGTGCTTTACCAAAGAGGATATTTAAAAATCTAACATACAGATTTGATTAGTGAAGGAATTACAAAATACCAGAACCTTTTAACTTTTGATCAAATCTACACTGCATTTCATAAAATCAACCCCAAATGTATTTGAGCACAAATAAACAGAGAGAGAGAGAGAGAGAGAGAGAGAGAGAGAGAGAGAGAGAGAGAAAGAGAGAGACACCAGATGCTGCTTTACTCACCTAAACGATAGCTTGTAAATCCAGAGGTTGATCAATAGAAATGTATCTGCATCAAATTTCACATCTCTTTTCAGCTTAAATTTCAAATTTACAAGAAACGAAGAACACCTTGTCAGAATATAAATCCAGTGATGCTCTGTGAGCTATGACTACATAGATCTTCTAAGGAATTAGAAGAAATTCCCGTACAACAATGAAATTTCACCAAGATGAAATTTCACAAATTAATTCAAGTTCAGAGCTTACCTCGTCTCTTGGTGCTGTTTGTTGTTGCTCTTAAAACTTTGTGGCGAGACAGGTTCTTATAGAAAAACTCGTTTCAAGTAACTTCTGTTGTACATGCAGTCTAACATCTGCATAGAAGAATCCATCTTTTTCACATGGGGCCCCACGGATTTTTGTAAGTTTCTTCCTTCATTTAACACTTTTTTTCTTTCTTTAATCACCATATCTGAGAGATTGAGACCAACCTTAAACATTTAAATAAAAAATTAAACCATTCTCTCTCTCTCTTTCTCTCAGATATATATGTCAGTATGTTTTACATAAACATGATAAATCTCGTGTTGCTGAAATTAACCAAAAATTTGCATCCATCTTTTTGCATCCTCCTTCAAAGCAAGAGGAACCAAAAGAAATCACGAATACCTTGGCAAGTTCCCGGTAAGTAGTCAAACACCGCCGAACCAAACCATTCAAAACATGTTTTCTCAATGCTTTGCACCATGCGGACTGCTTAAAAGTCTACCCGGAGGCATAGCCCCCTCCCATGCAGCGTTGCCACCAAGGCCGCCTGGAAGTCGGCTCTGGCTACCAGAGGAGTGAAGAAGCCCCACCGAATTAGGCCGGGAACGGTGGCACTGCAGAGGAAGATCAGGAAGTACCAGAAGAGCACCAAGCTGCTGATCCGCAAGTTCTCGTTCCAGAGGCTTGTGAAGGAGATCGCTGTGTAGCCATAAACCTCCAATATACAGACTTATAAGAGGTGGGTCTCACTTGTGCAATACAAAAACTGATGCATCCGTCTTTTTCCATCCCGTCTCATAACTAAGAGAGATTTTTCTGTTACCGAAACACAAGCCTCATAATATAAGTGGCAAAAAGATGTATTCTTCATTGTCCTTCCATGTGTTATGAGTCTTATGACATATGATGTACCGGCTTGTGTTCCAGATACGTTGAAAAATTTCTCCATAGGTAGTTTAACAGCAACAACCATACCTTGTGTCTCCTTTTCCAAACTAGAGTATAGCAAACGACTTGTCTGTTGTTGACCGAGTCAATCAATTGCCAGATGTGCTTCTTGCTAGGATCGTGTCTCTCTTGTCACTAAATGAAGCAGGAGCTACTATTATCCGTTGTAAACGATGGCACTAGAATAATGATGAAATGTTGGTAAACCATTTATTTGACCTAGAACCAGAAAAACAAGAATTGGAAATGGCTAAATATTGCAATATGGTGACTAATGTAGTGGAACATCATAGAGGCCCTCTAACGTCAAACAATGCTTGGTTTGCTTTGATGGAACAGATCTTAGGTGTACAAGCAGTTCAGAAAGAAATGGATTCAATTTAATGTCCGGATTGCTTGTGATGAACGCAATTGAATAATATATGTTTTGGATTGATTTCCTTGAGTATCACTACTTTACCCTCCCAAGTACTCGTGTTCTCAACTCCCTGATGATAATTCAAGTCTATGGACTCTACACCCTCGTATGTTTGCCAATTCGTTTAAGTCCATCAATTTTATTTGTTCCGATTTTGTACTAGTGACAGAACCACTTGTCAGGTGCTCCTAGTCTAACTATCCGGTTCTTGGATGAGTCATACTTACTCAATGCACAAATTTAAGTTGGTTAATCTAAGATTTTTGGGTCTATCCACTGTATTGAAGCATTTAGAGATACGAAGCTGCAGTGAAATCCAAGGCATCAATATTTGTGATGCACACCGAACCTTGCTTCCTTTCTTTATGATGGATTCGATGCAAACTTGCTTCTTAGAAATGTATGACTTTTTGAGGTAACTCCTGGTAATTTCATGAAATATACAATGTCAGTTGACTGGCCTCACCCGTCTTTCATGCTCTCTTCCTCAGCTAGAGGTTCTCAAACTGGAGCATTTTATGGTCATGAATATGTCTTTGTTTTCACTTTGTCATGTTGGATTAATTACGTCTATGTTCATAAATCTCAAGCATTTGGAATTAAACCTTGACAAGGATTACAATTGATCTCTTCTTCATTAAACTTTTTTCTTTGACTCATGTCCTCACTTGCACAAACTTGTGCTGAAGGTTTTATTCCTATGCTGTAGATTACAATCGATATTACTACTATATCATTGAAAGTATATAATATTCACTAAAATTAAGTAGCTAGCTAGTTTCCTTAATACAGTTTTAAGTGTTTACTCAAGGAGAAAGACACCCAAACAAGCTGTGAATTCAATCATAACCTCAAGGAAGTGGAGGTATATGGTACTATGGCAGCCCAGATGATTCTTGACTACTACATGATAGATAATGTTGTTGCACTTGAAAAATGTGTCATGTGTCATATAGAAGACTGGTACATTATGCGGCCAAAGAGTATTGAAGTACTGGAGAGGAAAGTAGTATCATTAAACCATGCTATGCAGCTTCTTGAAGGAAAATTGCATTCAACAAGAGAATTGATAATATTCTAACTAATTCAAGCAACAAGAAGTGGATAGATTCTTTTCAAGTGTTTCAAACTGGGTTTCTCTTAACCTTGTTTATATGATTCTTAGTAGATAAATCACCAGCAATATATGTTTTCTATTGAGAAAAAATGATTCTTCCCTTTGTTTTGCTATAGTGCCGGTCTGGTTTCGTAGCCACCTCGTTCGCTATCTAGTATTGGAACAAATAACTCACTAAATTCAAGGTTTAACGAACAAATTAATAGTAGCAAATTGAGTGATTGATGGCTTGAATGTTCAATTTAATGATACTACTTCATATTAAGGGAATGCATATTATGGCTGCAGATCGCCCTCATAGAAATATGTAAATCAGATTCATTACTGTGATGGGTTGTTAATTATCCTTAATTTAGAAAGTCTTGTGAAACACATAGCAGATGTCGAATAATATGCGGATATTAGCAGGAGAGTTGGAGAGATGATAAACATAGAGAAGTGAAAGTGAGAACAATACACAACATAAACATGATCGAGAACTGAATAGGGAAGAATAGGAAACAACGAATAACACACATGAAGAGCCACAGTCAGATGATGACACCCAGGATGAAGAAGAACTCTTAGTAGCTCAGAAAATTACACTGAGATATAATGTGATGATGGATGTCAAAGCTCTGGGAATAATATAAGGGACAGTTTCAGATGCTATCTTTCCCCGAATATCAAATGAAGAGACGATCAAAATTGCTTGGGAAGTCCTGTAAAGAGAGTACATAGATGACAAAAAGGTAGCCTAAGTAAAACTTCTACCTCTCAAGGATTATTTTACTGGACTTTGATATTGCGAATCAAATGAAAACTCTTGGGAAATAATTTCCTAGGGAGAGACTAGTCCAGAATTTTTTAATTAGTTTGACAACACCCTATGATTTGATAGTGAATGTCATAGAAGAAACCAAGGACACAGACACACTTGATACACAAGAAGTGACGGCTTCATTAAAATCTTTTGAACAAAGGCTAGAGAGGCATGCTGATGCAACACATAAAAGGCTTTTCGGTCTCTTAGTGTCAATCCTAGAGGGGGCAGCTCAGATGGTCGGTTTAATAATTTCAAGCAACAGAAGAAGACTTGGAAGGGAAAAGGTAAAAGTGAGAAGGAAAACCAAGCTTGCCTACAAGAAATAGTGGTGTTGGAAACAATGGTGCATAAGGTACAAAGCTTCTGCAAAATCTGTGATAAAGCTCACCTTGTTGTTTGTTGGTTTAAGAGGAAACCCAAGTATCACAAGTGTAACATATTTGGTCATTTGCCTAAAGATCGTGGTTCTAATGGAAATCAATCGGTGAGCTATGCACACAAAGTTGAGGAGAGATAAATGTGTTCTATGCTTGCAATATCACTATAATTGAGAAAAATAAGGATGTCTAGTACAATTATAGTGGGTGCAGCAATCACATGATTGCACATGAGTCTTTACTCATCAACATTGATAGAGAATTCATTGGTAGAGTTAAAATGGGTAATGGACAACTTGTGAGACCCACTCTAAAAGCATCTTTGTGATTGAAACAAACAAAGGCAGAAGATACATCAAAGAAGTTATGTTGGTGCCTAGACTTGATGGGAACTTGTTGAGTGTAGGCCAAATGATACTACATTGCTATTGTCTACTCTTTGGTGACTTAATCGAGGTCTTTGAAGACAAATGCTTGGAGAATTTGGTTACCAGAGTTGAAATGATTGAAAACAAAAGTTTCCCACTATTACTAAATTACTATGAATCTATCTCACTATGAGCATCACATAGACTACTTGGCTAAGGCATACGAGATATGGTCACTTAAATTTTTCAAAGTGCAACATTAAGTGGCAACAAATATTTCCTAACCTTCATAGATGTCCATACTAGAATGTGTTAGGTATATTTCATGAGGTACAAGTCTGAGGTGTTCAACATATTCAAGAAGTTCAAAAATTCAACATATTCAAGAAGTTCAAAACAATGGTTGAACTACAATCTGGGCACAACCTGAAGAAGATAAGGAGTGAGAGGGGAGGTGAGTATATATCTCAGTTGAGTTCAATTCTTTCTGTGAGGACATGGCCTTGGAAAGGCAATTGACAAGAGCATACACCCCTCACCAAAATGAGGTTTAGAACAGAACCATAGGGGAGATGACAAATATCATGCTTCATGAAAAAATCATTCCTTACCAGTTTAGGGGGGAAGCTGTGGACACAGCAATCTACCTCTTGAATAGCTGTCCAACAAAATCGTTAAACAGGAAAACTCTATTTGAAGCCTTTAGTAGGATGAATCCAAAAGTGAAGCATCTCAAGGTGTTTGGTTCAATATGTTATGCACTCATACCAACACAATTGAGGCACAAATTACAGGAAACCAGCAACAAGTGTATATTTGTGGGTTATGGTAACTGTGAAAAGGGGTACAAATTGTTCAATCTAAAGACACCAAAGATTAACATCTTAAAAGATGTGATTTCAATGAAAATGCAAGGTGGAATTGGGAAGATGAAATGGAAACTGAGGTTTCAATACCTAGACCCAGCAGTTTCTAACACGACATGAAAACGATACGAAAATAATGGGTTTCGGGTCAACACGATAACTAATCAGGTTATTATCGGGTGACCTGTTAAGAACCCGTTAATAACGGGTTCTTAACGGGTATACATGCGGGTAACATGTGGGTAACCTGTTTCGACCTGTTAAGAAAAAAATTATTTTGATAATTTTAAAGTTTAATTACTAAAAGATTTATTATAAAATACAATAGCCATATTAATATATACAATATATTCTATATTAAATATATAGTTTGGTATTATTATTCTATATAAGTTAGAGAAAAAAAAAGTTTTAGTCATTATTTATTTTTACTATGAGAGTTCCTTATTATCATTACTAGGATAAATTTTACTTAACATGTTGTTGTCCAAAATTAAAATAAACTAGTATAGTATTTGTATAGGCAAGAACTAAGAAGAGATACATACAAGTATGAAAAATGAGAAAGAATATATAAACACTCGTGATTCATCATTATTCCTCCACGAGTAGATAATGGTTGCACTTACATTATCGTTTAGATTTTTAAAATCGTCCAAACCCTCATGAATAATGTTTTTATTTGAGGGCAGAATTAATAAAATTAATAATAATTATTTTAGAAGTGTAAAAAATGTAAAAAAAAGAATACAATCACTCATAATGACAAGCTTTACAACTTTCATGAAGGGGTCAGCTTCAAAATCCAACACTATAATCCATCAACCTTAAATTTATATTTAACCGTCGATTGTCATTTATGCTTTATTCTTCTTACTGAATTTCATTTTTTAAATTTTCTTTTTTGAAAACATTATCATCTGGCGGATGTAAGAAGATGAACGGTTCAAATCTTTGATATCACGTTTCAATATTTACGGTTAATTGAAATATGAGTCAATGTCATATAGTTTGTAGAAACTTTATAAACATCAAGCAATATTTTCACTAACCGTAAAACTTTGAATATAATATCAATTGTGGAGCCACAAATAATCACAAGGCGACACGTGGGTTTTTGGATAAAAGAGGACAAAATACCCTTGAGGCACATCGGGATTCCTACGCGCAAACAGCGAGCAATCATCCCTCAACCAAGTCAAAAGTGCCCAAAATAGGTAACAATTCAAAACCTATTTCATCCATCCTCATCAAATCTTCCCCACAAGGTAACTCCCAAATTATTTCTTTCAAATTATGTTAATTAGTCAATTAATGGATTTAGTACCTAATTAATCTATTAATGGCTAATTAACTACAAATCATACCCAAAAAATACCCCAAATGGCCGGTCCATTTTCTCCTAATAGGGCCGGCTGTATCCCTATAAATAGTTCTCCATTCACTCCGAAAACTACTTCCAATTCTCTTGCTAAAATTCTCTAAAAATTCTCAAACACTTTCTCTCTAAATTCTAACTTTGGCATCGGAGGTTCTTCGGCCAAAGCCCCCCCCCCCCAAATTCATCGTGGGTGCGTGAGGCTCTTGGCCTTGACTTAAGGTGTTAATTGTTTTGTAGGTGCAATTTTGTCCAAGATCAAGGAGGAAGAAATTTGCATCCACAAATTGGTGCTTTCATTGAGAGAAGTCACACACTCGTAGAAGACTCTCATATCAAAGGTTTTTCTATTTTCTTGTCCATTTGTAGATTTTTTTCGTACGTTCTTATTTTTAGAATTTTTTATTTGCAAAAAAAATCTTTGATAAAACGTAAAAGAGAAGTACAATGGCTAGAAATTTAGAAAATTCAACAAGTGAAAATTCCAATATTCAAGAGATGGGACCGCGGTGATCCACGAGGCTAAATGTGACAATAAGTGGAGCGGCACCACCATAACAAGGCTCCACCACGGCAACCACCACGGTGGCCACCACTGCAACCACCCGCGGTGAGGTCCATGGCACCATTACCACGACCCGAGCCGTGCCACCAAAGCAAGCCCAAGCCGTGCCACCCAAGGCCCATGGCACCAAGGCCACGGCCCAAGCCATGTCAACTTAAGCCCAACGCGAGCCCAATGTGTTGCCAAGTTGAACCCAAGCCTCGCACCCGCGTGCACCATGCACCGAGCAGCCCACTCTAGTGGCCCAGCCTGCTCCCACGGCTTCCCAAGCAGCCCAAGTCAGCCCAAGATTACCTAAATCATCCGGACCTACCAACGAGTCGGGGGCATTTTCACCATATTTCTTCGCAGATTTAACATTTCCCAACTCAAATCTCGCACCCGAAGTCTACCACCCTTCCATCACTCAAAAAGGTGCATTCCTTCCAAGCTCTTCCAATCCAAATGGCAAACAACACTTGTCTCGACGAGTCATAGAGTTAACAAATGCCCTTGCATAATAGACGACCTTGGTGAATCAACTCTTGCAACGTACCGAGATCCAACGTACCCCAGATGAGGTGTCAAGAAGTAGGACAAGGGCAAACGAACCTTTCCAGCAGCGTCCCAGCAAGCAGCCACTCGACCAACCACGAGTCGAGTGTTCGGGTAGTGTACATTCCCGATTAGGCCCCCGAGATAACATATACTCTCGTCTTAGCGCGCGGATGAGCGTGCACTCTCAACTAAACCCAATGGCAATTATACATTCACTGTTGGGGCCACATTCTGATGATCAACATGAGCAGCCTTTTAGGCAAAGCATTCATTCGTGGCTAGGCCCACAAGGAGCATCATCCACATCACATCGGAGCAGGCAACACGACGGACGGAGAGAAGCAGTCACTCAATCCGGTTCGAGTTCAATCGACAGCCTGCGAAGAATTTCCTCGCCTGCCAGGAGTGAACCACATGCACCTTTGCCACGACATAGACGAGCCGAGTACGAAGAAGAGCAGCCTAGATCTGTAGGTTAAGACCGGGGGCAGCTGAAAGCTCTGCCACCCCAACAAAGGCAAATTCTGGAAGAAGTAGAGAGGCTCATCAATGAGCGATTGCGCAATTTCCAACGCAGCGAAGGGGTCGATGAAGCATTTTGACGGGATATGACCAACATGAGCATGTCACCATTCATGGACGAGATCGAGTAGGCAAAGCCTCCACGCAAGTTTAGCATGCCACACTTTACATCTTTCAAAGGAGATGGAGATCCGGAAAGACACTTGAAGCACTACCGAAGCACGATGGTCCTTTATCTGAACAACGATGCCCTTATGTGCAAAATGTTCGCCACCACTTTACAAGGCAAGGCACAAGATTGGTTTCACACCTTGCCACCACAATCCATCTAGAGTTTTGATGACCCATCTTTGGTTTTCACCAAGAATACCCATCTTACCGCTCGATCAAGAAAAAGTCCGACCACTTGTTCAACGTGAAAATGAACCTTAAGGAGTCGCTCCAGGACTACGTGAAGAGGTTCAAAGTAGAGAAGGCAAAGATCATTGGATGTGATGACTCGATAGCAAGCGCAGCCTTCCAAAAACAACTTCCAACAGACCACTCACTGTTCGGAGAAATGATCATGAAAGAAGATCTAACTTTAGCATACTCATTTGCTCTAGCAGAGAAGCATGCACTTTGGGAAGAGGCTCGGCGAGCAAACAAGGCACCCGAGCAGCCTCGAAAAGAGTCAGCAATAGGGATCTACCCACAACCAAAGAATGATCGACGACCAAGAACTACTCAAATGAACATACTTCCACCAAATCCTTCGCGATATCAAGAATGAGCCATGGTTCAAGCTGCCAATCAAAGGAAGATACTTCCAAGTTGGATCACACCAAATACTATGCATTCCATCGAAGTCTTGGTCACACAACCGACGACTGCTACACTTGGACGAACTACCTAGAGAAGCTCTTGAAAGAAGGCATGGTATACAAATACTTGGACAAGCCAGCTGCGCAGCCTAAAAGGAATGCAGACAATGATGAGGAGCCGCCAACCAAGACGATTCGAATCAATGTCATCTTTGCCGAATACGAGCACTTAGGGGCCATCAGCAACTCTAAAAAGAGAAAGATCCAACAGGCTCTACTAGTCTCACAAGTCCAAGCAGTCGACACCCAACCTGGACCCATCATTAGCTTCACCGAGCAAGATGCGGAAGGTGTCGATTTTCCACACGACGACGCACTAGTAGCATCTGTACAACTAGCCCATGCTATAATCGACAGAATGCTGGTCAACAATAGAAGTGCAGTCAATCTACTTCAACTCTCAATCATTCAGAAGATGGGCCTGGAAAGCACAATCCTACGCCGAACAAAGGTACTCACTAGATTCAACGGGCATACCTCGACTGTCATCGGCCACATCACACTTGACGTGAAAACACTGCCAGATGTCTCAAAGTAGACATTCACGATTGTAAGCGACCCATCTCCCTACAATGGGATTCTTAAGAGACCTTGGTTGATCAAGCTGGATGCCATCACCTCCGTCAAGTATAAAAAAATTTGATTCCGCATCCCGGCATGAGAAGTCAGAGAGATTAAGTCTGACCAGGCCGCATCCGGATGATGCACTGTCCAAGTGTTGAACTAGTCAAAGAAGAAAACCTTTATCCCCGTGGAAGCTACCGAAATCCAAGGGGATGAAAAGGCCACCAAATAGCAATTACAGCAAGCGGATCAAGAAGATAGCACCCAAGCAGACGAGATAGGATGGAAACCCGAAGAGGACGCCGAAGACATCATTTTTTTTATCCTCAGCGGCCAGAAAAGACGGCAAGAATCAGCTCACGTCTAAGCTTAGCCAAGAAGGAAGAACTCATGGCTTTCCTTAGGGAAAATTGAGACGTCTTTGCATGGTCACCTTCCGACATGCCAGGCATCGATCCCGAGATTGCTTGCCACAAGTTGCACATCCACCCTGCTGCTAAACCGGTGATCTAAAAGAGAAAACATTTCGCACCCGAGCGAGTGGCGCTCATCAAGGTCGAAATTGACAAGTTACTGGATGCCGGATTTATAGAAGAGGTAGCACACTCAGCATTACTTGCCAATGTCGTGCTAGTCATAAAGAAAGAGAAGGGCAAATGGAGGGTTTGCATAGACTACACTAACCTTAACAAAGCATGCCCAAAAGATCCTTATCCTATCCCTTGAATCGACCTATTGGTAAATTCAACTTCCGAAAACCAGCTGCTCAGCTTCTTGGACGCATACTCCAGCTACAACCAAATAGCCATGTACGAGCCTGATAAGGAGAAAATCATTTTCGTAATTGAGCGAGGCACTTACCACTACAAAGTCATGCCCTTTGGCCTCAAGAGCGTTGGAGCCACTTACCAAAGGTTAGTAAACATGATGTTCAAGAAGCAAATTAGGGTAACCATGGAAGTCTATGTTGATGACATCATGGTGAAAGGCAAGCAACGGTCAGACCACATCTGTAACCTGGCAGAAACTTTCAACATCCTTAGAAAGTACAAGATGAAGCTCAACCCCACCAAATGCACATTTAGAGTATCTTCAGGCCAATTCTTAGGGTACTTAGTAACCCAACGAGGAATTGAAGCACATCCCAAGCAAATTAGAGCAATCCTAGAAATGAAGTCTCCAACTACATTGAAGGAGATCCAAAGCTTGACCGGACGAGCAGCTGCCCTCAACCGCTTTCTTTCGCGGTCCACCAATCGATGAAAGCCTTTTTTCAAGGCCATCAAGAGAGCACAACGAGACAAATGCGATGAAGAATGCAAAAAAACTTTCCAAGATTTGAAGAAGTATCTTACATCACCTCCCTTACTGTCCAAGCCGAAAGCAGCGGAGGACCTATACATCTACTTGGCAGTCTTCGAAGTAGCAGTAAGCTCTGCCCTCATACGAGAAGAGCTGAGGGCCCAACTACCAGTATTCTACACTTCTAAAGCTCTTCTCTATGCAGAAACTAGATACCCGAAGATCAAAAAATTAATTTTGGCACTAGTTGTTGCGGCTCGGAAGCTCAGACCATACTTTCAAGCTCATATAGTCATCGTCATGACTCAATATCCTCTAGGATCAATCTTACATGGTCCGGACGCTTCTCAACGAGTGATGAAGTGGGCATTGGAACTTGGCCAATACGGTTTAGTTTTCCGACCCCGCATGGCGATAAAGGTCCAAGCCTTGGTAGACTTCATAGCGGAATTCATGCCTAGCCTAGGCGACGCAGCAGAGCAGCCTAATGAAGCCCCAGAAGCAACCAAGCATACCTTAGCCACGCATGCTCCGTCCGATGGAGATTTATGGCATTTGCATTTCGACGGCGCATCCAACTACAAAGGCTCAGGCACAGGCGTGGTCCTTATCACCCTAGACGTTCAATGCTCGAGCAGGCGATCACTCTAGGCTTCAAAGAATCCAACAACAAAGCAGAGTATGAGGCCTTACTAGCATGCCTCCGATGGCAAAGGACTTGGTGGTGAAGAAGCTTGCAATTCATTCCGATTCCCAGCTAATCACCAACCAGACTACTGGGGAGTACATGGCAACACATCCGAGGATAACGCAATACCTAGAGAAGGTACGCAAGTAGCTTGAGGCATTTCAGGCTTACACTCTCACTCAAGTTCCGCGGGTAGACAACGCTCACACGGATGCACTAGCCGGCTTAGGCTCCACCCTTGATCACCAACTCAAATGCTCTATTCCGATGGAGTATCTAGAAAAACCAAGCACAGAGGCAAAGCCGGCAACCGAAGTACCACATGTTAGTGTAACTTCCAACTGGCAAAGTTCTATTATAGATTACTTGGTCAACAGTGCACTCCTCACGGAAAGGTTGAAGTCTAGAAAGCTCCAAATAAAAGCGGCACGCTACTACATATGGAACGGCATTCTCATCCGAAGATCATACATCGGACCATATCTCCACTGCCTAGCGCCTCCCGATGATTTAAAGGTTTTAAGCTCAATCCACGAAGGCGCTTGTGGAAACCACTCCGAAGGCCGATCCTTAGCACATAAGGCTCTTAACGTAGGCTACTATTGGCCTACCATGCACCAAAATGCTAAGGAGTTAGTGCAACCGCTGCCAACGCTACAAACTAGTACTAGCATTGCCTGCCACTGAGCTACACCCGCAGACGTGTCCTTGGCCGTTCATGCAATGGGCAATCGACCTGGTATGACCTATGTCGCCTGCTACTGGGGGCAGAGGCATGATGATCGTGGCAACTGACTACTTCACCAAATGGGTAGAAGTAGAGCCCATGACGACCATAACTGAGACGGATATAGACCGCTTTATATGGAAGAACATCCTTTGTCGATTTGGCATTCCTCAGTCTATCGTCACCGACAACAGCTCGCAATTCGTGGGCAAAGATTTGGTGAAGTTCTTCTAAAAGTATGGCATCAAGCAGCATATGTCCACGCCGAGATATCCTCAAGGCAATGGGCAGACCGAAGCATCCAACAAGACGATCCTCGACTGCCTCAAGAAATCTCTCACCGACAAGAAAGGAAAATGGCCAGACGAACTCCTCGGATGTCTATGGGTATATCGCACCACCAAAAGACAAGCAACCGGAGAGACTCCTTTCTCTTTGGCATTTAGTTCGAAAGCAATTATTCCTCCCAACATCATCGTGCCAAGCATTAGCACTCTCCTGCCAAGCATTGAGCAGAACAATAAGGAGATGGCCACAAGCTTAGATCTGGCAGAGGAAAAACTCGAGCAGACCATCATCCGCATTGCAGCCTACCAGCAACAGCTCATTTCCAGCTACAATAAAAGGGCCAAGATCCGACAGTTCCAACCTGGAGATCTAGTCCTAAGAAAAACCTTCATCACTGCCCGCATAGAAGGCTCCAAAAAGATGGATCCCATCTGGGAAAGCCCGTACAAGATCATCAGAGTAGGCAGCAAACGTAATTACACCCTCGCCACCATGAAGGACAAAGAGATCGAGAAGCAATGGAACGCCTACAACCTGAGGAAGTACCATGCGTGACCTCCAACTATATCAAGACTCAAGCAGCTCAACGGGCACCACCTCGCAAACCGAGGACTATCCAGTTATTATGCAGTCTTTACATTTAAGTTATTCGTTCGTTTCACTCGTTTTTCAATGAGGAATTCAGAAGTAATTTACAACTTGGCTCGACTACATGTCCATAACAACTTATCTCTCCTACACTTCAAAAGAAGATTGCACCATTCATAGGGACTCACTGCAAGAATTGGGCCCCTCGAGGGACCAACCATGCTCTCCAATGCAAGAGGATAAACTAATTCCCCGACACCTACATGGGTCTGCTCTCTAAAGCGGGAGGATAAACTCTACACTTCGAATATCCAGACGTGGATGAGCCAGGCTGCCCTAGTATAACTAGATACATGATGGCTTGAGCCGAGATTCCTAGAAGTAGCCAAAATGGTCTTTTTCAAGGCTTAGCTAACTGAAGGATTTTGGGTCTCTTGGCCTAATCCGCGGGGAACTGGGCCCTAGAGATGGAGGGGGCACATCGAGCAGTACGCCCTACGGACGGCTGCCCTGGAAACCTAAAGCTGCTACTAAGTACACTAAGGTAGCCTGCGATTTTCGGAAGATTGTCTACGGCTTGCCCTTCGAGCAGTAAAAGACTTATACAACTGCACATTCTTGTGAAAGGTTAAACAAGCTAGCGTGCATATATGAAGTTTCATCCACTGCCGACATGCTACGTAGTCGAAAAACTTCACCTCTGCCAAGCGCGGAACAGCCTACACCAAGTCCTAAAATGTTGCGATACTTGATACGCAACCTACGGAATTGGAGAAAGACAAGGTTAACAGTTAATGGTTACGCGGACTTGTCTGCTTTTGGATGTAAGACATCCGGCTGCCGACCCTATGGCTAACAACTTTGCAAAGTTCTACACCAACACCTACAGCTGCATAGACTACGCAGCCTGTCTGCTTTTAAAAAAGTAGCACGTCTGCCACTGGTCTATAAAGTCTAAAGGTTAGTGCATGAACAAAAGAAGCGAAGACGGAGAAAAGCAAAGGGAATAAGTTTATCAAATTTTCTAGCAAAATTGATAAACAACTAGCAAAGATCGAAGGAGTTCAAGCAAAACAAAAGCAATAAGGAAAACAAAGAAAATCCTAAAGGTTACTTAAAAGACTACTCTTCAGCAGCTTGGACATCCCACGACTACTCGATTGCCACACCATCAGCAGTCGTGACGCCCTCAGCAGCGGCATCATCCGACGCTTCACCCCCAGCTGCCCCAGCCTGGGCACCAACATCTCCGACTACTTCACCAATAGAAGACTCAAAAGTAAAGGCGAGCAAGTCTTCCGGAGAAATAGAGAAGGTCTCGAAGTCTTTACCAGAAAATTCAAAGTCGGACGGCTGCCCAAAGAGATTATCTACATAACCCAGCTTGTAGAAATCAGCTTAACTCTGAGTAAACAAAGCCTCGAACCCAGCCTCAAACCCTTCATGTTACACCCACCCCTACATTTTATTTATATTTCTATATTCCTCGCTGAAATATGTTTATGTCTATCAATTTAGTCTTTTATCTCATTTAATCCTAGCCGTTGATCTAGATACCTCATTCCTCCTAAACTGCCAAGTGGCAGCTCCCTAGCTTTCTTCTCTTCCTGAGCTATCCCTCTTCATTTTCTGAAATCCTCTTCTCTCTCTCTAACTCTCGGACCATCTGTCTCTCTAAGCTCCGAGAGCTTCATCCTTGCTTTCACTTCGATTCCTTCACAAACCTATCCCCAAAAATTCACATATTTGGAACCTTTGAGACTCAAGGAACCTGAATATGTCCCTGCATGCATCATTAGAACACCTCTGTGTGTTCTGCCATTGAAGCCGAGAGCTTCAAATCTCTCAAACTTTATCTCAGGTATCAATTATTTCCCCTTTTGGTTGTGTGAGTTTTAATCTATATGTGATGAGGATTATGTCGAAAATCTCTGGGGTTAATCTCTCTATTTGGAATATGTGCATGCATGTCATTCCGGCGACGAATTTCGACGAATGTCGTTGAGTTCGAAGCTAGGTGGTGACTGTCTTCTTAGGGTTTAGTTCGATTTAGACTTTTAATGTATTGTTGGGCTAACCTAAGCTTGAATTCATGGGTTTAACTCTGCATGCACTCATTCTCTTGGTCTCAGTTTTCGACGGTGAACCCCATGCTTTTTCTGGCGAGTTTGAAGGTGTTGGCACTCGAACTCGTTTGAACACTATTCCAGGTAACTAGATACCTATTTGCATCTGAGTACTGGGCTGTGTTTGTGTGAGTGGTATGTTGGGCCGTGCGTGTGTGTATGTATGGTATGTATGTGGGCAATGTGAGTGTGTGTGGTGCACGTGTGTGGATGTGTATGTTGTGTCGTGCGTGTGTGTGGTGTGAGTGTACAGTGTGTGTGTGTATGTGTGTGTGTGTGTGTGTGTGTGTGTGTGTGTGTGTGTGTGTGTGTGTGTGTGTGTGTATGTTGTGTGGGTTTAGGCTCAAGCCCAAACCACCCCTTTTGTTCCTAAACTATCCAAACCCAAAACCTAATAGGTATTAACCCTATTTAACCTAAACCTAAACCTTAATCCGGATCCAAACCCAAAATCCATTTCCATTTCTTGAAATTCTATAGTTGGGTAGTTTAATTAACTGTACATTCTTGTGCTTAGGTGAAATTGCTAGTAAGGATTTCCTTAATCCTTTTCCGTTCAACTCTGCTGCTACGGAGTATCTGTGAGTGGACCCCTTCTAAAATTTGCATAAGTTTATAGTTTATTTGCATAAATGAAATGCATGCCTTACGAGTTTATGAATTGATTTTATGTTAAGCATGTTTATTGAAATGTTGATTATCGTCTCATTATTTTGTGAAGAATTAATTGTTGGCCTATATTGAGCTATATTTTGATATATCGTATTTTCTATAAAAACCATGAACTAGTAGACTATCTGATGGATGGCGATAGGATGCTGGAACATGTTTTAGAAACCCCTCTTTATAGTAAAGATTATGGATGACTTTATACTATGAAGTGGTTATTTTGAGAGATGCGTAAGTATTTGTGCATAACTAGTTGACACTATACCGCCTGGGGCAAGGATCTGTTGTTAGCAGTTAGGCCAGGAGAAATAATCCCTAGCTATGAGCTAAGGGACATGGAGCAGGCATTGGGCCGGGAGTAAATAATCTCTGGCTATGGGCGCAGAGACCACGGAGCAGGCATTGGGCCGGGAGTTATTATTATTATTCAGTGAACTCACTAGTAGCACAATATAGATATATGATGACTTGTGAACTGCTTCCTGAGTTGACTTTGCGAGAATGATTTATGCGATGATCTTATGCATTAACTTATGAATTGTTTTATGGCATGCTAGAGTTTTCTGAAAAGCTATCACTTATTATGCTAGTAGTTTTCATTATATATAAAACCTGGGGGTTAGTATGTTCATAACTATTTTCATACTATGTATGTATATGAACTTGGTCCACTCACCTTTGTTTTGCGCCCCTTCAGGCCTTAGAATCAAGGCATACAATCCCAGCGTCAAGGCTCTTCCGCATCGGCATCTTCGAGTCCTCTCGATGTAAGACCCATTCCTTTATTCATTCAATTTTATATTATTCTCTTAGTATTCTAAATTAGTTGTATGCTCTGAACACGTTCCTTTAATGCATATTCATCATAATTAAATTTATAAGTCTTATTTAATCCTTATTTTCAGTATTTGCATTCAATAAATGGCTTTCGTCACCCTCGGTGTCGGTTAGCACGTGCCTTTCCTGGTATTCGGGAAATATCGGGATCAGGGCATATCAGATTGGTATCAGAGCGTGGTTTGTTCAGAGCATACTTAGGATCTTCTGTCACTGTAGTAGTGTGTCGGTTTTGACGTCATTTGGATATCATGACTTTCGGATTTGATGCCATTCGGCGCAATTATGCAACCTTTTTCTCTGGATGAATTGTCTCATTCTAATTGAAGGAGAAGAAATTCGTGTCGGGATTGTGCCTCAATAGTGATAAAGTGGATTTTTGGACGACTTTCAACATAGGACGATACTCTGTGGCGTGCATTCCCTGGGAATGGCGGGCAGAGTCGGTGTTACTTTGAAGTGACAAAAATTGGAAATCTCAGTTTGCGGAAGTCTGGTCAAGACCAATTGTAGATCCAAAATGGCGATGCCACTCTGCAACATGCGTTCCCTATGAATTGCGGGCGGAGTCGGCTCTACATAGAAATCTTGGGAAACGGAAAAATCTTGGTGGTAAGAGTTGGTTAAGATCAACTAGAAATCTGAAAACGGTAATGTCACTCTGCAACATGTGTTCCCTAGGAATGGCGGGCAAAGTCATATCTTAGTGACAACTACTCGAAATATTCGAAGTGCGTGCTAGAGAAAGCGACTAACGCTAGTTGTTGCGAAGTCTAACAAGTGGTAGTTGGTGGGATCAAATCAAAGTTCTCGGACTCGTTCCCACTGAGGATACTCGTGTGAATCTGTGGAATGAATCTTCGGCGATTGTTCTATCAATAACCTTCTTGATTACTTTAACGACGAAGTCAAGTTCCTTAACCTTTGACCGTCAACTTTACACCAAATTATTCAAGTGTTGACTTCGTTTACATTAATTGCTTTTCTTGGGAAACTCCTCGGTAGCAGACGATATTCTCATCAATTTCCCAAAACGGAGTTGCGATTCTTGTTGTTGTAGTTGGATTTGGATGATGAAGATCCAGTCTTGTTTAGTTAAACAAACTTCTTGAACTTCACCTGGGTTTGGTACCCGACGGTAAATTCTAATTCCTTGTCCACGTACTTTTCGTTAACGGTGAACTTAGCCTCTTCCTTGTAGCCCAACTAATCTGTGCTCTTGTTCACAAACTGTTTAGCCTTGTAATTTATAGTGTAATGGCTTGAGACTCTACCATATTCATCATTGTACGAAGATCGAACTTTACTATGAACTTCTCTGTACTCATTGAGCTTTGGTTTGCTCAAGAGCATCACTTTAAGGTAGCCAATCGGGTCACTGCATGCATACGCAAGCTGTTTCATATCTTTCTTCTTCGTCATCCTGTTGATTCAGAGGTTCTATGTTAAATTTTTGAACTTTGAAACAGCTTTCACAAAGTATTGTGAATTTTGAAATGTTTTTGGCCTCGTCAAATCTGATTAGTAGTTCCTAACTATTCTTTGAGCTTAGACCTATTTTCTTTTGGCTAAGAAACCAGTCAACCTTACGGTGATGATTAACCAAATAATCATAAACAGTGACTTCCATTTCTGCATCTTCACCTTTCTTTGCTTGTTCGTTTCTCAATGTAAAATTGAATCATGCCGGAACATTACACAGAGGGTGTAAAAAAACAAAAAAAAAAAATCTAGATTTTTATGGACTTGTTTGACCCTCAAATCCTAGATTGTTCTTTTAGCCTTCTCGACGTGGTTTCTTGCTCAATGAGTGAGGAATTCACGATCGATCGATTCAGCAGAAGTGTGCCCCCAACTCTTATCGATTCAAAACAGGAATGTTAGGAGCATAGCCTTTTCATAATGCTGACATCAACTAGCCGTTGGATTTGAATTTGGATTTTTTTCGGCCAAAATTCGTAAAAAAATATTTAAAAATTCTCATTTTTTTTCCTATAAATTTAAGTTGTAGTTTTTAAATTTAATTTGTAGTTTTTAAGCATAAGTTGTAGTTTTTTAAATTTAAGTTGTTGTAGTTTTTAAATTTAAGTTGTTGTAGTTTTTAAATTTAAATAATAAATTATGTTTGGCCCTATGGCCCTTTGGCCCTCGGTTGGAGACTGTTTTTTGTGACAGGGCTAAAATGAGCCATATGGCTCTTTGGCCCTCGGTTGGAGATGGAGGCAAATATGGCCATGTATTGTTCATTAAAATATTAATATCTTGGAGGGTCAGAGGACTAAAATGAGCCCTCTGGCCAGCCTTCGATTAGAGATGATCTAAGACCATCTCCAACCGAAGAGTCCAGAAGGCCAGAGGGCCGAAAATAGCCCGAAAACCGTCTCCAACCGAGGGCTAGGCCAAAGGGCTCGTGGGCCCCATTGGACAAAAAAGGGCCAAAGGGCCAACCAGCTGGCCCAACTCAACCAGCTAGCCAGCCCCGGGTCAGAATTTTCATTATTCGTGTCGGTTATCTTCGACAGCATTGTACTTATTCCTGTCAGTTATAGCCGATAGGAATGGTAGGCTAAATTTTCAAGTACAACGGCTAGCTGGCGTCAGCTAGTCGTTTTTTTTTTTTTTTTTTTTCTTTTTTTACAAAAAATTTTAAAATTTCTTTTTTAAAATTCTATTTTTTTTCCTATAACTTCCTAAGCCATTATACAACATTAAATTAAATTAAGTAACATGAAACAACATTAAACAATATGAAACAACATTAAATAACATTAACCAACATAAAAATTATACAACATAAAAAAACCATTTAACAACATGAAACTTAAACAACATTTTTAAAAACATTTAACAACATAAAACTTAAATTTAAGTTGTTGTAGTTTTTAAATTTAATTTGTAGTTTTTAAATTTAAGTTGTAGTTTTTAAATTTAAGTTGTTGTAGTTTTTTAATTTAAATAATAAACTATGTTTGGCCTTATGGCCCTTTGGCCCTCGGTTAGAGACGGTTTTTTGTGACAAGGCTAAAACGAGGCCTATGGTCATTTGGCCCTCAGTCGGAGATGGAAGCAAATATGGTCATGTACTGTTCATTAAAATATTAATATCTTGGAGGGCCAGAGGGTTAAAACAGGCCATCTGGCCCTCGTTCGGTTGGAGATGGTCTAAAAAAATAATAAGTAAAAAGAAAATTTAGAAGAGGGTAAGATGAGACACTTATTTTGCATGGATGTACATGGTAGTGCTATTCTCACCTACTTTCACTTCTCACACACCCTCTTAGTTTTCGACCGTCGGATTAAATGAATTGATGAAGACCAATGACCAAAATTTATGACGGGTGTGTGGGAGGTAAAAATAGGTGTGTGAATAGGACTATCCAACATAAATATATAGTCAAATTTTAAAAGTGGGATAAAGAGATCTAGGAAGAGACTGAAATGTCTCTGTGAGTCTTCCCGACCCCCGAAAGAGATGGATAATCGTGGTTTGTCCCCATTTTTTTTAAAAAGAAAATAAATAGAAAATCAATGACCGCAAAACTTGTTGATCAAAGTTTGAAATGGCATCTATACATTTTGCCCACCTCTTAGTATAAATATATCGTGGTTAAAAAAATCTAAAAAAGCATAAAATGTTTAGTTAGAAAAATATAAAAGAGGATGGACCAATTCTATATTTTTTTTTTATTAAAAAAAAAAACATTCTATGAGAAAAACCATAATTTAATATGCATTATGAAAAAAATCTATTAGACTATCAAAGGCAGAGGATAGCTAGCTGATAGCTTACCCAATGTGAAGACGGATGAGGATCAATCGAGACAAGCTGTTCGCGATGAGCTGGTTCTTGAAATAGCTGCTCAGTCTTAGACCATCTCCAACTATTGGGTTAAAACTTAAAAATTTTAATTCAGAAAATTTAGGTTATAACCTAGAAACAGTTTTTCTCCTCCAACCTTTGTGGTTAAATTTTTAGCTCGATATTATTAAATAATGAATTTAGAATAATTTTTTTCTTACAATAACTTTAAAAGAAAAAAAATTATGTAGACTATCCTAATTTAATTTTATGAACATTTTAACCTAAAAAATTCACTAAACCGACACCATGGAACTCGTGGAACACTATGAAAAAATATGAAACACATAAAAGATTTTTTTTTTTAATTACTTTAGCTATTGGATTTAAATTTGGACCGTTAGATTTTATTTTTTTTTTATTGTTAGATTTGATCATATTAGATCTTAGCAGTTGGATTCAATGAATTTATAAATATAAAACTAAAAACAATACACATATATAATGGGTCAGCCCCACTAACTCAAGGGAATCCTGGGCTAAATTTGTCCCATAAATAAGTTTTGGGTTCAAACTCATATTTGCCCCAAGGGTTGAAACAAGTTGGGGTAAATTTAGAACCTAAAATTTGAGTTTTATTCTAATCGTTGGAGTAGGTCTTAGGGTTCAGTTGGTATGACTTTTGTTTACACATATACCGAGCTTTCTACTACTTCTAGTCGGATTAACTTCGGCACACTACAAAAAATATGGGCACTGCACACAATGAATTATCTATGTACTTTGAGGCCAGAGAGCACCAACAATTGTGCCCATCAATAGCAACAGTGCAACAGCTAAAATATTATATGTGCCCTCTATGGGCGTCACCATTTGTTAAGGAGCACAATAAAGTACGTTGTGCTGGAAAGTGAAAGCACAAATAAAGGTCCTTTTGTGCCCAGTTCTGACAAAATTGTCAAACTACCTTTTCCAGCCATGTTGGCACTTAAAATGTAATTGTGCCTGCATGAATTAAATATTAAAAAAAATTATAATTTGAAAATTTGAAACTAAAACTGAGGTTTTTTTTTTTTATTTTTTTTTATTTTCATAAAATGTAGAAAGCCTACAATACATTCTCAATCTCACAAACATATATTGTAATGTTACATATTTCATCTCTAATGCAAAAAGAACTTGAAAGCAGACATTTTTGGACATATGCATCTTCCCCAGCAAGCCTTGCACCTCATCGAATCTTTGCTACTCCATAAACGAATTAATGAAGATGATCATCAGGAGAAGATCTTCCATTTCTGTTTAAGTATTCCTTCAAATAGTTTTTCCCTATCCTCCTACACAACAACATTAGTAAACTCAATAATTTAATGATTATAGCAATGTAAAACAAGATAATCCTAATACATAAGAATAGAACATCCAACAATATGCAATTGAAATATAAATTTTTCCACCATAAGAACATCACCATACCTTGAAATTCTAGACATCAGTAAGTGGATAAGCAAGACAAAAGTTGATACTTCTTTGTAGTAAGTTGCTACTTACAACAACAAAAGTTGATAATTATCCTAATTAATGTCATTTTGACCTACAAGAGATCGCAGACCAAGTCACATTTTCACCAAGGATGGGAAGTTCAACAGTTGGAGGGCAAACATATTTCATAGTGGTCAAAGAACGTAAACTTTAGAAAGAAAAAGAAATGTGCAAGGTTTTGAGAGGATAGATGTACATATGTCTCACTTGCAACAAGGAGAACTGCATTGGCATTTTCTTTCTTGGAAAACACTGATCGACTGCCACCAAAGAGCCGAAACGCCCTTTATCGCAAGAACATTAAAGACTAACAAGCTGATGAGCAGAATCTGCAAGTAGATGCCAATGCATTCAACCCATCAAGTTATTAAGACGCTATCTAGAGACTGCTAAATTCAAATTCATCAAATGAATTTTGCTTCTCACCCATAATATAAGTCTGGCTCGTCTTAAGACAAATAATGTCCAACAAATCTACTCAGTTTGAACACACCGTTGGATTGAAATATATTGGATATAAAGGCAATCAGAAGATCACATGATAACTTTTGGATTATTATTTTTGAGAAGAGACAAACATTTTGTTTATGTAACAAAAATTACACATCATTGGACAAGGAGTGCACCCTAAGAACATACAAAAAACATCATTATTTTTATATCAATTCTACTATGTGTCTTTGAGTTCATGTTTGAGAAAGCATCTGACTTGCCTGTAAAAATTCATTACCAAGTTTAGCTACTTGCAGAGTATGTGAAGTGGAGTCACATACAAAATGTATAAAAAAACTCAACTCCCCAACAAGTAAATGTAAAGTCCTAGAATTGGATGCATGATAATTGTTAATTCTAAAAGTGACTTGATTGAAATAAACTAAAGGAGCATAAATTCCCATTTCTACTATAGTATAAAAGCATTAATCTCGTGATAATAGAAAAAAAACACAATGAAATAGGGCGAATTTCATACCTTCCCATTCCAAAAACCACAAGGAAAACTGGAGGCTTAACCATTAACAGCAGTGACAGGGACCTGCTAACTTGTATCCATGGCACCTGAACAACCAACACACGTTTACAAGTACACTATCAATAATTCAATTTATTTTCAATTAGGCCTTATTTCTTTCACTTCGGAATCCCAAACAATTCGATTCGGGGTTAGTACAAAAAAATTTGAGCAGTTCAACTTCCTTAAAGAATCATAGCCTACTGTACAAATAAGAAAAACCACTCGCTGTACAATCAACCTGAATTGTACAAATGCACTCATAATGACAAGTCACAAATGTGAACAATCAACCTGAATTGTACAATCAATAAGAAATATGAACAAATTTGAGCAAAATGGAATAACAGCCTTCCAATTAATTATTGTGCCATGAAAAAGCTGAATAACAACTTTCCAAACCCAAAAGTACCATTGGCTAATACATTAATTAATACATGTACAACTCAATATTTATTAGGGTAAACTGTCAATTTAGTCCCTGAATTATCACCTTAGTGAAAATTAGGTCCCTGAACTATTTTTTCAGAAAAATTAGTCCCTGAATTATAAAAATCTGCCAATTACATCCCTAATGTTATATTTGAAGCTACTATATTCAATTTTCCGTCAATTTAAGTCACGTTACTTGCATGTGATACACATTTTATGGTAGATTGGTAGTTTTTCATAAACAAATAGTATATGGAGTTAACTATGGATGATAAATTGGTAGTTTTTCATAAAGAAATAGTGTAAGTTAACTTTTGAGGGTAAATTAGACATTAAAATCGCTACCTATATGAAATGTTAAGGGCTTATAGACGAGAAAATGATCGTATTACACTCTAAAGTGTGTCAAGTGACTTAAGTTGACTAAAAATTAGATAAAATAGCTTTGAAAATAATAGTAGGGATGAAATTAGCAATTTCTAATGAATTTAGGGACTTATTTTACCGAAAATATAATACAGGAACCTAATTTTCACTGAGGTGATAATTCAAGGACTAAATCGGCACTTCACCCTATTTATTAATTAGCCAATCACCTTCCAGTCTAAACCTATTCGGAGTGACAGCAAGTAACCTTCCATTCGAAGCAAACATAAGCACCTGTAACAATCAAGATATAAAGCAAAGGCATATATATATGTATATGTACCTATATGACCAACGAATGCTGTGTCAATCAAAGAAGCAACTGGATCACCAGCTACAGCGAGAGCAGCAGGGAATGCAATCTGTAATATCTCCTTCCCGAGCATATCCCATTTGAAAACACGCCTGCAATCACGTTCATAGAACCAAACATCAATTAGCACTTTACCCTTATCAACCTTAAATTAAGATAGCAAAGGGTGTCCCCAAAGAAGAAAATAAATTAGAGAGAGCAAATTACTAGTTAACATATGGTAAATGTGAAACTGTATACCTTGCATCTTTGAAGAAAACACCAACAGGAATCTTCCACTTGCTCACTGGCTCATGCAAATCTTGCTCTTCAGCCATGCTTAAGTTGATACTGCAATTTCAAAAATAAAATAAAACTTTCTAATGTGGCCAATTCACTTGAGTTTTTGATATCACTAGACAAATGTAGTACTGTCTCACAGTCCAACCTCAGTTTCTTTTTTCGAACAAACAATGGGACAATCTACACTAAACTATCTAAACTCTGGAAAAAAGGGACTCAAACTTGGGTGCAGATTAGGGGACCACATTGCTTTAGCCAATTTAGCTAAACCCAGGTCTGCACAATCCAAGCTTAGTTATTTAACTCCAAGACCAAAAAATCACATACCACATGCAAACCTCAAATTAATTAAGAGAGAAAATAAATAAACCTTCTATGTAAATGTAATGCCTGAGAAATAACTCCAGGAGGACACACAAAACAGTAGAAGCTCAACCGTAATTTCTGTTCTTGTTTACCCTTGTATAAGTAGATGGGTTATACCTGACATACAGTTTATCTTTTGGTTCTCATGTCTTGCAAAATCTATGGGGTCCACGTGAGGATTTTATTCATGACTTGTATCATAATGCAGCTGAGTCAAGCTCAGAGATCAGGCTTCATGTTTGCTTGTTTGTTTAAAATGAGTTGTCACTTTCATATTAAGAGTTGCCAGTGAAGTATATTTGAAGAAAAACTGGACCTGAAATAGCGATAACTGTAATGGACACTGGTGTTTCCCACGAAATGCAGATATTACGTGATTAAAGTAAGCAATTAAGGGAATATTTAAAGTATGCTGGTGACTTGATCTTTCTTTAAAGTATTCGCTAAACTTTGTGTCCGTACACAGGAAATTACAGTAGTGGGAGGCACTAAGGCTACATCAATTGTAATCATCCGGTATAAAAAAGAAAATAATGAAAAAGAAAGAATTATGTTTCCGTTGTAGTTAAGGTGTCGCCCTTAAGGTCACGTTTGGTACATGGGACGGGACGGAACAAGGTGGGACGAGACGTTCCGTCCCACGTTTGGTGCGCCTAAAATGAGTGGAACGGATTGTCCCACGGAACAAGTTTTGGCTGATTTTTTGTTCCACCTCCCCCCCCGTGGAACGACTTGTTCCACGTCCGTGGGACACAAATTTATAACATTTTAAGACAAAAATGCCCCTTGTATTTTTCAAAATTTACATCATCAAAATCGTACAAGAAACCCTAAAACATCTCTCTTCTTCTCAGCCGAACCTCTTCACCTCTGCATCTCCCCTTCACAACCTTCCTCCTCATCCTCTTCCGTGTAGCAGATCGCAACCTTCCTCCTCATCCTCTTCCGTGTAGCATCTTCAGCTCTGCATCTCCCCAGTGTAGCAGATCGCAACCTTCCTCCTCATCCTCATCCGTGTAGCATCTTCAGTTCTGCATCTCCGTTCCAGGTTCGATCTGTTTTCATAAACCTCTCGGTCTCTCTTTCTTTGTAAAAAAAAAAATAAAAATTGCTTCCAGGAGGGTCCTAATTTTGATGTAAATTTGAAGTGGCATTATTATTCTTTTCTGATTTGCTTGTTTTGATTTCATTAACACCCAGTTAATATGCAAAACATTTGTAATTTCCACTACCTGTTTTGGTCTGCTTTGGTTGGTTCGATCTGCATATATGAATATTTATCATTTCCAATATATATGAGAAGTTATAATATCAAATGGGTTTCAAACAACAACAGCAATCAAGTATATCATTATAAGAAAGAATATTAATTGGCTAGCTACGGATCATATTATAATTCCACGAAGACTGATTTATTTATAATGAAAACTATATATTTGGCAACAGAAGAAGATTGAAAGCTTACCCATGAAGATTGAATTCATAGTTTGGGGAGAAAAAGTTTGATATGCTTGCCGTCTGAAGACTTGGTAGGAACTGAAATATGCTCATATGCATAAGAAAAGCAACCAACCAAACCACATGAAACAACAAATACAACGTAAAGTTGGAACAACATGAAACCTGGTCTGGAACATTTCTCCTGTGCTCTTGTGTGGTTTGCCACGCAATGCAATGGGGAATATTTAGAGGGGTGTCCTTCGAAACAAGGCCAATTCTAACGTTTGCAAAACCTGAACTCTCAGAACAACAACCCACAATTGAAAGGACCAAAATTAGGGACTAAAAATTGAATTGGTGTGTGGGTTTTGCAATTTGCATAATAAAATTTGATGGGTTTGTGCTGAAAATTCGAATGGAGCTATAGAAAATTGGGAGATTAAAAATTACAAATTTTAAAGGGGTTTGCATGTGGAACACAACATATACCTATTAAAATTTGGAAAAAACAAATAATGGATAATAGTGCTCAAATTTGAACTTAAAAAAAAAAAAAAAAAAAAAAGAAGTCTTGTCCCGTTCCGTCCATGCGCTACCAAATGCAGAACGGAACATGGTTATTTTAGTCATTTTAATCTTTTCATTCCGTTCCGTCCATGCGTTACCAAACGCAGAACGGAAACACCGTCATGCGCGTACCAAACATAACACAGAACATCCGTTCCGTCCCGTCTGCGTACCAAACGCTACCTGAAGTTCTTAAAAGTTTTCAATTTAACATTTAAATGATTAACTCCAAGAGGAAAAAGCTCAGTTCCCCTTTTGTTTCAAACGAACCCTAACCGTAACCCTAACCCTAAAATTAATCACAAATTATTACCAATACAAGTTCTAAGTTCTTACCATTTTACCTGGAACGAAGTGGAGAGGAAGGAATCGCATTATGAAGACACTGAACTGAAGAGGAACTGGGGATGAGATGAGAGTTGAGGCCGACTGATTTGCAGATTCTGTGTGAAGGAGAATGATTCGCAGAGTCTGTGAGAATGTGTGAACTCAACTTGAGATTTGAGTTGAGACCCACTTATTCGCAGTGTGTGTGAAATTTGAAGGGGAAGGATTTGCAAATTCTGTTTCAGCGTGACATGTGAACTCGACTCGGTTCGATTGGGAAGGGGAGAAGCGAGAGAAATAGAATCTGCAAAATACAAAAATTTGGGGAAAAGATAAAGAGAGAGAGAGGAGAGTCGGAGGAATTGAGGAGAGGCTGAGTTTGAATGGGGAAGAGAGACAGAAGGAAGCAAATGAGAGAGAGTGAGGCGTCAAAATTGAGGAACGCATTTTTTTATTCTGTTTAAAACATTATTTTAAACAAATGGCACAAAAAATCTACTTTTACTTTATATATATTAAATTATAGGACACAAGTGTCATTACAAATTAATAAAAAATTTCCATTGCTGACATTAAGGGCACAAAGTCATGGTTTTGTGCCCAATAATGTGTTTGTGTCCACTTTTCTTAACATTGTGCACAATACATAGTGCCTATTAGGGAATGAACCCTATTGGTGTTCAAACACACACAAAGACCTCATTTGTGTCCCTAATTTTGTGCCCAAAGACCATTTTTCTTGTAGTGGCAACAACAACGGCAACCTTGTTCTTCTTGGAAATACTGACCACCATAAAATAATCTTGCATTGCCAGAAACTGACAGTTCCATCTAAGAAGTAAGAACTTCCTCCCTCTTTTAAAACGCAGGTGTTTCCATTCATATGACCACACCACTTATAGAAAAGAGAGAGTGATGAGTGAGTTTTTGAGAGAGCAAACAGTTCTATGGGGAGCGTTACTAGTTCGTAATACTATTTGAAAACCAATTAAGAACAAAAAATGTTCAATGTTTCCAAAAAGAGCAAGGTTGCCGTTGTTGTGCGTTACTAGTTTTGAATTGTTGAGAATCAATCTCACATTGATGAAAAAAGAGACCTTACATAGACTTATAAGAGGTTGGGCAATTCTCTATATTGGCAATTGGTTTAATGGTGGAACCTCAACTTCATTCATGATATCAGAGCCAAGTTGTTGCGCGTGTGAATCCCAACGACCACACATGCTCCACATCACCCCAATTGTGTTGTTTATGTGTTAGGCTTGAAAATTCGCCACAGGTGAGGAGACGTGTTGAGAATGAATCCCACATTTATAGAAGAGACCTTGTACGGGCTTATAAAAAGTTAGGCTACTCTCCATATAGCCAATTGGTTTTATGGTAAGGATGACAATTTTTCTAATCGGGTTTGGGTCTTCAGGGGGCTTGCCCCTAATTAATGGTAGCAGGGGTAGCAACAACGGTGTCAGCGACGGTTACTTGGATTGATTAAGGTGTCTCTCTTTTTACAACGATAATGCTAAGGAGACTAAATTTATAAACAAAGTTTTGTAAACTTTATGACATGAAAGTTGGTGATTGGATTATGACTTAAGGCGTTGGTGATTGGATTGTGACTTAAGACGTTGATAAACGTGCTCATTTATACATGTGCATTATTTAGTTCGTAAATTTTATCTACAAATTTAGTCCCCCTAGCATTACCCCTTCTACAATGTTGATTAGGAAATGCTTAGGAGACTCAAAAGTGAACTCTTCATGGACTCTTTACCACCTCATGTTTTTTGCAAAATGTTTTACAATGTTGGTACAAAAATTGTGCCAAAAACATGAGGTGGTAAGGAGCCCATGAAGAGTCTCACTTTGAGAATTTCCCTAACATTTCTCTTCGTAGTAATTCATTCTTAGTCCGCCTTTATGCATGTAAACATGTTATAAGTACAAAAGATTTTAACGTATATCTATATATCACGGTCATGTGTGCTTACCACATAGACATATCTCCGGTTATACCTAAGAATCTCCCTGCAATTACTGATCCAAAGGCTCACACGCCAGCCTAGAAACTCAATAGTTCTGTTCTTGATAAGAGTAAACTTCCGCTAAATTTATGTTTAGGGTTAATACTGTCATTGCAATCGTTTTTACGTACTAGAGTATAGGAAGGAAGAAAATGCAGCTTTACATTATAATTCAAATGTTTACAATACAGACCTCACACCAGTTCTATACCAGGCATTCACCTAAGACAATTTTCATGTGAAATAACTTGAACTGGGTGAACCTGTTTTACCGACGTTAAACGATGAAGATCCTTGACTTATTGTCATTCCGTTCCCACCGCTCAATCACCAGGTTGCTTATCCGTGTTCCAAATTATGCCCTACTTTCGTATTCTTATGCCAGGTATGTCTTTCAAACCCATCTTCAAGGCTGTCTTTCTAAAGAGAGAAGGAGGTTTTTGCAAACCAATTGACTCACAAAATTTGTTGGCTTGCTCGACAAGTGTGGTCTTATCCCTGCCAGTTTCCCTGATCGAGTTATAATACCCAAGCCAAGCATGAAATGCTGCTTCTTTGATGCTAGTGTCAATCTTGGTCATCGAATCATCAATCTAAGAGAATAAGCAAGTTCCAAGCATTACAAATAATTCAACCAAGGTAATGAAAACCTACGAGCTACAAGCAGATCCCAAGCTATCGATACCACAAATATGGGAATTGTTTGATAAATACTAGTTCATCACTGGGATTAAGATACTGCTATTTCCAGAAAACTGAAACCGAATGAAGGGTACAAATTGAACCAATAAATCTTTTTAATTAATCGTTGGACCATGAAAAGAGAACACTGCTTTAAGAACTTCAATTTCAGAACCGTGAGCTCCTCTGAACTAAATAATGTGATTCAGGTGCAGCATGCACTAACATAAAGCAAAGAAAACAATTGAAGGAGGTGATGCAAGTACCTTAAGCTTAGTATCCCGATCCAATTGCAGCAAAGGAAATTTTTCCACGGGCAAGTCTTTTAATTCATCCAGAAAATACTCCTCCCATGGTGCAAGTAACAATATGCCTCGTCCTTCTTTACCCTCCCTTCCTGTTCTTCCAATACGATGTATATATTGTTCCCGGTCAGAAGGAATACCTACCTGATTACAGTTAGACCACAAGTTATTACTTTCATGAGTTAAAATTTTTTGTCTTTTTCTTTGTTAGTAATGTGAAATAGTTAATAGACGCGGACATGTCCTAAATTTTGAGACCAAAAGTCAAGATTTATCATAGCAATGACTAGGAAATTAACACTCAAGAACACCATATACATTAGTACTCAATGTGAGAACAACGAAGTTCCAGTTTCATTAAACATAAACGATGACATTATACACAATGTAGGTACCGTACTGTAAAAATTGTGCCCAAGGCTGCTACGTAAATCTAATAAATTAATTTGAACCCACCTGAGCGACCTCGTATATTTTGTGGTTAGGACATATGAATGTTAGAAATATTAATAGTTCACATGTCAGTGATATTATTAAGGTTCAACCTATAAGCAAAAGATAAAGTAATATTTCTCTTGAGCTGCAAATACCTGAATGACCAAGGTCACATCAGGATAGTTCATTCCACGTGCCGATACATCAGAGGTAACAAGAATCAGTCGTTTCGATACCCTGAATTCCTCAGAGACGCGAGTTCGATAGAGTTGAGGCTTCCTAGAATGTATCTCCTTGACATTCATTTTCATTTCACGAAGAACATGATAGAGGAGGGATGTTACCATTCCAGTTGTACAGAAAACAATAACCTGAAATGTTTAATGTTAGGCCTCATGCACAGAAAATACAACCAAACATTTGAATCCAGAAAGCTATAACACCAAACCTTATAATCAGGTGACTCTGAGATATGTTCCATCAGAAGCTGGTGCACTATTTGGAAATGTAATTCATGTGGCGCAACAAAACATGACTGCTTAACCTGCATTCACAAGACGAGATAGGATCATGACATCATGATACCCGTTGTCATATTTTATGATTCAGGTACTATCAGAACTATTTCAATCATCAATAATAGAGTAATTGAAATGGTGCACACCAGTACTCTCCACGTTATAAGGCTGAACAGAGATGTAAAAGTTTTAGCATAATTCCCATCGTGAAGACTAGCCAACTGGTGACTGTTATATATACCTTAGCATGAGTTTCAACAAAACCTAAACCCACTGTGTCAACGAAAATATGGTCCTTTTGCAAAACAAGCTGTGATACTCGGCGAACCTGCACATTTGTAATCAAGAAAAATCTGGCTTATGGTGGTTTCACTCAGTAAAACATACCAAGTGTTTACAGTAACAAATAAAAAGCTACTTTAGGCTTCAAAGTTGAAGTACAAAGGATAGCCAAACCTCTTTTGGAAGCGTTGCAGTAAAGAGCAAGGACTGCCTTCGACGAGGCAAACAGTCAACAATTTTCTCTATATCCTTTCGAAATCCTAGGTCTAGTAAGTGGCCCGCTTCATCGAGTATTAGCATTTTCAGTCCCATCAACCGCACAGACAAGCCTGATTTATTCTCAATGTGGTCTAGCAACCTGCCAGGGGTTGCAACTATTATCTGCAAAAGATTTGTAGAACGGTTTTCACTCTCATAACATCCACACTACAATCAAGCGAAACTTTTGCTGCAAGTTTCAATGACCAGGACCAGTGTACAAACCTGGCATGGATTTGATTCCAGACGTTTCTGGTCTTCTTTGAATCGCGTGCCCCCAACTAGTGTTTGCATACCTATGCCATCATGGTACCGCAGCAAAACATTTGTCTCTGCAGCTATCTGACTTGCGAGTTCTCTTGTGGGACAGAGGATAAGAACAAAAACTGGAGACACCCGTTGATTGGTATTGCTAGCCATAGCGTTCACAACTGCTTCAATAGCAGGAAGCTGTTTGTGTTTAACAAGAGAAACAAAACAAGAGAACCTAAACTACTATGAACCACTCCAAAGTAACAAAAAGGAAAATTGATATACCAAAAAAGCTGCAGTTTTGCCTGTGCCTGTTTTAGCTTTGACCAACGCATCTTTTCCTGTCACAAATTAAAAGGAAAATCATCAGATACATAGCGTTTGGTTGTTTTTACTAACAATTAACACACCGCTGTCTCTCAAGTTACTCGGACTGAAGGAACAAGAACTTAAATATCAATCACACCACATGTGGCTTTCAACAAACAGATTGACATAATGTCCCATGGGAAACACCCTAGAGGCCTTAGGATCTCATTCATCCCCAAGATCACTGGGATTTGAATCACAAACGTTACCGTTCTATCTAATTTAGTAAGAAAAACAGAATATCGATTTTGACAATATCCATCACAACAGTTACAGTTTACTTTCGATCAGAATTTAACTAGTAAGGCGATAAATATAACAAAGATCTCACTTAAACAAGAAGCCAACTGACCTTCAAGGCAAACAGAAACAGCAGCCTCCTGTACCCTTGTCATTTTAACATACCCGGCATAAGTGAGTGCCTTGACTGTCAATGGAGATATACCACACTCATCAAACCTGCCAAACGCCGAAAACCAAAGGAATTACCAATCAGAAGACAAACATTTAACTCATCAAAGACTAAAACTTTTCAACATGTTAACACAAATGTTCCACATGCAATCAACCAAAGCACATTACTTGCATACCTCTTCTCGCTAAGAATTGACTCCTCCTTTTTGCTCTCCTCTCTTTCGATTTCAACGGCTTTTTTCTTAGTGAGCTCGCTTCGGATCACCTCCACCTGCTGTTCGAAATCATTTTCGTCATCCAGTGAATTAAGGGGCACTCGCCTCTTAATGATCTTCATATCATACTTTCCCAATGAAGCACTACTCCCAAATCTCATCACATTTCTCCCAAATTTCGAATTCTCATTCGAAAACGGCTGTACTGACTCACTGTCCGAATCAAAATCCGAGTCATCGGAAGAACTGTCATTTCTCCGAAATCGCCCTCGACTCTGCGCCGAGTAGTTCCTACTACCAACATAATTGCCACCCAAATTACTCAAATTTACACTGTCCCTGTTTCCCGCCAAATCACGACCTTTCGATATCAACTTCCTGAGGTCCAGCGGCTGCAGCGCAATCGATCTCGTCGTTCCGTCCGGTCGAACCGACGGGGGCGGTTCAACAATCGGCCCGTCCTTTTCGTTCCACAAATCTTCTGCGCCTTCCTTCATGAACCGATCGGCAAGTGCCTTCAGGTGCTGGTTCGGGTTCATCGGCTTGTGCCCGGTTCCATTTCTCGAAAACGGGTCGGGCTTTCCGACGACTTTGGCCCGAATTTGGGAGCGGAGGCGGGCCTCGTATAACTGTTTCTCTTGGTCTAAAAGGCGTTTCTCTTTCTCTTTGGCTCGCTTTTCGTGCATGCGCTTCCATTTCCACTTGCTGACGCCGCCCGGGAAGGTCCGAGGCCCGCCGCCCATGGGTCGGGTCAGAATGAGCTTGCAGAGAAGCTTGGAGAACTGTCTCGGACGCTCCATAAGCATCGAGGCGGACATGGTCAGCGGTCCAGCAGGGTCGGATCGACCAATGGAAAATGGGGCTGTCACTGGTCTGTGACTCGGAGAGTCGGTGATCAAAGAGAGGGGAGGAAGGAAAGGGTTTTACTGGTTTAAGGTTTAAGGAGGACGTTTGGGATGGGCCTACTTTCCGGTGTTGTTGGGCCCAAATTGACCTAAACTGGCATCTGGGTCGTGCGCATGACCCGGTTTGATCGAATCTGAGCCTTTCATTTTGATACCTGAAAACCAGCGGCTGTGATGAATTTTTATAGAACAAGCAAACGAGCCTAAAAATATTTTTTTTAAAAGCGTTTTTATTTATTTTAAAAGTACATCCAAACGAGTCTTAGGGTATTCGATCTAGCGCTGAGCCAAGTACAAGGCTAGCTTGGGCTATAGCTAGACCTGGCATTTTCAACCTGATCCGTTAGCCCGACCTATTAAAATTAGTATTCGGATGAGTGATAAACAGGTTGGGTGATTAACAGGTCAACCCATTAATCACCCGTTAAATAACGGATCATTTTGGATGAACCCGCGAAACCCGTTAACATCCGTTATTGTGGACTTTTGTGTAATTTCAATAGTCCTAGAAAATCCTCAGCCGAAATCCGACTGCAGTGATTGATGAACGTGTGAGATGCACACATGCAGAAGAATATCAATACGAGTGCGTTTACTGATCTGTAATCAGATTGAGAGGAATTGGATTGAGGAGGAATTGAAATGAGGTGGAATCAGAATCAGATTCTTGTTGAAGTTGTTTACTAAAACGGTCTGAAATCGGAGTAAGAATGATGTTGAGTTCATATAAGTTGTTTGTTAATTCATTTCAATCAGAATTAAAATAGGTTGATTACTAAATTGCCCTTACATAAATAAATTATTTTCATACTAATTAATTAAATTAAATTTATATAATAAAACTCATCAATATAAAAATATATAAATAGATCCAGCTGCACATCCCCCACATCTCCATCATTCCCACGCCCTCATCCTGACGGTCCAGCTGCACTGCTTTCCACCCACCCCTGCCTTTCCTTGCTGTCTCTATCTTCCACCCCCTTACGCTTCCATAGCCACCGCCTCATAGCCACCACACTCATTCCCCAACTATCTTCAGCTTCCCCCTCTTATTTTTCCATCTACTTCTTATCTCCCTCCATCTCTCTCCAACCACTATTTTTCCATCTACTTCTCATCTCCCTCCATCTCTCTCCAACCACACAGCCATTGGAATATACCCCACAAACACCATAGCATGGATCCACCACCACTGCAGCTTCAATTTCAGGTGTTAGTCGTTCAATTGGTAGATACAGCACCGAACAAGTTTCAAATTCGTTCTTCGCCAACGACAACCCGTTCCGCCAACTCAGTCTTCGAAGCCCATCCTGGCACAAAATCATCCAGAATCGTGATTAAGCTGGTGAACGCGCAAGGGAGTTGACAGACTGGGCAAAGAGAGTCACAGATACGAAGGAGGAGGTAGAAGATACAGGGGTAGTTAGGGTATAAAAGTTGGATTCCTGGAAGAGCCTTCTCCTCGAAATCCAAATACCACCTCCACTTAGGGGATCCAATTCCGGGAGATTTAGGGATCCAATTCTTGATTTTAAGTGGACCCCAACTTGTTTTTTATTCCGGAAATGCTAGTAAACGGTTTGAATGCCTGGAAAAGAATGCAATTCCGTTTCTTGCCATTCCGTTCCGGTTTCATAAACACGCCATCAGTTCAAGGAATACTCGACTCGGATCCTCCTCATCCTCTCTTCTTCCTGCTTTTTAACCTTTTTTTCTTCCATGCGCGACTTTGCCCCTCGGCGAACCGTAGCTGGACTTTCTACAGTCTTCGATCCACCATCAAAGCCTTTCTGCTACTCTCTCTCTCTCTCTCTCTCTCTCTCTCTCTCTCTCTCCATCTAACCTGAATCCGGACTCTGCAAAATTCAACCCCCAAAAAATGGGATCCGAAGGATCAAGCGTTGTCGGTGAGCTTTCCAAAAACCGGATCCGATTCAGGAGACGGATTTTGCCAGAAGACTCTTCTAGCTTCAGCAGCCAACCCTTGGATGAAGAGGTTGAAGATGATGACGTGGAAGGTTTTGGACTTGAATTTGGACCCGGGTCGGGGCGGACGAGGTAGACGGTGGTTTGGGAGAGGGAGGCAGTGGGCCCTCGGGAGAGCGGAATAGGGAATCTGGGGGGATTGGCTTTGGAAGCGGGGAATGAAGTAGCGCCAGGAGCTGCAGACGCTGCGGAATCGGAGGTGTTCGAGGTGGGTTTGGGGGCGGTCGGCGATGAGGGGGGGGAGCTGGTGTGGGAGGTTTGTCCAGTCGACTCGGCTGCCGTCCATGGCGGCCTAGTGCTTTTTGGTTGGACTGAAATAATTTGAGGACGACTTTTCTTCATTAAGGCTGTCTTCAACGGGGGCTTGGTAAGAAAAACCTCAAAAATCTTAACCATAAAAAATTGTTAACAAGTGAAACGGTGATCCGTTAATTTAACGGATTGAATTCAAATGATTTATTAGTTTAACGGATTGGGTTTGAATGATCCGTTAAATTAACGGATCAAATTAAACCTCATCCGTTTACCGATCTAGCTATAGCCTAGGTAGCTTTTGCGGGTACAAACCAATTATTCCCTTTATTTCATTTATTTTTATATTTATATTTATCTCACTATTAGACCAGGTATGTTTTTTATTTATTTACTTCATTAACTAACTAACATTTACCTACACACTTTATGTGTATGAACACCTTTTATTTAGAAAATGAGAAGGAGAGAGGGAGAGAGAGAACGTGGGGAGTGGGAGGTTTTTTTTTATAGTTTTTTTTTTTAAATGTTAGAGATATTTTAACATCACCTGTAGGTGAGGCTTCAATAAAAAACAGTAAAATTTGGACATGTGAAATTACATTATTGCCCATCTTTTTTTTTTTGTGATAGATTACTAAGTTGTCTTTTTATCCTCTTTTAATTGATAAAAAGGGTTTCATTAATTAGTAGAGATACGATTTATTTCATAACAAAATCTATTTTACACTTCATATACAATCCATTTATGGTTAATCATGACAATAATTACTTACTCTATTAGTGCTTTTAATTCAGTTTTTGGATTATATTATGCATGACTTTTATCTATTTAAAAAAGTTTTACAGTATGTTAACTTTTTTCTGTTTACAATACTAGTAACTATTCCTTTAACTTATAGTTCTTAAATCGAAAATTTTTAGAGTACTATTCCTTTTTCTGTTTACACATTGAAATTTTTAGAGTATTAGTAACTATTCCCTTAACCTATTTCTTAACCACAAATTCTCACCAGTTTCGCCAAATCCAATTTGTCCCTCTCATTTGGAAAAATATTTTAAAAAAAATACTTTTGAACAAAAAAAAAAAAGGAAAATAAATACATAAATAATGCCACCTTGTACTTGTCCAATCCCATGAAAAACCTACATGCCCGGTCTTCATTAATTTCTTGAAATTCGAATGAATCTGGCCCTCTTTTGAGGATTTTGCATCTTACATATATATCTTCGTCAAACATCTTGGTGCAACTCATCCGCATCATGCAAACTAACAAAGAAAGAGGGAACGAAAATCGTGTTGAAGACCACTTACAAATGAAATTATAATGTCATGTCGATGTAAAATAATTATCAGCCCACTAATCATATCAAGTTTTTCATTATTAAACATGTGACTAAATTGAATTGACATGTCAATGACGAATAATAAATTACCCGCTACTTCGCTAGCTTGTAAATATGAAAACAGACCGATACTTTTCTTCTAAAGTTATAACAGATTCCGAGTTCAAATTTTTTTTGTCCTCCAAAATAATACATGTTCAACTCAAAAAGTAATTGAAAGTGTTTGAAATGTATACATTCATTATTAAGAATTAGATTAATTAGAACACTAAAAGTGGAAATATCATATTATGTCATGGCATACGTGACCGGCCGACGCATTGATTGGACCAACTTTGACAAATCAATAGCTGATTAACTATAAATACAGCCTCAAGAACACCAAGCAGTGAAGCACAAATAATTGAAGTCCTTGTAAACCATCTGAAATTTATCATCCACGTCCAAGTCGACGACAAAAATGGCAGAAACCAGTTTCGGGTCTAAGAGGTACATCAATCTTTCGTTTATTCGTTAGTGAGACGAGTAAATGATGGTTATTTTGGAGTGTTAACTGTTGAGAACAGTTCCGGATTAGTCATGATTTGAGTAATGTTACGTTATATTTTTTTTTTTTCATAGGATTGCGGTTGTTACTGGAGGCACCAAAGGGATTGGATTTGAGATTAGCAGGCAATTAGCAGATAATGGAGTTGGGGTGGTGTTAACTGCAAGAGATGTGAGGAGGGGAAAAGAAGCCGTTGAGAAATTGAAGGCTTTGTATGGCCTCTCTGATGTGGTATTTCATCAGCTTGATGTAACTGACCCATCTAGCATTGCGTCTCTGGCTGAATTTCTCAAAACTCAACTTGGAAAACTTGACATTTTGGTAATTTCTCTAGCTTATTTCTACGCATTTCTAAATGACTTGTAGGCTTATAGCTCAAGTAATTAAGAGCGGCGGATGTCTTGTTAAAAATATATGTAATCTGCTGGTTATAATATATAAATATTTTCTTCATATTGCAGGTAAATAATGCAGCAGTTATCGGATCTGTTTTTCTCACAGACGACAAAGAGAAGTTGGCAATTGGGCCTGATGATGTAAGTTCTTGAAAATTCATTGTGTTTAGAGAATTGCCAGATCTCAAAAGCTTAAACCGTTGAACGGTTCTCAAAATGTCCGTCAAGCTATCTGTACCCTTTCTCGTGTAGGTTGAATCTACACACGGAGAGGCATACAGATTCAGACAACTATATACATAATAAATAATATGTAATAGGGGTAGGGATTGAGGGATTGAGGGATTCAAACCAAGGACCCCGACCGTGAAAATAAGATGTTAGAAAATAGATCGAAATACGTATATCAACTTTAGTGAACATTACTCTATAATACACATCATATTCACAAGAGCAAATGATCATGCAGCTTATGGGTCCCAAAGCAGGAAATAAGAATCAAGTCCTAAAACAAACCTACGAGACAGCAGGGGATTGCTTAAAAACAAACTACTATGGAATTAAGCAACTCACGGAAGCACTCATTCCACTTTTTCAACAATCCGACTCGGCAAGGATCGTAAATGTCTCCTCCCAATTGGGACAACTAAGGGTACATTTCCGAAACCCTTGTCTCAAAGCTCGCATTCACATTGTTAGACTAACAACATAACATAAGATGCAAGATAACATCACATTATTGAATTAATTTTTCAACTTTTTTTAGGTTATTCCAAACGAGAAAGCAAAGAAGGAGCTAGAAGATGGTGATAGCCTTACAGAAGAGAAAGTGGACAACCTCGTTGAGGGATTTTTGGAGGATGTGAAGCAGAATTTGGTTGAAGCCAAAAGCTGGCCAACCAATTTCTTTGCCTACACTGTATCCAAAGCCGCTCTGAATGCTTATACAAGAGTTTTGGCTAAGAAGTTGTTGACCCTAAAAACTACCAAGCCTACGTGGCGCGCAGGCCGAGTAACTAATAAGCTAACTACGTCCTTCGGTTGTGTGCGAGGCGTGCCAACTCGTTGGCCAAGCTCGGCCGAGGAGTAAAATTCGTTGATGTTGCGTTGAGCGCGCGGCTGACGTCTACGTCTTGCGATTGCGACTGACGAATGAACTCAACTCGGCTCTTGGATTCTAAAGCCTGAAGACAAGGCTACTAATTATGCGAAGTTCACAAATCGTTGTCGTCAGATTCAGCCACAGTAATGGTATTCGTCAGAGTAAACTCACGCCGAATTGACACCAAAGTGTAAGGGCACAAATACTCAAAGCGGATGTACATCTTGATGATGAATGTGGTTCGACCGTCAGAATGCCGAACTCTAAAGCCCACTTGTGAGTATTTAATCATAAAATAACTCGGCGTTCAATGTGCCGAGCCCTAGTAAATTGTAACACCTCACTTCGCCAAGAAGGCTGATGAGATGACCTTTGCCAATAAGGATTCGGAAATCCTTCTCGACCGAGACTTGGATAGATAACCAGTCGGCCTCTTCGCAGTGCTGTTTATCCAAACTGAAGGTGCTCCGCGGTCGGCTGATTTTACGGCGATAGTGCTGTTTATCCAAACTGAAGATACCACCGGTTGCCTTCACAGTACTGTTTATCCAAACTGAAGATGTGTTGGCGAAAAGGAAAATAAAAATCTCAAGGTTGTTGAGAGGTTTTGCGTAGAGCGAGGGTTTGCGCAGGGCAGATTTGTGTGTTGAGTTGGAGAGACTCACAATGATGCACAACCTCCTCTATTTATAGTAGCAGATCCCTCTTCAATCGAGTTCAAGTCATACTCAGATTAGGACTCCTCATCCTGATCCAACCTTATCTCGACCAGTCCTACTTTCTTCAGGACTCTAAACCTGACCTTATGCCAGGCCACATCCGTCTCTATGTCCCAACATCCTTGCTTCGCCGAGACTCCTTGTTTTATCAGGACCATTACTAACCATGGAAGTTCGTTCACTTCATCCTCATCCGGGTACCCCCTTTTCTTGATAGAACTTGGTTGATCTCGGCCCATGATCCATAGTAACCTTTAGGTAAAATCTTCTAGGCCAATAATGATTCTCAATTCGGCCCAAACCAATATTTCGGGACCAAACATTGCCCCCTCGCTTCTGAGGTTGCCGACCAATAACCCTTGGTCGATCCTCGGCCTTGAATAAGCGAAAACTTTTACCATCTTCAAGTCATCTTAAACCGTCTCGAGAATCCAAACCATGCGCATTTATGAAACATCATCTCACACTTGACCCTTCCAAGCATTTTGCCATATGTCGACTCTCTGACTAACCTAGCAGCTCTTAATCATGGCCCTCAAAAACGTGCATAGCCGAAAGGTCTTTTCCGCAATAAATACGCCGCAACACGTAATCATGTGTCCTCAAACCCAAAAATCTCGGTCCATTCTCCTGGATTTTCTAAACATTCGTAATCATCAACAACCTTTCGAATCAATTCCAACTCCTGATTTCGAAAATTAAACGCTTCAACTTCCCTCTCAAAACGCCTATAAATACTCGAAATTCCTTTATTTGTTCCTTACGCCTTCAAAACTACTGAAATCCCTTTCGTTCAAAAGAAAACTCAGACACCCTTCAAGTTCTTAAACCTAGAAAAAATCCTTCTTTCTCCCAGAAACCTTCAAAACTATTCCCAATGGCCTCCTTCATCTCCAAGCTTTCTAAGGAATGCAATAAGTGCGAGAAAATCATTGATGGGTGCTCAATCAAGACTATACGCTTCGAAAGTGACAAGAGCACCACTCACCAGATCCTCTGTCCACTTTTCAAGGATGCAGTGCCATCATCCATCACTGAACTTTGCAAAGCCGAATGCCTAAAACATTTGCTGCAAGGGTTCGAATGGCCGAAGTGGGATTCGGCAAAACCCCAAGGCTCTTGGCCCTCGACTACTGCAAGCTGGGCAGCCTGGGTTGTACGAATGAAAAAGATTTTTGGAGAACAATGGAAGACTCTTGGCATTTACGATGCCATTTGCCTTTCTTCTATGGAAATCGCCATTGACAAAGAGCTTCTCATAGCAGCCTCAAGCTTCTGGTGCTCGGCCACCAATACCATGGTCCTACCTTTCGGCCCTGTTAGTCCCACTATCCTTGATGTCATCGCTATCTTGGGGACTTCCCCCTTTGGCATCCCAGTCGACGCCGCCCTTTCTGGGTATCCGACGAACATTGATTTGAAGGCGCTCTTCGACAAACAGGCCCTCGAAGCATTGAGCAGAGAAGGCCAAATACCCTCAAAGGAAGAAGTTTAAAAACTACACAAAAACTTCTTCAACTATAACACCCTCTATCTCCATTTTGCTGGCCGAGGAGAAGAGAATTTGCGAGAGGGGGAACACGAAGCCTTCCTCTTCTATTGGTATAACAAGTTCATCTGTTGTACCAAATCCAATAAATGTTTGGTCGAAAACATGCCGGTGGCCGAAGCCCTGGCTAGTGGTCATACCCTGGCGCTTAGTCCAGCTATTCTTGCCAATCTCCTGCGATGCTTGGCCGAAATGACTCTCCACAAGGTTGACCCACACCAGAACGGTCATTTCTGGGTCTTCCAACTCTGGCTGCAAGTTTACTTTGCCACTCTTCGTCCGGAGATTGCTAGTTTCTCGCATTCTGAAGCTTTTGGGCTTCAGTTAGCCTCTCGACTGGTACCTCATCACCAAGCCAAACAACTGTTCAGACATTTCTTCAGCCTCGACTTCCTTCATGATAACGAGTTCTTGATCTGTCGTCGTCGAGAATATCATTCGTCAATCAAACTCCCAACATCGGCATGGAGTGCAGACGAAGATGCTGATCTTCGTCAATCCTGGGGATCGTTTATGCTTACCCACGATCTTCCACTCGACTATGATGCTCGCCAAGCAAGCTGGGAGGTATACCACACCCACTTCACCGCTCGACAGCTCAGCTACCTTTAGGGTTGCTCGGTGCCTCTTCTCACCTCTCGCTCTCTCCTGAGCTGATGACGCGTATCTAGTTCCTCAGAGAGGGAATGCAAGGACGCCAAGAAAGAATTTCAGGAACGATGCCAGAAGTTTCACCTTCGACCGACTGTTCCAGAATCTCTCAGCACCGACACTTTTGGCGACTGGTGGGAAGAGTATACTCAAAACTTTTTCAGCTCGAAGAAGTTCTCAATAAGATTTTTGGCGATCGTCCCCAAAAAGCTCCTGCTTCTCAACCTAAAGAGACAACCCAAGGTATACAGCTATCTTTTTCTTTATCTGTTTTCAAATCCCTTCTCGACTCTGCTGATGTGACCTGGTTGTTCAGGCGGCCAAGTGCCGAAAAAAGTAGAAATGATTGCCGCTGCCGCAGCCAGGAAAAATTGATCTTCTCCAAGTGATCCAAGGCTGCCGTGCAAACTCCACCAAACAAACAACCTCTCCAGGAAACCGAGACGGCAAGTGACTCTCCGCGCCCCAAAAAACGCGTCAAAAAATTGGCGAAGAAATGAGACAAATAGATTCACGTCATCTCTAGCCAGACCACGAACGTGACTGCTCCTAGTGTTTATCCTCGTGCTCCCATTGTTCAGGCCTTGACAGGAAAACAATCGACCCCAACAAGTCAAGCACCCTAAATTCAACTGGTTCCTGAGGTTGTGGTCGAAACGACTGCTGCTCTATTGATCGAAGAGCCAGCAACTCCAAGGCCGGCTGCAGCACCTGTCTTGGAGGAAGTCAACCCTTTGGTCGGGGAAAATCTCCCTAACAAACAAAGAGCATCAGCGATCGTCATAGAAGAGGTATGATTATGTTGTTGTCAACTCCCTTTATCCTATTAAACTCCAAAATATTAACCTTTTTTTTTTTATATATAGGACGACGAGAGCGATGAGATTCTGCTGGCGATTCGTCCCCGACCAGTCAAACTTCCTTCCACCAATCCTCCTGTGGTTGAGGCGATGAACCGGGTCGATCCTCCTACAGCCGATCACGGCAAAGGGCCAGCTGTCGCTCCCGAGGCAACGACGGAAACACCGATCCATCCGCAAGACCAATACCTCGGCATCCCTCCTTAACAAGCGACTTTGACTTTTGTAAGACTTAAATTCTTTTCTTGTTACATTCTGTTATGACAAGTCTTGAAACGAAAACCATTAAATGTCAGGTGCCTGAAAATTCTTTCCACCGAAAATTCTATGCGCCGAAAGGTGTTATCTACATTTCCTGGCCACCTCAATGGCCGTCAAACGTAGATAACCTTCATCGGCCACGTGAATTGAGAAGCAGCCTAAAACACTGGGCTCGGCCATTAAGCTCTCTAGGTTCGAGCAATGAACCAGGAGACATGGCCGAAGTTTCCTCTCGGGAGGTCTATAACAAATTCTTTGCTATATATATTTTTTATTTTATTTTTTACTCTCATTTGCCTGACTTTTTTTCTCGTGCAGCTTTCATGGGAGGTCGAGTTCGATGCTCTTCTTTCGAACGCTTCAGGAGCAGCTGGTCATTTGGCAGCTACAACCGGGTCCTCGGCTGACTCATCAACTCTCGTTAAGCTGTAAGAACTCATGTCTCTTTCGGCTTTACAAATCCTCGAGCGCAAGGGCCTCGACTCCGTCGACGAATGTCTCAACGACCTCGCGGTTGATGGCCAGTTGAGCACTGAAGCTATTACCCGGGCATCTTCGACCTTGGAGCAGACTCGAGAGTTTTTTGGTATTTTCGAGAAAGCTCTTCGGGCCAAAGATGACTTGAAGGTTGTGTTGGGTGTTCTTGAAGCTTTCCGCCTGAAAGTTGAAGCTATGAAAGCAAAGAAAGACATTTTGGTCGACCTTGACCGTTAGATCGTCGAACTTCAAAATCGGAGATCGACCGTGGCTTCTGAACTTGCGAAGGATTTTGAGTTGGGTGGCAAATCCTGCCTAACCGATTATGCGGCTAGCGTGAAGCAGGTCGAACAGCTTAAAATTGACTAGAGGATTCGTCAATCCGAGGTCACAATGGGCGAATTGAGGTGGTTGGAGCTGAAGGCCGTCCTCGAAACTCTTCTTCCTCCATTACCCTAGATTTACTTATATGTACTGATTGACCGGATCAAGTTGTACTTTTCTGACAATCCTTAATTAAATAAACTTTTTATTCCCGCATTTCCCAAGTAGTTGGATAATATTTCTTTAAAAATTTCCCATTGATTGGTAACTTGTGAATTGCGCCGGTTCGATCCCTAAGGTGATATGCCCCCTTGCCGAGGACTTTATAGACGATGAACGGTTCTTCCCAATTTGGTGACCACTTGCCGAACCTAGGATCTTTAATTCCCATAGGCAACGCAGTTTACCAAACTAAATCTCCTTCGCCGAATGTTTTCTGTCTAACCTGTTGGTTGTAGGCTCGTTCGGCAATCTTTTTCTGCACTACCAGTAAATTATATGCATCAAGTCGCACTTCTTCTAAATCTTCTAACTCTTGCCTCATGGACTAACTATATTCGGCGCTGAACAAACTACTTTGCTCGATTATTCGCAACGAATTTATGATCAATTCGACTGGTAGCATTGCGTCGTGTCCGTAGGTTAGTGCGTATGGGGTTGTCCCAGTCGCCGTCCAGAGCGATGTTCGATATGCCCATAAAGCCTCATTCAACTTCAAATGCCACATGCCAGGCCTTTCCCTTATTATTTTCTCAAGAATATTGATCATCACCTTATTACTTGCCTCGGCCTGTCCGTTTGCCTGTGGATAGTACGGCGTGGACTGTTCAAGCTGAATTTTTAGATTCGTCGTATACTCTTTAAACCTCTCGGCTGTAAAGATTGTGCCATTGTCAGTTATGATCATTTCTGGTACCCCGAATCTGGTCACGATGTGTTCCTCCACAAAGTCGCAAACCTATTTAGACGTTAATTCGGCATACGCTTTTGGTTCGACCCACTTGGTGAAGTAATCGGTCGCCACAAGTATCCATGCATGCTTGGCAGCCCAGGATGATGGTGTGATTTTACCAATTACATCCATAGCCCATCCTCTAAATGGCCATGGTTTAGTGACCGAGTGCAGTGATTCGGTCGAAACTCTTTGTATAGGACCATGAATTTGGCATTGCACACATCTCCGTGTGAACTCAATGCAATCTTTTAATATACTTGGCCAAAAATAACCATGTCGTCGAAGCAACCATCGTATTTTCCGGCCGGACTGATGAGATCCACAAATTCCTTCATGAACTTCTGTGATTGCTTGAGCAGCCTCTTGGGGGCCGAGACATAACAACAGTAGGCCATCTTCGCCTTTTCGGTATAATTCATTTTGATACATGACATAATTCGTGGCATAAACCCTTGTCTTGTGGTCGTGTTTGCTATTAGGATTATCAAGATACCACATCATGGGCTTCCTCCAATCATCTGGCATTGCCTCGACTGCGCAAACATCTATAAGGTTTTGTCGGTCCAACAACGAAGGTAAGGACATTACCCTTGTACGTATCACGTGATTGCGCTAGAGAACGTCCTGATTAACTAAGGTCGGGTGAGATCGTTGTCCTATCGGTATTGCCTGGCCTAGTTTGCCCCCCAGGAGTTGTGCTCTGGAGATTATTTATGCCAGTTCGTCTGCATCAACGTTTCGAACATGCAAGATGTGCTCGAATGTAATTCTCTCAAACGACTCAACCAAATAGTTGGCAACCATGTGATAAGGTGCCAAAGTACAACTCATGCAACGAAAAATGTCGTTGAGTTGGTTAATCACGAATTTTGAATCACTAAGGACGAGGACACGGGTCGTTCATAAGTCATGGAGGACGTGAAGGCCGATGATAAGAGCTTCATATTCGGCCTGATTATTTGTATAATCGAAATCGAGCCTGAGAGAAAAATACCAACGACAGTGGCTAGGGGATTGAACGACGATGCCAACACCAGCCGAGGCTGAGGTACTAGATCCATCAAAGTACATCGTCCAGTAGTTATCGTGTGCTTCAACCATGCCGATTTCGACGTCATTGCCCCCGACACCATATGGGGAAGGGTGTTGGGCCAAAAAATCAGCTAAAGCTTGGCCCTTAACGGCTTTCTAAGGTACGTACTACAAACTGAACTCTGATAATGCCATTGTCCATTTCCTAATTCGGCCTTTTACTATAGGCCGCGTGAGCATGTAATGGATAACATCTGTTTGGGCGATGACTTGCATGACTGATGGAAGCATGTAATGGCGAAGTTTTGTGGTGGCAAAAAACAAAGCCAAGCAAAGTTTCTCGACAGGTGAATAATTGATCTCAGGTGCATTCAGACTCCGACTAAGATAAAAGATAGCTTGTTCGCGGCCGGCATCGTTGTCTTGCGCGAGGAGGCAGCCAATAGACTTTTCGGCCGCTGAAATATACAACTTAAGAGGCTTACCGCGCCGAGGTGGTATGAGGACCGGCAGCGTGGTAAGTGAGACATTGATTTGTGTAAAAGCCGCTTGATGCTCATCACCCCACTCAAATCGATCCGAGTCCTTCAGTTTCAAAAGCGTAGAGAACGCCTTTATTTTTCCCGTCGAATTAGATATAAAACAGCGGAGAAAATTTATCTTGCCGAGTAAGGACTGTAGTTTTTTCTTTGTCATCGAGGGTGGGGCAGCGATGATTGCGCGTGCCTTGTTTTCCTCCACCTCAATTCCTCGATGATGCACAAGGAATCCTAAGAAGTTACCAGCCAATACGCCGAAGGCGCATTTAGCCGGGTTCATCTTGAGATTATGTCGTCACATACGAAGGAAAGCTTGCCGAAGATCATCTAGATGTGTTTGGCGGCTTTTTGATTTAACCACCACGTCATCGATGTACACCTCAACTATTATGCCAATCAGGTCATGAAAGATAGCGTTCATGGCGCGCTGGTATGTGGCACCAGTGTTTTTAAGGCCGAATGGCATAACTACCCACTCCAATGTTCCGAGTGCCCCTGGGCAACGAAAGGCAGTTTTATGAATATCGGCCTCGGCGATAAAGATCTGGTTATAACCGGCAAGACCATCCATGAAAGACATCATGTCATGAGTAGCTGCGGCGTCAATCAACAAATCTGAGATCGGCATGGGATATTCATCCTTGGGAGTTGCCAGATTAAAATTACGAAAATCAATACAAATGCGTAAGGCACCGCTTTTCTTCAGTACTGGCACGATATTTGCCAACCATTCGACGTATCGAGCGGTTCGAATAAACCCGACGTTTAAAAGTCAAACCAGTTCTTCTTTTATGCCGAGTTGAACTTCGGTTGAGAACCTTCGAGGAGGTTGGCGAAAGGGCTTGCAACCAGGTTTGATGCGTAATTCATGCTCAACGAGGGTTCGGTCAAGACCAGGCATCTCATGATAACTCCAAGCGAAGCAATCTTTAAACTCGCTAAGTAACTTACAGAGTTCAGTCTTGGTATGTTGGGGTAACAAAGCGCTAATAAATAATGGTCGAGGGTTATCGGTCGTCCCCACATTTATTTCATCCAATGAGTTTTTGACTTGGGGCCGGTTATCTTCGAGCTCGGCCGGGGCAGCTTGGATCTTGTCGAGAGAGAGGACAGAGCCATTTTCGCATTCGACGAGGAACTCCACGAGGTTGACGCCTGAATTCGGCTGTTGGGAGATAACATACCAATGAGCCAGCAATCATTCCATGGTCGATGAAATTACGACTCGACGTTTGGCCTGACTGGTGTCAGACATCAGGATCGATGATGAAGTTGGCCAACCCAAGTCTTGCCGAATCCTGGTGAACAGTTTCGGCGCCAACCTCGATGGCCTTCTGAACAGAAATCTGAGTCGGCCGACCTTAGGCCGTGTAAAGTGATGTAGCCGACATGATCGTCGTAGTATCGTGATTGGATCATGTTAGCTTCGAATGGCTGATGGTCGGCTGGGTGAACCACGATTGTCTTGCCGTCCCCAAAGATGAGAACTTGATATAACAATGAAGGGATACAACTTGTTTGGTGAATCCAATCCCGTCCGAGCAACGCATTGTACTTGGTTTTGGAGTCGACTATGAAGAAAGCAGTTATGTGATTGAGACCTGCGATGGTCACCTCTAATGGGAGGATTCCTTTGGTTTGGGATTTGTCACCAACGAAACTGCTCATGGTGATCCATGATGGAATAAGCTCGTCGTAAGAGCGACGTAACGCCTTCATGATAGTCACAGGCATGATATTGAATGTCGCTCCATAGTTAACGAAAATTTTGGATACTGGGTATCCCTCGATATGAGCCGTAACATACAACGGCTTCAGGTGATGGAGATTGGCTGATGACGAACGAGGAAATAATTCGACGAGAGCTGCTTTGAGGTTGTTTTCTTTTGTTGCCGACTAGACTTCGGTAGTGAGTACGAAGTCGACTTGAGTAGCCTCCTCGGCCACTACGTCGCCGTCTAGGAAGTTCGGTTGGGACTTGCGTGGTTGAAAATCTGCAGGCAGAACGTGGACCACACTGATTTCCATGTTGTCAAGGACCGAATGACCTATCGACTCGGTATCTCCCACCTCTATTGGCCCTTCGTTTACCGAACATTTCTCTTCCGGACTCCTGTCATGGATAGTAATTGGGTCGACCTCGTCGACCGTTGCCGGGGTATGTTCCTGCAAGGCGTCTTTGAGAATTTTCTTCTGTTGGTCAAGGGCCTCAAGTTGATTGGGAACTAAAACAAGGTCTAGGGCTTGCGTCGTGCCACGAGCCTGCTCTTGATATATGGTACAGGCGTCCCTGATGTCTAGGTAGGCATCTAAGCGTGCCACGCACTTCGTTTCATCGGCCGTAAGGTCGAAAAGAGAAACGGCTGAAAAAACTTCGAAGTGGTATCGTAAATGCTGGAGATCCTCAAGAGAGAAGGGAAGCTCGCTCATCTTGATATCGGTATATGGGTCGACATCAAAGCCGAGGACTCGAGCTTCTCGTATGTGCTGGAACCTAGCTTTCAACCCTAGGTCCGAATTCTTTTGGATAATTCGCTCGACATCAGGACAGGCCAGAACGAGATCAATCGTATCTTGGCATGCTTTCAGCAAACTGTATAAATCGTTAGCCGAATGCTTTTTGTGGAACTCTCGCATATACTACAATGCCTCTCCGAGGAACGATGGATGTAGGTTCCGTCTAACTTTGATCAAAGGCTCCTGTATGGGTGACGGGGAAAGTTTACTCTCGGCTTCCTTCTTGAAATGTTCAAAGTGCGCCTTCATTTCCCCAGGTCGAAAGAGAAGTTTGATTCGCTTGTCAGCCTCCTCAAATGTGGTTTCCACATCAGGATTGATCACTTATCTTTCTATGAGCAACTCTGTCATGATGGTCGGAGGTCGTCCCTCGTCGTCACTGCTAGTTTTGTTCTTCGGCTACCACTTGGGGGCCGAAGTTTCCTAGGCTGCTTGTCGGCGAGCCATGCAATCTATTCTTTGGCGTCGACCCTTCTATGATTTGGACAGTGCAGTGTATACACCTTTAGGGGAATGATAGGTGTACTAACGTTGATCGCGCGGTTCAGGAGGTTTGAAGGTTTTCTGCTTTGCCGAAGAGTTCGAGCAGCTAGAACTTCGTGCATAATAATCCTCGTTATAGAATGGTGTATCGAAGTCGAGGCGCCGTCTGACTGGGGGTAGTTCGGTCGGCCGCGTTTTGGGGTCGAGTCTGCCGAAAACTCCCTGGCGCTGGCCTGCACTAAGCGTCTTCTGATGTGTTGCGGCCATGGAAGGTGATTGTTTTATCGTAGCTTGAAACAGCCTTTTGTTTGGCTTGGTGGTGACGTTTATCTTACATCGGCTGTATAGAATCGCCGATTTATCTTCTTCCTCGGCGCTGGAGTCTGTCATAGACTCGATGATAGCCGGTCCTGAAAAAACTTTGGGTGGCTCGTTCGAAAATAAATCTATCTTGAGCCGTGGCCGAGAATTCTGCTTTGGGATGTGTTGTAATGGAACGAACTCGGCCTTCTCTTTCCCTTTGTCCCTAGGTAGATGGGCATCTACCATATTAACTGTCGCCGTAGGAAACAGGTAGGTGTCAACGCTCATTTTCTTTTCTGGAAACTTGAGTTTGTCGTTATCAATCTAGCTTTGGACGACATCTCGAAATACGACACAGTTGTTTGTCGTATGTTTATTCGAGTTATGGTACTTGCAATATGTTATTCCCTTTAATTTTTCGGCTTTAGGAATATTATGCCCAGGCCGAAGTTTGATGATCTTGGCAAGTAGTAGTTGGTCGAAGATGGCGTCGGCCTTAGTAATGTCAAAAGTGTAAACTTTTGATGTTTTGGTGATAGATTCTTCGATGGCCGAGCGAGTTTTGACATCCTTGGGATTGGCATAAGTCAATGCTTTGCAAATATACGGTTTATCGATTACTATCTCGGCCGCATCAACACTAGCATATTCTTCAGGTTCAGTCGAGGCATAGCTAACCGTGGAGTTTTTGTAAATGGTTACTCGGGATGGAGACTTTGAGACTTTTTCTTCTCGGAGTAGGTAGTCATATTGCTCAACATGTTGAGCTAGTTCGTACATGTCTCGAAAGTTTGCTCCCAGAAATTTCTTTTTGTACTCCACGTCCAGCCCATTCAAAGCCAATCTAACAAATTCAACTTCGGGAAGGGGTACACGACACCAGTTTCTCGCCAACTTAAACCTGGTGAGATAATCCATTGGCGACTCATCAGATGCTTGAGCCATTCTGGCTAGTGATGAAACCGACATTTCCATCCCCGGCCGATAGAATTGCTCATGAAATTTTTCGGCCAACTTCTCCCAACTATGGATGGAGTTCGGTGGGAGATTGATATACCATGCAAAAGCTGAGCCTGTCAATGAGAAGTTAAACAGCCGCAGTTTATGGAAATCGCTATTAACATCTCCACATTGCACGGTGAACCGAGCCACATGTTCTAACGAGGATAAAGATGATTCTCCAGCAAACAAACTGAAATCTGGGATTTTAAAGCCTTTAGGATATTCAAATTTTTCCACGTAGGCAGGGTATGGGTGGATGAATTTTGGGAATTTCAGCCCCTTTTTCAAGACCGAATCGATCATCCTCTGGATCTCGGTCATATCGATGAATGTCGTTTCTACTTTCTGGTTAAATCCATCCGATCAACTGCTTGATCCTCTTTTCTTTTCCAAGTCAATTGGCTTGAGCCGAGCAGGCACTGGCTCGGCCTGTACTATTGGTAAAGGATTATTCCTTGGTGGCAATTGCCGAGAATGATCGGAGGGTCTATCTTCACAAACTTTATGAACCAGCATTTCAAGCAATCTGGTGTGTGTCTCATTGGTACTACATATTACTTCGCGCAGATTGTTTATTCGTCGGCTGAATATCTGTTCAATTTGCCGAGATTGTTCATCCAGTCGTCTCCGGAGAAACGACCTTGTTGGTGGATCAGCGCCTTCACCACCATCTTCATCGTAGTCCTCCACTACCACCTTATTGAAAATGCATATGGTTCTGTTAGGGACTTCTACATTGCGAGGCTGACCACCGAGACCAGCTTCTTTTTCTCGGCGTGTCGCGCTCGCGGACTCTGGTGTCGCGGTAACAATGGGGTTTTGTGTCTGCGGTACTGACAAATCAATCGTTGATTTTCCATAACTGCTTTCTTCTTAACTGATCGTGTCTCAATTGGCATGAACTTCGTAGTTTTAGCACTGTGTCCCACTGGGCGTGCCAAAATGTTAACCCTAAAAACTACCAAGCCTACGTGGCGCGCAGGCCGAGTAACTAATAAGCTAACTTCGTCATTCGGTTGTGTGCGTGGCGTGCCAACTTGTCGGCCGAGCTCGGCCGAGGAGTAAAATTCGTTGATGTTGCGTTGAGCGCGCGGCTGACTTTTGCGTCTTGGGATTGCAGCCGACGAATGAACTCGACTCGGCTCTTGGATTCTAAAGCCTGAAGACAAGGCTACTAATTATGCGAAGTTCACAAGTCGTTGTCGTTAGATTCGGCCACAGTAATGGTATTCGTCAGAGTAAACTCACGCCGAATTGACACCAAAGTGTAAGGGCACAAATACTCAAAGCGGATGTACGTTTTGATGATGAATGTGGTTCGGCTGTCAGAATGTCGAACTCTAAAGCCCACTTGTGAGTATCCAATCATAAAACAACTCGGCATTCAATGTGTCGAGCCTTAGTAAATTGTAACACCTCACTTCGCCGAGAAGGCTGATGAGATGACCTCTGCCAATAAGGATTTGGAAATCCTTCTCGACCGAGACTTGGATAGATAACCAGTCGGCCCCTTCGCAGTGATGTTTATCCAAACTAAAGGTGCTCCGCGGTCGGCTGATTTTACGGCGATAGTGTTGTTTATCCAAACTGAAGATACCACCAGTTGCCTTCACAGTGCTGTTTATCCAAACTGAAGATGTGTTGGCGAAAAGGAAAATAAAAATCTCAAGGTTGTTGAGAGGTTTCGCGTAGAGCGAGGGTTTGCGCATGGCAGATTTGTGTGTTGAGTTGGAGAGACTCACAATGATGCACAACCTCCTCTATTTATAGTAGCAGACCCCTCTTCAATCGAGTTCAAGTCATACTCAGATTAGGACTCCTCATCCTGATCCAACCCTATCTCGACCAATCCTACTTTCTTCAGGACTCTGAACCTGGCCTTATGCCAGGCCACATCCATCTCCATGTCCCAATATCCTTGCTTCGCCGAGACTCCTTGTTTTATCAGGACTACTACTAACCATAGAAGTTCGCTCACTTCATCCTCATCCAGGTACCCCATTTTCTTGATAGAACTTGGTTAATCTCGGCCCTTGATCCATAGTAACCTTTAGGTAAAATCTTCTGGGCCGAGAATGATTCTCAATTCGGCCCAAACCAATATTTCGGGCCCAAACAGAAGTATTCCAACAAAATTGCTATCAACGCCGTGTGTCCGGGTTTTACTGACACGGACATGAACAATCACACTGGAGTTTTCATAGTTGAAGAAGTTGCAAAAGGTCCTGTGAAGCTGGCTTTGCTGCCTGATACTGGAGCTTCTGGCCTTTTCTTTGAACAGACTGAACTGTCAGCCTTCGAATAAAAATTTGAAACTGTGAAATAATTGGTCTGTTTTTCATCTCTTAATATATCTGTATGCACATGTGACATGTACTCCTAAGCACAATGTGTTCTCAATAAAAAAAATATGTCAAGTTTTATTGAAGTTTCAATTCTAAATCTCTTGTTTTAGGTCACAACTCAACCAACTTTTGCTACGTCTTCAGTCATTTGGGTGTTTTAGTTGAATTTCTTGTTTGCTACGCCTTTAGTTTCTTTGTGGATTTGGCTAAAATAATTACATGTATTTAATACAATCAAATTCTGAACGTTGAAATGGTCATTGTATTAAACACATGTAAGTATTGTAGCCAAATTCAAAAATTAAGTAAGAGATATTTTTTTAATGATCAATTCTTAATATTGAAAATATTTTTTTGATCAAAATGAAATTAACTTTTAACTTATTGATTAGGAATGCATATTCATGATTTTGCTACGTTGAGGCACAATTACATCATTTTTGTGCGTGGTTTGCTTATTCTTCTGTTGATATTATTTCTTAGCAACATTTTGATATGTTTGGTGTAAAGATCTAACGATGATCTTATTTGTAAGGGCTTTTTAACCAAAATGGTCTTTGAGATTTGCATATCACATCACTTTGGTTCCTGAGATTTGGAATCAATAGAAATGGTTCCTAAGATTGTCCATCATCAATCATTTTGGTCATTCTAGGCAAAATTATGTCAAATAAGGATCAAAATGACAAATATACCCTCAATTTAATAAACAATGTACCAAAATGATTTGACAAAAATTAAGGGTATTTTGGTCATTATATTCTTATTTAATGGACCAAAATGATTGATGGTGGACATACTCAGGGACCAATACTATTGATTTCAAATCGCAGGAACCAAACTGAGAAATTATGCAAATCTCAAAGACCATTTTAGCTAAAAAGCCAATTTGTACTTAGTTTCTTGTTTTCAAAAGAAAGGGAATGCATATTCATTCATACAGCTCGCATTAATATCAAATGTAAAAAACCACAAGCATTAAATATCTTTTCAAACATTCTAAATGTCTAATGTTTAAAAAAATGCAGATCCGTTAAACTCTAGTTAATAAATTCGTAAAATGTCTGTGAGGCAAGAGTGGGATTCACTTTTGGGTATGCATGGTGAAGATTCCCTCTTGCAACCACTGCATAGTTTTAGTGGCATCCCTACTCTATTGAATACTTGTCATGTGATTATGTCATACATGATCATCACGGACTCCTCATAGGTTTGACCAACTTTGACAAATGATAAATCAGTAGCTTAGTAATTAAACTATAAATAGCCTAAGAACAAAGAAATGAAGCACTATGGAGTAGTCCCTCTAATCATCATAGGCTACATGGCAAGCATTTTCTTTTCCTCCTCCAAATCTACAACAAATGGAAACAACTATCAGTTTTGAGTCCAAGAGGCACATCAATCTTTTGTTTTATCCATCCGCATCCTCTCCTAAAGCGCTACAGTCCTGTTTGGACCCAAAATTACACAATCGGCCTGAACGATCGAGGCTGTTGAGTGAACGAAGTTCTAAGCCGTTAGGTGACTGAGTAAGGATAATTTTAGTTATTGTTAAGGAACAATATTGTGATTTTTATCATAATAATTATCTCTTAATAATATATTGAATTATCTAGAGCACAGCTGGGTGATAAAGTCATGGTGATTTGATACGATGCCGTGTGAATTAATAGTGTTGCAATCTCATGGATAGATAACATGACTATCATAAATGGAGTTAGAGTATGGAAGGCTATCTTCCATGCATTTATACAAATACAATGGAGATAAAGATGGGATCGTATTTGATCAAAGTTAGCTGGCTTAGATAACGATGATCTGATGACCATCGTTGGTTGGTCAACGAGGTGGAGGAGATTGGGTTGCTCATCCAGCACCGGGTAACTTGCTTGGATAATTAGCCAATAAAGGTGCCGTTTATTTTATGAACCCATGCGCGTGGAAATATGGGATAAAAGATGACATACGCCATTTTATCCCGTTGTGATTTCACCTGATGGCGCGGCAATTGAGATTGGGATAAAGGATGGTTGTGATTTATCATCAAAGATGGTTGGATGTTCACGGCTTGGATTCTACAACACGTCTAAGAGTTTTGATTCTATAAATACCAAGCGGTAGACGACTAAAAGCCCCCTCCAATTCAACACACAAACTGCCCTGTGCAAACTCTCGCCCTACGTGAAACATCTTAACAACCTTGGGATTTTTATTTTCTTTTTCTGCCAACACATCTTTAGTTTGGATAAACAGCACTGTGAAGGCAACCGGTGACATTTTCAGTTTGGATAAACAGCACCGTTGCCGTAGAATCAGCCGACCGCGGAGCACCTTCAGTTTGTATAAACAGCACTGCTTCTCGACCGATTGATTATCTATCCAAGTCTCGGTTGAGAAGAATTTTCGGATCCTTATTGGCAGAGGTCATCTCATCAGCCTTCTCGGCGAAGTGAGGTGTTACCAGGTTACTACATTCGGCACGTTGACAGCCGAATTTGTTATTGAGCTTCGCAGAACTAGCAGCCTTGTCTTTAGGCTCTAGAACTTGAGAGCCGAGACGTGTTCCTTCCTCGGCCGTAGTCACAAGATCTAGAAGTCAACAGTGTGCCCAGCATAACATCAACACATTTTACTCACCAGCCGAGTTCGGCCGTCGATTTGGCATGCCCCGCACATAACCGAATGTAGTTAGCTTATTAATTACTCGGCCTACGCGCCACGTAGGCTTGGTAGTTTTTATGGTCAACATTTTGGCACGCCCAGTGGGACAAGTGCTAAAACTACGAAGTTCATATGATATATCAAGATCTCAATCAGGCTTCAGTGGGTGAGATTTGGCGTCTATACAAGGAAAGTGTCGAGACGTAAGGAAAACTTCTTGACTGGATCCTTAAAGCATATGAAGAAAGGCAAAACTCTTTCTCTCAAATGATAAAGGTGAAGGTTCATCACAGCTTACAAGATCAATGGTTAAATGAAGACAGAGCTCGATTTTATGAGTGGCTCGATAAGAAAACGCCTTTTTGTCTTGGGTTCAAATCAATTCCATTTGAAGAATGGTTGGATCAAAAGTGACACACCCAGACCCGGGATGTCCACGAGGACTCCGAATCGAGCTGTGTTGGCCGACAATTGGAAGGTGAGGAAGCCATAAAGTGTAGTGATGTGGAAGATGTGAATAAATTTAAACCTAAAAGTGCCTCAATACCAGAGTGCGCTATGAGCTGAAATGAACCCAATTCACACGTGATGACAAGGCATAAGTACAGTACAGTAAAATAGGTTGAGAATTGTACCATCAATGGTAATCGTCTACACCAATATTTGCCAATAATCTTCGTCGGTATGAAAACTCTGCTACTAGAACCTGGAGGAGCGAAAAACAGAAGGGTGAGTGGGCAAAAACGAAGCTTTAGAAAACACATTTCTCTTTTCTGAAAATAATAACCCCTCACTGTAAAACTCGTATAGTTTCCAGAAAATAATACTACGTATATACGTAAAACAATGCACGAAGACAGTAAAAACCAAGTATGCCATGTCATAACGTTTCAGCACTAAAAGATGTAAGCCAGGTGAAATCAATATAAAATAATATACCAGTCAGAGTCACCTAATGTGACCTGTACGACTGGACCTATAGCACATCAATATATGCTAGCACACGAGGCGGAACCACCTATTGTGGTTTGTACGACAGAGCTGGGTATAAATATGTACGCTCAAATGCTACGATCACGTGAAGGCTGTGCGAATAATCGCGGGTCACCTACAAGTCGGAACCACCTATTGTGGTATATACGACAGGGCTGGCACCAAACTTGCATCCAAGGTGAGCGTGCGGTGCGGGATATGAACATCACGTGAAAGATTGGGCCCTGGCCTCGGGTGGGAGCACTAACACCGGGGTGCAGCAATGATGAGCTCTAAATGTATATATGCATAACAATGTGCAATACAACCAATACCATCACAATATACTCACCTGAAGCTTACCTGAGCCTCCGCAGCATCAAACGACATAATTCACGATTTATAATAATGCAATACTTAAAATGCAACTCATTTTCGACATGGCATTTAAAGCATAAATCATTTATAAAAACATTTTTGGAAACAATATATATATCTATATATATAAAACAAATGCCCACTCACCTGGAGTCCGCGCTACAACTCCCTAGCATGAATATCAAGGCGAAACGAACGATCGTCGCCTAAAACAATTATCAAATCACATCTCAGAATTCTTATTGATAGAACACGTACTTACATAAAACACATCCCCAAGGACGTTCTAGAATGATTTGAGACCCATTGACCAAAAGTCAACCGTCTGTCAAAGATCGACGGTAGGGTCCACAACCCTACGTAACTTGATCCAGAAGATCCACATCTCATATTTCTGATCCGTAACTTCCAAAGATCCAAATTATGCTTCTAAAATGACATACTAAAGTTTCATTATGATCCAACGGTTGGATCTCCACCAATTGTAAATTCAAGTGGCGGTTAACGTTTTATTTTATGAACTTACAAATCCAATTCGGAAAGATCCGTACGTCGGATTCCCAATCCGGAAGTTCCTATGATCCTCATATATTACTTACTATAACGTATGAAAGTTTGGTGACGATCCAACGGTCGGATCATCGAATCATAAAATGGTTAAGTGATGTAATATTCCATACTAGGTTCGAACTATTGAACTATAACAAACGGTTATCAAATTGACATCATAACATCAAATTTAACTCAAATAAGCAGCGTCGGTCCATTGGCGATGCGCCACCACACATGGCGGTCGGCTGCCCCGACTCGCCGAAAAATTCAACTATTTCTAAAAATTCTCAAACTTCACAAAAATGAAGATCCCAATGAGTAGAGCAAGTTTCATACATGTGGCCAAGTCCAATTTGGCCGGGAAAAGCCTCAAATTGCCATGAACTCGCCGGAACCCTAAGTTGGGTGCTCTCCAATTCGCCCTCACACCGAACCCGACGCCCCCAAACTTGTTTGGGCTTTGTTTCTAGGTTCAAGTTGAGTGGTTTGATGGTGTTAATTGGAGGAAAACGTTTCACAATTAGAGGATCAATGCCTAGACACCTTCGAATCCGCCGGTGTTCCATCGCACAATCGAGGTCCAAATCTTGTCGAGTTTGGGGTGGAACATGAAGAAGGAGGGTCGTGGAGTGAGTTCTAGGTGATGGATCGAAGAAATTCGTCGGAAAAATGGACGAAAATCGCTAGAATTGGCTACCGAAAACCAAGTCTGCCGTCGGGTCAAATCGGGTCAAGGGGAACCCGGCCGGTTCCCCTTCTTCTCTCCTCCGTCGTTTCCTTCCTTGCTTTCCCTCCTCATTGGTCACTCATCACCTCACCTCCCTTTGATTGGGTCCGGCTCCTCATTTTCTCTCCTTATCTTTCCATCACAGCCGACCATTTCTCCTTTCCTTTAATCTCAACCACACACGTGGCTTTCCAGAGTAAGCTCCAAAAATCTGGAGTTTTCTAGAAAATAACCAATTTACTAAAATGCCCCCGATTTTAAACGTTAATATCTCCTTCGTTATAACTCCAAATCACGTTTCGTTTGCGCCCACATGTTCGTAGTGATGAGTAATACGAGGATATGCTAAGAAAACAAGTCTTACGTGACACGACACGGCAGTCATCAAAAGTCAACACTTTGCCTCGAAGGGCATTTTCATAAATTCATTTGTTAAAATTATATAAACCGTAAAATTGGGAACGGGTCGTTACAAAATGGGCAGGGGTAATTGTTCACTCCGGCCACAACCAACATTCAGCCTAAGAAGATTGTCGAGACGGCCGAAGAAGAACCTAGGCCACCTGTTTTTTTGGTCGACACTTAAGTTGTGGTAAGCCTAATAGAAAAAGTTCAAGTTTCTGAGCCACAAATCAACTTAGAAAATGATTCATCAGAGAAGTACTCCAATGACGAACAGGGCCAAGACATGGTCTTAGATGCCGAAACCATGACAGTCGATATGGTTATTGGCAATAAAGCCGGTATGGAGCAATCTTGTTTGGCTGAGTTATTTGAGTTAAAATGCTGAAATTAACGAAGTATTTATGCCTGGGGGACATAATAGTTGTCCAACACATTTGGCGGCCAATGGTAAAAAATCTTTCGTCAAGCCAAGCATATTTGGAGATGAACTTTTATTCGGCTTTGGAAAAACTCAAAGTGAAAACTTTGATGTTAAAAGATCTCACCTCAGAATAAAGCATCGTTGGCCTCCTCCTAATTATGATTTGGTCTCTTTTATCTTCTTTTGTTTTTTAAAAAAAAAAAAAAAGATGAATAAAATATTTTCTTAACCATTCGGCTTTCAAGCCGATGCATAAGAAAATAAGGGGGCAACAGATATAATCGGCGGTTTAAATTTTTAATCTTGCCATGAAAAAGTGTTTTTAGCATGTTGTTTGCTGCCATTCTTATTGCTGCTGAGGCTATTGGTACTCCACGTTGCTCTTTTTGTTGAATATTCAGCACGGAACCCAATCATTGGTTGAAATATTTGTATACAAATATGCTAGAAAGGCATGAATGAAGTTTTGGTGATTATATGGAGCTTTGGTAATTCTCGGTGGATACTCCACGGGGGGTGAATCCATAACAACTTTCTGCCTAGTGAATTTTTATTTGGCTGTGGATGCTCATTTTTCCTCGACCATATATTTCTCAGTGTCACTCGGAGGTACTCAGCGGTCAGGGAATGTATTATTACTGGGAGATTGATTTAGTTTTCTCGAACCGATGGTCGTTGAGTGCACCGGAGATATTGCCCTATGTTCACCAAATCACTTTATTTCTGCTGCATTTTGGTCAATAACTGTCCTCATAGAGCTCCGCAGTTTGGGCGTAATTTCTTCTTCAGTTTCAGTAAGTGAACTTGGCAGGGTTAATTCGTTGCCGAATTTGACCACATAGTAAGCCGAGTTCGGCAATAAGGACGGTTTAGTCACGAATCGGCAGTTCGAAGCTCTAATTGTAGAAGAAATTTCAAAAATTATTTTGAACTGTGGTTTCTTGGATTGCAGAAAATCTTTGAGTTACAAAAGCTTCGAAACTCTAATCATTGATGGCAGTCGAATGAGTTGATTTGAAAGTTCAGCTCAGCAACGTGTATTGGCGTGTGGCTTCTGCCAAAAAGGTGAGTCAAGAAGCTCTAGGCACGACTTTCAAGAGGTTTCCTCTGGTTAATTCAGCAAGGCAACGTTGGCACCAAGAAAGATCCCACCGAATTGGAATCTTGGCCAAAAAGTATGGCATACAGAAATTAATCATGTCTTCAGCCGGAGTTTTCTCTTTCTCTTGACGTCTTTGTCTTGGCGTCAATTTTTTTTCTGTTTTCAATTGAGAAATTGAGAATGCCAGCCAACATGGGTATTTGTCAATAGTCGAATAGGCAAAGGGTGGTCGAGGATTGATGGTAGGCCTAGTTACTGAGACTCAAGTTTTCTTTTTTTCGGCCCCACTTTTATTTTTCGACCAAATGAAGTAGACAGTCGACAAAGTTTCTGGCGGAGGAGTCTCTGCTGAGCCTTGTATAAGAAATAATGGTAGCTGAAGGATGATAAGTATGGGGTGTTTGAGCATGTTTCTCCACCATGGTCACAGCGCTGTTGATGTCCTAAGTTGGCTAAATAGCCGACGGTAATTTCAGCAGAGAATTTATAGACATTCAAGTCCCCAGTCAAGTTCCTCATGTTGCTGGACTACCAAAGGAAAAGCCATCACGCTTTTGAGGGTAGGAATTAATGATGGGACATGAATGAATAGCTCGGCCAAAACCTATGTGGGTTTGCCGAAGAAGGGAAATTCCTTAGCATATGGGTTCTCGACCTCCTTGTTCGGTCGCGATGCTCTCGGCAATTATTTGACCCTAGGCTTAATTTCCTTAACCTTTCGGCTTTCGGGCCGAAGCTCAAGGAAACAAGGGGGCAATGTTTAGACCTAAAATTACACAATCGGTCCGAACGATCGGGGCTGTTAAGTGAATGAAGTTCTAAGCCGTTAGGTGACTAAGTAAGGTTAATTTTAGTTATTGTTAAGGAATAATATTATGATTTTTATCATATTAATTATCTCTTAATAATATATTGAATTATCTAGAGCACAGCTGGGTGATAAAGTCGTGGTGATTTGATACGATGCCATGTGAATTAATACTGCTGCAATCTCGTGGATAGATAACATAACTGTCATGAATGGAGTTAGAGTATGGCAAGCGATCTTCCATGCATTTATACAAATACAATGGAGATAAAGATGGGATCGTATTTGATCAAAGTTAGCTGGCTTAGATAAAGATGATCTGATGACCATCGTTGGTTGGTCAACGAGGTGGAGGAGATTGGGTTGCTCATCCAGCACGGGGTAACTTGCTTGGATAATTAGCCAATAAAGGTGATGTTTATTTTATGAACCCATGCACGTGGAAATATGGAATAAAAGATGACATATGCTATTTTATCCAGTTGTGATTTCACCTGATGGCGAGGCAATTGAGATTGGGATAAAGGATGGTTGTGATTTATCATCAAAGATGGTTGGATGTTCACGGCTTGGATTCTACAAAACGTTTAAGAGTTTTGATTCTATAAATACCGAGTGATAGACGACTAAAAGCCCCTTCCAATTCAACACACAAACTGCCCTGCACAAACTCTCGCCCTACGCAAAACCTCTCAACAACCTTGGGATTTTTATTTTCTTTTTCCGCCAACACATCTTCAGTTTGGATAAACAACATTGTGAAGGCAACCGGTGACATCTTCAGTTTGGATAAACAACATTGTTGCCGTAGAATCAGCCGACCGCGAGGCACCTTCAGTTTGGATAAACAGCACTGCTTCTCGGCCGATTGATTATCTATCCAAGTCTAGGTCAAGAAGGATTTCCAGATCCTTGTTGGCAGAGGTCATCTCATCAGCCTTCTCGGCGAAGTAAGGTGTTACTAGGTTACTACATTCGGCACGTTGACAGTCGAATTTGATATTGAATTTCGCAGAACTAGCAGCCTTGTCTTCAGGCACTAAAACCCGAGGGCCGAGACGTGTTCCTTCCTCGGTCGCAGTCGCAAGATCGAGAAGTCAACAGCGCGCCCAGCACAACATCAACACATTTTACTCACCGACTGAGCTCGGCCGTCGAGTTGGCACGCCCTGCATATAACCGAATGACGTAGTTAGCTTAATAATTACTGGCCTGCGCGCCACGTAGGCTTGATAGTTTTTAGGGTCAACAAGTCCACGAAGGATCAGTAACGATGCTAATTAATTAGTGATCATAATTTAATTAACATTCTTTTTTAACATGATTGTAGTTGTCACTAGAGGCAATAAAGGTTGTAACTGAATAAGTGGAGAGAATGCCTCACCAAAACAACAAACAGAGCAACTTTAAAGATCACAATCAGTCTCCACTCAAGTTATGTTGTGCAATGATTTACGAATAGTGCACGAAACTGGTATAAGGAACTCGGCATCTGCCATCTTACCTTTACTCCGTGATACATTGCCAACATGCAAGTAGAGGCCTCAAACAAGACTATCCTGCAATGCTTAAAGAATAAACTTGTAAAAAAAAAGCAAGTGGACATATGAGTTGCCTGGATTTCTATTGGCACTATCGCACAACTGTTCGAAAAGCAACTGGAGAAACCCTATTTTCCATGGCCTATGTGACAAAAGTCATCATTCCCTGTCCAAGTTATCACGATACTGAAGAACAAACCACATTGGAGAATGCCGGAATCTTCAAGTCCGACCTTGACTTTGCCGAGAAACTCAAAGAATGCGCCCAAGTCGAGCTTGCCGCCTATCAACAACATATTAAGTTGTAATACAACAAAGGCGTTAAACCTCGAAGCCTTCAAGTTTGAGATCTGGTTCTAAGAGAAGTGGTCTTAGGAGAAGTCTTCAAGAATACAAAGTACCAAGAGAAGGCAAGCTCGAAATACACTAGTGATTTAATTCTCCTTCCCAGAGATATGTAGGCAATAATTTTCGACATCCAGTGAATTAAGGGGCACTCTCCTCTTAATGATCTTCATATCATACTTTCCCAATGAAGCACTACACCCAAATCTCATCACATTTCTCCCAAATTTCGAATTCTCATTCGAAAACGGCTGTACGAACTCATTGTCCGAGTCGTTGGAAGAACTATCATTTCTCTGAAATCGCCCTCAACTCTACGCCGAGTAGTTCCTACTTCCAACATAATTGCCACCCAAATTACTCAAATTTACACTGTCCCTATTTCCCGCCAAATCATGACCTTTCAATATCAGCTTCTTCAGGTCCAGCGGCGGTGCCGCAATCGATCTCGTCGTTTCATCCGGTCAAACCGACGGGGATGGTTCAACAATCGGCCTGTCCTTTTCATTCCACAAATCTTCTGCGCCTTCCTTCATGAACCGATCGGCAAATGTTTTGTGGTGCTGGTTCGGGTTCATCGGGTTGTGCCCGGTTCCAGTACTCGAAAACAGGTCTGGCTTTCCGGCGACTTGGGCCCGAATTTAGAAGCGGAGGCGGGCCTCGTATAACTTTTTCTCGGTCTAAAAGGCGTTTCTCTTTCTCTTTGGCTCGCTTTTTGAGCATGCGCTTCCATTTCCATGCCACGCGGGAAGGTCTGAGGCCCGCCGCCCATGGGTCGAGTCAGAATGAGTCTGCAGAGAATCTTGGAGAATTCTCTCGGACGCTCTATGAGCATTGAGGCGGACATGGTTTGCGGTCAGCAGGGTCGGATCCATCAATGGACAATAGGGCTGTCACTGGTCTGTGTGACTCAGAGAGTCGGTGATCAAAGAGAAAAGGGGAAGGAAATGGTTTTATTGGTTTAGGGATTAAGGATGACGTTTGGGCTGGGCCTACTTTCGGGTGTTGTTGGGCCCAAATTGACCCAAACTGGCATCTGGGTAGTGGGCATGACCCGGTTTGATCGAATATGAGCCTTTCATTTTGATACTTGAAAATTAGCGGCTGTGATGGATTTTTATAGAACAAGCAGAAGTGAAAGAATGAGTAGGGTATTTAACCCATCTCTCTCTCTCTCTTTCAACATCTATCCGCCGTTGATTTCGAGGGTGTGGCCCATTGTTCCTCATCAGCTACCATGGTTCTCATGCCAACGTCGGCACATACGGTGTTATGAGGGGATGATGGTGGGGTGACATCCGCATTTAATCCTTCAAGCTCCTCAACATCCATTCGAACTGGGTGGAGATCTCGAATATGAGGAAAGAAAATAGACTTTATTTATTTATTTATTTTTAATTAAAAAGGGTTGTCTTAACGTGGTTTAATAAGAAACTGTTGCAGTCCTATTAGATTAGGTATGTGATTATGTAAATCCTAGTGTATCTAGGAATATCTTTTATATTCCCTTTAGTAGTTAATATCCTATTAGAGTTGTAATCCTAAAAAGGTAAGGAATTAACCTTACCTACTAATATAAATAAAGGCACAATGGGATGAAATAGAAAACACCTCATAATTACATCTCTCTCTTTCTCTCTACTATTGCCGCACCCCTTTCCCTAAGGCCTCCATAATTGTTCAGTAAATTATGCCTACAACACGTTATCAACACGCTCTTGACGCTGCACTAAAGAGAGTTTGGTCTTCAATCAGGGGAGTATTACGTTTTAATCATTCTTTTTATGATTGATTTATTATTTTGAATTGATCTACATGCTATTGATTCAATTTAATTTTTCTTTGTTGAACGTGATACAACACATTGGAGATGCAATTCTAGCGTTTTGCGAAGGATCTTCTACAAATTCAAAGCCTTTTGTGTTTTCTGCCAATTAGGTACGCTTAAAATAAAGGAAGATATTTGAAACGACCTTGAAGCATGAAAACATTCCCCATGATGCATGAACCCCCCTATGTTTATATTTTCCTTACAATATACGTATTGTATATGTTTATATATTTGTCAATATATATATATATATATATATATATATATATATATTTGTTTCATGCATTACGCAATTAAATTGCTATGTGGAATTGTGAGTCAATATATATAAAATAAATTAGAAGCAAATCTAAGGTTTGTAAAACCCTACTTATGTCGGGAAAAAAAAATTACATAGGGCACTATGCGGCACCACCACCGTAGCACCCAACGTGGCACCATGGACCATAGCTGGCCAGAAGCCCAGTCAAGTGGATCACATGGCAGCACCCTTTGGGTTTGCTGCACTGACATCCCAATGCCTTAGGGGCCTGACCTGACTGATGGACCTGCAATCCATTCACCCAAACCAAAAGCCTGCAGCTTTGGCCCGATGTCCTGCGCATCCTTAGCCCACTGGGCTTATGCCATGTCACCTCGGCTCGTTACCCACAACCCAGTCTGCTGGGTTTTGCCTTTGCCACGGTCTACTAAACTCGGCCCTAGCCTCGGCTGGGCCTCGTGTGACTCAAATCGGCAAGCCAGCTTAGTTGGGCTTGCTTCCCACGTGAACCCACAGGCCATCAATCTGCTGGGCTTGAACCCATGGCCCCCCATTAGGCCCAACAAGCCATCCTTCAAGGCTGGGCTTACCCACCTGGACCCGTGGGCTGCCTTTTGCAGCCTTACCCCCGTACTCACGACACCCAACCCAAATTTTTGGGCTATGGTATTTTCAATCCAATGCTCTTATTTAGCATTTTTAAATAATTTTTGGGCTATGGTATTTTCGATCCAATGCTCTTATTTGCTTCTACGATCGACCTCGAATGGTCCCGATCTATTGAATTAATTAAAAGTGACCTACAGTCCATTAATCTGATAATTAATCCAAAATTATTGACCTGAAGATCACTTTTGGACATTAACGATGCAATAATTTATTTTTATACTTTGAACTGTTGACATACTTTCGTAGTAACAAAGCTCTCACACTTGAGTTCCCGAAGAACCTCAAATCCACTACACTTAAATCAGCATATGGCATTATGTGTTCTTGCAGGAACCTATCTTTTATGAGCTAAACGTTCATAAACTAAATTGAACATGTAGTTTCAAATTTAGTGCCTTTGAAACCCAAAGTTTTCATAAAACAATACACCCAAGAAAACCCGACGTTTTTCATGAAAACCATGTTTTAGAACTCAAATGTTCTAACTTTGATGTTTATGGATGATTCATTCCCATAAAACCAATCACAATCTTGTTCCCTCCAATTCAATGGATTGTCGAACCATCACAAGTTCGATTTCCCTTATTTGGATGTTTCTAATAGAAACCACTTTATGTGGGGTACAAGACATTGCCTAAAGCACACCATGATTACGTCTATGAATGAGTACAATTATGAAGTTTATAAATCCAATCGAATTTTTACTAGAGAATACTTTTCTTGTCCTTCCATGTTTCTAACTCGCTCCTGAAGCAGCAGTGCAGAACGTGGAAGTTTACCAAATTCTCGGATCTGATTACTACCACAAACGTGAGAGAAAGATATAGACCCAGTTTGACTGGAGTCTACCAAATTGCTCGACCTAGTTTTGTCAAAGCCTACCGAATGACATACTAGACCCAGTTTGGTTGGAGTTTACCGAACAGTATAGACTCCGTTCGGCTGAAGTCTATCGAATGGCTCGACCCAGTTCGGTCAAAGCCTATCGAATGGCATTCTCTCTCACAATCCAATTTCAAGTTTGTTTTTACAACATAGGGTAGAATCAAGGCCTGCCAAGGTGTGGCATCATGCCCGAAACGTGGTCCTTGGTACCTAAGAGCTAAAACTTCAAGAATAAGGGATGTTGTTCTCGAACCTTAACCCTGCAGAATCTACTTCTGTCTCGATGGAATAGATAGTTGGTTATGCACATGTTCGTGCCCCTACCAATGTTGTTGAGGAGTATCGTTTTAGTAGTCAAAATGTGAGACTAATTTTGCTTCACCAAACATCATTGGAAAAGCAGAATTTTGACATGGATAGCCTTATTAGCCAAATCCCCTTAGTAAACCATTTACTTTGTGAACATTTTTCCATGTCCTTGGATTCACGTTTGGTGTTTGTTTTACTTATGGATAATCTTATTGATATTGTCCTCGAATATGAGTTTATTGAATCATGTTTCTTAATACATGTGACCAGATTCAATTACACACGTGATTAGGTAGGAATGTGGGGAAGTCTGGATGAATGCAATACTAAGCACACTAACTTTACACCTAAATCACATCGTAAGCAACGACTTCAGGTCTATCCAACCTGATTAAGAGCATTGACACGCTCCTCGTTGTATGAATGGTACTGCATTACCATTTAAGGGACCTTAAATTCTCCATGTCGTTGAGTTTTTAAGAATATTAGAGATGACAATGATTATAAATGAACCACTGAAGAAAATAGAGTGAAATATCTTTTCACCACCTCAAAAAATGAGCCTGAAGCTTTGATTTGGGGCCAATGGGCTGTCTTCCAACTGGGAACACACCACATATGGCCAACCTGGAGCCTGGTGATTGAGCAGTTTACTTGCTTTAGCACAACCATTTAGCGCATTGAGGTCGAACAATGATGCTGTTACGCATCTCCTTACCCGAAGTAAGGATCTTGTGCCTACAAGCACACTTTGCCAAGCCTGCTCATTAGGAAAATTGATCTTCTAAATCATCTTTCACAAAGATACGAAATCACCATTTTCCATAAGTGGATTCAAGGGAATATATGTGGACTAATCCAACCAAAATGCGGACCATATAAATACTTATGGTTTTGGTTGATGAATAGACAAATTGGTCATATGTTTGTCCACACACATTGCTGCTAAACCTCCTGGCCGATTAAGGGTTCACCACCTTACTTATCCCTTCAAGTCCGAGAGACTGGATAATGTCAGAGAGTTTATATCGACGGTTTTTGATAAAGTATTGCATGTATTTTGGGTTTATAATTGAACATCAAATTCACATGTTCACCCCAAATAGCCTCACATAGTGATCATAAAGCGCAGTTTTAAATGATCGCCCAGATTTTGGTAAACGTACCAAGTTTTATGTTTCTACCTAGGACTATTCAATCTTGTACGTAGCTATGTTGGTCCACCTTGAGGCACATTGCCACCCAACCTATTTGACATTACAGTTGGTTACTGGGTACGAACCTGATGATTTTCGTATTTAAGCATTTGGGTGTGCATTCCATGTGCCAAGTTGCGCCGCCACAACGTACCAATATGGGTCCTCAAAGAAAGATGTGAATCTTTGTCGATTATGATTCTCCTTCACATTAGCTCTCTCAGAGCCCTTGCATGCGATCTATTTACCGCTCATTTGCGGGTTGTCACTTTAATGAGACCGTCTTACTACCGTTAGGGGGAGATAAGAACTTCAACGTTCCTGTAGAACATCGTGAATTTGCGTGGACGTTGCACACTATGTCTCATCTCGATCCCCGTACCGCACAAGTGTGATAAGCAAGTGCGATCAATTCTAGCTTTCAGAATGTTGCTCCAAACACATTCTTCTGATCTAGCTAAAGTGACGAGATCATATACCAGCTGCAAACATGCTTGCAAGGATAGTCGTACTTAACGAATGTCGAGTCAACATCCTTGGAGGATGTGCCGCACCTGTTGGACGGTTTGGACAGTTCGATACACCGATGGATAGCCAATCAATCTGTCTTGCCTTGGAGCACGACAGATCATTCGGTTCGTAAGATTCACTTCTCTAGAAGAGGAAGATCATGGCACAACAATGAATCTATACTTGATCACTGTCTCAAATCATTTTCATCTCATGAGATTATTCTGGATTACTCCCGAGATTTGAAGTTCTTGGTCCAATAAACTAGTTTGAGTGAGCTAAATGGAATTGAAATAAGATTACCATCGATGATGTTTTCACTTATATGGTAGCTACCAACATAAATGAAAGGCGATGATATCGAACGATGTTCCGTTGATTAAGTGACAATGTAGAACTGATTGGACAACCAAAATAACAAACCAGGTCAAATTCCTTACCAAAGTGTGTTTTGGACCTGTCGTTCCTACACTGCCTAAGGTAACCCTGTTATGTTACAAGTGGGAAAGGAAGCGTTATGAGATGAATGCAATAGTGTGATATGATGCACGCCTTACGGCGCAAGGTTTCTCTCAAACTTCCTGTGATTAATAGCAGCATTATGCAATGTGGTTACTATTTTCTCCATGGAGATATAGATACAGAGATTTACATATAAGTTCCCAAAGAATTACATAGACTGGTTCAAATAGTTCCAAAACCACGGAACACCCTCTTAACTTGTTTGAGGCGTTCACTTACAATCTGACGAATGTGGTACACCCGTCTAAGTGATTATTTGATCAGTCAGGGATAAATTATGCCCTTGCGTGTTAAACTATGAAGTCTTATTCCGAATTGTTAGAGTTACAGTTTATGTCATTGACACGAATCTCACTAAGACTCCGAAAGAGCTTGAGAAAACTGCCTTGCACCTGAAGTTCAAGCGTTGTTCTGACGGTACCTTGGTCTACCAGTCGAACTACACCCCGAATGTGTTACCTTTGAGTATACCTATGATCGTCCATACGTTATATGCAAATGAGACCCTTGAAGAGGTTATGGAATTCGAAATTGCATATCTAAAGTTCAACTTTGCACTTTGTTGTACTTAGCTCATTGTATTAAGACATAACATCTCCTTCATGCAGCATTGCGACTACACGCAACCACTGAATTAGTATTAAAGACGTACCCTGAAGGTACTATGAATTTGGGCAAATCAAATCCTAACGCATCTCGAGCGGATCTGATCCCCTGATTCTCTTAATGATGCTTGCCTTATTTATGATGCTGACATTGGTTACTTATCAAACCCGCACAAGGTAAAATCCCTAAATGGTTATGTCTTTACCGTTAGGGATATCGCAATATCTTGGAGGTCCACGATATGACCTTAGTTGCGAAATCTTCAAATTGTTCCAAGACTCACCTTACTTCACTACGCCACAAGTGAGACATGGTTAGGAGTTCTTGTTGAGCATATTCGAAGTACTTGCTGTGTTTTCATTAATCATTGAGTCCCAACAACGATCCATGAAGACTAAGCAAAATGTATCCACCCGACTAAGACATGATACATCAACAAAATCAACACCAAGACATATTGCGTCTACATCTACATCAGCAAAGCATCAAGAAATTGAAGTCATGCAAGGCAATCCTAGACAACCTTGCCGACCTTTACACGACGTCACTGCCGAAGTCAACCTTCCAGAAGCATGTCCGAGGAATTGGTATGCCTAACTATCATATGTAATGCTTGTAGTTCTCATTTGGAAGTTATGTCAAACTTAGGGGGAGTATCCAGAAGTATACTCACTTGGTCTTAATGTACTCTTTTTCCCTACGATTAGAAGCATTTTTCCCACTGGGTTTTTGTTACCTAACTAGGTTTTAACGAGGCACCCATCCTGGGCTGATCATACCCTTGTGAGCTCTTCTACTTGTGTCCAAAAGACATAGTTTTGACTTAATGCAACTTCTCACTTTTCTCCTTAGTCTATGGGTTTTCTCCCACCTTGGGTTTTACGATAGCGAGGTTTTGTGAGTTTTACTTTTTTATGCATTCTTCCGGTAATTTGAGACTCACATTTGCTCATTGTGCCGACGACTTCATCAGCTGTACTTACTTCATCGCTCACTTGAGTATTTACACACTTAAGGGGGAGTGTTGCAGTTCTATTAGATTAGCAATGTGATTGTGTGAATCTTAGTGTATCTAGGAACATCTTTTATATTCCCTTTAGTAGTTAACATCCTTTTAGAGTTGTAATCCTAAAAAGGTAAGGAATTAACCTTCCCTACTACTATAAATAAAGGCATAATAGCGTAGAATAGAAAACACCTGACAATTACATCTCTCTCTTTCTCTCTACTATTGCCACACCCCTCTCTCTAAGGCCTCCATAATTGTTCAGTAAATTATGTCTACAACAGAAACTTACTTTTAATTATTTTGTTTCAAATGGTTTGGCTCAAAATAATCTAGTTTTGGCCAAGTCTTTTAAAAACAAAATAATCTTCTTCTTCTTCAGTAATAATTTGCAGAACCTGCAGCTGCCGGTCCGCCGCTACACTCTTTTTCTCCACTACAGGCCTAAACTTGGATGGTCTTCAGATGTCGTCATAGCCACATATCAGAGCTTCTGGGTGGTCCCGAAATCACCTGAGTTCCTTAATGCATCTGCCACTGGACTTGGGTCATGCTTTAAAGTCTCCAAAACTGAAACTTACATAGTTAGCGGTGGCTATACGGTCATTAAAAGCTTCACAATTCATATATTGCTTAGTCTTAAACATAACTAAGAAGGTGAAACAAATGTAGTCCCATTGACTTGAACTTGACCACTTAAGACTTGATAGTAAATTGATAGGAGCATATTTATGCGACTTAGTTAGCTTGTTTTCATGCATTAACATCCTTAGTTCTTAGTTAATTTTGTATTTTAAGCTATTCTCGTGTGTTTGTAGGTTCTAAGTGTCAAAATGGTAAAAAGAAGCGATTTGGAGCATTCTAGAGCATTTTTGGGCCAACATTGGGTAGTGCAAGCATGGTGGCAAGTTGATGGACGAATTTGAAGATAAAAAGGCTTGAAATCAGCCACAAAACACTCTTTCTAGAAGTTCTATCCCTTGTCCTACAAAAGTGGCGCCCCAAACCCTTCTAGAAGTCCCAAAATCTGTCATAAAACACATTATTTCTATAACCCTAAAAATCTGGCGCATCCTTTCTTTCTAGAAGGGCTTTGCCTTGCCTTGCACTCAATTCCCTTCCCTCCAATTGTGCCGCACCTTTCCTATCCTTATTCCTCTTGGATTTTGATTTAATTAGCCTATTTCCTTGTGGATTTGGTTTGTGCAAAGCCTTTTCAGAAATTAATTGGGCTAAACCCTTTTTCCTAATGTATTTGAGCCTTATGCCGCACCCTAGGCCTCTATTCCTTAATTTCTGTTAAGTCCAAGTACCATTCTGATTTCTCTAGGGTTTTGAGATACCTATATATACATATTTTAGGGTTTTACCGCAGACACCACCATTCACCACAGAAATTTATTTAGCCGCACTCCATCCACCATTCTACTCATCCAAACACAATTCCAGCCATCCTCCTTCCTTTGCCACAACTCACATCCAACCTAAACCCATCTTTGACCCTTTCATACATCCATACACATCTTTGGACTCTTGTGCCGCAGCAAGGTGGGGAAGAAGAAGAACCTTGGCGATTCATGCTTGCAGATTGGAGCGTTTTAGGTGTACTTCGTTCTTGTTTTCAATGTTTATTTTGTTATTACTTTCTGATTTTGCTGTAATCATGAATGGCTAAATCCCTATTTAGTTAGGGGGAAGTTTGAAGCCATGAACATGTTTGAGATATGAATTGATTTCTTCCAATTGTGATTTGTTCAGTTGTGATTGCAATTCAATTATCTGTTTCAATCATAACTGATTTGTGTATGTTTATTAAGGATGCATACTTAGTTTTCATGCATGAATCAGATGCTAGAATATAAATGAGTTTCACCTAATCGTTACAAGTTTATATTCATGAGTAGTGAAGGTTGATTGTCACAATCGCGTTAATTGAATTCTTGGCAAGCGTATCATGCATTCATAGTTACAATTGTCTCATCAACACTTATGATTTTCATGAAACGTAATGATCTATGATTGTATCTCTATTATGCATTCATGTAGGGGACTTTTGGAGAATGATTTGGATTGTCGCATGCATTCATCCAATTCAATGAGTAAAGGAAAATCTGAGGGTTAATTTGTGCATCACGGTTAATCTAGGGTGTTGAGCATCATAGTTTATTGAAAAAGCAATTGGAAATCGATTCGTGTACAAGTGTGTCATGTGTGGAAAATGGACCTCTAACTAATCCATCCATCATATTATTTCCTAAATTCGTTTTACAATCTATTTAGTTTTACAATTTGTTTGTTTGTTTGGATTTCGTCAAAACCAAAACCCCCTTTTACTTTCTTGTTTCAAAGTGTTTCAAATCTGTTTTGTTTGTGTTTTAGAGTGTTTTGAGTCAAGTCAAAACCCTAAATTCGTCCAAAGTTGTGTTTAGAGTCCAAAATTGCCCAGTTTGTATTTTTAGGCAGTTTTGAGTGTTTTTGAGTTGTTTTAAGTCTTTTGAACCTGTTTTGAGTCCCTTGAGTCTTTCCAAACGTTTTTAACTTTGTTTTTGTGTTTTGAGTCAGTTTAGAGTTTTGAGCAAGCCATCATAATCCCCGGTTTAGAACGATCTCTACTTGCATTTATACTACGATTTGACAACAAGAGGTTTAATTTGAGTGCTTAATTTTTATCACATCATAAATATTCGTGACAAAGTGACTTTAAAACTCATTTTGCACTCTAAATTTTCTATAATTAGAAAGAATATGAGGAATGTAAAATGAGATTTTTAGAGTACTAATAATAATTCTCTTTTTCTTAACTTATAGTTTTTGAATTGAAAAATCGAATAAAACAAAACCAAAATAATTTCATACGACCCCTCAACTCTAATTTCTTAACCACCCAAATTCTCCCCAGTTTCACCAAAATCCAATTTCTCTCCCTATTTTGAAAAATGTTTAAAGAAAAAAAAAATTGAACATAAAAATGGAAAATAAATACATAAATATTGCCACTTTTCCAATTCCATGAAAAAGCTACATGCTTGCGTCTTCACTAATCTCTTCTGTATAAGGCCAGAGCCCCAGGGTCACGGCTTCGACAAAAAATAATAGAACGAAAATCTCCCTAAGCCAAAAAAATTCAAAAGCAGCAAAAAAGAATGCATAAAATAATACAAGGATAATTTTGTAAATTTATTTCTTTTGGTATGTTCATCATTTTTTGAAAGGAAAACTAATGAAAATGACTTGAAAACTTTGAGTTTTAACAATAAGAACAAAATAAAGGGTAAAGTGAATAATACCAGGATTGACTTTTTAATGTAAAAATGTGATTTTTCATTAAAGTGAACAGTATCGGTCATTAAAATTCCTTTTTTTTGAACCCAGCTACGGAGAAGGTTATGCATGTGTCGGTCATCGTGGAAAGAAAAGAGTACGCAAAAACTCTAATTGCTTCCAGAAAGTACGATCTGCATCTCTCATTCAACTCTCTCTCTACAAAATCCCTCTCATTCAACTCTCTCTAAAAAAAACCCAAAAATGGCTTTAGAGCACCGAAGACGAATTGAAGTATGAGTGCTCCGATTTCAAGAAGCCTTTGGTCATGGCTATCAAGAATCTGATTTATGAATCCCAGAGCAAGTGACATTTGGGTTTTTTAATTAATTTGTTAATTTAATTTTTGTCTTTTGAGTTTGGGTTTTTAATATTCATGCTTAAACGTTAAATTTTTTTGTGGTCAACGAGTATTTTAGCTTCAAAGTATATGAATTTGTGCTAATTTAACTCTTGGATTGTTAATCATATACATATATATATATATATATATATATATATTGTTTATCTCATCAGCAACTAATTATCTGCTAATTTTAGCTTATGGGCTGTGAAATTTCTTATTCTTCAATTTTGGTGCTTATCTCCTCTGTCATCATCAATTTTGGTGGTTATGTTGGGCTTTCATTTTTAATTTTTTTTCCACAGGACTTTAAGGACATCCTCAAGTCATCTAGTATCGTCTTCTTCGCGTGTCTCTCCCTCTCTCCGACAGCATCGCCTCTGATTTTTCTTGGTAATTATCGAATCGCTTCTGTGTTTTCTTGGTATTTAGGATCGAAGATTTTTGGTTTATGAAGAGCAGCTGCAGCCGAAGTATGAGGTACCCTTTTCTTTTTTCTGTATTTTTTTGTTTAATTTCTATTTCATGCTTGGTGGATTTCTCTTTGGTAATTATTGAATTGCTTCTATATTTGCTTGGTATTTAGAATCATTTTTTTTTTTTTGGATTTTCAAGAGCAGGGGCAGGAGGTACTTTTCTTTTTTTCAGTTTTTTATTTTTATTTTCTAATTTTTTTGCAATATATGAAAAGATTGTTTGAATCTCATGTATATTATTACCAAATGTCTATATCTTTCGATGAATAATATTGATGATTACAGTTTCATGCCTTTTACCATCACAGCTGCTGAAGAACTTGGACTCCCTATCGCAGTGTTGTTTACTAGACCTTGGAATGTTTGGATTTTTATCCGGTTTCGTGTTCAACCAACTATTTGGTGAATTTGTATTCCTACTAAAGATATGAGTGTTGGGTATGAAATAAACATGCAAGTTTTCGCATAAGTAAAATACATTTTGCTTCCCTCTCACAGAAATGAACGACCATAACTTTGCCTTCCCTTTCGCAGCTTTGTGCGATGGCTTCCACCATTGACCTCTACACCTACATCTCTCTTCGTTCGAATGTTAGATGAGGAGTACATCACTGACAGCATGTTGCAACTAACGTATATCATTGAAAAGTTTTTACAACAATTTGGAAATTTAGCAAAGAAAAATGATGGCACTCCTCTTTTGTTTTGTTGTACTGATCCAATTTTTTCTAGGCTTTTAATTGAATAAATAAACTGAGAATCAATGGATGGAAATGTGAGAAGTGGATAATTACTTCGAAGAAATGCAATCAAGATTGAAAATAAATCCCATGAAAGCATCGATTTAGTTGTTCAGAACACCAAACAGAGCCTTCTATTATCATTTTCTGTATTTTTTTCCCTTAGAAAACATACAAAATCTCTCTTCAAATGTACATAAAAACTAAAAAAACCTTCATATCTCACACCCTCTAATCTCTCAAATCAGTTCTGTAAAAACATTAGTACTGAAGCTATGCATCAGTCGAACAAATCTAGTTCACAGGATATGATGATGCTATGAATCACAGATATGACGAGATCAAAAGGTAATGATTTTTACACTCCCGTCGTCTATTTTATTCAATCGCTTGATTCTCCTCTAATTTATTCAATCCAAAAGGCTAATTTAGTAAAGATATTGTATTAATGTATGGTTTATTATGTTCTCTTCTCTTAATTGAAGGAATTTTTATGGGGTGAGCTCAAAATCAAAGAAAGTTTTTTGGTTTATCTTATTTTCTTTTTATTCAATTTTCTTTTCTGTGAATAATATTAGTAAGACCACTTTGGTAAGTGAAATTCGATTATATAGGCATGGTTGCTTACAAGACAAAAGATTTGTTCTTTGCTTTATGATTTCTAGGCTTTTAGATTAGAAATGTTAGCCTCAATACCTTGGTATATGATCGAGTACAAGATTGGGATATGGCATTTATAAAATATGGGGTTGTAATAATTAACTTTTTCTTCGTTCTTTATCACAGCACTATGGATTCGAATTGGATTGGGTGCTTGGTGCTGTACTCTCCGTGGATATTTTGGAAGTGCCGCGTGATTTACAGCATCTAGGCCAACCTGGCTCACAGAGATCTCCGTTGATGGTAAATTATTAATCCCTACGATATTTGTTTCTTTTTGTTCATTTTACATGTGTTGTTGTTTATTGAAATTTAATATGCCAAGAACTGGAGATGGTCTCGGGTTTTAGGTTAAAATTGAATCATCAGTGATTTTGAAAATATGGTATTTCTGCCGAAACCTATAACGATGGACGCATAGGTTATACATGCGGATTTTGAAAATATGGTAGTCTTAACTCTTCATCTATGTTCCAATTTTTTATTTTAGTGTTCAGACATAAATTACAGAGGAGGTTATTTGTTGGAGATTTGAGGAGGAAAACTTAGCACCGTGGCACCACTGGAAGTGGTAATTGCTAATCAGGTTTTCACTCTTTTTTCCTCATACTTTGGTTCAAAGCAATATCATTTGAATGATGAAATTTTGTGGGTGCACATAGAAATGTCACGTTTAGGTTGATGCTAGCAAGTGTGTTTTATGTGTTTGTTAATGTATGGGAGTCTTCACAAGAAATGTTGTGTACAAAGATATTTTGCTTCCATCAAATATATGATAAGGTTACATTCATTCTTTTAATGTTTAATTCACTTTTCAAATTCACGTAGATAAATACATTTAAATTGTATAAGTTGTGCGTAAAACGACGTCATTATAAAAGAGCCTTCCGCACGCGCATGAGTGCGTCCAGGGAAGCTAGTCTATATATAAAGCCAATGGAAAAGGTGAATAGTGATTTTGGTGTCACCAAGCTTCAACAAAAATATTTGGATGAAAATGCCCCCAAGACAAAAAACTTCAAAGGCATCCCAAAATAATGCATCAAATAAGACAAGGGCATTTTCATCATTTTAAGTCAGTATTTTCTGATGTTAATTTAATTTGTTATTGTCCCTTGGTGGAGAAAATTGCTTGGCTGTTCCCACAGGAGGCAGATTGTCTGCCCTCCTAGTTGTGGGCCCTTCTATACCCTCTTATTTTGTGCGGTCACGGTTAAGCCACGTCAATATTTTATATTAATTTTTTAATAGAGATAATAAGACAAAAAGCAATAAAAATATAAAATATTGACGTGGCTTAACCGTGACCGCACAAATAGAAGGACATGGAAGGGCACCACAACTAGGAGGGCAGACAATCTGCCTCTGTTCCCACAGGTGAGCAAACGGGTGAGCAATTAAACCAATGAAAGAGACTCAGATATTTTGATGCACTTGAGGTGACAGATGTGCACTCAACTACGTATAAAGGAATGTTAAAGGGATTCTGTTAAAGTGAGACTTTTCATGAATTATTTATCATCTCACAATTTAACGTTAATTTCTATGTTAACATTATAAATATTGTGTAAAAAACATGAGGTGACAGAGAGTTCATGAAGAATCTCACTTTTGAGAGATGTTGACACACCCCGACCCAAAAGTGGGGCATGCTAGCCATCATGTGAGCGTAATGTAAGCCATGTGCACAATGCGGAAGCAATAGAGAATAGAAATTTATGGATCAATTAAAACCGAAACACTAGCAATACTAATGTAAAAGAAGTGTGAATTCCACTAATACAGAGCATAAAAGTCTACGTGCAGTCAAGCAAAAGTACTGAATAGAAATAACACCCGAAGGTGGTCCTACATAAGTGAATTCTGTCAGAACGTCCGATGAGCTCCTCGTATGCCACCAACTAACACTACTTAATACCTAGAGGGGCGAAAAACAAAGTTGAGTGGGTCAGAAACAAATCTTTTCAAAACCTTTCTTTTCTAAAAAATTATAACCTCTCGCCGTAAAACTTGTATAATTTCCCAGAAATAAAGTATATACTCATATATATAATTCTCAAAATCCTGCTGAAAAATATGTATGTATGAAAGTATGTATGCCATGCCAAAGTATCATAACTGAATGCCAAAACATAACTATGTGAATGTGATTGAATACTAAATAATCAACCCAGCCCTCGGTTGTATATAGCTCATAACAATCTCATCATATCATATAGCTCATACTCATCTCAATCATATCATATATATACCCTGCACACACATCAATACAACCTCTAGTGGTCTGCACAACATCACTGAATATAAACTAATATGCTCTAGTGCTATAATCACGTGAAGACTGAGCGATAAATCGCGGGTCACCTACGAGTCGAACCCACCTATAATGGCCTATTCGACAGAACTGAGCACCTAACTTGGATCCAAGGCGAGCATACGGTGCGGGAGGTGAACATCACGTGAAAGACTGAGCCACTCTCTAGGCGGGGGCACTAATATCAGTGTGCAGGTTTATGAGCTCTAATCATATCACATCACATCATTCGTTCTCATCAACTAGTATATAAAATTACCTGCCACTTACCTGTGCGTCCTCAGCACCAACATTAATATAAGCAATCAATAACGCACAATAAATAAGTAGATACTTTGCATGGCATTTCATATCACATTTCATTTAAACTGATTTTCTGGGAAAAACTCATTTATATAGGTATATACGGAAAACAAATGCCCACTCACTGATAAGTAGCCGGGTCGTAACCCCCGTGCTTAGCCTGGCTACGCTCGTCCTCCGGATAGGTCTCCCCTATATGAGAAGTAACTGAAATAACGTTAATTAACGCACATAATCGAAACCTTAGAAATAACTTCTCATACATTGCTCAAATTGGGTATATGAATATACCACTGTGATCTACACAATCTCAGGAACATCCCCATATTTTTAGAAAATTTTTCCGACCACCCACGCGCCGGCCAAGACACGGCCAGACGCGCATCTACACGCGGCCACGTGATCTGCACACTAACGGCGTTAGTTAACGCCGTCAGGAATATTCCTCAAAATATTCAGTTAAAACCCAACGGTAACAGTTAAAGATGACTGATGGCGTCAGCATATTCCGTCAAAACTGACGGAATATTCCATGTCTTTTCCGGCAAGTCGCCGGTCGCCGGCAACTGTTCGCCGCTTTCTGGAAAAATTTCCAACTATGGTTTCTCCTTCATTTTTGCACCATTTTCTACGTACTTTATACCAAAATGAAGAACTCACAAAGATGAACACAACCATACCTGACTCGACCCCCAACTTGCTGGGGATTCGTCGAAAAAAGCCCCGATAATTCCGGCCAAAACGAAAACTCCCCTATCTCGCTATTCCGACGTCCAAAATCTTCAAACGAACTACTCCGAGCTTCGTAAGGACCTCCTTAAGGTTCCTATGAACTTGAAATCTCCAAAAGCACAAGGTTTTACGTGAGCATGAATAGTGACAAAATCAAAGATTGTGCGAACTCAGGTTTTCGAAAGCTTTCTTACCTGAAACTTGTACCAATGTGTTCGTAGGGACGAGATGAACACAATGGTGGTCTTCACTTCCTCGATTTGCTAAGTTTGGGGAGGATTTGGATATGTCCGTACGTAGGGAAGGAGAGAGAGAGTTTGAGAGATAGAGAGAGAGTACGGGAGTGAGAGAGAAAGAGTGTGTGATTGTGTGTGGTCCAAATACCACCAACCAAACACTCCCAAACTTAGATACACACACGTACCTTAATTAATGCCTAGGGGCATTTTCGTCATTTCACATCCGTCCTACGAAATCTCCGGGACAGGATGTTACAGATGTCCTTATCGAACAAAATTTGAATTCACACAATACTTGGCTTTTCCCACATATCTATTAATTGTTTTGAATTTGTTTAATTTTTTATAAAGTTGATTTATGAATGATAAATTGAAATATAGGCCCTTCATATTTTTTTTCTTTTTTCAGTAAATGGACGCCATATATTCATTAGGAGCCATTAATAGGCTAGAAAGGAAGCTTCTTTCTCAATAAGATCACAAACAATAGTAGGAACTTCATGTAACCAAGTATAATCACCACCGGAATGGAGAGCAAAATGAGCAAGTCTATAGTTAACAAAAAAAGAAAAAAGAAAAAAGAAAAAGAAGCAAGTCCATGAGCAATGTGGTTGGCTTGGAGGGGATGTGGATCGCAGTAGCTCCAGCAAATAATGACAACAAATGCTTCACATCTTCAATGATATGTTCCATTAAAAAGGTTATGAAATGAGAACCACAAGAAAATGTTTCAAATTGAGTGTCAAAATAGGTGTCCTCGGATCCTATATATAGGTTAGAATTCGGGGACATACGTTTTTGACAAATATTTGGACACTCATTTTGTAATTATTTCAACAACCTGAACAATTTATATTTTACACCATTCATAGATCATCTTTAAAAAAAAATCAGACAAATTCAAAACCATTAAGAAATTCATTTGTAGTGAAGAAAATAAACGAATACGGTTTTACAAAGAAACACTAAATTTAATCTAATGGTTATATGGTTTCAGATTTGGGTGATTTTTAGTTCACATGATGATTGGATCATTGAAATACATTACGAAGTGAGGCCCACAAAAACGTGTCAAAAGTGTGTTTCCTCGAATTCTAACTTATATATATGGACACATATTTTTTTCACGAGAAATTTTATTTGAACCCATATAGTAGCACTCTCCACCCAACTTTACACAAAATTAAAAAATAAATAACCAAAATCTAATGTCGAAACAGATGAGAGAACATGAAACGGGGTGGGAAAATTTCGTTTCTCTTTTTGTCCATCGAATCAACCCCTGCTGATGAGCAAAAATTGTACACAATATGTAAACAAATAATTCACCCGACACAATTTCACCCTCGTTCATTTTTCCGAAGAGGGTTTTATTAATTTGAGTTCAACCCATTCTAGGCTATGCGTCTATTAATTACAATCCTTCGTTAAAAATGAAAAACCCTTTGATTCCAACATGAATAAATTGTAACTTGGGGATTTGAGTGTTTATTTGATTTTGTGATTGGACCTAGGTAAAGCCCTAGATTGCCTACGTACCCTCGTTGAGGGATCAAGCCACTCGTAGTTCCTTATGTATTTGTTGGAGTTTGATGCCTTGTGCAGTTTCAGCTCGTGCAAGCAATGAGCATTTGATGCCTTGTGCAATTTAGGCTCTTGTTGGTGAGGACTTCGAGCCATTGGAGCTGTTAATGCCTTGTGCAGTTTTAGCTCGTGCGGGCGAGGACATTGAACCATTGGAGCATAACGCAGCTTCGTGCCATTTGGGACTTGTCGTGGCTTTGTGCCCTTTGGAACTTAACGTGACTTCGAGCCACTTGAATTTGGAGCGCGGCTTTGTGCTGTTTGAGCGCCTAAGTGAAATTAATCCACTAATATTTTGGCATTCAACTTTGGCTCAGTGCCGTCTCTTTGGTTTGGTATCATTTCTTGCTTCATACTTACCTTTGGCACTTGACGTGACTTCAAGCCACTTGAATTTGGAGCGCGGCTTTGTGCCGTTTGAGCGCTTAAGTGAAATTAATCCACTAATACTTTGGCATTCGACTTTGGCTCAGTGCCGTCTCTTTGGTTTGGTATCATTTCTTGCTTCATACTTACCTTTGGAACTTGACGTGACTTCAAGCCACTTGAATTTGGAGCGCGGCTTTGTGCCGTTTGAGCGCTTAAGTGAAATTAATCCACTAATACTTTGGCATTCGACTTTGGCTCAGTGCCGTCTCTTTGGCTTGGTATCATTTCTTGCTTCATACTTAACTTTAACTTGATGGAGGCCATACTTGCAATAAATTCACATGAGAGGTATTTTAATTTTTTCCTCTTCCTTTGTAGCTTCCTTCTCCAATAGATAATTCAATCCTATTTGAAATGGGACTTTGAAAGCATGAAAGCTGGACCTTTCTTCATTGTGAAGAAGACTTGTTTGACTTGTCTTTACTTTGAGTTTTTTAAACTACCCAGTGGAGGTGATGGAGTCATCCATGTTTCCTCTTTCCTTTTCTTGGTTTTGGAACCTCTGTCACTTCGTCTCCGTGCCTGCTTTCTTTCTCTTTTTGTTGTTGACTTTTATCTTTTGCACAACAGATTACAGAACAGCGAGGAGAAGAGAGATTTTTTAATGTGACCGTTATACGGACAGTATATCACGTGTCGTTATATAAATAGTGGAAAATGTGTGTTAAAAAGTTAATAACTTAAAAAATAAAATTTTTCACTACTTACATAAAATTACGTAGTGTACTATCCGTGTTCCCGTCACAACTAAAAATTTCTCCTAATATTTGCTTTCATATTGTTTAATGAAAATATAAAAGCAAGTGGCAGAGCACCATTTCTTTTATAAATGACTTTTCAGTCTTTTATAGTCAGACTGTCTTTCAAAAGAAACCACATGATTTTATGTTGGAGAGCTGTGTCATTTTAAAGTTGCCACGTGAGTGTCTTTCCCATTTGAATTGGGGAGTTGTCAGCAAGCCCTTATTGCTTTGAATTTGAATTCTTCCAAGTCCAGTAGGACTTCACGTGTGAGAAAAATAAACACGTCTATTTCCCTCCTGCAATAATTTTTCTTTTCGTGGAATTCATGCCACACGGGCTGAAAAGGCATTTAAACACCTTCTGTTTTTGTTGGCCGAAGCTCTCCCAAAGTCTTTTGAATTCTTTTTGAGAGTCCTAATTTTTATTTCAAATAAGCAGTGTATCGAAGACTCATGAAAGGAAGACAACAGCCTATTTTATTCATCTGCCGTTACTTGTTCCTCCGCGAGAAAGGAAGGACGACACACCACTTCTTTGCGGCTGCTGCTTGTCTCCCTCCATCTTGACTTTCCACGAAAACGGACGGCATGCCGAACTCTTCCTTCTTCACCACGAGGTGCATGGCATCCCAATTTGTTTCGTTCTTCACCACCTGCCGTTTGCACAGTTGCATTTTCTTTCTTCATGGACCTTATGAAAGCTCCAAAGTCTTTGATGAAATTTTATAAGAAAACTCCAGCAGCATGTCTTCAACCTCAAAGCAGCAACATGTCTTGGTATTTAGAGCAACGATCAACATGTGAGAAAGAAGTTAGTGGTCTTTGTTCTCGCTACTGATTTCTTGTGAAAGAGCCGTGTCTGAAGCTTGGCACTGCTTGTGAAGGCAACGAACTTCATCGAACGGTAGGCAACCAGAGAGTCCTTTTTGCAGCAGATTTATGGGAGCTTTCTCAAAACACGAACGGTAATCGACGACCAAACTTGAAGTCGCCTTCTGCTTGCTGGTGGAGATGGAGGACTGCATACGTCGTCTTCCTCGGCATGGAGCATGGACGATAGAGAGCATCGACCACTCCCTGGAAATTTATGGGGCTGACGACGATGGCGTGGAACAGAGAGCGTCTAGCTGTGGAGCTTCTTCTCGAACTTCGACGAGTGGTCTAGACCACTTAGGAATTCATGGCAGCGACGGCTCTGTAGGGAGTGACATCGACTGTTCCTTTCTTTCTTGGCATGGACGGCGAGCATGGATCACTTGGACTTGGTTGGAACTGTAAAACTTTAGTAAGCTGAGAGTTTCACTTCAATCGCATACCCATTAAAACTGGGATGCATGTATTTATAATCATCTCAAGATTACAGCATGGGTTTGAAAACCCTAGATACAAGGAACTTTTGAAAGTTTAAAAATACAAACAGAAAGCTAACAAGATTACATGCGCAACGTTGACTTCGTCTAACAGCCCCCCGCAAGCTAACAGGTGGAGAAACAACTGGAAGCTTGGATACTAATAACTTGAATCGAGACGAAGACAAACCCTTGGTAAACATATCAGCAAGCTGATCTTGTGAACATATATAATTAACCAATAATTCACCATGAACCACCTTCTCACATACATAATGATAATCAACTTCTAAGTGTTTAGTTCGTGAATGAAATACCGGATTCGAGGCAAGGGCAATGGAAGATATGTTGTCACACCAGATTTGTGGGCGCAGTAGATGTAAGTGGAGATCCTTGAATAAAGATCTTAACGATGAAAGCTCAACAGCCGTGTAAGCCAACTGCCTGTACTCGGCTTCAGCACTCGACTGGGAAACAGTTTTCTGCTTCTTAGAACTCCAAGACACCAGATTTGAACCGAGATAAACACAAAAGCCACCAGTTGAATGCCGTGTATTTGGATTTCCTGCATAGTCCGCATCGGAGAAGGCTGAGAGTTGGATAGTTCCTGGTTTGTACAAAAGACCATGATTATGCGTGGCCTTCAAGTAACGAAGAATTCGTTTCACTGCCATCCAGTGAGTGGTTGTGGGAGCATGCATATATTGACACATATGACTAACCGTATATGATAAATCTGGACGAGTAATTGTGAGATATTGTAGGGCACCGACCACTCTATGATATACCTCTGGTTTATCAAATGGATCACCAACATACACACTGAGTTTTTGACCTAAGGGAACAAGAGTGGAGATCGGCTTTGCTTTAATAAATTTGGTGTGTGCTAGTAAATCCAATGCATACTTAGCTTGACTGAGGTGCATCTGTGTACCATCATACTTGACTTCCACACCCAAAAAATAATTGAAGGGTCCCAAATCTTTCATGGAAAATAAGGTGCCTAACCTCTGTATCAACCTGGACATCTGTCGAGGACTATTTCCAGTGATTAAGATATCGTCCACATAAATTAAAAGTATTCAGTACATATCTTTCTGATTGAATACAAACAGACTGTAGTCACACATGGATTCCAAGAAGCCAAGTTGAAGCAAGAAGTCGGAGAATCTATGAAACCATGCCCTAGGTGCTTGTTTACGACCGTAGATACTTCGTTGAAGCTTACAAACATGAGTGGGAAATTGTTTGTCGACAAAGCCTGAAGGTTGGCGCATGTACACTTCTTCGTTTAAGAAACCATGCAGAAAAGCATTTTGGACGTCTAGTTGCCTAACCTGTCATCCCTTTGATACAACAAGACTGAGTACAAACCATATCGTGGTATGTTTTACAATTGGGTTGAAGGTTTCGGTGTAATCCATACTAGCCTATTGATGAAACCTATTTGCCACAAGCCAAGCCTTATGGCACTCAATTGTACCATCTACACAACGCTTCAACTTGAACACCCACTTATTTGGAAGCAAATTCATCTGTGGATCATACGGTACCAAACGCCAAGTCCCACATCGTTGTAGCCCATTGAACTCCTGAACCATGGCATTCCTTCATTCCTGAGACTTAACAGCCTGAGTGAAACACGTTGGTTCAACACAAGAGTTATCAATAGTAACATGCATTTCATATTTAGGATTTGGTTTTTGAATACCAGACTTGGATCTTGTGACCATAGATGCTCTGGAGGTGCTGGTGCATCAGGCAAAACTAACATAGGTTCCATAGACACTTTGACTTGCTCATTTAAGGATAAGGTAGGCTGTAAGGCAGAGGATGACATTTGTATTTCAGAATTGGGACATGGTAGGTCAGGGGTTGTGTTTGGGTTAGGTTATAACTCTGTGGGGTTTGTGGCGATAAAAGTGATATTAGGTTGTTGGTTGGTAGGTTGCACGGCAAGTTGGAAGGTAAGTGTTTGAGGCAAGGTAGGACAACTCGGCAAATCAAATGTGAATAACAAATCAGGCGAGTGACAGTAACCTTTGGTATTGACATTTTCTGAAGAAGATGTGAGTCCCTTAAAAGGGAATGAGTCCTCATTGAATAGGACATGGCGAGACAAGTAAATTCGTCTCGTGGACAAGTTTAAGCATTTGTAACCTTGATGATTCAGTGAATAGCCCAAGAAAACACAAGCTTTTGATTTAGACTGAAGTTTATTTTGTGTGTAGGGCACTAACCATGGAAAGCATCGACATCCAAATTTTTTTAACAAGTCATACTTTGGTTTTTGTTGAAACAATCTCTCATAATGAGACACATTGGATAAAATTTTAGTTGGCGACCTATTTATCAAATATGTTGCAATAGAACATGCATCAAACCAAAATTTATTAGGCATGTGAGATTGAGAAAGCATAACTATGCTTGTTTCAACAATATGTCGATGTTTTCATTCGACAATTCCATTTTGTTCAAGATGTTTAGGACATGAAAAACATTGTGAAATGCCATTTGCAGTGAGAAATTTTTGAAAAGCATGACTTTTATACCCTCCACCTTCATCACATTGAAGGGTTTTAATTGAAAGATTAAATCTATTTTCGACAGTAGCCTTAAATTTGACAAAAATTTCAAAGACTTCACTTTTGTTTTTCATGGGAAAAATCCAAGAGTAACGCGAATAATCATCCACAAACAATACATAATAACGAAAACCTTCGGTAGAAATAATTTGGGAAGACCACACATCTGAATGCAAAAGTTGCAAAGGAAATTGCGAGACAGACTGAGACACTTTGAAAGGTAACCTAGTACTCTTTCATAAGGGACATGACTCACAAAAGCTTACATCAGTGGTACCATGAAGCGATACCAATTTATTTGAAATTAAAAACTTAATTATGGAATTGGCAGGATGACCAGCCAAGAATGCCATTTCTGGACTGAACACCGAATCCTTACAAAGGCTGAAATTGGATACTTGTGTTGTCCACTGCCATTAGGAAATGGGTATAACCCATTCTCACATCTCCCTCGGAAAAGCGTTTTCCGGGTCTTGAGGTCCTTAACAAGGAAAAAATAAGGAAAAATTAGCAAGTAGCAATGGTTGTCTAAAGTAAACTTATGGGCAGATAATATATTTTGAGAAGCAGTGGGACAGTGTAGGATATTAAGTAAATCAAATGAGCAAGTTTTAGTATGTATGTGATTTGAACCGTGGTGAGAGATAGAGATGCCAAAGCCATTACCTACACCTTCAATAGTATCATTACCATTGTACTATTTTGGATTCACTAAATTCTGAATTTCAGGAGTGATATGAGCATTAGCACCAGTGTCCAACAACCAGGTACCGTTCTGTTGCTTGTTCAAGGTGATAGGCAATGAGGACATTGCTGTGAACCTCTTGGTAGGGATTCGACCTTCATAAGTAGCATTCATCCTTTGGTAGCAATCAAGGGTTGGATGACCTGGTTTGCCACAAATTTGGCAAATAATACGTTCACCAGGACAAGGAAGTCTTTCACCATTAGGTTGCTGGTTGCGCTGATTGTTGATATTGTTATTGTGAGGATTGTAACCTCCCTGATTAGATAGTAGTACACAATTAGAAAGAGAAGCACCTCTCCCAATTCCACGCGAGCGTCTTCCACCATGGCCTTGAGCAGCAACAAAGGCATTAACATGTGGATTATCAACCAAGGAAGGATTTTGATCCATCATTCTACGCTCGGTGGTCAACAGAAGTGCCTTAAAAGTTGGATGGGTGATAGGGGAATCCCAAGCTTGAGCAACACTTACCATCATCTCAAAGGCAGGTCTGAGATTGTTCGACACAATCTGCACAAGTTCATCATCATTCACTGGTTGCCCTGCCAGAGCAAGGTTATCGGCTATGGCATTCATACGATCCAGGTAATCCGTGACAAATAAATCACCCTTCTTGGTCTACGGCAACTTGTTTCTGAGAAACAAAATTTTGTTTTGTGAGGTGGAAGCATACCTCTGTTCCAAAGCTTCCCACGTGGCTCGAGCAGTCCTCTTGCTGGCCACGACAGAGAGTATAGAAGCAGTCAATGAGCCATTTATCTAACTGAGTATTGTTTGTTCCTGTGGACCTATGCAGTGTAGGCAGGATTCATAGTGGTCACGCCAGGTAAGTCAATGGGAGGGCACACCAAAGTACCATCCATATATCTCATCAGATCTTTACTCTTGAGAATTGGGAGAATTTAAGCCAACCACATGGGTAGTTGGTTCCGTCAAGCTTGATGTTCACAACAGTGGAAAAATGATGAACTGGAATGGTGGTAGGGTTCGCGGGATTGGTGATAGGGGGTGGGATTGGAAAAGTTGACATTGTTTTCAGCCATTGAAGCGTGGAAAAAAAAATGGATCTTGGTCGTTAGACACAGTAAGGCTCAATACCATGTAAAACTTTAGTAAACTAAGAGTTTCACTTCAATCGCATACCCATTAAAACTGGGATGCATGTATTTATAATCATCTCAAGATTACAGCATGGGTTTGAAAACCCTAGTTACAAGGAACTTTTGAAAGTTTAAAAATACAAACAGAAAGCTAACAAGATTACATGCGCAGCTTAGATTACAACATATAATTGAAAAACAACTCCTAGAAACTAGGAATGGCTGAAAGAATAAGAGTTTGAAATAAATCAAACTCCTGAAGGTGTGATGATAACAGCTCCACGTTGATTTCGTCCAACAGGAACTTCATGTGGTGGTTTAGACCACCCCGAAGAAATTCATGGGACTAACGGCAACGGCAAGGAACATGGATCACTTAGACTTGGTTGGAACTTCACGGGGTGGTTTAGACCACCCCGAAGAAATTCATGGGACTAACGGCAGCAGTGGGGAGCATGAATCACTTAGACTTGGTTGGAACTTCACGGGGTGGTTTAGACCACCCACGAGAAATTCATGGAGTTGGCAGCAGCGGGGAGCGGAGAGCATTAAAGAAGTAAATTGCTTCTTTTTCTTTTTCCTGCAGAGCCGAGAGAAACAAAACAAAGAAATATTTAGAAAGATGGATTTGTACCTTTGAATGCTTCGTTGATTTCATTTGTCGTGTATCCTCTATTGGAATAAGTCAATATTTAGGAGAAAAGGAATGTAAATATTTTGTAATTATTAGAGTCATGTTTTAGGAAGGATATTATGTCCTTTATTGTTTCCTTGGAGAACAAGGATTGTATTATGTATATATATTCAGAATATGGAATACATGGAAAATTAAGCTGTAAATTTCAATTTGGCACCAGAGCCAAACCGTAACCCTAATCCCACCGTGCTGCGTGTGTCGTGAGGAAGGAAAACTGCTTGGTTTTGCTACATCATTGCCGCAGAAAAACCAACTGCAGTGCAGTGTGCCGTGTATTGCTGCGGCGTGTGTGTGCACTTTGTGTTGTGACCGTGACCAATGGTGTGAGTCAGGGCTGCAGTTGGAGGGTGAGGCTTGTGGCTCTACCAACGGCTCAGTCATGAATCTGGTTGTTATTCAGAGTGAGTACCGAGTACTGTAAAACTTAATGGATCAAACTACCCTCTTTGGTCCCAGGTGTTGGAGATGCATATCGTTGGGCGTGGTACGAAAGGGTTCGTGACAAGGAGCATTAAAGAGCCCAAGGAAGACAGTGCCGAGTATGAAGCTTGGGAGACGAGGAATGCAATTGTGAAATAGTGGCTGATTAATTCCATGGATCCTACCATCATGCGATTTTTCATTCACCTTCATACCGCTAAAGAAGTCTGGGAAAAAGTTGCTCGAACATATTATGATGGGTCTGATATTTCTCAGATTTATGAGTTGAAGGTGAAGTCATTCTGACTTCGCCAAGAAGGAAGATCTATCGATGTATACTATGCCGATCTCAAAGCTGTCTGGCAAGAATTGGATCAAAGAAGACCAATCAAGATGGAGTGAGTTATTGACTTGAAGACACTTCGAGAAGAGATTCAACTAGACCGTGTGTATGCCTTCCTAGCAGGGCTTGATGATATTTTTAACAAAGTGCGTAGTGATATTTTGAGAACTGAACCTTTACCATCTGTGGATGAGGTGTTCTCTATTGTTAGGCGGGAAGTACAACGTCATGCAACTATGATGGGAAGTAGTGGCGTTGGGAACTAAGGAGGAGCTCTTCCCGTGGCTATGGTGTCTCGGCCACCTTCAGGTAGCTTGCCCTTTGATCTATCACCATCGAGCAATTCTCGGCCGTTCACTCGGAAAAACAAGGATGATTTGAAGTGCACATTTTATGGGCAAACCCCTCATACAGAAGATACATGTTTTAAAAAACATGGAGTACCAGAATGGTTCCCTGAATTGAAGAAAAAGTTACGTGCCAAGGAACAAGCTGCTAATGGAACAAGTGGAAGCCGTGCATCCGTTGCCATTGCCACCAAGGATGCCATACCTGCCGTGCCCCCCTCTAGTGATCCGAGTCAAAGTTTGTTGACTAAGACCACTCCTAGTGAAACCCTGGCCACACCAGGTAGTATGGGGCGTGTTCTTTTAGCCTCTGATATGAAACATCATACAGGTTGGATTCTAGACTCAGGTGCAACCGATCATATGACTTTTAATAAGAATTTATTTACTAGTATGACAACAAGTTCACGGAAGTGTATTGCAACCACTAACGGAACAACAACACCGATTTTGGGGGTCGGCACTGTGAACCTCACGCCGGCCCTTCCCCTTTGTCACTGCCTACTTGTTCCCTCTTTGTCTCATAATTTGTTATATATTCCTCAAGTTACTGAGCAATTAGATTGTGTTGTACTTATGTATTCGATGTTTTGTTTGCTTCAGGATATTCAGACCAAGGAGATAATTGGGCGTGGCACTAAGAAAGAGGGGTTATATTATGTGGATGATGTCATTCCTGGCAGAGCTAATGCAGTTCGAGCATCCTGTACCAATAATTTGCAAGAAGTTTGGTTATTGCATCATCGGTTAGGACATGCTTCTTTTGGTTATTTAAGGCGTATGTTGCCTAGTTTATTTCATGAAATAAAAGAATCAGACTTACATTGTGAAGTGTGTATTCTCACGAAGAGTCATCGCGCTTCGTTTCCTCCTAGTATGAATAGAAGATTATTTCCTTTTTATCTTATGCACTCTGATGTTTGGGGTCCCTCTTCCGTTAGTACTTTGTCTAGAATTAAATGGTTTGTTACCTTCATTGATGATAGCATTTGTATGACTTGGATTTATGTGATGAAGAACAAAAGTGATGTTAGTATGGTGTTTTGATCATTCTCTCAAATGGTTGCAACACAATATTCCTCTGTTATTAAGGTTCTCTGCTCTGATAATGGAGGTGAGTATATTGCTTCTGAGTTGTTTGGCTTACTTCGGGATCAAAAAATTCTACATGAAACTACTTGTCCTCATACCCCACAACAAAATGAGGTTGCTGAGAGAAATAACCGTCATATCCTGGAAACTGCCCGTGCCTTGCTCATTGGTGCGTCTGTACCTAAACGGTTATGGCCTGAAGCTGTCACCCATGTCATGTATGTGATTAACCGTATGCCATCCCGGGTCGTGGACTTTCGTACACATCTCCAAATGTTGACAGAATTTGTTCCCGTAGTATCAACTAATACTCTTACTCCTAATGTATTTGGGTGTGTAACCTATGTTCATATTCACAAGATTCATCATAGTAAGTTAGATACATGTGCTCATCGGTGTGTTTTCTGGGATTTGCTCCTCAACATAAAAGGTATAAGTGTTACCACCCTGAAACTCGCCATATGTATGTGACCATGGATGTTACTTTTTCTGAATCCGAGTTCTTTTATGCTTCAATTCCATCACCTTCCGATCACCATGAGGAGAATACTAGTGGTGATCTTGGGTGGTTGGAAATATGTAACTCAGGGGGAGCATTTGTTGAAAAAGAAAGCTATGAAAGTTCTCAACAAGAAAGCTGTGAAAGCTCTCGGTAAGACACTGCCGTGAATGGAGACAATGGCTCTCGGCAAGACACTGTTAAGAATTGGAGTATCATCCAACTGCCAAGCACCGAACCAGCTGGGTCTTCTCGGCAATAGGCTGCCTAGTGTGATGCAAAGTGTCAGCAGAGAGTTGTCGAACCAATTACGCTGCTTCAGCAACCATTGGCTACCGAACCCACACCCCCTCTCTCTCGAGCTCGATAGTGTCACCCAATGTATCTTTTCTGAATATCCCTGAGGTAAGTACTACTGATGCTCATGTAACTAATATTATGAGTACAAATAAGTTGTCGCCAAGGCAAAATCGTGGTGTTCCTCCTGACAGGTTTTCTCCTGAAGGAAAAGTGAAATATCCAATAGCTAATTATGTGTCATGCTCAAACCTTGCACCGAAACGTCAAGCCTGGGTAAATAATATGGAAGCAATCCAAGCACCAACTGAAGTTGAAGAGGCCTTAAATGATCCTAAATGGGTTGTTGCAATGGATGGGGAGATGATGGCACTACATAAGGATGATACATGGGAGGTAACGAAGCTACCTGAAGGAAAGAAACCAGTTGGGTGTAGATGGGTCTTTACAATCAAATACAAGGAAGACAGATCGGTAGACAAGTATAAAGCGAGGTTAGTAGCAAAGGGTTATACTCAAACATATGGTGTTGATTATCAGGAGACATTTTCTCCAATAGCGAAGATGAATACAGTACGAGTTCTGATTTCTTTAGCTGCAAATTTGAATTGGCCATTGAAGCATTTTGATGTGAAAGATGCTTTTCTTCATGGGCACTTGGAAGAAGAGGTGTATATGGTTTTTCCTCCGGGGTACAATGCCGGAGGGAAAACCGGAGTATGTAGGTTGCGAAAGTCACTCTACGGACTTAAACAATCACCTCGTGCATGGTTTTGTAGGTTTACTCAAGTTATGAGGAGGATTGGGTATTATCAAAGTCACTCAGATCATACATTATTTGTGAAACGGGGAAATGGTAGAGTGACAAACTTAATTATTTATGTGGATGACATGATAATAACAGGTGATGATTTAGAAGAGATGGTGAAGCTAGAGCAAAATCTTGCTGCCGAGTTCGAGATAAAGAATTTGGGAGATTTGAAATATTTTCTTGGCATAGAAGTAGCTCGGTCATCTAGAGGTATTTTCTTCTCTCAACATAAATATGTTCTGGATTTATTAAAGGAAACAGGCATGCTGGGATGTAAGCCTATAGACACTCCTATCGTAGAGAAACATTATCTGGGAATTTATCCAGATTAGGAACCAGTTGACATAGGTAGATATCAAAGACTGGTGGGGAGACTAATTTATCTGTCTCACACTCGTCCGGATATTGCATATGCCGTAAGTGTGGTTAGTCAGTTTATGCATTCACCAAGTGTGGATCATATGGCGGCAGTAATGAGAATCTTGGGGTATTTGAAGTCTGCCCCGGGTAAAGGAATTTTGTATGAATGCCATGGACATATGAGGATTGAGGGATTTACTGATGCTGATTGGGCTGGTGATGTGATTGATAGGAGGTCTACATCTGGGTATTTCACATTCATTGGAGGTAATTTGGTTACGTGGCGAAGCAAGAAGCAGAATGTGGTATCACGGTCTTCTGCCGAGGCTGAGTATAGGGGAATGGCACATGGTGTGTGTAAGATTCTTTGGCTACGAAAGTTACTTTGGAGTCTTGGTTTCAAACAGAAGGATGCAATGAAGTTGTATTGTGATAATAAGTCCGCTAGAGAAATAGCCGAGAATCCAGTACAACATGACAAGACTAAGCATGTTGATGTTGATAGACATTAAGAAAAGCTAGAAAAGAGGATTGTGTCAATACCGTTTGTGAACTCAGAAGAACAACTTGCAGATATCCTTACCCATGCTATGTGTAGTAGAAGATTCGGTGATTCGCTTGTCAAGTTGAGCATGAGTAATATCTATGCTCCAACTTGAGGGGGAGTATTGGAATAAGTCAATATTTAGCAAAAAAGGAATGTAAATACTTTGTAATTATTAGAGTCATGTTTTAGGAAGGATATTATGTCCTTTATTGTTTCCTTGGAGAACAAGGATTGTATTATGTATATATTTTCACAATATGGAATACATGGAAAATTAAGCCGTAATCTATTTGCCTTTGTCTCCTTGAATTTCCGCAGCACTTTACTTCTTTGATTTCTCTTCAACTTTCTGAAGATTTCTGCCGTCTGTTCTTCTCCATTGTCTCTCAATTTCTGCAGCATTTTTTTGTCACTCCTCTATATGCTTTTGCCGTCCCTCTCCCCTGTGTTTTACGTCCTATTTATAGACTTTGAAGAACTTTGAGTCTGACAGGCAACGTGGGGTGAAAAGTACGGTGAAAGTGGGTAGTTTTCACTAACTTCTTTTGCACAGAAATGGAGGAACTGTTTCCCATTATAAAATTAAAATTTATTTTTATTTTACAATGGATGGTGTAGATTTCCTTAAAATAATTTGTACCATTAATTTGTTTGCCACTCACATTCCCACTTTCCTTGAACTAAGGAACCACTTCTTCTTTTTTTTTTTTTTTTACCTCAACACCTGCGTTGAGGTATTAAAAAACAGCTGCACATGGATGACACGCATAAATCGAGAAATGGTCCAAATTTTTAGCTTCCAAAAAAAACACAGAAAAAACAGAAAAGTTTCGATTTGTTGTGTATTTTGACATTAATGAACAAATAACATGTGGTACCATCTAAGCTTGGGACTTGGATTCATATTTGGTTTTTGGATTGTGTTCCTCCTGGTAAACATGTCATAGAGCATTCTTGCTATAATTTTTGTCTATATATAGCTGGTTTTGTACATTGCATGAGTTGATTTTAACTGCCGAATACTAAAGTTGTGTTTCTAATCGGGTTATAATAAAATCTAGATGCCATTGCTTGAATCTTTTCATTTGCGTATTTTCGGGGATCTTAACTATTAATGGGGGTTATCTCGCAATGCTTTTGATATTTTGCTACTGAGAAAAAAGAGGGCATTGTTACAGTTGGCATTGGTGGTCCAAGTGGTTCTAGTTTCTTAAAACTCGAATGAATCTGGCCCACTTTTGAGGATTTTGCATCTCACATATTTATCTTCGTCAAACATCAAGGTATCCGCATCATGCAAACTAACGAAGAAAGAGGAAACGAAAATCGTTTCTAAGACCACTTACAAATAAATTATGATGTCATATTGATATAAGTTGTAAAAGAATAGAAGAAACCATCTGAAAACCAAGCAGTGAAGCACAAACAATTGAAGTCCTTGTAAACCATTTGAAATTTATCATCCACATCCAAGTCGACGACAAAAAATGGCAGAAACCAGTTTTTGGTCTAAGAGGTACATCAATCTTTCGTTTATCGTTAATGAGATGAGTGAATGATGATTATTTTGGAGTGTTAACTGCTGAGAATAGTTCCAGATTAGTCACATTTAAGCAATGTTCTGTTAATTTTGGTTTGTTTTGTTTTGTTTTTTTTATATTTTTCATAGGATTGCAGTTGTTACTAGAGGCAACAAAGGGATTGGATTTGAGATTAGCAGGCAATTAGCTGCTAATGGAGTTGGGGTGGTGTTAACTGCAAGAGATGTGAGGAGGGGAACATAAGCTGTTGAGAAATTGAAGGCTTCTTATGGCCTCTCTGATGTGGTATTTCATCAGCTTGATGTAACTGACCCAACTAGCATTGCTTCTCTGGCTGAATTTCTCAAAACTCAACTTGGAAAACTTGACATATTGGTAATTCCTCTAGCTAATTTCTACGCATTCCAAATGGTTTGTAACTCAAGTAATTAAGAGGGTCAGACATCTTGTTAAAATTATATGTAATATGCTTGTTATAACATATATAAATATTTTTTTCGTACTACAGGTAAATAATGCAGGAGTTATCGGATCCATATTCCTCACGAACGACAAAGAGAAGTTGGCAATTGGACCTGATGATGTAAGTTCTTGGAAATTCATTGTATTAGAGAATCGATAGACCTCAAAAGCTTAAACCATTAAACGGTTCAAACAATGTATGTCAAACTATCTAGTACCCTCTCTCGTGTAGCTTGAATCAATATACATAATAAATAATATGTAACAGGGGTAGGGATCGAGGGATTGAACAGACCTCGATCGTGAAAATAAGATGTTAGAATATGGACCGAAATACATATATCAACTTTAATGCAGATTACTCTAACAAAGCAGGAAACGAGAATCAAGTCGTAATACAAACCTACGAGACAGCAGGGGATTGTTTCAAAACAAACTACTATGGAATTAAGTAACTCACAGAAGCACTCATTCCACTTCTTCAACAATCCGACTTGGCAAGGTTCGTCAATCTCTCCTCCCAAGTGGGACAACTAAGGGTACACATCGAAACCCTTATCTTAAATCTCCTACTTACATTGTCAAACCGACAACGTAACATAACGTGCAAGATAATGTCACATTACCAAACTAATTTTTCAAAGTTTTTAGGGTATTCCAAACGAGAAAGCGAGGAAGGTGCTCGGAGACGGTGATAGCCCCACAGAAGAGATAGTGGACAACCTAGTTGAGTGATTTTTGGAGGATGTGAAGCAGAATTTGGTTGAAGCCAAAGGCTGGCCAACCAGTTTATTTGCCTACATTGTATCCAAAGCTGCTCTGAATGCTTATACAAGAGTTTTGGCGCAAAAGTATTCCAACAAAATTGCTATCAACGCCGTGAGTCCCGGTTTTACTGACACGGACATGAACAATCACACCGGATTCCTCACAGCTGAAGAAGCTGCAAAAGGTCCTATGAAGGCGGCTTTGTTGCCTGATACTGGAGTTTCTGGCCTTTACTTTGAACAAACTGAACTGTCAACCTTCGAATAAAAATTTGAAATTGTGACATGTGACATGTATTTCTAAGCACAATGTGTTATCAATAAAAAGTTTGTTAAGTTTTAATGAAGTTTCAATTCTAAATCTCTTGTTTTAGGTCACACAACTCAACTAACTTTTGCTACGTCTCCAGTCATTTGAGTGTTTTAGTTGAATTTCTTGTTTGCTGACGTCCCCAACAAATCCTCAGAAGGAATCTTCCTCAAACTATGCCATCTTGACCTTCAAAATACCCAAAACGTCCAGAAACGTCAATTTGGGAAAGCTGTGCGCTGAGTCTTTATTTCATCACCACGATCAAACGGCTTGGTAGAAAAATCTGGAATTTTGACACAATCATCTTGAAAGACACACGAACATCCTCCAATTAGAATCGCTCCAAAATTCAACCGTTTGATTGCTTTTTGCTCCAGAGGAAGTCGAATGTCCTACATTGGAAATATATAACAAAGTATCAAAATTCTACCAAAATAATCAATAAATTAATACTAAGAAGAGGGTAAAATATATAGTATAATATGGACTCATCAAATACCCCCAAACTTAGCTTTTTGCTTGTCCTCAAGCAAAACAAAACTCAAAAACAAAATTAAAAACTAACAAACTAGAAACTTTATTAAAGCTCAACTAAGACAAAATTTTCATCTTCAAGTTGCAATCCATAGAAAACATTAAAAATTATAACATCTTTTCAAAAGTTCTAGCCAATCCCACCACAGAGTCTAAGCTATTTAGAATCAATTAGAAAAGAATTCATGAACTTTCTTTGGTGTAAAGTGAACCAACATAGCTAAGAAGACTTGACTAAAACCCTTACCCCTCATCCTTTTATTTCACATATTCCACACATAACTTCTGCTTATTTTTTTTCGATTTTTTTGTTTTTTTTTTGTTTTGTTTTTCGAATAGTAATAGTAGTGGTCATGTAATGCTAGTTCACTCGAAACCAACTAACCACCCTGTTCCATGCCAAGACTCTGCCGTTTGACGCGAGAATCACTGTTGATCAGGCAGGACTGGCTCCGTTACTAAGCAAAGTCTCGGGTGGAACCATTATTACTTTATTTTATAACACATACTATCTTTGTTTAAAACAAAAATTAAAATTAAACATAGACTAAAAGTAAGTGTTTCAATCTCACTCCCCACAAACCATGTTGGTGTGAATGTGCAAATTTTCAAAGTATAACTCATGAATTAGTGTCTAAGCAACAATAAATAGAAAAGACTCTACTATGGAATTAACCTTCACCATGTCCATTTGTTCTAACGTTTAAATTAATCTATGGATATTAACTTAAAAAGAATGAAAATTTTAACAAGACTCAAGAATAAAAATCAAAATCAAAGTCTAAAAATTCTTATTTCCCACCCTCACACTTAAATCACACATTGTCCTCAAGGTGTGGAAAATAAATAAAAGATAAAAGACAATCGAAAAGAAAAGTAAATAGCTAAACAAAACCTAACGGAATATAACAATAAGTAAAAGACACAAAAGAAAAATAACAAAAGAAATAAATAATGAGAGACAAGAAAAGAAAAGAATGCACCTGGTGGGGTTATGGACCGAAGGCATGGAAGCCATGAGGATTTAAGAAACCAGGCAGTGGGCCGTGAAATGAAACCAAGCACTGATGTGAGCCCACTTGAACGCATAAACCACACACGAGAGTGACACGCCTGGCACACGTGCAATACACATGGGTGTCTGAAACCCTAGCAGCGGTATGTGAAAACATTGGATGCCCTGCACCTCGAGCCCAGAGCCAATGGCTCCCCGTCTTTATTGTCTGAAAGCAGCCCTCTCTCACTTTATTTCGAAACAACCCTCTCTCACATTTCTGAGTATATTTAATAAAAACCCAAGGGCTTCTCTGTCTAGAAACTGAAAAACTCTTCATTTCTCTCCTGCCTCTCTCACCTTCACACAACCTAACCTGCATCCGTAAGCCTCTTCGCCATTTCCTCCATGGCTCTTGGGTCCGTTCCTAAAGCTCATCATCCTCGCCACATCGCGGCTGCGAAACCCCAAATCGCAAAGGTAAAAGTCTTTCCTTGCTGCCATTGAGGTCCGTTAAGCTTATTTTCCCAAAAAAAACTAACACATGCATGCATTTTTATTGTTGCGAGAGTACACGGATCGAGAATAAGGAAGATGGAACAACACCCAAAAGCTCCAGATCCATGGTTGATCATCCAGAACTCCTCCATTCTTCAGGTAAAACACAAACACCCCCAAACTTCAGTGTAATTATATTTTGAATCAAGTGTGAGAGAGGGAGAGAGTGAAAGGGGTCCATTAGTATAGAGGTCTTCTCAGCACTGTATCCTGTGCTTGCATTTGTCTTGAATTTGACTCCCATGAATATTCTTATGAATGTGATGATGAATTTGTTGTGATGAACTTATGAATGCTACTGAATGCATGATTCAGTCAATTGTGCACGCTTAGTGGATATTTAGGGTCGTTCAAATCCAAATACAACCTGCAAAAACGCATTAAAAATCTAATTAGAGTAAAACCCAAAATAAAATATTAAGTAACTAAAAACAATTGCTGTTTTTGTGTTTTTCAATTTTTTGTTTTTTTTGTTTTTTTTTTGGTTGTGATTTTTGTAATCGAAATAAAAGCAAGAAAACTAAATTGAACGAAATTAAAAAGAAAAGAGTTGAGAAGAATTGGGTTGCCTCCCAATTAGCGCTTTAGTTAACGACTATAGCTAGACGGAGTTGGAAGAGACTGGTGATCACGTGATTTGTTCTCTTAGAGTCAACCACTCTTGGACAGCATCATAGAGCAATAGTTGACTTGAACTGTGCATTTGAATTCATTGGTTGAATTCTTCGTATACGCCCTTCTATTTGAATAAATCTTTGCAATGAAATAGATTCCTTTCCAGTGAGGATTACGTCTTTGAACATGTCAGATTCAAATCTGTCAGATTGTTCAAGTGCCGGTCCGATGGTGGATCAGATTCTGAATTTGTAAGATTAACCCCTTTGAACATGTCAGTTTCAATGCATTCATGCAGCTCAGTGGGTTGCTCGGCAGCCTCTTGAAAAGGTATGTGTGGCATATAGAATTGGGTAACAAGGGGTTCTGTGGGAATTTCAGGATCAGCAGCTTCCTCGATTGGGCGTGGCTCCTCAATTCTATTGTCTTCCTGCATGTAGTCATAACTCTCTCCACATTGGGGTGTTTGAATAACACTCCATTCCTCTGACTCTTGTGGCACATTAATTTGTTGACAAGGAAACTCGTCTTCCTTTTGTTCGTCCCATTGATGCAAGAGCTGCCCAAATTGCCTCTCCAAATTAGTTATTGAAGCTTGCATATTATGCGTGTTCTGATTCATTGTCTGCTGTATCTTTTGCAGGTTCGGGTAATTTTGCTCAATACTGATGCGAGTGGCATCTGCCAACTTGTCAATTGCAATTTCCCACGAAGCTTTGGCTGGTGCGGCAGGTTGCTCAAAAGGCTGCAGCAATTTGTCAACTGCAATCTCCCAATCAGCTTTTTCTGGCGCATGAGGCTGTTCAAAAGGCTGATGGCTACCCACCCACATATGATTTTGATACTCTGGCCATGATGGATTGTAAAAATTTGAATAGGAATTGCACCTAGGCCTCTGAAAATTGTTCCTCATATTTATATGGTGCTGCACAAACTCTGGAAAATACTGCCTCTGAGGACAATACATAATATCATGCGTATTCAAATTGCAAAGAGCACAATGTGCAGGTGCTTCTGGTGAGGCTCCAAACCAATCCATTGCTGCAATGCTCTTAAAACCAACAAATTGTTACCTAAAAAAAATTAAAATCAAGTAAATGAAAAGATATATATATATATATATATATATATATAAATAATTAACTAAGAATATTATAAACACACATTATTTAAAACAATTTCCGGCAACGGTGTCAATTTCTTGATAGATATTTTTATCATCTGCAAAAGTAGAAATAAAAACACTTAAAAATACTTGCAAGAGTACAAGATTATTGTGGTACAGCAGTTCAAGGGTTTTTCGCAGGAATTGAATGAATAATTTGTACTTAAACTAATTCTTAAGTAACTATTTGGAAACAAAGATTGAAAAATGTTGATTTTATGACCTAAAATATTAAAAACGAATTTAATTAAAATGATTAAATAAATTAGCAAAGTAAAGAAAACAAAAGAAAATAGTTTTGAAAACCAAATTGTAAAAGACCTAGGATTCCACCATTCCCTTAACACTCCTATGTAGATTTACCAATTACTTATAAATTACCCATGCAACTTTGAACGTTAGGTTTTCCTAATGCATATTCTACTTTTGGCATTCAAACTAGAACATATATCAAACATGCAATCCGTCTATGGCATTCAGATCAAATATAAACATGCATGATTCATTACGCTTTATGAAAACCCTTTGAAAAACTATGCAACCCCTAAGACGTGACATTCATCCTAGGTGAAATTACAACTATTAATCACGAGAAGCAATACTCAATTCTCCGGTGGCATTCCGACTGAATTGCATCCAATTACTTATCTAAACATCCTAATGGTCGTGAATCATTAAGACACAAAGACAGTTTAAAGCACAATGATTAATAATTCAAAATATACATGAGTAATATTATAAGCAATTAAATAAAAACTACATATTCATGCTAAGGCTCAAGGCATCGCCCTAACAAACGAAATTAGTTACTAACAATCATAAAACAAAATACTATTAAAAACATGGATAGAAAACACCTTGAAAATAAACTTGAATCTTCCAAAGCAATTCTCCAAATAGGGCGTGTGTTTTCCCCCTATGTTGCCTACCACAAACCTAATGGCTAAAAAGCCTTATTTATACTACTCTAAATAAAATCCTCCTAGTAAAAGGTCTTCTAAAAACTTAGGAAACCTAATAGAATAAGATAACTAAGAAATAAAAGGTTTCCTATTCTAACTGGAATTCAGATTTCTCAGAAAATTAGTCTTTTGACCGACCAAATCAACTCCGATTTGGTCCCAAAATATCTCTTTTTAAAGCTTGAGACGTCCCCAACAAATCCTCAGAATGAATCTTCCTCAAACTATGCCATCTTGACCTTCAAAATACCCAAAACGTCCAGAAACGTCAATCTGGGAAAGCTGCGCGCTGGGTCTTTATTTCATCACCACGGTCAAACGGCTTGGTAGAAAAATCTGGAATTTTGACACAATCATCTTGAAAGGCACACGAACATCCTCCAATTAGAATCGCTCCAAAATTCATCCGTTTGATTGCTTTTTACTCCAGAAGAAGTCAAATGTCCTACATTTGAAATATATAACAAAATATCAAAATTCTACCAAAATAATCAATAAATTAATACTAAGAAGAGGGTAAAATATATAGTATAATATGGACTCATCAGCTGTGTCTTCAATTCTCTTTTTGGATTTGGCTACAATATTTACATATATTTAATACAACCACTATTTGACTGTCGAGATGGTAATTGTACATGTAAGTATTGTAGCCAAATCCAAAATTTAAATAAGAGACATTTTCTTATGGTCAATTCTTTAAATTGAAAATATTTTTAGACCAAAAGAAATTAACTTGTAACTTAAGTGATTAGGAATGCATATTCATGCAAATATGATAGCGGATGAATTTTCTATGCTGAGGCATATTTAGAGTCATTTTTGTGTGTTGTTTGCTTATTTTCTGTTGATATAATTTCTTAGCAACAATTTGATATGTGTGGTTTAAAGATCTAACGATGATCTTATTCGTGATTAGTTTCTTGTTTTTCAAAGAAAAAGAATGCATATTCATTCATACAACTTGTATTCATACTCATCTTCCCTATTATCACATGTGAAAAACACAAGGATTAAGTACCTTTTCAAACATTCTAAATAAATTATCTAATGTTTTAAAACAAATTTCATATTTGTTAAACCCTGGTTAATAATTTCGTAAAATGTTTATGCGGCAATGGTGGACTCACTTTCCGGCTTAATTGGGGGAGACTCTCTCTTGCAACCAATATTTAGTCTTAGTTGTATCACCAATCCATCCATTGAATACTAGTCACATGCTCAAACATTACCCCAATAATATGAGACTATCTCTTCTTACTTAGATTCTAAGCACGTGCCACGTGTAAAAACTGACAAAGAACACAATAAAGAATAAACAGAAAAATGAAAACCACAATTTTCTTGAAATCCAAATGAATCCATATGACTGAACTAGATATGAAACGATGAACAATAAATGTGATTGAAGGATAAAAACTGTTACATGAGACATCGCAATTGTGACGTTTTGTGCCACTGACAATACTACATGTAAGTTTCTTTTTATTTGGTAGTGTATTATTAATACAAATGTCACAATGACAGTGAACTCATATCATATAAGTTGCTCCCTGACCGAAGAGAATTGAAAATAGAATTCTGAAACATTTGATAATGTCATGGCATACGTGACCATCTCTGACAAATGATAAATCAGTAGCTTAGTAATTAAACTATAGATAGCCTAAGAACAAGAGATGAAGAAGCACTTGGAGTAGTCCCTCTAAATCATCATCTCCACCATCCACATAGCTAACATTTTTTACCTCCTCCAAATCTCCAACAAATGGCAGAAACAACCATCAGTTTTGAGTCCAAGAGGTACATCAATCTTTCGTTTAATCGATCCGCATCCTCTCTTAAAGCGCTACGTGACAACGAAGGATCAGTAACGATGCTTAATTAGTGATCACGGTTTAATTAATATTCTTTCTTAACAGGATTGCAGTTGTTACTGGAGGCAACACAGGGATTGAATATGAGATTAGCAGGCAATTAGCTACTCATGGAGTTAGGGTGGTGTTAATTGCAAGAGATGTGAGGAGGGGAACAAAAGCTGTTGAGAAATTGAAGGCTTCTTATGGCCTCTCTTGTGTGGTATTTCATCAGCTGGATGTAACTTCCTCAACCAGCATTGCTTCTCAGGCCGAATTTCTCAAAACTCAAGTCGGAAAGCTTAACATATTGGTAATTCCCGTCTTTAACTACGAATCTTGTTACGATGTTTTTCCTATGTTTGATGTAACACCCCAATCCCCTAATTATCTTGTATGCCATAATTTCCCTAAAGTTTATGTTGAAATTTCATTTTGATCCTCTAATTTGTGACTAAATCTGGACCTTTCATCCAGATTCCCAAACTCCCTCCAGCTGCCACGTGGCAGCACCCCAACGATTCTCCCTCTCTCCCTTCTGTCCCCTACCCCAAGTCTCTCTCTCTATCACCTTGATCTCTCTCATTCTCTGCACTCTATCTCTTTCCTCTCATCTCTCCCGAGACCTCTCAGCCCTCTCTTTTCCCGACGCCGCGAACCTCATCCTCCCCGCATCACCATCATCGTATTTCCTCTCTCTCTCCCTCCCCGTGCGAGGCTCGGCAGAGCCCAGGAACAACCCAGGCAGACCGACACTCAAACTCAGTTTCTCCGATGGGTTTTCTCTTTCCCTCCGACTAGGTGAGCCTCATTTCCTTCATTTTTTTTCAGTGTAATGTTGTTTGGTTGTGAATGACGAGTAAGGTTTCATGTTTTTCCAAGGGTGTTGGGAAGAGATCGGCTCCGGTTTAGACACACCCATCTCCGGCGAGGCCGTGGGTGTTGAGAGATTTTCCGACCACCTCAGGCCATTCCACGGCGAACCAAAGGTACCAATGCACTCTTCTCGTCTTACTCTTCGTTTTGATACCTAGATCGGAGCCTAGGGTGTGTATATGTAGTCGGCCGGAGCTGTAGAAGCTCCGGCGTTCCCCTCCGGTCAGCCGAGGCCCTTCAGGCCTTCTTCCTTGACCCGCAAGCCTTAAGCCCGTTTTGCTCCAGCCCAAACCCCGGCCCATTTCCTTTTTAATTTTATTTTTATTGTTATTGTTTTAAAAACCCCAAAGGCCCTCGGCCCGTTTTAGTTAAGGGTCTTAGGCCCATGACCCAAAACCCTTAGCTGGGCCAAGCATTAGGCCTGGACCCGTGTGTCCAAGACCCAGAGGAACAGGGCCTTAAGGCCTGTTCGAAATTGGGCTTTCAGCCCATTTCCCCTAACCCAATCCTAAGCCCAAACCCGGACCAACCCTAAAGCCCAGACCCGTTGACCCATTTGACTGGAGCCGACCCGGACCCGCGACCCGTTGACTGACCCGGTTTGACCGTTGACTCGGTCAACGGTCAACATTGACTTTGACTTTTTGGGTTTTCGTCCGAGACCTCTCCTAGGCTAATTTCAACGTTCTGGACCTGTTTCTGAAGTCCGTTTTCCCAAATTAAGTGGTTTGGTTAGAGTTTGACTAAACGTACCCCTTATTGTGCTTAGGGGCAATTCTTGTGGCGTGTTTGTCTTCGCTAGTCTGCGCAGCTTTCGACGGCGAAGTACTGTGAGTGGACCCCTTCTAAAATGCATGTTTTATAGTAGAAATGCATACATGAAAAGCATGATTTGATGAGTATGTTTTATGAAATGCTTTATGAGATATCGTGCCTATTGAGGCTATTTTGAATTATTACTATTTTTCCTATAACCCGTATTCTTATAGAATATCTGATGGATGATGATATGATATTTAGAATACGTTTCGAACACCTCTTTATAGTATAGATGATGGATGACTTTATACTATGAAGATGCCTTTCAAATGTACGTATGTTCAATGGTTTTGTACTTACCTAGTGGTCCTTTCCGTTACGGGACGTAGGGATAGATTCCGGTCCGTCCCGGGCAAAGGTTTGGTGTTGGCATAGGGCCTGTAGGGTGTTTCCTCTGGCATTTAAGACCAGGGATGGGGAGCCGGCATGGGGCCTGGGGGTTATTTCCTCTGACTGTCTGCTCAGAGATGGGGAGCCGGCACGGGGCCTGGGGGTTATTTCCTCTGACTGTCTGCTCAGAGATGGGGAGCCGGCACGGGGCCTGGAGAGTATATTGGACATTCACTAGCGGCTAGTATATATAAAAGTTATGATTTGAGACATTGCACGACATGCTAGGTTTCGGAAAACCTATGTTCATCATGATATATATATATATATATATATATGTGTTTTCATAAAACCTGGGGGTTAGTACATTGATAACTGTTTTATTATATGTATATCAAATTGGTCCACTAATGTTTGTTTTGCGCCCCCTTCAGGACCACAGAACGAGGAATACGATCTGAGTTACGAGGCTTTCCCCTACCAGTGACTTCGTGCTATATCTTCTCTGCTTGGCACCTATTTGTAATAGCACTTTTCTATATAAACTTCTGTTTATTCTCTGTATTAGACGTATGCTCTGTCTGAACATATTGTGTAATATCCTTATGTTTAATAATTAGCTTTTGAACTTAGTTTGGTGTTATTCGTAACTTTACGCTTGTTTAGTATATTCCTACGCTTTCGCTTAAATTAAATGGCTTTCATCACCCTTTGGGTGTCAGCCAGCACGTGACCATCACTATGCCCCGAAGGCATCGGGGTCGGGGCGTGTCATTTGAGTCTGCCGACGAAAGGGATGCAGCACAAGAACTTCCAAGGTCTCCTTATCACTTGGTTAAGCACTAAAAGAAGTAAATACTTTTTAAAATATTGCAGGTAAATAATGCAGGAACTCTTGGATCCATAGCGCCTGATGATGTATGTCAATAGAACTCGGTTGTTTTTTGTACATCATTTTGGAAGTTTGTATTCTTCTATCGGCTGTGTTGGATAATCATTACTCTAAAGCTTAAGCTATAAAATGGGTTAATCATGTCTACGAAGTTAACTACTAACAGCGTTTCTAGCTACTAATAACACCATTTCTCGTGTGCAACCCCATCATGCACGCGAAGAGGCAGACATATATACATGACATTGGTTGACATAGTACATAGAAAGTATAATTAACTTTTTATTCATTGACAAGAGAGAATAATGATGCAGCTTCAACGTTCCAATGCTGGATCCGACAATGAAGTTGTGAAGCAAACCTATGAGACAGCAAGGGATTGCCTGAAAACAAACTATTATTGAGTTAAGCAACTTACCGAAGCACTTATTCCACTGCTTCAAAAATCCAACTCGGCAACGATAGTCAATGTCTCCTCCTCGGTGGGAAAGCTAAGAGTACAGTACCAAAACCCGAATCTGAAATCCATCAATACTATGCATTCCCAATTTATACAAACAAAATATTATCTTATGTCATCAAACTGACAACATAACATGACATATACATACGTGGCAAGATAACATTACCTGTATAACGACGCATTCTGTTGATATAAAACTATTGTATAAGAATTTTTGTTCATTTCTGGTGTTTCAACTGCATGTCTGAGTTTGGAATACCAAATGAGAAAGCAAAGAGGGTTCTAGGAGATACTAATAGCCTCAGAGAAGAGGAAGTGGACAACCTAGTTGAGGAATTTATGGAGGATGTGAAGCAGAGTTTGGTTGAAGCCAAAGTCTGGCCTGCCAAGTTATCTGCCTACATCGTATCCAAAGCAGCTCTCAATGCTTATACAAGAGTCTTGGCGAAGACGTATCCCGACATTGCTATTACCGCAGTCAGTCCTAGTTTTACCAGAACTGACATAAACAAGAATACTGGGGTGCTTACAGTTGAAGAAGGCGCAAAAGGTCCTGTAAAGCTAGCTTTGTTGCCTGACAGTTGAGTTTCTGGCCTCTACTTCGAACAGACTGAATTGTCAACCTTTGATTGAAATTTGCGATCATGATATAATAACTGTAATATACGTAGGTAGATATGTGTGTGTGTGTGTGTGTGTGTGGCAAGAACATGATAAAAAATAATGCTTCAGACTTTAGTCTCAGATAAGTAAAGAAATGATATAATTTGTTTCCGTAGCATCACAAAGCATTTTTATACAATTTTTAGGCAGATAGCCTCTAGTTAGCAAGTACTTCCCCATTGTATGATGGAGCACTTTCTTTGTTTAAATTCTATAAAAGAAATCACTCACAGGTTGCTTGAATGGATTTTCAGGACTACATAGTTTCTTCGTCCCTAAAAGCGTTTCTGATAGCAGAGGTCCTCTTGTTAATTTTTGGAACGGACTCTTGCAGCATTTCGTCTTGCACAGCATCCCACGAAATATATCATAGACTGGTATTGCACAAAAAAAGGAATGTCATGACATCAAGCACTTACAGGAGAAAATTGATAGTAAATGATGGTAGAACCGTAGAACGCAAGTTATTGCAGTCTTCTCAACAGAGACTAACTATATGAATATAGTAGATGTTTATTCTCTAATCTTTAGCAGTGCATCACGTACAAAATGTCTACTCTTGTTCGTTAAATTTTGTTATTAAGTGAAGAAATTTCAATGGTTGTGATTGAATAAATAGAGAGAATGGCTCACCAAAACAACAAACAGAGCAACATTTAAGATCGCAACCAGTCTCCACTCAGTTTTCATGTATTGTGCAACTCCAGCCCTTGAAAATGATTGACAAATAGTGCTCAGAATTGAGTAAATTTATACACAAGAAGACAGGAAAAACGATAAGAGACAAAAAAATTGAGATAAAGGTGTGATGATTACTTGCAGGAATCACAATTGTAACACTTGGTGTCCCGGGCATTTTTGTAAAGTTTGCAGTCCTTGTTCGAACTAACTGGATGGAAGCTCATGTCATAGTATGACGCATTAACAGCAGGATAACCGCATCTAGGAATAAAGTTGAATCCCAGCAATTGGTAATATCAGTAAGATGGAGTTTCACTAGTCTGAAATATGCATATAAACTAATAAACTTCCATGAACTACACAAAATGGTCGACAAGAAATAAAGTGTAACTTCTTACGTGGTGAGGATATAATTCCTAACCCAAACACACTGAGATGATAAACATTCACCAACACAAATATGTAAAAGTACGAGACGATAATATAAAATAATTAAGTATATGAAGTAGACAATTGAAGTGCATGGTACATACTAGATAACATGTGAAACATGTACTCATTTAAAATATAAAAGTATATAATACAAAAATAACCATTCTGATTTTCCAATGCTGGAAAGCAGAAAGACAGTCAGGAGGATGAGGTGACGGAAACTTACCAAACAACAAAAGACACGGAAATGAAAACAAGAAGTATGGCACCTACTCAGATGGTGGTCGACAACAACCAGCCTCCACAGGGGTTAGCTTTGCCAATTTGTATTGCTTCAGAGTCTGAATCCAACAAGTGAAGTGAAAGAAATTAAGTCAATCGTAAAAAAGAGAAGGTAAAGGAAATCACAACTATATTATGCAGACAAATAAGCAATTTAAACAAGTTCGAGAAGTGCACCTTATACTTTTTTGGTAGGTCGTCGCAGTCATTAGATTTCACAAGACAACTCTTTAAGTGCTTCCAGTTTTGCGTATTGTTCAACTAAAACACGAAAGTGAGTAACTGATATAAAAAAACGCATAACAAAGCGGACACTCCATATCATCATTAAACTGCGAAAGAAAAAAGGAACTCACTTGTTTTAGAAACCACGGACTGTAATCATGGAGTTGATACTCCTTGTACCTGTCCAGATGAGAAAAAAGAGGATGAAAAAATGTTTTGTATTTTATTCCTACAGTGGTTAGAAGTGCATTCTTTTGACAAAATAAAAATTGAAACTTGTGCTTCTCTAGATGATTTGAAGCTACTAAACTTTTACAGCCGCTATTTTCTGTATCCTAATCATTTCAAAGTTCTGGTCAGACAATATTTCAGGAGTGGATACCACAAATCAAGATCACGCCCTCCCATAAAGCAAGTCGAGCGACCACAAAATAATTTGCATACCTCAAGCCAACCACGCTATGACCAGAGCCATTATTTGTGACAATGAACCTGCAAGTAAAGGGAGAAAATTATGCAACGTCTAACTCATAAACACAAATAAAACTGGGCCCTCGTACAAATATTATGAAACTGGTACAATGAAAATTAAACCGTTAAGGAGCAAATATTGAATTGGGTTGAATTGCAGTAATTCAAAAAAATAACATGTAAGGTTATTGACTATCGAGAAAACATTTAAATACTTATAGAAGATCACAATCAACATTATCTTCACAGACAGAATCGAGAACAGAAGCATATAGACAAAAATGCAACTGAGCCCCTGTATCGGCTTGCATTTGAGAATGATGAAGTACTTTCCAGAACAAAAAATATATGCAAAAGCATGCCCACTTCATTGTGACTACCACAAGTCTACAATTATCTTAAACTCGCGATCAAAATGTCAAACTGCATAAATGTACTGACTTCTTCTCTTATATTTCCAAATACTTATCCAGTCAACTGGCGTAGGAAAAAAAAAAAATCAGATAATAGATTAATGGGTTATGAAGTACAAACTGAGATACGAAGAGTGTTGAGCTTCAGATGATGTTTACTTACGCTAATACCGTGAACACCAGGATTCCCACCAATATGAAGCACAACAGAATCAGATACTGCACATGAAAAGTCAAGGAACCAACAAGAACGAACAACCGCAAAACAATCTCAACCAAAATTCATTTACTAAGGATACAATCCACAAGAGTATGGAGCTATTTTTCATTGCACCCAAGAAGCCGATTATTGATCTGACAGCCAAAGCACACAAGTATAAGTAGATTTCTCGAGATCAATACAAAGTTAAAGAGTGGAATCGAAGAATGCATAAAAACTCGGGTGCTAAAGAAAGCAAAGCGTACATTAAAAAGATGACTGCACCAATGCCTATAACGGGGAGCGTGAGGGATCTCCGACAGCCATCGTGATGAGTACTCATCCACACCCCGAAAACTACGACAACAATTGCTAAGAGCTGCATACCAAACATAGTAAGACATCATCAAATTTATGTACAGAACATATAAACTAGAGCTGCTCATTGGTTAGCTAACCAGCTACACAAATTTCAACAGATTCTCTCCAACAATTTGAATGACAATGTACAGATCAAAGACTGAAAATTTTGCAAAAAAAACATTAATCTGGTAAGAAACAAGCAAATTTAGGATGACAAAGACAAAAACCAAATCACAGTATCAAACTAAAACCCATAAACAGAACCAAACCCATCCTTAAAACGAACAAATACCCAGAAACGGAGCAAACAAAAAGGACAAAAAAGAAGCAATCTTTTCAGTTTTTTTTTTCAGACAGATTTTTACAGAAAGATGAAAACTTTGAAAGATTACCATGGTGAGAAAGTTGACCCATCTGATGATAAATGTGCTTGTTCCCATTCCCATTTCTTCCTTTTTTTTTTCTAAATCCCCCCTCTTTTGGTACCAAAATCTAAATTCCTCTCACTACTTGTACTTTTATCAAAATCTAATCTTTCTGAACTTGCAGAAAATAAGAAGCAAGAGAGGAGAGAAATGTCAGAGATTTCTTCTCAGGCTCCGAAGATGCATTCATTACAAATTGGCCACTTGCTTCAGCGGCTCTGAGAGCTGATAAAGTGGCAATTGAAGTTTGAAGCAGAAAGGGGCCCAAAGGGGATAATGCTGAGTTCAGAAGGGTATTTTGGTCAATGGAGAACCGCCTGCACATGGTCCATGGTCCATGGGATTTACCAGTGGACACACGACACCGAGATAACCGAAACAACAACAAAGGCAACCGGTAATTCAGGGTCAAAAATTAACTCCAAATTGATGTTTAACTTGCAGTCAAAGGTGAAAGTACAACGTTGACCGCTGTCGAGGTAGTTCGGTTCGCTGTGCGCGACATGGCGTCGGTGCGAATCCATGTCACACAACTTAGATTCTTCAGACATTTGTTACCAGACACGACAACAACTTTCTTTTATTTTTTTTATTTTTTCATTTCGGTAATTTGTTGAAAATACAAAATGGATTTGAACCAAGTATTTTGCGACAAATTATTGTATTTCATTAAAATATTTTTTATGTTATGAATGGAGGTGTGAATGCCTAGAGTATAGGCAAGCAGATACGACGGTAGCTTTACAATGTTGTCAGAAAAAAAGCCTTGGTAAGATTGTTAGGTTGAAAAACATGGTCGACCAAATAAGATCAAGGAAGAATGAAAACTTTTATATAAAGAGGTATTTGCATCATTGAATAAAAACAACACAAAAGGAGAGAAAAAGAAAGAAGAGATATGCACGAGAAAATACCATTGAGTCAAGCTAGAGAGAATACTGAGAGTTATTTTGTACTCCTATTATTTCAGATAATGAAAGAAAGTACTACTGCTGCCTCGAGGACATAGGCACACTTGTTGAACCATATAAATATTGTGTCCTATTTACTTTATATTCCATTGCACACATATCATCAGTTTCACAATATGTTATCAGCATGAGAAACTCTCGTATCAATGGAAAGCACAACACCATAAATCCGGTGAAGCAATACCTACCTTTCACCTCTGTCGGCTAGAATCTCACAGATAAGAAAATCCTTTTACTTTATCTTCATACTTCTGTACCACTAATTTTCTTAAAGCAAATGTACATCTGACTATATAACTATTATTATTATTGACAGAAAATTTGACAACCATGTAAACAGCCTCTGAACTTCAACTTCCTGACCTCGGATTGAAATACTTCCTTCTGGAAAGTTGTTTGTCTGCCCATTACTTATAACATATTCAAATTTCAAGAAATCCAGCAGTGCGATTGTTGCAGATGTTAAACACCAACCCAATTTCCAATTCCGTAGAAAACTGGAAAACCATCTTATAATTGCCAAAACCTCATTTGCAGTTCAGATCGAAACGGTTTCTTCATGAAAGTTGTTCGTTATCCTCTTATTCATATCATACTAAAATTTGGGTCAGATCCAACGGTTTGGTCTTCCTATAATTCTCAAACACTACCGTTGATACATGACCATGATTAGAAAGAAAAAGGGAAATATGGTGAGTTAATATTTACTTTTTCCTTATAATTATTAATCTTGTTATTAATATGTTTGGTGCTGTATAATCACCAATCATACGTTAATATATATGTGAATGGCGCGGCACCGTTGCCCTTCTTATAATAACAATTATTATCTTTAAGTTTTGATATTTATGTGAATGATGCTGAATTAAAGCTCTTGTCACAATCATTAGTTATTTAAAGCAATTTATTTATAATAGCTAGAATTATCACCCTATGCTTTAATTTACTTATTGTGCTATATTTTGTTATGATGAGTATATACAGGACCAGAAGTTCTTTGATCAAATTAGAACCTGAAGTTTTTTTACCATCATCATATAAAAAGAACGAACCTAAAGTTCCTTAATCATCAGCATATATAAACATTGGACCTGAAGTTCCATCATATAAAAAGATTAGATCAGAAGTTCCTTGATTAATGTAAATGATGACTATAAATTTCTTAACAGTAATGTTATTCTTACCATACTTTTATACCACAATTATATACCACCTTAGCCATCTGATGTAGACAACCATATTATTTAAATTAATCAAAATTTAATTTAAATTAAAAACCATTTAATAAACCAATAATTAAAAAAAAAAAACTGGAATTAAATGATGATTATGAAATTAAATGCTGTTTCTATCCCTTTCTCGCACAGATCTAAATCCAGTTTCTGTAGGAATAGTTTTGTATCGGATCGATCCAAACAGGGCGCAGAAATGGACAATGCCGACGTCGAAGCCGGTGCGGAAGACGAGTTCCGTGGCCAGAGGGGTCGCAAGTACCGCCCCGTCGTCGACGACGATCGCGCGGTGCTCGAGATGTCGCCCATGGGTCCTTCCTCCTCTTCCTCGACTTCTCTCCCCGTCCACCAAGCTTCACTCAAGTATGTACGCTGTCTTTATCTGAGACTTAGGGAATTGAATGGTGGTTAAAGAATGAATTTTGTTGCGTTTAATGGGTTTATTGTGGAAAATGAGTTAAACCCACAAGTTCATTTGATGCTTTAAGCTTTGTGTATGATGGAGTCTTGTCGGAATTCGGTAAAAACTCTGGCTTTAATGGGTGTTCTAGGTTTTCTTCGATTTCATGATCTGGGTGTTCTTCGAAATTTGATGGGTTCGATGAAACCGGTTGTTTCTTGAAGATACGGACGTCGAACCAGAAAGAAGTATAGCTCCATTACTTGGTCTGCTTCCATCAATGGTGAAGCGGCTGAAAAAAAAATGGAGTGAAAGTGGAAGAATAAACTGGAGAAGAAGCAGGATTGAACGGAAAAGGAAGGATAAGACTCGTCGTATGCCACAATTACCATTTAATTTCAGTTTTTTTTTTTTTTTTAATTATTGGTTTATTAAATGGTTTTTAATTTAAATTAAATTCTGATTAATTTAAATGATGTGGTTATTCACATAAGATGTCATATAAGGTGGGATATAAATATGATATAAAAACATGGTAAGAATAGCATTACTTATTTCTTAATCCATGTACAGATTAAGTATGCGCATGAATCCAAAAATATGAACCTAAAAGTTTTAATGATGTCGACATCGAGAATGAATTTCAAGTACATATGAATAATGTTTTGACCGGAATTTCAAAATATAAATAACGTTAAGAACTTGAAGTTCTAACATTTTATGTAGACATGTGTTATATATAGTATGAATTAAGTATCGCAAATTCTGTCACTCCTAAATTTCTTCCTTTTTGGGAATAAGAAAATTGTGAACTTAGCAAAACTTGATTTTGTTACTATCGACATCTTATACAAGAGATACTTTCATGAATTCATAATGCCCAAGAATTCATGGGGAAGCATGTGATATTAGAAAACAACTTTGCTTAAAAACTCATTGAATCATATTCATGGAACCAGAAGTTTCCATCGTTTATTCCGTGATTCATATTAATGAAACTAGAAATTTCCATAGTTTCCTATATCTAACAAACTGAACCAGAAGTTTCAGACATGTATAAAACCCGAAGCGAGGGAACTTTTCTATACATACACATGCATACAAATGAATTACAACTACAACAACAACAACAACAGAAAAGGAAAAAAGGGAGCTTTCACAAAAGTTGATCATGTGAAACCTCAGTACTTGATAGAACTCTAGAAGGAGGAGGCACCGAAGGTTGATCATTTGAAGTCTCAGTACTCGGTAGAACTCCAGATGGTGGAGGCAATGGATGCTTTCAGAATAAAGCCACAAACCTCTGATGGTCACTTTGAATCCAACTTTCGAATTCCTGCAGCTAGTTGAGCTTTCTTTTCATGTTGGTCGAGTAATTATTTGCAAGTATGTGCAACTCTCTATTCTCATGCTTGAGTCCTCTAATCTCTTGTCTAAGACTTGCCACCTTAGCCACTAATGATTCAACTTGGCGAGTTCGAGCAAGTAGACATTGGCTCATGTTGGATACAAAACTCGCACACTGATACTGAAAGCCAAAAAGTCTTGAAAAGCCAATTCATCAGACCTTTTTGAAAGTGCTCTTTTGTCTTTTGGGAGTAAGAAGGTTCTTAGCTACAACTGCAGCAGTTATATCATTCTTCATTGCAGAGTCCCTAACCGTAAGAGGACCATTAGAGGATAAGAAGGATGGGCGCCAGATATTGTCCTAAAAAGGCACGTCTGCATCTTCCACAACATTCAAATCAAAACAATGGTTAGATAGGCAAGCCATTTCCATAAAAGATGAAAGAAAAGGAAACCAGATAAAGTGAAATCTCAGAAATACAACAAAAGCAATTTTCACAGGCGGGCAACTTTTTGAGTGTGCATTTTGGATACAATTGATGTCTCTATAAAAGAAGAGGGAACATGGCCATTTGTACAAAAATTTAAGAGACATCGCTTTCCGAATTTCAAAAGTTGGATTTTCTTGAATAAAGTTCATTGGCACTTCTTAGACGCAACCTCAGCTTTCTTGGTATCAAGGACAACTCTGCCGTAATTGTTGCGTGAGTTGGTTTAGAATAGGAATGTAAATATTGTGTAAATATTAGAGTCCTTTATTAGGAAGGATATTTCTTGTGTCCTTTTTTAGTTTACTTTGGAGAACAAGGATTGTATGTATTATATTCCCAATTATACAATACATGAAAATTACCCCGTAAAAATTCTATTTGGTGTCAAGAGCCTAGGTTGCTGTAACCCTAGAATATTTTTCTTCCGCTGCTGTGCATGGCCGGCTGTTTTTTTTTTTCTGCAATTCCCTTACAGAACGTCAGGCTGTGTGTGTGTGTGATAGTGTCGTGTGTGAGTAGGAGTATTGCTGTGCTGAAGTATCCCCGTGGGTGTGCTGTTCTGCTGTGCGTGGTCTCGACATATTTCTGCGTTCTTGCAGCAATAAGTCAAGCTGCACCGTGTATTGACGTGCAGTGTGTACTTGTTTACTGCTTGTCTGTTACCTTACAAAGACTTGGGGTTGCTACGGTATTGGTGGTGTGTTCTCAAATCAGAGTTTTTGTCGGTTTGAACTGCTGCAGCACAAATTTCAGGAAGCTGTTGTTTTTTCATTTGTTATGGTGGCTATGCTGGTGTGTGTCAGCACATTAGAAATTGTCTAGCGACTATACCGTGTGAATTTTAGTGCAGCGTGGGTGATTAGGTGTGCTGCTGCCTGGAATGCAGCATAATATTATTTTTGCTTTTGCCGTGTATAATTGATGTGCTTAAGCAATTGCAATATCGTGTAGGAGTATTTTACTGCCAGTTTTGTTCGTGAAGTGTGCTTCAATTACAGTATATTGTTGTGATTGCCGTGTATTAGTGTCTCGTGAGTTATTACAATGGTGAATATGGGTTGGATTTTGGATTCCGGTGTAACAGATCATATGACGTATGATAAAACCTTATTTCAATCTATGACACGTCTTCATAGAAAGTATGTGGCAACTGCTGATGGTTTTACTGTTGCTGTTGTTGGAGTGGGAACAGTGTCTCTTACACCCTCTCTTCCCTTACATAATTGTTTATTGGTTCCAACATTGTCCCATCACTTATTGTCTGTACCTCAAATCACTGAACAATTGGATTGTGTATTAACGTATCCTTCATTTTGCTTGCTTTAGGATATTCAGACAAAGGAGATCATTGGGCGTGGCATTAAGAGAGAGGGGCTATATTACGTGGATGACGTGGTTCCTGGAAGAGCTAATTTGGTTCGTGCGTCACGTAATAGTAATCTACATAAGGTATTGTTATTGCATCGTCGTTTGGGGCATGCATCGTTTGGTTATTTGAAACATATATTACGTGATTTGTTCAGTGGTATTGAAGACTCAGAATTGAAATGCGAAGTATGTATTTTAGCCAAAAGTCATCGTGCTTCATTCCCTCCAAGTATGAGTAGAACATCTTCTCCATTTGCGCTTGTACACTCTGATGTGTGGGGGCCTTACCCTATTAGTACTACTTCGGGAATTAAATGGTTTATTACATTTGTTGATGATTGCAATCGTATGACATGGGTTTATCTGTTGAAACATAAAAGTGATGTTAGTATGATTATTCGGTCTTTCTCTCAGATGGTGGCTACACAATACTCCTCCGTTTTTAAGGTTCTTCGTTCTGATAATGAGGGTGAATATGTTAACTCTGAGCTTTTTTTTTTTTTTTCCGAGATCAAGGAATTCTCCATGAGACCACTTGTCCTTATACCCCACAACAAAATGGGGTGGCTGAAAGGAAAAACCATCATATTTTGGAAACTGCTCGTGCATTGCTTATTGGTGCGTCTGTACCTACGAGTTTTTGGCCGGACGCCGTTACGTATGCCGTGTATGTTATCAATCACATGCCATCTTGGGTTGTAGAATTCCGTACTCCACTCCAAGTTCTGACAGAACATGTTCTTGTTGTCTCTACCAACATTCTCACTCATCGAGTGTTTGGTTGCATTGCTTACGTTCATATCCACAAGATTCATCGTAGTAAATTGGATCCTTGTGCTATTCGGTGTGTTTTTCTTGGCTTTACATCCCAACAGAAAGGTTATAAATGCTATCACCCTGAAACCTGCCACATGTATGTCACCATGGATGTGACTTTCTCTGAATCCGAGTATTTTTATACTCCCGTATTCTCACCTTCCGATCCCAAGGGGGCGAGTGTTATTTGTGATCTTGATGGTGTGTTTGGGTGGTTGAATGTCCAAGACGTGCGTCCTTTAGGGGGAGATGACAATACTGTGCCAAGGGAGGAAGCAATGTCTCAGCTGCTTCCTTCCGAAGATGATATAGAAAGGCAGCCATTGATTGTCGCCGAGGAAACTTGTAACAAGAGCCCTTGTACCGTAGGTGGTATTCAGCCAGTAGCTAAGATGAATACGGTACGAGTTCTTATCTCATTAGCTGCAAATTTGAATTGGCCATTGAAACCGTTTGATGTAAAAAATGCATTTCTTCATGACATTTGGAGGAGGAAGTGTATATGGATTTTCCTCCAGGATATGATAATAGAGGAAAAACGGGAGTGTGCCGATTGCGGAAGTCTCTTTATAGGCTAAAGCAGTCACCTCGTGCATGGTTTGGAAGATTCACTCGGACCATGAGAAAGAATGGGTATTATCAGAGTCATTATGATCATACTCTATTTGTGAAACGGAGGAACGGTAAAGTAACAGCTTTAATTATTTATGTGGATGATATGATAATAACAGGGGATGATTTAGATGAGATTGTCAAACTGGAGAAGAACCTTGAGGCCGAGTTTGAGATAAAGAGTTTGGGTGACTTAAAGTATTTTCTGGGATTTGAGGTTGCTCGTTCGTCCAAAAGTATTTTCTTGTCTCAAAGGAAGTATGTTCTTGATTTGTTAAAGGAAACAGGTATGCTTAGGTGTAAACCTGTGGATACGCCTATTGTGGAGAAACATCACTTAAGGATTTATTCGAATCAAGAACCAGTGGATAAAGGCAGATATCAGAGGCTAGTAGGAAGACTAATTTATTTAGCTCATACCCGTCCAGATATAGCCTATATAGTGAGTGTGGTGAGTCAATTTATGCACTCACCAAGTGTGGATCATATGGCTGCTGTTATGCGTATCTTAGCGTATTTAAAGTCGACCCCAGGGAAATGAATCTTGTATAGAAATTCTGGTCACCTAAGAATTGAGGGGTGCACTGATGTTGATTGGGCAGGTGATGTGCCTGATAGGCGTTCTACTTCTGGATATTTTACGTTCGTTGGTGGAAATTTGGTTACTTGGAGAAGCAAGAAATAGAATGTGGTGTATAGGTCTTCTGCAGAGCCCGAATTCAGAGGTATGGCGCATGGAGTGTGTGAAGTTCTTTGGTTACGTAAGCTGCTTTGGGGTCTTAGTTTCAAACCAAATGAGGCTATAAAGTTGTATTGTGACAATAAGTCGGCACGAGAAATTGCAGAGAATCTAGTACAACATGACAGAACGAAGCATGTGGAGGTTGATCGACATTTCATTAAGGAAAAGCTCAAGAAGAAGATTGTGTCAGTACCATTTGTGAACTCAGAAGAGCAACTTACGGATATCCTCACTCATGTCGTGTGTAGTAGAGTTTTTAGTGACTCACTTGTCAAGTTGGGCATGTGTGACATGTATGCTCCAACTTGAGGGGTAGTGTTGCTTGAGTTGGTTTAGAATATGAATGTAAATATTGTGTAAATATTAGAGTCCTTTATTAGGAAGGATATTTCTTGTGTCCTTTTTTTTACTTTGGAGAACAAGGATTGTATGTATTATATTCCCAATTATGCAATACATGAAAATTACCCCATAAAAATTCTATTATAATATCTTTGACAAAGTTGAAGCACTTGAATTTTACTGTTCTAACTACGCCACTGTTGCTGACAAGGGTGAATGAGATAGTCCAAACAACACCACTACCTGCTATTGGGAAATCCCTATATATGTCGATCTCCGTCCTCCATGGCAAGGCAGAGCTCCAAAAGTGTCTAACTCTTTTTCCTTGCTGAGAATGCATCTTCAACCAAGTCTTTCAAAATACTCAGCTTCCTTCATCTTTGAGAATACTTCTTCAACCAAGTCCCTTAAAATGCCAAACTCACTTTCTCACCAAGAAAATATTTTGGCCAAGAAGTTTTACAATAGCATCAAATCCTTCTACTTTTTTCTTCAAGAGCAAAAGTATCTCATATCATGCTTTTTTCCTGTCTTTTCCTTTGCCCTTGCTTTTGTCTGCAAACAAGGAGAAAGAAAGCAATTAGTCGGAACTTGAAATCAAACTTCCGGTCTGAAATTGATTGCCTGGAACCTTTGCTTGATTGCTTACCTTGCATTGCTCTTGAGTAGTCATCTTCAACTGTTGTTGGCAGGGGATTTCAAGTCACCAACACTGCAAAACAGTTGATACATTGTTGGCTCTTTACATTGAAGCTGCCAAGCATGGACGAGTCACCGAGAAATGATGTTTTGAAGGACCATTCAAAGCTAAAGGTTGCACACCACTTATGTTATGCGAGAGGCTGAAGCTAAAGGATCAACAATGAACCCATAGAAGTTCAAAGGGAGAAAATGAATGGCTGACTAAGTGAATGGAAGACCAATTCAATGATGAAAATCCTACTCACAACCTCAACAAACTCTACCTGAAGTCTACAATAGCCAAGGACAAGAACGATTTCAACTATTACTAATAAACTACCAAATGCATTGACAAGTTACAAAGATGCCGTATGGTTTGAGGTCACAAAAGACTATCCATAGACTTGACACTACTAAACTGTTGCATGCCCAAAGCATGACAATCGCCGCATGAATTCATGTCCCAGAAGGACAATCCATGGACATGAAAATTTTAATGTACATCATGCCTGAAGCATGATAAACGTATAGGTTCCAATGATTCAACTCCCCAGAAGTGAAGATTAAAAATCCAAGCTCTATAACGCTCTAAAGGAGGTTATGATCCAAATTCTCAAAATAATTCATCTAATAAGAGATGACTGTCCTAGAAGAGACAATGTAAAGCCCTTGAAGAGGCAAGGATATCCAAAGTAATGAAATACTCATAAAATATGCATGCACATGTACATGAGAATTGTGTTTCACGAATTGATGATAACTGATGTTAATTTTAGTTTTACAGTAACTATTAAATTCATCAATGAGCTGTGTTAATATCGAGCCACGTTCTTTTGTTCATCTACAAAAAGAAAAATTATTGGCCAAAATGGAAAGAGGCAATTTCGTTACAATTTAGTAAGAACGTGAAAAAAAAAGGACCTGTAGTACAAATCGCGAAATGATGTTGAACCCAGAAGGTTACATATGGAAATTTGTAATACAACAAACTACACTCACATGGTATGACACAAGATTCCTAGTTGAAACCTGAAATTGTAATACACTCCTGGAAACATGATTTCTCATTGTGAAACTTGTTCATTTCAATGGAGAATTATACATTTTATACGAAGGCTTATAAAATGCTTGAAGCATATCTCCATAAGTAAATCCCTCAAGTATATATAGAAGCAAATTGCTCTATATAATTTCCAAAGGAGAATGTGTCATAAAGTGTATAAAATCCTTAAAGGATTCAAATTGCTTGAAGAAAGCCCTGGAAGGGTAAAACACAAATGATGTACTTTATACCAATGGATGGTATAAATTGCCTTGGTGGGGACTATCCTTATGATATTGTTATAACATACTAAATCTCTTGCAAGAGTTGATATTATAATGGAACTCCTGAAGAGTCTAGAAAAAATAGAAAGTGTTGAAAGAAATATTGTCTCGAGCTGCAGATCGAACAATATACCAACATGATTCTTATCCATCAAAATGTTTATGGTATTGAAGAACATGAGTTGGACACTCAAATTATTAATCAATTTTCAGACATTAAAGAAAAATCATTCATCCTCGTGAGTAAAATGATGAATTGATATTTGGTCCAGAAATACCATATCTCAGTGAAGTATGTGCTTTAGGCCTCGTTTAGCATGCGGGATAACGCATCGGATATGATTAATAATACGGAAGTACTTGTTTGGTGCACTCTCGTACTAAATAAGCACCTGCTTAATTAACGGGTCCATCAAATTTTATATGGTTGAACCCGGATTATTAAAACACCCCAAAAGCTCGGGATAATTAGTCGGGCCGCATTCTCTCCACCTTCACGAAGCCGCCACTCCTCGACAAGTTCTCCACCCTGGCCGCCACTCCTCTACAATCAGTTCTAAGCAATTTCCCATCTAGTTCACCTCTTCTTATTTCATCGCATCTGACGATGTGGACGAAGATGTAGTTCAGATCAAGAAGCCCGATCTTCATTGTCAACAACAACAACAACAACCTCAGTAGCTCAATCATCCCCTAGCCAACGACGTTGGATCCAGCTCCGAAGACTCCTGTTAACTCGAACTAGTACCACAAATTGATTTGTTTTCTTCATCAATTTGCATCTTCAATTTAATTAGTAGTATTGTTTTGGTGGTGAATCGATGTGGGTTTTGGGAGATTGAAGAAATTAGGAAGAGGGTTCGTATGGGAGGCTGGGGAAGATGAAGAAAGGAAGGCATACTGGGAGATAAACCTCAACCTGTGTTTTTTTTCTTTTCTTTTTTCTCTTTTTATTCATTTTAACAACAATTATTTTGTGAATTTTTTTAGAAAATTATTATGGTCCGACGTATGAATCGGTGCACAGATTAATCCGACAGAACACCAAACGCCCGACTAATTTAGTCAATACTATTCGATGACTATTTATCTTATCCGACTGAAATAGTCAGTACTGTCCGAGCTGTCGAACGAACCCTTACTGTATTTAGCTGATACACTGAATCAAATGTTACATTTTATGTGAAGCACAATACCAACATATGGGCATTATAATGAAGTAAAGTTTATCTATTGATATCTGCAGGAAATTATAGATATGTGCTTGTTCTATTTCAAAGAGATGACTAATAGCCATGGTCTTATTGCGCAAGAACAATCTGAATATCTCTCTAGCCTGCATATAAATCGCTCATAGAAAGGATTTGTATTTATATATGGAAATAGATTAATCCTACAACGCTCAACGAAGCAAACATTTGTTGCTACATCTTCATATCTCTTAGAAATGCATATCTCCAAAGTTTTTCAGTGAACTTGAGCTTCAGAAGGCCAAAGTTACTGAAGTCAGACAAATTCATTCCAACAACAACCTGGCAGACTTCTTCACCAAATCTCTACCAAAGTGTACATTCCAAAAGTTGGTGCATAATATCGGATTACGTCAACTTTGTATTAGTCAGATTGAAGAATTCAAAATCAGGGGGAGCATCGAAAACAGATCAAGGTTTTAACGAGGCAACCGATATTGTTATGGGCATCCAAGGGGGAGTGTTATAAATGGAGGTGTGAATGGTAATAGTAATAGGCAACCAAATATGACTATAGCTTTACAATGTTGTCAGAGAAAAAGTATTGTTAAGATTGTTAGGTTGAAAAACATAATCAACCAAATAAGACCAAGGAAGAATGGAAACCTCTATATAAAGAGGTATTTGCATCATTGAAGAAAAACAACACAAAAATAGAGAAAAACATACGGAGGAAAAGAAAGAAAGAGGAAAGAAAAATAAAAAGAAAGAAGAGATTTGCAGGAAAAAATACCAGTGAGCCTGGCTAGAGAGAATAGAGAAGAGAGACAATAGTGAGAGTTATTTTGTACTCTTATTATTTCAAATAATGAAAAAAAATACTATTGCTGCCCCGACGACGTAGGCACACTTGCCGAACCTCATAAATATTGTGTTTTATTTACCTTATTTCCACTGCATACATATCCCTAATTTCACAACATTTTACAATTTTCGTAAAAGTTGTTTATTAGCACTTTAAATAAATCATCATGCACACTTCCATATGTGTAAGTCGTTCATTGTATTTATTGAAAAAGCATGTTTGAATAACTTTTCTAAAACGTCAATAACAGCAGCGTTTCTCAATTGATTACATTGTCCGGCCACAAAAAGCATACAAATGCATATAGAAAAAAGATTTTCGCACTTTTTTTCTCGTTTGCACATAATTTATTTTGCCCCTTGATTGTCTTTTTGTTTATTCAATCTATAAGCGAAAAATAAATGTGGGTGTGCACATACTGAAAGGATAATTTTAGGGACACTAAATTAGTGTACCAAATTTGGATTTGGATCCCAAATGATAAAAAAGCAGATACAATAGAAAGGAAAAGGAGCTTTCTCCATTCATAAACTAATAACTCTAAATTATAGCTTGGAGGATTTACAGATCCCCATCTCTACAAAATGAAGAAACAATTTCAATCCTCCCCGCCATGGAAACAATTTCCTTTTCTACCTTTACAAAATTCCAAATGATGCCTATCAAGAACGAAACTGCACTTGCAGCGTTTATAACCCGGATAAGAACAGAACTAGCCTACTCTGCTTGTACATGTTAGAATCACAGATTTCATCTCTTCTTTGTCCAGTGATGTTTGAACTATTACCTGCAAAAAAAGAGTATCGCAATCGATAATTGATTCCTTGCTCTGAAGTCACTAAGGTGCTTGCTTTTTAAGAAGCACTTCTAATGCCTTGAAAGCAAGATAATTTGGTTGAGATAAGCATTGTTTTTTTTCTTTTTTTTTTTAAAGAAAAAAAAAAAAAAGGAAAATAGTAACTGAAGCCTTGAAGGAAAAACTGCTGTGGTTTCCACAACTCACCTCTTGTACTTTATTTTCCGAACGAGCAAGTAACTTGTACTGATTCTCAAACATGGATGCCATATAAACCTGCATTGAAAAGATAGATCCAAAGCAGATATTTGAGTTCGGCAAGATAAGTAAACTATTTTGAAGAAGTGGACACAGATTTAGACAAATATAAGCTGAACTAGTTTTTCTAGCAAAAACATGACGCTAAGAAGTCCAGGTCAAAGAAGACACATTTTCCAGCATACTAATACTGTAGAAAACTAAGAACACAGAGTTTCTGAATATGCCTCTTCTATTCATTCAATGTAATTAAATTACAATGGTGCTGCAGTATATATATAGACAATATACTACTCTTTCAATTACAGTTATGCCCTTGTCTAATCTATCAATTTACACAAGAAATATAACAAACATCTAACTAACTTTACTTGACTCTTTACACCCCCTCAAGCTGAACTTGGATGCATCCAAAGGTCCAAGAGAAAGCTTGGATTGCAAGTACAGAAACCTGGATTTAGACAAGGATTTAGTATGAGTATCAGCTAGTTGGTCCCGAGTGCACACATTTTGAACCTTGAGAAGATTAGCAAGCACCAACTCTCGAATATAATGATAATCAAGTTCAACATGCTTGCTTCGAGCATGAAAAACTGGATTGGATGCAAAGACAATTGCAGAGATATTGTCACACCAGAGATAAGGAACTTGAGGAAGGTGAAGACCAAGATCCTTGAACACTTTACAGATCCATGTTATTTCAGATGCTATGTGGACTAATGATCTATACTTTGCTTCAGTGGAGGATCGAGCAACCGTTGGTTGCTTCTTAGCACTCCAGCTAGTAAGATTGGACCCCAGAAATATACAAAACCCACTAGTAGATCGTCTATCAAATATACAGCCTGCCCAATCAGCATCAGAGTAGGCACTGAGATGAATATCACCTTTCTTGAACCACAAACCATGACTCATTGTGCCTTTAAGAAACCTGAGAATGCGTTTGGCTGCTTGGAGATGTGATTCTCGTGGAGCATGCATAAATTGACTGACTTGATTTACAGCAAAAGACAAATCAGGTCGTGTCTAAGTCAAGTATAGCAGCGCACCTACAATGGACCTGTACTCTTTTGGATCAGTTAGCAAAGGGCTTGTGTGATTAGGTTTGATAGAACCGAGAGAAGTGAGACATGGTTTAGCACCCTCCATATGTGTCTTGTGAAGCAAGTCAAGAAGATACTTGCCTTGATGTAAGAAGATACCTGCAGAAGATCTTTGAACCTCAAGACCCAAGAAATAATGCAAGGATCCTACGTCCTTCACAAGAAAGACAGTGCTTAATTTTTGAATAAATTGTTGACAAGTTGCAAGATTTGGACCCGTGACAAGTATGTCATCGACATACACCAATAGAATAACAAGAACAGGTGCTTTGATCACAAATAAAGAAGCATCAGATTGTGATTGATGAAATCCCAAAGACTTAAGGACTGCAAATAATTTGTCAAACCAGGCCCGAGGGGCTTGTTTCAATCCATACAAGGATTTTCGAAGTTTGTAAACATGATTGGGGTAATTAGGATCACTGAAACTAGGTGGTTGATGCATATAGACATCTTCTTGAAGATCTCTGTGCAAAAAAGCAATACTGATATCCAATTGGTTGAGAAACCAATTGTATTGGACTGCTAGAGAGAAGAATTCGAATTGTTACTGGCTTTGCTACAGGACTAAACATTTCTTTGTAATCCAAACCAGCTTGTTGATGGAAGCCTTTGGCCACAAGCCGGGCTTTATATCGATCAATAGTCCCATTTGGATGTTTCTTAACTCGAAAAACCCACTTACACCCCCGACTATGTTCTGATGGGGTTTAAAAGGTACTAGAGACCAGGTACCTGTTGGCTGCAAAGCATTGTACTCATCCTTCATAGCAGATCTCCAATGAGCATATTTCGAAGCCTGAAGATAAGTAGTGGGGATAAAATCAACAGTTTCTAGTAAAGGATGCTTGGTAGCTGTGTAGGCTTTTTGGTTTAGAGATTCCAGCGTTGGATCTTGTGATCATACTGTAGGTTGAGAGACTGAAGGTGGTGCAGAAGAATTATGAGCATCCAAAGGAACAGATTGTGAACTTGAAGATGGAAGAACATGTTGTGCAACAGGTACATTACAGGGGGTAGGTTGGGCAGCATGTATAGTAAATTGCAGACTAACAGAAGGATTCACTTGGGAAGTACCATTAGAAGAACTGGGTGCAAAAGTAGAGGCAAGTGATATAGAATGAAACGGAAAATTGGTCTCATCAAATAGCACATGCCGTGAGATATAAACTCTTTGTGTAACTGGATCAAGGCAACGATACCCCTTGTGTTGAAGATTGTACCCGAGAAAGACACTGTTTACTCTTGCTATCCAACTTGGATTTAGCATATGGTTTAAGCCATGGAAAACATCCACAACCAAAAACTGAGCCGAGAATAATTTGGCGGAGTACAAAAAAGAAGTTCCCAAGGAGATTGCAATAAACCACCAAGTGGAAGCCGATTGATCAGATAAGTAGCAGTGGAAAATGCTTCAACCCAAAACATATGAGGAACTTTAGATGCAACCAAGAGTGTGCGTGCAGTTTCAACCAAGTGACGATGCTTCCCTTCAACACATCCATTTTGCTCAGGAGTATGAGGGCAACTAAACTGTTGCAAAATGCCATGAAGTTTAAGAAAATTCTGAAATTGATGGCTAGTAAACTCACCCTTTGAATCAGAGCGTACAACTTTTATTTTATTACCAATAGTGTTCTCTACATAGGACTTGTACTCCACAGAGGTTGAAAATACAAAAGACTTAGACTTTAAGGGAAAATACCAGCTATACTTGCTGTAATCATCAACAATAAGCAAGTAATACCTATAGCCACTCACTGAAACAACAAGAGATGGCCCCCAGACATCACAATGCAACAATTCAAGACTTCTAGTAGACACGTATTGAGGAGCACCAAATGGAAGCTTGTGATTCTTTGCTAAAGCACAATCATTGCAGAAGAAGTCCAGAGAAGATTTGCCTTGCACAACAACCTTATTTGTCAACAAAACTTCACGAAAAATAACGGAAGAGGGATGACCAAGTCTGCTGTGCCAGATTTGGACATTAGCAAAAGTACTTACTAGTGCAACATGAGTGGAAGGAGTAGCTTTGTAGGGAGAAGATGAACTTTGAAGAGGAAAGAATCCATCTTTAACTTGTCCCCGCAAAAGCGTTCTCCCCTTAAAACGATCCTTGACAGAGGATCCATGAATATCAAGGGTTAATGAGCAATCATTATCTTTGATAAATTGATAGGCAGAAAGCAGACTATGTTTCATTTGAGGCACATGAAGAACATTTTGCAATTTAAAAGAATGAGCAGAAGTATGCAAAACAGATGTGCCAATATGATCTATAGACAGACCTTTACCATCTCCGATGTACACCTTGTCTTCACCATGGTAGGGAGTAGGAGACTGTATATTGGATATATCATTCGTAATATGAGAAATAGCACCCGAGTTGATGAGCCAAGAATGTGATGGCTTAGCAGTGTAATGAGCACACATGGCAGCAAGGTTAGCTGGAGGAACCTCGCCTGAGATCTCTGGATTCATTCAATCGAAGTAATCAATAGCTTCATGGCTAGTAGATCCACAGATTTGACAGGGAGTTTTATGACCAGAAGAAGAGGCATTTCGATTGAATCCAGAATTATAAGATCCACGAGTGAAACCAGAGTTGAAGTTACCACGATTTGAACCACGATTGTAACCTCGATTGTAACCACGGTTGTGCCTTCCTCTGTTAGAATTATACCGGAATGAATGTTGATGCGGCGAAGTGCCATGATTTTGAGCAGCAAGAGCTTGTGGCAATGTGGGAAGGAGTGGCGGTTGGGCTTGCACAGAGAACGCCTGAAAAGGCTCAAAGGAGGAGGTTTTCTTGCAACGTGCCATGGATAACTCCTTAGTAAGCAACCATGTAATTCATCCAATGAAGTGGATGAAAGGTGGAGTAAGATAGAATCAGTGAATGATTCAAAGTCATCAGGGAGACCAGCAAGAGTTGCTGCGATGAGATCACAATCAATGATAGAGCCGCCAGCAGCAGTAAGAATCAGAGATTTCCTTGATTTGTTGAAGATAATCGGACATGGACAGAGATCCTTTCAGTATATTCTGAAGCTTCGAACGCAATTGATGAATATGTGCATCCGAGACACCACCAAAACGCTGCTTAAGTTTGAGCCAGAGATCACGAGCAGAGGAGACACCAACGGTAAACGGAATGACTTCCACAGAGAGCGTCGAGTTGAACTACATGAGCAGATTCTGATCTTTCTCATACCGGTGCTCAAAAGCTGGATTTAGCAAGCGATCAGGAAGAAAGGGGGATGGACAGGGCTCAGTGCCATCAACGATACCAAGGAGCTTGTAACAACGAAGGATCGGAGCAAATAAGGCTCGCCATGGCAGATAATTGGACCGCCAGAGCTTGATCGGAACCATACTACCGATGTTCTAGATCGTGAGAGAAGTATACAACTGAGAGGGATTGGGATTTGGGGAAGAAAAGTTAGGGTTTGGAGGAGGCACCGACTCAATTGGAGAAGAGGAATCGGACGGAGACGATACCAAGATTCAAGAATAACAAGTCGAAAATCTGAATCGGAGTAGAACAATTACTCAATCAACGCACCGGAGAAGAAGATCGGAGAAGAAAGTTGCAGGACCGGAAAAGCCGTGAGGCGGTTTGGCGATGGTACCATGTAGAAAACTAAGAACACAGAGTTTCTGAATATGCCTCTTCTATTCATTCAATGTAATTAAATTACAATGGTGCTGCAGTGTATATATAGACAATATACTACTCTTTCAATTACAGTTATGCCCTTGTCTAATCTATCAATTTACACAAGAAATATAACAAACATCTAACTACCTTTACTTGACTCTTTAAATACAACACATAAAGCATTAGAAAGGGATAGACTCTCAACTGAATCAGATTCCTTGAACAATTAATGTATTGGTTACAACGCATTGTTAAGCATTTGTGCAGTCTGTTGAACAAACTCATCAAACATGCAGCATCGTCATGTTACCTTACAGTCTTTCAAATGAGAAACCAGGTACGTTTTTATTCTGTAAAATTATAAAATCCCTAAATACGTTGCCACATACAAATTTAGATTACTCTCAGCAACAAATTCATAACCAATAGTCATAAATCTAAAAGTTTGGTGATTAACCTCGATCAAGCAAATTACATGACAGTGCAATTTAAAGTACATAATCGTACCCTGCTTTCTACCAACCTTAACTTTGATCAAGAAATGTTAGGTGTTCGTACCTGAAATGTTGGAGCTAACCCTGGGCTCAAGAAATGGCGACCTTTTGAGACAGACTGGATTCGTTCGGTTTGTTGCAGCTCTTTGACAAGACATTCGACATCAGCCCACTGTCAAAACTATTGAATCAGATAACGTGTTGATAAGCAATAGAAACATCATATATAGAGTCCGTTCATGAAGTTACCAGATAGTTTACATACATATCATAGTATCATTGAGGTTACATCTTCTATTTTTTTCCATCAAAGAGATAAACATATGACAAGTGAAATTAGATTCATGCATGATCACATATAGATTAAGTACAATAGCAAATTAAATTATCACCATAAATCACATTCTACACCAAAAAGGAAAAAATACATATAAACATGCTACTTTCTTGATCATGTTCTTGTTCATGTTGTGGCATGATTCTAAACAAAATCTGTTCTTGCTGATTTAAATCCTTGCAACAACAAAATTCCCAAATATCTTCCACTCTAAACAAAATCTGTTAACTGCTTTATGGTTTATGCATTTATTTTCTATTTTTGTTTTTTAGTTTTGGAAAAAGCATTTGACTTCTCTTGTTCTTAACTAAAGCTGGCGTTAGCATATAAACATTACAAGTATGCACTATGCTGACCACAACTATGATGGTGTAACTAGACTAATATATCCCACTGAACATGTGAACAAAAATAAATAAACCTCAGTATCTGCTTGTGCTGCTTCTAACCTCCCATCTAAACTATCACGATCACCAACCACAGACTCCAAGGTTTCCATCAATGGATCTGGCTGCAAAAAACACGAATGAATCTTTCTTAGTAATTGAATATCTCATCAATCAAAATTAGAAATGTGTGCGTAAAAAATCCATAAGATATACATTACCATAATCTCCTTTAATGATAAGAAGATACGTTCAAGTGCAAAATCCAGTTGGTAAACTTTTGCCTCCACAATCTGAGGTCAGAAAGAGTTTCTTTATGTGATAAACAAGATGCAGAGAGAAAGTAGCAAAACAGTAAGATACACCGAAACTCTAAAAGTTGCTAACGAACTAAGTACAAATCACAAACTTCAGTGGAATAGACTGAATTTGAAATGGTATCCTACAGTTTGATCATTGACCAAATTACCTGGCCAACTTTGAAGTAAGAAGAGGGATCCACAGGAGCGTCCCAAGATATTTCTGTCTGATGGATTAATGCAGGCACTCCTTCAACCTACATAATTTTAACTAGGTTCATTTTTTGTGAGAAAAACTAGGTATCCCAGTCTTGGCTCCATTTTCAGGACCCTTAAACTAATGAAATAAAGCACAAAGAATTGTGCCAAAGCCAGATAGTAGCAAGGCAATCCATCAACAGATTCTTTTGAATAACTTATACATACAAAAAATCTCATAGCGGAACAAAAACTGTGATATCACAACAACCGAGTAAAGTATTTTTCCACTTCCAGAGACAAAGAGCGGAAAACCTTTCAGTTACCTCAACAAAAACACCAAAATAAGTAATTTTCTTGATGCAGCATTTCATGACATCTCCAACTTGAAGTTTTGCCTGCCATAAGAATTACCATAAGAGATTAAAACAACATAGTTCATACTCGGAATTGTACAATAAGCTTTCGAGAGAACATGGCCTTCAGACACTTAATATATTAGTGACAAGCTCAGTTATATAAGAATCACCCACGTAAAAGAGATTTTTCAGACCAACTTACAAATATATTTGGATGAACTAATAAATCCCAATTTTGGGAGTAAAGGATATGTTCTTGCTCAGGTTCCAACCATAAATCATTTTAATTAACTTACACAAATAGCATATACCAGAAATCATATTAATTAATTTCCAGAGACCAATTCCCTTTCCCGGGTTCCAACCAGAAATGTAGTCCTTACATACTAAAAGCAAAATATAAAAAACTGATTTCTCACAATCAGCTTCGGGAAGTTTATACACACACACACACACACACTTTTCCACCACCCTTAACAATAAAAAAATTGGTTAGTCTTCGACTCTTCGGAAAATGTTGAACATGATGATCTCTTAAATACAGAAATGGAAATAGTTGTTACCAAATACTGTAGCTTAAAAAGAATACTAAAGAATAAGGGAAAAACAAACAGCATTCAAGATACATCACAAATGAAAGTGGCCTCTCACCATGAGACTTCTTTTTCTCTCAACCGACTCTTCCTTCTCTTTTGGCCTCACTGAAAATACCAGCTTCCCAAACTTTCTGTTGGCCAACACCACTTGTACTCTGATTTTCTACAAAATTAAGTTTCTAAATAATTAATTTAAAGGAATAAATGATGACAGTGAAGTTTCCAAATGCAGCAGTAATGTTCTAATTCAGGTCACTTTCTTCAAACCTGGCCAACAAATGATGATAAGAATTTGATTTTCTCTTGGTCATAGATCCTAAGAAGGTCTTCCAATTTCATATCTGGCAAAACTACTTCCTCACTTTTTGTAACTGTATCAGGATCTTCTAGGCTTGGATTAGGAAGAGTATTTGTATCCACCATATCGTAACTTCCAATAATTCCTAGATTTCGCCTGTACAATGACGGGTCTAAGCCCTTCTGTCTCAACCATGACTCAAAAGCTAAGAACTTCCACTTGGAAGAAAGATTACGGTATGGCAGAAATCCAATTAAAGAGCGGAAAGATACCTGTCGTAAAGGTAAACTCAAACTCAGAAAGGTCAGATGGAAAGTAAATATAGTTAATAAAAAACAGTACAGAACAAATAAGAGCCTATGAAATGGCTGTCCAAAGTGTACTTACGACAAAACCCCTGGTGCTAGCACTTATCAGTTCTACATCTCCCCCGTCTCCTTTTTTAACCATATTTTCAGCCATAACCCAATCAGCATCTTCATGACCCTATAGATTTATGGAGAATGAATTTTTTGTAACAGAAAAAAATTCAAGTTAAGGAAAAATCCGAGTTAAATGTGAAAAAAGCACTGACCTCAATAAGTGATTCTCGCATATTTTCAGAGCCAACAAAAATGCTTTCTTCATCATTAACAGGTTTGTTTAATCTATAAGAAAACAACCTGCTAATCAGGCCAAATATAAACTTAGAGTTGAGACATAAACATTTGAAACTCCTTTCATTTACCTTTTTGGTTTTCCTTGTAGTGCAGTGTCTATTGTCAAGTCAACATTAGAAACAGGTAAGCTTGTATCAGACAGTTCACTTGAATCAGATACCTCCTCACTGGACTCCATAGTGCTCTGCTCATATGGCTGCAATCCTTAAAATTTCAAGCACAATATTAATTTGACAATCCTAGCTGAAGAAATTCTGTAACGCAACATAGAGGTAGTACCTATAAGGATGTCATCCTTTTGACCAGGACCATCTTTGGATTCTTCAAGACTGTTTCTTGTTGTGCTAGTTGCAGTAAATTCAGACAAATCCTTGGAGCTATCATTATCTTCAACAGTATCAACGATACTAGATTCGCCATTCTCAGATTGCTCATTATCAGCTTCACTCTTTGTTCTGACGTCAGTTGCTTTGGGTTTTTCTAATAAAGTAAAACCGCTAACTTTATCATTTTCTTCTCTCCACTTCTCCATTTCTGCGTCACCAATGACATTCTTATCTGCATCACTAGATTGCTCTTGTTTATTTTCGCTACTTTCATCAACACTCACCGGTTGGGGTTTTCTCAACAATGTCATATCACTAAACTTCTCCTTTGGTTGCTCAATCCTCATCTTCAAGGACAAATTTGGTTTAATTTGCAACCTTGAAGGCATATCTTCAACGTCATCCTCATTAAACAAAGTCGGCTTTCTCAAAATAACATTAGGAACACTATGTCTAGTAGGTTCCACGGGCTTGGAAACTGGGCGTCTCAGGTTCTTAATCAGCGACACTCTTGGCTTATCATCCACTTCAAATTTGACTCCTTTCTTTGGCACCGGTCGGACCAAGTTCACACCATCCAATGACCTAGATGACTGAACTTCCTTAGGCCCATCAAAAGGTACCTCCTTTTCTTGGCTGGTTTGAACTTCCTTGGCCCCATCAAAAGGTACTTCCCTTATCTCTACAATTTTCCCCTTGTTCTTGTAAAAACTTTTCTCAATATCCATATAACTAGCTTCTGGGTTTGCTTTTCTTCCCAAAATCTACAATACAGAATAATAACATTTACAAAAAAAAAAATAATAATAATAAAAAAAAAAAAAATCCAATAGAACCACCATGCCATAACAATTCATACATAAACACACACACACACACACACACACACACACACACATATACATACACACAGAGAAATCTTCTAAATTACCATATAACTAGCTTCTGGGTTTACTTTTTCTACCCAAAATCTACAATTTAAAAACAAGAACATCTTAGAGAAACTAAAAGGTTTATCTACCAATTCTAACAAGTTCGTATGCAAATTTTATCAAACAACTGTTTGTTGTGCAAACACAACACATAGATACCTTGGCAATCGTAAGTTTGGGGTCCTCGCCGATCAAGCGACCGAACTTGAGCTCCATTTGGTCCAAAGAGTCGAGCTTTGGCTCCTCCCTGGAACCCAAAACAACCCATTTCTTGTGCCTCGGAGGGAAATTTTGGGTTGTGGAAGAAAGTGAAGGAAGAAGACGAGTGCGAGCGAGAAAGAAAGGGGTGGTGTTGGTGGTGAGGGAGAGAGAGAAACCGTCCATTTCTAGAGAGAGAAAGGAACAGCTAAGCTCATAAGAATCTAGAGAGTGGTAATGGATGCAGTTTCAGATAATAGTAAAGATTACTGGGTGAAAGGCTTTGAGCTCTCACAGAGAGAGACAGACAGACAGAGTCAGCTTTTGGAGGTTTTGGGAAATGAACTAACAAGTTCTATTATCCGCCGGAGTGCGCGACGTGGCGTTTATCCGAATCTTTGAAAATTGGCCTAAGTAGTAGGGATTTGCCTGCTTAGACTATCTAAACCCTAAGTAAAATGTTATGTAATTAAATTTAAAAGTAAGAACAAGCTCTAATCAATACGTCAATTATATGCAAGGTATTAAATATCGGTAATATCGGAAATATCGGTAGTTCGAAAACACGAAAATATCGATGGAAATATCGGGATAATATCGATATCGATAAAAATTATATGGAAACCACGAAAATTGTAAGAAAAACTTGGAAATTTTTATTGAAACTTTGCTGGATGTTTATTTAGTCAATTATCTATTAGTTTATCACAAAAAATTGGAAGGAAATGCATTGCATGATGGATTTAACATTATCAAGTTGATTATATAGCGAGCTGACAAACATTGTGAGTAGAAAATATGTAGTAATTAATGAAAAAAGTTTAAACACACCATAATCATTTATATATAATGAATTAGTACAATATTTTACACTTTATACATTGCATGGTAAGATACATAGTGACTTAGTACCACATAGAGTTCCTATGAGGTTCAAATTTTTCACTATCTTCATCATCTCTATGTGTAGAGTGAGTGTATTGTGAAGAGTAATTATCAAATGATAAATCCCCAAAATAGTTTTGCATGTAATTGTTAACATGCCACCCATATGGATCCGAGATTGGTTGACGTTGTCCATAAGCAAAATCATTTGAAGATTGAGTCTCGGATTCTTTCCATGAGTCGCTCGATTCCATCCCAACAGGAATGGGATATGAAGGGTAGGGAAATGGTTGGTTATGAGTATAACCATAGTTACTACTTCCCACTCCAACAGAGTCCGAAGTTCTAGATAACGAGTCATCTTCTTGACTTGACAAAATCCCCTTGCCTCTTTCTCTACGAGTATAATCCTTCCCTATGGCACCAATTCCTGGTCCTGCCCGCTTACTGCCATGGTCATCATCCTGTGTTGCATGCGTGAAGTTTGCCTCACCAGTGAAGAGGCTCATAAATCCGGGAGGTGGTCCATAATAGTTTCCATATCCACCACCACTACCTCTAGCTCCACTATATCCTTCATCATTCCCACCTCCGGTGGTAGGTAAGTCTCCTGATCTTGTACTAGAGCTATCATTAGTATCATCACGATGTTGTGGTTGTGTAGGATTGGAAGAAGGTGGAATTCCAGTGTTTCTTGGTCTTGGGCGCAAAAGTTCTTCCAAAGAGTCAGTGCTGCTAGATCCTACCTCCTCCTCTAATACTCTTTCTACATTTATCCCTTCATTACGTGCTTCTTTAGCAACTCTGGGAGCTGGGTTGCCTTCATCATCATCTAAATGAAAAGGTCTAATCCACTAATAAAGTTGGTTACCCTCTGTATCATCATCTTCAGCAACAATATCAAACACATCTAGTGGGTCACCACGGTCGACATGATTTATTTCTGCTTCCTTATCTCGAACTTGAAGCTTCATGTTGTAGTAGCAATAAACTAATTTTTCCAACCTACTATGAGCCAACCTATTTCTTTGCTTTGTGTGTATGAGTGCAAATGTGCTCCAATTTCTTTCACAAGCAGATGAGGAAGCTGTTTGTGATAATACTTTGATTGCTAACTTTCTCACAGTTGGTGCATCGGTCCCATACATGATCCACCATTAAGCTACAATGAAAAACAATGTTGATAAGCCTAATAACTCCAACAAATTCTATTATAAACTTATAGTGAAATGTGTTTACACTCACTAGGAGACATTTTTGTTCGAGCAGCAACTGATGTTGGTTCTCCAAAAGTTCTTCTTGCATCTTTAAACCATGTTAGCTGAATTCAATAAATTGTGTTAGTTTAATCCAACAAAGTAATTATTATAATTTAAGTAATTGTGTACCTCATTTCCAAATTGGCCAATTGTTGGTGATGCAGGGTCTAATTTAGAGTATACATTATGTACAGCACGTATAAGGGTACCATCATCTCCAACACCGGGTCTGTATTGGTATCGAGGATTCAAATAATATGCTGTTCAAAGAAACACATACTCTAATAAGAGAAATAATACTTATGCAACTAAAGAAATGAATTGCAAATTATGACATAATTTATACCTGCAGCATGCAAATCGTGGTATAATGTTTTATACCATCGATCTTCAATTATCTTTATGACCCACCGTGCACCATGTTTTCTTTCCAATTCATCATTCACTACACGCATCAACTCATATATTGCCCCCATAGTAGGATACACTTCTATGTCAACGATCCGTAAAACTTTGTAAAGAGGTTCGAACACTTGGCACACATGTTCTGATTGAGTCCAAAAAGCATGATCAAGCACTATACTTTCCACCATACGACCTGCATTTGAGCGGCTCAAATTGTGGTTGGCCCAATCGTCACTAGTGAATAGATGCTTCAACCCTGCTTTCTTCTTAAGTAGGCTGTCTAATGCAATATAGTTTGTGGCGAATCGAGTGGTAGCTGGACGAATAATTTCTCCTTTGCAAAATTCACGCATCTTTGCCAACAACCAACCGTGATTATAAATATAATTTGTGATCGTTCTAGCTCTTTTTACCACAGTAGCAACATTCTCTCTCTTCCCATTGCCTCAAACATGAGATCAATACAATGTGCTGCACATGATGTCCAAAACACATTATGATGCTTCATTAACTTTTTTTCCAGCTTTGACAAATGCAGAACCATTGTCGGTCACGACTTGGACAACATTATGCTCTCCAACCTCCATGATTGCATCCCTCAATAATTTGTAAATATACTTGTAGTTCTTTATATGGTCTGAAGCATCAACAGACTTCAAAAAAATTGTCTTTCCCTTGAAGTATACCATGAAGTTTATGAAAGACAATCTGGTCGGGCCAGTTCATCCGTCACACATGATTGTGCAACCATTAGTTTCCCACTTTGACCTCAACTTGTTAACATACTCGCCAATGTCTTTATACTCCATATCCAAATATTTGTTTCTTATCTCATAGGGAGTGGGAGGTTGTACTCCAACACCGGCTTGTTGACATCCCACTACCATATTTTTGAAATGATGTGATGATGCTTTCTCAGCAGGGACATTTTCATAGATAAAGAACTTGCTAATTAGACGCCCCATTCCCTCATTCACATTACCTCCAGTGAAATAACTCCAAACACTCTTTTGACATGCTTTGGATGACTTATATAAACTTGGGGCTATTGGTGGTGTTGGTTGTGATCCCCGTCTCATTTGTGCACCACCACTTGTCCCGGAACCTTGTGCTCTATTAGGAATTTTATGAAGGTGTTCTCTTTCCCATGCTGACTGTTTGGAGGCACGTAATGCTTGTTTCAAACTGCGTCGTACTTTAGGTCCCATGTCATCATCACATTCGTCCTCATCGTCATCATCATCACTGTCAACCGCTTCGCCAATGACTTCTCCTCGTAGCCCAGCTCGAATATTTTCCATTCCATGTGTTATCTTTTCCTTCTGCTGTTTTTTATTTTTTAATAATGTGCTGATGAATGCCTTCACTTCTGGGGGGACATTATCGCATCGTTGGACATTTTTTGCTGGATCTAATCCACTAAGATGGTACTTAAGTCGTGTCACTCCGCCACCCTTCATTACCCGATGACAATATTTGCAAATTGTGCCATGTTTGTTTCCGTCTATTGGGTCTCCATGTTCCCAAGCTGGATCACGTTTAGTAACTCCACTGGACATCTTAAACGTACCTATATTTATTTTTCATGAAAATTAGACAATTTTTATTTGGCCAAAAAATATAGTAGTGATGACGGTTATATAAGAGAACCTAAATAATAAAGTTATTCTACAGAAGAATTAAATACGAAGTAAAGAAAATGATTGTAAAAATTTAAGTAATTATAAAAATAATATGGAATAATAAAACCTAATATTAATGAATAATAATCCAATTTGATAATAAAATAATAAATAACATTAAACATATTAAAATTATCCTAGGGAATAATTATACAACATTACTTAATTACTTCAAAAAATTAACATCTAAGTTTGTAAACTTACCTTAAATATGGAACCCTTTGTGCAAAGGCCAAATAGAATATGCGTGGACCAACAATAAAATAATAATTACACAAATGTAACAAATCTGGAACTTTCGATGTCGTACGTAGCAGCAAAACCTCGACGATCCTTTGCAGCTTGCCGTCTGTGAATAAATGAGAGACAAAGAAGGTATTTAACATTAATTTGAAGTGGGGTGAGTTGCAGATCCATTTATTCAGTTGAAACTCTGAAAGGACTATGGAAAGGCTCTGAAAGGGCTAAGGGAAGAAGAAGAAACGAAAAGGTGTAATAGAGGTTTTTCAATTTTCGAAGGGTTAAAAAAGGTGTGATGACCTCTGGGAATGTGAAAGAATTGGAAGGAAGCAGATTTTTTGGTTCTTCTCTGATAGATTTTTTGGTCTTCACGTGGAGAAGAAGATAAAGTAAGCATATTTTTTGGTTCTTCTCTCTTACAGAATTTTTGGTCCTTCTCTTACAGAATTTTTGGTCTTCACGTGTTTTGGTTCTTCTCTGACAGAATATTTGGTCTTCACGTGGAGAAGAAGATAAAGTAAGCATATTTTTTGGTTCTTTTCTTACAAAATTTTTGGTTTTCACGTGTTTTGGTTCTTCTCTTACAGAATATTTGGTCTTTATGTGGAGAATATTTGGTCTTCTCTGACAGAATATTTTTTTGTTCTTCTCTGACAAAATTTTTGGTTCTTCTAAGCAAAGTTACTTGCTTCCAATTCTTTCATACAAAACCGTGTGCCACATACACACACACACACACACACACACACAAAAAATCGTACACACACAAAAAAAACCGTACACAAACACACACACACACACACAAAACCATGTGCCAAAACCTTTTTTGGTTCTTTTCTTACAAAATTTTTGGTCTTCACGTGTTTTGGTTCTTCTCTTACAAAATATTTGGTCTTCATGTGGAGAATATTTGGTCTTCTCTGACAGAATATTTTTTTGTTCTTCTCTGACAAAATTTTTGGTTCTTCTAAGCAAAGTTACTTGCTTCCAATTCTTTCATACAAAACCGTGTGCCACATACACACACACACACACACAAAATCGTACACACACAAACACACACACACACACAAAACCGTACACACACACACACAAAACCGTACACAAAACCATGTGCCAAAACCTTTTTTGGTTCTTTTCTTACAAAATTTTTGGTCTTCACGTGTTTTGGTTTTTCTCTTACAGAATATTTGGTCTTCATGTGGAGAATATTTGGTCTTCTCTGACAGAATATTTTTTTGTTCTTCTCTGACAAAATTTTTGGTTCTTCTAAGCAAAGTTACTTGGTTCCAATTCTTTCATACAAAACCGTGTGCCACATACACACACACACAGACACACAAAAAATCGTACACACACAAACACACACACACACACACACAAAACCATACACACACACACACACACACACACACACACACACACACACACACACACACACACTGATGTGAAATTAAATTGCACTCAAACTTAAACCCTATCAATGTAGTATGTGTAAGTAGGGATCGTTCTGGACCGGGGATTAGGAGGGCTTGCTAAAACCTCTAAACTGACTCAAAAACATAAAAACAAAGTTAAAAACACTAATCTAGACTCAAAGAATGCAAGCCTAAACTCTAGGACACCAAAACAACTTTAAAACACTCAAAACTGCCTAAAAACACAAACTGGGCAGTTTTGGACTCTAAACACAATTTTGGACGAAAATAAGTTTTAACTTGACTCAAAACACTCAAAAACACAAACTAAAACAGTTTCTAACTAATATGACTCAACAAGTAAAGGGGCGATTGGGTTTTGACGAATTTGAAAACAAAACAAGAAACTTAAAGTACTAATGAAATTTACACGAAATTGGGTGAAAACTATGGATGATGGGATAACTAGGAGGTTCTTCTCCACACATGACATACTTGCATACAAGACGATTTCCAGTTGCTTTTCAATAAACTATGAATTCTCAACGCCCCAGATTAACCGTGAATTGCACTAATTAACCTTCAGATTTCCCTAATTTTATTGAATTGGATGATTGCATACGACAACTCAAAACATTCCCCACAAGTTCCCTACATGAATTGCATAATAGAGATACAAGCAAAGATCATTAAGTTCTTTGAAAATCATAAGCATTGACAAGGCACTCGTAACTATGAATTGCATGATACTTATGCCAGGAATTTACTTAACACGATTATGACCAGCAACCTTCACTACTTGTGAATATAAGTTCATAACGATTAGGTGAAACTCCCTTATATCCTAGCATCAGATTTATGCACGAAAATTAAGCGTGCACTCTCAACCAACACACACAAATCAGTTTTAATTCAATAGATAAGTAAATTGAATTCACAGCTTATGAATCACAACTGGATGTAATCAAATCATATTGCAAGCATAAACATGGTTTCGAATTCCCCCTAGCCAAAGGGGGTTTAGTTCCTCATACGTACAAAACAAAGAGTATTGAATTTAAACATTGAAATCCAAGGAAAGGAAACACCTAAAACTTCCAGCAATTCGAACTTGAATGGCATGCACGTCCAAGGCTTCTTCTCCTCCTCTTTGCTGCGGTACACGGGTTGGTGATGAGTTTTTGGGGGTTATGAATGGTGTAGAAGGCTGGATTTTTGGTTAGGATGGATGTATGGTGCGGCAGGGAGTGAATTAGGTTAGAAACTATGGAGAATGGTGAAGGATAGGTGCGGCTAAGGTTGGGGAAGGAATTCTGGCGAGAAAGGTTGTGTGGATGGATGAATGATGTATATAGAGGGTGGTACCTGCGGCAAAGGGTGCAGAAATATATATATAGGCACCAAAAACCCTAAGTAAATCAGATTGGGACTTCTAGAAAGCCAAATCCATCCAGAAATAGGTTTAAAACAATCAGATTTTTAATGGGAAAGGGCCTAAGGTGTGGCAGGTTTGGATAAGGAGGGATAAGGCTTCTAGAAAGCCTTGTAAGGCAAGGAAATCAGATTTTCTAGAAGGCTAGGTGCGGCATGCTTATAGAAAAGGATAAGGTGTCCTAAAGTGAAATTAAAACCCTTTTACAACATGAATTAAGTTAGGAAAGGATTAGGATAGGATAAGATAAGGCATGGTAAGATAAGATAAGATAAGGTTTGGATAAGATAAGGATAAGATAAGGTAGTTTTGGATAATTCTCCCTCTTTGTAGCTGATTCCTTATCTTCTTTGACTTGAATTTATTTCTCCAACTCTTTTGCACATTCCTAGCCTTTCTTGAACTTCAAATTCGTCCATCCATCTTGCTCCAATCTTGTGATATCCATTCCACGCCCAAAACTGCTCTAAAATGCTCCAAATTACATCTTTTTGCATACTTTGCCCTTAGAACCTGGAAATACATCAAACTAGCTTAAAAGACTACTTTAACTAAGGAAAAACAACATAAATGCACAAGAACAAGCTAACTAAGGTGTATAAATATGCCCTTATCAAATTCTCCCACACTTAGCTTTTGCTAGTCCTCGAGCAAAACAAAACGAAACAAAGTAAACAAAACAAAACAAAACAAGTATAACACAACCTAAACCTTCCAACAATTGTCTCAGGGATTTCCAATGCACATGACATGTTAAAAATCATCATTCCCACATATTTTGGCCATCTTTACGCTTAAGCACATACTTAATCATAGTCACTACTTACTAGTTCACAAATAACCAATTAAAAACGATGTTTTAAATGTAGTAACATGCCTTAGAGAATTCCCTCAATTCCTTACAAGATATGCACTCAATCTTCACTCAGATTTTCTAACTACACACCCTACACTAGTTATATGTGAGAAGATTGATGAAAATATGAAAATGAACGCTCACATATATATATATATATATATATATATATATATATATATATATATATATATCACAAGAAAAGCAATTTCCGGAGTTAATAACATGTTTAGATATGATCTCATGAATGGAACGCTACTACTTAGATGCGAGAACCAGTGACACCATATGCTCAAACCAAATTCAAACTCCACAAATTGAAACACACAACACTCAAGATTAAAGTCAAGGGTTGTAATGGGGCTTGGGGAGTTGGCTAACAACGAAAGGATAGGAAAAACGAACGTTCTTAAAGCAATAGCAAGCAAAGTAATGAATATGACACTTAGAACTCCCTTTAGCATGCAGAAATCAACTTTTAAACACAAAGGGAAGATTCAAGCAACAATTAGGGCCGGATTCAATGTTTTGGACCCTTCCTTCAACAAACAACACTTGAGAACTCTTTTTCACATCTTTTCAACTCCTTTTTCATTCTTTTCACAACTTTTTCTTTTTTTCTTTCTATTTTCCACGAATTTTTCTTCTTCTTTTTTTTTTCTTTTTCTTTTCTTTGCCGTGCCTCATTCAAGACTTTGGCACACCCACAACAAAACTCACTTCCCCCACACTTGTTTTCTGCCAAACAATGATCAAAAGGAATTCATATTGAGTCATGCGTTACTATGCTTCAAGAACAAAGGTATAGATGGTCTTAATCTAGGCTAGGTGAGGATAATGTGGGTTAACAAAGAACATAGGCTAAACAAGGCTCAACGGGGTTAAAACCTACAAAACACAATGAAATAGGGAGATACGGCAATTTGGCTATGGTGGTCACTACACAACTTCATCTTGAATATGTGTTATGCAAATCAATAACATGCTTAGAATGAATTGGGCATGAGTTCTAGTGTTTGGAACTAAATGATGAAACGCCTTCTAAGTAGCAACCTAGGAAAGAATAATGAGATCATGCAACGACTTTAGAAAACAACAATGCACAGATTATTAACTCTCCAAATAAACGTTTAGGCTCAAGTCTCACAAGGTTGTAGCGTTAGTTTGAGTTCCTTCCTTCAAGCATGTTACAAAAACTGATTTTTCTTTTATGATTGCATGTGAATTCATAAGTTATAACCACAACCAAGCATAAACCAAAGAGTAAATCAAACTTTCATCCATGTTTACAACTCTCTTTAACAGTCATGCAATTACAAACCGAATCCTCATCATTGTGTTGGAAGGTACCCTAAGACACAAACAAACACACAAAAACAACTTTTTTTTGGGTTTTCAAATTTTTATGGGATTTTTTCGGATTTGTGAGTCAAAACACACTAAAACACTTAAAAACAGCAAGGAACAACATTGGAAGTTATGGGTGATAAATCCCTACGAATTTGCATGCAAAATACTTTGGTTACCCCCCCACACTTAAATCAAACATTGTCCTCAATGTTTCAAGCATAAACGAACACAAATAAACAAACAACAACAAAACAGCATCTAAACAATCTAACAGGGCAGAAACGAAAACAACAACAAAGAGAAGGGTTTAGGAACGCAAATCTGGAATTGGAGTGCTCCCTAGGTCTTCGTTTGTTGAATGCATGGGTTGCCTCCCAAGTAGCGCTTGCTTTAACGTCATACAGCCGGACAAAACCTCCAATTAAGCTTCATTGGAGGCCACGGCATGGAATTGATCTTTGAATGGAAGGTGATATTTGAAATGATCTGGCAATGGTTGAAACACTAATGTGGGTGCCTGAATTATCAAAATCAGCAAATTAGTAGAAAACAAAATCAAAATTGGAGAAGATGGCTTACTTGCTTGCTCCGACACAAACTCAATTACAAACACCACATCTTTGAATGTTTCAGGGATTTTGAACTTGGCCAGATTTACTATGATGGTTGTGATTTGTCCCATGTCATAAAATTGAACTTCTTTGGGCTTTGTTGTCTCATGAACATCCTCCTTGATGCATTCTTCATATGCTCCAGCCACTTCTTGCTCTTGAATCATTCTTCTCAATGTACAAGGTTCTTTGAACACTGCAACACAATCTGGAACTTGATTTGGTGTGCCAAGAATTGGGATATCACTTTGCACCTTTGGAAGGGTTTGCATGATGTCATTTTCACTCTCTTCTTTCTTGGGAATAAAAAACCTGCGAGGAAAAGGGACATTTGGAGGAATAACATTAGAATTAAATGAATTTGGGACGTCTTTACTTGTGGTGGGTGGTTGGGAGGGCTTAGGGGGCTGGGGCAAGGGTTGTTCTTCCCTTGCTGTGGGTGTGTCTTCTTCCTCCTCCTCAATCAGCAGCTCCACATCCACTTCTAGGCTATGTTTGGACGTTTTTAGGTCAGCTCCAACCTCCATAGCACTTTCCAAAGTGATAGCTTCAGCAATTTCAAAGTCTCCCATCGAATTGACAGTAGTTGAGTTGGAGAGTTCACGTTGTTCTTGAATTTGTACCATGAACTCTGCAATCTGCCCAATTTGCTTTTCCAAATGGTCCACCTTTTTGTTTTGGTTTTCTTGTCCTTGAGATAAAGAAGTGAGTAACTCAAGAATTTTATCATTATCCATTGACGAACTTGAACTTGGTTGGGCCGAATATGGTTGAGGCTGTGGTGGTTCATATGGCGTTGTATAGAACTCCCCAGATGGCTGCCAATATCCTTCTTGGTGTGAGCCCTGCATGACAGAAGTTAGTACATCAAGAATTTCATCATAAGTCATGGACATACTTGAATTCGATTGGAATTGTTGTGGGGAAGGCTGTGGTGGCTGCATAGGTCTTGAGTAGAACTCCTCTTCTTGCTGCCAATATCCACCTTGTTGGAATTGTTGAGGTTCTCCCCACATATAATCTGAATAATCTCTCCAATCGGAATTGTAAGCGTTGGAAAACATGTTGTCCTTTGATTGGCTATGGCCTTGATAACCCCAAGCATCTTCATTCGCAGCTAATTGAGAACATTGATGAGTTGGATATCCTTGCCCATAGGACACACCACATGTAAGGACACTTTGCATTGTGGTCTTTTTGGCATATTGTGACAATTGAGAAGTAAGTTTCACCAATTGAGCTTGAATGGTAGCAAAATCCATGTCATACTTCTCTAGTACCTAAAAATCAAGGAAACAAAACTAAATCAAATATCAAAAGTAAAAGACACAAACAAAAACAAAGGGGATTAGCTAAAGAAAACAAGAAAACAACACAAAGTCAGAAACAAAAACAAAAACAAAATAAACGAAAAGAAAAGAACCAAGGGATTAGCAAAGTTGCTAATCCCCGGCAACGGCGCCAAAAATTTGATGTGAAATTAAATTGCACTCAAACTTAAACCCTATCAATGTAGTATGTGTAAGTAGGGATCGTTCTGGACCGGGGATTAGGAGGGCTTGCTAAAACCTCTAAACTGACTCAAAAACATAAAAACAAAGTTAAAAACACTAATCTAGACTCAAAGAATGCAAGACTAAACTCTAGGACACCAAAACAACTTTAAAACACTCAAAACTGCCTAAAAACACAAACTGGGCAGTTTTGGACTCTAAACACAATTTTGGACGAAAATAAGTTTTAACTTGACTCAAAACACTCAAAAACACAAACTAAAATAGTTTCTAACTAATATGACTCAACAAGTAAAGGGGGGATTGGGTTTTGACGAATTTGAAAACAAAACAAGAAACTTAAAGTACTAATGAAATCTGCACGAAATTGGGTGAAAACAATGGATGATGGGATAACTAGGAGGTTCTTCTCCACACATGACATACTTGCATACAAGACGATTTCCAGTTGCTTTTCAATAAACTATGAATTCTCAACGCCCCAAATTAACCGTGAATTGCACTAATTAACCCTCAGATTTCCCTAATTTTATTGAATTGGATGATTGCATACGACAACTCAAAACATTCCCCACAAGTTCCCTACATGAATTGCATAATAGAGATACAAGCAAAGATCATTAAGTTCTTTGAAAATCATAAGCATTGACAAGGCACTCGTAACTATGAATTGCATGCTACTTATGCCAGGAATTTACTTAACACGATTGTGACCAGCAACCTTCACTACTTGTGAATATAAGTTCATAACGATTAGGTGAAACTCCCTTATATCCTAGCATCAGATTTATGCATGAAAATTAAGCGTGCACTCTCAACCAACACACACAAATCAGTTTTAATTCAATAGATAAGTAAATTGAATTCACAGCTTATGAATCACAACTAGATGTAATCAAATCATATTGTAAGCATAAACATGGTTTCGAATTCCCCCTAGCCAAATGGGGTTTAGTTCCTCATACGTACAAAACAAAGAGTATTGAATTTAAACATTGAAATCCAAGGAAAGGAAACACCTAAAACTTCCAGCAATTCGAACTTGAATGGCATGCACGTCCAAGGCTTCTTCTCCTCCTCTTTGCTGCGGAACACGGGTTGGTGATGAGTTTTTGGGGGTTATGAATGGTGTAGAAGGCTGGATTTTTGGTTAGGATGGATGTATGGTGCGGCAGGGAGTGAATTAGGTCAAAAACTATGGAGAATGGTGAAGGATAGGTGCGGCTAAGGTTGGGGAAGGAATTCTGGTGAGAAAGGTTGTGTGGATGGATGAATGATGTATATAGAGGGTGGTACCTGGGGCAAAGGGTGTAGAAATATATATATAGGCACCAAAAACCCTAAGTAAATCAGATTAGGACTTCTAGAAAGCCAAATCCATCCAGAAATAGGTTTAAAACAATCAAATTTTTAATGGGAAAAGGCCTAAGGTGCGGTAGGTTTGGATAAGGAGGGATAAGGCTTCTAGAAAGGCTTGCAAGGCAAGGAAATCAGATTTTCTAGAAGGCTAGGTGCGGCATGCTTATAGAACAAGGATAAGGTGTCCTAAAGTGAAATTAAAACCCTTTTACAGCAGGAATTAAGTTAGGAAATGATTAGGATAGGATAAGATAAGGCATGGTAAGATAAGATAAGATAAGGTTTGGATAAGATAAGGATAGGATAAGGTAGTTTTGGATAATGTTTTGGATAATTCTCCCTCTTTGTAGCTGATTCCTTATCTTCTTTGACTTGAATTTATTTCTCCAACTCTTTTGCACATTCCTAGCCTCTCTTGAACTTCAAATTCGTCCATCCATCTTGCTTCAATCTTGTGATATCCATTCCACGCCCAAAACTGCTCTAAAATGCTCCAAATTACATCTTTTTGCATACTTTGCCCTTAGAACCTGGAAATACATCAAACTAGCTTAAAAGACTACTTTAACTAAGGAAAAACAACATAAATGCACAATAACAAGCTAACTAAGGTGCATAAATATGCCCCTATCACACACACACACAAAACCGTACACAAAACCATGTGCCAAAACCGTGGTTTTATACAAAACCATGTGCCAAGTGCCACAGACGCACACACGCACACATGCACGCACGCACGCACGCACGCACGCACGCAGGCAGTCTCGATCATTCCACCCACACACACACACACAGACCCACCCACCCACATTCCCTGTCATTCTCTCTTCTTCTCCGGTTCTTCCCCCCCATACGAAACCATATCCCTTCTTCTCCACCCTCCACCCCCCATTCCCTCCCACTGCCCAGGATCCCTTCTTCCCCCTACCTTTCTTTCCCGATTCCCAGGTTCCCTTCCTCCCCCCTTCCCAAAACACCTTCCTCTCCAGATTCCCAGGTTCCCTTCCCCCCCCCCCGCCCAGATTCCCTTCTCCCCCCTTCCTCTCCAGATTCTTCCTCCCCCCCCCGCGTTCACGTCCCCTTCCTAAAACACCTTCCTCTCCAGATTGGCAGTCGGACGGCGCTTCCCCCCCGTTCTTGCACCCAGATTCCCCCCCACCACCAGATTCTTTTTCCCCCGCCCAGATTCCCTTCTCCCCCCCTTCCTCTCCAGATTCTTCCTGCCCCCCCCCCCCCCGGGGCGTTCACGTTCTCGAAGCTCATTTTCGCCCCCCCAACACACACAGATGCTACAGGTCGGGTGCCTTCCCCTCTTCTCTTCTCCCCACTTCTGTGTTTCATATTCCCACCCCCCGGCCCTATTCTTGCCGCCGCGACTCTTCTCCTCCCCCCCTTCGAATCTCTCGGCCGGATTCAAAATATCGCGATAATTTCGGAAATATCGCGATATTATAGATATTATCGATAATATCGCGATATTTTGACAAAAACCAGTTGGATAGTAATTAAAATATCGGTACCGTGAAAAACCGATAATATCGGCGATATTTCGCCGATATTATCGGCATTTTGTTCCTTGATCATATGTGAAGGCTAACCTCTTGCCACAAGCCTGTGGCAATTTGCTCTTTACATGTTATTTTTACTTTGTAATTTTATCTGTGTTTTAAATATTTTTATTTTAAAAAACTAAAGGGGAAAAACTGTCCGCTATGAGTAGATTATAAATAAAAATATCAAGTAATTTAAACATACGAAACACATTTGAATGGTTTACAATGTTTGGTTTTTTATGCTTAGTTAGTTTATGTTCAAGAGAGTGCTAATGTGGAAAGCCTTAATGAAAACATCATCAATATAATTCTTAAAAACAATATATTAAGTCAAAGTTCTAATACCATTTTCTTTGGTGATTGATGAAAATTGAAGAGTTTTATTGTAAAAAATGCGCAAGGTTCCTCAATCTTGAAACGCATATCCCTCCATTTTGCATATTCTTGAACATTTGGTATTTTGTAGTAATGTACTAATGTTTTTTCATTAGGCTCTTATTTTGGAGTAGGTAATACTTGAAAGATAAATGTTCTTTTTATGTTTTGAAGTAATATTTACGTGACAACATGATATGCATATACTAATTTAGTAATATGTTTTTCATTTTTTGTTGGGTCAAATTATGTTTTTCATTTTTATTTAAAATATATTTTCTTTAACGGGTAACGGGTCGCATCATATTACCTGATAATATTAACGGGTCGATTTCGGGTCGGGTCATAATATCCGTTTACTTTAATGGGTGTTACACGACACGGCCCATTAAGATATCGAGTATGTTATGAAAACGATACGAACACGGAGAACACGACACGAATGTCAGGTCTACATGTACCCATCATGTCTATTTCAAGTTTTGGTCACTCACTCCAACGCATGATACAATTTACCGTTTGCATTTGTCAAACAGAATTAAGTTTCATTTCAGTTTAAACGTATTGAAGTTCACAATTGAACATGCTTTACAATTTCGTTAGAGACATTAATTCAAATGCTCTTTTCTACAAAGAAAAGCTTAATCTATGTTCCCCTTCAGCTGGCATTTGATGAAAAAGATTGAAAATGGCACAGTTATAGAATCCCTTTGGACCTGCTTTTAAAAATCCCAAAACCACAAGCTTAATGGAACATGTCATTGGCTGGTGTACATTTTCATGATTGCTCTTGTGGGGCTGAATCTTGCGTCTCTTGTGCTACTTCTGTTTCTGGTTTTGCTTCTGTTTCTTCTGCTGGTTCTGGTTGCGATTCCTCAGGTTTTGGTTCCGGCAATGTAAAATCCGTTGAGTAAGTCTGCGTTGACTTCCAAAGCTCAACGGACTCTGTTTCACTCAACAAAAATATTTCTCTGTTCAAAAACTAAATATTTTTTAAGGTCAAGTTTGCTCGACCAGCATTTCGTCGAGTTGGTGGTGCTTTAATTGGAAAAAAAATAGAAAAACAAAACAAAACAAAAAAACGCAGACGGATTGCGTCATTGGGCAAGATGTAAATACTATTAAAAAAATAAATTTTTTAATTTAATTTTTAACTAAATAAATTATACTAATATCATAAAATTAAACAAATTTATTTAATTAATAACAAAGTTCGTTCAATATTATTAAAAATAAAAAAACAATTTTATTTTGGATGATAAAACGGCTTCACTCGCTCCACGGCTTAACTCATCCCACATAAGATGCTATTTCCAAAATTTATATTTAGAAAATAACCACAGAGCCACTCCCACTGACGACGAGTTGATGGTGCTTTAATTGAAAAAATAAAAATAAAAACCACCTTTGGCGGACCAATTGCGTAATTGGGCAAGATGTAAATACTATTAAAAATTAATTTTTTAAATTTAATTTTAACTAAATAAATTATACTAATATCATAAAATTAAACAAATTTATTTAATTAATAACAAAGTTCGTTCAATATTATTAAAAATAAAAAACAATTATATTTTGGATGATAAAACCGCTTCACTCGTCCCACAGAAGATGCTATTTCCAGAATTTATATTCAGAAAATAACCACAGAGTCACTCCCACTGGTCCCTTCATGACTTTCAAAAGTCTTGTAGTGATTGCACAGCTCCAACTTCCACTCTCTGAATCTCGTAGTCGACAACTGATTTACGTAGTCCAACGTACCTGAGTCTTTCACGTTGATATCAAAATTGGTTTGAAATAGACTAAAAAAGAAGTGTTAGTTATCAAAATACAATAATTTAGTAATTATCTATTATAACTAAAATTAAAAAATAACACTTACCGAGAGTTTGCCAATAGGGCTTGCTTCACTTCGGGGGAGATGTTCCTCCATTTATGGGTAGTCATAGGGCAATTAAGACGTATAAGTACATCTATGGTGTGATTCAAAATTGAATGAACTTGTGGATAGACCTGACATTTGTGTCGTGTTTCTCGTGTTTCTCGTGTTCGTGTCCTTTTCGTGATTTAACCAATATCTTAACGGGCCGTGTCATGTAACAGCCATTAAAATGAACAGGTAATATGACCCGATCCGAACTTGACCCATTAATATTAACGGGTAATATGACCCGAACCATTACTTATTAAAGAAAATATATTTTAAATCAATAAATAATCAAATGAAAAACGTAACACCCAAAACATAAGTGAGATGAAAGAATCCTAGGGTAAGATTTTAATCTCACTTATGTGAGATTAGATCCTATGGCTATTATTACAATAAGGTTTTTTAATTAATCAGAAGTGTGAAAAATATAAATAACATAAAAAAAAATTATACAAATGAACAAGCTCTACAAGTTTTTGAAGAGGTCGACTACAAAATTCACCACCATAATCCCATAAACAATGAATTTAAATTTAACCGTTGATTGTTGTTTACGTTCACGCTCCATTTTTTCTCACCAGATTTCATATATTCAGATTTTCCTTTTTGAAAACATGACCTTTTAGCAAAAGCAAAAAGATGAATGGTTCGGATCGTTGATATCACGTCCAAAATTTTTATGATTAGTGAAAATATTGCTAGGAGCTTATAAAGTCTCTAGAAACTATATACATCGGCTTATATTTTAGTTAACTGTAAACATCGAAACGTGATATCAGTGATCCGAACCATTCATTTTTCTGTATCTGCTAAAATACCATGTTTTCAAATAAGAAAATATTGTGAAGTCTAGTTTTTATTGTTTGGCTTCCCTTGTCAAATGTTGTAAATTGTACCATACATGCTCTAGTTAGATTTAGGGTTTAATTGCTTCTTTGGGATCATGCTGTTGGAAATGTCACTTCAAGAGCTTAATTTCTTTCATCAAAGGTTTGTTCATACATATACATTTCATGCTATTGTTTCCAGTTCATTATGTCTAGTGGTTCTGTCTCATCAAAACTTCTCGCTGCTTTCACGCGAGCTGGGCACACACTTTAAGACAATCCACATGGGCTTTCTGAGAGTGTTTTTCAACCCTAGATCTTTTCAGATTGTGTTTGCACATGACACGTGTCTTTTTCTTGTCTGAAACAAAGCCCACTATAAAAGCTTCATCTAGGGTTTCATTTTCACTTGGCTAGAAGATTTATATTTTCTGATAAGGGGTTGTTTTCAGCTGTGAGTCGCCCCTTGGTTCTTACTTGAAAATTCTAGCCACAAAATCACACTTATGTACTAAGTACCCACATCATTACATATTAGGGTAGCATTGCTTTTGTGATTTTGATCTTTGTTTTAGGTCAAGTTTTTCCTAAGTTTCAAATCTTTGAACTGACCTCTTTTTGGATTCACGTCAGTTTTATCTTTCAAGTGTTTAACTGGTGAAACTGACTAGACATCAAATCCAGATTGCATCAACTTCATCATAATATCATTTGCATAAGTTGATTTGATTTCGGTGCCACAAGATGCAGAGCTCAAGAGGAACTGCCACTTCGTGAAGACCAAAGGAGTCCATCTCGTGAAAGCCAAGGTTGCACAAAGGTACAATTGCTCCATAGATTCGAATCTAGGAATTGAGCTTATGGGTTTTTCCGGCCAAAATATCCCATGCAATTTATCGCTTTTCTAGTTCACTTATCTTACCCTTTGCTTGTGATATATGTTCATCATTATTTGCAAAGAGATAAGTCCATGCAACTAAGATTGTCAATGTTAAAATGTGCACTAAATGGATCTTAGTTAACTAGGAACATTTTAGTAAATTGAGCTTTAATTTTACTACTTTTGTTGTGAGTAAACTAACATATCTGATCTTAGTTGATGAGTGTTGCTGACTAGTCCGACAAGCACATATATAGATTTTAAATTACAAGTTATTCCACCTGATACCAATTTCAAATTTAAAAAAAGAAATCTAGTCATAAGAATAGAGAGTAAATGACAACCAACGGTTAAATATAAATCGAGGGTTTATGGAGTATGGTGTCGAATTTCGGAGTTGACATTTCACGAAAGTTGTAAAGCTTATCGTTACGAGTGATTGTGTGTGTATATATATATATATATATACACATATATATATATATATTTTACATTTTTCACACTTCTACATTAATTTTTATTAATTTTTCACTCAAACAATAAGCTATTCATGAGCGTTTAGAGGGTATAAAAAAATCTCAACAACGATGCAACCATCGTCTAAGTTAGAGGACGCAATCACGGGCGTTTGTATATTTTTTTTTTACACTTTTACATAAATTATTATGAATATTTATTTATTTTGAACCCCCCCTAAAAACATTGTTCATAAGGGTTTGTAGGGTTTTAAAAATACAAACGACAATGTACCCATCATCAAAGGGTAGAGGGCGCGGTTGCATATTTTTTTTTTACATTTTTTACACTTGTAAATTAATTATTATAAATTTTTTTAATGTGCTTTGGTATTTTTAAATTGCTTTAGTACATTTAATGTGCTTTAGATTTTTTTATCTCACTTATATGAGATTAAATAATATGGCTATTGTATTAAGGTTTTTAGTAGTTTAAAATTATCAAACTAACTTTTTTTCCTTATCAGGTTGAAATAGGTTACCTGCAGATAAACTTGTTCAAGACCCGTTATTAACAAGTTCTTAACGTGTTACCCAATAAAAACCTAATTAGTTGTGTAAATTACACTTTCATACCTCAGGTTTGGGGCTTATTTCAATTCATTACAACATCTTCAAAACATTTCACTTTCATATCTTAAGTACTATTTTATTTCAAAATAATACATCTGTTACATTTTCCATCCATTGATCCGTTAAATGCTGACGTGGACGCCACATATATACCACGTGGTTGCCAAATGTCTATCACGTGGCAAATAAAATAATTTTTTAATATTTTAAAAAAAACTTGAATTCTCAAAAAAAAAAAAAAAAATTTGAAACCCACTTTCCCTTCCCCCGCCCCTACCTAGAACCCAAAAACCTGCCAAGAAGAAGAAGAAGAAGAAAACCTGCAACAAGAATAGGAAGAAGAAGAGGGAAGGGTCGCGGGTCGCCGGGGGTGGGGAAAGAGGTGGGCCGGGTCGTGGGAGGGGGGGAATGAGGGTGAGGTCGGGGGGGGGGGGGGAGGTGGCTGGCGGGGGGGAGTCAAAACCTGCAACAAGAACAGGAAGAAGAAGAGGGAAGGGTCGCAGGTCGCTAGGGGTGGGGAGGGAGGTGGGCCGGGTCGTGGGAGGGGAAGGAGGGTGAGGTCAGGGATGGGGGAAAGGAGGTGGGTCGTGGGGGATGAGGGAGGTGGGTTGCGAGGGGGGGGACCAACTGGGTTTGGGGTCTTATTATTCTTCTTCTTCTTCTTACTCCCTCATCTTCTTCTTCCTGCTGCAGGTTCTTTTTTTTTTTTCAATTTCTTTTTTTTTCTCGAGAAAATTCAGGTTTTTTTTTAAAAAATTAAAAAATTATTTTATTTGCCACGTGGCAGACATTTGGCAGCCACGTGGCATATATGTGGTAGCCACGTCAGCATTTAACGGATCAATGGATGGAAAATGTAACGGATGTATTATTTTGAAATAAAATAGTACTTAAGGTTTGAAAGTGAAATGTTTTGAAGATGTTGAAAGGAATTGAAATAGATCCCAAACCTGAGGTATGAAAGTGTAATTTACTCTAATTAGTTAATGTGTTGACCTAAAATCCGTTATTTTTGTGTTGTTTCCGATCGGGTTAACAGACCATGTAAGAAATTGTCAGTTCTACCCGTGGGGATGCCGGACGCCCAAGTTTTAGGTCATATTTAACCCTTACTTGTTGGCCAAGGGAAATAGTGATGATAATGAGACACTTGGGCATCTATGTAAGAAAGGATATAACGTATATGTTGTGAATAATTGAATATCGTTTAAGAATGGAAAAAAATTGAACAAATAGGAAATGGAAAACAAAATAACCAAGATAAATAACACTAATAATTTACTTGGTTGGCTACGTGCCTACGTCCACAGGGCAGCAACAACAAACTTTCACAACATCAATAATGAGTATAAAGAATAATCTTGCTAAGCCTCTAGACTTAAGACTTGATGAAAAACTTGAAAGAAAAAGAAAGGAAATGCACTCTTATCTCTTTTCTTTTCTCTTGCCCAGACTTTGCCCTTACAATTTTCTCTCACTTTAGCTTCTTGGGTATTATACAACTTATTGTTATGATTTAATTCAAAACTTTTGTGATCTCCCCTTTATATAAACATAATAAAGTCATTCTTCAATGAGGAATAAGAATCATAATGGGAATCTAGTTATCAGTCCTTCTCAAATTGATAAACCAACTCCAATTGGGAAAACAACTTCAAGTGGGAAAACAATTTTGTCCTTTAAGACTATTATTCCTAATAGACGTAGGATAACTCATCAAGGGCTGGAAAAACCTAACAATCTCCACCTCCAGACCATAAAAAAAGGTACACCAAAATAAGATTGCGCATCTTGATCAAACTCTCATTGATCAAACTTATCATGATTAGTCTCCCCCTAATTGAACTACTCATGACCAAACTCCCCATGATCAAACTCCTTCTTGACCAAGCTTCTCTTGATCAGACTTCTCTTGACCAGTCTCCCTTAATCGGAACTCTCATCTTCATTAGCACATAAACTATAGACTTCTTTGCCAGAAACCATAACTCATATGCATTAAAGAAGCTCTCCATCATAAATCACAACACTAATGGTATTGGTCCCATCATTTTGTTCATTTTTTCATTTACGATAATGCTTCTTCATGTGACTTTTTTTCTCACAATAGTGGCAATTGCCACTGAATCTCGTTTTACCAGAATATTTGCCTTTTTTCTCTGTGACAAATATTTGTTCAGCGTCTACATTTGAAGCTTTTCTCCTTGTTTCTTTATTGAACATGCTATCTTTAACAGTGTTCATAGACAATGCATCATTAAAAGCCGAATTGCTTATAGTTAAAATAAAGGTTTCTCAACTACCTAGCAAGGATCCTAGCAATAATTGTGTTAGCAGTTCTTTTCAATATTCAAACTAACACACCCCAATCCCGGTGTCCGAAAGACAACGGGATGACCACGTGTTGGTTGACACCCGAGGATGACACAAGTCATTTAATGAATGCATATACCGAGAACATGTGAAACATGCATATAAATTTCGCACGTAACTACGCAATGTAATATTCAACTGCCAATAACAAAATAATGATAATGCATGGCATGTTCAGAGCATACTACTAATTCAGAATACAAGCGGAAGGTATAATAGAATGTGCTATTACAAGAGATGTCCAAAGCGGAGAGGAGGACACAACATCACTGGTATGGGAATGCCTCGTAGCTCGGATCGTATGCCTCGTTCCTAGGTCCTGAGGGGCCACAAAACAAAACATGAGTGGACCAAGTTGATATATAAGTAATACTAAAATAGTTATTCATCAACGTACTAACCCCCAAAGTTTATGAAAACTTAAAAGTATAATATGTAATAGGTTTTCCAAAAACCATAGCATGCCATAAAACTTCATAAAACATATATCATATATAGTGTGCTTAATAGTGGTATCATATATCATATATCATAAAACATAAACCATATATAAATATCTTCCGGCTGAAGCCACATATAAGTATCTTTCGGCATAAGCCATTTACCAATGCCCGGCTGAAGCTATATATAAGTATCTTCTAGCCAAAGCCATCTACAAATGCCTGGCTGAAGCCATATATAAGTATCTTTCGCCCGTAGGCACATTATATGAGTAACCACTGAATACGTACATAAAAATCATTGAACATAATCTTTTCAAAATATATCCCATCAAAGTTCAGTAGCTCAAACATCATATCATAAATATCTTAGTAAACATAAATCCAGTAAAGCATGATATTTCTTAAAGCGTAAATCCAATTTGCTCACAAACATTTCATAAAACGTAGCCATTAAATCATGCTTTTCATGTATGAATTTTGAATAGTAAAATCATGCATTTTAGAAGGGGTCCACTTACAAATATTTCACCGTCGAAGAACCGTGCGAATTAGCGAGGACAGAAATGCCACTAACAAACGCACCTAAGCATATAAAGGGACCAATTAATAAAAATATACTAAAACGATTGAATTTCGGGAAACGGACGTTACAAAAGGATTCAGGATGTCGAAAAACCTAAGGAAGAACCTCGGGTACACACATGCGTCGCCACGCGTCGAGTTGGGTCGCTGAAAAGTTGGCCTGAAAAATCGTCGATGCCATCGTGGTCGCTGCCGTAGATGGCGACGGAGCACAATACCTCCAGTGGAGGCGCATGTACTCCACGCGTGCCCACGCGCTGACTGGAATATAGGATCAGACCGGGTCGGGTCGGATCTGAGTTCTGGGTTGGGCTTGGTTCTGGGTTTGGTTTAGTGGGCCGAAGACCTGGGTTGGGTTTGTTTCTGGGCTAGGTTTAGTGGGTCACAAATATGGGTTTGGGCTGGACAGTTGGGCTGGGTTGTAACTTGGGTTTGGATCCGGGTTTAAGGCTATCGGGTCAGGTCGACCAGGTTTCAGGCTGTGGGTCGGTCGGTTTCTGGGCAAAACTTCAAACGCTCATAACTTCTTCAATACTCAACCAAATCAAGTGATCCAAAAATGAAAATCATAGTTCTCAACGAGATGAAGGGAATGGTACTTTGCATGATGGCTAACTCATTGTGGTTTAGCTGGAAAACACCTCGAAAGTGGCGGTGCTCGCCAAAAAACTGGGGAAACCTCACTCCGATCTATTTTTGTGTTTAATACGTGTGTACAACTTAAAAAAAGTTTCAATCTAAACTTAAAGCATATCCCAAGGGTTTCTACGAGCTTACCTACATCGGAAAAACCCTAATAGTCGTCGGAGCTCGTCGAGGAGATACTGAACAGTGACACTATCATTATGGAGTTCCATGACGTGTTATCTGTCTTTCTCAAACCTATATGTCCAGTGGTGAGGTCAGATGAAGTTGTGGAACTGAGAGAGAGGAAAGGGAGGTCGCTGAGAAAGGGAAAGAGCTCAAGGGTGAGAGTTAAAGAGAAAATGAGAAAGTGAGGGGGAGAGAAAGAGATAAGGAAGAAATCTGAAAAGAAAGTTAGGGGGTCACGGATGGGCAGGGATAAGGGGATAAAAATCCCCATGCAGGTCCTCTTGGTTCGCAATTTAAGAACGTATAAAACGAAACACAAAATATCTGAAAACGTTCGGCAGTTCCAACGTAGAATCTTCATTATACATCTGATTTCGAATCCGTTCGCGACCACGTGTTCGTGGCGATGAGTACAATACGAATAAATTAATTAAATTAAGACTACGCGTTTCAACGAGACGATCAACGAAAGTCAACTTAAGGGTACAATGGTAATTTCATAAATTCGATAGTACAAAATACGATAAATCAAGGACGGGGTTTCAAAATCTACCCCCTTAAATGAATTTCATCCCCGAAATTAACAATCTCAAATAAACAAGTATGGATACTGATTCCTCATCAATTCTTCCGTTTCCCACGTAGCTTCCTCAACTGTATGGTTCATCCACAACACCTTTACTAACGGAATGAGCTTGTTCCTTAGAGTTTTATCCTGTCGATCGATGATCGCCACTGGTTCTTCAACATAACTCACGTCCTAACTCACTTCTAACGGTTCTGGCTGAATAACGTGAGAGGGGTCCGGTACATACTTCCAAAGCATGGAAACATGAAATACGTCGTGTATCTGGTGGTAACTCCAATTTATAAGCAATTGCGCCAATTCTCTATGTGATTCTATATGAGCCAACATATCGAGGACTCAACTTCCCTCGTTTACCAAAACGAAGCATACCCTTCCAGGGTGATAACTTTAGAAAGACAAAATCACCAATCTCATACTCACGATCCCTAGAATGTTGGTCAGCGATGCTCTTTTGTCGATCTTGTGCCATCTTCAAATTCCTTTTTATCAACCGGATGTTAGTATTAGTGGTGTCGACAATTTCTGGCCCCACTAACACCCGCTCACTGACCTCAGTCCAACACAACGATGTCTAGCAGGCCTTCCCATACAATGCCTCAAACGGTGCCATGCCGATACTGGAGTGGTAACTGTTGTTGTAGGCAAACTCTATCAATGGCAAATAGCCATCTCAACTACCCTTCCACTGGAGAACACACACCCTCAACATGTCCACCAAAGTCTGAATCATCCTCTTATATTGACCATCAGTCTGTGGGTGATAGGCAGTGCTATATAACGGCTGAGTATTCATGGAGTCATAGAAAGCTCTCCAAAATCTGGAGGTGAATCTTGGATCTCTGTCCAAAATAATGGTGATGGGTACACGGTGAAGTTTAACGAATTTATCAATGAACAACTGTGCTAACTTCTCCAATGTGTAAATCTGTTAAACCGGTAAGAAATGAGCAGTCTTAGTGAGTCGGTCTATAATCACCCAAATGCCATCAAACCTTGACTGTGTGCTCGGCAACCCATACACAAAGTCCATGGTGACATCCTCCCACTTCCAAGCTGGTATAGGCAGATTCTACATTAGCCCTTCAGGTCTCTGTCTGTCCGTTTTTGCCTGCTGGCAAATTATACATCTTTTCACATACTCCGCCACATCCCGTTTCATCCCATACCAATAGTAGAATAGACGAATAGTGTGATACAATTTTGTACTCCCCGGATGCATGGCATACGCCGAAATGTGGGCTTCATCAAGAATTTCCTTTTTCACTACTTCATTGTCCCTAGGCACAAACAACCTATTTCCCATCATCAAGGCTCCATCTCTCCAAATCTTTAAATCTCACCTCGTACCATTCTACACTTGTTCCTTTAGGTCTGCACACTGCTGATCGAGCTCTTGAGATTCCCGAACCAGGTCCACCAAAACATGCCTAATTTGGAAGTGCGTCAACAATGCTCCCTCTGAATCTGGTATCATTGTAATGGTACATGGATAACTAAAAGCAAGGCAAGCTGTCTATATGATTTCCGGCTAAGTACGTCCGCTACGACATTTGCGTGGCCTGGATGGTACTCAATAGTGTAATCGTAGTCACTAATGAGTTCCATCCACCTTCTCTGCCTCAAATTCAACTCATTTTGGGTGAAGACATATTTCAAACTCTTGTGATCTGTAAAGATGTGGCACTTCTCGCCGTATAAGTAATGTTGCCAGATTTTTAACCCAAAGACTACTGCTCCGAGTTCCAGATCATGAGTAGGATAACTTCTCTTGTGAGTTTTGAGTTGCCTGGAAGCATAGGTGATGACCTTCCCATGCTGCATCAGAACACAACCCAATCCCGACAAGGATGCATCACTGTAAATTTCAAACTCACCACCATCGTCCGGAAGAGTAAGGACGGGGGCATGAGTAAGACGTTGTTTAAGCTCCTGAAAACTCCATTCGTAATTCTCATCCCAATCGAATTTGACCCCATTCTGGGTCAATTTAGTAAGAGGCAGGGCGATCACCGAGAAGTCCTGCACAAAACGTTGGTAATAGCCAGCCAGTCCTAGAAAACTCCTCACTTCGGTAACATTCTTCGGTTGTTCCCACATAGACACTGCAGAAATCTTCTAAGGGTCCACACAAATTCCTTCAGCGGAAACCACATGTCCAAGGAAACTGATCTAGTCTAGCCAAAACTGACACTTACTAAACTTCGCATACAGCTGATGATTCCTCAATTTCTCCAACACCAACTTCAAATGTTTCATGTGCTCAGCATTACTCTTGGAAACATTTGAAGAGTTAAGAATCCCACAAAACTGGCACATCTCTAGCACATAGGGAAGGTTCACCCTGTGTGACCATATGAGCTAAGAATCCCACACAACCATTTTGTAGTAACTTTGTCGTCCGGATGGTGGAAATAATACTATTCTGAAGGATCCGTCGCTCACCCTGAAACGTGATCGATGGTCGTCCAGGCCGATCAAATGTCACCAGTTTCTCTTTACATCCGACATAAGCATTGTGCTCAGATGAAGTTGTTGTGGAACTGAGAGAGATGAGAGGGAGATCGCACAGAAATGGAGAGAGCTCGAGGGTGAGAGTCAGAGAGAAAGAAAGAAAGTGAGGGGGAGAGAGAGATAAGGAAGAAATCTAAAAAGTAAAGGAGGGGGTCATAGATGGGCAGGGATAAGGGGACAAAAATCCCCATATGGGTCCCCTTGGTTCGTAATTTAAGAACGTATAAAACGAAACACAAAATACCAGAAAATGTTCAACTGTTCGAACGTGGCCACCCTATTGATCACGTTCTGAAAGTCGTTCAAGTGCTCATTCATAATAACATATTTCGCATACTTCATGTAGACAAGCTATTTGATTAGGAATGTTATCTTGGCAGTGGTCTTCTTTTTAAAGAGGGATTCTAACTTTTTCTGAAGAATTTGTGCATTGGTCTCTTTAGAAAAATGGTGATAGATGCTCTCATCCACCCATTGTCTAGTCTTCTCAATAATTTTACGATTCATTTTTGTCCAATTGGCATTAGACATCTTTGTTCACTTGCTCTTAACACCTTCAATTGGCTCATGCAAATCTTTACAATAAAGCGTGTCCTCCATTCTTGACTTCCACGTAACCTAATTGGAGCCAGTGAGTTTCATCATGGTGCTATTCGCACCCTCCATTATAAACAAATATTAGCCAAACAAGTCTTTGATACCATATGTTGTGTATATCGTGTTTAAGAATAGGAAAGCATAACAAACTGGGAAATTGAAAGAAAAAAAAATCAAGATAAATAACACCAAGAATTTATGTGGTTCGGCTACGTCCTACGTTCATGGACAACAACAAACTTTCACTATATTAATAATGATTACAACGAATAATCTTACTAAAACAAGAAATACACTCTTATATTTGTTTTCTATTCTCTCGCGCACACTTTGCCCTTACAACTTTCTCTCACTCTCACTCTTCGAGTGGTACACAACTTATTGTTTAGGCCTAATATTCTTTTCTTCCTTTATCGAGGTTTTACTGTACAAACAAAATAAATTCTAATTAAACTAATCATACTAAGGCATTCTATAACAGTTTATGTAAGTGTGATGTCTATATATAAAAAGAAGGGGTGTGTATTGGAATAGGATTCTATTATATTTTAAAGGAGTGTGTGTATGCAATTATGATTTTAAATGAGTATTTCAAATGCATCTAGTATTCAGTTCAAATTTTTAAGGCTTCAATGTATTCAATCCATACTTTGAAAGCGTCTTTTAAAGTCCGAGGGTATTAAAAAAGCCTGTGAATTTGTAGGATTCAATGAATTAGAAGATTTTGATGAATTCTAGAGTATGAGGTATAAATACCAAGGGCCCTCACAAAGCATGCATCCCCCTCAAGATTTCAACGTGATTCCTCCGTAGAATACGAGCAGTCTCATCTTCTACGGGCAATACACACAGTCTGTAGCTACTTTCTCCTATATATGGTGAATCTTTTGAATAGGATGTTATTATCTTGTTTGTTGAAAGACCTTTATTAATTTGTTTTTCGATTGCTTATATATACTTATGTTCTTTATTTTTGCTTCTAGCTATTTGCGGCATCATGGTACTTGATTGGCAAGAAAAACTTCAATTGTTTAAAAAAAAGTTGAATTTAGGACACAGCTGAATATAAAAAGCTGAAACTTTTGTCAGGGTATTAGTTTATTTGTTAATGAAGATCAGCGGCTTGTGATTCTTTCCTTTAATTCTTATATAATTCCTACAAGTTACGGCTTGTGAAATATGTAACTGATATATTGATTTGTATCCTTATATAGCACTCTTGTACTGCCATATATTGTACTCTTGGACTGATTGGTGATACGAAAAAGAAAAAAATCAACATTCAAGTGCTGGGAAGGAATGACGAAGAAAAATAAGCAGCAAGGATGGCTGAGTTGAAGAGTTTAAAATGAATCAATTAAAATACTTAAGACTCCACCAAAATCGTTAAACCATAACACAAGCCTCTACGTAATTCTTTTACAATATGTGTGAATCATTTAAGATTCATTGACTGTCATGGCCGTCTCCGAGATTTCAAGGGCTCGGTGCGAAATTTATAAAATGGTCCCTCCTTAAGATAGTTTTTCAAAAAAATAGGACAATGTATTGATGCTAGAAAGTAATAACTTGAATCAAAACATCCACTTAGTACTACGGTCTAGTGGTATTTCGATTCACTTGAAAGTGAGAGGTCTTAGGTTCGATTTTCGCCAAAGGTGAATTTGAACAACATTATTATGGCTGGCCAATTGTGAGGCTTAGCCCATTCCCTCATCCCCTTAGTGTACGTAATATCGTTTTGTTGAAAATAATAAATAACTTAAATCAAAACAAACTTTAGGATTCACTTGCACTTCAATCTTAAACAAACAGGCAAGAAAAAAAAGCTTCAAAAACTCTAACTTCAAAGTTTCACTTGAATACATAGCATTATTACATGTAACTTTTTTTTTTGTACATCGATATTTTTACACTAAAGGGAAGGGGAGTTCGGTTAAGCCACACAATGGGCAGGCTAATTTGGTATCAAATTCGCCATTCACGAGATTTGAACCTAAGACCTCTCACTTCCAAGTGAAGAGGAATATCACCAGACCGTAGTACTAAGTGACTATTACATGTAACTTTTAAATGGCAAAATTTTTTAGGGGCCCCTTCAAATTTGAGACCATGTGTGATTGCACATTTCGCTCCCCCTCAACGCCCCCTCTGATGGGAGTTTATAATTACATTAAAATCCTTAGATTTCTAACTGTATATATTCAACCGTCTAAGCCATCATAACTCTAATTCATATTCTACTATAGTGGTGTGAGTTTTATATATTAAATGTGGACCCATCTACTTTTTCTATTTCTCTATTTTACGGTTGTTACTTTTTTTTGTCTTTTATAATTTATTGTATATAGATCACTTATGAGTTCAATATATTAAACTCAAAAATAAGAATTACTCTTATGGCACTTAGATTATCTGATCTACAGTAGAAGTGTGATTCCTATATTATGAGTGATGCTGAAGAGCACATTTTTTTTAAATCATTAAAAAATAAAACGAAGTATCAACCGATACGTGATCTACAAAAGATATTATTTCCCTAACATTTCTCTTATATTACTGATATCACACCCGATTTACTTCCATGTGATAAATGAGTAAAGAAAACTATACTGGTATGCAACTCTTGGGTCCTCAAAATTGTCAGGACAAAGAAAACGACAACTACAAAGAGCTGAGCTGGAGCCATGCACACAGTTGTGCTCATAAATATTTATACAAGCGTAAACAGGGTAATGGTTTTCCATGGACTCCTAGATCACAATTCAAAGCTAATCCTGTTGGGGATTAGGGTTTGAAATTGGTTGTATTGCAATATCTTTTCATTATTTCAAAACTTCTTTTGGTTTGAAGTATTCAGTCATCATCACCACGCACGCGTCCTATTGAATAACTTACAGCCTAGCAATCACAAAAGAGAAATACAGACATTGATCTAAATTAGAAGGAATCCCAATTCTCTGTTTTTTTTTTTTTTTTTTTTTTTTTTTCAGCTTCCATAAAAAAAGAGAATTGGGATTCCGTCTAATTTAGATCAATGTCTAGTATACATTATCTATTCTTCATGTCACAGACCTTCTCAGCATGGACGGAGCCAATGAAGGCTCACTAGGGGCAGATGCCCCCACTTAAGTAATTCGTTTGTTTAGTTGTAAACAACAATTATATAATATACACGGGTTATATTTGAAGAAAATATATGTATCTAATATCCAACATACATTCATTCCACTTATACTCCATATCAAATATTATATGAGCAATAGTGCTCTTGTTCTATCATTCAAACCGAAAAAACCCTCTCCCACCTATCATGTGCTTATATTTTTCTCATCACTTTGCCACTTTCCACTACTATATTGAAATTTTTGTAACATTGGAATTGTGATACATCATCATTTGAAACCATCCTTAATATCATATTGCGTATAACCATGCTATAATAAGGTTTTCTTAGTTGTTTCCGGTTGCCCCCACTAGAAGAAATATCTGGCTTCGTCCCTGCTTCTCAGTCGAAATCTCTCGCTCTACCTTTTCCGCTTTTTTTTTTTTATCATGTACTATTGCACAATGTTCAGAATTATCTAATTTTTTACTCTCCTTTAAATATTATTCCACTTTCAAATAGCTCAAAAAGGGACATTATAGACCCTGTCTCAATTACAAAAGTTACCAAACATCACAAATCCAAAAAATGAAAATTATTCAGACTATTTGTTGACCCTAAAAATAACAAAGCCTACGTGGTGCATAGGCCGAGTAATTATGAGCTAACTATGTCATTCTTGTGATGCAGGTGTGCCAACTTGCAATCGAACTTGGTTGGGCGAGTAGAATAGATGGGGTGGTGATGTCAAATGTGCTGCTAACTTCTGCACCTGAGCGATTGCAGCCGATGAAGGAACACGTCTCAGCCTTGAGTTGTAGAACTTGAAGACAAGGTTGCTAAATCACTGCGAAGTTCAAGATCTCCTGCACATGGTTCAACTACCTCGACTACATTTGTGAGAATATAGGTGCACTGAATCAGTATTAAGCTGTAAGGACACATGTAGACAAAGGAGATGAGTGTTTTTATGGTGAACATGGTTCAGTCGTCTGAATGTCGAATTTCAAAATACACTTAAGAGTAACAAATCATAAAACACTTCACTTCGTTGCAATGTTAATGATGTGACGTATTTTGGTGAAAACGTTCGAAACACTTCACGGGTCGGGACTTGGATAGATAACCAACCGACCAAGTAGTGATGTTCACTTGTCCGAACTGAAGATGCTCCTGAATCGCCTGGTTCTATGGCTTCAATGATATTTACTTATCTAAACTAAAGGTGTCACCAATTGTTAACACAATGATGTTCATTTATTCGAACAGAAGATGTGTTGATGGGAGAAGTTAGGATAATTAGTGTTTTCCTCAGATGTGTCGAAAATGTTTGGCGTAAAGCGAGAGGTTTTGCGTAAAGTGTTGAGTTGTTTATTGAGTTAAAAGGGCTTTCAATATTGCAGAACCTCTTCTATTTATAAGCAAGACGTCCATGATAAACAAGTATGCCGAGGTAAAGTCTTAATGGGACTGTGTTTGTTCGGAATTTGCTTGAATATTCCTTTATCCACTCATAGCCAAAACTTCATCTTCATATAGTCTTGTCCTCTTCTATTCTCACTAGAACTCTGAACCTAGTCTCTTTATAAGATTCATTCATCTTTATCTGATCACGTAGACTTCTAATCGTTGCATAATTCATATTTATCCAAGGCTTATTCTAATCCTTGGCAATTTCAATTTGTATAGGACTCGATTGAGCCACCTCATACTTAATCTTTTAACAATCCTACATCCATGAAGACTCGGTTGAATTGATCATATTCATAGGTAAAAAGCCCATTAGCCTAAAGGACATTTAGTAGGCCGAGACCCGTGGTCCTCAGGTTACCTCATATTGGCTCAACTATTATTTCAGGCACAAATATTGCTTATGTTTCTGAAACCCTTTGCTATAGACATTTGGCCTGAAGGTTTTAAAGAAGAGAATATTCTTTAAATCGCCACTATCTTGCATTAAATGCCTTGATTCTGGTGCATGCTACCTTTGCCTTGACTAACACATTTCTCCTTTCTTCGGCTTCTTGCCTACCACAAATTTCCAGACAATCAATTTTTGTGGAAAACTCTCGGCCATGCTCAAATTAGTGAAAGATTCCCTTGATTACTTCATCACTAAACCTCTCGCTACTTCAAAACCTTTCATTAAATCTTAGGTCCAGAGTTCATAATCTCTGTTCCTAAAGCGATCATTGCAATGATGAGAACCAATCTTCTTAAAACATTTCCAAAGGCAAAGAATGGTCAAAATGGGAATTCGCCAAGCCATATGTTGCTTGGGAATCAGTTCCATCAACCTAGCCTCCATGAATTAAATGAATGGAAATATTCTTTGGCGATTCTCGGAAACACTTGGGCATTTATGATGCCATCAACATCTCAACCATAAAGATTGCCATGGACTAGAAACTTTGATTGATGCCATTAAACCTTCTGGTGCTCGATGCCATTAAACCTTCTGGTGCTCGGCTTCCAATATGATGATTTTGTCCATCGGTCTTATGGCACCCACAGTGCTGCATATCATTGCATTACTTGGCACCCCGTCCAACCATTTTATCGATCGACCACTCTTGTTGCAGGAAATGTTGAACCAGTCCGAAAACCCTTTTTCGATAAGAGAGAGCTGGAAATTTTACACTTACATGACAAGAACATAAATTGGTTGCAGAAACACATTATCAAGTTTGTCAAGAGTTTTCTTAATTACAAGACCTTACTTGATAGTTTTGCTGGAAAAGATGATGGACCGCTAAAAACAAGAGAACACAAAACGTTCATTTTCTATTGGTACAACAAGTTCATTTTCTGTCCAATATCCATCAAATGTTTAATCGAAAGCATGCACATGGCTATAGCATTGGCTAGAGGCCAAAAACAACTAGCCCTCAGCTCCTTAATCCTTCCGCATCTTTTCAAGTGCCTGCATGACATTGCTGTATAAGGGATGAAACCACATCAAAACAGCCCACTTTGGATTTTCCAGTGGTGGCTCCAGCTTACTTTCCTTATCTTCGACCGTTTTGTCTATCTAACACAACTTAAGCCAACAGGCCATCCTGCGACATAAATATTTGGTCACTTGTTCACTCTTACTGAAGTTGAGTAGACAATTTGTTATTCAAGGCCGTATCCTTACTTTCCATACTTTTCAGCCCTTCGTTGGGAAGAAGAGACAATGTCGAACTCCAGTTACTATGTTGTTTGTTTCTCCTCATGCGTGATATTCCTTATGGCTATCAATTATGGAGGTCTGGGTTTGAGTCATATACGCCGAACTTCTTTGCTCGTCAACTTTGCTTTTACCAAGCATGTCCAATTTCGTTAGTCTCCTCACGTAATGGTATTGTTTGATGGTAGTCACTGAATTCTCTGAAGATAACATAAATCTCAATGACCAATGTTCGAGGCTTGAGCTTCGGCCACGCTCTTCCATTATAGGTGACGTTCATCTTTTCACAGAATAGTAGGCACAATACCCTGATGGTATGTTCAATGCTCCTATTGAATAAACGACAACTATGAATCTACAATGATGGTCATTATGAAAGACTATAAAGACAGTATGTTTGACCAACCCTTGTCCCTTTGGTCTTTATCTGTTTCAATTGTTACTAACCCCACTGATCAAAATATGATAGGCAATTCTCAAAAGAAAGCGGCCAAGGAGCAGCTCTCCAGCAGCAAGGTGAAGAACTTTATGGTGAGAAAAAGGTCTAGCAACCCCTCATTTCCTCGCCTCCCTTCGGCTGCAAAGGTGATCGAGAAAACAACAGCAACCTCATCGTTCAAACTTCATAAGCCACCACCAAAATGGTGAAAGTCATCATCTTGTGAAGATCAGAACTTAACATTAAACCTCATAGATAAACAAGGCATTTAGCCAAATTACATTGAGCAGCGCATTGGTCCGTCACCCGATCCTTCATTTTTCCAAGTTGAGAAAACAGTTACTACCCCAATAATTTCTCATGGAGGTCCTATTGCCAAATCTAAAAAAGAGAACCCGCTGCCAGGTGACGATTCGCTAGAGGATGCTTCCTCACCACAGGGTAAAGAGCATTAAGACCCTACTTCATCGTTTTGATCGATTCACTCCCCTCTTTGGGCATCCGCACTTCTTACATGTTCATCTTGGGTGGCTAGTACTTCTAAGACATCACAAGATCCTCATTCTCTGATTATCCTCAACTAAATATTAAGTTATCCAAACATAGATGCTCTTGATAGTGCACATCTCGACCTGGTTGGGAAATGCTTACATGACCTAGCAACCGAAAAAGTCCTTAATTCGGAAAGCATGAGCTATCTTCTGGCCTTGCTAGAGAAAACTTAATACTTCTGTAAACTAGAAAAATGCCATTTTATCACTTCTAGATCGCATCAACCAAGAGAAAATTCAAATGATAAAGATTGATCGCCAACTCGTCGTTCTATAAGCACGCAACACTGAGATCACCTCTCGACTAGAAAATCACCACAAAGTTCATCAACACCAGATGGTTGCCTATGCGGCCTTGACAACAAAGATCCAAGAATTAAATGCTGATCAAGGTCTTTGGCTGGCAGAGATAACCACAAGGAAAGCAAAGTAGTTAGAGTTAAAAGCACCACTTGGGGCTTTCCTACCATTGTCCTTTTAAAACGTGAATCCTAAATGCCGAATACTAGCTCGTATAGATCATGGACTTCTTCTACCATCTAATGAAAATTAATCTTAATTCGACTATTTTTTTTTTTATGCCAATCCGACTTTGAACCTTGCAATTATAACCCTCATCAAGTCTGTCTTTCTGGTTGCTTTCCCTCGGCTTGCCTTACCCCTACGCGAAAGTAATGTGACGAAGGCTAAATGGCTGATAATTGTGCAACTCGTGTAAACAAATGCGCTTAGGTAACTAATCGAAAGCTATGAATTATTATCTGTAATGGCAAACTCGCTTCAGTGCTGATTGCTGAAAGACATCGGTCGTAATCAACCATGGCGTTGACCAATTAGAGCATTCAAAGCTTTACTATAATCGTGAAGATTGATATAATTTCGAATCGTTCCACTTCTCTTACAATAGGAATGGAGTACGAAGATCAAGGAACTCGATACAATGCCAAGTAAAACAATCTTCCAGATTAGGTAGATAATTTACAAAGATCAGCCTCAGAGGGCCGACTTAATAAGTAACTAATGAAAAAGGTCGTGGGTCATTGCTTGTCTTTATTTTTATTCCTTCTAAAGAATCTTATACTCCAGGATGATTGTCATCAAGCTTGGTAGGCGGTGCTTTCAACTTCTTGAAGGAAATGATGGCCTTGTTGTCTCCTTATTGAGGAAGTCAATTAAGTTAACATCGGAATGAGGAACTCGAGAGATTGCATACCAATTGGCCAACAAATGTTCCAGTATGGATGAAATAACAGCCTTTTGTTTCAGGCTATTAGTATGACTATACATTGGAAAACTCGATAAGATCAGCCAAAATGAGTCATACTTACTCATGTTGGAAGGTTTCGGCACCTACTTCGACGACTTTCTGAACATATATCTTAGTGGGTCGGTCATTTCCTTTGAACCCATAGAGCATATAGCCAACTTAGTTATCATAGTAATGAGCATGGATCATGTTGGTTTCAAACAGTTGGCCATTAGCCGGGTGAACCACAACCGACTTACCATCTCATAAAATTACGAATTAGTATCAGAATGATAGAATGTAGCCAATCTGATGGATCCAATCTCGGCTGAGCAAGGCGTTGTATTCGGTCTTTAAATCGACAACGACAAACGATGTCATGTGTGGTTTTCCAGCAATGGTAACTTTCAAGGCCTGAACACATTGGGTTGGGGACTTGTCACCGACAAAGCTGCTCATGGTTATGCCAGATGGTATAAGTTCATATTTTGATCCTTTAAAAATATCCATGACTGATAGTGGTATGATAATCACAGTGGCCTCATAATCGACTAACACCTTAGATACTGGGAGACTCTCAATATAGGCAGTCATGTACAAGGGGTTGAGGTGTCATAAATTGATGGCCGAATTGTTAGGAAAGATTTCGGACAACACCCCCTTCAGCTGCCTCTCCTGGTTGAGTGCCTTGACTGAATTAGTGGTCACAACGTCGACATGAGCCATATCTTCAATTTCCAGATCCCCATCTATTGAACTTGGCTGACAAACATCTGAATCGAATTCAAGAGGAAGGACATGATCGTGTTAATCTCCATATTATCTAAGAATGATTGGCCTATGGTACCCATTTGCCTATCTTCAGCCAAAATTCTTCCTTACTAGATTTTGCATCCTCGTTCTCAATATGAACATGAGTCTTTTTATTGTGTGCAGAGACAGCTAGATTTCCTTAATGAGAATGGCTAGTAAATCCATTGCTTGTTTTACCATCAACCAAATCCAAATAGTTTTCTTGTATGTCAAGGTACTTGTAGGCTCAGTTGCTTCGAACTGGGTTTTCTTGTGAATATGGCGTTGGAAGGAGTATGTAAAATAAGGGAAAGTGGTTAGTTTTTTCGTCTCTCTCTCTCTCTCTCTCTCTCTCTCTCTCTCTCTCTCTCCCCCTCCCTCTCCCCCCTTGTCTTTACCATTAAATAAAGTTATTAAAATACTTTTGATTAAAATTTAAAGTTATACTCAGAGTGCAACTTATGCATCATCTCAAACTACCAATTGCAGGCCACCTCATGCTCCTAAACTCAAAACTAATTTTGATGGCTCTATGGTGGGTTCACAGGTTACTACTGGATTTGTCATAAGAGATTGTAATGGTTCACCTATTATGGTTGGTGCCCACAATCTTGGAGAAAGTACCATTTTTGTAGCTGAAGCTTTTGCTCTTTATGATGCTTTGAGATTTGCAATGGTCAAGGGTTGTAAGGAGGTGTGTGTTGAAGGAGATTCCAAGATTATCCTTAATGCCATTTTGAACAAGTGTAGTTCACCTTGGCGATTGAGGATAATCATTAATGACATCAGATCTCTGGCCAAGTCCTTTTCATTTATTTCTTGGTATCATGTCTTTCGCGAGAGAATGTTCTTGCCAATGCCATTACTAGTGTTGGTCACTCAATCCAGTACACTTACATTTGGGATAAGTCCCTATCCACTATTCTTAGAAGTTCTTTTTTGTTTGATTATACTGAGAATTCGTTGTATTAGATATTTATTTCTTTAATTAGAATTATTTTCCCAACAAATAAAAAATGACTCAATGGTTTTTAATGACTCTAAATTTAAGACAATTTCAATAATAGAGATAATTTTAGTTTAGGGTTTTTATCACGAACAATCTCTGACCCACCCAATTAAGATGGTTCCTGAAATTGAAAATCGATCAAAATAGTCCTTGAATATGTGTGTTGCAAATCAGTGCCGTCCTTCCATTAGAATTCTGTCAAAATTTCTATTAGTCTGCTGATATAGCACACATGTGAGTCCTACACGGATTAGAAAAAGAAAAAAAAAAAAAAGGGTAAGTTACATTTTATGCCCTAAAAAAGCTATGAAGGGTTTAAGGGGTGTAGTCAATTTGGTTCTAGAAAATTTTGAAAGACTTTTTTTAAGTGACAGATTTCAAAGGATTTTAATAGATTCTACAATTCTATATAGATTTTAGAATATTTGTATGGATTTTTACTATAGACTTGTATGGATTTTTTTTCATGAATTTCTTAGGATTTGCAAACATCATCAAACCAATATAAATATGACAATCAATAATTTTTCTTTCTTTATTCTCCGACAAAATGATATTCTTAACTATATGATACTAAAAACACAAAGAAATACAAATAATAATTTTTTTTTTTTTTTTCTCATCAAGCAACCATTTGACTTGTGTATCTGCCTGTTTGGTGCTAAAGAAAAGTGATTTGCAGGCTAGTGACACTGACTCTAGTGTTTCTCCTCTAACTACTGAGGTGTTCCTTACTCCTTAGTCCTTAGTTACATAGGTGAGTGAATGACCTTGTTGTTACAGAGAGTTGCATAATCTCAGAGGTCACTTATATTTCAGCATCATCTAAAGCCATGCTGTTTAGTCGGAGTAATGTATCAAATGCTTGCTTGGGGAACCATGGTGCGAAAGTTGTTGGAGCAAAGGGGTTAGGCAATGGTGTTATCATTATCTTTTTTTTAAGTTTCTAATTGAGTACACCTGGATTTTGAAGTCTATAAAAATCCTATCAAATCCTAATTTGACTACACTCACCCCATTAAATTACTGGAGGGACTGGCCGAGATGGACGATGAGGGATTACGATCCCATAAATCGCAGAAAGAAAATCCCAAAGGAATTACGATGACAGACGTCGGACGAGAGGGCGGTGAGTGCTGCGGGTCATCCTCCTCCTCCCTTATTTATTTTTCATTGCAGGTCATCCTCCTGGAATTTCGTTGCGACAACAAAGTCATGTGATTCGTTCCCAACAACAACCACGGTAACAAATATGATTATATGATACCAAATGGGATTGCAAGTCAATCTTCTTTTTAATTAAAATCAAAGCTCATTTGACAATTGCCCATAAGGTGAGTGGGATAAAAGTTGCCATAGGAGCTGTTCGTCGTCTAATCGAGACCCAGATCAATTGCATAAGGAGAAAATTCATGGGACGCATGAACTTAAAGATGTTGCTTGGAATTGGAAACCCATTCAGTTTATTGATCCACATTAATAGGTGAGCTCCACCAAATATGATGACATGCTTTTCTTTGAATTCGAGTCTCTTCATGTTTGTAAAAGGATGATATTCTACTTGAAAGTATGTGTGTGTATATTATATGAATAAATTATGTTGAAATTTAAGCTCAAGTGTTAGGCCATCTTTAATGAAGAGGGCTAAAGGACTAAAAGCTAAAACATTGTCTAAGTTGTCCAAAAACTCATCTTCAATCGATGACTGGGCTATAATTGTATGGAGCCGACCAGGCCATTATTTGGCCAAACATCTAACGGTAGTTTAATTAAATTAACTAATAATTTTAAAATATAAACTTAAAAATAATAAATTATTGAAGAGGCTATGTTTAGCCCCTTAGGTTAGAGAAAATATATGAGTATGGCCTAACACTGTTTATTTAAAAACAGTTTTTTACAGGACTATAATACTAAATAAGATTATATTTAGCTCTTTCGATTAAAAATAACCTAAATAAGAGCACTTCCATTAACCTTAATCAATGTGACTACGCTCATGTTTGAGAACTTTAAGTTTGCGATTCTAATGGTAGCCAACATTTTGTGATTTTTGTAACCTAGATGCACTGACACGTGACACCCATAAAAACAGATCAGAAACAAGGACAAAATAAAAACAAAAACAAAGGGAAAGGGTGGACAAATTTTCTGGTATAAAAAAAGAAGACAGAATTAAATAAACAAGAGAAAACTAAGAAGACTCTTATAAAACTGGATTTTCTCTTTGAATTTTCAAATATTTTACAATTTAACGTTATCTTTTATAATAATATTATAAAATATTATGTAAAAAATATGAGTCAACAAATAATTCTGCTTCTCCTTAGAAAATTTCAAATCCTTATATCATTAAAATACTCAAATCTTAGATTCAAATGCCACCCCAAGAACCATCCCAGCTCCTTCTTCCTCCCCCTCTCTGTTTCTCTCCACTGTTCTTCCTCTTCATCTGCTGCAATAATGTCAGGGTGATTGTAAAATCAAGCTGTGGAAGTCCTCCAATTGTAGAGGCACTATTGCCAAAATAAAACCTAGAAGTAGGCAAAATTACTTTCCAAAAAATGTAATTAACACAAAGGATTTTATAGAAGTAGCTAAATGTTGCTGGAATTAGCCGGGGTGCGTTGGGAATTTTGAAATTGTGGGGTAAGCGGGAAAGCGTGGATTCTCACGTGTACGGTATATCTGGGAAACCGAACGAGCTGCTTCTCAAAGCTGTAGGATCCCGCGACTTTATGTTGACCTGCGACATCTACGGCGTCTTAAAGCGAGAGACTTCCTAGTATCCATGTTACTTAAAGTCCTAGATTATTCCTCCCTCTTTTCATAATTGATTTACTATAGAGCCCCTGCCCAACAAAGGCAGGCGTTTAAATGGAAAGGCGTGGGCTGGTAGGGGTAGTTTGGGAATTTCAATGGGGAGTTTTGGGTTAACGTTGGTCTAGTCCTGTTTTGGGTTGGGTTGGCTGATTGGGCATCTCTAACCGCCAATACTATTTTGTTGTCCGGTCTGTTGGGTAGGGACTGTTTATCTAATTAAATCATTTTGGGAACCAGGATCCTCGTCGGATCCATTCCCTAGGGATCCTATAATCTTGTCCGTTTATCATATATCATGTGGTCAGAAATCATTTAAAATTTAAAATTCAAATATAAATAGTACTTAACGAAAACTGACCGCACGATATACGATGAACGAACAAGATTGCGGAATCCCTAGGGAATGGATCCGGCAAGGATCCTAGTTCTCATTTTGGTAGGACTATTTATTAATTAAACTTTTTTGGTAAGACTATTTATTAATAATTTTTTAGGGTGAGATAAAATATATTTAAAAATCATTATTCAACAATTGACGTGGAATTTTTTTACAAATAAATATCTTGTCTTGGGTTGAGCTTGGTCAACGAAAAGAGTAATATTTTATATCCAAATATATATATTTTTAGTATATCCAAAATAATTTAGTTTTGTAAACTTCTTAAATCATGAGTTTGGGTCATTTATTCCACTTTTTCTTCTAACCATTTTATTTTATTCTAATAGGAAAAATCCTTTTTATTTTATTAAAAGGGAAAAGGGTGAAGAGGAATTTGGACCAAAATGTTTAAGCCCAATCTTTTGCTGTTCTAACTATCAACTAATGTTTTAAGTCCATTACTCGCAAACCAATACAGTAAAATCTCAGTAAATAAATGTTCCACAAGATAATAATTTCGGTTAAATAATAAAATTATTTGGTTTCAGTTTGGGCCAATCTACTAAAGAATAACCTCTCTAAATGCATGAGATAATAATTTTTCTTAAATTTTTTTAAGGCCCAATTAATATATAAAAAATTAATTGTGAAATACATAAAAAAATAAAAACTGACTACAATACTTTCAAGTATTTAATACAACTTAAGATTTTATAATATGTACTTAGAAATTTGATTAACAACTCTTATTTTCGCAATTCAGCTCTTTCTCAAAATATACTTTTAAAATCGTTTGCCTTTTCTTTATGCCTAAACTCTCTAGTTTTTGCAATGCATACACAAGATTTGGTACTATTGATATTGTTGATTGGCTGATGGACAGCCGACACTTTTGTTGAACCCAGTGTTGCAAGGTGCTCATTTTTATACTCGCACAATGCTCTGCTTATCTCATATGATAATTGTAAGGATTTGGAGTCTAAGAAATTATTTATATAGGGATTATGTTTTATGCATATAAAATATCTTGAAACACTTTTTTACTCCAGGAGATTAATTTTTACATGTCTTTTTAGAAGTATTTTTACTTCTTCTTCTTCTTCTTTTTTTATTTTTTTTATTTTTTATTTTTTAATATAAGATACATGTATTTTTACTTTTTACTGTTTTACTTTTTTTTTTATAAGGAACATGTATTTTCATCTCTTTAAAACCCAACTCTATTCTATACATGTATTTTTACCTTTTTATAAGATAGGCATCTTTGTTACAAAAGCTAATAAAATAAAGTAAAAATAACATAAAATTCTTTTTAATTTAATAATTATTCATTTATATATAAGCAATAAATTATTTATTTATCGATATAATAATAACCCCTCTAAAAGAATTTTTTTTTAGTTCCCACATTATTCATTTACAGTTCGGTTTTATATACCTATTGAAAGTGATTTTAGCAGTTCATTTTTTTTCTTCTAATTATTAGATTGAGTGTGACGAGAATTAATAGACATAATTAGAGAAAGAGAGCGCATAAAATTAAAAAGAGAATACATAAATCACTATGTGTTTCATTGGTTTTTCTTGTCAACTCACGCTTCACAGACAATGACACAGGTGGAGTGGCAGAATAATAAAGAGGAGAAGGAACAGTTTAGTCCAGTGTCCGTACTGGATTGTCCATTCGAAGACGAAGATGATGACCATACAGGCTCACCTTTCAGTCGCGGCCTTGCCTGCATGCAAGGTCTGTTCCCCTCTCTCTACCCTTAAGTCGTATCCATATATGTGTCTGTTTTTTGTCACATGTGACAGTCACGTGATGAGATTCGGCACAAATTGATAACACGTAAAATTGTCACTTAGAGCTTGTTTGAAATTGCTTTGACACTGCTAAAATTGTTTTTTGAATTATCAAACGTGTTTTTTAAAATGATTTATAGAAAAAGCTAGAATTCTGTTTATGCGTTATAATAGTACTTTTGAGTGCTTGTTTTTTATGATTAATTTCATATGTTTCATTGCAGGTACTCAACAAAAACTTACGAAAAATATCAGACGGATTGAGAACCTAGCTCAACTGGAACCAGTGGACTTAGAGCAACGAATCAATGCGATGATGTCGGACTCAGAGGCAGAAGACGAAGCACCCGCATCACTCATGCTTGCTGCAAATTGCCATGCAGAGCAAATCAACAAAACGGAAGAAAAAACATCAAATAAACTGGTGAGTTTGAAGGCAGAAAAGTTAGTGATGGATTTGTGCCGGGAGACAATCGTTGAGAAAAACAGTGACAAAAGCGTGGTGATGCGAGAGGCGATGAAGGCGGTGGAGGATTGGATAAATGGGCAGTCACAGGTGTTGCTGTTGGGATGGGAGGTGGAAGATGGGAGAAAAGTTTATGTGAAAGATATGGAAAAGGAGTGGGGGAGTTGGAGAGAGTTGGATTGTGAAAAACGGGAGGTGGGTGTGCGGTTGGAGGCTGAGGTTTGGAACTCTTTGCTTAAAGAATTATTACTTGATTATTTGGTCATCTAGCTAGTTAAACGACGTCGGATCGAAAGGCAGGTCAGTGGTTTGAAATGACTTACATATATAATGTAACTTCCAGCTCCAGGAGGAAACTAGAGAGACCAGTTTTGTGTTATATTATGCTACAAACTCGTGTGGCATGCCAACAGATCAAAAATTTATGGTGCTGTGAAAAACATATGATTCTTTGGACTTTTTAACCATTAGATATTTGATTTTTTTTTTTTTGACAAAAATATATACCGGTTAAAATGTCCCGAGTATCCGAGACTCGGAAGCAACATGGGAAAATTCCTTTAACCTGTTCACAAATCTATACCCGCAACTGAAGGGGAAAATTTTCTCCAATGAACTAGGCAAATTCTAGGGGAAAAAGTCTAGCGGTTTAGAAAATGGCAAGAAATCAATTGAAATTAAGTATGTGGTAATCAAGTAAAGTAAGGTGTGTATATTTTGGGATATTTAAGCTTCTTTCAAAGAACTTATGATATTTTAACTTTGTTAGATATGTAGGCACATGAGAAAAGATGGTATTAAGAACGAAAATATCTGAGGTAAAGTAAGAGTGGCTGGAATTAAGATAAGATGAGAGAAAATCGGTTAAGATGGTTTGAACATGTGAACCGAAGATTTACAGATGCTTCAGTTAGAAGATGCAACTATGAGACGGAGACTCATGGCAAAAAGGGCAGAGGAAGACCTAGGAAGATTTTGAAATAGACTATAAGAAAAAATATGGAGTATTTGGAGCTAGGGGAAGACTTGACGCAAAATCGAGCGCAGTGGTGTTCTAAGGTTCATACAGCCACATAGTGGATAAGGCTTGGTTGTCGTGGTTGTTGTATGATATTTATTTGGGAAATCGAACTCGAGACCTTACATGTAGAGGTTGATGTTCTTAACCAATCGAGTTACAAATCCTTGCATGGCGGATTTAGAATTCTAACAATCCAAGTTTTATTTAGATGAAACAGGGCGCAAAGCGCGCAATTTTTTTTCATCAATTTTTTATTGAACACCTTGAGGGTCGATCATCTTATACCAAACCATGATGTGTTAATGTCGATATGTGTCAACATCCATCAGAGCAATCCCCCAAGTTATGTCAAGAGCCCTTGCTGAGCGTTGTCGAAGCGTCCTACCTAATGTTGCTAAGATATGTTCAGATGATATTTCATCAGTACTTGGTGAACACAAAAGGTCTCTTGCTAGATTTTTGAAGGTTTTACATAGGACCTTCATAGGTGTTTTTCCCGACCTCTAGAGGGTCTCGGGACCACCAAAATCCCTATGCGAATCCGCCAATGCTTGTAGTGGAGACTTGAATTTAAATGGAGTGGGACGAACACACTACTTTAACCAACTAACTAGTAACCTGTAACTATGTCTTCGGTTTTTTGTTAACTAGATGGTCCTAGTTGAATTGTGTTATGGTATGTGTGAGGATCTGTATGACCTATGTTGATTTTTTTTTCTTTCATCGTTTTTTTTTTTTATGTTAAATCAATTTGTGAGGATCTATATGATTAAGTATTACTCTCACATGATCCCTTCATTTATCTTTCTCTTCATAATTAGTAATACTCTCATCGTACCGTCGAAATTCTTGAAAAATGGTTTGCAACAACTACGAAAACCTAAATATGAAAAAAGTTTTGCATTAAGTGTCAATCTCAATTGACCTTTTCTCATGTATGTGACCATCAATACTAAATTATTATTATTATTATTTTTCTTTTTGGAAAACACCATCAATACTATATTTGGCACACTGTTGCAGTTATATTTAGAATAGGAATGCGATTGTGTAAATCCTAGGAAATTTGGGAAAGTATCTTATATTTCTATTAGGAGTAGATTACCTATTTATATTGTAATCCTAAAGGGAAAGGTTTTTACTTATCCTACTACTATAAATAAAGGCACAATAGGGTGAATCAAACACATCTCACAATTAAATCACTCTCTCTTCTCCCTCAATACCACCTGCCCCTTTTTTTTCTCTCTCTCTCTCTCTCTCTAAACCTTAGATTGTTCAATCAAATAGGCCTACAACACGTTCTCAGCACGCTCTTGCCAAAAGCTGAGGAATTAATGCATCGTAGGAGGAGGCTATCTTCTACCACATTCAAAGGCTTATATTTGTTTTCTGCTAATCAGGTACGCTTAAAATAAAAGAAGATATTTGAAACGTCCACGAAGCATGAAAACATTCTCCATGATGCATGAACCCCTCTATGTTTATATTTTCCTTTCGATATATATATTGTATATGTTCATATATCTGTCAATATATATATATTTGTTTCATGCATCGCACAATTAAATTGTTATGTTGAATTTGTGAGCCAAATTATATAAAATAAATTAGAAGTAAATTTGGGTTTCCCAAACCCTAGGGGAACTTGGACATGGTGCGGCACACCCATCGCACGATCGTGGCATTGTGTAAACAACCAGGTCGTGTGCCTGGTTTGGGTTCCTTCACCACGGGCCTGCAGCCCTGCCCACACCAGCACCAGCAAACCTTTATGCTTGCTGGTGGGATCGGCTTGCCTCGGCTTGCAGCCGATCCCACCAGCCTAGTCGGCTGGGTCCTCTCCCACAAGCCCAATAACCCTTTTAGATTATACACTCCTTAATAATATAATGCAAAGTTACAACCTCTATAAGCTAATTCCCCCCTAAACAGCTCGACTAATCAGCTTAAAATTCAAAACCTTTGGGATTTATTCACACAAAACAATTAAAAAAAATCCGCAGGGCCTGCAATACACTTCAATCCCAAAAAAAAAAACTAGAAATTAGGTTCCCCCCAAAACTTCAATAAAAATTGCATAAAAACAACAAAAAGGTGAAAATTTTGAAAGGAAAGTGGTACTTACAGGAGAGTCAGAGTTGGAGTCCGATACAGAAAAACGTTTCGGACCTTTTGTCATCATGATTCGGGCTTTCCGGGTTCAAAAGCGGAATAGGGTTCTTCAAAATTTCTCTGCTTTTTCCTTCAGACTGGCAACCTTGCAAGCAAAACGAGGAAAAAAAGAAAAGCCTTTTTTTACAATTAAACAAAAATAAATAAATAAGGAAAGGTGATTAGAGCCTTTGGATCAGGTGGGGAACCAACTTTTAATTTGGACCGTTGCATTGGTTTCCCACGACAGTATTATTTCACATGGGTTTTTGTTTTGATTGGAATTTGAGAGACCACTTGGCTACCGTCCATTTTGTAGCTTTTTTTTTTTTTTTTTAGAACTTTAACGAAAAGCTAATGGTACTATTTATTTTAACGAAAAATCACATTTTTACATTATAAAGTCAATTATGGTACTATTCACTTTACCCTTTATTTTGTCCTTATCGTTAAAACTCAAAGTTTTCAAACCATTTTCATTAGTTTTCCTTTTTTTCTTTGGTTAAATTACAGTTTGCCTCTTTAGATTGAGTGCAATTACAATCTCCTACAACATTTTAAAAATATTTTAATCTTATACATAAAGTCATGTTTAGTTACAGTATCAGACATTCATTAATCAATTCGTTAAATTGACTGTTAAGTGATGACATGACAAATATAGGCTCTACATATTTGCTAACCTAGATTACCCACCAATTTAGAAGTGTCAATTTATTCCAGGAACACCAATGAATCTTTTTCTCGGAATATGATCCTATCTGGATCCTCTTTGTGAGGATCCTATGTATGAGTTCATCATATCCGTTTATCAGTTATCATGCGACCAAAAAATCATTTTGAATTTTTTATTTAAAATTGACCACAAATAGTATTTAACAAAAGCTGACCGCAAGATGTATGACGAAAGATCAAGATGAATTGATTCCTAGGATCCTCACAAAGACGATGAGGAGAGGATCCTTATCCTTTTTCTCCCCCATCGTTTCCGTTCCACCAAAAAGAGGCAACAACCCAGTTAAAATCTTCACAGAAGTGTTTAGGGAGATGAAAACAACTCATAGTGTAAGTCTGTATAGATTGAGCCATGATAGTGATCAAATTTTATTTGTCCGTAGCACTCAAAAGCGGAGCTCTTCCAGCTATGAAGTCTTTTCCACAATCTGTCTTTAATGAACCCGAATCATCAAGAGTGATTTCTTCCAACAATGGTTGACAATACCTAAATATTTCTCATGGTGTTCAATGGCCCCAAGCAGATAAGCCAATTTCGAGCGCATCAGTGGTTTGATATTTGGGTTGAAGCATACTTCGTTTTTATGAAGGTTATGTAAGGTGGACTAATACAACATAGTTCTAGGATCACAATTTAACATGCATCATGATAATTACAAGAAGAAGATGAATGATACTAACCTGCACCGATTAGAGACATAGTGGCTTGAGTTCACAAGTTGTCTTCTACTTCTAGTACTTCAAAATATCTTTCTGCTGTGAATAGGGTTTAGCGTATTTTGAGAGATTGAGTGTATGGAAGCAGGGACTTAACCATAGTATTTATATCATTAGGGTTTAATCACAGCCGGCCTATTATTGGTTGTGATAATCAAACCCTACCACTTAAGTGTTTGAGTCCCACCATGATACTTTATTTTTGTAGCGAAATCCATCAAATTTCTTTAGGTCAATTGCAAAGGTTAAGACTCCATAATCCTTATTTCACTAGGACTATCAAAGATTACTTATGTCGTTAACAACTCGATAAACAAGTGGTTTACAACATAAGTAATCCAATACATCATTCATTGTCATTCACAGCTTTACATTCTCCCACTTGAATGTCAATGATTTATCCTAACAAATAAGAACTCATAGTGATCACTGAGTCTTCATAAGTATGCAACAACCTTTCCTAGCAACCTGTCACTTTGAATTGAATGCAGAACCAAAGAAAACAAAGAACAACTTGGTCTGTTCCTTGCACTCCAAGATCACATACACATTCAACTTAAAGCACTTTGTTGCTAACAAAGTCATGGTGTCAAGAGCTAATAGTCAAAACATTAGCTCACAATAGCCAAACTGAAAATACGAAAATATATTTCAGTACAAAAGTAGTTCACAAAAGAACTCAACAACGTTGGTAACAACATCCAACTTTTCTGTCAATTTAGAATATGATAAGAGAACAAGTAAAATATGACATACTATTTACAAAATCAGGATCTCTTATTAAAACTTATGAACAAAACTTAAACAAAAACTCTTAAAATATCAGCCACTAACACTTCAAATTTTTAACACAAAAGGTAATCTCTTACACCCACTGATTAAAAGAGACAAAATTATATAAATTATTATTACTCCCACTGATTAAGAGAAAAAAAAAACCTTGTAAATGTCTACAAAATGAAACAGATACCTTTCAAATACTCCCATTAGCAAAACATTAGTCATGGGATCTAAAACACAAAACTTTTGAGCCCAACATCTTTATTTTAGATATCTGTAGGGAAGTGACTCTTGTGACTGAAAAACTATACAAAATCATTTGGTCAGTTTTGTTCATCTAACATTTGACAGAAATAAAAAACTTTAACTAAATGTTTTCTAATGCATCAAAAGCATATAATTCTAGAATCATCTTTGGACAAAAACTAATTATATTAGGTTTGCATAGCTAAAACATAAAACACAAGGGCAAACGTATATAGCTTCAACACTTTTGAGCAGATGAAGTATATACAATCTTGTCAATTCCATGCTTCACTATTCATTGATTTATAGTTGTACTGAATAAGAAAACATTTTTGAGCAGATTAATTATTCATTAATAACATATAAATCACAAGTCCAATTTCTTGAACAACAAACAAGAATTAATAAGCAAAACACTTTTGAGCAGTATATACTTATTAAACCTTCTTGAATTTCCTGCAAGATTAGTTGCATATATAACCAATAAAATATAAACAAATATAATGTACATTTTATCTACCAAAACTATGACCATTAAAAACGTGCAAAATTGAGGAGTGTGAAGCCCATAATACACTATTTCTCCCACTTGGGCAAACACTCAAAATTGCAAGATTAAACACTAGAGAAAGTGGTTTTCATATAACAAAATATGGGCTAGTTGAATCAATAAAGATCAAATACATAAAATATGAGAGAAGACTCACATATGTGTTAAAGATTAGGTCATAAATTAAAATGAAAAATAATAAGAGAATCCAAACTCAAAATTTAAGTTTTAATTCTAAAACAAAGTTGATTAAAGTAAACACATAGATATCTCAACAACATCAATTTTTCAACAATAATTTTAATCCAATTTAGAACTCACAGAAAATTAAGGCAAAAGATTAGCAAATTTACCTACTCATTCTCGATTCTGCAAGATTCATCATGGAAGTAGTCGAGTTGTGGAGGATTGAACCAACTCCAAATTGCATGATTGTTACACCTTTGGGCATAAACTAATCATGCAAAGAAAATACCTGCATAGCTAGCCAAAACATAAAATACACAAAATACATATAGCTTCAACAACTTTGGCCAGTTGAGAATATGTTAGAAGTACTTTATGATTTGCTATAATACTAATTTATAATTGGTGAGTGATTTCCTGAAATTCCCGTTGGGACAAAAGTATTCACTATATAAATTAAAATTCTGATTTTTCAAAATAATCCTTTAGAACTGTATTAAATAACCGTTTTATTGGATATTCAATGATTCTCAAAAGATTCAATCAGACACAAAAGTATGTCGTTATTGACATTGAACAATATAGTTCTGGAAAGAGGAAACATGGTTATTTAGTTATTCGATAGGGACCAAAATGATCAATTAGTAAACTGATTGCCACTTTATGATCAATTTGTAAACTGATGCCACTTTCCAATTTTTGTCTCAAAAGACAATGATCATCATAATCAAAATTGATGACCAAACAAAACATTGGTTTGAGCAAAATAAACCAATGCACTTTTCAACCAAAATTTAATCAGTGTTGACTAATAAAAGTCATTAGAATTGAGAATTTGCATTGAAAACCAGGACATATTAGAGCAAATAAATATGTCAAACAATTGGTACTATTGGATATGCACAAATTAGTGAAAACAATATTGCATAACATAACTAGTTTTTGAAGTACCAAAATTCAGCAATACCACTTTAGTTTACAAATTCACTAAAAAACTCAATTCTCTTTAGATTGTCATGAAAATTTTTAGGTATAAACTAGACATATATGACTACTGTTTTGAAAAATTTCATGATTTTTAAAATTTTATAAGCTAGCCAAAAATGAATTCGAAAACAGAGGTGCTGCAGAAACTGCAGAAAATGTTCAGTACAGACCTGAGATTACAAATTCACCAAATATTCATTGTTCATCCGATATGCATGAAAATTTTCAGACAATAAGTACACATAAAAATCTGTTAATTCCCAAAATTTCATAATTTTGAGGTTTAACAAGTGTACTAAAATTAAATTCGAAATGGGATGTGCTGCAGAAACGGAAAACATTCGGCAGTACATACCCGAGACTAAATAATTCACCAAAACTTCAATCTTTCTCCAATGTCTATGAAAATTTCCAGAAATAAATTAGAAATGTAAATTTATTATTAAAAAAATATTCCATAATTTGTTCAATTCTACAAGTGGGCTAAAAATAAAATCGAAATGGAATGTGCTGCAGAAGCCGCATAAATTTTGCTGTACATTCCCAAGATCAAAACTTCACCAATAATTCATTTTCAGATCACTGCTCGTGAAAATTTCCAGATTTAAAATAAACATCTCAATGTATAATATAATAAAATTTCATGAATTTAGGAGTTGCATAAGTATATCAAAATAATATTACAAACAGATTATTCTGCAGAAGTCTGCAGAATTCCAGCAACATGGTATCAGACTTAAAAGTTTACCATAAATCCATTTATTGTCCAAAAAAAATGGAAAAATACCAGTTTCTACAATCCATTCTATATTACAATATGACCGAATTTCATAAAATTTGGAGTTTATGAAAGTCTATAAAAAAAGTAGTATGTCTACTATGCCATTGGCCTGCATAAGACATTAGTGTCATGATGTTTACAAATGCATCTCAATTTTGATAAAGCAAGTGTAAAATTGTAGATATTATATTGTATTCAAAACTAAATATAAACCATGAGAACATAAAACCAAAAACTTGCAGCTCCTTTTATTTTCCCTCAATTATAAAAGGTTCTTTCATATAAGTTTTCTTAATCATGAGCATATGCTTATATAATCAGAAAATTGCAACATGCCTAATGCAATTCTTCCATTCAATAAAATATCATTAGAATTATTCATATTAAGAATAAGAGTGAGCGGAAGCATGAAATCCCAAGAACTCATAAGAAAACACCATATATAAGGACCCATGTAAAAGGTTCCTTCAACCAGATTTATTCAATCATGCAGTCTTAAACCAATATCTATAGTCAAAATGCAATAAGCTTTAAGTCATGCGGCAATCCTTGTTTGCAACACAAAGTTAAAGCTTAAGTCATGCGGCAATCCTTGTTTGCAACAAAAAGTTAAAAGGATTTATGAAAATGAGCAGAAGCAAGCAAGAAGACAAACCCCAATTTATCTCCTAGCAGGGAGTAATTCTCAACTGGGTTTTGATGATGTGCGGGGAAGCAAAACCCGAATAACGGCTCGATCAATAATAACTGGATGGTGGCTCACTTAGAAATTTGAAATTAGCTATCACAGTCGAGCTCGCGGAAGAGAGCACAGTCAAGAAAACATGTCAGTGAGAAAATTCTTTATGCCTTCTCCAGATATAAATCAGAAACAAGTTTAAATTTATCAAATCATAATTGACTAATAAAACATTTCGTTTCGATTGCTTCATTGAAAGTGTAATTTTCAACCAAAAGGGACCACAAATCCATGACGTTATTCTGGATTGGTGTTCCACTCAATATCAAACGATGTTGGGCTTTCAATTGAACTCCTGCAGATTGTATTATCTACACCCTGCACCGCATATAAGGTTTCTGCACCAAACTTATTAGCCATAATATATGCTTCTTTATGATGAATAATATCGCAGCACACGGTCATCATACATACTACTATATTAAGTCATAAGAGAATAAGAACAACGGAAGCAAAACAGGATGTTTTGAATTATCCATAACGATGCAGTTCTTTGAATTGGATTCTAGTCATGTTGTGTGGCTCTGATACCACATGTAAGGTGGACTAATACAACATGGTTCTAGGATCACAATTTAACATGCATCATGATAATTACAAGAAGAAGATGAATGATACTAACCTGCACCGATTGGAGACATGGTGGCTTGAGTTCACAGGTTGTCATCTACTTCTAGTACTTCAAAATATCTCTCTGCTGTGAATAGGGTTTAGCGTATTTTGAGAGATTGAGCGTATGGAAGCAGGGACTTAACCATAGTATTTATATCATTAGGGTTTAATCACAGCTGGCCTATTATTGGTTGTGATAATCAAACCCTATCACGTAAGTGTTTAAGTCCCACCATGATACTATATCTTTGTAGCGAACTCCATCAGATTTCTTTAGGTCAATTGCAAAGGTTAAGACTCCATAATCCTTATTTCACTAGGACTATCAAAGATTACTTATGTCGTTAACAACTCGATAAACAAGTGGCTTACAACATAAGTAATCCAATACATCATTCATTGTCATTCACAACTTTACAGGTTAACTTTTTTACCAGAGGCATTTTCATAGTATTCTTTAGCACGGCTGAAGAGACTATCATCCGCAAAAGAGAAGACTATTATCCACAGAAAGAAGACTATCATCTTCTCTAGCACGGCTGAAGAAATTTGGAGGCAATCGACTTCTTTAGCACGGATGAAAAGAAGACTATCATCCGCAAAAAGAAGATGATTCACAGATGGAGCTCCAAGACAAAGTGAAATGCCAGTGAGCAGGCCCTCACGCTCGTTTATGACAATCAAGGCCGAGAGACCTTCGGCACATAGAAGAAAGAGGTATGGCGAAAGAGGGTCTCCTGATCGGAGGCCAACTTAATAAGGACACTCCGGAGATAAGTCCATTCAATATGGTCATACACCTTGCTAATATCAAGCTTTAGAGATAAGAATTCGTTTTTTCCCGCCGCCTGTTGGCTAAAAAGTTGGAAATTTCAGAAGCCAAGATGATGTTGTCTGAGATGTGTATACCAGGAACAATCGCGCTCTAAGTTGGCGAAATAATTATAGGAAGAATACTCTTGAGCCTATTAGCCAAGACCTTGACACAATTTTAGAAGAGAACGTTGCAGAGGCCAATTGGTCTCAATATGCACATATCTTTCCGCGTTTTCTGTTTCGGGATGAGGGAAACCAAAGTATAGTTGATTTGTTTGAGCAATTTCCCGGAGGAGAGAAAGGATTAACATCCAGGGTGATATCATGACCACAATATGCCAGAAGTGTTGGAAGACGAAAGGTGTCATGCCGTCCGGTCTAGGAGTCGTGGAAGGTTTCATTTGGAAAACAGCTGCTTTGATTTCCTCCGCAGAAAAGGACCTGTCTAATTCCTTATTCGTCGTAGCCGTCACTCTATTCTCCAAAGAGCGCTGCAGGAGGTCAAAGAGCAAAATAACTCGCTAAAATAGTTAAGTATTGTATCCTCTATTCTCTTATCATCCTCAACCTAGTCATCGTTAGCATTGGTGATCCCCTTTGTAACGAACAATGCTTGGAATTGTTTCGTAAAAATATTTCGGGCTGATTCACAAAGCTTCATACTTAAAATTAAAACCATTAATATTATAAATTATTCACTAAAGATCATTCTTATAAAAAATCAATTAATAAAGATCATTTAGTCAATTAATTGTAGCAAATAGATAGACAGTTTGTAATAATTTTACCTATTTCGACCCTTTATATTTATGCAATTGGATAACTAAACGTTCTCATATTTTCTTAATTTTTTACAGTTATAATCTGTACATAGTGATTATAATATAACAACTCTGGTCATAAGTACAAAGTTCTATAAATCGGATCATAATGTGTTTCAGAGGTATTCCTTCACAATTATGTGGAGCCGAACATTGTTACTTTGTAACTATAAACAACTCCAGCTCAATTTGTTTGTTATACATTTCTGCATAATCGAATGCATGAATTTCATAACTATAACTAAATACATTGAATTAAATTATGGTTGATCACATGTCTGCTATTTTTAGATGGAAACATAAACAAAAACAACAACAACAAAGCCTTGTCCCACTAAGTAGGATCGGCTATATGAATCCTAAAACTTTCGTTAGATCCAAGTAGTCCAAGTCTTTCAGATGAAAACATGATTGCTTTAAATTGGATTTCTGTTAAATTTAAAATAAGGATGGTACGTTTTTACCACTATTTCTTTTATCAACATGATCTTTTGGAAGAAACTAACTACTAGCCATTCCCCTTCACATTAATGCTCATAATTTTTCCCACCAGGGAGCTAAACTAGCTAACATTTGCCTTGTCACCTTCTCTCCCTTGCTTTCTTTGATGATCCTTGGGGTGTATGGAGAACTAAATTCAAAAAATCAAGTAGAAAGAAAACTGCAGCCCTCAATACTTTAGACCAAGGGCCTTTCCTCTTCTGTTTCATTTGCTGTTCTACACTTCCCTAGTTTGAAAGATTTTTCATGTTTGGCAGCAGTATGTGAGATCACGCTCCAACCCGGGACTTTGTTTTCGGGCAGCATTTTCATTATGATTCCCATGGCTATCAGCAGCAGCCCTGTCCCGTGTTGATCCGTCAAGGGCTTTGTAAATATCATGTATGACAGCAACAATGTGACTGCCTTTCTCGCCGTAGTAATCTGCATTACCAGAACAAAATGTAAGTTCACCGGTTAAATGCGTGCATCAATTTCAAAATGTAGTTTATTACGAAGATTAAGAAGCAAAAATTACCATGACAGTAGTGGCAGCTCCGAAAGGGCAATGAAGGATAGAACAGATACTTGGCCAACATATTTGGCTAGGGCTTCAGACACTAAAACCCCGTACACATAAGGATGCTGCAAAATCATTGACAGAAGAATATTTAACGTAAGAAACAGATTAGTATAACAACTTAAAACACTCTGGGAAGTTCATAGACCATATAATTGTGATTGATTCATAATCTCTTAACATTTTCCGTCTTAAGATCATCAAGTCCTAAGTGTCCGTTCATCTACGTATACCAATTGATTCATAAATCGTGACTATCCATCCAAGCGCAACTGACTCTGATCGCACTTGTTAGGGCTGAAGTCAATAAAATGTGAAAATTTTATCTCAGAAAAACCTTAGTATGCAGATGAGATGTAACATTTGATACGTATTCCTCATTTGGTGTATATATACACATATATACATGTATATATGGTCAATGCTGGAGAATTTCATGCATATATATTCAACGATGAATTCAAAATTAGACAGGCATGGTGGAGACGTTATTCATGACTCGACTCCAATACAACTCTTCGTGAAATATAAAAACTAAGCAAAGATTAGACATTACTAAAAGGTTCACAAAGACCAAAAGCAGATTATGTAAATTTAATGACAGTTTTAATTTGTGGATTTGAACATTATCTGTGCAGGGTAATTAAGCCAAGCCAAGGATCCCTTGGTCAATCCTTGAGAACCCATAAGAATGGCCGAAAGCTTCACATATGTCTTCCATGGATTCACCATGTTCTTGGTGGTGAAGCCTTGAAGGTACATTACACAAACCCTTGTACAAAGGTGAAGTACCATCCATAGCTGCAAAATTACAAAAGATAGTAACTAAGCGCGGGTTTGGAAATGCTTATCTAATAAGCAATTCTACTCATAAACGCTTTTGCATGATTTTAACTTTTCTACCAAACCAGATTGTGGTTAATGTGGATACAAATTTCTTCCTTCTTGATTTTGGACAAAATTGCACCTACAAAACAATTAACATCTTAGGTCAAGGCCAAGAGCCTCACGCGCCCACGATGAAGGGGGGGCTTTGGCCGAAGAACCTCCGATGCCAAAGTTAGAATTTAGAGAGAATTTTTAGCAAGAGTTGGAAGTGACTTTTTGGAGAGAATGCAAGGCCTTTTATAGGGGAGTGGCCGGCCTCCTTGGGTGAGAGAGGACCGGCCACCTAGCTTTGTTTGTGGGCTAGGTTCTTGATTTATTTCAATTTGGGAGTTATGAAATAATTAGCTAATTAATCAAAATGATTTCCTAATTAACTTAGCTAATTATTATCATAAAAAGGGAAAATATGGTAGAAAAGGTAGAAAAAATGGAGGATGGCCGGCCATGTGGTGTTTTATGGGTAAAAGGGATCACTTAATTGACAATTTATGAGATTAATTAGGCAATTAACCCCTTAATTGGCCATTTATCATGATTTTTAGAAGGAAGGTTTTAAAAGTTATGGAAAGAATAAAATAAATAGCTAATTGATTAGCTAAGTCATGAAATAGAAAATATATGGAATGAAAGAGGTTTTGGGAATTACCTTGTAGAAGGAATTTGATGAAATAGGTTTTAAATTGTTACCTATTTTGGGCATTTTTGACTTGGTTGAGGATGATTGCCCACTACTCGCGCGTAGGAATCCTTATACATCTCAAGGGTATTTTTGTCTTCTTCATCCAAAAATTCACATGTCGCCTTGTGATTATTTTTGGCTCCACAGTTAACTAACCTGAATTGAAGACGATTATACAGACGATTATACACGTATTCTTGCGATCAACGAAACATGCTACACAAGAAACATGAGGGCTGCTTTTAAATTTGGAAAAACAAACAATTATATCAACTTTTTTCACCACATATTCATACCAATCAATCAAATAGTAACAAAATAAAGCATGCAAAGAAAAAGAGTAAATTGTAGCTATGGTCCCTTAACTTTAACTCAATTGGAGCAATGGTCCCTCAACTAAAAATCCATTACCATTGGTCCCTCAACTTATCAAAACGTGCAGCTATAGTCCCTCAACTAAAAATCCATTACCATTGGTCCCTCAACTTTAATTCAACTGGAGAAATGGTCCCTTAACTTTAACCCAATTGTAGCAATGGTCCTTCCAATGTAACTCGTTTTGACAAAATTTTTGACATAGTTGACAAAAAGAACCATAATTATACACTTTGATGAGTTGAGGGACCCTAATTGTATAAATGGTCATTCCAATATAACTTATTTTGACAAAATTTTGACAAAATTTATGAAAAGGACTATAGCTACACATGTTGATAAGTTGAGGGACCAATGGTAATGGATTTTTAGTTGAGGGACCATTGCTTCAATTTGATTAAAGTTGAGGGACCATTCGTACAATTTACTCCAAAGAAAAAATACAAAACAGGTAATTGTAAGTGATTTATGCACGTCTTTTTTTTTTCCTCTATGCATTGTTTATATCTGACATTTGACATTTGAATTAAATAATCAATCAAGAATGCTAAAATACATGGATGTATAGAAGGAGAAAAAAGTTGTGCGGAACTAGTTTCCTTAATTATATCTTAGAACGAAACAAAAACTATGAAAAAAAATGATCAAATAAATACAAAACAAACCTCGCAGATGCCGTTGACAAGGTAACCAAAGAAGAAGCCAGAAGAGCAAATGATGAACTGCTACAACCTCGGCCTATCAGACGGTGAGATCCCAAACAAGAACCTCGCTTGCTCCTCGTTCTTCATCTTCCCCACAACCCAATCATAACCCAAAAAACCCAACCTCTGATTAATCACAAATCCAAGAGCTTTCCAGCTTTTATACTGCAAAGCTCAAGTTTTTTATGGAAATCGGTTTTTTAGATGACGTTAGGAGAGTGACAGAGAGAAAAGAGAGTATGAGTTTTCAACTCTCCTCTTTCTCTCAGCTGCCTCTTCGAAAGGGAAGGTGGCACCTGGCAATGGGGCTTGCGAGGACTTTGAAAAGTGGAAGGTTTCCACACCAAGAATCACGGTAGAAGTTGGAGAATTTAAAAAGATTTAGTTTGTGAGCAGTTTGATTTGTCAAAAGGGAGAGATTTGATGGAGTTGGGTTGGTTTGGCTTTTGGTTACTAGTCTCTTATTACGAATTTGGTTGAAAGTTACTAGCTTGTTATTAGTATTTGACAAGTGTACCTGCAAAATTTAACCGACGGTTATCCATGACAAAAGAGTAAATACTAAATGGGGCTGCATTTTTCATGCCACTTTCCCTAATCAAATGAGGTGAAACCAACTGTATTATCATGTGACCACTTAAAAGAATCTGAAAAATAGGAATGAGAGGCCACATGAAATTTATAGTATTGATGGTCACATACATGAGAAAAGGTAAATTGAGACTGACACTTAATGCAAAACCTTTTTTCATATTTAGGTTTTCAGTTGTTGCAAACCATTTTTAAAGAATTTCGACGGTACGATGGGAGTATTACTAATTATGAAGATAAAGATAAATTAAGGGATCATGCAAGAGTAATACTTAATCATATAGATCCTCACAAATTGATTTAACATAAAAAAACGATGAAAAACAAATCAACATAGGTCATACAGATCCTCACACATACCATAACACAATTCAATAGGACCATCTAGTTAACAAAAAACAGAAGACATAGTTATAGGTTACTAGTTAGTTGGTTAAAGTAGTGTGTTCGTCCTACTCCATTTAAGTTCAAGTCTCCACTACAAGCATTGGTGGATTTTCCTAGGGATTTGGGTGGTCCCGAGAACCTCTAAAGGTCGGGAAAAACACCTATGAAAGTCCTATGTAAAACCTTCGAAAATCTAGCAAGAGACCTTTTGTGTCCACCAAATGTTTGATGAAATGTCATCTGAACATATCTTAGCAACATTAGGCAGGACGCTTAGACAACGCTCAGCAAGGGCTCTTGACATAACTTGGGGGATTGCTTTGATAATTGTTGACACATATCGACATTAGCACATCATGGTTTGGCATAAGATGATCGACCCTCAAGGTCTTCAATAAAAAAATTGAAGAAAAAAATTGCACGCTTTGCGCCCTGTTTCATCTAAATAAAACTTGGATTGTTAGAATTTTGAATCCCCCATGCAAGGATTTGTAACTCGGTTAAGAACATCTACCTCTACATGCAAGGTCTCGAGTTCGATTTTTCCAATAAATATCATACAACAACAACAACCACGACAACCAAGCCTTATCCACTAAGTGGGGCCGGCTGTATGAATCTTAAAACGCTACTGCGCTCGGTTTTGCGTCAAGTCTTCCCTTAGCTCCAAATACTCCATATCTTTTCTTATAGTCTATTTCAAAGCCTTCCTAGGTCTTTCTCTACCCTTTTTGCCATGAGTCTATGTCTCATAGTCGTATCTTCTAACGAAAACATCTGTAGATCTTCAGTTCACGTGCCCAAACCATCTTAACCGATTTTCTCTCATCTTATATTAATTCCAGCCACTCCTACTTCACCTCAGATATTTTCATTCTTAATCCTATCATTTCTCGTGTGCCCACATATCTAACGAATTTCAAATATCATAATTTCTTTGAAAGAAGCTTAAATATCCTTATTCTTAATCCTATCATTTCTCGTGTCCTCAGTAAATATCATAATTCTCTAGAAACATAATTTCTTTTGAAAGAAGCTTAAATATCCCAAATATACACACCTTACTTTACTTGATTACCACATACTTAATTTCAATTGATTTCTTGCCATTTTCTAAACCGCTTTCCTTTTAAGTTTTCTCCAGTTTTCAGCCTGTTAGTGTAGAAACAAACTTCATATGAGACTTTTGTTTTGTTGCATAGAAGAATATGTCAGGCTGACTACTTTGTTCTTATGTGATGCTAATTACTTGGACTTTTCATAAATATCAACACAAACTCTTGTATGGTAAACTGTGATGCTAATTACATGCATAGCATCTAATTTTTCCTAGACTTTTCCCCTAGAATTTGCCTAGTTCATTGGAGAAAATTTTCCCCTTGAGTTGCAAGTATAGATTTGTGAACTGGTTAAAGGTATTTTCTATGTTGCTTCCGAGTCTCAGATACTCGGGACATTTAACTGTTATATTTTTTTGTCAAAAACAAAACAAATCAAATATCTAATAGTTAAAAAGTCCGAAGAATCATATGTTTTTCACAGCACCATAAATTTTTTATCTGTTGGCATGCCACACGAGTTTGTAGCATAATAAAACTTAAACAAAACTGGTCTCTCTAGTTTCCTCTTGGAGCTGGAAGTTACATTATATATGTAAGTCATTTCAAGCCAATGACCTGCCTTTCGATCCGACATCGTTTAACTAGCTAGATGACTAAATAATCAAGTAATAATTCTTGAAGTAAAGTGTTCCAAACCTCAGCCTCCAACTGCACACCCACCTCTCGTCGTTTTTCACAATCCAACTCTCTCCAACTCCCCCACTCCTTTTCCATATCTTTCACATAAACTTTTCTCCCATCTTCCACCTCTCATACCAACAGTAACTCCTGTGACTGCCCTTTTATCCAATCCTCCACCGCCTTCATCACCTCTCGCATCACCGCGCTTTCGTCACTGTTTTTCTCAGCGACTGTCTCCCGGCACAAATCCTTCACTAACTTTTCTGCCTTCAAACTCACCAGTTTATTTGATGTTTTTTCTTCCGTTTTATTGATTTGCTCTGCATGGCAATTTGCAGCAAGCATGAGTAATGCGGGTGCTTTGTCTTCGGCCTCTAAGTCCGACATCATCGCATTGATTCGTTGCTCTAAGTCCACTGGTTCCAGTTGAGCTAGGTTCTCAAAGCGTCTGATATTTTTCGTGAGTTCTTGTTGAGTAACTGCAATGAAGCATATGAAATTAATCAGCAAAAACAAGCACTCAAAAGTACTATTATAACGCATAAACACAATTCTATCTTTTTCTATAAATCAATCTAAAAAACTCGTTTGATAATTCAAAAACAATTTCAGCAGTTTCAAAGCAATTTCAAACAAGCTCTAAGTGACGGTTTTATGCATTATTTGTGCCGAACCTCATCACGTGACTGTCACATGTGACAATAAACAGACGCATATAGATACGACTCAAGGGTAGAGAGAGGGGAACAGACCTTGCATGCAGGCAAGGCTACGACTGAAGGGTGAGCCTGTATGGTCATCATCTTCGTCTTCAAATGGACAATCCAGTATTAGGAATTATATCTTGTATTTCATCATCAGAATATTATTACACACTTGAGTATTTATACAAGGCACAAAACTTAGTGAGTAAGCTAACTAAACATAACAACTGTAGCTATTGTATCCTCAAGTTACACTTCTTGAGGACACAATTACATTTTTACCCTTAATATCCCCCCTTAAACTAAACTGAGGGATCCGAAGTGCTAGTTTAGAATGAAGAAGCAGGAATCTTGGTTTTGATAGTGCCTTAGTACAAATATCAGCAATTTGATCTTGAGTGCAGACAAATTGAACAGTGACATGTTTAGCCAAAACTTTCTCTTGAATGTAATGATAATCAATTTCAACATGCTTGGTCCGAGCATGAAAAATTGGATTTTTGGCAAGTGAAATAGCTGAAACATTGTCACACCAAAGTTGAGGAGGAGAAGGCAGTTTGTATCCAATATCAACAAGTAGTTTGCATATCTAGGTAATCTCAGCAGCTATATTGGCAAAAGAGAGACACTCTGCTTCTGTAGAAGAACGAGCCACAATTGGTTGCTTTTTAGAACTCCAACTAATGATAGAACTACCCAAAAAGATACAAAACCCTCCAATAGATCTTCTGTCAATGGAACATCCTGCCTAATCAACATCTGAAAAAGCTTGAAGACAGAGAGAGGATGAAGGTTTTGAGAACTACAAACCAAGTTCAATGGATCATTTTAAGTACCGAAGGAGTCTCTTGACAGCTTGAAGATGAGAAACTCGAGGAGTATGCATGAATTGGCAAACAAGATTGACTGCAAAGCTGATATCAGGTCTGGTCCATGTAAGATATTGAAGAGCACCAACCAAGGACCTGTATTCAGTGGTATCTTCAAGTAATGGAGAAGTATGATCAAGTTTGGAAGTACTCAAAGGTGTATTGCAGGGTTTTGCTCCATCCATTTTAGCTTTTTGTAAGAGATCCAGGATGTACTTGGTCTGATTAATGAAAATACCAGAGGATGACTTCTTTACTTCAATCCTAAGAAAATAATGAAGTGGTCCGAGATCTTTGATAGGAAACATGCTGCTAAGCTGAGAGATAACTTTGTGACACTCACTAGACGATGGTCCAGTAACCAATATATCATACACATACACCAATACAAACAGTAGATGTGGAGATCGTTTGACAAAAAGAGAGTGATCATTCATGAACACAATAGAGTGAAAAGCACCATATAGCTTATCATACCAAGCTTGTAGGGCTTGTTTTAATCCATATAAGGATTTATGAAGCTTGCAAACATGATGTGGATGACTGGAGGCCTCAAAACCAGGAGGTTGTTGCATGAACACTGACTCTTGAAGTGTGCCATGTAAAAAGGCATTGCTCATATCCAATTGATTGAAAAACCAGTTGAACTGAGAAGCAAGAGTAAGAAGCAATATGATAGTAACATGTTTAGCTACTGGACTAAAGGTTTCAGAATAATCCAATCCCTCTTGTTGGTGAAAACCTTTTTGCTACCAACCTAGCTTTATACCTATCAATAGATCCATCTGGTTTCCTTTTGATTTTGAAAACCCATTTACAGCCTACCAAGTTCTGAGATGAGATGAAGGAGCTAAAGACCATGTACCTATACTACACAAGGCATTGTACTATTCTTGCATTGCTTAGCGCCAATGAGGATACTTTGAAGCTTGCAAATAGGTAGTGGGAGTAAAATCTTGAGAAAGATGGGATGGGAGTGGATGTTTAGTGGCAACATATGCTTTTGGTTTTAAAAATCCCAGATTTTGACAGTGTTTGCATTGGATGAATATTAGAAGGTAAGGGAATAGGAAGAGAAGAGTCAAAATCACTAGGTAAGGAGTCGGAGGATTCAAAGGAAAATCCTGGATTTTGACCGTGTTTTCATCCAATCTTGTCACGCCACGTGTCATTATCCGAGCGTACCATTTTGTGGATAGATTTCTGATAAAATTTTCAACTAATCCCGACGCGCCACGTGTCACTATTTGTTTACAATAATTTAGCCAAGATTTCAATTAGATTTTCATCCAATCATGTAGTGCCACGTGGCATTGTCCAGAAACCTCATCCTTTCTTTTTTTGTCCATATAAACCCTACATCCATCCTCATTCATACACCAAACTCAATCCTTCATTTTTAGCTCAAAATTCTTCTTCATCGTTTTTAAATCTTGAGTTCTTACAATGTCTTCTTCAAGGAGATTGTATGAAATTGATGAGCACCAGAAAAAATTGTTGGCATAACAGGAAAAATTCAATGTGGAGGAAGGTGGAGATGAGGCTTTCGCAATGGAAGAGGGTGAGGATAATGAACATAGAAGGCAGAGGGCCTCACATTCCCGTCGTGTCATGGAAGCTATGGGTCAGATAGCCAAACCCAGACGTGCTGCAAACTTCGATAGAAGAAGGGAAATATGAGGTAAAGATCTCTTGGAAGATTATTTTATCCCTAATAGTGTATTCCTTGATCATATTTTTAGACGTCGTTTTAGAATGCAACGAAGTTTGTTCGACAAAATCATGAGTGTTATTTGCAACCATGATTCATACTTTGTGCAAAAAAAAAGATGCTTTTCATGTTCTAGGTCTTCTTCCTGAACAAAAAATTAAGGCTATGGATTCTTGCATATAGAGCATCTGTAGATCAAGTGGATGAGATACCGAGGATGGGAAAATCAACTGTTCTGGAGTCCCTGATGCGGTTTTGCTCCGCAATCGAAGCCCTGTACACCAATGAGTACTTCCGGAAATCCACACCAAAGGACATGCAAAGGCTTCTGAAGAAGGGTGAGATGCGAGGATTTCCTGGCATGATTGGAAGCATAGACTGCATACATTGGACCTGGAAAAACTGTCCAAGTGCTTGGCAATGAGCTTATGGCGACAGAAAATGAGCCAAAAGTATCATTTTGGAAGTGGTGGCTTCATTTGATACATGGATTTGGCATGCTTTTTTTGGTGTTCCAGGAGCTCAAAATGACCTCAATGTCCTGGCCCAATCTCCAATGTTCGACGAGGTCTTGCAAGGAAAAGCGCAGAGAGTCATATATTGGGTGAATAGCCATAAATACAAAGGAGCATACTACCTAGCAGATGACATTTACCCAACATGGTCAACGTTTGTCAAAACAGTGCCACATCCACAAAGTGAAAAAGAAAAATACTTCGCAAAATGTCAAGAGGGGTGTAGGAAGGATGTGGAATGGTGTTTTGGTATCTTGCAAGCTTGTTGGGCGATTGCCAGGGCCGCTGCCAGAATGTTTGCTGTCGAGGATCTTTGATCCATCATGATGACGTGTATCGTCCCCCACAACATGATTGTGGAAGATGAGTATGATTATGATGCTGTCGACGAATACGAGTCGAACATAATGAATAACTCAAGACCACGTATCTATTATGCTCATGACCACAGTGAAGATCCCGTGCAACACGAGCCATTGGAACATGATGGACGTTACAATCACTTGATCGTTGATTAGTATACAAATATGCAACTACCATACTGGCACTTAACCCGTCAAACTAACTTGATTGAGCACCAACGGAGATTGTAACAAGGTGATGATTAAAATGAGCTTGTGGTGGAAGAATAAAGTTATTAGTTTATTTTGTGTGTTTTTTTAAGTTTATTTGGTACTAAAAATAAATAAGAAATTACATCTAGTACTAAAAATAAATAAGAAATTACATAAAGTACTAAAAATAGATAAGAAACTACATAAAGTACTAAAAATAAATAAGAAATTACATAAAGAACTAGAAATAACTAAGAAACTATACAAAGTCTGAGGAGCTAGGATATGTGGTGCTAGGATCTTCGTCGCTAGGATATGTCCAGCTAGAACCTCCTCGACTTGTTTCCTCATCTCTTGCACGCCTCCTTCACACCACGTCTTTTTTTTCCGATGTCCAAAAATATTTAGAATTCAAAGACATTCCTTCTAAAGGGTTGTTCATAGTGTCACGATCTGCTTGAGTCATCCTTTCTTCTCAAAGCAATTAGCCTTCTCGATTAAGTATTTCTCTTTTTCTCTCATTAGCCGCATCACATCTCTCAATAGCTGCTAAGATTGCTTCCATAGCCCAGCTTTTGCCTTATCTCCAGCCGTTTCCCGTACCATGTTCAGTTCAACTTGGCGCGCAAGTTCGTCCATATATTTTGTGTAGTCATTTTTGGAAGAACTCCCTGTTTTCTTTGCAGCCTTTTTACCTTGAGGCCTTAGGGACCGATAAGTCAGCTGCGTCTCCGGCACTTCTTTTGGCGTCCCTTCTATCTCTTCAAATGTGTCGTCTTCCTGTTCCGTCGGGTCTGCTTCTGGTGAACTGGTGTTGAATGATTTGTTGTGGTTCTTCGCATTGTAGAATGCTTGTGCTTGTAGTGTTTATAAGATGTGGGATAAGACAGTATTATAAAATGCGGGTGTAACACAAATAAATAAATAAAAATATTGATGCGGATGGAATAAATATAAATAAATAAAAAATATTGTCAGCTACTTGTCCCACTACGTAGATTACTGGAAGCATGAGAGAGCATTTTTCCAACAAGTAAAGGCTATGTCGATATTTCCAACGACCTTGACTACTTCTTGTGCGATCTCCAAGCCTCTTGAAAAACTCTTCCCTAATTCTACTCCACATTTCTTGCAACTCCATCTTATTACCCATAAGTGGGTCATGAGTAATGTGAACCCAACATTGACACAAAGTAACATCTTCGATGAGCTTCCACGTAGCCATTTTTTCCACAAAAAAAATATATGAAAGCTTTGGTTGAAAATATTGAAATGTTGTGTAAGGTGGAAGACGATGGTTAGGTATTTATAGAAAAAAATAATTAAATTTTAAATTTTTTTCTATATTTTAAACAATTTTTGTTAATTTTTTTATTAATTTAATTAATCTGGACCGTTGAATTTGAAAAAGATTCAAATCCAACAGCCCAAATGTGGACATGTGGCCAACGGTCATAATTATGACCGTTTGGTTTTTTTTGGGACAAAAATCGTGGACTGTTGATCTTGGATCGGATGGCCCATAACGCGCCACATCAACTAGCCGTTGGATTAGAATTTCCAAAAAAATTTTACCGTTGGAAATCCAACGGCACATAACGAGCCACGTGGCCACTCACGGGTAGATATTGGTGCGCTGCAATGGCGTGCCTCACCGCCTTTTTTTGTCAGGGACGCGCGCCTACTTGCGCTTGTTTCCCACGAGCCTAACGCAAAAAAAAAAAAAATATGACGTCAGGCTGACGGAAGCATGACGTCACATAGGCCGTCCAAAGGCTCATCACATTCTAGTTCGGCCTAGAGACTAGCTTGGGTTGAGTGCCAGCCTATTAGGCTGGGCTAGAGCAAAAAATTGGGAGGCTGGCCTATTTTATGTACTTTGAGCCGGCCTACCCCAATGGGGTGGAGTTGCTCTTATGCAAATAAGGGAGGGATTGGAATCATTGAATAGTTTATGGGAATTTCGATGTGGAAATTTAATGTTGTTTCTGTTTTAGGTTTTGGGGGTTTGGACTGGTGTATGAGACCATAAGTTGACCTTGCAACGATTTTTGATTTGTTTATAGGAGAAATGCTAAGGAGAAGTAGAATTATTTGTCGATTCATATTTTTTACACAATATTTTATAATATTGTTATAAAAAGTAAAGTTAAACTGTAAAATGTCTAAAAATTCATGGAGAGAATTCCGTTTTATAAGAGTTTTCTTAGTTTTTCTCTTGTTTATTGTATGAGTAATGCTAGGAAAACTAAATTTGTAGACTAAATTTGCAAACTAAATGATATGTCACCAATAGTTAATGAGCACGTATATCAACATTTAAGTAATAATCCAATCATCAACTTTTATGTCATTTAATTTACAAAATTTAGTCTATAAATTTAGTTTACTTTTGTATTCTATCTTCGTTTTTTATACTAGAAAATTTGTCCACCCTTTCACACAGTTTGCCACGTTGCCATGCATCTTTCACCCTTTCTCCTTTGTTTTCGTTTTTATTTTGTCTTTGTTTCCGATCTGTTTTTATGGGTGTCAGTGCATCTAGGGTTACAAAAATTACAAAATGTTGGCTACCATTAGAATCACAAAGTTAAAGTTCGCAAACATGGACGTAGTTACATTGATTAAAGTTAATGAAAGTGCTTTTATTAAGGTTATTTTCAATCAAAAGAGCTAAATATAGCCTTATCTAGTATTATAGTCTTGTAAAAAATTATTTTTAAATAAACAGTGTCAGGCTATACTCATATACCATGTCCAACCAAATGGGCTAAACATGACCCCTCCAATAATTTATTATTTTTAAGTTTATATTTTAAAATTATTGATAAATTTAATTAAACTACCGTTATATGTTTTGTAATCTAACTCAATTTGAATCAATTATTGCAATTGAGTAGTTGACCCTCAAAAAAGGACTAAGAGGGGGATACATTTGGCCAACCTAGTGCCCTTTTGGCCAAATAATGGCTTGGTGAGCTCCATACAATTATAACCCAGTCATCAGTTAAAGATGAGTTTTTGGACAAAACAGACAATTTTTTGGCTTTTAGTCCTTTAGCCCTCCCCATTAGAGATAACCTAACACTTGAGCTAAAATTCCAACATAATTTATGTTGGAAAATTAGTTATTATTTTATTATTGTTTATGGTTTTCTTATGGGCCAAGGATATTAGAGATTCTTGCCCATCAAGGATCAGGGTTTTGCTTTAGTTTTCACTATATATATTGTATTAGTTTATTTCATTAAGTTAGTCACGATGTAGCCTCTTGGGATTTTGTAGCCGTTTCGTCATTCTTGTTTGTTTAATAATATTCCTATTATTTTGTAGTCTTGGTTATCGCGCACTCTGATATTCAACTTGGTATCAGAGCAGGTTCAATCCTTCAGGATTTAATCTGCTTCGGTTGTTATCAATTTGTCTTCTGAAGCCATGCCAGAATTGAGCCACCAGAGCTGAGCCACGCTGGAGCCATGCCGCACCGCTGTTTGTCAGTCTTTGAACTCGCACCCTCGACATTGCATTCCTCGCCGCCCACTAGCCTGAACTCGCGCCTTCCACCTACCACTGTTACTGCTTCAGGACCTCAGACTCGAAAGCCACCCGTGATCTGCTGCAAAACAGCATGACTGAACCATGAGATCTGTTTGGCCTCCTAACCCTGAACCTCTTTTGACCGTCTCCGTCATTGTTGCATTGCTGCCCACACCAGCCACTGTTACCCTTCGTATGGATCCTTCTCCATCATCCTACACTTGTGAAGAAAAATAGCTTGTTGCTGAGTTTGTTCACATAGAAAGAAAAAAAAAAAAAAAAAAAAAAAACGTAAAAAAGGAAGGAAAAAAAAAAGGGTTGGTTGTTTTTAAGTCTTTGGAGCCCACAGGATTCTGCTATTGGGCTTGTGTTTGGAGCTTCTTGTTGCCCATCCCACTGATGATCGCTCGAATGCTTGATGTTGTGCACCTGGTTATTAATTGGATTGTTTGCAGGAATCCGCTTTCTTGCTTGTTCGCTTGGATTTCTCATTTGCTTGAATTGCTCGAATTCCTCGCTTGAATTGTTCGCTCGAATTCCTCGCTTGAGTTGTTCATTTAAAGTGCTTGCTTGAATTGCTTGCCTTGTCTTGTCTGCCTAACGGAGCTTGCCTTGTCGTGTCCGCCTAACGGAGCTTGCCTTGTCGTGTCCGCCTAATGGAGCTTGCATCCACATCTGCTTGTTGGCAAACTCATGACATGTACCGCCATGAGTTTGACGACGGGGGTGTTGGAAAATTAGTTATTATTTTATTATTGTTTATGGTTTTCTTGTGGGCCAAGGATATTAGAGTTTCTTGCCCATCAAGGATTAGGGTTTTGCTTTAGTTTTCACTATATATAGTAGTGATTGTATTAGTTTATTTCATTAAGTTAGTCACGATGTGGCCTCTTGGGATTTTGTAGTCGTTTCGGCATTCTTGTTTGTTTAATAATATTTCTATTATTTTGTAGTCTTGGTTATCGCGCACTCTGATATTCAACTATTTATTCATATAATATATATACACACACACACGTGAAGAGACTTTAAGAGACTCGAATAGAATATCATTCTTCTACAAACTTGAAGAGACTCGAATTCAAAGAAAAGCATGTCATTATATTTGGTGGAGCTCACCTATTAATGTGGATCAATAAACTGAATGGGTTTCCAATTCCAAGCAACATCTTTAAGTTCATGAGTCCCATGAATTTTCTCCTTATGCAATTGATCTGGGTCTGGATTAGACGACGAACGAATCACATGATGGACAATTGTCAAACGAGCTATCAGATTCAAATGAGCTTTGATTTTAATTAAAAAGAAGATTGACTTGCGATTTGGTATCATATAATCATATTTGTTACCGTGGTTGTTGTTGGGAACGAATCACATGACTTTGTTGTCGCAACGAAATTCCAGGTGGATGACCTGCAATGAAAAATAAATTAGGGGAGCAGGAGGTTGACCCGCAACACTCACTGGGATATATGTCAACAATCTGTGATAAAATTATATATGCTAATAAATAATAAATGCGAATAGAAAAATTAACAGAGTATGAACAAAACAAAAATATAAAACAGACAACTTGAAGATCGAGGCTTGCGTACTATAATGTCCTTGAAATAGAAATTTTGTCCCTACTCAGTGCTTGCAGTTCTACAGACGTCTACTTCACCAGGATTCAACGATCAAGTTAGAATTCTAGAACCGGAAAACTTAACTTCTGGCGAATTTCTGTATGGTTCACTCAATAAGAATGTTTAGGAATGTAGAAGAATATTTTATGTGTTCTAAATGCCATGCATATGGATGTATATATAATATGATTATGCATGTTCGCAACAGGTATGGAGAAGGGATGCATCTGTTGGGAGACATCTTCTCAAAAGGGTGTTTGCTTTGTGCGTTTTTTCACCACACTTCAGACTTCATCTGAAATGATGAGTCTGTTGGTAAAAAATAAATAAATAATTAAAATCGAAATTATTTAAAAATAATTAATTATATATTAATTATCAATTAATTATCAATTCATTAATACATCCCAAAGCCCAACCCCAAAGGTGAGCCCAATTTTATTCTCCATGGCCCATCACTCCAATTACTTTATATAAGGGACAAAGCCTTATAAAGTGAGGGGACCTTTTGGTGGTGAGTAATGTGGGACAATGAAATTCTACTAAAAAATTTCCAACACTCACTGCCCTCGCGTCCGACGTCTGTCATCGTAATTCCTCTGGGATTTTCTTTCTGCGATTTATGGGATTGTAATCCCTCATTGTCCCTGACACACCCCGACCAAAGTCAAGGCATGTTGGCCGTCACGTGAGAGTGACGTAACCCTGTGCCCAGTGCGGAAGCAATATAATATAGAAATTACGAATGAATAAAAACCGAAACACTAGCTCAGGCAAATACTAGCGTGAGAATAAGTGTGAACACATAATCAGAGCACTAATAGTCTAAGTGCAGTCAAGCATAGGAATTACTAATTAACTAACACCCGAAGGTAGTCCTACATGAGTGATGGTCTGTCTGAACTTCCGCTGGAAACCTTGTGAGCCATCCACAAATGCTACCTAATACCTGGAGGGGCGCAAAACGAAAAGCGTGAGTGGGCAAAAACAAAGCTTTTCCAAAACCATTTCATTATCAAACTTCTAACCCCTCGCCGTAAAACCTGTATAATTTTCCTAGAAAATAGTATATACATATACTAAATCTCAACAGAAATCATCATCAAAATATGCATTGAAATCATGAATATGCTATGCCACAATATCAATTATCCAGGTAAGTAATCTAAAAGCAATGATAGTTGCAATTATCTCATCAACTGTACTCTAGCTCATAGATCATGCCTGCACACAAGTCGAACCCACTTATAGTGGTCTATACGACAGGCTGGGTGTATAAATAACTACGCTCAAGTGTTACGATCACGTGAAGGCTGTGCGAATGATCGCGGGTCACCTACAAGTCGAACCTACTGAAAGTGGTTTATACGACAGGCTGTGCACCTAACTTGGATCCAAGATGAGCGTGTGGTGTAGGAGGTGAACGATCACGTGAAGGCTAGGCCCTAACTTTGGCGGGAGCACTAACACTGGGGTGCAGGTTTATGAGCTAACAATGTATCTCAACAATCATCATAGAGTAACACATAGCTTATCTGAACTTACCTGAGCATTGCTGGCATCAACTCCCAATATGTGTATATAAATATATCACAATGCATACATATAGCATAAACATATTTGGCATGGCAATTCATTTCATAAAATTACTCAAAACGTATTTCTGGGAAAAATACTCATTATATAGGTATATACGGAAAACAAAAGCCCACTCAGTGGTATGTCGAAGGGTCGTAGCCCCCACGTCTAGCTTGGCTACGCACGTCCTTCGGATAGGTCTCGCCTATATGAGAAATAACTATAAAAACGTTATTTTATAGCACATAAACGAAACTTGGTAATAATTTCTCATATATTGCTCAATTTGGGTATATGAATATACCATAGTGACCTACTCAACCTCAGAAACATCCCCAAATTTTTAAAATATTTTTCTAAGGTCTCACGCGCCGCCACGCACTGGCCAAGGCACGGCCAGACACGCCCCCACGCGCGGCCATGTGCCTGGCACACTGACGGTAACAGTAAAGGCAGTTAGGGAATACTCCGTCCAAAAATAGAATATGCCGTTAAAACTAACCTGATGCCATTAACTTCCGTTAGGAATATTCCGTTAACTTGACGAAATATTCACCTTTCTTCCCAGGCGAACCTCCGGTTACCGTCGCCGTCGCCAGAAACTGGAAATTGGAAAAACCTTCATAACTTCTTCATTTCTTAACCAAAATCCATGAAATTTGTACCAAAATGAAGCTTACAACGAGTAGAACAAAACCTTACCACTTTGAAGCTCAAAAAATCACGGGATCTCACCGAAGAAATTCCACGAAAACCGGCCAACTTTGAAACTCGACTTCCCGACGTCCAAATCATTCCATTTTTCTTCTCCGAGCTTCGTGAAGACGATCTAAAGCTCACTACAAGCTTAGAATGCTCTGAAACCTTCACATTCATGTGTGCATGAACAGTGCACAAAATCTGGGGTTAGGGTTTCTCGGGTTTTTGAAGGTTTCAAGTCCCAAAAATGGTATAGATGAACTTCTAAGCTTGTAGGTAGTACGAATCTTACCTTCTTGACGTCGATCCATGCGTGAAAGGTTGAGCTTGGTGTTTGTTCGTACGGGAGAGAAGGAAAGAGTGAGTCTGAGAGAGAGTACGAGAAAAAAGAGAGAGAATGTGTGTTTGTGTGGTCCAATTGCAGCCAACCACACAAGAAAGCAACCAAAGTCTAAGTTCCTAATTGGTTCCAAAATATTAGGAACTTAACACATTGGTCTTCACCAAAACTTAGACCACACCATGCTACAAACGCTTAAGGGCATTTTAGTCTTTTCACATATTCGAGAAATATTTTTCGGGACGGGCTGTCACAATTATGACATCCCACATCACCCAGGGGAGTGATCCTTAAATGTATATTCCCATCCTTACCTAGCACGAGGCCTTTTGGGAGCTCACTGCCTTCGGGTTCCGTAGGAACTCCGAAGTTAAGCGAGAAGGGGGCTAGAGCACTCCCATGATGGGTGACCCACTGGGAAGTTGCTCGTGTGTTCCCAGAAACAAAACCATGAGGGTGTGGTCGGGGCCCAAAGCGGACAATATCATGCTACGGTGGTGGAGCGGGCCCGGGAAGTGATCCGCCCCGGGCCGGGATGTGACAGTCCTTCCCGGCCAGTCCCTCCAGTAATTTCACGGGGTGAGTGTAGTCAAATTAGGATTTGATAGGATTTTTATAGAATTTAAAATCCAGGTGTAGTCAATTAGAAACTTAAAAAAAGGATTATGATAACACCATTGCCTAACCCTTTTGCTTCAACAACTTTCGCACCATGGTTCCCCAAGCAAGCATTTGATACATTACTCTGACTAGACTAAATAGCATGGCTTCAAATGATGCTGAAATATAAGTAACCTTTGAGATTATGCCATTCTGTGTAACAACAAGGTAATTCACTCAACTAAGGACTAAGGAGTAAGGAACACCTCAGTAGTTAGAGGAGAAACACTAGAGTAAGTGTCACTAGCCTGCGAATCACTTTTCTTTAGCACCAAACATGCAGATACACAAGTCAAATGGTTGCTTGATGAGAAAAAAAAAAATTATTATTTGTATTTCATTGTGTCTTTAGTATCATATAGTTAAGAATATCGCTTTGTCGGAGAATAAAGAAAGAAAAATAATTGATTATCATATTTATATTGGTTTGATGATGTTTGCAAATCCTAAGAAATTCATGAAAAAAGTCCATACAAGTTTATAGTAAACATCCATACAAATCTACTAAAATCTATATAGAATTGTAGAATATATTAAAATCCTTTGAAATCTGTCACTTAAAAAAAGTCTTTCAAAATTCTCTAGTAACCAAATTGACCACACCCCTTAAACCCTTCACATATTTTTTTAGGGCATAAAATGTAAGTTACCCTTAATTTTTTTTATTTTTTAATCCATGTAAGACTCACATGTGTGCCATATCAGCAGACTAATAGAAATTTTGACAGAATTCTAATAGGAGGACAACACTGATTTGCAACACTCATATTCAAGGACTACATTGATCAATTTTCAATTCATGAACCATCTTAATTGGGTGGGTCAGAGATCATTTGTAATAAAAACCCTAAACTGAAATTATCTCTGTTATTGAAATTGTCTTAAATTTAGAGTCATTAAAAAGCATTGAGTCTTTTGTTTTTTGTTTTTGTTGGGAAAATAATTCTAATTAAAGAAAGAAATATCTAATACAACCATTCTCAGTATAATCAAATAGAAAAGAACTTCTAAGAATAGTGGATAAGGACCTATCCCAAATGTAACTGTTTTGGATTGAGTGACCAACACTAGTAATGCCATCAGCACGAAAATTCCCTTGCGAAAGACATGATACCAAGAAATAAATGAAAAGGAATTGGCTAGAGATCTGATGTTATTAATGATTATCCTCAATTGCCAATGTGAACTACACTTGTTCAAAATGGCATTAATGATAATCTTGGAATCTCCTTCAACACACACCTCCTTACAACCCTTGACCATTGCAAATCTCAAAGCATCATAAAGAGCAAAAGCTTCAGCAACAAAAATGGTACATTCTCCAAGATTGTGGGCACCAAGGTGAACCATTACAATCTCTTATGACAAATCCAGCAGTAACCTGAGAACCTACCATAGAGCCATCAAAATTAATTTTGAGTTTAAGAGCATGAGGTGGTCTTCACTTGGTAGTTTGGGATGATGCATAAGTTGCACTCTGAGTATAACTTTAAATTTTAATCAAAAGTATTTTAATAACTTTATTTAGTGGTAAAAAACAAGAGAGAGATAGGAAAAAACTAACCACTTTCCCCTCTTTTACGTACTCCTTCCAATGCCATATTCACAAGAAAGCTCAGTTCGAAGCAACTAAGCCTACAAGTACCTTGACATACAAGAAAGCTATTTGGATTTGGTTGCTGGTAAAATAAGCAACAAATCTACTATCCATTCTCATGAAGGAAATCTAGCTGTCTCTGCACACAATGAAAAAACTCATGTTCATATTGAGAACGAGGATGCAAAATCCAGTAAGGAAGAATTTCAGTTGAAGACGGTCAAAGGGGTACCGTAGGCCAATCATTCTTAGATAATATGGAGATTAGCACGATCATATCCTTCATCCTGAATTTGATTCAGATGTTGGTTAGCTAAGTTGAATCGATGGGGATGTGGAAGTTGAAAACATCGCTCATGTCGACGTTGTGACCACTAATTCGGTTGAGGCACTCAACCAGAAGAAGCAGCTGAAGGGGGCGTTGTCCGAAATCTTCCCTAACAATTCAGCCATCAAATTATGACACCTCAAGCCCTTGTACGTGACCGCCTATATTAAGAGTCTCCCATTGTCTAAGGTGTTCGTCGACTATGGGGCCACGATGATTATCACACCACTATCAGTCATGAAAACTTCAAAAGGATCAAAATATGAACTCATACCATCTGGCATAATCATGAGCAGCTTTGTTGATGACAAGTCACCAACCAAATGTGTTCTGGCCTTGGAAGTTACCATTGCTGGAAAACCACACATGATATCATTTTTCGTTGTTGATTTAAAGACCGAATACAATGCCTTGCTCAATCGAGATTGGATCCATCAGATTGGCTACATTCCATCATTCTTATACTAATTTGTAATTTTCTGGGATGGTAAGTCGTTGTGGTTCACTCAGCTAAACTGTTTGAAACCAACATGATGCATGCTCATTACTATGATGATCAGGTCGGCTATATCATACTCTAAAGGTTAAAAGGACATGACCGACCCACCAAGATATATGTTTAGAAAGTCGTCGAAGTAGGTGCCGAAAGCTTCCAACATAAGTAGGCATGACTCATTATAGCGGATCTTATTGAGTTTTCCAATGTATAGTCACACTAATAGCCTGAAACAAAAAGCTATTATTTCATCCATACTGGAACATTTGTTGGCCAATTGGTATGCAATCTCTCGAGTTCCTCATTCCAATGTTAACTTAATTGACTTCCTTGGTAAGGAGACGACAAGGCCGTCATTTCTTTTGAGAAGTTGAAAGCAGTGCTTACCAAGCTTATTATCCTCACTTGTTTATTATCTTCATGTAGAATTCAGAGTTTGTCCCAAGCTTATTGTGTTGTTGTGCAATAACGAATATGGGCAAACTGAGTTGGTGAAATGGCTGAAACAATGGAATTCCATGCTTTTATATTAGCCATAGCTAAATTAATCTCCCCTTGAGTCCATTTACCTTTGGCCTTTACCATAGATTCTCCATCAACTATCCTCGAATGAGCCTTCCATTCAAAAGTAAGATAATCCACTGCAATTAGATCTTGTGCTTGTAGAAAGATTTGAAACTTCTCACTCCATGCGTCATAGTTCATTCCATCAAAGAATGGAGGAGTGTTTTAGGATCCCGCAACACGATCACGATCCATGGTGATAATGCACCCAATACCAGCAACTCCCAGCGGAAATAGTCAAATTAAAGCTCAATTTACTAAATGTTCTCAGTTAACTAAGATCCATTTTAGTGCACATTTTAACTCTGACAAACTTAGTATCATGGACTTATCTTTTTGCAAGTAATGATGAACATATATCACAAGCAAAGGGTACGATAAGTGAAATAGAAAATCGATAAATTGCACGGGATATTTTTTGCCGAAAAAACCCACCTCTGGGTTAAACAACTAGGGACTCTCCACTGAGTCCAATCCACAAGTGAAAACAAGATTCTTACAAAATAACCACACAAGTTCAATTCCTGGATCCTAATCTACGGAGTTGCTTGTATTTTTGTGCAACCTTGCCTTTCACGAGATAGACTCCTTTGGTCTTCACGAAGTGTCAGCTCCTCTTGAGTTCTTCACCTTGTGACACTAAAATCCAATCAACTTATGCAAGTGATATTATGATGAAGTTGATGCAAATCTGGATTCGATGTCTAGTTAGTTTCACCAGTTAAACACTTGAAAGATAAAACTGACGTGAATCCAAAAAGAGGTCAATTCAAAGATTTGAAACTAGGAAAAACTTGACCTAACAAATATCAAAATCACAAAAGCAATGCTACCCTAAAATGCAATGATGTGGGTACTTAGTGCATGAGTGTGATTTTGTGGCTAGAGTTTTCAAGTAAGAACCAAGGGGCAGCTCACATCTGAAAACAACCCCTTATCAGAAAATATAAATCTTCTAGCCAAGTGAAAATGAAACCCTAGATGAAGATTTTATAGTGGGCTTTGTTTCAGACAGGAAATGGGACAAAAAGAGACACGTGTTAAGCATGACGGAGAGTTTGATTGGGATGAATTAGGACCTGAATTTTTGTTTAATATTGTAGCAAAAGATGCAAATGTTTGTATTCGTATTTTATTATTAATACAATTCTCTCTTTCACTTAAAAAATAAAAAATAAAAAATAAAAAATAAAAAACCTGTATTTGGATGGTGATTTCTATTTTTCTTGGAAATTGTAATTTCATGATTTTCTATGTTCCCATGAGTTTTAAAAACAAGTTACAAAGAATAGAAATCAAGTTTCATGATTTTCTATGGAGCAAAGTGGAATAGGTGAACAACGCAAGAGCATAACAACATATATATGAAATTTGGAGCCTCTTTCTGCGTGCTGAAATTTCCTCTTAGATGAGTTCACAATTTGTCTCGACATTGGAATTGTAAAATAACGCCACTCTCAATGAAAATTAAAGTCAGAAATCTCCGTGCTCAACTTTCACCATTTTTTGCACGCAGAATTTAACGCATCGAACACAAGGCAAGCAAGGGTCTAAGAACAAAAATTTCCATTTGACTAAAATGTAACGGAAACAGTCTTACGGACTAAAATTGTCCGGGCAAGCGTATAAACAACCAACACCATTTTTCCAGGCGGCAAAAATTATATAAAAAAATAAACGAAAGTGTCCTCCGGATAAATATCTATCAATTTGAGAAGCTCCACAGACTGACGTCATCGTTGCTTTCCATGTCATCCTAGTTCATGTATCCACCTGAGGAGTGAGGTGGTGAGAGCAGAAGCCCTTCGGCCATACTATCCAGCAACCTTGGCATGTCGAACATTTCCTCCTCATCGAAGTAAAACAACATTCCACTTTGCTCCACGCCTCCACAATCCTTCTCCCCCTCCACTTTCTTGCTCTCCTTCTCATCATCGCCGCTTTCCGACGCTCCGCCAAACTCCGCTGGCCTGAACGTCTCTGCAGCCTCCGCTGCCTCCCGCCTGATATCCACTGAATCAGGGGCTGCCGGAACAGGAAGCGCCATGCGGAGTCTGCAAAATTGAGGCAGGCAAGCTTCCCTATAAAGGCCAATGCCGCCACGTCATGCGCCCGAGCTGCCATCTCGGCCGTCGGATAAGTTCTGAGCCATATCCTCGACTTCTTCTTGTTTGGTTCTCTCATTTCGCACACCCACTTGTTGTTGTTCCTCCTCCTCACTGCTCTGTAAACTGGGTGCCTCGTCTCCTTGAAAACTCTCCTCCCCGCTCGCTTCGCTTCTTAGGCCGGCTGGACGCCAAAATGACCTCCTCGTCGGAGAACGAAGCCAGCTGGCTTTGAGCCGTGATGCTTGTGTCGTCGGAACTCAATTCGGGCTTTTCGGAGGAATCGGAGAGTGGAGTACTGAAGATCGTATTCATTTTTGTTGTTCTGCGTCGGAGAAATTGAGCTGTGAGTTGAGAGTGTGTTTCAGTACTTCAGTTCTTTTTGGAGTTGTAAGTTGAAAATTGGAGAGTGAGTGAGGTGGATTTTATAGATTTGGATTGCCAAGACATTGAGTGGGACCCAGGACCACGCGAGTTGTAAACAGAGTGTGAGGAGGCGCCCAGGTGGAGAAATGTTGCGCACATAGGCAAGTTCCGAAGTTCCCACACAAATTATAGTAGGCCTTCCTAGGTGGAGTGGTGTTGCCTGCATAGGGCTAGGGACACGTGGCTGATGAAAGCTTACTAAACTAAGTAATTTTGGCGTTTACCAAGTGTCATTAAGGATGGTTCGGTATGGAATCCCATACCGAAACCCTTGTTCCGATTCTCAAACCGAAATTTTCGGGAATCCCAATTTCAATATCGATCTCAAACCAAATTTTCTAGAATCCTGATTTTTGGGAATCCCGAAACTCCCATACCGAAACCCTTGTCCCGATTCCCAAACCGAATTTATCGGGAATCCTAATTTCAATACCGATCCCAAACCAAATTTTCGGGAATCCCGAAATAGTTTCGGGATTTCGGGACAAATCGAGAATCCCGAAATAGTTTTGGGCTTTTGGACTAAAATTTGACATATTATGCTTTTGGGCTAAAATTCAACCTTTTATATTAAAAAATTGACATATAAGCATGCCCAATCTGCCAATTTGTTTCTACTAATCTGTGCACACAAATCTGCCAATCAAATGGCAAGGCCTAGTTAGTATCTGCCTATTCAAAAGCAATCTGCCAATATGAAACGTTAATATATGCTTGAGTAAACTAGTAAATCTATCTATAATCATGCTAGTCCCCAAAATTACGTCTAAAACGTTAATATATGCTTGAGTAAACTTTTGTACATATATAATATAAATATTATAGATAGATGTAAAGTTTTCTCAAGCAAATTGTAACTTATAATCTATTCATGTATCCATCTATCAATCTCCCATGTTTATTCTGCATCTATGTATCCATCTATCAACCTTCTGTGATTTAAAAATTCTGCATATGTTCCACTATCTATCTTAGGGCTCCTTCCTGTATATGTTCCATCATCGATTTCCAGTGCTCCTTCAGTATTTCAATTTTCACTATTGTAGGTAGATGACGTTCCCCTTAAAGATGTGATCCTAAATATTTAAAAATTAAATAATATATATATTTTTCGGTTTGGTTTGGGAATACCGAAATCCCAAAAACTTGAGACCGATTCTCGTACCAAAATTTCGGGATCGGTTTGGTATTGGGTACCAAAATTTTTGGGAATTTCGGTTTGGGATTTTTTCGGTTTGGTTTCGGGAATTTTTCGGTTCGGTTTGGGATTTTTGGGATTTTTTTCCAGCCCTAAGTGTCATTTGCATCTTTTATTGAAATTGGCACGTTAGGATGCGGATGCGGCTGTGTTGTGTGCGAAGTGTGTGCTGTGGATCCCAGCTAAGTTCATTGCCGCAATATTTTTTCCGGTTCTCTTTTTGCTGTCTCACTTGGAGGAAACCGCTTCTCGTATATACATTACGGGGATTTTGATTAGATGCTTACAGCCTGTTTGGTATCCTATTTGAAATTTGTTATCATTTCTCAAAACATTTTTTAAGAAGATTTCTTGAAAACAATTTTCTTTAAGACTCAAAATCTTGATTGGTTTGTGATTTAAAATTTTTAAATCTTACGACTTAAACTAAACAAAGAGATTTAAAAAGAGGGGGTCGCATGAGAGGGAGAAAGAGGAGAGAGGAGGAAAAAAAGTAAGAGATGAATGAAGGAAAAAGAAAGAAGAGAGAGGATCGGACAAGACAGAGAGGAAGAGGGGTGAGAGAAAGAATCGAGAGAATGAAGAGAGCGGATTGGAGGAGAGACGAAAAAGGTAAAAAAAAAAAAAAAAGAGGAGAGAGAAAAAAGAAAAGATAGAGAGACAGATTTGGAGTGAGGGGGGAGGAGGGAGAGAAAAGAGAGGACTGAGTTTAAGTTTAAAAACTCTAAAAACTCATTTTTTATGTTTTTAGTGAATAGACTATATTTTTAAGTTAGTCTTGAGTTCAGTTTTTGAAAATAGTCCTACCAAACAAGTTTTTAAGGCCTAAAACTTGAAAATTGTTTTTGAGTTCAAAAAGTTGGATTCAAGTAAAGTACCAAACGAAGCCTTAGTTTTTTTTTTTATTTCTTAGACCAAATCTCTAAGATTTTTTACAATTTTAATTAATTTATTAATTAAGTTCAAATTATACAATTTGTTTTTACAATTAATTTACTAATTAAATGTGACATCTCGCCCAAGGGAGTGATCCTTAAATGTATATTCTCATCCCTACCTAGCACGAGGCCTTTTGGGAGCTCACTGGCTTCAGGTTTCGTAGGAATTCCGAAGTTAAGCGAGAAAGGGGCTTGAGCACTTCCATGATGGGTGACCCACTGGGAAGTTGCTCGTGAGTTCCCAGAAACAAAACCGTGAGGGAATGGTAAGCCCAAAGCGGACAATATCGTGCTACGGTGCTGGAGCGGGCCCGGGAAGTGATCCGTCCCGGGTCGGGATGTGACAAATTGGTATCAGAGCCAATCCCTGGCCGGAAGTGTGCTGACGAGGACGTCGGGCCCCCAAGGGGGGTGGATTGTGACATCCCACATCGCCCAAGGGAGTGATCCTTAAATGTATATTCTCATCCCTACCTAGCACGAGGCTTTTTGGGAGCTCACTGGCTTCGGGTTCCGTAGGAATTCCGAAGTTAAGCGAGAAAGGGGCTTGAGCACTTCCATGATGGGTGACCCACTTGGAAGTTGCTCGTGAGTTCCCAGAAACAAAACCGTGAGGGAATGGTAAGCCCAAAGCGGACAATATCGTGCTACGGTGGTGGAGCGGGCCCGGGAAGTGATCCGTCCCGGGTCGGGATGTGACATTAAATCTAAAATGTAACCAACTCCAAAAATGTAACCATATGATGATATTTTAAATGTCCCAATGTACTCCAAATAATATTACACACATGATATATATATTAAAAAATAGCGTACCAATAATTTTGGTACATTAGTGGCAAGGCCGTCTTTGAGATTTTAGGGGCCCTGTGCGAAATTTGTAAAAAAGGCTCTTCTTATAAGACAATCTTAAAAAAAAAATGAACAGTGTATTGATGCTAAATAGTACTATCGAAGCAAACTTTGTGCTTCTCTTTCTTTTACAAAGAACCTATCAATAGCTCCGTTTTTAGACTGATCAGTCGTTCAACTTTTCCTTTTCTTTTGCTCTTCAAGTAGACAAATTGATATTTTCTAGTAGGTGCCATCTTTTATATTTCAAATAAGATCACAATTAAATTATAGTAAGTATGAACAATGAAACCTGATAATCTGCAATGCGTGTGTGTCTAGTGATTTTTTGTGACTACTCCCCTATTTCTGTGACAATTACTTGATTAATTTCTGAGTTTTTTCCTAAAAAGTTTAAAAGAAAAAAATCATTATAGATGAAAAATACCTAAATCTTCAAATTCCAACTCAAGATATTTAATTTAGTAAATATCTTAGTTTAATCGAAGAATGCATCACTCTGATCACTTGAATTGTCTTCGTGATATGAAAATGTATCTTCAATTGCATGAAATTATGAATGAAAAGTAGAAAAGAAAAAAAATCATTGTAGATGAGAAATACCTAAATCTTCCATTCAATATATTAAATAGTAAATATCTTACTTCAATTGAAGTTTGTATCACTCTGATCACTTGAAGTCTCTGTGATAAAAATTTCTCTTCAATTACATAAAATTATGAATTAGGGTTTAATGTTTGTGAGAAAATGAATAGTGGAGATGGGAGATACAGGACAAGCAACGTCCCCCCAGGGAGGGGGGGTGGTGGCGTCTGGCGTGAGAGAGAAAAGTGGATTTTGACTCTTAAATGATAACCTTTTCGATTCGACTCTAACTCCTTTGCTATATTTAATTGATTACCTTTTTTTATTGCTTTATAATATATATTTGTTACAGATTTGGTGGGTTTGTGTAGGCATGTAGCCTTATGGTTTGTGGGATCCACTACCATTTATATATATTTTTTTTGCTCTGGTTAGCATTTTTATGTGTTATTTCTATATTTAACATTATTTTATATATTATTATATGTGATAGAAAACTATATTCGGGCCCTTAAATTTGAAGGCCCTAGGCCATGAACCTAAAGCCTACTCTGATTATTGGTTTGTTATTGGTACGTTATGTGTAAGATTCCACATCGACCAATGGAGAGGGGGTGATGTGCCTTATATGTACATGCCCACCTCCATATAGCATGAGGCTTTTTGAGAACTCACTGGCTTCGGATTCCATCGGAACTTCGAAGTTAAGCGAGTTCGGGCGAGAGTATTCCTAGGATAGGTGATCCACTAGGAAGTTCTCGTGTGAGTTCCCAGAACCAAAACTGTGAGGGAATGGTAAGCCCAAAGCGGACAATATCGTGCTACGGCGGAGCCGAGCCTGGGATGTGACAATTAGGTATCAAAGCCACTCTCCCGTTCAGTGCAGATGTGCCGGCGAAGACGCCGGGTTCCCCTTAAGTGGGGTGGATTGTAAGATCCCACATCGACCAACAGAGATGGGGTGATGTGCCTTATCTGTACATGCCCACGTCCATATAGCACGAGGCTTTTTGAGAACTCACTGGCTTAGGATTCCATCAGAACTCCGAAGTTAAGCGAGTTCGGGTGAGAGCATTCTTAGGATGGGTGACCCACTGGGAAGTTCTTGTGTGAGTTCCCAGAAACAAAACCGTGAGGGAATTGTAAGCCCAAAGCGGATAATACCGTGCTACGGTGGAGCCGAGCCTGGGATGTGACATTATGTAATTCATATTTATGTACAAATTAGTATTTTGATATGTTATGTAATTTTTTTTTAGATACATACCAAGCTATTGGTAGGTTTATATTATCATAATTTTGGTATGTAAAAAGCAAAGTTTTAAAAGACACTAGGTGCTAGTTGGGCGACAAGCAGGGGCCTAGCACCTAGGCGCTTAAGGGGAGGTCTAGGCGGATTTAAGTAAATTTATTATATATCATATATTGAATGAATTTACACTTTAATAAATAAATCAATAACTGTACTTATATTTGTATTTAATATTTTAATTAAGTTTATTATTTAACATACAACATACAAAAAAATTAGAATTTTTACTTTAGTATCTTAATGAATTTGATGATATGAATTCAAATGATTACAAATTTGTAGCATTTTATAAATAATTTTTAGAGGTTTTATGTAGAATTTTTAAAGAAAAAATGGTGTCAAACACTTGGTTACAAAGTATTAACTAAGTGGTAGAAACGTGTAAGACATCTGAAGGACCATACCTCCTAATTTATTTTGTTTTTATCGGCATATATACCAACTTCTAATTCCTAAAGCCTCTCATTAATTAGGAGTTTAAGATGCAACCGTCTCATTGGATGACAATTACAAAAGAAGACAATATATGCTAGGTGACGTAGTCTTATTGGATAACAAAGTACAAAAGAAGATAAAATGTTGATGCTGTCACGTAGGGATTATGTATCGTCATTTTTATTAGAATAGGAAGCTGCTCCTCCTTCTGCAGATTCAAAACAAACAAAAAAATTGGACCTAAAATCAAACTTCTTCAACTTTCAACCATGCCCAGACCGTCTAGGCCTCTCAGCGCCCCGCCTAGACCCCATAGGTGCCCGCCTAATTTCTTCCCTGATTTGCCTCCCACCTTTGGCTTAATCCAGGCTGCTGATCACCGCGTAGCGCCTAGGCGGTCGCCTACCCCAATTTTTAGAACACTGGTAAAAAGCTAACAGCAAGATATGTGTAACCATTATTGAACTATAGTACATTTTAATTCAATAAGCATACATTTTAATTTAGCAGGTATACATTTGAATTTGACAATAAATTGTGTTGGTACATGTCAATGTTTATTCTTAAAGAACGATAGTACATTTGAGTTCAATTATACTTGAATTTCTAGAGACGAAAATAAAGCAAGAGAAATAACCATTATTGACAATAGTTACAGTAGTAAAGAAACAAGTGGTCGATGTAAATTTCCACCATCTCTTGCTTTGACGAAAATGCACCTGCAAAACAATCAACACATTTGATGAATGACTTAGGCCTCACGCACCCACGAGGTGGGAAATAGGGGGTTAGGCCAATGGATCTCTGATGCCTAAGTTAGTTTCTCTGAAAAAATGTAAGTGTTTAGGACTTTTAGGGGTAGCTAAAGCTTACCCAACTTTGGTAGCATTAGAGCGAAAAATAATGGTCATGGATATTAATTTTTCAATAACTTGCTTCATATGACACTACTATAAAAGGGCCTTATTGTGTCGGTGCGTGGTGTCGCTTTTATACAACATAGTGGCGGATAAGACATTTCAACACCCACTTAATATGGTGTCGGAGTTACTGTCGGTTATAACCGACATAAACTGTTAATGTCGTTTATAACCGACATTAATTTTAATATTTTTAATACTAGTGTCGCATTAAAAAAACTATTTTAATATTTTTAATACTAATGTCGCTTATAACCGACATTAATTTTAATATTTTTAATTTTAATAATTTTATACCCCTAAAAACTATAACAATTATATATATATATATATATATATATATAATTATAGCTACACTCTGTGACCCTATATGAATACAATGAACGAATTCGATCTTCAATTTAAAATATTTACACTAGTGGATACCACAAAATCTTATGTTATACTTAATGAAAGTATAAATAAACTTTAAGTTTTAGTGAATATATCGTTTTGATGGGATACGCATCCTACGAAACTAATTTCAACGATCCAACCGTCAAACTTGTTTGTATATCCTTTGAGATCGTATATGCCAAAAATTGCAAAAAACAAACATTCAAAGATCAAGTAACGGGACAAAACTTTTCGACGATGTCGTGTTGTTATCTACCAAATTCATATATACTTAAGTTAAAAAAAATTAAAATGGCGGGTCACTAAACTTTTGCAAAATTTCAAACATTGTGAAATATGAAATTTTCACACCACTATAGACTCCTGCACAAAATTCTAAACATCAAGGAAGAGAACATAGTCCTTACAGCAAAACAACTCATTCTTTGCTCCTTCTTCACAGCCACAATAGCAGCAGCTCTTTCTTTGCTCCTTCTTCCCAGCCACAACAGCAGCAGCAGCAGCAGCAGCAGCAATTGCTGTTTCAAATTCAACAGAGCCCAAACCGTGTACAAATTCTGTGTACAAATTCTTCAGATTTTGATATTTATTTTGGCTTCTTCTCTCAGATGTATTTTCAGTGGACAAGTCGCCAGTGCAGTACTTCATGCAATTTCTGGGTTTATGGGCGTTTTTTGTTGGGTGAAGAAAAGTAGGGATTAGGGATGGGTAGGACTTAAATCCAACTAAATTAGCACTTTAATTTTATGAAATCCTTCATCACCCCGACTTAGGATATCGAATGGTGGTCTTGTATGTTGGGTTTGGAGTTAGGATGGTGTCGCACGGAGAACACCATGGTTTTCAGCGAGCTGGGGATGGAACTTGATATTCCAGTCCTTAATTCAACCCATCAACCCTCCCATTCAATCTCTGGTAATGTTTTCAAGCCTTGCATGTTCGAATCGACTTGGAATCCAAGGTCTAAAACGCCTGTAATTTTCTGTTCTTCAATTCTAGCATTTGGCAATTTCCTTCGTCGGAACTCTGACGAGTTCTAAATTAAACCTGTCCCAAATTATGGAATTTCTCATCTGAGGTAATGTCTTCTTGCATCTCGGATTAAATATGGGTTCGAAATCTGGGTCTCTAACCTTTGTGATTATTCGTTCTTCACCCCAAGTTCTGATGTGGAGCTTGAGGGTCCCCTGAGCTCGAATGGGTTCTCATTAAACATTTCATGCTCTGCATGTTTGAATTTACCTAAATTTAGAGGTGCTAACCTATGTATAACTTTCGTTGATTCCCCAGAATTGTTCCGGCAACACCTGTTATTGAACTCCTATGGTATCAGAACATCTGATGAGTTCTGGATTAAATCCGCTTTAGAACCATGAAATTCTGCAGCGGGTTAAGGGCCTAAGAGAAGAAGGTGAGGATTGAGAGAGGGTGAAGAAGACGATGAAAAAGAAAGAGTTCTGGAAAGAGGCAAAAAAAAAAAAAACCAATTATTAGGTGGTGTCGCTTATAGGCGACATTATAGTGCTTATTTTATTTATCCAATTATCAGGTGGTGTCGGTTAGGACCGACACCAGTCTGGTCGCTTGTCTCCGACCCAGTCTTCGATGTCACTTTTAAGTGACGTTGTTGTTCTTTTATACTTTATATTACTTTGTTTCTTGGTGGTGGAATAAGGGGGCTAAGCGACGTCAATACCTTTTTTGTGATGGTAGTATTGGCGTCGGTTCCACTATGCGACATTGCACGATTTAATGTCTGATTTTTACCAAAAATCTGATAGTAGGTGGTGTTTTTTGTCGGTTTTATAGCGCTATTGATATCCCCTTTTGTAGTAGTGTGAACTTAAAACGCCCATATTGAACCTTATCATAATGGTATCTCGCCCTACTTTTAAGGATATATAGAAAAGGTTGGAGAGAGTTACTTAACCACTTGAAACTTTCTCCTTTTTAAAGTTGTGCAAGGGGACCCCCCCTCAAGAACAAAGCCCCACCCCTATTTTCTCCCTTAAATGAAAGAACCTCGTCCTTAACCTATTCTGAAACAACCAATGCATATTTTGCTCCCTTCCCTCTATCTCATAAAGCTTGCTTACTCCCCTTTCCCTTCATTTCCGTTTGCCTAAACGGAATTCATGCACCGCCCACATTATGCAATAACTATTATTATTATCACTTTCATCAACATGTCACCACCACCGCCTTACCATGACAACTCTCCACCCCCGCAACCTTCATTGTCACCATTGCCACCACCATCACTGCCATAGACATAAGCATTAACAACTTTCACTAACTACCAAGAACATAGAACCACATAGAGTCTAGGTTCTAAATATTCTTTACAGATTGAGCTAGTCAATTAATCTAAAACTTAATTATTATCCATTGATTTATAACCAACTCGCTCAGTTGACTAAATGCATTCTCCCTAAAAATCATAGTTCTGCGTTGATATCCCCCATTGGGCTGTAGACATGTCCTAATCTACGAGGCCACAACAAAAAAGTAGGAGGGAACAACACCAGACACAGCATAAAAGGGAAAAGATTGAGGTAAACGAAGTTGGATATAACAACATCAACTTGCTTAAAGAAGCCATTAGCGCCAAATCCGCGGGCTTCTCTTTTCTCAAGAATTAAAAAAAAAAGATCATGTTCCTTGAGAAGCAACTGCATTCTCATCTTCCAAACATCTACGTTTAGAGGTTCCATTTTGTGATGCTTGATAATCATATGCATTAATTGAGTAACCATATTAGCAACCATAGATCCAGAAGATTGTATGGCTACCATATCTGCACAAGTTGGGCTCTCATACTAGATGATAAAAATCTTTAGCTGAAAGAAGGATAAAATTTCTAGGAATGTGTAGAACTGAGACCTGCTATTGTTGAGTGGCAACAAATGAGAAAGACACATAGTTTTCTTCGAAAAACTTTTACATAAAACTAAGCAATACTCGGATAGGGTCGTGAAGTGCAAAGCCTCATTCTTTAACAACTGTCGTAAGGACAACAAAACCTATAGTTATGTGTGTTAGACACTATAACTATAGGCGGGACCAGTTGTAGGATGAGCGCCGAATGGCGATGCTCGAGTGAAAGACGGTGTTTTGAGGGGTTGGAAAAAGCTTGAAAAATCACATTTGTCTTAGATCAAGATTCAGTGTGGTAAATGTGAAACACGTTCCCCACCTCTATCGTAAAAGTAACGAACCTTACAAAGCTTCGCTTTGGAATAGATACTTTCATACTTCAATCACTCATTTTGAGCTAACAGCAGCATATCATATAGCAATAACAGCTCCTATTTTTATTCTACATACACAAATATCTGTTTATGATGAAACCGACTCTCACTTCTCACTCGAAGGTTGCCCCAGACAGACTCTTTTCTTCCTCGACGAATGTTTTTTTCTTTCCTTTCATACGAGACTCCGGACGCTCCTTGTCCTAAGCCCCAAGCATCCGGTCACCTTTGTGGATCTCCGCCACTTTTGCACTAAGTTAATTACGTTAAGATCTTCAACAGTCTAATGTATATTCAGTCGTACTGGCATAGGCCCACTGATATGTTTTTGATCGGAGCATCAAACAATGCAACCCGGTTTTACTTGACTAAGCCCCGTGCTCGTCCAAGGAGGGAGTTTGCTTTACCCAACTAGCATAAGGTGAAATATGAATGGTAAAAGGAAGAGTCTCCCATATACATCTCAATTTCGTTCATCTTTCCCTCACCCACCGATCGATCTAAGGGGACTATTTCCCTGGTCAACTACCTACTTCTCTCTTCGACAGGTGAGTGAGGGAAAGATGAACGAAATTGAGATGCATATGTGAGAATCTTCCTTTTGCCATTCATATTTCACCTGATGCTACACCATAAGAAGAGGGGTAGTGAACTACTCATGGTGCAATACACAAAGTGTATTTTTAATGATGGGAAAGAAGGCTCCAGGTCTCAGTTCTTAGAAAAGTGCTTTTTGAGAATTCCACCGTAATATATTGGGAGATAGATATAAGTTTTGAACAAGCCATTTCTTAGATAGCTTCGTGCCCATTCTAGTTAAAGTATTCTACAGACATCGCAACCAAAGTAGGTCAACTTAAGTTTTTTTCCGCTTGAGTATCTAAATCTGTTGAATCAATGGATGCCACGGCGGCGATCGAAGTCTGGGAAATAATTGTAAAAAAGGACCCATCGACACTTGATCAAATAGCTCCGAGAGGTGTATTTTCTCAATCCGACCTTGTCCCTAAAGGAGAGCTTAATATGATCCCGTAAATCTCTTAATGCATGTAATTGAAGGGGGTCCTACCAAGAACATTCCAAAGAACTTCCTAAAGCCAAAGCCCGATGAGAATGACGAAACATATTCCCAACAGACTTGAAAGTGAAAGTTAGATGACTAGAAAAGGAAATGGATGTCCGGCAGCTGAGAGGCAACTCATTTGCCTACTCTGCCAAATAAAGCCGACTCTATCTCAGCGAGAATGACGATGACTTTGTCTTTGTAATACTTCTCATGCCTTGCAACAAGATAAGAATTTAGGGTCATGCTTCCAGATCTACCCCTGTCCTATTCACCATATATTGCCTTGGGCCAATAGACAATAGAGCATCTTTAATTTCTTCTTCAGACACATTCCTACCTCAGATCAACAGGGTCAATGACAGGAAATAATCTAGGTAAATCCACAACCATGGAATCAGAATTAAGCTCAAGAAAAAGGTAAAGTATATTCCACAGCTAAGTTATTGATAGCCTTCTTACATTTACAAGGCTAGTGTTGGCATGTGGGTTTGCATTGGATGTCTTCTTGGGTTCATCTTAGATCGACATATGTACGAAATGTGGGGTATGTTTGCAAATTGACGGACCAACCTTCAGGTACGCAGGCAACTATTGGAAATCAAAGTAACATCATCACATGGCATCTTATTGGCCAAGGCGTATGGAAAGAATATTCTCAAGATATTAAATGGGAAATAAATCTTGAGATAATGGAGTAAATATCCATAATTGATTTAAATAGAGATTACTTACTTGAATGGAGTCAATTTTCGGTTGGGAATGTATTAAAAATAGGATTTGGGTAATTAAACCTTATCTTTAATGCTTTGACTTTTCCTTGCTAAGCACAAGTGAGCTGTGGGCGACTATTCAGCTGCATGGACCTTCAGGGGAACTGAGCTGCGCGTGGGAATATCTGAGGAGCCTGCTTATTTAATGAAGGTAATCTTGTTTTTCTTGAGCAAAAGTCCACGTGTTGCATCTAGAATTTTTAGGATTATGTTAGGCTCCACACAGTTACAAACAATTTTGTGTAATACAAAGTTTCATATAATTGAAATATATTGAAATTTCTTAGATAGTTTAGATATATGGATTATTATATTCCATCAATTAATCTTAGCCATGACTTGATATAACTGAATCCTGAAATTGAGGAAAATATGAGATTTCATAAAAATAGCAATAAATTAAGGGAAGTGTTATTGACACTCCAAATATCTCATTCTACACTTCTCACATGTTTATTTTTCTTTCTAAATATAGAAAGTTTGGAGTGTAGAATGAGAATTTTGGTATGACAGCCCGTCCCGGAAAATTATTCTCGAAGGTGCAAAAAGACTAAAATGCCCTTGAGCGTTTGTGGCATTGTGTGGTTAAGTTTGGTTTGAGGACCAATGTGTTAAGTCCCTATTATTTTGGACCCAATTGGAAATAAGAAAATGATTGGTTTTGATTGGTGGCTTTTGGACCACACACACACATCCACATCTACACACTCTCTCCTTCCTGTGCTTTTCTTTCTCTCAGACTCACTCTCTCTCTTCTCTCCCGTACATACCAACTTCATAGACCCTCCAAACCTTGCAGATCGAAGATTTAAAGTTGATGAGATAGAGTACAGTTGATGAGATAATTGCAGGCATGATCTATGAGCTAGAGTACAGTTGATGAGATAATTGCAGGCATAGACCCTTCAAGTGGTTCGACTTGTGTGTAGGCATGATCTATGAGCTAGAGTACAGTTGATGAGATAATTGCAGCTATCATTGCTTTTAGATTACTTACCTGGATAATTGATATTGTGGCATAGCATATTCATGATTTGAATGCATGTTTTGATGATGATTTCTATTGAGATTTAGTATATGTATATAGTATTTTCTAGGAAAATTATACAGGTTTTACGGTGAGGGGTTAGAAGTTTGATAATGAAATGGTTTTGGAAAAGCTTTGTTTTTGCCCACTCACGCTTTTCGTTTTGCGCCCCTCCAGGTATTAGGTAGCATTTGTGGATGGCTCACAAGGTTTCCAGCGGAAGTTCTGACAGACCATCACTCATGTAAGACTACCTTCGGGTGTTAGTTAATTAGTAATTCCTATGCTTGACTACACTTAGACTATTAGTGCTCTGATTATGTGTTCACACTTATTCTCACGCTAGTATTTGCCTTAGCTAGTGTTTCAGTTTTTATTCATTCGTAATTTCTATATTATATTGCTTCTGCACTGTGCACATGGTTACGTCACTCTCACGTGACGGCCAGCATGCCTTGATTTCGGTCGGGGTGTGTCATTTGGAGTACCAATAACAATTCCCTAAATTAACTAATATTATTGAATGCATTTTTTACATAGAAATGATTTTAAAATGGATTTGAAACACACTTAAATTAAGATTATACAGGAAATATAGAGTTTAATCAAAAGTGAAAGCACTTTAATCTTAAGTTGGAAATTCTTAAGAACTGAAATTGTAATTGCATTATTTAAAATTTTGTCAATTAGCAATTCCATTGTTTGGATATTAAATAGGTAGAAATTAGACAATGACTGAAATTATAAATTTCATGGTTTGGATAATTCTTAAATTTTGTATTTTCTACAAGAATACTTGAAGATATGCAACCATTTCTCAAGGACGTACAACAATCTAGATACATCATATGTTCCCATGAGTTTTAAAAACAAGTTACAAAGAAGAGCGACGCAAGAGCAGAGGGATAAATTTTTGAGGTTCAAATTACAGGAATAGGTGAACGACGCAAGAGCAGAGCAACACATATATGAAATTTGGAGCCTCTGCGTGCTGAAATTTCCTATTAGATGAGTTGACAATTTGTCTCGAAATTAGAATTGTAAAATAACGCCTCTCTCAGTGAAAATTGAAGTCAGAAATCTCCGTGCTCAACTTTCACCATTTTTTGCACGCAGAATTTAACGCATCGAACACAAGGCAGGGGGTCTAGAACAAAAATTTCCATTTGACTAAAATGCAACGGAAACAGTCTTACGGACTACAATTCTCCGGACAAGCGTATAAACAACCAACACCATTTTTCCTAGTGGCAAAAATTATATAAAAAAAATAAACGAAAGTGTCCCTTTTTTTGGGTCAACGAACGAAAGTGTCCTCCGGATCATCGTTGCTTTCCATGTCATCCCAGTTCATGTATCCACAGACTGACGTCATCGTTGCTTTCCATGGCAGAAGCCCTTCCGCCATACCATCCAGCAACCTTGGCATGTCCAACATTTCCTCCTCATCCTTCTCGTCATTTCCGCTTTCCGACGCTCCGCCAAACCAAAAAATATTATAACTTTATAAAAGGACGAAATGGGAATAAAGCAATAGAAATGAAGATTTTCTTCTTCTCTCAAACAAAATCAAATCTAAGAATTACACCCTTTTGCCAACGTACCACACTTATTAAAAGCACACAATCAAACTAAAAAGACTAAAGTTAATGTGTCTAGAAGAAAACATACATCATTTCGAACAATGATTGTTGGTTTTGATTCTTTTGTACCCTTGCTGACACCCTCTTTGCATTTAATAGATAGCTGCCCTGTGCCTTTATCTTTCCATGCATCTTTATCTGCTGGATCACTTGACTGGAATAAAAGGAGAGGGTGTTGAAAAAGTCAATCAGAATATGCAAGTTACAAATGGTGCTTGGCACATGCAATCTCAGGTTACCAAAACATTAAACAAAACACACCCGTCAAAGGCATCACGCAAATGTAAAATAGACAAAATTGCATCGCAGAAATTTCCTATCTAAAAACGGAAGTATCTCAGACCAAAAATACAGCAGTTAATTTGAGCATGACAAACAGATAACATGCATTATTATTTTAATAACTTGACATGAGAACATACTAAAATTCCTCAAACAGTACCAAATGGCACTTATGAAATGTTCTACAGTGGGTATGTAACTTGATTAATCATCATGATCGCCCGACAAGAGCACCATAGTTGTTGACATAGGCAAGCCTTTTATGTATGAAATACGGACTAAATGTCGAAAGCTGAGGCTGCCCCTCCTTATTTATTTTTATTCGTTTTTTTGGTTTTGTGAAACATACCAATACAATACCGCACAATAAAATATTAGCATCAGTAACTGCAGTACAGGAGTTAATAACATGCATGAATGAGCATGTTAAGTCTACTGATATGTATTGTTTAAAACCTCTATTTTGTACATATGGATATATGTATTACATCAACATCTTCATATAACTCAAATGTGGAAAATCCAATATAAGTAATTAAGTATCAATAGACTGATACGAGCACGCATTTTTATAAACTTTGAATGAAAAAAGAGATTAAATACAACATTTGGAAATCAATGAAAGTAAAGAGGGTTTCAAATTTTGGTAGAGTGTGAACAAATTCAGAATGCTATTTATGAATGTTATCTTAATGAATAGAGAAGATTACAAAGTTTCATACTCACATACCTTCACATAAAGTTTGCACTTGACTTCATGGACTACAACAACACCCTTCTCTTCAGACTTTTCCACAGATGGGCTTCCAGGTTGCTCCAATTCATTTTCTGGACCAGAACAAGAACATTCAGTACTTCAAAAGAATCGAAGACCATATCGAGATAATTTCTACAACTATATCGAGAGAATTTCTACAACTATCAGCACAGGTAACCATCACCATTAAACTTTAACAGCTATAAATATGGTGAACGGGATGTAGTACAATGCAAACCCTATATGAGCACAAGCTTGGACCATGAACCTGACACAAAGGCACAAATAGAATCACGTCCTGCCACATAGACCCACTAGTGGAACACTAAAAGGAATGCAAACTGGAGAGACAATAAATTCAAATTTAATGATCATGAAGTCATAGATGCATGAGCTTCTTTCCCTTAAATTCTGAAAACCAAGGAAAGCTTCTTCATACAGTCAGGAAAATCCAACATAACAGAAGATCTAAATACAAACCGACAGTGAACCAACAAACCAGACGCCAAAAGAAATAAATTACCAACAGAAAGCCTAATTTATCCGCTTCCGATAAATACAGACATACATCTTCTGATAACGTTTTGTATTCTGAGTGTTTTGTAAGGAATTTCAGTGAGTAGTTATTCAGAGCAAGAGGGAATGAGAATAAGAGTGACAGCTGCTTACTATTGCAGCAGTATTCATTTTATATATATATAATCAGAGTAGGGTTTTTACAGTCAACATTCTTATCTCAATTGAGGAATAAGACAAAGAGCACAACCTAACCTTGTACTACTCTAATCTAAGCCTTACAACACAGTTTCAATCTCGGCCCTTCATTTGTCTCTTGGACTTTAGCTTGAGAAAACTAGCCATTAGCCTATTTACACAAAACTAGCCGTTAGCTTCTTGTTTGTGTTGCTGGAGACTGTTTGACTTCCAACACTCCCCTTCAAATTGTTTCTTGCTTGCACTCCAAGTAACTCCCTAAGATACACGAATCTTTCCTTAGGCAATGCCTTGGTAAAGATATCTGCAATTTGCTCTTTTGATTTGCAGTAGAATAGTTCAATCACATTCTCTTGCAAAGCTTCCCTTATGAAATGGGATTTCCTTTTGATGTGCTTGGTCTTCTGATGGAAGACAGGGTTCTTTGTCATGGCTATGGCAGATGTATTGTCACACATTAGAGGTGTGGCATCTACTTGCATCTCTCCAAAGTCTTTCAGAACAAACCTAAGCCAAATAGCTTGTGTGGCTTCTGCAGCTGATACATATTCAGCTTCTGCAGTGGACAAAGCAACACTTTGCTGCTTCACTGAAGCCCAGGAGAAAATTCCATAACCAAAAGTGAAAGCATACCCTGAGGTGCTTCTCATATCATCATCACTACCACCCCAATCACTGTCACAGAATCCAACTAGAATGACAGCCTTACCTTTGTCATACTTGATACCATAATCAATGGTTCCTGCAATGTATCTGAGTACTATTTTGGCTGTTCCCATATGAATTTTAGTTGGTTTATGCATGAACCTGGAAAGCAAACTTGCTGCAAACATCACATCAGGTCTAGTGGCAGTTAGGTAGATGAGACTTCCAACTATTTTCCTGTAAAGATTGGAGTCTGTAGGTTCTGTTCCATCATCTTTGGTGAGTTTCTCATTTGAGATCAGTGGTGTAGCTATTGATTTGCAACCTTTAAGACCAAACTTGTCTAATATGGTCTGAGCATATTTCTTTTGGTGGATAAATATCCTTTCAATTCCCTGGACAATTCCAATTCCAAGAAAATGGTGGAATAACCCCAAGTCTGACATTTCATACTTCTGCATCATGTCTTCTTTAAACTCTTTCATCATATTTTCATTGTTGCCAGTGAACACTACATCATCAACATAGATTGCAACTATGAGGACATTAGTTCCATTTTCTCCTTTCACATACACAGTAGCTTCACTAAGACTTTTCTTGAGTCCTCTCTATGAGCAGTAAGTGTCAATGTCACTGTACCAAGCTCTTGGAGCTTGCTTGAGCCCATATAGTGCCTTCCTTAACCTGTAAACCTTGTTTTCTTCATTTTTGACTTCAAAACCCTGAGGTTGATCAACATAAACTTCCTCCTCAAGTACACCATTCAAAAATGCAAATTTGACATCAAGTTGGTATAGGTTCCAACCCTTTTGTGCAGCAAGAGCAATCAGAGTTCTAATGTGCAGCAAGAGCAAGAGCAATTAAGTTGGAGCGAAGGCCTCATTGAAATCAACTCCTGGTTGTTGAGAGTAGCCCTTTTCCACCAATCTTGCTTTATTTTTTCTGCACTGTGCCATCCAGGTTAAGTTTAGTCTTGTACACCTACTTGACACCTATCACATGCTTGTCACTAGGTCTATTGACTAATTCCCAAGTGGAGTTTTTCTCTATCATTGCCATTTCATCTTCCACAGTTTTCTTCCAAGCTATATCACCCTCAGCTTCTTCAAAGTTCTCAGGCTCCGCTATGCATAAATTGCACATTGCATATATCTCACTCAAGCTCTTCATTTTCATAGGAGTAGAGTTAGGAGTGGAGCTTTGGGAGACAGAATTCTGTGTTTTGGGAACTTTCACTCTGTGATTGAGGTGAAGCATGCTGAGGTGATTGCTGCAACTGAGATTGATTTGATGGATGAGCAGAGATTTGAGTTTGTGATTCCATTCCATTTTCTGTTCCACCAATTGTCATTGGTACAGATGTCTCAACTTCTACACCATCTTCCCAATTCCACTTTGTGTCTTCATTGAAGATCACATCCTTTGAGATGTTAATTTTCTATGTTTTCAGGTTGAACAGTCTATACCCTTTTTCACAGTTACCATACCCCACAAAAATGCACTTGTTGCTGGTTTCCTGTAGTTTGTGTCTTAACTGTCATGGTATTAGTGCATAGCATACTAAGCCAAACACCTTTAGGTGTTTCACACTTGGTTTCCTTCCACTGAAGGCTTCAAATGGAGTCTTCTTCTCTAAAGAACTTGTTGGGCATCTGTTTAGCAAATAAACCGCTGTATTCACAGCTTCTCCCCAGAATTGATAAGGAATTCCTTTCTTATGAAGCATGAATTTTGCCATCTCAGTTATGGTTCTGTTCTTCCTCTCAGTAACCCCATTTTGTTGAGGGGTGTATGCCATTGTCAACTTTTTTTTCCAATCCCATGCTTTCACAGAAAGAGTTGAATTCAATTGAGGTATATTCACATCCCCTATCACTTCTTATTTTCCTGATCTTGTAACCACATTGCAATTTAACCATCATCTTGAACTTCTTGAATATACTGAAAACCTCAAATTTTTGTCTCATGTATACACCCAACACATTCTAGAATAATCATCTATGAAGGTTAGGAAGTATCTGTTGCCACTCATTATTGCAGTTTGCATTGGTCCACATACATCTGTGTGGATGATTTCCAATGGTTGTGTAGCCCTCTAAGACTTTCTTGTTTCAAAACTTTCTCTGTGGTGTTTGCCTAGAACACACCCTTCACATCTCTTTTTCTCCATGCAGTTTTGGTAGTCCTTGAACCATATCCAGTCTTTGCAGATCTCTTAAGCTGTGAAAGTTCAAGTGACCATATCTCTTATGCCACAACCATATGCTTTCAGTGACACTAGCTCTCAGTGAGATAGCTTGATTGTAGTTGAGTAGCAATGGGAAACTTCTGTTCTCTGTCATTTTTACTCTTGTGACCATGTTCTGCAAACTCCTGTCATCAAAGATTTCAACCATTGAATTTCCAAAGAGCAAGAAATAACCATGTATGATCATTTGGCCCACACTTGATAAATTTTCATCAAGTCCAGGTACCAACATAACCTCTTTAATGTATCTCCTTCCTTGTTTTGTTTCAATCACCAGGGTACTTCTACCAGTGGCGCTTACAAGCTGACCATTGCCCATCTTAGCCTTCCTAATGAATTCTCTGTCAATATTGATGAGTAGGGACTCATGTGCATTCATATGGTTGCTGGACCCGCTGTCAATATACCATATATCTTTGTTTTTCTCAACAGTTACAACATCGTAAACATAGAACACATTTGTCTCATCCTCAGTCTTATGTGCATAGTTCACTAGTTGGTTTCCTTTAGAACCACATTCTTTGGACAAGTGACAAAACCTGTTACATTTACTACATTTGGGTTTCCCTTTGAACCAACAAACACCAAAATGAGCCTTATCACAGATTGTACATTGTGATTTTGTCCCACTAACACCACTGTTTCTAGTAAACACACTTGGCCTTTCTTCCCATTTCTTAGATTTTCCTTTCCATGGCTTCTTTTGTTGCTTGAAATTGTTATATTGTCCAGTTGAACTGCCCTCTCTAAGATTGATACTAAATGACTGAAAAGCCCTTCATGTGGCTGCATTAGCATGTCTTTCTAGCCTTTGATCAAAGGCTCTCAATGAGGCTGTAACCTCTTGCACATCAAGTGTATCAATGTCCTTAGTTTCTTTTATAACATTTACTATAGAGTCATAGGGTCTTGTCAAACTGATTTACAATTTCTGTACAAGTTTTTCCCTAGGTAGTTCTTTACCAAGAGTTTTCATTTGATTCACAACATCAAACAACCTAGTAAAGTAATCATTAAGGGGTTCATCTTCTTTCATGCGAGTATATTCAAAATCGCGTCTTAAAGATTGAAGCTTTACTTTGGTTACTTTCTTGTCACCTCTATATTCTTTCAGAAGAACTTCCCAAGAAGCTTTGGATGTCTCTTTATTTGATATCCTAGGAAAAATGACATCTGAAACTGCTCCTTGTATTATCCCTAGCGCCTTAGCATCCTTCATCACGCTTTCTCTCAAAGATGCTCTCCAAGTTGCAGTGAGGTCTTCATCGTCCTCTGATTCATCATCTGAGACCGGTGCTTCATACCCTTCTTGAACCATTTTCCAGAGATCTAGAGACTTGAAAATGGTGGTCATTCTTATGCTCCAGAAATCATAGTTCTCTTCATTGAAAATGGGAGACCTAAGCTCACTGCCGCTGCTACTTGATCCAAACATTTTTTGATTCTTGAATCACTTTCTGGGGTTTCAAATACTCGAAATCTCCCCTGAAAAAAGTAGCTTCATAACGCCCAGCTGGTTTTTAATCCAACCTGAGCTCTGATACCATGTTAGAATTTTTGGATCGCCGGGCCCGCCCCACTTTAACGATACCGATACTGTCCCCAACTTAACCACCTGCTCAATCCGTCAGGTGTGGGGTTTTACCACAAAAGGCCTCAGTATTAGTTAGAGTGGGGTAATCATATTTAAACCTCTTTAGTTTTCTTCACCCCACCGATGTGGGACACATCGGTGGGGTGAAGAAAACCAAAGGGGTTTAAATATGATCGCCCCACTCTAACGATACCGATACTGTCCCCAACTTAACCACCTGTCCAATCCGTCAGGTGTGGGGTTTTACCACAAACGGCCTCGGTATTAGTTAGAATGGGGTAATCATATTTAAACCACTTTGGTTTTCTTCACCCCACCGATGTGGGACAGTTTAACACTCCCCCTCACATGTAACCTCATTTAGTGGTTCACACGTGGAGATCCACATCGGTAATTGAAACTCAGAGGTTGGCACACGTTAGGCCTACTTGTTTTCAATGGAGCTTAGCGGTTGTCTCTATATTAAGAGTTCAGACTTGTTTCCTTATGGGTGACAAGCTCATTGGCTTGCACACAAGCTCGTTGGCTTGCACAGACCCGCAACCCTGGGGTCTGATACCATGATAACGTTTTGTATTCTGAGTGTTTTGTAAGGAATTTCAGTGAGTATTTCTATGAGGTATTCAGAGCAAGATGGAATGAGAATAAGAGTGGGGGCTGCTTACTATTGCAGCAGCATTCATTATATATATATATATATATATATATATATAATCAGAGTAGGGTTTTTACAGTCAACATTCTTATCTCAATTGAGGAATAATACAAAGAACACAACCTAACCTTGTACTACTCTAATCTAAGCCTTACAACACAGTTTCAATCTCAACCCTTCATTTGTCTCTTGGACTTTAGCTTGAGAAAACTAGTTGTTAGCCTATTTACACAAAACTAGCCGTTAGCTTCTTGTTTGTGTTGCTGGAGACTGTTTGACTTCCAACACCTTCACTATCGAAAGGGGAACTTTAATATTACTCCAAGTCAAAGCTAATAAGCCTAACATCTTCCTTGACATCAATAAAACCTGCTCCTTCTTAGGGCTGGAAAAAAATACCGAAAATCTCAAACCATACCGAAACCAAACCGAAAAAATACCGAACCAAAAATCCCGAAAATTTTAGTACCGATCCCGAATTGTTCGGTATGGGATTCGGTCTTACAATTTGAAATATTCGGTATTCCCGATCCTCGAACCAAACTTTATTAATATTATATTATATATATATATATATGTCTCTGTGTGTGTGTGTTGGAATGTGTGTGTGTGTGTGTGTATATATGTATATGTGTGTGTGGTGTGGTGCTGACAAACGTTGCATCAAGCACATGGGAAAAGATGGGTCACGCACGGCACGGCTGCTAGCTTTCTGAAGACAATGTCTGTCTCATCAGTCATCTCTCTCGATTAGATCCCTCTCTCTACAACCCATAACCTAACCATTCATCTCTCTCTTATTTTCTGTCTCGTCTCTCTCTCTCTACAACTCATAACCCACCTAACCCTCTATCTCTCTCATTTTTCTATCTCATCTCTCTCGTATTCTATCTCTCTCTCTACAACCCAGAAACCACCTAACCCTTCATTCCACCCAATTCAAAACCAAGCCGAACATCCCTACTCACTCTCTCTCATTTCATTTCGCCTCTCATCTACCTTCACTCAGTCTCATACTCTCCCTCTCTTTCTCAAATTTGAAGCTCAGCAGCCACCCATCGTCTAGCAATCTGACTCCGACGAACTATCTCCACTCCGGCCACCACCACACCTCATGGCTTCATCCCCACCTCCGGTTCTCTCCAGTGATTCTCTGTGTGTGTGGGATTTCGAATTAAGGTTAAGGTTTTGAATTGGGGCTTAGGGTTTCGAATTGGGGGCTCGGGTCAAGAGGAGGTCCCTCTCTTCACTCTGTTTCTCTCTCGAACATAAATCTTTCACTAATTCACTGTCACTATGTCTCTGATTTCAATTTGGATTTTTAATGCAGGTTTAGATGATTTCAATATTAATCTAAGATGATTTGGATTCTGATGATGTTCGGTTTCGGGAAATTCCGAAATACCAAAAATATTTCGGGAATCCTGAAATTTCGGTTCGGGATCGGTCATGAGATTTACGTCCTGAAAATTTTCGATTCGGGATTTGATATGCCATTTTTGGTTCAGTATCCCATACCGAACCAGCCCTACTCCTTCTTACTTCTACCATAACTTCGTCGTCTACCCTTTTTAAAGTCTGCGTATCTTCCACACCCTTTGCTCAGTTTTACTTTATTATTCCTACTTTATTACTTCGTCTACCCCCCAAATCCTTGGTCAACCCACAAATTGACCAAAAGCTGATTTTTTTTTAACAAATAATCCCACAATTCCAATCTGTAAAACTAATAAAAACCCAATAACCCCTTTTAGATTATATACTCCTTAATAATATAATGCAAGGTTGCAACCTCTATAAGCTAATTCCCCCCTAAAGAGCTCGACTAATGAGCTTGAAATTCAAAACCTTTGGGATTTATTCACACAAAACAATTAAAAAAAATCCGCAGGGCCTCCAATACACTTCAATCCCAAAAACAAAAGCTAGAAATTAGGGTCCCCCTAAAACAATAAATTTCAATAAAAATTGCATAAAAACAACAAAAAGGTGAAATTTTTGAAAGGGAAAGTGCTACTTACAGGCGAGTCAAAGTTGTAGTTCGATACAGAAAAACGTTTCGGACCTTTCGTCATCATGATTCGGGCTTTCCGGGTTCAAAAGCGGAATAGGGTTCTTCAAAATTTCCTGGCTTTTTCCGTCAGACTGGCAAACATTGAAAGCAAAGCGAGAAAATTAATGAAAATGCTAAGAAAATTTTGAGTTTTAATCAAAAGAACAAAAAGGTGTTGTAAGTGAATAGTACCAGAAGTGACTTTTTAGAGTAAAAATTTTCTTTTTGTTAAAAATGAACAGTATCGAGAGTTTTTCGTTAAAACTTTTTTTATTTATTTATAATAATAATAATAAAAAGGATAGGTGATTAGAGCCTTTGGATCAGGTGGGGAATCAACTTTTAATTTGGACTGTTGCATTGGTTTCCCAGTATTATTTGACGTGGGTTTTTGTATTGATTGGAATTTGAGATACTACTTGGCTACCGTCCATTTTGTAGTGTTTTTTCCTTTCGTTAAATTACAGTTTGCCTCTTTAGTTTGAGTGCAATTACAAACTCCTAGAAAAACGTCTTCGAAAAAATATGGCTCTGGGTGCGAAGCGTTACCAGCGCTTTCGTGCTGATTTCCATGTTTTTTCACCGATAGTGAGTAAGTGGAAGGGTGCTGAGTGGTTGAGGAAGGTAGGGTGGGATGATTATGTGTGGGGTAAGTTTCTAGATAACGTAATAAGGCTACTGATAATTGGGGAAAAGGTAATTATGAATTTGATTAGGTTGAGAAGATTTGATAATTGGATGGTAGTGGGTTGGAGTATGAACCCCGATGAGACCTTTGAACTGATCTATCCTCTTTTCGCTTGTGTGAGGAGATCTAAGTGGTGTTTGGCAAGGTGTTTTGTTTTGTTAGGGTTTCTAGGTTTCCATATTAGGTTAAGTGTTGTGTGCTGTGATTTCTTTTTCTTGGTTTGTGTGATTGGCTGTTTGTGTTTTATTGGCTTTTTTGGTTGAGTCTTTGTGGCGATTCTCTACTTTCCGTGCTCTAGAGAACTGATTTCCTCAAGGTGGCTGTCTACAGTTGAAATCATTACTGTTTTTTCTTGGGATGTTAGTCTGGTTTAACTTCTCTTGGCCTCTGTTTCTTCTAGAGACGGTTGGGCTTATCAAGTCCGGATTCCTTTATTTTGATTGGTGCTTGTTTGTTCCGTTTGGTTTTACGAGGTCTTGGCGTCAGGCATGCGGACGTGCTCCCCAGGTTTTGGTCGTACTTAGTAATTATGACCTACTTATTAGGTTTTTTAGCTTCGGTGTGCTTGCGTGGGTGCATGGCGCTAGTAGGCTTCAACGGTTGGATTCCGCCAAAGTGGCGCTATTTATACCAACCCCTGGGGCACTTGCGTTCCCCACAAAACTCTCTAGTCATAGTCTCTTCTTCTCCTAGTGTTCTCACAATGACAAACCCCCAGCTTGCTGCTTCCTCTTCTAGCAATGCCCGTAGGCCTAGAATTTGCTCGGAGGGTTATATCCCAAGTTGGGAGAACCCTTTTCCTGTTCCTCAACCTGGACAAGACCCGGTAGTTGTCGAAAAAGCTATGTATATCTTCACTATGGAACGTGGTGTAACTAGGGTGAATACCCACCTCTACTCATTGATCAATGTTGATCATATGCTATCTAGGGTCCTTATAGGGAAAGTGTTTGGACAACTTCTTGATGCTCGATTGATTAAGTGGAAACTAGGACACTTATGGAAGAATAAGGTGAATAGTGCTTTTTACCTTGGTCACTATGGCAGGAAATGGTTTGCGCTTGAGTTCACTGACGAAGACGATCTAAAGTTTGTCCTCAAGAATAAGCCATGGTACGTGCGTGGCCAAATTTTCCACCTGGAAAGGTGGACAACAAGTTTTAAGGATACTGATGTCATTACCAAGTTGATTGTTTGGGTGCGATTACCTCGAGTCCTAGTGCAGTATAAAGAGGAAAAGATTATCAAGGATATTACTCAACCTATCGGGAGAGTGATTAGAGTGGATGAGGTGACTCTGGGATTGAATGGGCTGTTTGTCAAGGTTTTACTGGAAGTGGATTTGCGTTTTCCTCTCAAGCGGGTGCTTATTGTCAATCATGATGAGGATTATCCAATTATGATTAGCTATGAAAAGATTTTTGAGATATGCTTCTATTGCAGGCGCAGAAGATTTGAGGGACATGTGTGCCCAGATATGGAAGCAGGCGATGGTTGTTTTATGGTTGACAAGGTGTTTGAGGATGAGCCGTATGTCTACACGGAGGATGTGATCATGGATGAGGACGTCAAAGCTAGTTTAGGAAATGATGTAATGCTTTGTTTTCCAAATACGTCAATTTTGGAGGAGGAGTTCATTGAGAATGAAGAGTTAGGCTAATGAGTGGAGGATGGGGTCCCGGATGAGGAGGGTTGGACTACGGTAACTAAAAGGTGGAGGCGAAAAGGGGATAAGAAGAAGTCTGGTGACAGTGCTAGGGATGAGAGATCTTTTAAGGAGGTGGTGGCTAGCCCGAAGCGAAATTGGGTAGCTAAGGCAGACTTCGTGCAGGATTGGAGGAGACCTGGAAAAGCTAAGGAGTGTGTGCAGCAAGTAAGTGTGGGTTTCCTGGACTATCGAGTTACTGATAACTATAATTCTCGTCTAGCTTCTAGTTTAATAAATTGTTGGGTTTTGCCTGATGGCGTTGTGTGTGATAAACTTCCTAATTTAAGTCCTTGTTTTGAATCTTACTTTGCTAGTGATCTTAGGTTAGGTAAAGTTAATATCTTTGATGCAATGTGTTCTTGGAAACAAAATCAGGAGGAGGAGGAGGAGGAGGAGAGATCAAATCTAACCAGGCCACATCTCGACGATGCACAGTGCAAGTATTGAAGGAATCAAAGAAGAGAACCCTTACCCCCATAAAGGTTACCAAGGTCCAAATGGACGAAAAAGCTACCAAATAACAACTACAGCAAGCGAATCAAGAAGATGGCACCCAAGCAAACGAAAAAGCTACCAAATAACAACTACAGCAAGCTGATCAAGAAGATGGCACCCAAGCAGACGAGTTAGGATGGAAACCCGAAGAGGACGCTGAAGACATCATTCTTGATCCCCAGCAGCCGAAAAAAAGGGCCAGAATCGGCTCACGTCTAAGCCCATAGGATTGCCAATTGGGCATTGACGGTCCGTTAAGATTAGTACGTGCTATGTCTTCTCTCAGGGAGAGTGACTAGTCTGGAGTCAATGGTGTGACTGACACCAAGATAAGTACGTAGGTGCTCAATAGAGAATGAGTTCACTGATCAGACCGCCTCATTAGCTATTGTTCCTGTAGAAAATGCTTGTGGAGAAGAGGAACGTTATAGAGCTCCTGTAACGATTGAATTGGATAGTCCGAGCCGCTTAGCAAAATTCGAGAGCTGCTTTCCGATCTCCAAAAGAATTTCCGATGATGTGCCCACACTGGTCATTCTCAAGTGTGGAGGACCCTCCAAATCGAAGGGCAAAATAGTACATTAAGGTCAAGCGAGTATACTTTTAAATACTCCTCCTGATTTTGACAAAACTTATAAATGAGAACTACAAGTGTTGTAAATTTGACAATTTACGCCCTTGAAAATCCGAAGGACCGAGTACTGTTCGCGCCCGGTCGTACTCATAACCGCATCAGGTCTCCAAGGTGAACAGCCTCTGGTCGATGGAACAATGTAGGCAAGGGAAGTCGACAAAATGGATCCGTAAATTCGAGTAACTATGACTCTCTTAAGCTAGCCAAATGCCTCGTCATCTAATTAGTGACGCACATGAATGGATTAACGAGATTCCCACTGTCCCTGTCTACTATCCAGCAAAACCACAGCCAAGGGAACGGGCGATGATAGAAGTAATTTTATTCTCTTATTAATCTTTTAATTACTTCATTTGCGGTTTTCTTTGGTTTTTCTCTTTAGTGAGGATTTCATTTGTTGATAAGTTAAAAGTTTAGTAGTAAAATTTGTCACTCTACGGGAAATGCTAAGTAGGCTATTTCCCACTCTCCGTGGACTCTCCTCCACCTCATGTTTTTGGCACTATTCCCATGCCAACATTATAAAACCTTGTATTAAAAATATAAGGTGGCAAAGAATTCATAAAGAATCCATGAAGAGTCCAACTTTGAAAGGGTTGTGATGTCGAATGTTGGAAGTGGTGATAATGAGGCTAGGGAGAAATTTGAAAGTTTTGTTACTGCAATGCTTGCGGGGGAAGCTATGTCTGTAAGTACTAGGCCAACAATGGGAATGTTGAGTCTGAAGAAACGAATCCAGGAGGAGAAAGCTGATGAGGTTGGACCATCTGCGTACCTTGACGAAATAGACCGATGAAGGGGATTGTGTGGAACTACAGGGGAATGGGAAGGCCATAGTTTAAGAGTAATTTTAGTTATCTTTGTAGTTTGGTTAAATTAGACTTCTTTTGTTTTGTTGAAACTAAGTCTGAAGTGGAAAAGGCCCCTGTTAGTTGCCTTAATAGGTATTTTGATCAGTTTTTTGGTTGTAACCCCGATGGGAGATCCGGGGGTGTCTTTCTGTGTTGGAACTCTAGTGTACTAAATATTAATGTGCTTTCTGCTTCCTCTAGATATATCCATGTTTTAGTTAAAGATGTGTGCTTAAATGTTGACTTTTTTGCTACCTTTGTCCTTTGTCTACGTCTACCCCCAAAAATCTATTCAAGAGAATATGTGGGGCGAGCTTTTAGGTCTTAACCCAGGAAATAAACCTTGGATGGTTTTAGGTGATTTCAATTGTATTACAAACACCCAGGAAAAGTGGGGAGAAAATCAACGTGGTAATATCTATATGACAAAATTTGTAGACTTCTTAAATAATGCTGGTCTTGTATCCTTGCAAGCATCTGGTGTTCATTTCACTTGGACAAATAAACACAAGGATGATACTCTTATTTTCGAGAGACTAGATAGAGTGGTTGCTAACTCCTATTGGCTTGAAATGCATCCTAACTATTCTCTACATAATCATCCCATACTTGGTTCAGATCATAGTCCTCTCCTACTGGACACTGTTAGCTTCAGGTGTAAGCAACGAAGGAGGACTTTTAAGTTTGAGGCCATGTGGAACTTGTACCTAGAATTTAAGATTTTGTAAAGGATGCATGGAGTTGTAATGAAGGAATGACTCATATGAATCACTTCAGGGGCTGTCTAGGTAAGTTTTCTTTTCTTACGAGTAACTGGAATCAAGTGGTTTTTGGTTCGGTCAAAGAAAGGAAAGAAAATACTCTAAATGAGCTTAATCGAGTTCAGCACGAAATTATGTCAATTAATGACACCTCAGTTGCCTCTGATACCCTTATTGAGAAAATCAATCTTGAGGCTCACATAAATGAGCAATTCACTCAAATTTTAAAAGAGGAAGAGGTTATGTGGGCTCAGAAAGCAAAAGCCAGCTGGCTTAAATTTGGAGATAAAAATACAAGATTCTTTCAACTGAGTGCCACGATTAGGAAGAAACACAATGAAATCAACAGAGTTAGAGATAGTAACAGTTTTTGGTGGACTAGAGGACAGGGTATGGAACAAATCTTTGTGCATGAATTTAAGACGCGGTTTACTATAGCACACAACCAGACTAGCGACCAATTTAGCATAGTGTCTCAAGTTATTAAGCCGTGTGTTTCCAATGAGCAAAATACCATGTTAACTGTTATCCCTTCAAGTGAAGAGATATGGAATGTTGTCAAAGGCATTGGTGCTCTCAAGGCCCTAGGGCCGGATGACATCCATGCTAGTTTTTATCAGGAATGTTGGGAGATAGTTGAGCTCTCAGTCTGCAACATGGTTAAGGATTTCTTTCCAAATAATACTAGTCTTAGACTTATTAACCACACGAATATTGCATTAATCCCGAAAGTGGAGAACCCAGAGATAGTAAATAATTATCGCCCAATAAATCCTTGTAATGTTAGTTACAAGATCATCACTAAAATTTTAATCTCCAGTTGAAACCTCTCATGCGGTTATGTGTCTTGCATAACCAAGGGGCTTTTGTGCCTGGAAGATCAATACAGGACAATATACTCATTGCTCATGAATTATTTTCTAGTTTTAACAGGAAGAAGGGCAGGACGGGAGAGCTAGCGATCAAGCTTGACTTGGAAAAGGCTTATGATCTGCTTAACTGGGACTAAATCAAATGTGTCCTGGAAAGGTTTGGTTTCTGCCATAAGTGGATCAGTTTAGTTATAGAATGCATCACTTCTACTTCTTTCTCAGTTAATATAAATGGTGAGCCCCATGGTTACTTCAATGTAAGTAGGGGTATTAGACAAGGTGATCCACTATCTCTCTATATTTTCATTCTGTGCATGGAACCTTTAATTAGAATTACATGAGTTAGCAATTACCCTAAAGTCCCATATTGGCTTACTCACCTCTCCGTTTGGATTTAGAGTGTCAAATTTAATATTTGCATATGATTGTCTTATTTTTGCAAAAGCAACTGCTAAGAGTGCGAGGAAAATTCTGGAGGTTCTAAATAGGTTTGCAAATGCCTCAGGGCAGCAAGTGAATTTTAATAAATCATCCATCTACTTCTCTTTGAATACAAGTAACCAGACTAAAAATGAAATAGTGACTATTCTCCAAATTCAACATAAAAGTACGATTGGAAAATACCTTGGAATTCATAATATTGTGTTATGGAAGGATGCTATGAATGGCAGTGAGCTATGTAAGAGGGTTAAGCAAAAGTTGGTAGGATGGAAAGCAAATACACTATCTAAAGCTGGAACTCTTACTCTGATCCAAGCCAACCTGACAGGTATGCCAAATCACATAATATCTTGTTTTAAGTGTCCTCATAAAATAACTAGTCAATTAAATAAAGACTGTAGACAGTTTTTTTGGGGAAATACTAAAAATTGGATTCCAGTGAGCTGGAAGAATGTTTGCAAACCTAAATAGGCTGGCGGTTTAGGCATTAGGAACATTGAGCATTTCAACAAGGCTTGTCTTGCTAAGTTAGGATGGAAAGTTTTATTTGATAAGGAACACTGGTGGGCTAATATAGTTAGAAAAAAATACCTTAGAATTGATTCTTTTATGGAAACAAAAGCAAAGCAAAAGCATTCTACTGCTTGGAAAGAAATTTTGAGTGCCAGGGACATTATCTCTAAGGGTATGAGGTGGGTTGTTGGTGATGGCAAGGATATCTTGTTCTGGACCCATAACTAGGTTTTTCCTCACCCCTTTTATCACCTCATACCAAAAACCAAGTTCAGCATATAGAATGGGATATTAAGGTGGCTGAGTTTATCGTTGATGGGCAGTGGGATAGGAACCAACTAGGACAAGTTCTGGATTGGGACATAGTTAATAGAATATGTGACTTCCCACTCCCACTCACTAGCTCCAAAGATATGGTGGTTTGGGGTCCAAGTAACTATGGAAAGTTCTTGGTGAAATCTGCAATGTGGATCCAAATGGAGGATTTGGGTGCATGTTCAACACAAAGGCTTCTGAATAGGATTTGGAAACAAGTGGTCCCTCCAAAAATCAAATTGTTTGCCTGGAGTCTTGTTAAGGAGAAATTACAAACGAGGAAAAGACTCAACAAGTTTGTCACAACCTTGGATGATAAGTGTCCATTATGTAATAGCCATGTGGAGGATCAGGACCACCTTTTCCTTCACTGCTCCTATATGAGACAGGTTTGGAGTTGCTCGAATGATGCTTCTTTATTAAATACTGATAGTTGTATCACGATCAGTCAATGGCTGAATGGTTTATCACATAGTAATAAAAATACTTTGAGTAGCTTAAGTAAAGCTCTTGCTATTTGCTGGCAAATTTGGAATGACAGAAATGCTAGTATTTTTAAAAATGAGAAACTGTTTCATTATAGATCTTTTACTTGGGCCATGAATATGGTTAATGATTATTTTAAGGAGAATTCAGGCTAGGTAGTGAAAATAGAAACTGTTAATGAATACAATGGGATTAAGTGACAATGCCCAATGGCCCCCTATGTTAAAATTAACTTTAATGGCTCAGCTACAAACCAAGCGGCAACAAGGGGTTTCGTGGTTTGAAATTGGGAGAGTAAGCCTATCCTAGCAAGGGCAAGGAGAGTAAGCCTATCCTAGCAAGGGCAAGGAACATGGGTTCGGTGGCTATCAATGTTGCTGAGGCTCTAGCTCTTCGAGAAGCGTTGATCTGGGCAAAGAGAATGGGTTGGAATTATGTGGTGGTGGAGGGTGACTCAAAGCTAGTCATTGAGGTCCGAGGTTCTTGTGATGTGCCCTAGAACTTAAGATCAATCATTGAAGACATTAGGTGGTGTGCGGTTTTTTTCCATGATATAAAATGGAGGCACATTTTTAGGGAAGCAAATTTTGTTGTGAATGCCATTGCGTCTGTTGGGTCCAAGAAAAATGAGCTTTGTATTTGGGATGCCTGTTTCCCAACGGAGGCTAACATGGCTTTTATGTTTGACTGTAATGGCTCTGGGTGTATAAGGGGATTCTCTCTTTAATGCATTTTATTTACTATAAAAAAAATTACAATCTCCTACAATATTCCTAAAATATTTTAATCTTATACATAAAGTCATGTTTAGTTGCAGTATCAGACATTCATTAATCAATCCGTTAAATTGACTGTTAAGTAATGGCATGACAAATAGAGGCTCCACATATTTGCTAACCTGGATTACCCACCAATTTAGAAGTGTCAATTTATTCTAGGAACACCGATAAATCTTTTTATCAGTCATTCTGCAACCAGAAATAATTTTGAATTTTTTTTATTTAAAATTGAACACAAACAGTACTTAATGAAAGCTAGCCGTACGATGTATGATGAAAGACTAAAATAAATTGATTCCTAGGATCCTCACAAAGACGATTCGGAGAGGATCCTCATCTATTTTTCTCCCCATCATTTCCGTGCCACCAAAAAGAGGCAATAAACCGGTTCAAATCTTCACATAAGTGTTTAAGGAGATGAAAACAACTCATAGTGTAAATCTGTATAGACTGAGCCACAATTTTCATGAAAATTTATTTGCCTGCAGCTAGGGCTGGGCACGGGCCGGGCCAGGCCTAGTTTTGAGGGGACCGGACTGGACCCAGGTATAAAAGACACAGGTTGGGTCGGGGCGGGTACAACATATTTTAATACAGGAACCGGACCTAACCCAGCCTGTTTGAAACAAGCAGATTCGAGTCGGGTCTACGATTTTTTTTTTTTTTTTGGGAAGAAAAAAACAAAATTTATACAGCAACACAGCTGCACAGATTCAAACATTACATCCAAACATTATAGCTGCACAGATTCAAACATTACAGTTTGCACTTTGCACAATGGGATACTTAAAGGTAAGGATACCTCTTTTCGAATGTGCTTCATCACCTACGTAGGCATCATTCTGACCTATACCAACCATGACACCAGTGTGTTGTGGTCGACCAACAATACTAGGAAACACAGCCTTGGGAGCATCATCACCAACAAGTCCAGCCTACACACATAAGAATACACAAAATGGTGTAACTAAAACCTCATTTTCGGTAACAAGTATAACTAAAACTTTGATTACCCTTAAATGCATAATGATTAAAGGAAGCAAAATATGCCAAGAATGATGCATTACCTTCACCATTCCAGTGCCATTGTTGCAGACGAGGGGTTGAATGTCCTCAGCATCGGCCATCTTTTACAAACCTGAATAAAAATAATACAAAATCAATACAACATCCCACACTAATTCATTAATCAGATAACTGGTCAAGTATGTTATTTTTATATGCATCCAACTATTTTTCTTCATTTCCTTATTTCTTTAACAGCCAATTTCAAAATCTTGCATGAGACTTAAATCTCCACAATCATAGTTGAAATCCTTTTGCTAAGTAAGTAATATAAGCACTTCCAATTTATCAAATTTCAAATATTTATCTAATTTTTTGAAATAAAACTATTCAGATCTAAAAAAATCAGATCAAAAGCACTAGATCCTTACAGATAAAAACTAGATCAGACATCCAAACAACATCTACATCTACACAAAGAAAAATATAAATCTAAATCCAACATATCGATTGGTCAAAGAAATCATGGATCAGTAAGCTCATTCAAGATCTAACTCCAACAATCACATAAACCACCAAAATCGGCAAAAACACATTTAAGATCAGGCACAAGTCAGCTTCAGCCTACTCATTTCTTACAAATCAAACTCAATTTCCACAAGAAGGAAATCCAGATGTAGAAATTGAAAAAGTACAGCTGAAATTACCTTGAAAACGAAAACGAAGACGATTGGAGACGACGATGGAAAAAGACCAAGTTGAAGACGAAGGCTTGGATATCTCTATGTTTCTTCAAGGTTGTCAGAGATGGTCGAAATCGAGCAGAATTAGGGTGTACTAGATGGGTGGTGCTATTGTGTTGGTCGTGACGGAGGTGATGGGCTGGGTGATTTCTATGAGGTGAGGCTGGTGAGCACTGTCGTCTAGGAGGAGAAGATGATTGAGAGTTGGAGTCGAGGGAGTCGAGGGAGGGACAGATGGTGGAGAGGTGGAGTGTGACTGATTCTGGAACATGGACTCGGGATGACTAGGGTAGAAACTAACTGTTGAGATTGGATGATAGGTTATCATTCAATCTCGGCCATTCATTATAATTAGAAATGGGTTGGTCCGAGACCCCATTTTTCTAAGTATATGGACTCAGCCCGCCCCGTAAATGACATCGGCCCGGCCTGGCCCGCCTCATCCCCTTTTATTCTCTAAAATATTTGGAACCGCCCTGTACCCACCCCGAACCTAGACTACCTTCTCCAACCCGCAGTTCCTCTACCCGTTTGCCCACCTCTATCCGTAGCACTCAAAAGCTTGCCCTTCTAGCTATGAAGTCTTTTCCACAATCTGTCTTTAATGAACCCGAAGCATCAAGAGTGATTTCTTCCAACAATGGTTGACAATACCTAAATATTTCTCATGGTGTTCAATGGCCTAAACCCCAAGCAGATGAGACAATTTCGAGTGCATCGGTGGTTTGATATTTGGGTTAAAGCATACTTCGTTTTTATGGAGGTTAACTTTTTTACCAGAGGTGTTTTCATAGTCTTCTTTAGCACGGCTGAAGACACTATCATCCGCAAAAGAGAAGACTATTATCCACGAAAAGAAGACTATCATCTTCTCTAGCACGGCTGAAGAAATTTGGAGGCAATCGACTTCCTTAGCACAGCTGAAAAGAAGACTATTATCCGCGAAAAGAAGATGATTCACAGATGGAGCTGCAGGACAAATTGAAATGCCAGTGAGTAGGCTTTCACGCTCGTTTATGACAATCAAGGCCAAGAGACCTTTAGCACATAGAAAAAAGAGGTATGGCGAAAGAGGGTATCCCTATCGGAGGCTATGGGAAGAATGTAAGGCCATCTCCAACCGAAAGAAGGCCAAAATGCCATGTTTAGCCCTATAGCCCTACAAGAAATTATATTTTAATGAACAGTGTCAGGCCATATTTTATACCATCTCCAACTAAGGGGGCCAAAGAGTCATATGCCAAATATAGCCCTTTAACAAAAAACCATCTCCCACCGAGGGGGCCAAAGGGCCATAGGCCAAACATAATTTATTATTTTAATTGAATTAATATGGCTAATTGAATTGAACTACCATATTGAAATAAGGTTTTCGAACATATTTTGAGTGACACTTGTTGCTAAATTAATAAGCCTTCGGATTTCTTATCTTTATAGAATGAAAGGGCTGTGAAAAATTGGTGAAGAATTGACATAAAATGAGGTAAGATAGTATGGAATGGGTAGAAAAGGATGTGAGAAATAGGGTAGAAATGACTTAGGTATTTATAAAAAATAAAAAAATTAGATTTTTTTTTTTAAATTTCGTTCGGGAAAAAAAAAAGTCAAACAGTAACCTGACATCAGCATGATGTCAGGTAGCATGTGCTTGGGCTGAGCTATAGGGATGGCAGGTTGGTTGCTCTTGGCCAGCCCTTTAGCCAGTTCTCCCATTTTTGGTCGGGTGGGGCCCATGAGCCTTTTGGCCTAGCCCTTGGTTGGAGACGGTTTTCGTGTCAAAACGAGCAATTTTTAGTCCTATAACCCTTTGACCGGGTCGGTTGGAGATGGCCTAAATAACCATGAGGACTCGCATTGACAATAAAAGAGTCTAAGATAGTGGTGACACAAATCATGATCAGATCAATCCACTTGGAAGAGAAACCCAACTTAATAAGGACACTCCGGAGATAAGTCCATTCAATACGGCCATACGCCTTGCTAGCTTTAGCGATAAGAATTCGTTTTTTCCCACCACCTCTTGGCTAAAAAGTTGGAAATTTCAGAAGCCAAGATGATGTTGTCTGAGATGTGTCTACCAGGAATAATCGCACTCTGAGTTGGCGAAATAATTATAGGAAGAATACTCTTGAGCTTATTAGCCAAGACCTGGACACAATTTCAGAAGAGAATGTTGCAGAGGCTAATTGGTCTCAATATGCACATATCTTTCGGCGTTTTCTGTTTCGGGATGAGGGAAACCAAAGTATAGTTGATTTGTTTGAGTAATTTCCCGGAGGAGAGAAAGGATTGAACATCCAGGGTGACATCATGACCACAATATGCCAGAAACGTTGGAAGAAAGGTGTCATTCCGTCCGGTCTAGGAGTCGTGGAAGGTTTCATTTGGAAAACAGTTGCTTTGATTTCCTCCGCAGAAAAGGACCTGTCTAATTCCTTATTCACGTAGCCGTTACTCTATTCTCCAAAGAGCGCTGCAGGAGGTCAAAGAGCAAAACAACTCGCTAAAATAGTTAATTGTGTCCTCTATTCTCTTATCATTCTCAACCTAGTCATCGTTAGCATTGGTGATCCCCTTTGTAATGAACAATGCTTCGAATTGTTTCGTAAAAATATTTCGGGGCTAATTCACAAAGCTTCATACTTAAAATTAAAACTATTCATATTATAAATTATTTACTAAAGATCATTCTTATAAAAATCAATTAATAAAGATTATTTAGTCAATTAATTGTAGCAAATAGATAGACAGTTCGTAATAATTTTACCTATTTCGACCCTTTGTATTTATGCAATTGGATAATGATGAGTAGATTTTATATTATATAATTAACCCTATTCTTAGTATATTTTGGTTAATATTTTGGAAGAATTTTGATACTTTGAATTGTATTTTCAATATAGGACCTTCGACATCCTCTGGAGCAAAACGTGACCAAATTGATGAATTTTGGAGTAATTCTAGTTGGAGGATGTTCGTGAGTCACTTGGCTTGATCGTATCAAAATATCAGATTTTTCTACGTAGCGGTGATTTTCTGGCAATAAAATAAAGGAGCAATGCGCGGCGCTGGAATAGTGACGTTTTGGACTTGAATTGCGTTTTTGGAGCCCAAGATGACCTCGGATGGGTTCGTGGCCTTCTAGAGATGTGTTCAGAACGTCTTGATCTTCAAAAGATTTGGAGGATATCTAAGGCTAAAACTTGGCTGAACAAGTACTTAGCAGATTCTCCTAGTTTAATTAGGACTTTATTTTCTAAGATATTTTATTTATTATTTAGTTTCCTAATTAGAAGAAAAGACCACAATCTAGGGTTGGCGTTGGATTCTTAGTTGGGGATTTAAGGTTTAGCCGGCCCGAGGCCAAGTACGCTTATTATTATTTTAACTTTGGAGACGGGAAGAACTTGGTTAGGGTTCTTGGAGATTTTCTACTTTAAGGTGTTTTCACTCTTTTACTAGTTAATGATATTTTTTTTTATGATTTTAATTATGAATATGCGTAACTAAATTCCCTTTTGCTAGGGTGAAGCCTTGAGCCTTAGCATAAATATGTAATTTTTATTCAATTGCTTATGATTGATTGCATGAGTGCTTTGAATTATTGATCACTGTTTTAAACTATCTAATTGTCTTGATGACTGGCCACCATTAGGATGTTTAGATAAGTAATTGGATGCAATTCGGTCTGAATATCACCGGAGGATTGAGTATTGCTTCTTGTGATTGATAATTGTAATTTCACCTAGGCGAATATCACGCTCTTAGGGGTTGCATGGTTTTTCAAAAGGTTTTCATAGAACTTAATGAGTCTTGCATGTTCATATTTCATCTGAATATCACAGACGGATTGCATGTTAGATATACGTTCTTGCTTGAATATCACGAGGAGAATATATATTAGGAAAACCTAACCTTCAAAGTGGCATGTGTAAATCATAAGTAATTGGTAGAAATTCATAGGATTGCTAGGTGATGGTGGAACCCTAGTGCTTTTATAAATTGGTATTTAAAACTCTTTTATTTCATATTAGTTTTTAATTAAAATTCGTTTTTAATATTAATCAATTTCAAAATCATCTTTTCTCAAGTTTTAATTCTAAGTAGTTAATTAAGAATTGTTTTTACATAAATTATCCAAATAGTCCTTGAGGAGAACGACCTTGCATAAGCATCTATACTACAACGTCCTTGTATTCTTGCAAGTATTTCATTTGTTTTCATCCCTACTTTTGTAGACGATAAAAATACTATCAAGAAATTGGCACCGCAACCGGAGATTATTGTAGATAATTTTTGTTTAAACTTTTGCTGATTTCTTATTTTTCGTCAAAAACAAAACAAAAAAAACAAAAAAAACAAAAAAAACAAAAAAAAACAAAAATCAAATTATTTTAACATTTTCGTTTTATTGCAGATCTGCACAGTATATGGTCCAGACCAGATCAGAAACTGCCCAGATTGCACAGTTTGATCCAGAACCCAAAGGCACATTGCACAGACAGCGACAGAGAAAATAATTTGGGTTGGGACTGTTCACTTCAAGGCACAATTCTGCAAAAATTGTTTGCTGGTTTTGTGGACAATAAAATCACAATGGCATTGCAATTGCCTGAAGCAGGCAGGCCACTCAGAGTCATTGGCTGCCCGTGCCAATGATATTCCCAATTGCATTGTGTATCCTGAACAAGAAGAGGGTGACTCGTTTGAGATCAAGCACCATATGCTTGAAATTTTACCCACGTTTCGTGGGCTGCCTAACGAGGATGCGAACCTACATATTGCAAAGTTTACTGTGGGTTGCAAAAATATTTTGATCATGGGTTTTTCTGCCGAGGCTATTAAGTTACGTCTTTTTCCTTTTACTTTGAAGGATAAGGCAGAAACTTGGTTGTTCACTCTACCAGCTAATAGCATTACTACTTGGCAACAATTGCATACAAGATTCCTGAACAAATATTATCCAGCATCCAAAACATTGAATTACAAGCGAGAGATTATGACATTCACTCAAAAGCCAAACGAAGAGTTTTATGAAGCGTGGGAGAGATATACAGAGATGTACATAAAGTGTCCACATGCTAATATTGATCCAGATACATAAATGAATATTTTCTTTGATGGGCTTAATCCTACATCTAAAAGTCATGTTAATGCATCAGCTGGGGGTTCTCTGTCAAATAAATCTGCAAGAGAAGCATTTGAATTATTTGATATGATGGCTACAGAATCTCAACAGTGGGCAGCAGAACATTCACAGAAAATGGGCATTTTTGAGTTATCTGCAGGTTCTCCTAATGTCTGCACAAATGGAAAAAATGGAGAAGAAAATTGATGCAAAGTTTGACATTATTTTACAACAGATAGCAAATTCTACATAGCAGCAGCCACCTGCAGCAACAGTTTGCACTATCTTGAGCATGGCTACCCTCATAAAGAATCCTACCCAGAGCTTGTGGAGCAACATGTTAATATGATGAACAGTTATCAAAGGCCTAGGAATGATGCATATGCAACTCATTACAATCCAGGATGGAGGGATCATCCTAATTTCAAATGGGGTGATAATCAAAATAATTCAAAACCATTCCAGCATGTACAAAACTTTTGTGCCACCCAAACAATCCTTGGAAGACCAACTATCTAAACTGGCAGCTACAACACAAACATTCATGGAAGGCAGCAATCAAAGAATTCAAAATGTTGAAGCATCAATTAAAAGTTTGGAGCAACAATTTGGGCAACTAGCTGCACAGATTTCAGACAGAGAAAAAGGCAAATTTCCTAGTCAAACAGTGCCTAATCCAAGAGGACGTGAAGACTGTAATGTTGTTCGGACTTTACGGTGTGGAAAAAGTTATGACAATCGAGAAAACTCTACTGAGCAGAATCTGCCAGCAGTACAGATTTCTGCCAAATCTGCAACACAACCAGCCGTACCTGCAAAGTCAGTAGAAAAACAGCATCTGGCAGATACAGAAACTATCCCAAAACAGAGTTTTCAGCGTGTCTATGTGTCCCTCCACTGCCCTATCCTGAACGTGTAATCCCTCAAACAAGAGATCAACAACTCACGGATTTTATGCAGACATTATCCAAGGTTCAAATCAACATTCCATTGCTAGATGCAATCAAGAGAATTCCATCATATGCCAAATTTTTGAAAGAGGTTTGCAGCAGCAAAAAGAAGCTTGCAGATTTGGAAAAAGTTGTTTTGACAAAACAGTGCAGCGCAGTCTTGCTACACAAACTGCCACCTAAAAAAAAAGATCCAGGGAGTTTTAATATTTCTTGTACTATTGGAAATTCTGATTTTAAAAGTGCTTTAATTGATTTGGGTGCAAGTATTAATTTGATGCCCTTTCTGTTTTCCAGCGATTAGGACAATGAGATTTAAAGCCGACATCAATTATACTTCAGCTAGCTGACCGTTCAATCACTTATCCAAGAGGTGTTATTGAAGATCTAATTATTAAGGTTGATAATCTTTATCTACCGGCAGATTTCGTGGTTTTAGACATGGATGAAGACCTTCAAACACCTATCATTTTGGGGAGGCCGTTTATGGCAACAGCTAGGACTTTAATTGATGTGAAAGCTGGAACACTAACTTTACGAGTTCCAGACCAATCTGTTGTATTTAATTTGTTTGAGGCATCAAAACGCCCTGCTGAACAGCAGGAATGTATGCGCATTGATGTGTTAGACAGTATGGTTCAAGATATTTTTTATGCCAGTTCAACTACAGATCAGTTGCTGCACGTTTTACAAGGGGAAATTGGAACAGATTCTGAAGTGGAACAGATTCTGAAGATGAAGGTGTTCTTGAGTATATTCATGCATTGGATAGTCTGCCAACACAGTTGCCAAGGTTTAGAAATGTTTACGAGAGCTTAGGGGAGCCTAAACAGCCCTTTAAGTTGTCTAGACAGCAGCCACCAAAATTGGAACTGAAGCCTTTACCTGAACATTTAAAATATGCACATTTAGGGGCTGCAGAAACGCTGCCGGTTATACTTGCAGCAGATTTAACTCCCACAGAGGAAGATAAATTGCTTCGTGTTTTGAGAAAATATCAAGATGCTTTGGGATGGACAATAGCCGACATCAAGGGTATTAGCCCAGCAATCTGTATGCACAGAATTTTAATGGAAGACGACGTGAAGCCAACAGTTGATGCTCAACGCCGCCTTAACCCGATTATGAAAGAGGTGGTCAGAATAGAGGTTATGAAATTACTTGATGCAGGTATGATTTATCCTATTTCAGACAGTAAATGGGTGAGTCATACTCAGGTTGTTCCTAAACGTACAGGCATTACAGTAGTTAAAAATGACAACAATGAGCTTGTTCCTACACGCTTAACTACAGGCTGGCGTATATGTGTGGATTATAGGAAGCCAAATGCAGGTACAAGAAAAGACCATTTTCCTCTACCGTTTACCGACCAAATGTTAGAGAGATTGGCTGGCAGGGCTTTTTATTGTTTCTTGGATGGTTATTCTGGGTACAATCAGATCCCAATTGCACCAGAGGATCAAGAGAAGACTACTTTTACATGTCCATTTGGGACATTTGCGTATCGAATGATGCCATTTGGGTTATGCAATGCACCCGCCACTTTTCAGCGTTGTATGATGAGTATTTTTTCTGGCTTGGTCAAAAAAATTGTGGAAGTTTTCATGGATGATTTTTCAGTGTTTGGGGATTCATTTGATCAGTGCCTACACAATTTGTCATTAGTTCTTGAGAGATGTCAAGACACAAATTTAGTGCTTAATTGGGAAAAGTGTCATTTCATGGTGAAACAAGGCATTGTGTTGGGTCATTCAATTTCTAGCAAAGGCATTGAAGTTGACAAAGCTAAAATTGATGTGATTGCAAAGTTGCCACCCCCTACTTCAGTAAAAGGTGTTCGATCGTTTTTGGGACATGCAGGATTTTATCGTCGGTTCATCAAAGATTTCTCCAAGATCAGCCGACCCTTGTGCACTTTATTGGCTAAAGATGCACCATTTAATTTCGATGAGGCTTGCCTAGAAGCGTTCAACAAGTTGAAATCACTCCTAACTTCGGCATCCATCATTGCTGCACTAGATTGGGGCTTACCGTTTGAATTAATGTGTGATGCTTCAGATTATGCTGTTGGGGCAGTTTTAGGACAGCGTAAAGACAAGCTTCCCCATGTCATTTATTATGCAAGTCGTACACTCAATGATGCACAGCTTAACTATGCAACAACAGAGAAGGAATTGTTGACAGTCGTGTTTGCATTAGAGAAGTTTCGGTCTTATTTGGTTGGGGTTAAGATAATTGTTTATACTGATCATGCTGCATTAAAATACTTGTTGTCTAAGAAGGATGCAAAGCCTAGGTTGATTCGTTGGGTTCTGTTACTTCAAGAATTTGACCTAGAAATTAAAGACAAAGGGCAGTGAAAATGTGGTGGCTGACCACTTATCCAGATTAATTATTCCGACAGCTACGGAGGCAGATTCTCTACCATTGAGTGAGAGTTTTCCAGATGAACAACTCTTTGCTGTCCAAGGTAATACGCCTTGGTTTGCAGATATTGTTAATTATTTGGCTACGGGTGTGGTGCATCCTGATTTTTCATTTCAGCAGAAAAAGAAGTTTTTGTCTGATGTAAAGCACTATTTCTGGGATGAGCCGTACTTATATAAGTACTGTCCAGACCAGATTATTCGCAGGTGCATTCCTGGGGTTGAACAAGAAAGTGTTTTACGTTTTGCTCATCATTATGCATGCGGGGGACATTTTGGGCAGAAAAAGACAGCAGAGAAAATTCTGCAAAGTGGGTTGTTTTGGCCTACATTATTTAAAGATGCAAATAACTGGTGCAAAGCTTGTGACAGATGTCAAAGAGTCGGCAACCAATCCAAAAGGAATGAGATGCCCCAACAAAGTATTCTAATTGTTGAGTTATTTGATGTTTGGGGTATTGATTTTATGGGGCCATTCCCATCATCACATGGAAATCAGTATATTTTAGTTGCTGTTGAATATGTTTCTAAGTGGGTTGAGGCAATTGCAGCACCAACTAATCAAGGATCAGTGGTCCTGAAGTTCCTCCAGGGGGTGATCTTTCCACGTTTTGGAATTCCACGTGTGATTCTTAGTGATGGGGGGAAGCATTTTATTAATAAACAGTTTGCTGTTTTATTAGCCAAATATGGGATTAAACATCACGTGGCTACACCCTATCATCCACAGACATCAGGGCAGGTTAAGGTTTCAAACAGAGAATTAAAGCGTATTTTGGAGAAAACAGTTGGCTCTACACGCAAAGATTGGAGTCTAAGGTTAAATGATGCTTTGTGGGCTTACAGGACAGCTTTTAAAACACCAATTGGAATGTCGCCGTTTAGACTTGTTTATGGGAAAGCATGTCATTTACCTATGGAATTAGAGCACAAAGCGTTTTGGGCTATTAAGGAGCTAAATTTTGCATATGATTCGGCTGGGGAGAAACGTAAGTTGGAGCTCAATGAGCTCTATGAAATTCGTAATGATGCATATGAAAGTTCCAGAATCTACAAAGACAAGACTAAGGCATTTCATGACAGTAAAATCCTTCGCAGGGAATTTTACACAGGGCAAAAGGTGTTGTTTTTCAATTCCAGACTCAAGTTGTTTCCAGGCAAACTTAAGTCACGTTGGACAAGTCCATATGTGGTCACTAAAGTTTATTCGCATGGGGCTATGGGGATCAAAAATGAGGTCACAGGTCATGAATTCAAGGTCAATGGTCACAGGCTGAAACCATACTTGGAATCACCTTATGATACAGCACGCGAGTCATTGACTCTGAGGGATCCAGTAACTTAGCCACCAGATTTCTGCAACGTCTAGCTACAGACTTAAAATAAAGCACTTATTGGGTGGCAACCCAATTTTTCTAGACCCTTTCCTTATTTTATTTATTTTACGTTTGAATTTCTACATGCATTTCATACCTAAGTTTTTCCAAACAAAAAAAAAATTAAAAAATTTAAAAAAAAATTTAAAAAAAAAAACATAAAACAAAATCCAAATATATGTCCCTTTCCTTATTTATTTATGCATGTTGATTTTAGCTTGTTTTTTAATTTTCATGGCTGTTGGTTCATTGCAGGTTGCAAACAGAAAAGACACAAATACATAAATAAAGCGCGTCCTATGCTGGAATCTTGCACCCAGCAGCAAGTCTACGACAACATCGACCATACATTCACAGATGCAAGGGATATGAAGTTTTACCTCCCAGATGCACCGATCTGGGCTCTTGGAAGCTGTTGCAGTTCTTGTCCACTGAAGCTTGTCCATTCATTTTCCTTCCATCCGATCTATCATTGATCCGCCTATCCTGCACAGAGCACACCGATATGAGACCATGCAGAGATATAACAACATCGTCTCTGCAGATTGGAACCCAAATACATCCCAGAAGAAGTTTTACCTTCATATGGGAGTCAGATCTGAGATGTCCATGCTCTTTTTGTCTTCTACCTTTGTTCCGAAGCCAGTTCGCTGTTCTGCACAGTTCACACACACAACGATTAATGACATTTTGACTTTCATGCTCCAGGGATGAGTGTTTATACCTTAAAAATCGGCAGCTCATGGTCTTTGATATGTCTACTGCATTTTCTTACTGGATCTGCAGCTTGAGCAACCCTTTCTCTCGGATTTGTCAGAGGTCCGAGTGCCCTGTACAAAGAAAAAAATCCGTATGACACATGCAAGGGGTAATAAGGAAGCATTTTCACATATGGGGGGTCATCACTGGTGGAGCACAACATTTTTACCTTTGCAAGACCCGGATCTGCAAAGTTGTAGCTGGTTTTCGTTGTTCTTGTCATTGTTAAGCTTCCAGATCGAGGACCTGTGCACACAAACAAGATGAACATCAGTATACACATGCAGGGTGAAGTTTATATGAGACATGCAGTGAGAGATCAGTTATTGAGGGTTGTGAGTGTACCTTTTTGTGTTGCGGATCTGAGCTAATTGAGTGCTGTTTTTTTTTTCCTTTTCGCCATTCTGTCTTCCGCAGATCCGCCACCTCATACACAAATCAGCCAAGCCTCTATTAGGGAAAATGTTTTCAGGTTCTAAATATCATCAAATGACTCACATTTAAGAATGTCAGGGGACATGCTTACCTCTGTGGGACGTCGGGAGTTTCACTATGCCTACATCTCCATGGCAGAGGTGGGATGGCTGGTTTCGGATCTTTGCAGAAACGACTCACACTACCGTGATTGGGTTAGAGAAATACGCGTGTGGCTGCGCTCTTGGTTGCGGAACGGCTGACTTGGGTGTATCGCTTAGATGAAATGAAGAAGCTGCTGTGAGGTAAGAGGTTTGTACGACTGGGCGATGGACTTGACAGAAAATGAAGAAAAGAAAGCCTTTTCAGATTTTCTAGAGAGGGAGAGGGCTGAGAGGAATAGTTTGAAATGAGAGTAATGAGAGATGTCTTTCATTTTTCTAGAAGAGACCTTGCGGCTTCGGGGTTTACAACAAACAATATTATTATTTTTCTGCAAAAGAGATGGAATGGACAGCAGAGAGCCGTTTGGCTCTGGGCTCGGGGCTAGTGGAAGGGAATCCAATGCGTGTTCAAGAGTGGCTAGGGTTTCTCAAATGACAAATGCAGCTCCTATACCCGCTTAAATTTTAGCTGTTGCTAGGCTTCGACACATGTGTGGATTCGTACGCTTTGGTCAGCGCATCTTCATAAAGCCAGCAGGTCACGAGTTCGACCCCCTGAGCCATGTTTTTTTTTGTGCTTTACTTTTAAATTCTGCTCGCGCCTCTGTTTCTCAAGATCATGGGTTCGAACCATTCCAGGTGTGTCCATTTCCATTCCCTTCGTTTATTTTCTGTTTGTTTTATTTATAGTTTTACTTTTTGTCTTTCCTTCTAGTCCCTTAGGGTTTTGTTTATTTCACTTTAGTTTATTTTTCTTTTATTTTCCACCCCTTGAGGACAAAGTGTGAAATAAGTTTGGGGGTGGGAAATAAGTTTGGGGGTGTGAAATAAGTTTGGGGTTGGGAAATAAGTTTATTTCACTTTAGTTTATTTTTCTTTTATTTCCCTTTTGCTAGGGTGAAGCCTTGAGCCTTAGCATGAATATGTAATTTTTATTCAATTGCTTATGATTGATTGCATGAGTGCTTTGAATTATTGATCAATGTTTTAAACTATCTAATTGTCTTGATGACTGGCCACCATTAGGATGTTTAGATAAGTAATTGGATGCAATTCGGTCGGAATATCACCGGAGGATTGAGTATTGCTTCTTGTGATTGATAATTGTAATTTCACCTAGGCGAATATCACGCTCTTAGGGGTTGCATGGTTTTTCAAAAGGTTTTCATAGAACTTAATGAGTCTTGCATGTTCATATTTCATCTGAATATCACAGACGGATTGCATGTTAGATATACGTTCTTGCTTGAATATCAACAGGAGAATATATATTAGGAAAACCTAACCTTCAAAGTGGCATGTGTAAATCATAAGTAATTGGTAGAAATTCATAGGATTGCTAGGTGATGGTGGAACCCTAGTGCTTTTATAAATTGGTATTTAAAACTCTTTTATTTCATATTAGTTTTTAATTAAAATTCGTTTTTAATATTAATCAATTTCAAAATCATCTTTTCTCAAGTTTTAATTCTAAGTAGTTAATTAAGAATTGTTTTTACATAAATTATCCAAATAGTCCTTGAGGAGAACGACCTTGCATAAGCATCTATACTACAACGTCCTTGTATTCTTGCAAGTATTTCATGTGTTTTCATCCCTACTTTTGTAGACGATAAAAATGCTATCAGATAACTAAACGTTCTCATATTTTCTTAATTTTTTACAGTTATAATCTGTACATAGTGATTATAATATAACAACTATGGTCATAAGTACAAAGTTCTGTAAATCGAATCATAATGTGTTTCAGAGGTATTCCTTCACAATTATGTGGAGCCAAACATTGTTACTTTGTGACTATAAACAACTCCAGCTCAATTTGTTTGTAATACATTTTGGCATAATCGAATGCATGAACTCCATAACTATAACTAAATACATTGAATTAAATTATGGTTTATCACTTGTCTGCTATTTTCAGATGGAAACATAAACAATAACAACAAAAAAGTCTTATCCCACTAAGTGGGGTCGGCTATGTGAATCCTAGAACTTTTGTTAAATCCAAGTGGTCCAAGTCTTCAAATGAAAACATAACTGCTTTAAATTGGATTTCTGTTCAATTTAAAATAAGGATGGTAAGTTTTTACCACTATTTCTTTGATCAACATGATCTTTTGGAAGAAACTAACTCCTAGCCATTCCCCTTCACATTAATGCTCATAATTTTTCCCACCAGGGAGCTAAACTAGCTAACATTTGCCTTGCCACCTTCTCTCCTTTCCTTTCTTTGATCCTTGGGGTGTATGGAGAACTAAATTCAAAAAATCAAGTAGAAAGAAAACTGCAGCCCTCAATACTTCAGACCAAGGGCCTTTCCTCCTCTGTTTCATTTGCTGTTCTACTGTTCCCTAGTTTGAAAGATTTTGCATGTTTGGCAGCAGTATGTGAGATCACGCTCCAACCCGGGACACTGTTTTCGGGCAGCATTTTCATTATGATTCCCATGGCTATCAGCAGCAGCCCTGTCCCGTGTTGATCCGTCAAGGGCTTTGTAAATATCATGCATGACAGCAACAATGTGACTGCCTTTCTCGCCGTTGTAATCTGCATTACCAGAACAAAATGTAAGTTCACCGGTTAAATGCGTGCATCAATTTCATAATGTAGTTTATTACGAAGATTAAGAAGCAAAAATTACCATGGCAGTAGTGGCAGCTCCGAAAAGGGCAATGAGGGATAGCACAGATACTTGGCCAACATATGTGGCTAGGGCTTCAAACACTAAAACCCCATACACATAAGGATGCTGCAAAATCATTGACAGAAGAATATTTAACGTAAGAAACAGTTTAGTATAACAACTTAAAACACTTTGGGAAGTTCATGGACCATATAATTGCGATTGATTCATAATCTCTTAACATTTTCAGTCTTAAGATCATCATCAAGTCCTAATTGTCCGTTCATCTACGTATACCAATTGATTCATAAATCGTGACTATCCATCCAAGCGCAACTGGCTCTGATGGCACTTGTTTGGGCCGAAGTCAATAAAATGTGAAAATTTTATCTCAGAAAAACCTCAGTATGCAGATGAGATGTAACATTTGATACATATTCCCCATTTGGTGTATATATACACATATATACATGTATATATGGTCAATGCTGGAGAATTTCATGCACATATGTTCAATGATGAATTCAAAAATAGACAGGCATGGTGGAGACATTATTCATGACTCGACTCCAATACAACTCTTCGTGAAATATAAAAACTAAGCAAAGATTAGACATTACTAACTACTAATTACTTACCTCAGAACAAGAATTCCAGGCCCTAACCAATTCTCCTGTAAGAATCACAGGTGGAAGCAAAAATGGCAACCCAACTACTGTTGAGCAGAACAACATCTCTGTCTGTAAGAATTAAAAAGTAACACAAAATTACAAAGACACAGATGTAACCTTTTCTTTTAATCCCAAACTCTACAGCATTTGAATTGAAGAACCGATAAACAATCTACAGGCGCTGAATAATTACCTGGGAAGTATCAGGATTCAAGGTAAAAATTGCTTCTTGCAAGTTACCCAAAAACGCATCCATGATTAGAGCACCAGATATCATAATTACACCAGCCATGCTAAAATTGGGAGATGTTTTTGCATCTGCTAAGGTGAAAAGGATCAAACCAATCACTAGAAGCGTTGCCGAGATGTATTCCTGAATTGGATATTTCCTTATCAATCCCGGGACAAATGCACCCATCAACATCACCGGCAATACCTGAGTTTTCGATAAATGTTTTTATAACAATCAGCTGGAACTGAAAAGGTTCAAAAAGACCAAAAGCAGATTATGTAAATTTAATGACAGTTTTACCTTCGTGGATTTGAACATTATCTGTGCAGGGTAATTAAGCCAAGCCAAGGATCCGTTGGTCAAACCTTGAGAACCCTTAAGAACAGCGGAAAGCTTCACATATGTCTTCCATGGATTCACCATGTTCTTGGTGGTGAAGCCTTGAAGGTACATTAGTGCAATATACACAAACCCTTGTACAAAGGTGAAGTACCATCCATAGCTGCAAAATTACAAAAGTTAGTAATTAAGGGCGGGTTTGGAAATGCTTATCTAATAAGCAATTTTTGCTTATAAACGCTTTTGCATGATTTTAACTTCTCTACCAAACCAGATTGTGGTTAACTAACCTGAATTGGAGACGATTATACACGTATTCCTGCGATCAACGAAACATGTTACACAAGAAACATAAGGGCTACTTTTAAATTTGGAAAAACAAACAACCATATCAACCAATTAATCAAATAGTAACAAAATAAAGCATGCAACGAAAATATACAAAACAGGTAATTGTAAGTGATTTATGCACGTCTTTTTTTTTTTTTTCCTCTATGCATTGTTTATTTCTGACATTTGACATTTGAATTAAATAATCAATCAAGAATACTAAAATACACGGATGTATAGAATGAGAAAAAAGTTTTGCGGAACTAATTTCCTTAAGTATATCCTAGAACGAAACAAAAACTATGAACAAAATTGACCCCAAAAAAAAAAAAAAAAAAAAAAAAAAAAAAAAAAAAACAATGAACAAAAATGATCAAATAAATACAAAACAAACCTCGCAAGGTAACCAAAGAAGAAGCCAGAAGAGCAAATGACGAACTGCTGCCACCTCGGCCTATCAGACAGTGAGATCCCAAACAAGAACCTCGCTTGTTCCTCGTTCTTCATCTTCCCCACAACCCAATCAAAACCCAAAAAACCCAACCTCTGATTAATCACAAATCCAAGAGCTTTCCAGCTTTTATACTGCAAAGCTCAAGTTTTTATGGAAAGGGTTGATTTTTCAGATGATGTTAGGAGAGTGACAGAGAGAGGAGAGAGAGTATGAGTTTTCAACTCTCCTCTTTCTGTCAGCTGCCTCTTCGAAAGGGAAGGTGGCACCTGGCAATGGGGCTTGCGAGGACTTTGAAAAGTGGAAGGTTTGAAGGATTTTCCATACCAAGAATCACGGTAGAAGTTGGAGAATTTAAAGAGATATAGTTTGTGAGCAGTTTGATTTGTCAGAGGGGAGAGATTTGATGGAGTTGGGTTGGTTTGGTTTTTGGTTACTAGTCTCTTATTAGAATTTGGTTGAAAGTTACTATTCTGTTATTAGTATTTGACAAATGTACCTGCAAAATTTAACCAACGGTTATCTCATCACAAAAAGTAAATACTAAATGGGACTGCATTTTTCATGCCACTTTCCCTAAAGAAATGAGGTGAAACCAACTGTATTATCATGTGACCACTTAAAAGAATTTGAAAAATAGGAATGAGAGGCCACAAGAAATTTGTGTGTTGTAGCCCTATTTGATTGAACGATCTAAGGTTTAGAGATAGAGGGGGCCGGCGGTATTGAGGGAGAAAAGAGAGTTATTTAATTGTGAGGTATGTTTGATTCACCCCATTGTGCCTTTATTTATAGTAGTAGGATAGGTAAAAACCTTTCCCTTTAGGATTACAATATTTAATAGGTAATCTCAAGGTTCTAAAAAACCCTAGGCGCTAGTCGGGCGGCGGGCTAGCGCGTAGCGCCTAGGCGCCTAGGCGGCTTAGGCGGATTTAGGTAAATTTCTTGTATATCTTGTAAATAAGTGCATATTGACACCTAAAAAAAAAAACTATACTTGTAAGGATAATAAAATAATGATAAAATGCAAATTAGGTACACTATTTCCATATGTATTGGATGAACTTGTAGTAAATCCATCATTTGCAAATTAGATACACCATTTCCATAAGTATACCACCATGAAACCAAAAAAGAAAAAAAAACACACAATTAATAAAAATATATATATATAAAAAAACCTCCTAGGACCGCCTAGGCCTGCCTAGTCGCCAACCCGCCTAGCAGCCTAGCCCGCCTAGGCCCAACCCAATTTTTCCGCCCAATTTGCCCAAAAACACCTCGGTTGCTAGGCGGCCGCCTAGGGCGTTTTTTAGAACATTGGGTAATCTACTCCTAATAGGAATATAAGATACTTTCCCAGATTTCCTAGGATTTACACAATCACATTCATATTCTAAATATGACTGCAACACTCCCTCTTGAGTGTGTAAATACTCAACAAACCATCACATCAGATCTTCAGCAAATAAAGTAGAATAGTTGATGAAGTCATCGGCACAATGGGTGATCGCAAGTCTCAAATTTAAATGAAGTATGCATTTGTAGTAAAACTCACAAAACCTCGCTATGGTAAAACCCAAGGCATTGGAAAACCCATAGACTAAGGAGAAAAGTGAGAAGTATGCATAAACAAACGTCAAACATGACGAAAGTAGTGAACTCTATGAAGTATGATCATCCCAGGATGGGTGCCTCATTAAAACCTCGTTAGGTAGCAAAAACCCAGTGGGGAAAATGCTCCTAATCGTAGGAAAAATAGTACATTAAGATCATGTGAGTATGCTTCTAGATACAACCCCTGAGTTAAACATAACTTCTAAATAAGAGAACTACAAGCAATTCAACTCAGATAATTTACGCATACCGATTCCTTGGACGAGCTTCTATAAAGTAGACTTGGGCAATGACTTGGTGAAGAGATCGGTCCTGGGAACGGATTTGCTTGACTTCAAGGTTTTGATGCTGTTGCTACTGGTGTGCGTAAAAGAACTTCGGCGTTATGTGCTTGGTGTTTCTTCAACTGCTCGATATATGTTGCATTGTCTTCAAAGATCATCGTAGGAAGGTCAACGACTGATGTAAGACCATTAGTGCTTCAAATATGTTCCATGACTTCTCTCAGCCAAAAGCACTCATACGATGCTTTATGTAGGGAGAGAATCTCAGCATGGTTCGACGATGTCGCAACTAGCGTTTGCTTGGTAGACCTCCAAGATATAGCGGTGTCTCCAAAGGTAAAGACATAACTTGTTTGAGAACGTGCTCTATGTGGGTCAGACAGATATCCAGCATCTGCGTAACCAACAAGGCGAGAATCAATCAGAGAACCATAAGGGGTGGCAACACTCAGAGATTTGCAGGTATAGAACAAGCCCAAATCCGTTGTACCCTTGAGGTAGCGAAAAATGTCTTTAACACCATTTAAGTGCCTGCGTGTGGGCGCATTGGTGTATTTTGCCAAAAGATTAACAGCGAAGGAGATGTCTGGTCTGGTGCATTGAGCCAAGTACAATAAAGCCACAATTGCACTTAGGTAAGGAACTTCGGGTTCCAAAATCTCTTCCTCATCCTCCTTTAGACGGAAGGGATCTCGTTTAGCATCTAGAGTCCGAACAATCATGGGTGTACTCGAAGGCTTCGCTTTATCCTCGTTAAAACGACGCAACACCTTTTGGGTGTAGTTCGATTGATGTACTAGGATTCCATCCGACCAATGCTCAATCTCCAAGCCGAGACAGTATCGAGTTTTCCCAAGATCCTTCATCTCATATTTCGATTTCAAGTGTGCAGCAATTTCCTCAAGCTCCGTGGGAGTCCTGATGAGGTTCATATCATCGACATACACTGCAACGATTGCAAATCCGGAATGTGACTTCTTTATGAACACGCATGGGCATAATTTGTTGTTCACATAACCCTAACTTGTCAAATATTCACTCAAACGGTTATACCACATTCGCCCGGATTGTTTCAATCTATATAGTGACCTCCTCAACCTAATTGAGAGAGTGTTCCGTGGTCTAGAACTATTTGAACCAGTCAATGGAAATCCTTCTGGAACTTTAATGTATATTTCCATATCTAGATCCCCATAGAGATATGCGGTTACCACGTCCATAAGCTTCATATTTAGTTTTTCAGAAACTACCAAACTGATTAGGTAGCGGAACGTTATAACGTCCATTAAGGGGGAATACGTCTCCTCGTAATCAATCCCAGGGCGCTGAGAGAAGCCTTGCGCTACGAGGCGTGCTTTGTATCACACTATTTCATTCTTCTCATTACGCTTCCTCACGAAAACCCACTTATAGCCAATGGGCTTTACGCGTTGTGGTGTAGGAACGATAGGTCCAAACATTTTATGTTTCGCGTGCGAATCGAGTTCGGCCTAGATTGCTTGTTTCCAGTTTGACCAATCGGTTATACATCGACATTCATCGATGGAACGTGGTTCAATGTCATCGCTAAGCATGATGTCAATAGATACTGAGTACGCGAATGCATCACCGACGATCATCTCATTCCTATTCTAAACCTTATCCAATACTGCGTAATGGACCAAAATTTCGCGATTCTCGGGAGGCCGGCATGTTTCGTCTGAAGCATCACCGTAATCTAGAATAACCTCATGCGTTGGAATGGATGAGTGAGCGATGGTCGGATTCAAACTAAGGTCACTAGTTGGTGCCAGATGATTGGCTAGCCACCAATGTACCTTGCCACGTGGACAATCCGGCCTTCCCAGGCGGGTTATTGACGTACGCAGGGTACATCTATCCTTGCAGGTGTGTTTGCAGCGGGTATATGTGATCTCGTCACCTTTGCTAGATCATTAAAAGCATTCGGCATGAGCAATGCTCGAAAGATCTATAATTCGTCGCACCTCAGTTTCAGACTGGGCAGTGCAGGGATCTAAATGAGACATAGTGGGAGTATACCGCGACAATTCGAGGCGTTGTACCGGAACGTTAGCATGCTTATCTCCCCCTAACAATGGGAATACTGTCTCATCAAAGTGACAATTTGTAAAACATGCGGTAAAGAGATCTCCTGTCAAGGGTTCTAAGTAGTGAACAATTAATGGCGAATCATAACCAACATAGATTCCCATTTTTTCTCTGAGGACCTATTTTGGTACATAGTGGTGGCGCTATTGGCACATAAATAGCGCACCTAAACACCTGTAAATGCGAGATGTCAGGCTCGTATCTAGTGACTAACTGTAACGGTGAATGTGGTTAAGTAGCGGTGGGCCTCAGGCAGACCAACATGGCTGCGTGCAATATTGCATAGCCTCAGGCAGATACCGGCAGTTTGGTTCTCATAACCAAAGTCAGAGCTACCAATTGAAGGCGCTTTATGAAAGCTTCTGCCAGGCCGTTTTGGGTGTGAACATGGGGCACAAGATGTTCCACATCAATCCCTACTGGCATGCAATAATCGTCAAAAGTCTGTGACGTAAACTCTCCAGTGTTATCCAGTCGAATTAACTTAATCGGATAATCAGGGTGGTGAACCCTTAGCTTAATGATTTGAGCTAGGAGTTTAGCAAACGCGGCGTTGCGTGTAGACAATAGGCAAACATGTGACTATCGTGTCGATGCATCAACCAACACCATAAAGTATCTAAATGGTCCGCAGTTTGGTTGGATAGGTCCACAAATGTCCCTTTGAATCCTCTGAAGAAATTTAGGGGGGTCATGAATAATCTTTGTATATGAAGGTTGAGTATTCAACTTCCCTAAAGAACACGCTTTGCATGGCGAAACTCCAACAGAGGGATGTAACTTATGCCTGTGTGAAGATTTGAGGATACGACGCATCATGTCACGTCCAGGATGTTCCAAACGGTCATGCCAAAGCAACAAAGTGTCCTAGAACTCATGCATAGGGCCGGCCACACTGTGGGCTTCTATGCCGCGAATGGGTGTGATGTACAACCCACTCGGCAGACGTTCCAACTTCTCGTGAATATGCTTCTGGCCATATTCGTACGAAGTGATACAAAGAAATTCAGAACCATTATCTTCAGTGGTTTCAAGATGATATTGATTATCTCGAATATCTCTAAAACTCAGCAACGTTCTTCCGGAACGTGGAGAATATAGTGCCTCCTTAATGGTCAAGATTGTACCATTAGACAACATGATACGTGCCTTTCCGTATCCTTTAATCAGGTTGGATGGGCCTGAGAGATTTGTCAAATGAGCTTTCTTGGGTATCAAGTTAGTAAAATAGTGTCGTTCACGCAAGATGGTGTGCGTTGTTGCATTATCTGCCAGACAACTAACTTCCCCACTATACATACCTATAAATAAATTGATTGAATTGGTCACATGTATAAATATAAGTCCATTCATTCAATTAAGCAATTCAAGAAAATAATATCCATTCAAATAACAATTCATAATTCAAAACAAACCAAAACCAAACAAATTATTCCAAATACTTAGAAAAATTGTTCAAAATTAAACCATAAACCTAGAAAATAGGGGGTAGGGCCGCCACTCCTAGTGTGTTTGGCCACTGGGGGTAAACACCCTAAAAACATGTCTAATTTATTCATCCATAGGCGCTGACCCCTCCTGAAAATCTGATATCTCCATTGATGTAGTCGCATCTTCTGGATGATCCACATGTGCAAAGTTAGACTCACGACGGGAATGATACTTGGCAATACCCTCAGGAGAAGCTTGGCATACGCGTGACCAATGATCCCTTGATCCACAATGATAGCACATGTCCAATTCAGTAGAAGCAGCCTGAACGGGAGCTTTACCGTTGTTCTTGAAGTTTGGGGCCTTAGGAGAGAGTGGTGGACACTACTGGGTCATATTTCTTCGCTTAGGTGCGGCATTCTATTGACCTTGGGCCCGTGGTTGGGCTTGCCGCCCATTGCTATGGCCACGACAATTCTTTCGTCGTTTATGGCTGTTAGAATTAATCGCATGTGCTTCAGGCACGGCGTTCGAGCCAGTGGGTCGAGATTGATGATTTTTCATCAAAAGCTGGTTCTGCTTTTCAGCGAGAAATAAAACAGAGATCAAATCCGAAAATTTGGTGAATTTTTGTGCCCTATATTGTTGCTGCAGGACAATATTGGTGGCATGGAAGGTCGAATAGGTCTTCTCTAGGAGACTTGATTCGGTTAGTTCCACTTTGCAGAATTTCAACAATGAACGGATTCTACAAACTTCAAAGTTGTATTCATTCACGAACTTAAAGTCCTGGAAGCGAAGATGCTGCCAGTCATGTCTTGCTCCAGGTAAGTATATGTATTTCTGGTGATCGAAACGGTCGGCCAGAGCAAGGCAAAGGGTGCGTGGGTCCTCCTCAATGAGTTACTCAGTCTGCAATGCATCATGGATGTCTTCGAATAAAGATCATCGCATTAGCCTTTTGAGCTTCATCAACAGGTTTGTCGGCGATAAGTGCCTCGATGGTGGCTCTAATACCCTTTGCAGTTAGATAGAGCTTCACATCTTAAACCCACTTCAGATAGTTTCTTCCGGAGACTTCTAGAGCGGAGAAATCGAGCTTGTTCAAGTTCGACATGTCCCTATATTGGAGGGAAAAAATGTGAGTGGTCGTATGGTAAGCCATAGACATATATCGTAGAATATACAGGTTCTATAGACATGTATTGGTTTAATTTATGCATGAAAACTCCAGGTTTCATGTGGTATGTTTTGAATGAAAAGTTCGAGTTTCAAAGGCACTAAATTTGAAACTACAGGTTCAATTTAGTTTTATGAACATTAGTTCATAATGAGAGGTTCCTGCAAGAAACATAGAATGCAATATACTAATTTAAATATAGTGGATTTGAGGTTCTTCGGGAACTCAAGTGTGAAAGCTTTGTTACTACGAAAGTATGTCACGGTTCAAAGTATAAAAATAAATTATTGAATTGTTAATGTCCAAAAGTGATCTTCAGGTTAATAATTTTGGATTCATTATCAGATTAATGGACTGCATGTCACTTTTAATTAATTCAATAAATCGGGTCATACGGGGTCGATTGTAGAAGCTAAATAATATTAAAATAATATTATCGGGCTGAAAATATAGCCCCAAAAATAATTGGGCTGGGTGCCGTGAGTAGGCAAAACCCTAAGGCCTCGGGGGTGGACTACAGGCCACGAGTCCAATTAAAAATAGGCCCAAAGGCCTTACGGGAGTGAGAGTAACCCTAGCTGCAGCTGGGTTCTTTGTTTGGACTGAAAAATGAAGGGTCATGGGCAGGCCCAGAAAACTGGACTGCAAGCATTGTGCGCGTGGGACAAGGCCTAACCCCGTGGGCTGGTTGATGCGGGCTTGTGGGAGAGGACCCAGCCGACTAGGCTGGTGGGATCGGCTGCAGGCCGAGGCAAGTCGATCCCACCAGCAAGCATAAAGGTTTGCTGGTGCTGGTGTGGGCAGGGCTGCAGGCCCGTGGTGAAGGAACCCAAACCAGGCACACGACCTGGTTGTTTACACAATGCCACGATGGTGCGATGGGTGTGCCGCACCATGTCCAAGTTCCCTTAGGGTTTGGGAAACCCAAATTTACTTCTAATTTATTTTATATAATTTGGCTCACAAATTCAACATAACAATTTAATTGTGCGATGCATGAAACAAATATATATATTGATAGATATATGAACATATACAATATATATATCGAAAGGAAAATATAAACATAGAGGGGTTCATGCATCATGGAGAATGTTTTCATGCTTCGTGGACGTTTCAAATATCTTCTTTTATTTTAAGCGTACCTGATTAGCAGAAAACAAATATAAGCCTTTGAATTTGGTAGAAGATAGCCTCCTCCTACGATGCATTAATTCCTCAGCTTTTGGCAAGAGCGTGCTGAGAACGTGTTGTAGGCCTATTTGATTGAACGATCTAAGGTTTAGAGAGAGAGAGAGAGAGAGAGAGAGAGAGAGAGAGAGAGAGAGATAGAGAGAAAGGGGCAGGCGGTATTGAGGGAGAAGAGAGAGTGATTTAATTGTGAGATGTGTTTGATTCACCCTATTGTGCCTTTATTTATAGTAGTAGGATAAGTAAAAACCTTTCCCTTTAGGATTACAATATAAATAGGTAATCTACTCCTAATAGAAATATAAGATACTTTCCCAGATTCCCTAGGATTTACACAATCACATTTCTATTCTAAATATGACTGCAACAGTGTGCCAAATATAGCATTGATGGTGTTTTCCAAAAAGAAAAAAATATAATAATAATAATTTAGTATTGATGGTCACATACGTGAGAAAAGGTCAAATGAGATTGACACTTAATGCAAAACTTTTTTCATATTTAGGTTTTCGTAGTTGTTGCAAACCATTTTTAAAGAATTTCGACGGTACGATGAGAGTATTACTAATTATGAAGAGAAAGATAAATGAAGGGATCATGTGAGAGTAATACTTAATCATATAGATCCTCACAAATTGATTTAACATAAAAAAAAAAAAAAACGATGAAAGAAAAAAAAATCAACATAGGTCATACAGATCCTCACACATACCATAACACAATTCAACTAGGACCATCTAGTTAACAAAAAACAGAAGACATAGTTATAGGTTACTAGTTAGTTGGTTAAAGTAGTGTGTTCGTCCCACTCCATTTAAGTTCAAGTCTCCACAACAAGCATTGGCGGATTTGCATAGGGATTTTGGTGGTCCTAAGACCCTCTAGAGGTCGGGAAAAACACCTATGAAGGTCCTATGTAAAACCTTCAAAAATCTAGCAAGAGACCTTTTGTGTTCACCAAGTACTGATGAAATATCATCTGAACATATCTTAGCAACATTAGGTAGGACGCTTCGACAACGCTCAACAAGGGCTCTTGACATAACTTGGGGGATTGCTTTGATGGATGTTGACACATATCGACATTAACACATCATGGTTTGGTATAAGATGATCGACCCTCAAGGTGTTCAATAAAAAATTGATGAAAAAAAATTGCGCGCTTTGCGCCCTGTTTCATCTAAATAAAACTTGGATTGTTAGAATTCTAAATCCACCATGCAAGGATTTGTAACTCGATTGGTTAAGAACATCTACCTCTACATTTAAGGTCTCGAGTTCGATTTCCCAAATAAATATCATACAACAACCACGACAACCAAGCCTTATCCACTAAGTGGCTGTATGAACCTTAGAACACCACTGTGCTCGATTTTGCGTCAAGTCTTTCCCTAGCTCCAAATACTCCATATTTTTTCTTTTAGTCTATTTCAAAATCTTCATAGGTCTTCCTCTGCCCTTTTTGCCATGAGTCTCCGTCTGATAGTTGCATCTTCTAACTGAAGCATCTGTAAATCTTCGGTTCACATGTTCAAACCATCTTAACCAATTTTCTCTCATCTTATCTTAATTCCAGCCACTCTTACTTTACCTCAGATATTTTCATTCTTAATACCATCTTTTCTCATGTGCCTACATATCTAACAAAGTTAAAATATCATAAGTTCTTTGAAAGAAGCTTAAATATCCCAAAATATACACACCTTACTTTACTTGATTACCACATACTTAATTTCAATTGATTTCTTGCCATTTTCTAAACCGCTAGACTTTTTCCCCTAGAATTTGCCTAGTTCATTGGAGAAAATTTTCCCCTTCAGTTGCGGGTATAGATTTGTGAACAGGTTAAAGGAATTTTCCCATGTTGCTTCCGAGTCTCGGATACTCGGGACATTTTAACCGGTATATAGTTTTGTCAAAAAAAAAAAAAAAAAATCAAATATCTAATGGTTAAAAAGTCCAAAGAATCATGTTTTTCACAGCACCATAAATTTTTGATCTGTTGGCATGCCACACGAGTTTGTAGCATAATATAACACAAAACTGGTCTCTCTAGTTTCCTCTTGGAGCTGGAAGTTACATTATATATGCAAGTCATTTCAAACCAATGACCTGCCTTTCGATCCGACGTCGTTTAACTAGCTAGATGACTAAATAATCAAGTAATAATTCTTTAAGCAAAGAGTTCCAAACCTCAGCCTCCAACCGCACACCCACCTCCCGTTTTTCACAATCCAACTCTCTCCAACTCCCCCACTCCTTTTCCATATCTTTCACATAAACTTTTCTCCCATCTTCCACCTCCCATCCCAACAGCAACACCTGTGACTGCCCATTTATCCAATCCTCCACCGCCTTCATCGCCTCTCGCATCACCGCGCTTTTGTCACTGTTTTTCTCAACGATTGTCTCCCGGCACAAATCCATCACTAACTTTTCTGCCTTCAAACTCACCAGTTTATTTGATGTTTTTTCTTCCGTTTTGTTGATTTGCTCTGCATGGCAATTTGCAGCAAGCATGAGTGATGCGGGTGCTTCGTCTTCTGCCTCTGAGTCCGACATCATCGCATTGATTCGTTGCTCTAAGTCCACTGGTTCCTGTTGAGCTAGGTTCTCAAACCGTCTGATATTTTTCGTAAGTTTTTGTTGAGTACCTGCAATGAAACATATGAAATTAATCATAAAAAACAAGCACTCAAAAGTACTATTATAACGCATAAACAGAATTCTAGCTTTTTCTATAAATCATTTTAAAAAACACGTTTGATAATTCAAAAAACAATTTCAGCAATTTCAAAGCAATTTCAAACAAGCTCAGTGACAGTTTTACGTGTTATTAATTTGTGCCGAACCTCATCACGTGACTGTCACATGCGACAAAAAACAGACACATAAATGGATACGACTTAAGGGTAGAGAGAGGGGAACAGACCTTGCATGCAGGCAAGGCCGCGACTGAAAGGTGAGCCTGTATGGTCATCATCTTCGTCTTCAAATGGACAATCCAGTACGGACACTGGACTAAACTGTTCCTTCTCCTCTTTATTATTCTGCCACTCCACCTGTGTCATTGTCTGTGATGCGTGAGTTGACAAGAAAAACCAATGAAACACATAGTGATTTCCGTATTCTCTTTTTAATTTTATGCGCTCTCTTTCTCTAATTATGTCTATTAATTCTCGTCACACTCAATCTAATAATTAGAAGAAAAAAATGAATTGCTAAAATCACTTTCAATAGGTATATAAAACCGAACTGTAAATGAATAATGTGGGAACTAAAAAAAATTTCTTTTAGAGGGGTTATTATTATATCGATAAATAAATAATTTATTGCTTATCAATAAATGAATAATTATTAAATTAAAAAGAATTTTATGTTGTTTTTACTTTATTTTATTAGCTTTTGTAACAAAGATGCCTATCTTATAAAAAGGTAAAAATATATGTATAGAATAGAGTTAGGGTTTTAAAGAGATGAAAATACATGTTCCTTATAAAAAAAAGTAAAACAGTAAAAAGTAAAAATACATGTATCTTATATTAAAAAAAAAAAAAAAAAAAAAAAAAAAAAAAAAACAAGAAGAAGAAGAAGTAAAAATACTTCTAAAAAGACATGTAAAAATTAATCTCCTGGAGTAAAAAAGTGTTTCAAGATATTTTATATGCATAAAACATAATCCCTATATAAATAATTTCTTAGACTCCAAATCCTTACAATTATCATATGAGATAAGCAGAGCATTGTGCGAGTATAAAAATGAGCACCTTGCAACACTGGGTTCAACAAAAGTGTCGGCTGTCCATCAGCCAATCAACAATATCAATAGTACCAAATCTTGTGTATGCATTGCAAAAACTAGAGATGTGGTTTTAGTTTAGGCATAAGGAAAAGGCAAACGACTTTAGAAGTATATTTTGAGAAAGAGCTGAATTGCGAAAATAAGAGTTGTTAATCAAATTTCTAAGTACATATTATAAAATCTTAAGTTGTATTAAATACTTGTAAGTATTGTAGTCAGTTTTTATTTTTTTATGTATTTCATCAATTAATTTTTTATATATTAATTGGGCCTTAAAAAATTTTAAGAAAAATTATTATCTCATGCATTTAGAGAGGTTATTCTTTAGTAGATTGGCCCAAACTGAAACCAAATAATTTTATTATTTAACCGGAATTATTATCTTGTGGAACATTTATTTACTGAGATTTTACTGTATTGGTTTGTGAGTAATGGACTTAAAACATTAGTTGATAGTTAGAACAGCAAAAGATTGGGCTTAAACATTTTGGTCCAAATCCCTCTTCACCCTTTTCCCTTTTAATAAAATAAAAAGGATTTTTCCTATTAGAATAAAATAAAATGGTTAGAAGAAAAAGTGGAATAAATGACCCAAACTCATGATTTAAGAAGTTTACAAAACTAAATTATTTTGGATTTACTAAAAATATATATATTTGGATATAAAATATTACTCTTTTCCTTGACCAAGCTCAACCCAAGACAAGATATTTATTTGTAAAAAAATTGCAAGTCAATTGTTGAATAATGATTTTTAAATATATTTTATCTCACCGACAAAAATTATTAATAAATAGTCTTACCAAAAAAGTTTAATTAATAAATAGTCCTACCAAAATGAGAACCAGGATCCTCGCCGGATTCATTCCGTAGGGATCCCGCAATCTTGTTCGTTCATCGTATATCGTGCGGTCAGTTTTCGTTAAGTACTATTTATATTTGAATTTTAAATTTTAAATGATTTCTGACCACACGATATATGATGAACGGACACGATTATAGGATCTCTAGGGAATGGATCCGACGAGGATCCTGATTCCCAAAATGATTTAATTAGATAAACGGTCCCTACCCAACAGACCGGACAACAAAATAGTATTGGCAGTTAGAGATGCCCAATCAGCCAACCCAACCCAAAACAGGACTAGACCAACGTTAACCCAAAACTCCCCATTGAAATTCCCAAACTACCCCTACCAGCCCACGCCTTTCCATTTAAACGCCTGCCTTTGTTGGGCAGGGGCTCTATAGTAAATCAATTATGAAAAGAGGGAGGAATAATCTAGGACTTTAAGTAACATGGATACACTCCTTAATAACCCTTTTAGATTTTCATAAACTCCAAATTTTTTATAGACTTTCATAAACTCCAAATTTTATGAAATTCGGTCATATTGTAACATGGATACACTCCCCAATGGCATAGTAGACATACTACTTTTTTTATAGACTTTCATAAACTCCAAATTTTATGAAATTCGGTCATATTGTAATATAGAATGGATTGTAGAAACTGGTATTTTTCCATTTTTTTGGGACAATAAATGGATTTATGGTAAACTTTTAAGTCTGATACCATGTTGCTGGAATTCTGCAGACTTCTGCAGAATAATCTGTTTGTAATATTATTTTGAAATACTTATGCAACTCCTAAATTCATGAAATTTTATTATATTATACATTGAGATGTTTATTTTAAATCTGGAAATTTTCACGAGCAGTGGTCTGAAAATGAATTATTGGTGAAGTTTTGATATTGGGAATGCACAGAAGAATTTATGGGGCTTCTGCAGCACATTCCATTTCGATTTTATTTTTAGCCCACTTGTAGAATTGTACAAATTATGGAATATTTTTTTAACAATAAATTTACATTTCTAATTTATTTCTGGAAATTTTCATACACATTGGAGAAAGATTGAAGTTTTGGTGAATTATTTAGTCTCGGGTATGTACTGCAGAATGTTTTCCGTTTCTGCAGCACATCCCATTTCGAATTTAATTTTAGTACACTTGTTAAACCTCAAAATTATGAAATTTTGGGAATTAACAAATTTTTATGTGTACTTATTGTCTGAAAATTTTCATGCATATTGGATGAACAATGAATATTTGGTGAATTTGTAATCTCAGGTCTGTACTGAACATTTTCTGCAGTTTCTGCAGCACCTCTGTTTTCGAATTCATTTTTGGCTAGCTTATAAAATTTTAAAAATCATGAAATTTTTCAAAACAGTAGTCATATATGTCTAGTTCATACCTAAAAATTTTCATGACAATCTAAAGAGAATTGAGTTTTTTAGTGAATTTGTAAACTAAAGTGGTATTGCTGAATTTTGGTACTTCAAAAACTAGTTATGTTAAGCAATATTGTTTTCACTAATTTGTGCATATCCAATAGTACCAATTGTTTGACATACTTATTTGCTCTAATATGTCCTGGTTTTCAATGCAAATTCTCAATTCTAATGACTTTTATTAGTCAACACTGACTAAATTTTGGTTGAAAAGTGTATTGGTTTATTTTGCTCAAACCAATGTTTTGTTTGGTCATCAATTTTGATTATGATGATCATTGTCTTTTGAGACAAAAATTGGAAAGTGGCATCAGTTTACTAATTGATCATTTTGGTCCCTATCGAATAACTGAATAACCATGTTTCCTCTTTCGAGAACTATATTGTTCAATGTCAATAACGACATACTTTTGTGTCTGATTGAATCTTTTGAGAATCATTGAATATCCAATAAAATGGTTATTTAATACAGTTCTAAATGATTATTTTGAAAAATCAGAATTTTAATTTGTATGGTGAATACTTTTGTCCCAATAGGAATTTCAGGAAATCACTCACCAATTATAAATTAGTATTATAGCAAATCATAAAGTACTTCTAACATATTCTCATCTGGCCAAAGTTGTTGAAGCTATATGTATTTTGTGTATTTTATGTTTTGGCTAGCTATGCAGGTATTTTCTTTGCACGATTAGTTTCTGCCCAAAGGTGTAACAATCATGCAATTTGGAGTTGGTTCAATCCTCCACAACTCGACTACTTCCATGATGAATCTTGCAGAATCGAGAATGAGTAGGTAAATTTGCTAATCTTTTGCCTTAATTTTCTGTGAGTTCAAAATTGGATTAAAATTATTGTTGAAAAATTGATGTTGTTGAGATATCTATGTGTTTACTTTAATCAACTTTGTTTTAGAATTAAAACATAAATTTTGAGTTTGGATTCTCTTGTTATTTTTCATTTTAATTTATGACCTAATCTTTAACACATATGTGAGTCTTCTCTCATATTTTATGTATTTGATCTTTATTGATTCAACTAGCCCATATTTTGTTATATGAAAACCACTTTCTCTAGTGTTTAATCTTGCAATTTTGAGTGTTTGCCCAAGTGGGAGAAATAGTGTATTATGGGCTTCACACTCCTCAATTTTGCACGTTTTTAATGGTCATAGTTTTGGTAGATAAAATGTACATTATCATACTTGTTTATATTTTATTGGTTATATATGCAACTAATCTTGCAGGAAATTCAAGAAGGTTTAATAAGTATATTCTGCTCAAAAGTGTTTTGCTTATTAATTCTTGTTTGTTGTTCAAGAAATTGGACTTGTGATTTATATGTTATTAATGAATAATTAATCTGCTCAAAAGTGTTTTCTTATTCAGTACAACTATAAATCAATGAATAGTGAAGCATGGAATTGACAAGATTGTATATACTTCATCTACTCAAAAGTGTTGAAGCTATATACGTTTGCCCTTGTGTTTTATGTTTTAGCTATGCAAACCTAATATAATTAGTTTTTGTCCAAAGATGATTCTAGAATTATATGCTTTTGATGCATTAGAAAACATTTAGTTAAAGTTTTTTATTTCTGTCAAATGTTAGATGAACAAAACTGACCAAATGATTTTGTATAGTTTTTCAGTCACAAGAGTCACTTTCCTACAGATATCTAAAATAAAGATGTTGAGCTCAAAAGTTTTGTGTTTTAGATCCCATGACTAATGTTTTGCCAATGAGAGTATTTGAAAGGTATCTGTTTCATTTTGTAGACATTTACAAAGTTTTTTTTTTTTCTCTTAATCAGTGGGAGTAATAATAATTTATATAATTTTGTCTCTTTTAATCAGTGGGAGTAAGAGATTACCTTTTGTGTTAAAAATTTGAAGTGTTAGTGGCTGATATTTTAAGAGTTTTTGTTTAAGTGTTGTTCATAAGTTTTAATAAGAGATCCTAATTTTGTAAATAGTATGTCATATTTTACTTGTTCTCTTATCATATTCTAAATTGACAGAAAAGTTGGATGTTGTTACCAACGTTGTTGAGTTCTTTTGTGAACTATTTTTGTACTGAAATATATTTTCATATTTTCAGTTTGGCTATTGTGAGCTAATGTTTTGACTATTAGCTCTTGACACCATGACTTTGTAAGCAACAAAGTGCTTTAAGTTGAATGTGTATGTGATCTTGGAGTGCAAGGAACAAACCAAGTTGTTCTTTGTTTTCTTTGGTTTTGCATTCAATTCAAAGTGACAGGTTGCTAGGAAAGGTTGTTGCATACTTATGAAGACTCAGTGATCACTATAAGTTCTTATTTGTTAGGATAAATCATTGACATTCAAGTGGGAGAATGTAAAGTTGTGAATGACAATGAATGATGTATTGGATTACTTATGTTGTAAACCACTTGTTTATCGAGTTGTTAATGACATAAGTAATCTTTGATAGTCCTAGTGAAATAAGGATTATGAAGTCTTAACCTTTGCAATTGACCTAAAGAAATTTGATGGATTTCGCTACAAAGATAAAGTATCATGGTGGGACTTAAACACTTAAGTGGTAGGGTTTGATTATCACAACCAATAATAGGCCGGCTGTGATTAAACCCTAATGATATAAATATTATGGTTAAGTCCCTGCTTCCATACGCTCAATCTCTCAAAATACGCTAAACCCTATTCACAGCAGAAAGATATTTTGAACTACTGGAAGTAGAAGACAACTTGTGAACTCAAGCCACTATGTCTCTAATCGATGCAGGTTAGTATCATTCATCTTCTTCTTGTAATTATCATGATGCATGTTAAATTGTGATCCTAGAACTATGTTGTATTAGTCCATCTTACATAACCTTCATAAAAACGAAGTATGCTTCAACCCAAATATCAAACCACTGATGCGCTCGAAATTGGCTTATCTACTTGGGGTTTAGGCCATTGAACACCATGAGAAATATTTAGGTATTGTCAACCATTGTTGGAAGAAATCACTCTTGATGATTCGGGTTCATTAAAGACAGATTGTGGAAAAGACTTCATAGCTGGAAGAGCTCCGCTTTTGAGTGCTACGGACAAATAAAATTTGATCAAAATCATGGCTCATTCTATACAGACTTACACTATGAGTTGTTTTCATCTCCCTAAACACTTCTGTGAAGATTTTAACTGGGTTGTTGCCTCTTTTTGGTGGAACGGAAACGATGGGGAAGAAAAAGGATAAGAATCCTTTCCTCATCGTCTTTGTGAGGATCCTAGGAATCAATTCATCTTAATCTTTCGTCATATATCTTGCGGTCAGCTTTTGTTAAATACTATTTGTGGTCAATTTTAAATAAAAAATTCAAAATGATTTTTTGGTCGCATGATAACTGATAAACGGATATGATGAACTCATACATAGGATCCTCACAAAGAGGATCCATATAGGATCATATTCCGAGAAAAAGATTCATTGGTGTTCCTGGAATAAATTGACACTTCTAAATTGGTGGGTAATCTAGGTTAGCAAATATGTAGAGCCTATATTTGTCATGTCATCACTTAACAGTCAATTTAACGAATTGATTAATGAATGTCTGATACTGTAACTAAACATGACTTTATGTATAAGATTAAAATATTTTAAAAATGTTGTAGGAGATTGTAATTGCACTCAATCTAAAGAGGCAAACTGTAATTTAACCAAAGAAAAAAAGGAAAACTAATGAAAATGGTTTGAAAACTTTGAGTTTTAACGATAAGGACAAAATAAAGGGTAAAGTGAATAGTACCAGAATTGACTTTATAATGTAAAAATATGATTTTTCGTTAAAATAAACAGTACCATTATCTTTTCGTTAAAGTTCTAAAAATAAAAAAAAGCTACAAAATGGACGGTAGCCAAGTGGTCTCTCAAATTCCAATCAATACAAAAACCCACGTGAAATAATACTGTCGTGGGAAACCAATGCAACGGTCCAAATTAAAAGTTGGTTCCCCACCTGATCCAAAGGCTCTAATCACCTTTCCTTATTTATTTATTTTTGTTTAATTGTAAAAAAAGGCTTTTCTTTTTTTCCTCGTTTTGCTTGCAAGGTTGCCAGTCTGAAGGAAAAAGCAGAGAAATTTTGAAGAACCCTATTCCGCTTTTGAACCCGAAAAGCCTGAATCATGATGACAAAAGGTCCGAAACGTTTTTCTGTATCGGACTCCAACTCTGACTCTCCTGTAAGTACCACTTTCCTTTCAAAATTTTCACCTTTTGTTGTTTTTATGCAATTTTTATTGAAGTTTTGGGGGGAACCTAATTTCTAGCTTTTTTTTTTGGGATTGAAGTGTATTGCAGGCCCTACGGATTTTTTTTAATTGTTTTGTGTGAATAAATCCCAAAGGTTTTGAATTTTAAGCTGATTAGTCGAGCTGTTTAGGGGGGAATTAGCTTATAGAGGTTGCAACTTTGCATTATATTATTAAGGAGTGTATAATCTAAAAGGGTTATTGGGCTTTTATTAGTTTTACAGATTGGAATATGGGATCATTTGTTAAAAAAAAAGATCAACTTTTGGTCAATTTGTGGGCTGACCAAGGATTTTGGGGGTAGACGAAGTAATAAAGTAGGAATAATAAAGTAAAACTGAGCAAAGGGTGTGGAAGATATGCAGACTTTAAAAAGGGTAGACGGCGAAGTTATGGTAGAAGTAAGAAGGAGCAGGTTTTATTGATGTCAAGGAAGATGTTAGGCTTATTAGCTTTGACTTGGAGTATTATTAAAGTTCCCCTTTCGATAGTGAAGGTGTATGTCTGTATTTATCGGAAGCGGATAAATTAGGCGCTTTCTGTTGTTAATTTATTTCTTTTGGCGTTTGGTTTGTTGGTTCGTTGTCGGTTTGTATTTAGATACTCATTGTTGCATTTCTGTACTGAATCGTGGGCTTTGATTGAAATCTTAATATTCACTAAAAAAAATGGGAGGAAAATCCACTTTCTAGGCAAGCATTTGTTCGATGGACATTTGTTATCCTTGGACCTCAGTTGGCTCTCAATGTAGGCTCAATGACTGTCAAATATTACAAGACAAACATTATGGGTGATTATGCATAGAGGTGGGCACGGTATGGGACGGTTTGGTATGTAGGTGATACCGGAAATGTCCACTGGTATGGGATGGTTCGGTATGGGGGTTTTGAGGAAATGGTACCGGACCATACCAAACCAATTAATTTCTGTGTGATCTGGTATCACTTCGGTACCATATTAAATAATTCTCACATTTAAGAAGCATGGCATGAAAAGTGTAGAGGAGTTGAGCAAATGACGCCGTCCGAACTCGGTGCACCAATCCAGAAGGTTGTTGCAGGCAGCCACCAAGAGGCAATTGTTAGTCCATTTAAGTTCATTGTCTTAGCTAATTGAACTTAATTGCAAGCATATATAGTTGCAAGGGTTTGAAATGATGTCCATTTTAAAGTACATCGGTAGCAATCATCTGGATAAAGTTGTTTTTGGGATTATTTGGGAGAACTTGGCAGTAGATTAGTAGCTTCTGCATGGGGATCGAAGGAATGAACTTGCAATGATGTCCATTATAAAGTACATCGGTAGCAATCATCTGGTTTTTGGGATTATTTGGGAGAACTTGGCAGTAGGTTAGCAGCTTCTACATGGGGTTCGAAGGAATGAACTTGCCAAACAACCAATTAAAAGGGGACGGGACACATCAATTTAATATATATATATATATATATATATATATATTATATTTAGTTTCCATCGGTTCGGCACGGTATTAGTCGGTTCCCAAATATGGATGCCGCATCCATCCTGATTCTTGAGCTTCGGTTTGGTTTCAGAATGAAACAGAAGTTTTTAATAATGAAAAGTATGGAACGGTTTTGGTTTTACGGTTTCAGATGTCTGCCTCTAATTATGGGTCTTATGCAAGACATCAAAGGGGTTACTGGTGGTTTTAAATTTCCACATTTAAGTTTTTCAAGGGAATACTATTTCTTATATTGGTGGGGTGTGGAGTGTGGGGGTTAGAGATTTTGGAATGTCAGTTGCTGTGTTGATTTTTTTATATTTTCTCTTTCACCAATATGCAGTTCCGGAACAAAAGGATTATGGCGGGATCCTCGTTTGACTCCAATAGGGCAGAGCCTTCTCAAGAGCAGTCAACAGATACACCTCCTTTGGATGCACAGCGGGCTGCATCATCTCGGCAGCATGTGAGAGCGCTGAACACCCAATTTGCAAGGTCCATCTTATTTCTCTTGCAACAACTATATATGCTTTCATCATGTTGTATGTGGCTATGCCAAAGTTTCTTATCAGGTTTCCAACTAATTGGTTTCTTTTTATTGACACTATTCTTCTTTATTAAATATTATGTACGCATTTCATTATCTCAGTATGACTTGATATGATTTATATGATATTGAAGTTTCTACATTATTTAAATTTCCTATTTGTTCTCAAAATTATTCCCGCTACTCAGAATCATGGCCCTCAGTTGTCTTATGTTTATTGGAATTTGGACCTTTTAGAATTGATAATGTTTTCTCTATGAATATGTTTTTGTACAGTTGGGTACAAACACAACTAAAGAATCATCCTGATGAACTTTGGGAAGATGGTGTCCGTGATTATCTAGCTCATGCTTCAAACATTATGGTAATTCTCTTCAACTTTTTATCTGTTTGAAAGGATATGTGTACAGTCTGGGTAATTCTATATTCTTAGCAATTAGACGAGATGTTGAATAAAATTCTTTCATAGAAGCCATTTGGATTAGTTCATTCAATAATTGCTTGTTCAAGACCTCTATTTCCTTCCTAATTATTTCCATTTGGCACGGTAGGGTGGGGATGGCAAAAGTTCACCTGCATACTCTTTCTTCTTTTGCATTATTAGTTTCTCAATCTCCCCCGTCCCCACCCTCCCTCCTTTCTCTTTTTCTCTTTTTCTCTTTAAATCGTTTCTACCATATAGTAAATGTTTATTAAATTTTGTTTCTGTATTCACGCTCTCATTTCAGGAGAAATTCAGTGATGTCATTATCTGGCTTAAAGTAAATGCTGCAAAAGGAGAAAATTTGGCAGCAACAGGATCTTGTATTACTGCTGAAAAGAAAATGGTTCCCGAGTCCGCGAATAGTGATACAAAATTTAATCAGACAAAACCCTTTTTTTCACCAATTGGTACAACTGTTAGCTTTGCAACTTCATGGAGTTCTGGAGTATTCTCCAACAGCCAAAGCTCTGCAGGTGCCTTCTCCAACAACCACAGCTCCACAGGAGTAACACCTACAATCCAAAGTTCTGCAGGAGAATTTTCTAACAGTCAAAGCTCTTCAGAAATATTTGGCAGCCCGAGCTCGCCAGTCTTATTGACTAGTCAGAGCTCCGGACTATTTCCCAATACTCAAAGTTCTGGAATGTTTTCCACAAGTCAGAGCACTGGATCAGATAAAAAAAAAACTGAAAGTTTCGGAATATTTGCCAATAGTCAAAGCTCGGCAATATTTTCGAACAATCAAAGCTCCGGAGTATTTTCTAGTAGTCAAAGTTCTGCGGCTTTCCCCAACACTCCCAGTTTTGGACTTTTCTCCAACAGTCAAAGCTCGGGGTTGTCTTCCAATACTCAGAGTTCTGCGGTGTTCTCCAGCACTCCCAGTTTTGGATTATTATCCAACAGTCAAACCCCTGGGTTGCCCTTCAACAATCAGCCCCCTTCCATGTTTGGTAGGTATCATATTAACGACATGTTTCATTTATGGTATAAATGGTCTTTGACTCTTGATGTGTTTCATAGTAGATCCGATTATAAATTCAGATTACACGGTAGAGCAAAAATGTTTCATTCCTAAATTATGTTGAATTATTTTTATGGACAGAAAGAACATGGTACAAGTAATTAAGGGTATGCTTTCCGGAGTATTTTATGACAAAGTTTGTAGATTCCTAAAAAGTTCAGAATGTTTAATCTACTGTTGGAAATGGTTGCAAGTAGCTTGATATATTTTCAGAATTAACTTATTACTTTCTTACTGCCTGTCATTGATTTATCGCTAATTCTTTTTGGTAATTTTGTACCAGGATTTCAAAGTTCAGTTCCCCCAAAGCAAGATGAAGTAGATGATGGTGAGACAATAAGTTTTTGCTCTTTTACCTTTACTACTCTTATTTTCTGTTAATTTCCCCCCTCAATTTACCTCTCCATGTATGTTTGATTCCATGCCATATTTTTATTTCATATGCTTTAAGCATCCAACTATAGTTATTGTCTTGATGAATGAGTTCTCATTTGTTATCTAGAAACATTTCTCTGAGTGAAGCTTGTAAGCTTCCGATGTTTGGTTTTAATTGGGTTTGTTAGAAGACTTTTTGTTTGCTAAAAACTTCCTTTTGTTCCTTTTTATTAAGGGCTAGGCATTTGATTGAGTTGTTAATTTGTCAATTAATTTGAAACCTAAAGCCTATTGCTGCAACATAAATGGAACTAAGTATGTTTTCAATTGGTGCACCTGTGATGTTAAGCATGGAATCCCTTAAGTAAATGCCTGTATCCTACATGTTGAGTCCTCCAATACTAACGTGTTTCATAGACATCCAATTCAAAAAAGAGTAGTCTGGAGATGAAGTTGACACATTCAGGACACCTCACTTGGGAAACCTGGGACAATTGATTTATCTTTTTGTTTTGTTTTTGTTTTAAAGACTACCAACAAATAAAGGCACTTCCTTGACTTGCAAAGTCAGGAGTTGACTAAATAATTTTTTTTTGTTGCAACTTGGGTAATTAGATATCAGATTCAAATGCTTCTGTTATGTTGGATTTTCCTGACTGTATGAAGAAGCTTTCCTTGGTTTTCAGAATTTAAGGGAAAGAAGCTCATGCATCTATGACTTCATGATCATTAAATTTGAATTTATTGTCTCTCCAGTCTGCATTCCTTTTAGTGTTCCACTAGTGGGTCTATGTGGCAGGACGTGATTCTATTTGTGCCTTTGTGTCAGGTTCATGGTCCAAGCTTGTGCTCATATAGGGTTTGCATTGTACTACATCCCGTTCACCATATTTATAGCTGTTAAAGTTTAATGGTGATGGTTACCTGTGCTGATAGTTGTAGAAATTCTCTCGATATAGTTGTAGAAATTATCTCGATATGGTCTTTGATTCTTTTGAAGTACTGAATGTTCTTGTTCTGGTCCAGAAAATGAATTGGAGCAACCTGGAAGCCCATCTGTGGAAAAGTCTGAAGAGAAGGGTGTTGTTGTAGTCCATGAAGTCAAGTGCAAACTTTATGTGAAGGTATGTGAGTATGAAACTTTGTAATCTTCTCTATTCATTAAGATAACATTCATAAATAGCATTCTGAATTTGTTCACACTCTACCAAAATTTGAAACCCTCTTTACTTTCATTGATTTCCAAATGTTGTATTTAATCTCTTTTTTCATTCAAAGTTTATAAAAATGCGTGCTCGTATCAGTCTATTGATACTTAATTACTTATATTGGATTTTCCACATTTGAGTTATATGAAGATGTTGATGTAATACATATATCCATATGTACAAAATAGAGGTTTTAAACAATACATATCAGTAGACTTAACATGCTCATTCATGCATGTTATTAACTCCTGTACTGCAGTTACTGATGCTAATATTTTATTGTGCGGTATTGTATTGGTATGTTTCACAAAACCAAAAAAACGAATAAAAATAAATAAGGAGGGGCAGCCTCAGCTTTCGACATTTAGTCCGTATTTCATACATAAAAGGCTTGCCTATGTCAACAACCATGGTGCTCTTATCGGGCGATCATGATGATTAATCAAGTTACATACCCACTGTAGAACATTTCATAAGTGCCATTTGGTACTGTTTGAGGAATTTTAGTATGTTCTCATGTTAAGTTATTAAAATAATAATGCATGTTATCTGTTTGTCATGCTCAAATTAACTGCTGTATTTGAGATACTTCCGTTTTTAGATAGGAAATTTCTGCGATGCAATTTTGTCTATTTTACATTTGTGTGATGCCTTTGACGGGTGTGTTTTGTTTAATGTTTTGGTAACCTGAGATTGCATGTGCCAAGCTTGTAACTTGCATATTCTGATTGACTTTTTCAACACCCTCTCCTTTTATTCCAGTCAAGTGATCCAGCAGATAAAGATGCATGGAAAGATAAAGGCACAGGGCAGCTATCTATTAAATGCAAAGAGGGTGTCAGCAAGGGTACAAAAGAATCAAAACCAACAATCATTGTTCGAAATGATGTATGTTTTCTTCTAGACACATTAACTTTAGTCTTTTTAGTTTGATTGTGTGCTTTTAATAAGTGTGGTATGTTGGCAAAAGGGTGTAATTCTTAGATTTGCTTTTGTTTGAGAGAAGAAAATCTTCATTTCTATTGCTTTATTCCCATTTCGTCCTTTTAAAGTTATAATATTTTTTAGTTTCTGTTGTCCCTTTTCGTTGTTTAAGTCAGGCCTGTTGTTTCTTTTTAATGGCTTCTTGATGAGTTGAAGTCATTGCATTTAGAAGTGTATGTTATATGCTGGTCCCTTTTCGTTGTTTGAGTCAGGCCTGTTGCTTCTTTTTAATGGCTTTAACTTGTTCTCTTTTCTGATGGCAGGTGGGAAGAGTGCAGCTTAATGCCTTGTTATATTCTGGCATTAAGACGAATGTACAGAAGAATTCCCTTTTTGCAATATTCCATACTGCGGTAAGACAATGCTGATATTTGGATATCCAATTCGTAATTTTTGGTCGATTTAACTTTACGAAGGAAAAAAGAAGAAGCCAGGTTTATACAACTATCGATTAAATATCTGACCCTCAGAAAGGCTATTATAAGCTGTTTGGCTGCGAAAGAAAACTCTTGATTGTTTTTCTCTGGGATTCTGGGTTTGTTTCTTGATCCATTAATTAGTTTTAAACTTTTAATCCTTGTAGATCGTAGAGAAATACGCATTTACGTATGTTCTGTAGGGAAATTTGAAATAGTTTTTTGTGTCACTGGTTTTTTTTTTTTTGGTGTGTAAAGTAAATCGTTAAGAACAAAACATAGTGTCGGGTCTTCAAAGTTTCAAACATTAGCGGGGCTTAATTGCCTTATACATAGGGCTGGTTTGGTATTGCTGTGCTTTGAAAAAAAGCTGCTTCTGCTGTGCTGTGAGAATAAGCAACTGTGAAATAAAGCAGCAGAGTGTTTGGTAAACTTTTTTGTAAAAGTGCTTTTGAAAAAAAAAAGTAGTATTATAGTGTTTGGTGAACTTTTATGTAAAAAAGATGTGAAAAAAAACCGGTTTTTCAAAGCTGGGTTTTGCAGCTTCTTGTTTTTGGTTTTTTTTCACCCAAAACTGTGAAAAAAAGCTGAAGCTGAATGTTTACCAAACATAAAAAACTGTCACAGTTTTTTTTCATAGCAGCTTTTTTTTAAATCACCTCAGTTTTTTTTCATAGCAGCTTTTTTTTAAATCACCTCAATCCCAAACCGGGGCATAGTTTCGGATGATGCAAGGTACGCCATGAAGCATAAATGTTAACTTGTTATTCATATCATCCAATAATAAGTGCAATTTCTCTTGGATTTTGTAGGGCGAAGGTGATGAAAATGATAGTGTTGTGGCGCGTACTTTCTTAATTAGGTTGAAGACAGAGGAAGATAGAAACAAACTGGGCACAGCAATCCAAGAATATGCTCCTGCATCCTGAAAACGAGTTGCGGTACATTGAGCTACAACAATGTAATCGTGTACTACTAGAAAGAAATTAATTTTTTCAAATTTTGCGAGGGCGGTTTTGTTAGCTGCCTCTTTTTTGAGGCTCCGAATCGAGTGGGGTGAGTTTTGATGAGACTCAGGGCTGGTTTGGTATTGCTGTGCTTTGAAAAAAAGCTGCTTCTGCTGTGCTGTGAGAATAAGCAGCTGTAAAATAAAGCAGTAGAGTGTTTGGTAAACTTTTTTGTAAAAGTGCTTTTGAAAAAAAAAAAGCAGTATTATAGTGTTTGGTAAACTTTTATGTAAAACAGATGTGAAAAAAAGCCGGTTTTTCAAAGCTGGGTTTTGCAGCTTCTTGTTTTTGGTTTTTTTTCACCCAAAACTGTGAAAAAAAGCTGAAGCTGAACGTTTACCAAACACCAAAAACTGTCCCAGCTTTTTTTCACAGCAGCTTTTTTTAAAATCACCTTAACCCCAAACTGGGGCTCAATAAAGTTAAGCTACCAAATCTTGTACCACCATTTACCTGTCGAAGTTGTAATTTAGCCCCTTTTATCCCATTTACCTGGCAATTGTTGGATCATCTATGCAGCAATTTTTCACCGGTTTTCATGGTTGATTGGTCCCCTTGTACTTCATTTTTTTTTCCAGTTGCGACGTTCTCCTTTTACTTGTTATGCACGTTACTGGTTTTTACTTATATAACTATGTCCAAGTGCAAGGATTTTGCTGTCGTTCTGCAAGTTTATAACTTGCTAACTGGAGAGGAGAAAGCGAGGGATTCTGATATGTATATCAACTGGAGATAAATGCTTCTTGAAACTCTCATTGGATACCCACCACAACCACCACCGCAACCAGTGGCGGAACTAGGTTTTAACCACCACCGCTACCACCATATCCAAAACAGGGTGGTTATCGAATGTCTGATACTGTTAATCGATGATAAGACTGTTTGGTTCTTCAGAGAACTGAGGAATAAAAAACAAACAAAAAATTTCAGGAATATGCATCTTCTTTGTTGTTTTCTTTTTCAAAATTAGGCGACGAACATGGTGATATATGCTTTTGGCACTCACTCCAATATATAGCGTTTGTAGTCCAACGGTTAGGACAATTGCCTTCCAAGCAATAGACCCGGGTTCGACTCCCGCAAACGCATTTTTGTTTTGTCTGCTTTTCATTTCTACTTTTATTTTTGTGCCTAATGTAAAATGTTATTTTTCGCCGCCACTTAGTACTATAGTTTAGTAGTATTCTTCTTCACTTATAAGTGAGAGGTCTTATGTTCGATTCTCGCCAAAGGCGAATTTGAATCACATTATTGCTAACTCATTGTAAGGTTAAGCCCCCTCATTCTCCTTAGTGTAGATAATATGATTTGTTAAAAAAAAAAAAAAAAAAAAAAGTTGTTTTCCACAACTCGCACTTTGAATCTTGTTATTGTTATCTTTGGGAAGAAGTAAGTTAACTTAAGACGTCTTTCAACCTTATAAAATAAAAAAACATTAGACAAATAGCTGGTTGCTAACTGGATATAATCGAGCAATAACTTTAAGAATTCAGATTGGTCACAACGAGATTAAGCTGATCAAGCTCGCCAAGTCCAATTGTGTTGTTCCTCTTGCTGTGGATTCCAGCAGCCCTAGAAGACAAGTTTGTTCCACCTCTCCAGAATTCTTTACCGTCGACGTCACGCTTATCAGATGAGCAATCTGTAAGCACGACTAGTTTCTCCACACTTGACTCTGCGTTTCCAGGAAGAAAGAACCCGGTTAAGGATTTTAAGCACAGATAAATAGCTTATTAGTCATTTAGCAACAATATAAATAATTTGTAGTCAGCTTCGAATAAAAAAAGGAGCCAGGAAATAAGAAATGTATACCTCCATATGCTGTATCTAATGTCGCCATGTTGGTTTTAAATCTTAACGATATATTTCTTTGCTCTACTGAAGAACTTGAACTGAAGAGCGTAAAGCTAGGCATCGATGGAACTGGTGAAGAAAACTCAGCTAGACTTGATTCATTGCTGCTGCTAAAAGAAAAACTCCCTGATGCAGGGCAAAAACTAACATTGTAAACTAGGAAACCTGAGAAAGATGATTTTCATGTGAATGCAGGTGATTGCCACAGTTCCACTTCACCAGCTGTGGGTGAGCCATTATCTAAGCTAAAGTTATGATTCCTATCGAATAATGGCGTAGAGAAAGAACTATTGGAGCATAAGCATGGCAGCTGGATCAATTCATCTCTGATGCTGCTGGGTTGAAGAAGTTTGAATTAGCCTAAGAGTTTTGTTTAGAGAGATTATATTCACACACCCCAAATTACTTCTCCCACACCTTTTTAATTTTTTTATTATTTTCTACACACTACTAACACTTGAGAGAAAAACATTAAAAAATTAAAAGGGTGTGAGCGAAGTAATTTGGGGTGTGTGAATATAATCTCCCTTTTGTTTATAGTTGCAGTTTATACACTTATAATGAACGGTCAAGATTATAACATCTTAATGGTGTATAACTTGACATGTGTCGTATTTGTTAAGAGTTTAATGAAAGGAAAACTAATGAAAAAGACTTGAAAACTTTGAGTTTTAACGATAAGGACAAAATAAATGGTAAATTGAATAGTACCAGGTTTGACTTTTTAGTATAAAAATGTGGTTTTTCGTTAAAGTGAACAGTACCGCGGGCTTTTCGTTAAAACTCCCTTTAATGAAAGCATGTGTACTACACGTGATCATAGTCACGGTGCAATGGTGGGATTGCAACGGCTATAATGCCTAGTTTGTCGCCGAGTTTTGTGGATAGAATCCAATGAAGATTCATGGAGCTATGAACTCCATTTTCGTCTGAATCTCACCTTCATCATACTACGTACCTTCAAATTGATTTCAATTACTAATTGATTTGATTACAAATACACAAAGAAATCTAGCATAAAACTCTCCTAAACACTAACAAGAACCTCCACCCAGGGGCGGAACTACAGAGGGACCTGGGAGGTCTCAGGACCCTCCGACGATCCTAAAATGCTGCTAGAAATTTTCTGGGGGACCCTTCGAACACGGGATCTGTGTTGTCATGTGTTGCAGGTTGCAGCTTGCAATGGAGAAGAAGACAGCGGGGAAGAAGAAAGAACAGGGCCTAAGGGCCTTTTAAAAAATTGGTCCAAAACATAGTGTTTTGGCAAATTTGTTTTTATTTTATTTTATTTTATTTTATTTTTTAAACCCAATGAGAAACGGTGCCGTTTGTCCATGATTCCCGAGTCCTTTTTATGGACCATCTTTCTCCTTTCCCCCACCCACCTGTTCCTCTACTTTTCCATTCCCCCTAATCCCCATATCCACCCAAAACCCTAAATTTCTAATCCCACCCAATCCCATATTATAATTACATTACTTCAATATTATACCTCCACTTGTTTCAATTCTCCAAGCCACCACTATTTGGTTCAAAATTCAAGTAAGTTTTTTGGTATTAATCTAATCTCAATTAAATTATATTAGATATTGGTGGAGATTTTTAGTCTATTATTGATATGATTGTTGATATGTTTTATGTTTGTATACTCACTTTATCATTGAAATTTAGATGGAATTTTTGTTTATTGGTTGATTGGTATATGTTTTGTGTTTTTGGTTAAATGTGTAGTTTTGAAATAAGAAATATGGAAAGATTTTTCAAGCCAAAGCCAAGAGCACCATCTACTTGTTCGGGTAGTTCGAGCTCAAGACAAAATGAGCGTGACATTGATTTTAATAATCTTGAGAGAGACCTGGGAAAAAGAATTCGAATGAAGGACTATCCTTCTAATATTCAAGATGAGGTCCGAAGAGCATATTTGCAAATGGGACCTTGTAGGCCTACAAAGTATGAGTTCCCATACACTTTGCATGCAAAGAAAAAACGACGATTTGTTGTTTCGTGGTTTGAAGAATATGATTGGTTGGAGTATAGTATATCTAAAGATGCGGCATTTTGTCTTCATTGCTATCTCTTTAAAATCAACTTTTCACAATTAGGAAGCGATGCCTTTACTGGGGTAGGCTTTAAGAAATGGAAGAATGCAAGAGAATGTTTTGACAAACATGTTGGTCCTATTGGTAGTTTCCACAATAAAGCTAAAGAAGCGGCTAGTTATTTAATGAACCAAAAGACACATATTGAAGCAGTTGTGATCAAACAGTCAGAAGAAGAGTGTATGAAATATCGTCTTTGCTTGAATGCATCAATAGATTGCACTAAGTTCTTGTTGCGACAAGGCCTTCCTTTTCGTGGCCACGATGAAAGTGACACTTCGAATAATAGGGGGAATTATTTAGAGCTCTTGCAATTCCTTGCAGATCATGATGAAAAAATAAAGGAAGTTGTGTTGGAAAATGCTCCGGGAAATCTCAAGCTAATAGCTCCTTCAATTCAAAAAGATATTGTCAATTCATGTGCCTTCAAAACTATTAAGGCTATTATGAAAGAAGTGAAAGAGAGTAAATTGTTTTCTATAATGGTAGATGAATCACGTGATATTTCAACAAATGAGCAAATGGCGGTGATTTTGCGTTATGTGGACAACAAAGGTCAAGTAATTGAAAGGTTCGTGGGAGTCCAACATGTTACTGAAACAACTTCAAGTAAACTAAAGGAGTCCATTGATGAGTTTTTGAAACTACATGATTTGAGCTACTCCAACCTACGAGGTCAAGGTTATGATGGAGCGAGTAATATGAGAGGTGAGTTCAATGGCCTTAAAAAAAAAATTTGGGATGAAGAAAGTTGTGCAGTCTATGTTCATTGTTTTGCTCATCAACTACAATTAGCTCTTGTTGCCGTAGCAAAGAAAAACTCCGATGTTGGCACTTTTTTCACATTGGCTAATAGTTTGGTGAATGTTGTTGGATGCTCATGTAAGCGTCGTGATGCACTTAGAGAGAAACAACAAGAAAATCTCATGAAAGCTATTGAAAATGATTGTCTTGAAACGGGGCAAGGGTTAAATCAAGAAACTAGTCTCAAACGTGCTGGGGATACACAGTGGAATTCACACTATGGTGCTTTGATTAGTTTGATTACCATGTTCTCATCTGTGGTGGATGTGCTTGACATGATTGTTGAAGATTGCTACAATGATAGTGCTGGTGAAGCAAAAAGGTTATTAAAAGATTTACAATCTTTTGAGTTTGTGTTCCTCCTCTTTTTGATGAAATCCATATTAGGAGTTACAAATGATTTGTCACAAGCATTGCAAAAAAAAGATCAAGAGATTGTGAATGCAATGACTTTAGTCAAGACATGTAAAGAACAACTACGTTGCATGAGGAATGATGAAAAATTTGATCTTTTGGTTGATAAAGTATCATCTTTTTGTGTTGAACATGAAATTGAGGTGCCTAATATGGATGATTTATATGTCATTCAAGGGAAGTCATTGCGTAAGGCTCCAAGAAAGACCAATCGTCATCATTACAAAGTGGAGCTTTTTTTTGAGGTCATTGATTTCCAACTTACAGAATTAGATGATCGCTTCACTGAAGGTAATACCGAATTGCTTATTTGCTTGGCATGTTTGAGTCCGAATGATTCATTTGTAGCTTTTGATAAAGAGAAGCTTGTTCGCCTTGCTCAGATGTATCCTAAAGATTTCATGGATCGAGATAGATTGGCACTTCAAGATCAACTTGATATTTACATTCATTTTGTGCGTTCTGATAATGATTTTTCTCAATTGAGGGGGATTAATGAGCTTGCTAAGAAAATGGTGGAGAAGGGGTTGCATCGAACATTTGCATATGTATATTTGCTTGTTCAGTTGGCTTTGGTTTTACCGGTTGCAACCGCTTCAGTGGAGAGGACATTTTCCGCTATGAATATCATTAAGGGTCCACTTCGCAACAAAATGGGAGATCAATGGTTGATTGACAGCTTAGTTGTTTACATTGAGAAAGATGTTTTTTCATGTATTGGTAATGAAGCTATCATGGAACATTTTCAAACTATGAAACCTTGTCGTGGACGCTTGAATTAGGATTTTATAGCTTGTAATGCTGTTTTGCACATGATTTTTGAATGAAATGTATTGTATTTAACTTTTCAATGTTATTTTTGTCTATAAATTTTTTGACCTTTATTATTGGGACCCCCCGAGTTTAAAATCCTGGATCCGCCACTGCCTCTACCCACTTCCATCTGTCTGCAAACTCGGTTGTCCAGCTTGTGCGTCTCTTGACTCGCACATGCACGATCTTCCATCCATGAATGAGCTGCATTATCAAATATAATTATGACCAAAACTTTAAATACATGTGCAGAATCAATATTTGAGCAACTTAAAAGACACGCATGGTCACTATGTGGATCTTTTGTACGGCGTCTTGGCCTCCCCAAACTTAGATCACACTTTGTTCGTGAAAAATAAACAATATAAAATAAAACACAAAAGAAGACTACAAAAGAAACTAGCTAAAACAAATAAAGAAAACTATAAAAAGAAAAACCCTAGCAGCTAAAGAACTCGTGTGCTAACTGCTAAAGAAAAACTTAGATCACACTTTTGCATGTGCTAACTGCTAAAGAACTCGTGTGAAAACCCTAGCAGCTCTAGTATATAACTGATGTGCATGCAGCTGCACTCCTTTATTTCCCACAAAAGAATCCTATAGCTGCGCCGTTCAGCCTTTTAGTCTCTCTCTCTCTCTCTCTCTCTCTCTCTCTCTCTCTCTCTCTCTCTCACTGTCTCTTCATTTCTGAGTCTCCCAAGTTCAAATCCGAGCCACAATCCATGGACACCCTCTACAATCTTCTTTCAAATCTTAACTCCAGCCCTCAAAACAACCACCCCCAAGCCTAGGCTGAAGTATACCTATCGGTCTGCATCTCAGCCCACTGCTTTCTTCTACACTTGGCTATTTGACAGCACAAAGGTAGGGCACTGCAAATCACTCTCAAACCATGGATTTATGATTTCCAAAACAGATGCAATAATGGAATCCGAGTCTAATAGCGGTGCATGTCTAGGTGCTTGTGTTGCATGCTTCCATCAGAAATGATGACGAAGAAAAAAAAAGAAAGAGGGAGAGATGCAACCACCGAGCTCAGATCCGAAGGAAAAATGGTGCAGAAATCTCGAGATTATCCAAAAAGACAAGGTATAAATCCAAGCCTCTGAAACTATTTTTGTCCTGGAGTTTGGAATAAAAATTTATGTGTTTTGAATGTCACCTGCAATAGGAATAAAAATTTATATGCGGTGGGCGGCTGGGGTACGAGGCTGTGCTCGCACTTGGGGTGCGTACGGGCCGACACGAGTCCGTTTAGGAGATGCTCAGTTTGTAGGAGACAGATTGTCTGCCCTCCCTATACCATACCATTCCCATCCCTTCCTACGGTCACGGTTAAGCCACTTCAATATTTTATATTTCTATTGCTTTTTATCTTATTATCTTTATAAAAAAATCAATATAAAATGTTGACGTGACCTAACCGTGACCGCACAACATAGAAGGGGATGGGAAGGGTATAGTAAAAGGAGGGCAGACAATCTACCTCCAAATTAAGATAGTTTAATGTCTTATTTAATATTTTATCTTTCAGTATAATGTACTTTCTCATACATTAATTATTTAAAATTCTTTGTCAACCTCTTCAAACTTTTCCATCATCAAACTTTTATCTTTCAAGTTTCTAGTAAATATAATGTAGTTGAACACAAATAGTTGCATGTTAATTTACTTGCAAACTTGCTTCCTCATAAGCAAACCTCTTCTTTTTATACAACTTGGCCTCTGCTCATCTCCCAGTCTCCATCTAAAAATGGGCAAAATACCTATGGTAAGGGTAATCACGGTTATCCGTCTATTTAAAATTCACGGTTACAGTTATGGGTAATCGTTTAAACAAATAAACGGTTATGGGTATAACCATTTACTCGTGAAATATAAATGGGTGATTATGGCATACACACGGTTACAAATGGGTACCCATTTAATCGTTTAGTTTAATATTTTAGGGATAAATGGTTAAATGGGCACCTGTTTATAACCGCGCATATACCCATAATCACCAATTTATATTTCAGGAATAAACGGTTATACCCATTACTGTTTATATCTAAACGGTTATTCATAATCATAACTGTGAATTTTAAATGGACGAGTAACCGTAATTACCCATACCCTTGCCCATTCCTAGATGGGAGATGGAAGATGAGCAGAGGCAAAGTAGTATAAAAAGAGAGATTTGCTTATGTGCAAGGAAGTTTGAAAGTAGATTAATATCATGCAACTAATGTGTAAATGTGTTCAACTACATTATATCTACTAGGAACTTGAAAGATAAAAAAGTTTGATGATGGAAAAGTTTGAAGGGGGTTGACAAAGAATTTTAAATAAATAATTTGTGAGAGAGACAGACCCAGATTTGGCTTTAAAAGGTTCCAGCCGAAGAAGGAAAGGTCTATTCGGTACACTTCTGCTGAAGCAGTGCATACATTTTGGTGGGCCCCAACCAAAATTGGTTATCACCTTTCGGTAGTCTCCAGCCAAAGCTGAGTCTATACCGCTCCCTCATATTTGTGTTAGTAATCAAATACGAGAATTTGGTGAACTTCCGCTTTCTACACTGTGTTTCAGGAGCAAGTTAAAAACATGGAAGGACGAGAAAAGTATTCTCCAGTCAAAATTCAACCAAATTTATAAACTTCAAAATTATACTCATTCATGGACGTAATCATGATGTGATGCAGGCAATATCTTTTATGATTAGATGGTCCGTGGGAGCAAGCCAAAGAGCCATGGAATTCTCGTTCGAGAGGTATTTCCATTTGTAATGCTTCAGGCATAAGTCTTTGAATGAAGATCATGGTTGAGGCTTATTCAGCTTCTTGATAGTCTACTGGAGATTCAGGTCTTGTACCCACATAAAGTGGTTTTTGTTAGAAACATCCAAATTAGGGAAATTGAACTTGTGACGATTTGACAATCCACTAAGTGGAGGGAACAAGATTGTGAATAGTGCTATGAGAAATAAAACATCCATAAGCATCAAAGTTAGAACATTTGGGTTCTAAGACATAGTTTACATGAAAAACTTCGAGTTTCCATGGGTGTATTGTTTTATGAAAACTTTGGGTTTCAAGGGCACCAAATTTGAAACTACAAGTTTGAGTTTAGTTATGAATTTCCAGTTCATAAAAGGAGGTACATGTAAGAACACATAATACAATATACAACTAAGTGTAGTGGATTTGGGTTGCTTTAAGAACTCAAGTGTGAGTGCTTCAGGACCACAAAAGATAGTCAACGGTTCAAAGAAATGAAATAATTTGTTGAATCGCTAATTGCCAAAAAGTGGGTTTCAAGCCAATAACTTTTTATGTCTTGTCAAATTAGTGGACTGCTGGTCACTTTAATTAATTCAATAGATCGTAACCATCCAAGTTTGATTGTAGGAACAAAATAATAACATTAAGGTCATTTAAGCTTTAATTGGCTTCAGGCCAAGGGAACAATAATAAGCGTTAACCAAGAACGTCCCACAGTCACCTTGCATTAGCATTCCGTCTGATTGTCGAAGTCTTAAATCTCCTTTTTTTCCACTGGTAATGGCTTGCATTAGCTCCAAACACTCCACATCACTAAACTGTGCAGCTCAAACTCGATCCCCAAGAACTGGTCGCACTTGGAAATGAGGAAATAATGCTCCTTGATGTTCAGTGTCTAGGGTCACATGTGTGTTCCTAAGTTTTGTCAGAATTGGAAGGTGAATAGATCGAAATGTGTTTACTTTCCCATGAGATTTTCTGCTAAAGGCATCAGCTACTAAGTTCGCACGACCGGGGTGGTACTCGATGGTGTAATCATAGTCACTTATTAACTCTATCCATCCTTGCTGTTGGAGGTTCAGTTCATTCTGAGTGAAGATGTATTTGAGGCTCTTGTGGTTAATGGCACGTTTCCCCATAAAGGTAGTGTCGTCGAATTTTTAAATCAAAGAAAACCGCAACTAGCTCCAGATCATGTGTGGGATAGTTCATCTCATGTGGTTTCAGCTGACGAGAGGTATAAGCAATGACTTTACAATGCTGCATCAACACGCAACCCAAACCACTTAGTGAAGCATAACTATAGATTTTGAATTTACCGCTATCGTTGGGAAAAGCAATGACATGGGCATGAGTAAGGCAGTTCTTCAACCGCTGGAAACTGTTCTCATAGTTATCATTCCATTCGAATTTGACACCTTTCCTGGTCAACTTTGTGAGAGGTAGAGCTATGGTGGAGAAATCTTTCACAAAGCGTCGATAATAATTGGCAAGACCAAGGAAACTTTGTATCTCAATGACATTTTGCGACCATTCCTATTTCTCAACCACTGCAACTTTTTGGGGATCCAGGATCAACAAGAATACCATCAGCTGAAATTATGTGCCCAAGGAAAGATACATGATTCAACCAGAAGTGACACTTGCTGAACTTGGCGTACAACTGATTGTCTCAGAGCTTCTTCAAGACTAAGCACAGATGTTTAAATGTCATACTTGCTTTTAGAATAGATGAGGATGTCGTCAATGAATACTATGACAAATATGTTGAGGTACAGGCAAAATATCTGGTTTATCAGGTCCAAGAAAGCAACTGGGGCATTCGTCAACCCAAATGGAATCACAAGGAACTCATAATGACTATATCAAGTTTATATTGCTATCTTGTGAGCATCATCACTTTTGATCTTCAATTGGTAATAGCCAGATCTAAGATCAATTTTGGAAAATACTTGAGCACTACGTAGTTTATCGAAGAGGTCATTGATTTGAGGCAAAAGATAACGGTTTTTAATCGTTACTCGGTTGAGCTGCCTGTAATCGAAGCAAAGTCTTAACGTCTCATCCTTCTTCTTGACAAATAAGACTGAAGCCCTCCATGGGGAAGAAGTACTAGGACGGATGAAACCCTTATTTACAAGTTCTTGTAATTGAGCCTTAAGTTCTCTTAACTAAGCCTTAAGTTTTCTTAGTTCTGCAAAAGCCATTTTGTAAGGTGCTAGTGAAATTGGATTGGTACCTAGAATTCGATCGATGTTGAATTCTATCTCCTGATCAAGCAACAATCAAGGTAGATATTCTGGGAAAACATCGGGAAACTGGTTGACCATGTCAACATCCTCGAGTCGTACAAAGTTATCTTCCTCTACCACCATGTTCTCCAAGTATCCTTCATAACCCTTCTTCAACATTCTTTTCACCTTCATGGTAGAGATAAGTCTATGATTCAACTTCCGATGTTCACTAAAGAAAGTGACCACTGGCAAACCTGGTCGTTGAAACGTGACCACTTTATTTCAACAGTACCATGGCATAATTTTAACTTAGCCAATCCATTCTTAGAATCACGTCAAAGTCTACAAGCTCCAAATGAATGAAGTTAGCTGGCATGATTTGATTTGCAATGATGACAGGGCATCCTTTACACTCATTTGAACAAAGCACAAATCGCCACGTGGTATAGCGATGCACATATCGTACCCAATATGAGTATCTTGGCATTGGGTTAGTTGAGCAAACATATGGGATATCACTGAATGAGTAGCACCCGGATCGATAAGTATTCTAGCAAAGTGGCCAAGAAAGTTGAAAGCACCCAAGATTAAGTCGAGGTTGTTCTTTGCGTCTTGATAGGTGATGTTGTTGACACGACCATGAATCTACTATGCTCTTTCAAGGCCTGTTCCCCTGTTGCCTCAACCCTAATTTCCTCGTCCCTAACTCCCGCATCCTTGGTTGTTCTGTCCATTTACTCCACTGCTATTAGACGCTTCTCCAAAGTCCTGGTACTAAACTTCATCGTACCACTGTTGTCCAACATCATGGTATTGTGGCAAATTCCCTGGATATTGCATCACGTTCTCGATGTAGGGAACCATATGAGCAGGATACTAGTTGACTGGTGGTGGATAATAGGCTACTTCTCCCAGGTAATTGATGGCTCCACCATACGCGGGCTACCGCTGAGGCTTTTGACCCAAAAACTGGGTTGGATGGTAAGGAAAATCTCTTGGGAGTTGCTTCTGCTGCCTCTGTGGACATTCATTGGCTTTGTGTTCCTATTGCTCACAAGTGTAACATGCATTGCTTCTTTGCTTACACTCACCATAGTGACGGGTGTTGCACCGAAAACAATTCTGAAGACTGGAGTTGTTAGAGTTCCCATACGGACGAAATCAGGAACTCTGTCTGGATCTCTCCCTGGGGCGAGATGAGCTATAGTTAGACCCCCCACTAGACGATCCAGAATTATAGTCGCTCCTCTTGAATAATTGGTTCTGGCAGAGGTTGAAAAAAAAGACTGACCGCGGTTATTCTTCTTCTGGGAGCTTCCACCTGCCTCATCAATTATGTTGCTCAGGCCATTCTCAGATTCCTTGATTCGTAGCAAAGCCTCATAAAATTCCTGGTAGGTAGTGCAAGGAGTGCCCGATGCTAAGGATCGAAGTTGTTTTCATATCCCCTTTCTTGAATTGAAGTAACATCTCAGATGAGTCGTTGGCGATAGTGAGGCAGTAGCCTGGCAAGGTCGGTAAACCTCTTATGGTATTCTGTCATCATCATGTTGCTCTGCCTCAAGTCTATGAATTCGCTTATCTTTTGGGCTCGGTACTCTGAGAGCAAATACTTGATCTTGAAGCGAGCCTTAAAGACATTCCAATTCTTCTTATCAACTTCCGGCAATCGATCCCTCTCATAGGCCTACCAAGCCTTGACTTCCTCCTGCAGGAACTAAGTAGCTGTATGCGCCCACTACTCATCCGAAAAATTACCTTGGCCCTGTATGGCCAAGAAAGTCTTCTCTACGTGCTTGAACCATGTTTCTGCCTTCTCATGTGTCTCATAGCCGAATAGTTCTTTCACCTTGAGGCCACCGTACCTCAATGGGACTCTCGTTTGAGGAACAGAAAACATTTTGTAAGGCTCGGGCAATGGCCGCTCCAATATCCATGAAGTCTGGAAAGCCATCAATTGTATGAGCTTGACGATGATGAATAGTTTTGGCATCAGAGATTTCAAGAAAGATTAGTGCTCAACATCACGTTCGTAATGAGTGTGGGACCGACTACAACTATGCTCTAATACCAAACTGACACGTCCCAGCCCGAAATGTCCACGTGTCCATCTGGATCGTGATGTGCCTACTAACACTCGAAAAGTCACGAAGCCATAAAGTATGGTTAATGTGTAAAAGTGAAAATAAATTTAAACTTAAAATAAATAAACCAGAGTGCATAACGTGATTGAGTAGTAACCCTTAATACAAAACAGAAAGTTCAGAGCATAACGCAGAAAGATAAAAGTAGCCGCTTCCGTAAATAATGATTATTTATTACATAAGTAACCTAGTTTGACCAAAGAATAGCCAGGTAATTCCACTGAATCCTCGTACTCCCACAAGCTATCTTTGCATCCTGGAGGGTCGAAAAACAAGGGTGAATGGGCTATAAAATAAAGTTTTTTGAAACCTTTTTGAAAACGTGTAATCCCTTGCTGTAAAACAAGTATATGATTTCCCAAAGTAATAATATAATAATAGGTAGTAGGGAACCCTGCAACAAATGAGTTAAAGGATATATGGTGCTACTATGAAATATCTCATCATCAACACTCAACTCACTGTCATAAAATCACAGTTATGAAAATCATTAAAAATCACTGCTGTGAAAATGATTATCATTATCTATGTAGGCACACAAGTCATACAGAAAGTAGCTGCATGAACAGGCTGGGTGTAGGTTTTACATTCTAGTACTACATCACGTGAACTTGGTGCTAAGCGCATCACCTATGTCAAAACAACAAACCTAGGGAAAGGATGGCACCTAACTTTGGATCCAAAGCGAATGTAAACGGTGCATGTGAACATACACGTGAAGCTAGTCCTTGACCTAGGACAATACAACTAACTGATAAATACCACGCAAACATGTAACAACGAGCAAATATAATAAATAAAGAAGATGTCATATCACATTTTTATACTCGCGGTTAATAAAAATATAAAGTATAGAAAATCCAATAATAAGATGAACATGGCATATCACATCAATTATATAAAGAAACAGTAAATATATATACATATATATATATATTTAAAATCAAAAGACTTACTCACTGGTATGTCACAAGACCGTAGTTGTCCAAACTATTTTGCATGCGGTACTCCTCTAGGTGATCCTCTATTATATGGAAAATTACTATACTAATTATTAAACTACTAAAAATTGATGTAAAACACCTAATTTCCCTTTAGTTTGCACAAAAATGAAATTTGGAGACAATTGATATAGAATTTGGAAAAACGGAGTGCGGAAACGGAACCAGCGTGTCAAAATACACTATGAAGGGCGATTTTTCAAAAAAGTCAACTTTGGTCAACTAACGGTCAATAGCCAACTTTAACAAAATATTATTTCATTGCCTGATGGAATATTCTATTAAAGTTAACTAAAAGTTAATGGAATATACCTAAGATTATTCCTTCCAGATTCTCAAATGGATTCGGGTCGAATTCGGTGGACTCGGATCAGGTTCAGTTTGGTTTGTTCGGTCGGATATGGTGAATATGAGTATGGTTGACCCGATTTTCGCCAGATTTTCGTCGGATTTTATGGGGAAAATTCAAACGCTCCGTTCAGAGCTATTTCACAACCAAATTTTGCCTATAATATATCAAAACAAAGCTTAAGACGAGAGGAATAAGATTACACCCATTTCAAGGCCAAAAGTTGGCTGAAGCTCGTCAAAAAATGACCTGAAAGTGACAGCTTGAGTTGGAGTTCTACGTTTTTGTCGATTTTGAAGTGGATTTGAGCATGGAAGCTCAAACGAATGGCCTAGGGGTCATAAGAAGTCGTGCTACACCTTCAAACTTGACCACATCAACAAGGTTTGGTTGTGTGTGTTCGAGAAGGAGAAAGTGAGGAGAGAGCTACATGAGAGCGAGAGCTGAGAGATGCGTGAGAGAAAGAGAAAAAGAGAGAGAGTTTAATGGGTAGAGAGGGAAAGGAAGAAATGTGAGGAAAAGTGATGGGGTGTGACATGTGAGAGAATTAGAGAGATGGAAAAATTATATAATGAGTTTGATGGATTGAATGAGAGGAGTCGGTTTTTTTTTTTTAAAATCCATTAAAACTATTATTTAATGCCACTTGCATGTCTTTGAATATCTATCAGAGTAGCGCCATCGTGCTTTATAGCCCTGCGGATAGGCTACTTCAGCAACCCAAACTGCCTGCCAAAGTGGCTCCAGCCCATTCAGGCTATTGGGCTAAGGGGGAGCCCGAGGGAGAGCATAGGCACAAGTCTAAGGCCCAAGTGCCTGAGGGGGAAGTGATGCAAGGTTGACGTCAGCCACGTTATAAAAACTTTTGCATCAGACGCGTGCAAAACACGCGTGCGTGAAGGGTGCGTCACTGACAACCTTGCAGGCGATGGGGCCCGCATGGAAGCCTTGTCAGTAGCCGTTGCTGAGAGCAACGTGGCTTTCTATACGTTGTTGGATTTCAAGGGCTCTTTTTTTTAATGGATCGTGGGATTTCCAACAGTAAAAAGAAATTCAAAACTCCCCCCACAGCTAAATGGCGTGGCACAATCTGGACCGTTGATTTCTAGATCAATGGTCCACGTTTTTCATCTTTTAAAAATTAATAAAAGATCCAAGAAAAAATATTAAAAATTTTTAAAAATTATTATTTTTTCTCTATAAATACTCAACCATTCACTTTGGGTTGTAATTTCGTATTTATTTAATTTGGTACTTTATGTAATTTCGTAAAATTACATAAACACACCAAATAAAATTACAAAAACACACGAAATAAACTAAAAAGAAAACAACACGAAATAAACTAAAAAAAAAAAAAACACACTAAATGAACTTAAAAAACACACCAAATAAAATTAAAAAACACACCAAATGAACTTAAAAAAACACACCAAACAAACTAAGAGCATTCTTCTTCCACCACAAGGTTGTTTTTAAGTTTGTTGAGCTTGTTTCAATTCCCACAAGTGCTCTATCAAGTCACTTTGCCGGCTTTGTGATAGTATGAGGATTGAAATGAAATATATCGTTGAATGAGCCTTTCATTGTAACGTCCATCCCTTACTAATAGCTCGTGTTGCACGGGGTTTTCGGTGGCGTCATAAGCACAATATATTTGTGTTTTGGAATTGTTCATTGTGTCTAGTTCAAGTTCATCAATAGCATCATAATCATACTCATCTTCCACAATCATGTTGTGAAGAATGATACACGTTATCATATTACATCAAACAATCGGGCAACACCTCTGACAATCACCCAACGACCTTGAAGGATACCAAAACAATGCTCCACATCCTTCCTACACTCCTCTTGACATCTTGTGACGTGTTTTCCTTTTCACTTCATGGACATGACATTTGGACAAATGATGTCCACATTGGGTGGATGCCGTATGTTAGGTAGTATGCCCCTGAGTGTACGGTTCCATTGATTGTATATGTGACTTGAGGAGATCTTCCCTGCAAGACATCATTGAACATTGGGAATTGGACAAGGACATTGAGGTCATTTTGAGCTCCTGGAACACCAAAAAAAGCATGCCAAATCCATGTATCAAATGATGCCATCGCCTTCAAAATGATACTTTTGGCTCCTTTTATTTCTCCATAAGCTCATTGCCATGCACTTGGGCAATTTTTTCAGGTCCAGTGCATACAGTCGATACTTCCAATCATGCGAGGAAAACCTCGCATCTCACTCTTCTTCAGAAGCCTTTGCAGGTTTATTATCGTGGGACTCCGAAAGTACTATTCGGTGTAGATAGCTTCGATTACAGAGCAACACCTCATCAGGGACTCAAGAATGGTTGATTTCCCTATCCTCGCTATCTCATCCACTTGGTCTGCAGATGCTCTATATGCAAGCATCTGCAAGGCAGCAATATTTTTTTGCTCTGGAATGAGATTCTTAACACCAAAAGTATCATTCTTTTGCACAAAGTAAGAATCATGGTTGCAAACAGCAATCATGATTTTGTTGAACAAATGTCGTTGCATTCTAAAATGACATCTAAAATATGCATCAGGGAATGCACTGTTATGGTCAAAATAATCGTCCAAGAGATCCTTACCTTGTCGTTGCCTGCTTCTATCAATGTTTGCGGAGCGCCTGGGCCTGGAGATCTCAGCCATAGCTTGGATGACTCAACGGGAATGTGAATCTTTCTTGCTTCTGGCTTCGTCATCCGTCTTTCTATGCTCCTCATCTTCTTCCTCTTCCATCTCATTTTCTCCCTCTTGGAGATTGAACATTTCTTCCTCTTACTTAAACAATTCTTTCTCCTACTCATCGATTTCCCACAAGATCCTTGAAGAAGACATTGTAAGAAGGAGGGAGAAACTATGAATAAGGATACAGATTTTGAGTGATTTTGATTTTGGTGTGTGATTTCTTAAGATGGATGGTGGGTTGTATGGAGAAAAAAAAAAAGGATTAGGTTGTAGATAATGCCACATGGCACTCCATGAGTCGTTAAAAATCTTAGCGAAATCTATCCTCAAAGATTCTAAAAAGATAGCGACACGTGGTGCAACGGGATTGGTTAAAAATCTTATCAGAAATATATCCTCAACGATTCTAAATAGGTAACAACATATGGCGCTACGGAATTGGATAAAAATCTTATCAAAATCTATCACAAAAAATTGTACTTCCGAATAATGACACGTGGCTTGACAAGATCGGTTAAAAATCCTATTCAAAATTACAAATAAAATATTTTTTGTTATTTTATAAAATAAAAAATACTAATATTTTATTACCTATTGCCATGGCTATTCAGTTAGCGGTGGAGATGCAAAAGACAATTACTATTCATTAAAGGTAGTTACTATTCACTTGAGGGGATTCAGTTGCCTATTGCCATGGGGCGTCTTTACACACTGGAATTGTTCTCAAGAAACAAAAGCAGGCTTTCACCTTTCACAAAGACCCACTCACACACTCAAATCTAATAAAATATTAATTAAAACCAACTTGCTTCTGTTTAATCAAATCAGTCAACTCGTGCAAGTTTTTACACTGCATGATTTCATGTTCCAAATAGCACCAATGCAGTGGTGCATGTTGCACAAGAAGGAATTCCAAGTTTTGAATTTGTCTCAGGTATTTTTACACAGTTTCAAACATAACTTGTTTGTTATAACTCCGAATTAAGTCCCATCTACGGCCATGGGTCTGTAAAAATGAGTATTGTTCAGAAATAGTAAAATAAGAGTGGAAAAGTGAAAGGAAAATTGAGGTCCATGTGGATGGCTTACATGGCATCTTAGGGCATTTTAGGAATTTCATTGCTACGGGGAGTGAAACACATTAAATTTCAGGACGGGATGTCACGGTTTATTATGTAGGTATTCATGCATTTTACACATATTGGGTAAATTATTTTGCTTTATTTTTAAGCAATCTAACATTTTAAAATTTTAATAGTAGGTGCACTATTTGAATCAAATAACATTGTTTTTTTTAGGTAAATTATTTTTTGCATGAATTTTTTCATATATCAGACATTTTTTTTATATATATGTGAAATAATTTACCTCAATTAATATGTAAAATACAATTTTATTGAATTAATTAAGCATGTAAAACATCCATGCTTTTTTTGTAAAATCAATAATTCTCTCTTACAATCTGCGTGACATTAATTATGTATATCAAACATTCAAATAGGGGTATTTTAGGCATCTGAAAAATTTTAAATGTGTGAAGTCAAATATAATTAAAAAAATTTCTAATGTGGAATCTAGTCAATGGGTTTTATTCGAGTAAAAAATTTATGTCTGTTGTAGGCTTATTTGATTGAACTGTATTAAGGACAGAGAAGGAGAGGAGCCGACGGCAACAGAGATTAAAGAGAGATATGTAATTCTGAGGTGTGTGTTGTATCACCCCCTTACGCCTTTATTTATAGTAGTAGGTAGAATCCTTACCCTAATAGGATTACATCTCTAATAGGAATTAAACTACTAAAAGGAATATACAAGATACTCTTAGATACACTAGGATTTACACAATCACATTCCTAATCTAATAGGACTGCAACACTCCCCCTTGAGTGTGTAAATACTCAAACAAAACGACGCATCAGATCTTCAGCAGATAAGGTAGAATAGTTGATGAAGTCGTTGACACAATGGGTGAATGCCAGTCTCAGATATATGAAAGCAAGTATCATTGGTAGTCAAACTCAAAAAACATCGCTATGGCAAAACCTAAGGCATGGGGAAACCCTATAGACTAAGGAGAAAGTGGTAAGTATGCATAATGCCTTAAACAAACGTCAAACAGGACGAAAGTAGTGAACTCAACGGAGTATGATCATCCCAGGATGGGTGCCTCATCAAAACCTCATTAGGTAGCAAAAACCTAGTGGGAAAAATGCTTCTAATTGTAGGAGACTAACACATAACTTTCAAATAAAAGAACTACAAGCAATTCAACTCAGATAATTTACGCATACCAATTCCTTGGACGAGCTTTTGAAAAGTTGACTTGGGAAATGACTTGCTGAAGAGATCGGCCAAGTTGTCTTGGGAACAGATTTGCTTTACTTTAATGTTTTGATGTTGTTGTTGCTGGTGAGAATAAAAGAACTTCGGCGCTATGTGCTTGGTGTTGTCTCCCTTGATCCCTTATTTAACTGCTTGATGCATGCTGCATTGTTTTCAAAGATCGTCCTAGAAAGGTCAACGACGGAAGAAAGACCACTAGTTCTTCGAATTTGTTCCATAACTACTCTCAACTAAAAACACTCTTGCGAGGCTTCGTGTAAGGCGAAAATCTCAACATGGTTCTAAGAAGTCACAACTAGCGTTTTCTTGGTAGAGCTCTAAGATATAGCGATGTCTCCAACGGTAAAGACATAGCCCGTTTGAGAACGTGCCATATGTAGGTCAGACAAATAACCAGCATCTATGTAGCCAACGAGGCTTGAATCAACCCTAGAACCGAGAGGGGCGGTGGCTCCTCTCGAGGATTCATGGGTGTAGACCAAGCCCAAATCTGTTGTACCCTTGGGGTAGCAGAAAATGTCTTTAACACCATTCTAGTGTTTGCGTGTATCTAGCCAAAAGATTAACAGCGAAGGAGATGTCGAGTTTAATGTATTGAGCCAAGTACAATAAAGCACCAATTGCACTTAGGTATGGAACTTCAGGCTCCAAAATCCCTTCAACATCCTTCTTTGGACGGAAGGGATCTTGTTTAGCATCTAGAGTTCGAACAACCATAGGAGTACTCGATGGCTTCGCTTTATCCTCATTAAAACGTCGCAACACCTTTTGGGTGTAATTCGATTGATGTACTAGGATTTCATTCGAACAATGCTTGATCTCCAGGCTGAGACAATATCAAGTTTTCCCAAGATCTTTCATCTCAAATTCTTATTTCAAGAGAACGGCAATTTCCTCAAGCTCTGCGGGAGTTCCCATGAGGTTCATGTCGACTGCAACGTTCACAAATCCAAAATGTGACTTCTTTATGAACACGCATGGGCATAATTTGTTGTTCACATAACCCTGACTTGTCAAATATTCACTCAGATGGTTATACCACATCGACCCGAATTGTTTCAATCCGTAGAGTGATCTCCTCAATCTAATCAAGAAAGTATTCCGTGCTCTAGAACTATTTAAACTAATCAATGAAAGTCCTTTTGGAACTTTCATGTACATTTTCGTATCTAGATTCCTATAGAGATACGCGGTTACCACGTCCATAAGCTGGATATTCAGTTTTTTAGAAACTACCAAACTGATAAGGTAGCGGAACGCTATGACGTCCATTACGGGGGAATACGTTTCCTCATAATCAATCCATGGGTGTTGAGAGAATCATTGCGCTATGAGGCGTGCTTTGTATCGCATTATTTCATTCTTCTCATTGCGCTTCCTTACGAAAACCCACTTGTAACCCACGGGCTTCACATGTTGTGGAGTAAGAGCTACAGGCCCAAACACCTTGTGTTTCGCGAGCAAATCGAGTTCGACCTGGATTACTTATTTCTAGTTTGACTAATCCGTTTTACGTCGACATTCATCAGTGGAACGTGGTTTAATGTCATCGATAAACATGATGTCGGAAGCAACGGTATACGCAAATGCATTATCGACAATCATCTCATTCCAATTCCAAACCTCATCCAATACTACGTAATGGACTGAAATCTCATGATTTTCAGGAGGCTGGTATGTCTCATCTAAAACATCACCGTAATCTTGAATAGCCTCATGCGTTGGAACAGATAAGTAAGCAATGGTCGGATTTAGACTAGGGTCACTAGTTTGTGCCGTTTTCCCGCGTTGTGAATCCTTTGAACTAGAGGGCCTGCCACGCTTCAAGGTAGGAGCAGATGATTGGCTAACCACCAGTGTACCTTGCCGTGTGGGAGATGCGGCTGCCCCACCCTTAGGGACGGTTTGGCCTTCCACGGCTGTGTTACGATGTACGTTAAGTACATTCATCCTTGCAGGTGCGTTTGCAGCGGGTATATGTGATCTCGTCACCTTTGCTAGATCAGTAAAAGCATCCAGTATGCTTTGAGCGATGCTCTGAAAATCTAGAATATGTCGCACTTCAGTTTTAGACTGAGGGGTGCGGGGATCTAAATGAGACATGGTGGGAGTAATCAACGACAATTCGCAGCATTCTACAAGAACGTTAGTGATCTTATCTCCCCCTAACGATGGGAAGACTGTCTCATCGAATTAACAATCCGCAAAACGTGTGGTACAAAGATCTCCTGTCAAGGGCTCTAAGTAACGAATAATTGATGGCAAATCATAACCAACATAGATTCTCATTTTTCTCTAAGGACCCATTTTGGTACATAGTGGCTGCGCTATTGGCACATAGACTGCGCACCTAAACACATGTAAATGCGAGACGTCTGGCTCATATCCAGTAACCAACTATAATGGCGAATGAGGTTGAGTAGCGGTGGGCCTCAGGCGAACCAACATAGCTGCGTGCAATATTGCGTGGCCCCAGGTAGATACCAGCAAGTTGGTTCTCATAACCAAAGTCCGAACTATCGTTTCAAGGCGCTTTTTGAAAGCTTCTGCCAGGCCGTTTTGGGTGTGAACATGGGGTATAGAATGTTCAACATCAATCCCAACAGACATGCAATGATCGTCAAAAGTCTATGACGTAAACTCTCCAGCATTATCCAGTCAAATCGACTTGGTCGAATAATCAAGGTGGTGAGTTCTAAACTTAATGATTTGTGCTAGGAGTTTCGCAAATGCAGCATTGCGTGTGGACAATAAGCAGACATGTGACCATCGTGTCGATGCATCAACCAACACCATGAAGTATCTAAATGGTTCGCATGTTGGTTGGATAGGTCCACAAATATCCTCTTGAATCCTTTGAAGAAATTTAAGGGGGTCGTGAATAATCTTTGTAATTGAGGGTTGAATGTTTAACTTCCCAAAAGAACATGTTTTGCAAAACGGATGGCCGGGATAAGATTTCAAGTGATGCCTATGAGGTACTTTCAGGATAAAGCGCATCATATCTTATCCGGGTTGTCCCATTCGATCATGCCAAAGCAGGAGAGTGTCCTGGAACCCAGCCATAGGGCCAGCCATGTCTCGAAGGCTCGAATGGTTGTTATGTACAACCTACTCAGGAGATGTTCCAGCTTCTCGTGAATACGCTTCTGGCCATATTCGTAAGAAGTGATACAAAGAAATTCAGAACCATTCTCTGCAGTGGTTTCAACATGATATTGATTATCTCCAATATCTCTAAAACTCAGCAATGTTCTTCCGGAACGTGGAAAATAGAGTGCCTCTTTAATGGTTAATTCAGTACCATTAGACAACATAATACGAGCCTTTTCGTATCCTTCTATCAAGTCCAATGGACCTGAGAGGGTTGTCAGAGGTGCATTTTTAGGTACGAAGTTAGTAAAATAGTGTTTCTCACGCAATATGGTGCGGGTGGTTGCACTATCAGCCAGACAACTAACTTCCCCACTAGTCATACCTAGAAATAAATTAATTAAATCGGTCACATGCATAAAATAATTCCATTCATTCAATTAATCAATTCGAGAAATAATATCCATAATTCAAAACAAACCAAAACCAAACAAATAATTCCAAAGTCTTAGAAAAATTGTCCAAAAATTAAACCATAAACCTAAAAAAGAGGGGGCGGGGTTCGGCCACTCCTAGTGGGTTCGGCCATTGAGGGTATAAAAACACCCTAACATGTCTTAGAAAAATAAAAATTTATTCTTCCATAGGAGGGGATGCCTTTTTAAATTCTGAAACCTCTAGAGTTGTAGTAGCATCTTCAGGATGTTCCACATGCACAAAGTTAGTCTCACGACGGGAATGATACTTGGCAATAGCCTCAGGGTCAGCTCAGCATACGCGTGACCAATGATTTTTTGATCCATAGCGGTAGCACATGTCCAGTTCAGTGGAATCCAATTGAACGGTAGTTTTTCCCTTGTTCTTGAAGTTTGGGGCTTTCGGGGGCAAGGGTTTGGAGCTTCTGGGTCAATTTTCATCCCTTGGATAGGCCTCTGTTCTGCGGACCTTAGGCCCGTGGTGGGCCTTGCCTCCCATTACCATGGCCACGACGGGATTTCTATTGGTTGTGATTGCTAGAATTGATCGCATGCACTTTAGGCGAAGTGTTCGACCAAGTGGGTCGAGCTTGATGATTTTTCATCAAAAGCTGATTTTGCTTTTCAGCGAGAAGTAGAACAAATATCAAATCCAAAAATTTGGTGAACTTATGTGCCCTATATTGTTGCTATAGGACAATATTGGTGGCATTAAAGGGAATAGGTGATAGGAGCATATTTATGCAACTTAGCTAGCTTGTTTTCTTGCATTTATTTATTTAGTTATTGCTTATTAGAGTTTGTTAAGCCATTTTCGTGTGTTTTTAGGTCCAAGTGGCGAAGTTGTCAAGACAGTGCAATTTGGAGCATTTTAGAGTAGTTTTGGGCTTGGAATGGATATCACATGCATGGAGCGAGGTGGATGGACAAATTTGAAGTTCAAGAGAGGCTAGGAATGTGCAAAAGAGTTGAAGAAATTAATTCAAGACATTGAAGATAAGGAATCAACTCAAAAGAAGGAGACATTATCCAAATTGCCTTATCTTATCCTTATCTTATCCAAACCTTATCTTATCTTATCTTATCTTATCCTAATCTTATCCTACCTTATTTCTAGTTGCAAATGGGAGTTCTTTTCAGACTTGGACACATTAAAACTCATTTCTAAAAGACCCTATCCCTTGTCCTTAAAACCTGGCGCCTGATCCCTTTAGTGTTCCTTCTAGAAGCAGTGTATTCCCCCATTTTCCCTTTGGTTTCTGACTTCTAGATGGCCTCTTCCTTGTGGATTTGGATTGTTTAATTCTTCTCCAACACAAACACTTTATGTCGTGTGTTTCAGCCTATAAATACATCACATTCTACCGCATAATTAGAACCACCACACACAAGAGCCATAAACTCAGAAAATCCCTCATTGTGCCATAGCCTTGCAAGGAATGAGCCATCTAGAGCCGTGCTTACCATTCAAGACGTTGGATTGTTGGAGCGTTTCCAGGTGTATTTTATCTTTGTTTTCAATGTTTAAATTTAATTGTCTTTTTTTAATTGCGAACATGAGGAACTAAACTCGTTTTAGCTAGGGAAGAATTCAAAGCCATGAACATATATGTGACATGAGTTGATTACATCCAGTTATTGTTTCATAAATCGTGAATGCAATTTGCTTAACTGTTTGTTTGAAAACTTATTCTTGTATGTTGATTAAGGAGGCCTACTTAGTTTGCATGCATGAATTTGATGCTAAAATATAAAGGAGTTTCACCTAATTGTTACAAACTTATATTTACAAGTAGTGGAGGTTGCTAGTCATGATCGCATTAAGTAAATTCCTGGTAGGAGTGTCATGTTGTTCATAGTCACGAATGTCATGTCAATGCTTATGATTTTCATAGAACTTAATGATCTTTGATATGTATCTCTGTGACATCCCACATCGCCCAGGGGAGTGATCCTTAAATGTATATTCCCATCCCTACCTAGCACGAGGCCTTTTGGGAGCTCACTGGCTTCGAGTTCCGTAGGAACTCCGAATTTAAGCGAGAAGGGGGCCAGAGAACTCCCAGGATGGGTGACCCACTGGGAAGTTGCTCGTGAGTTCCCAGAAACAAAACCGTGAGGGAATGGTAAGCCCAAAGCGGACAATATCGTGCTACGGTGGTGGAGAGGGCCCGGGAAGTGATCCGCCTCGGGCCGGGATGTGATAATCTTTGTCATGTTATTCATATAAGGAACTTGATAAGAATAATTTGGTTGCGTCGCTGAGTCCAATTCAATGAATTTAGGAAAATCTGATGGTTAATTAGTGTTGTTCACGATTAACTTGGGGCATTGTCATTTATGGTTTATAGGAATAAAAACTGGAAATCGATTTATGTTACATATGTGTCATGTGTGGAGAAGGACCCTCTAGCTAGCCATTCACCCATTCAATCACCCAATTCGTACCCTTTTAAGTTGTTTTTGCAAGTCGTTTGTTTAAGTTTTAAAATTCGTCAAAACACAATTCCATTTAGTATTTCAAGTCTTTTTAGTTTAATTTTCGTCTAAATCACCCCTTAGTGTTAGCTTTGAGTCATAGAAACTTAGTTTATGTGTTTTGAGTCAGTTTAGCTTGTTTTGAGTTGTTTAAAGTCTAGTTTTCTGTTTTTCAGCCTGGTTTAGTATTTTAGAGTCTAATTTGTGTAGATTTGCATCCCTTTTGATCCCCGACCTAGAACGATCCGTATTTATAGGGTTTAAGTTTGTGTGCTATTTTATATCACATCAATAGGTCTTCTCTAGGAGATCATGTTCGATTAAGTCCTCTTTACAGAACTTAAGCAGTGATCGGATTCTACAAACTTCAGAGTTATATTCATTCACAGACTTAAAGTCTTGGAAGCATAAATGTTGCCAGTCGTGTCTTGCTTCAGGCAAGTAAATGTCTTTCTGGTGATCGAAGCGATCCGCTAAAGCGAGCTAGAGGGTACGTGGATCCTCCTCTGCGAGGTACTCGGTTTGCAGTGCATCGTAAATGTGTCTGTGGATGAAAATCATAGCAGTAGCTTTCTGAGCTTCGTCGACGGCTTCATCGTCGGTTGGTTCCTCGATAGTAGCTCGAAGACTCTTTGCAGTAGGATGAAGCTTCACGTCTTGAACCCACTTCAGGTAGTTTCTTCCAGAGACTTACAGAGCAGTGAAATCGAGCTTGTTCAAGTTCGACATGTCCCTAAACAGAGGGTACAAGAAAATGTGGTTAGTCATATGGAAAGCCATAGATATATATTGTAGAACATTCGGGTTCTATAGACATGTATTGGTTTAATTTAAGCATGAAAGCTACGGGTTTCATGTGGTAAGTTTTGAATGAAAACTTCGGGTTTTAAAGGCACTAAATTCGAAACTTCAGGTTCGATTTAGTTATGAACGTTTAGTTCATATATGGGTACCTTAAAGAACACAGAATACAATATAAAATAAAGTGTAGTGAATTTGTGGATTACTTTAGGAACCCAAGTGTGAGTGCGTCGAGAATACGAAAGATAGTCAACGGTTCAAAGAAACAAAATAATTTATTGAATCGTTAATGCCAAAAAGTGGACTTCAGGAAAATAATTTTGGATTAATTGTCAGATTAATGGACTGCTGGTCACTTTAATTAATTCAATAGATCGGACCATACGGGGTCGATTGTAGAAGCAAAATAATTATAACATTGGATTCGAAAAACCATACCACAATAACATTGGGTTTGGGTGCCGTGAGTAGGGCAAAGCCCTAAAGGGCATATTGGGCTCGGGTGGTTGCAGAAGTAACCCAGTACATGGCTGCAAGCCATGGGCCGAGAGATCGGAGGCCCAATAGCAAGGCTGCTGGCGATATGGGCCGAGACCAGTGCACAGGGCAAGCCCAGCCCAAAGTTGGCTTGTAGGTGGTGCGAGGAAACCCCAGCCAAAGCTGGGTTTCGGGTCAACGGGATGGAGGGACAAGCCCAGCAAGCCTAAGGCTTGCAGCATGTGGGCTGAGGCAAGGCAAAAGCCCAGTAGACGGTGACAGGCCATGCTGGCGTGGACTCGGGTTGGACCAGGGGCTTCAGGCCTGTGTGGTAGTCAACCCAGGCCGAAGCCTGGTTGGGTTCGAAAGGTAGCAAGGCCAAAAAGGGTTGCGCACATGGTCCAAGGTGTCAAAACGACACCGTTCCTCACGCGACTAGGGTTCAGGCCAACGCGGTGGTCCAGCTATAGTGCCACAGCCACCACCGCAAAAAAATCCCAGGTTTTGTTTCTTTCTTCTTTTTTTTCAAATTCTAAGTTAACTTCGATGCTTTGACTCACAAATTCCACATAGCATAATTGCGTGTTGCATGAACAAGTATATATATTGACAAAATATATGAAGATATATACAATATATAGTTGAAAGGAAAATATAAATATATGGGGTTCATGCATCATGGGAAATGTTTTCATGGTTCAAGGTTTTTTCAAATATCTTAGTTTATTTTAGAAGAACCTGATTGGCAGAAAATAATTGAAAGCCTTTGAATTTTGTAGAAGAGAGCCTCCTCCTACGATCCTTCAGTTCCTTAGCTTCTGGCAAGAACGTGCTGATAATGTGTTGTAGGCCTGTTTGACTGAACTGTATAAAGGATAGAGAGGAAGAGGGGCCGGCAGTAACAGAGAGAGAAGAGATATATGTAATTCTGAGGTGTGTGTTGTATCACCCCCTTATGCCTTTATTTATAGTAGTATGATAGGTAGAATCCTTACCCTAATAGGATTACATCTCTAATAGGAATTAAACTAGTAAAGGGAATATACAAGATACTCCTAGATACACTAGGATTTACACAATCACATTCCTAATCCAATAGGATTGCAACAATGTCGAGTTTTATGTGGAGAAAATTAAGTTTTATGGGCTAAAGTTATATTTTCAATAATAAAAACACAAACGAAGGCTACAAAAGAAACTAGCTAAAACAAACAAAGAACACTATAAAAGGAAAAACCCTACAGCTAAAGAGCTGCTAACTGCTAACGAGAAACTACATCACACTTTTGCATGTGCTAACTGCTAAAGAACTCGTGTGAAAACCCTAGCAGCTCTAGTATATAACTGATTTGCATGCAGCTGCACTCCTTTATTTCCCACAAAAGAATCCTATAGCTGCGCCGTTCAGCCTTTTAGTCTCTCTCTCTCTTCATTTCTCAGCCTCCCAAGTTCAAATCCGAGCCACAAACCTTGGACACCCTCTGCCATCTTCTTTCAAATCATAACTCCAGCCCTTGAAACAACAACCCGAAACCTAGGCTGAAGTATACCTATCGGTCTGCATCTCAGCCCACTGCTTTCTTCTGCACTCTGCTCTTTGACAGCACAAAGGTAGGGCGCTGCAAATCACTCTCAGGCCATGAATTTCTCATTTCCAAAACAGGTGCATTAATCTGAGTCTAATAGCGGTGCATGTCTATGTGCTTGTGTTGCAGGCTTCCATCAGAAATGATGATGAAGGGAAAAAAACGACCACCGAGCTCAGATCCGAAGGAAAATTGGCGCAGAAATCTCGAGATTATCCAAAAAGGCAAGGTATAAATCCAAGCCTCTGCAACTATTTTTGTTCTGGAGTTTTGAATAAAAATTTATATGTGTTTTGAATGTCACCTGCAATAGGGGTTAAAACACCTAAAAATATTTACAAGAGTACAATAAAGTCATTGTAGTATAGCAACTCAAGCAAGGTTGTCCTCCACAGAAATTATTAAAAACAGTTTATGTAAAAACCAAATCTCAATTATTTATTTAAAATAAAGTTTCGAAAAGATTGATTTTATGTCTAGTTTTGTTTGGACCCGATTTTACACTATCGGCTAGTGCGATCGAGACCGTTGAATGGAATGAATTCTAAGCCATTAGATTGAAAGATTTTGATAAATCTTTCCGACATTATTGTGATTTTAGAGTCATGATAATTATCTCCAGAAATTATGATGAGATTATTATTTGATTTCAGCTTGATGGAAGACATCTTTTGGTCAACAGTCATCTTAAACTGATTAGGGTTTATCAATACATAAGGATATGGGAAGCAAGGATAAAAAATGGTATTTATTTTTTCCTATTCATTTAGGGGGTATTTGTTTGCCCTCGCTAACTCTCACTGGATTGGACTAGACTAAGGGTTAGTCTGATCTAGTGTTTGTTACCCTGTTTGGATTTACTTTAATGACACTAGCCTTCACTCGCCTCGACTAACCATAGGATTAGCCGGTCTTGGGGAAACCCCTACAAAACCATGGGATTGCTAGTCCCGTTTTCAATACTATCTGCAAGTCTGCAAGCATGCTTCTGGGTAACTTCGTTTGCCCACCCATGCCCAGATCTGAAACCCAAACCCACCCACAACCTAAATCTCAAAATTCAACCACCAAAATTTGAAGGAAAAAAAAAGCAAAAACAACAACAATTTGCATAGAAAAAATCTTCCTTATTCACGAAATTTCCTAGAAAATTTCCAACAAGGTTTTCCTTTTTCCTAGAACATTCCGGAGAGAAATGGATAGAGAAGGGGAGAGAGTTGGGGACAAAGAGAGATGAAGAGACGGAAAGGGAGGAGAGAGTAGCTTTGGGGACGATTTTACAGGAAAAATGGTTTTGAAGCGTGCATGAAAATTGGTTTTGAAGCGATTTGCAGGAAAAGATGGGGGGAAAGGAAATATTGGGGGACGGAACCAAAGAGGAATAAAAATAAGTCTCTAGAGAGAGGTAGAAGTGTGTTTTGCAATTTTTAGGGAAAAAAAGGTTGAATTAAATAATAATATTAGATATATATAAATAATATAATATAATAATTTGTTAATTATTTTGTATTTTAGCCTGATACGGCACTGTATTGTACGCATTACAAAAGAATTGGTTAAACTGTTTACCCCAACCAATTTGCAATGAGTATACTTGGAAAGAGTCAAGCAAGTAAAAGGAGAGAGGGTAGAAGACAACAAAACTCAAACTAATTGACATTATGGTATCTACTTAGGAAGTTAGGAGCTTGGAAGATAAAGTTTAATGATGCAAACTAATTGACGTTATGGTATCTACTTAGGAAGTTGAAATATAGAGTTTAATCATGCAAGCTAATTGGGTGCTAGCGTTCAACGGCAATACATACTCGTTCAACACACAAGCGCCCCCAAAGTTTTTGGTTCACATCCCAAGTACGGTCTCGTTCCTTTATTTGCTAGCATTCAACGGCACTGTACCTCAAAGTGCCATTGACAAAGCTCAAGAATAATTCTTGAGTAAAAAATAATATTCTTGAACAAGTAGGTATTGCCGTTGAACACTAGCACACCAATTAGCTTGCATGATTAAACTCTATATTTCAACTTCCTTAGTAGATAATGATAGGGATTTTACCACCTGCAAAAGTAAAGATAAAAACACTTAAAATACTTGCAAAAGTACAAGGTTATCATAGTATAGCAGCTCAAGCAAAGTCGTTTTCCACATGGATTGAATGAATAATTTATGTAAATACCAAATCTTAATTAATTATTTGAAAACAAAGATTGAAAAAAATTGATTTTGAATTTAAAAATAATAAAAACGAATTTAATTAAAATGATTAAAGAAATTAGCAAAGTAAAGAAACCGTTTTGAAAACCAAATTGTAAAAGCCTAGGGCTCCGCCGTCCCCTTAACAATCTTATCTAGATTTACCAATTACTTATGAATTACCCATGCAACTTTGAAGGTTAGGATTTCCTAATGCATATTCTACTCGTGGTATTCAAGCTAGAACGTATATCAAACAAGCAATCCGTCTGTGGTATTCAGATCAAATATAAACATGCATGACTCATTACGCTTAGTGAAACCCTTTGAAAAACCATGCAACCCCTCAGACATGGTATTCGTCCTAGCTAGGTGAAATTACAACTATCAATCACAAGAAGCAATACTCAATCCCTCGGTGGTATTCCGACCGAATTGCATCCAATTACTTATCTAAACATCCTAATGGTGGCAAAGCATTAAGATATAGAGACAGTTTAAACACAGTGATTAATAATTCAAAGCATGCATGCATAATATCATAAGCAATTAAATAAAGACTGCATATTCATGCTAAGGCTCAAGGCATCTCCCTAGCAAACGAAAATTAGTTACGAACAACCATAAAACAAAAAGAATTTTATTGAAATAGAAAAATGATAGAAAACACCTTGAAATACAAATCGTCAAAGCCTACCTAAGTTCTCCAAAGTAGTGCGTACATTCCTAATGGCTAAAAAGCCTTATTAATACTACTACAGAATAAAATCCTACCTATAAAAGGTCTTCTAAAAACTAGGAAACATAATAGAATAAGATAACTAGGAAATAAAAGATTTCCTATTTGAACTGAAATTCGAACTTCTCAGAAAATCAGACTTTTGACTGACCAAATCAACTCCGATTTGGTCCCAAAGGCCTCTTTTTAAAGCTTGAGATGTCCCCTACAAATCCTCAGAAGGAATCTTCCTCAAAATATACCACTTTGACCTCCAAAACGTCCAGAAACGTCATTCTGAGAAAGTTGCGCTCTGGGCCTTAATTTCGCCGCCACGCTCAAACGGCTTGGTAGAAAAATCTGGAATTTTGATACAATCATCTTGAAAGACTCACGAACATCCTCTAAGTAGAATCACTCCAAAATTCATCCTTTTGATCACTTTTTGCTCCAGAGGAAGTCGAATGTTCTACGTTGAAATTACATAACAAAGTATCAAAATTCTACCAAAATAACTTATAAATTAATACTAAGAATAGGGTAAAATACATAGTATAATATGGACTCATCAGATACCATAACGCCAATTAGTTTAAATCATTAAACTTTATCTTCCAAGTTCCTAAGTAAATATAGGTTCGTTGAACACCAGGCATGGTTACACTATCCTCGAACCTCTTGCATTATGAGCAAGCAAACCCCTTCTTTTTATTCAATTTCTCCCTATGCTCACTTCTATTACTTGTTTGAGTTCTCCCATCTTCTATCCTCTCTTCTATTACTTGCTTGACTCCTTCCAAATATCCCACACTAAAAACTTGTTCTATTACTTGTTTTAGCTCTCTCGTCTCTCATCCTCTCTTCTATTACTTGTTTTGACTCTTTACAAAGATCCCACACTTACAAGTTTCAGGGAAACCTTGTGGAGAAAAACCAGATACCCTCAAGCGAGTCCAACACCTTACTCGATTTTTATGAGTTTTTATCCGACATCATCTCCTTAACTTAAAGCTTCTCTATCTCAAAATCTATTTTATACTTAAATTTTCTTTTTTGAACTCGTGACATCTTTAACTGCACCTAAACGCAATTATTTTCCAACTCTCCCACTCCTAAACATGAAATATATATTATACTTTATCTTTTTGTGTTTGGTATATTGCCAAATTACTCAAAAGTTAGAATTCTAATTGCCATAAGCCATATGTTGATTTTTTGGCTTCTTTACGCGGTGAATTGATCCACCGCACACCTCACCGAATAGAATAAATACATGTCCTTATGAAAAAGGACAAACACTATAACCATATATTTTAGTAAAGTTAACCAACCTACAATAGCGGAGCATCACTCTGGTGATGGATGTCTATTTCATGTGTGTAGTGGGTATGTGTCAGATAGGTACCTTAACATCTTTAAGAGCCACTCCGGCAAATTCTTTCATATGCAAACTTTTGTTCCCAACATCATCATCGGAAGGGTGATTGATTTGGAAAATAATTATAATAGCCTTCCAATCAATCCCAAATCAGTATCGAAATGGTCTGGGAGGCTATTATAATTGCTTTCCAAATTAATCACATTTCTGATGATGTGGGGAACAAAAATTGTATCTAAAAGATGTTAAGGTACATTTCTGACACATCCCTGACAACATAGACAGAATAGACATCCATCACCAGAGTGAAGCACCGTTGTTGTAGGTTGGTTAACTTTACTAAAATATTTGGTTCTGGTGTTTGGCCTTCTCCATAAGGACATGTATTTTTTCTATACGGAGGGTTGCAATGGATCAATTCACTGCGTACAGACGCAAAAATATCAACATATGGCTTATGGCCATTACAATTATATTTCTGAAGTAATTTGAAAGTAAACCAGACACAAAAACATAAAGCATAATATATATTTCATGTTTAGGAGTGAGAGAGTTAGAAAATAATTGCATTTAAGTGCAGTTAAGATGTCACGAGTACAAAAAAAAATTCTAAAAAGTATAAAATAGACTTTAAGATAGAGAAACTTTTCAGTTAAAGAGATATGTCGGATAAAAACTCACAAAAATCGGGTAAGGTGTCGAACTTGCTTGAAGTTTCTGTGTGGTTTTTCTCCGGAAGGTTCCCCTTAAATTTTAAAGTGTGGGATCTTTGTAAGGAGTCAAAACAAGTAATAGAAGAGAGGATGAGAGATGGGAGAACTCAAACAAGTAAAAAAATAAGTTTTTAATGTGGGATCTTTGGAAGGAGTCAAGCAAGTAATAGAAGAGAGGATAGGAGACGGGAGAACTTAAGTAAGTAATAGAAGTGAGCAGAGGGAGAAATTGAATAAAAAGAAGGGGTTTGCTTGCTCATAATGCAAGAAGTTTGAAGATAGTTTAATGATGCCAATTGTACTGGTGTTCAACAGCACTATATTTATTTAGTTAGGAACGTGGAAGATAAAGTTTAATGATGCAAACTAATCGACGTTATGGTATCTACTTAGGAAGTTGAAATATAGTGTTTAATCATGCAAGCTAATTGGTGTGCTAGTGTTCAACAGCAGTGCATACTCGTCCAACACACAAGCGCCCCCAAAGTTTTTTGTTCACATACCAAGTTCAGTCTCGTTCTTTTACCTTCTAGCGTTCAACATCACAGTACCTCAAAGTTCCATTGACAAAGCTCAATAATAATTCTTGAGTAAAAACGAGTAATTCTTGAACGAGTAGGTAGTGCCGTTGATCACTAGCACAGCAATTAGCTTGCATGATTAAACTCTATATTTCAACTTCCTCAGTAGATACCATAACGCCAATTAGTTTGCACCATTAAACTTTATCTTCCAAGTTCCTGACTAAGTAAATATAAGGCAGTTGAACACTAGTACAATTGGCAGGATTAAACTATCCTTAAACCTCCTGCATTATGTGCAAGCAAACCCCTTCTTTTTATTCAATTTCTCCCTATGCTCACTTCTATTACTTGTTTGAGTTCTCCCTCTTCTATCCTCTCTTCTATTACTTGCTTGACTCCTTTCATAGATCCCACACTAAAAACTTGTTCTATTTGTTAGGTTTTTCCAGCCCATGATAAGTTGTCCTAAGTCTATAAGGAATTATAGTCTTAGAGAATTAAATTGTTTTCCCAACTGGAGTTGTTTTCCCAATTGGAGTTAGTTTCTCAATTGGAGTAGGATTCATAACTAGATTCCATTTAGGATTAATAATCCTTATTGAAGAAGACCTTTAATATGTCTATATAAAGGGGCTATTGTACTAGTTTTGAATATGGCAAAGTGTGTGCGAGAGAAAAGAACAGAGATAGTGTATTTCTAGTTCTTATTCTTTCAGGTTTTTTGTCAAGTCCTAGTTCTAGAGATTTGGCAAGATTATTGGTTTTACTCATTATTGATATAGTGAAAGATTGTTGTTGCTGTCCCATGGACATAGGCACATATTGCCGATCCACATAAATTTTTGGTGTTATTTATCTTGGTTATTTGTTTTTCGATTTCCGGAGTTTGTTTTGTTTTTTCCATTCTTAAACGCGATATTCTCAACAAGTGGTATCAGGGCCAGGTTTGGTTGATATCCGTTTAGAATGGAAGGTGCAACTCGCTTTAATTGGGTTACGTGGAATCAAGAGGAGGACTGCTTTACTGAAGGTATTAATAGCAAGCCAGCAAGTATGTCTGATGCTGTTAGACCAACATGAAGATAAGCGATGTTTTCTGGCAAAGAAGTCTATAATTGCCTTTGCCAATGACAATGGTAGTTCTGATCAGGGGAGCCTGGTCAAGAGAAGTCTAATCAAGAGGGTCTTGGCTAATGAGTAGTTCGATCAAGGGGAGTCTGATCATGAGTAGTTCGATCAAGGGGAGCTTGGTTATGGGTAATTCGATCAGAGGGAGTCTGGTCATGAAAAGTTCGATCAATGGGAGTTTTGTCAAGAGGAGCAATCCTATTTTTTTGGTATACCTTCCTCATGGTCTGGAAGGGGAGATTGTTAGTTTTTTCCAGCCTATGATAAGTTGTCCTAAGTCTATAAGGAATTATAGTCTTAGAGAATTAAATTGTTTTCCCAATTGGAGTTGTTTTCCCAATTGGAGTTGTTTATCCAATTGGAGTTAGTTTCTCAATTGAAGTAGGATTCATAACTAGATTCCAATTATGATTAATAATCCTTATTGAAGAAGACCTTTATTATGTCTATATAAAGAGGCTATTGTACTAGTTTTGAATAGGGCAAAGTGTGTGCGAAAGAAAAGAAAAGAGATAGTGTATTTCTTGTTTTTGTTCTTTCAGGTTTTTCGTCAAGTCCTAGTTCTAGAGATTTGGCAAGATTATTGGTTGTACTCATTATTGATATAGTGAAAGATTGTTGTTGCTGGCCCACGGACATAGGCACATATTGCCGAACCACGTAAATTCTTGGTGTTATTTATCTTGGCTATTTGTTTTTCGATTTCCGGAGTTTTTTTTGTTTTTCCCATTCTTAAACGCGATATTCTCAACACTATTATTTGTTTTAGCTCTCCCATCTCCCATCCTTTCATCTATTACTTGTTTTGACTCTTTACAAAGATCCCACACTTAAAAGTTTATGGGGAACCTTTTGGAGAACTTTTGGAGAAAAACCAGACATAAACCTCAAGCGAGTCCAACACCTTACTCGATTTTTGTGAGTTTTATCTGACATTATCTCCTTAACTTAAAACTTCCCTACTCAAAGTCTATTTTATACTTGGAATTTTTTTTTGTACTCGTAACATCTTAACTGCACCTAAACGTAATTATTTTCCAACTCTCTCACTCCTCAACATAAATTTATATACTATGCTTTATCTTTTTGTGTTTGGTTTATTTCCAAATTATTTCAAAGTTAGAATTCTAATTGCCATAAGCCATATGTTGAGTTTTTTGCTTCTTTACGTTGTGAATTGATCCACTGCACACCCCACTGAATAGAAAAAAATACATGTCCTTATAAAAAAAGGCCAAACACCAGAACCATATGTTTTAGCAAAGTTAACCAACCTACAATAGCAGAGCATCACTCTGGTGATTGATGTTTATTCCGTGTGTTTGTAGGGTATGTGTCAGAAAGGTACCTTTAACATCTTTAAAAACCACTCTGAAAAATTCTTTCATATACAAACTTTTGTTCCCAACGTCATCGGAAGGGCGATTGATTTGGAAAACAATTATTATAGCCTTCCAGACCGTTTCGATGTTGATTTGGGACTGTACTAACTCAATTAAGTCATCCACGAACTGAGCAATGATTATCCCAAAAGTTGGAGCAAAAATCTTCTCAGAATAATCCAAATGATAACAGAAGCGGCAAGATTTCCTATGGGCAAAAAATCTAGCAGTCTATGGATTACAATTTGTATTCCACCGATCAATTGTTTATTAGTTTGCAAAAGAACTGGGGTAAACTGTCCACTCAAATGCAAAGCACGGTCAATCGAACTTTCAAAAACATGGAATACGCATTGCAAAAGAATTAGGTAAACAGTTTAACCCCAATCATTTTGCAATGAGTATATAGGGTTTCTGAATGACAGTTTACCCCAATTTTTTTTGCAAACTAATAAACAATTAATCGACGGAATACATATCGTAATCCTTAGACTACCAATTTTTTTGCTCCTCATAGGGAAATCTTGTCTCTTCTGTCATCATTTGAATTATTATGAGCAGATTTTTGCCCGAACTTCTAGGATAATCATTGCTCAGTTCTTGGATAACTTGATTGCGTTAATACAATCCCAAATTAGTATCAAAACAGTCTGGAAGGCTATTATAATTGCTTTCCAAATTAATCACATTTTTTATGATGTGGGGAACAAAAGTTTGTATCTTAAAGAATTTTCCGGAGTGATTCTTAAAGATGTTAAGGTACCTTTCTAACACATACTCCGCAACATAGATGGAATAGACATCCATCACCAGACTGATGCTCCGTTGTTGTAGGTTGGTTACTTTACTAAAATATATGCTTCTAGTGTTTGGTTATCTCGTTTAGGATTTGTATTTTTTCTATTCGGAGGGTTGTGGTGGATCACAGTTAGAAAATAATTGCGGTTATGTGCGGTTAAGATGTCACGAGTACAAAAAAAAATCTAATAAACTAGACTTTAAGATAGAGAAGCTTTTAAGTTAAAGATATAATGTCAGATAAAAACTCACAAAATTCGAGTATGGTGTCAGACTCGCTTGAAGTTTCTGTGTGGTTTTTCTCCGAAAGGTTACCTTGAAATGTTTAAGTGGGGATCTTTGTAAGGAGTCAAAACAAGTAATAGAAGAGAGGTTGAGAGACGGGAGAATCAAAAAAGTAATAGAACAAGTTTTTAGTGTGGGATCTTTCAATGTATTAAAAGCGTGAGGCGTGGGCGAGGAGTCCGAGGGATAGTCCAGCCTAGGCATGAGGCGAAGTGACACACCCCGACCGAGATCGAAGCATGCTGGCCGTCATATGAGCGTGACGTAACCATAAGCACAGTGCGGAAGCAAGATTAATAAAGGAAATACGAACAAATTGAAACCGAGCAACTAGCAATCTTAGTTAAGATAGCATGCTAGTGCGAAAATAAGTGCGAAATACACAACCAGAGCTTAACTAGCCTAAGTTCAGTCACGCATAAAAGTACTAATTAAACAACACCTAAAGGTGGTCCTACATGAATGATGGTCTGTCAAAACCTCCGTTGTATCCTCATAAGCCACCATCAAAACTTTCACCTAATACCCGGAGCGGCGCAAAACAAAAACGTGAGTGGGCAAAAACAAGGTTTTTCTAAAATCATTTCATATCTCAAAAGCTCTAACCCCTCACTGGAAAACCTGTATAATTTCCCAAAAAATAGTATACATATGTATATATCTCAAAATCATGCTCAGTATATCCAAAACCACATATGTGTATGTCATGCATATGCCATGTCCATTATTACAATATAACAAATGTAAGCCAGGTAAAGTAATCTCATAAGAATAACATATTAACCAGAGCCCTTGCAATGGCCTGTACGGTTAAATTTATAACTCATCTATCCAACTAGCTGGAGTCACCTAACGTGACCTGTACGGCAATATATCTGCACACGAGTCGGAACCACCTGTAGTGGTCTGTACGACAAGACTGGGTGTAAATAAATATGCTCTAGTGCTACGATCACGTGAAGACTGTGCGATAAATCGCGGGTCACCTATGAGTCGAAACCACCTATAGTGGTCTGTATGACAGGACTATGCACCTAACTTAGATCCAAGGTGAGCGTATGGTGCGGGAGGTGAACATCACGTGAAGGACTATGCCCTGGCCCTGGGCGGGAGCACTAACACCAGGGTGCAGGTTGATGAGCTCAATATACATCTCAACATCATCATCTATCTCATAACCATTCACAGCATAATATACTTACATGGGCTTACCTGGGCCTCCGCAGCATCATGCAACAATATGCATAATCATGATAATGCATATACTAAAATATGATGCAAGTATGACATGGCATTTAAATCACATTGCCTTTAAGGTACATTTTCTGGGAAAAACGTCAAGTATATATATATACTCAAAACAAAAGCCCACTCACTGATATGTGGACAAGTCGTAACCCCCGTGTCTAGCCTGGCTACGCTCGTCCTCCGGATAAGTCTCGCCTATATGAGAAACAACTATAAAGGCATTATTTTAAAGCACATAGACGAAACTAGGTAATAACTTCTCATACATTTCTCAATTTGGGTATATGAATATACCACAATGATCTACACAACCTCACGAACATCCCCAAATTTTTAGAATCTTTTTCTGACCACCCACGAGCCGACCAAGGCACGGCCAGACGCGCCCCCACGCGCGGCCACATGCCTGGCATGTGTAATGGGACAGTGACGGCAGTTAAGGAATATTCTGTTAAAAGCTAATAGATTTCGTTAAAACTAACATGACGCCGTTAGAATATTCAATCAACTTTAACGGAATATTCTTCCTTCTTCTCCGGTGGGCCTCGCCGACGAACAATGTCCGCCTCAATCTGCAACTCGCCGGATTCTGGAAAAATTTTCAAATTTTCATATCTTCTTCATTTCTCAACCAAATCTCATGAAACTTAAACCAAAATGAAGCTTATGAAGAGTAGAACCAATTCTTACCACTTTCAAGCTCTAGAAATCACGGGATCTCGCCGAAGAAATTCGAGAAAACTGGCCAAACTTTGAAACTAGCTATCCCGACGTCAAATTCACTTGGTTTTTCTTCTCCGAGCTTCGTGAGGATGATCTAAAGCTTCCTATGGCTTTAGAATCTCCTAAAAACTTCACATTAATTAGTGCATGAACAGTACCTAAATCGGAGCTCGTGAGAAACTAGGGTTTTCGATGCTTTCAAGTCTCGAAACTGGTATAGATGAACTCAGAAGTTAAAGAGGAACTCGAATATTACCTTGTTGACGTCGATCCGTGCGTGAAAGGTTGAGTTTGGTGTTCGTCCGTACGAAGAGAGAAGAAGAGAGTGTGAGTCTGAGAGAGAGAGCACGAGAGAGAAGAGAGAGTGTAAATGTGGATGTGTGTGTGTGGTCCAAAAGCCACCAATCAAAACCAATAATTTTCTTATTTCCAATTGGGTCCAAAATAATAGGAACTTAACACATTGGTCCTCAAACCAAAATTTAACCACACAATGCCACAAACGCTCAAGGGAATTTTTGTCCTTTCACACCTTCGAGAATAATTTTTCGGGACGGGCTGTCACACGAAGCCTCACAGGACCTAAATTTTTTAATATACACACTTAGCGTACAATATATTACATTAAAAAAAAGATTATTAATCAATAATCACCCTGAGCACACACATATATTATAAATACATATATATATATATATATATATACACATATTATATTATATATATAAAATAGAAGATGAAAAGCACAATGAGCACACATATAGCAATGCACGCAAATAGCACACACATCCATTATATAAAAAAAATAAAAATAAAAAAAAAAAAAAGGCAGATAGATGATAGTGCAAGGAAGAGGTATGAGGCAGTTAAAACCCTACCCAAAATTTGGGTTTGGGAGTACAAAATAAATAAATAAATAAATCCCCTGAGGCGCACCTAGAAGGCTCTGGCGACGCCTTCCGGCGCCTTCCGCCCACTCCTACAAAACAGAGGTGGCAACCGTCAAGCCCAGCCTCACAGGGCACCTAGGCGCGCCCTGAGTTAAAACATTGGATCTTTGGAAGGAGTCAAACAAGTAATAGAATAGAGGATAGAAGACGGGAGAATTTAGACAAGTAATAGATATGAGCAGAGGGAGAAATTGAATAAAAAGAAGGGGTTTGCTTGCTCAAAATGCAGGAATTTCGAAGATAGTTTAATCATGCCAATTGTACTGTTGTTCAACGACACCATATTTACTTAGTTAGGAGCTTAGATGATAAAGTTTAATGATGCAAACTAATTGACGTTATGGTATCTACTTAGGAAGTTGAAATATTGAGGTTAATCATGCAAGCTAATTGGTGTGCTAGTGTTCAACGACAGTAAACACTCGTTCAACACACAAGCGCCTCCAAAGTTTTTTGTTCACATCCCAAGATCAATCTCATTCTTTTACTGGCTACCGTTCAACAGCATTGTACCTCAAAGTGCCATTGACAAAGCTCAAGAATAATTCTTGAATAAAAAAGAGTAATTCTTGAACAAGTAGGAACTGCCGTTGGACACTAGCACACCAATTACTTTGTGGTCCCAAGTAAATACCATAACGCTAATTAGTTTGCATCATTAAACTTTATCTTCCAAGTTCCTAACTAAGTAAATATAGGGTAGTTGAACGCCAGTACAATTGGCATGATTAAACTATGTTCGGACTTCCTGCATTATGAACAAGCAAACCCCTTCTTTTTAATTTATTCAATTTCTCCCTCTGCTCACTTCTATTACTTGTTTGAGTTCTCCCGTCTTCTATCCTTTCTTTTATTACTTATTTGGCTCATTCCAAGGATCCCACACTAAAAACTTGTTCTATTACTTGTTTGAGCTCTCCTGTCTTCCATCCTCTCTTCTATTACATGTTCTGGAGAAAAACCAAACAGAAACCTTAAGCGTGTCCAACACCTTACTCGATTTTTATGAGTTTTTATTCGACGTTAACTCCTTAACTTAAATCTTCTCTATCTCATAGTTTATTTTATACTTTGACTTTATTTTATTTTTTTGTACTCGTGACATCTTAACTGCACCTAAACGCAATTATTTTCCAACTCTCACTCCTAAACATGAAATATATATATATATATATATATATATATATATATATATATATATATATAGGAAATATAAGAAGCCCCCTTAAAGGAAGGGATCCCTATTTTTCAAAAAAAAAATGGGAACACCCTCTTGATCATTAGATTTGGTTTTAATGAAATTATGTGGCCTGTGATTTAATCTCAACCACAGAATTTCATTAAAGCCAAATCTAACGGTCAAAAGGGTGTCCCCATTTTTTTTTTTTAAATGGAGATCCTTTCTCTTAAGAGGCCTGTATATATAACCAAATTTAACGCATAATATGTCAAAACGAAGCTTAAGACGAGAGGAATAAGATTATACCAATTTCAAGGCCAAAGTTTGGCCGGAGCACATCGGAAAATGACCTGAAAGTGACAGTACGAGTTGGAGTTCTTCATTTTCGTCTGTTTCGAAATGGATTTAAGCATGCAAGCTCAAACCCGATGACTAGGGGTTATGGGAAGTCATTCTACACCTTCATACTTGACCAAATCAACGAGGTTTGGCCGGAGTTAGCTTGAAAAAAATCCTACAACTTGCCAGAAAAATAACGAGGTTAGAAAATGTCTAGATGCAGACCAATACATGCATAGATGCCTGAAAATCCACTAGAACTTGAAAGATAGTCTTGGGAAAGAAAGTCAAAGCTTACCGAGAAAAGGTCAAGTTCGTCGATTTTCCGTCGGAGTTTGGAATACTCTTTATTTCTGCAATGTGATCTTAGTGGTTTCAAGTATGGTGACTAGTTCCAGAGGTCCTTAGGAAGTTTTTGGGTGAATTTGTGAAATTTTTGGGAGTGGTTATAATGGTGTTTTGACATGCACCGAGAGGGAGAGAGAGCTACAGGTATGCGAGAGTTTTCAGAGGTGAGGGAGATGAGTGAAATGAAAGTGAAAGAGAGAGGTGGCGTGGAGAGAGAAAAGAAAGAATTAAGTGGTGTTGGTGGATTTGATGGGTGACAAGAGTGTGGGTTTATGTGAGATAAGAGCGTTAGAGTGGTGAAAATTAATTGTCGAGTGGGTGCTAGAGAGAGATGAATGAGAAGAAAGAGAAAGAGAGAGTTTGTGAGAGAGTCAGAGAGAGACTCGAGTAAGAGTGGAAGTGTGCATGGGAAGAGAGGTAGAAGCATAGGGAAGAGTGGAAGTGTAAAATAAGAGTGCACGGGAAGAGAGGTAGAAGCATAGGGAAGAGTAGAGGTAGAAGCATAGGGAAGAGTGGAAGTGTAAAATAAGATATAATAAAGAAAGCTAAGGAAATGGATGTGTTGATTAAAACAAGAGGATCTGCTACATTTAAAAAGGAAATCACGGAATGGGATTTCCAATCCCAATTTAAAAACTAAACGTGGGTCCCACCACTCAATTATAGCAATAGGGTAGAAAATGTGAACTTTCAAATGTATTTCTTGCAAAATGAAGGGTAACTAAACCATACATGCTCCGATTTGAATTCTGTCTGTGACCACGTGTTTGTAAAAATGAATACTATTTGAAAGTAGTAAAATAAGAGTGGAAAAGTGAAAGGAAAACTGAGGTCTACTTTGAAGGCCTACGTGGCATCTCATGAGCATTTTGATAATTTCACTACTACTAAGAATAAAATATACTAAATTTCGGGACGGGATATCACAATCTACCTCTTAAGAAAATTTCATCCTCGAAATTAAAAATAGAATTTAATCAAAGAAGAAGTATGAATACAAGTCTCTCACACGTTCTTCTGTTTCCCATGAAGCCTCTTCAACATAGTGGTTTCTCCGAATTTCGTATTGTTTGCGTCCATGCGATCATAATGATGAGCACTACGAGAGTAGGTGTGTGTGTGTATATTTGGGTCAAGCCCAAACAATAATTAATTAGGCACGAGGACTAATTAATAAAATACTATCGGAGACGGACCTACTTGCCTACTTGCTTAACGAACCCAACGAATAGGCCATCAATATCACAGTCTGTAGCCTGCAATACCGACAACCGACTGTTGTCTTGATAAACAAGTAATGGAATCCCGAGGGTGCAAAATTATTATTTTGTCCCTCATAGGGAAAAGTGCATAAATCGTCTGATTTATGCTTCACTCGCACTCATGTGTTCCTAAGAACACATACTACCTAGAAAGATGTAAAAATGAACAAAGAGTAATAAGGACTAAAATGTCCACACATGAAATCCGCGTAGGATTTCCACTTAGCCGGACAAGGGCGTTTTGTAATTTTTCAGCATTAAGGAAAACAGTAAGGATAAATGTGGGACGGGATTTTGCCAAGTGATCTAGAGGTTGTCTTTTGTGGACCGACAGAAGATGGGCACCCTAGTAAGTTGATCGACAATCCCCAAAACATCATCATTGTCTCCACGTGTACGAGGCTGCTCGTACATAAAGTTCATGGTGATATTCTTTCATATCCATTCGGATATAAGGAGTGACTATAACAACTCGAACGATTTCTTTCTTTCTGCTTTGATCTGCCGATAAATTAGGTATGTGCTTAATAACTAAACAATCTCCTTTTTCATCCTAAGTTAAAAGTAGAAGGGTCGAACTTGGAAATTAGCTAACAAAGTTTCCTGATGATTTGTAAGTAACGTCACATCAATACTCGTGAGTTGTAACTAAAATAGGATATAACGACTGAGTCATCCATGTGCTTTTCTGCTGATGTCGTTAACAACTACGTTTACACAACCAGGGTAGTACACGATGGTGCAATCGTAGACATTGATTGATTTTTTTCCATCGCTACTATTTGCAGTTAAGCTTCTTCCAAGTGAAGATGTATTTGAGAGGTTTAAGGGAGTAGGTGAAGATTTTGGCACGTTTCTCCATTGAGAATTCATCAAGTTTTTAGTGTAAAGGTAGCAATTGTCAACTCTAAATCATAGGTAAGGAAGTTCACTTCATGTGGTCCCAACTGTCAGAAGACATAAGTGGTTACCTACCATGCTGCATCAGCACGCATCCAGATCAGTCATTAAAGTATCACTGTAGATTTTGAAATTATTGGTGTCATCGAGAAGTGTAAGAACAATAGTCTGAAAGAGACAACATCTCAATTGTCAGAAACTTAATCACATTCACATCTCAAATGAAACTAACTTCTTTCCTGGTCAACTTGTAAGGAAGAAGGCTAAGGTGGAGAAAGTTAGAACAGAATGTCAATGGTAATCGACGAGACCAATGATACCTCGTATTTCGCAAAACCTTGTAGGGGTTTCCAATTTTTCTACAACTACAACATTTTTTGGGATTTTGTACAACTATAGGTAGATATTTAAGAATGATGTCAGGAGTTTAGTTTGACTAGATTCATAATTTTCAGCTCTACCGGATTGTCATCTTCATCTACAACACTTACTAATAAGCCTTCACAACTTTTCTCAATAAATGTTTCACTTTTTACGGCGGGGATTTTGTACTTCAATTTCTTATGTTTGCCAGTGGAGCTGACCATAAGGATGATAGGTCGTCGAAAAATGACTATTTTCGATCGATGCTCCACCAAAGGAATAATAATAATGTAGTCGATCCATCTCTTGGATTACATGGAAATCCACGATATCCAACGAAATAAGATTAACTGGCAGTATTCGATTGGTAATGAAAACAATGCAACCACAGTACTCACATAGGACATAACATACTTGCCTTGTGGCATTAGGATTCTCGATACGTACCCGGCTGAGGTACCATGTGATTGAAGTATTCGAACAAACAAGGGTAATATGACTGACTAGTGGTTAATGTCATTGACATGACTACGAGTTTGCTGTTCGCCTGCATAGCTTGTTCCACAGTTTCCATGATTATGGTTTCGTTGGCCCTACTTGTCTTGATACATGTGTATGTCAGTGGTGCCACTACCTAACATTTCTATGGTATTCTAGTAATGTCTAACTCCATGGAACTATAAACTGGTGTCCTAGCAATGAGGTATGATAACCATATACCGCATTGTATTTTCAATATAAAGAGATCATACCGCCTGGATACTAGTTCACAGTGCATTAATATAAGAAAAGTATGTAATTATCTTAAGCATTTTTTATGAGTATTATGAACATGTTTCTTATATTAATGCACTGCTTTGCAGACAATAACGCCATGAGCATGTGTCAAATTATTAATTTGTTAGAGAAAATAAAAATGGCAGTACATGCTTCAAGAAAAAGACTAACTTAGATACTTTTGAAGACAATAACACCATATGTCATTTCTCATGCATAGGAATGAGTGAAAAATAAAATTAAGGATAGGAATTAGAGGGAAAAAATAAAGGGAAAGTTTTTTTTATTATTTATTTTCAGTTTTTTAATCATTTTTAAGAGTGAAATGACTTAACTACCCTCACATGTTGTGCACATGGTCTCACTTAACAGAAATATGGATGGAATGTTTGAAAAACTAACGGTAGGGGGCAAATTGGCTAAAAAAATTAGTTTGAGTCCTTAATTTTCCAATCGAAAAGTTTAGGGGGCAAATCGACAGTTTACTCATAAGATTATACTAATTTCAAGGCCTAAAGTTGGCCGGAGCTCATCGGAAAATGACCTGAAAGTGACGGTCTGAGTTGGAGCTCTTCATTGTCGTCGGTTTCGAAATGGATTCAAGCATGCAAGCTCAAACTCGAGGCCTAGGGGTTATGGGAAGTCGTTGTACACCTTCATACTCGACCAAATCAACGATGTTTGGCCGGAGTTAGCTTGGAAAAATTCCTACAATTCGCCGGAGAAATAACGAGGTTAGAAAATGTCTACATGCACACCAATACATGCATACAAGCGTGAAAATCCACTAGAACTTGAAGGGTAGTCTTGGGAAAGAAAGTCGGAGCTTACTGAGAAAAGGTCAAGTTCGTCGATTTTCCGTCGGAGTTCGGAATACTCTTTATTTCTGCTACGTGGTCTTCGTGGTTTCAAGTATAGTGACGAGTTCCAAAGATCTTCAGGAAACTTTTGGGTGAATTTGTGAAATTTTTGGGAGTGGTTATGGTGGTTTTTTGACATGCACCGAGAGGGAGAGTGAGGAGAAAGCTATGGGTATGAGAAATTTTTGAGAGGTGAGGGAGATGAGTGAAATGAAAGTGAAAGAGAGAGCTGGCGTAGAGAGAGAAAAGACAAAGTTAAATGGTGTTTGGTGGATTTGATGGGTGACAAGAGTGTGGGTTTATGTTAGACAAGAGTGTTAAAAGTAGTGAAAATTAATTGTCGAGTGGGTAGGTAAAGAGAGATGAATGAGAAGACAGAGAGAGAGAGTCTGTGAGAGAGTCAAAGAAAGACTCGAGTGAGGGAGTGAAATAGTGCATGGGGAAGAGAGGTAGAAGCATAGGGAAGAGTGGAAGTGTAAAATAAGATATAATAAATCGGAGCATTTTTTCTTATCACCATTTAATGTGGTGTATGCTCACCATTCTATTTATCACTGTTAGATGTGTTTAAATTTCGAGATTCATGTAATAGATAGGCACAAATCTCTAAATTCAAATTCATCTAATGATAATAAATAAGGTGGTTAGCATACACCACACTAAATGGTGATGAGCAAAAATACACTCTATAATAAATAAAGCTAAGGAAATGGATATGATTATTAAAAACAAGAGGATCTCCGACATTTAAAAAGGAAATCACAAAATGGGATTTCCAATCCCAATTTAAAAATTAAATGTTGGTCCCACCATTCAATTATAGCAATAGGGTAGAAAATGTAAACTTTCAGATGTATTTCTTGCAAAAAGAAGGGTAACTAAATCATACAGGCTCCGATTTGAGTTCTGTTTGCGGTCATCTATTTGTAAAAATGAATACTATTCAGAAGTAGTAAAATAAGAGTGGAAAAGTGAAAGGAAAATTGAGGTCCATGTGAAAGGCCTACGTGGCATCCTAGGGGCATTTTGATAATTTCACTACAACTAAGAATAAAATACAATAAATTTCAAGATGGGATGTCACGGAAAGGTACCTTAACATCTTTGAGAACCACTCTAGAAAATTCTTTCATATAAAAGCTTTTGCTCCCAACATCCTCGGAATGGTGATTGATTTGGAAATCAATTATCATAGCCTTCCAGACTGTTTCAATATTGATTTAGAATTATACTAACTCAATTAAGTCATTCAGGAACTGAACAATGATTATCCCAAAGTTGGGGCAAAAATCTTCTCATAATAATCAAATGACAACTAAAGCGGCAAGATTTTCCTATAGGAAGCAAAACATTTGGCATTCTATGGATTATAATGTGTATTACATTGATAAGTTGTTTATTAGTTTGCAAAATAATTTGGGTAAACTGTCCACCTAAATGCAAAGCGCTGTCAATCAAACATTCAAAAACCCGGTATACGCATTGCAAAAGAAATAGGTAAACAGTTTACCCCAATCATTTTGCAATGAGTATTTTGATAATTTCATTGCTACTAAGAATAAGATACAATAAATTGAGGTCCACATGGAAGGCCTACGTGGCATCTCATGGGCATTTTGATAATTTCACTACTACTAAAAATAAAATACAATAAATTTCAAGATGGGATGTCATAGAAATGTACCTTAACATCTTTGAGAACCACTCTAGAAAATTCTTTCATATAAAAACTTTTGTTCCCAACATCCTTGGAATGGTGATTGATTTGGAAATAAATTATCATAGCCTTCCAGACCGTTTCAATACTGATTTAGAACTATACTAACTCAATTAAGTCATTCAAAAACTGAACAATGATTATCCCAAAGTTGGGGCAAAAATATTCTCATAATAATCAAATGATAACTGAAGCGGCAAGATTTTCCTATGGGAAGCAAAACATTTGGCATTCTATGGATTATAATGTGTATTACATCGATCAGTTATTTATTAGTTTGCAAAATAATTGGGGTAAACTGTCCACCTAAATGCAAAGCGTTGTCAATCAAACATTCAGAAACCCAGTATACGCATTGCAAAAGAAATAGGTAAACAGTTTACCCAAATCATTTTGCAATGAGTATAACGGGTTTCTCAATGGTCGCCCCCAAATTGAATAAAAGGAAGAGTTTTGATTGCTCATAATGCAAGAAGTTTAAAGATAGTTTAATCATGCCAATTGTACTGGTGCTCAACAACACTATATTTACATAGTTTGGAACTTAGAAGATAGAGTTTAATGATGCAAACTAATTTTTAAGAACGAGATTGAACTTGGGATGTAAACAAAAAACTTTGGGGGCGATTGTGTGTTGAACAAGTAGGTACAGTGACGTTGAATACCAGCACACCAATTAGCTTGCATGATTAAACTCTCTATTCCAACTAGGTAGATACCATCACGCCAATTAGTTTGGATCATTAACAGTTATCTTCTATGCTCCTAACTAAGTAGATATAGTGTCGTTGAACACCAGTACAATTGGCATGGTTAAACTATCTACGAACTTCCTGGACTGTGACCAAGAAAACATCTTGTTTTTATTAAATTTCACCATCTGCTCACTTCTATTACTTGTTTGAGTTCTCCTGTCTCCCATCCTCTTTTATATTACTTGCTTGACTTCTTCCAAAGATCTCACACTAAAAACTTGTCTTATAACTTGTTTGAGTTCTCCCGTCTCCCATCCTCTTTTGTATTACTTCTTGTTTTGACTCTTTACAAAGATCACACACTAAAATATTTCAGGGGAACCTTTCGGAGGAAAACCACACGGAAACCTCAAGCAAGTCCGACATCTTACTCGATTTTTGTGAGTTTTTATCTGACATTATCTCCTTAACTTAGAGCTTCTCTATCTCAAAGTCTGTTTTATATTTAGATTTTTTGTACTCGTGACATCTTAACTGCACATACACTCCCAAACATGAAATATATATTATGCTTTATCTTTTTGTGTCTGATTTATGTCCATATTACTTCAGAATTAAAATTCCAACTGCAATATAATTACCATAATCCAACTGTTGATTTTTTGGTTTCTTTACAGGGTGAATTGATTCCCCGCACACCCCGCTAGTTAGAAAATATACTTGTCCTTTATGAAGAAGGCCAAGCACCAGAACCATATATTTTAGTAAAGTTAACAAACCTAAAATAATGGAGCATCACTCTGGTGATGGATGTCTATTCTGTGTCTGTTGTGGGTTATGTGACAGAAAGGTACCTTAACATCTTTAAGGACCACTCCGGAAAACTCTTTCATATACAAACATTAGTTCCCAATGTCATTTGAAGGGTGATTGGTTTGGAAAGTCATGAATTGTGACTGTTCTGTTTTTAATTTAAAAGTAGAGGAGAAAGTACAACAACTGGAGTTAAATGACCACTTACTATTGGATTAAGATGACACGATAAATGACCACAATTTTCATAGACATTGAGATTTAGAAGAACAAATATATTATATATATATATATATAGAGAGAGAGAGAGAGAGAGAGAGAGAGAGAGAGAGAGAGAGAGAGAGAGTAAGTGGCCCTTTAAGGAAAGGAATTCACATTTTTTTCAAAAAATGGGGATTAGTTGTATGACTTAGGGCTGGTTTGGTATTGTTGTGCTTTGAAAAAAAGCTGATTCTGCTGTGCTGTGAGAATAAGCAGCTGTGAAATAAAGCAGCAGAGTGTTTGGTAAACTTTTTTGCAAAAGTGCTTTTGAAAAAAAAAAAAAAAAGCAGTATTATAGTGTTTTGTAAACTTTTATGTAAAACAGATGTGAAAAAAAGCCGGTTTTTCAAAGCTGGTTTTTGCAGCTTCTTGTTTTTGGCTTTTTTTCATCCAAAACTGTGAAAAAAAGTTGAAGCTGAATGTTTACCAAACACCAAAAACTCTCCTAGTTTTTTTTTCATAGCAGCTTTTTTTAAAATCACCTCAACCCCAAACTGGGGCTTACATCCCCATCGATCTTCAACAACCAAACCATCTATTTTGTAAGTCTCGATTCATAAATCATCCTTGCACAAATTCATTTCAATCCGGAACCATTTGCCTATTTAATTATCACGATGAAATTTCGATGTTTCTTAGAGAACAAAATGTTCGTCAATTTCTTTGAATTCAATTAGATGCCTCAAATATTTCTAATTTGACTAATATTTTGGTGAGGGTAAACCACGAACATCAATTAATTTGTGGCAAAGCAGGAATGGTAGGTATGTAGGCAAGGTATATATATGTAATGTATGAGTAGCACATTTGAGTTGGGGGTCCATTTCTAGTTATGTTGGTAGGAGAAAGAAAATTGAAGAATCGATTGGCTATGAATTGGCTATCAAGCCACGAGCATATTGGCTTCGTCCTAAGAGCAAGTCCACCCCTAAAGACTTTGTGCCAGTACCCATCGCATTTATCTACTCAAGTGAACAGTAATAGACCCCAGTGAACAGTAATAGGCCAAAGCATCTCCACCCCTAAAAAAATGCGCTGGCACCCAGTCTAAAAATGCACTGGCACAAACGATCTCCACCCCTACAAAATGCGATGGCACCCAGCCCATTTAAAATATTTTATATTTTTTTAAAAGAATAAATAAATAGTTTTATTTTTGGATAAGATTTTTAACCAATTTCGGATAAAATTTCAAATAAACTTGTAGGGATGTATGGTTTATATGGACAAAAAAATTAAGGATGAGCTTTTTGGTATTGTTTTCACACAAAAAGTATATGAAAGCTTTGGTAGAAAGTGTAGAAAATATTGAAATGTGGTGTAAGGTAGAAGATGAGGGCTAGGTATTTATAGAAAAAAATAATAATTTTTTTAAAAATTTTCTGTATTTTTTAATAATTTTTCTGTATTTTTTAATAAATTTACATTTAGTTAATTAATCTGGACCGTTCGATTTGAAAATTATTCAAATCCAAGAGCCAAGGAGCTGCCATGTGGCCAACGGTCATAATTCTGACCATTGGGCCTTTTTTTGGAGGAAAAAACGTGGATCGTTGATCTGATATGTGATCGGACGATCCGTTTTAAAACTCAAATTTAAATTTTTTTACCGATGTAAATCCAACGGTCTAGAAAAACTAGCCGTTGGAAATCCAACGGCACCGAGGAGGGCCACGTAGCTCTAATCCGGGTCAACACAAGTGGGCTGACAAGCGGGTCCCGCCGCCTACACCCTTGTCTCCTACTCGCGCCCAGTCGCGAGTGTGCTGCACGCGCCAGCCAAATAGGCCGGCTTCTGGGTCTATCCGAAATGGGCTGGTCTATTGCCTGGCTTGGGCTGGGTGCCAGGCTGTTTTGCGGGCTGGAGCAGATTGACAGGGTGTTGGGCTGATTTTTGGACATGGTGCTGGGCAATTTTGTGTTCGGTGGACTTGCTCTAAATGGAACTTTTGGTATTTATGGTTATTTTCATGAGTTTATTTTTGCTCACCTCTCCTTACTTAAGGTGACCATTACAAGTATTTATCAATAATAGCCAAAATTTGACACCTTATTTCATAAATGTCACATTTTTTTAAAAACTTTCAAATATAGCAAAAAACTCATGTAAATAGACCTAAATACCCTCAAAATCCCAAAACTTATTTACACAGAAAAGCCAAAGCACTTGAATAGAGCTTCTCTACATCGCTGTTCAAAGTGCGAGGCCACGAGGATAGTTGGTAAACGTCGTGGAGTAGTTGCAGGTGTTGTCCAACTATCAACTAATTGAGTACCGACTTGAAAATTTGTTGGTCATGTCTGAAACTCAAACTCAATCGTTACTGTTGATACAATATCATCACGACAAAATATTATTTGTACAATCATTTTCGCAGACGTGATATTAGTTGAGGATTCTAACTCATTGAAACCAAATTCCAATCCGACTGTGCATACAAATTTTCCTTAAATTTGTTGGATGACAGGGATTTAAAACCATAATAGTTTTCTAATTAATCTATAACCCCTATTAGCAAGTTCAAAATTGTACCGGATCTCACAAACCAATCAAAACTAAATAATTGAGTGAGGGTGTGCGAAAATGCTATTCTCAACAATGGGGCTAAAAATATTAATCCATGTGCAGAAAGTTTTAAATTTTTAAACATGAAAATAATTGGGAAGTTCAGCAATGTTGCTGCTCGTATATATAGTTGTGGGGTGAGAGTTTTGCCACTAATTTTTATTTGGTTTTAATTTTGAGGGTATTTAGGTATATTTAAGTAAGTTTTCTATTATATTTGAAAGATTTTATAAATGTTACATTTATGAAATTAAGTATTAAATTTTGGCTATTATTGATAAAAACTCGACCGTTGCTCACTTTCATATTTGTGGCACGTGTTTAAAAATCTATGGTTAGTCTATACTCTTTAATTATTTAAGGTAAGTTTCACTTTACTATCTAGAAGTATCGTGGTTTTCAAACTTTCATACATCAAGGTTTTTCTTCCCAATGTCATACCTAAAAGTGTGAATTGTGAGATACTTTCATACTTCTGTTAGGCTTTTCGTCAGAAACTTTGTTAACGCATGATGTGGCACCTACGCAGATAATGGTTGAACGTCACATGTCAATTAATGCGTAATGAAGCGCCTACGGAAATAATGACTAGACGCCAGGTGTTAATATGTCCTATGTGGACATTAAAAATTCTAAAAATTTAGTAATTAAAAAAATTTAAATTTAAAATTTTAAAAATTAAAAACCTAAAAGGTGAAGCACTTTAGCCCCAGAACCCTACCTCAGACCCCAAAAATGCGAAACCATAACGAAAACCTTTCAAACCCTAGCAGAGCGTCGTCGAATGTCGTCGCTCAAACGCTGCGGATTTAATCGGGCCTGGGTTTTGAATTGAGGTTGGAATCGGAGCAATACGGGGAAGAAAAAAAGGAGAAATGGAAGCTCAGGAATTTTGTATGCAACGTCGTCTGCCGTTGTTCCCCGACTGAGAGCCTGAGGCTGATGTCCTTTCTTTCTCCTATCCCTCTTTGCTATTTCTGGGTTATGGGAGGTTGATGCCCTTTCTTTCTCCCATTCCTTTCTTTCATCTTATAAGTTTTTCTCCTTAAGATACCAAGTCCTCTTTGTGCTTTCAGCTATCTCTCCCTTTCGCAAAGCCAATTGGACGGCTGGAGTTTCATCTTCGCCATCTCAATCATGCTTTCGCATTGCTCCGCAGTTGCAAATCTCGAAAAATACAGAGCCGATGGTCTCCAACTCAAAACCTCCAGATTCAACAATGTCACCAAAAACCCAAAACCCCAATTGATCGAATGAAGCAAAAATAAATTGCGGAACACTTGGAATGGAATCGACGGAATAAAATTGTCTCTAGTGCCACCCTGTAGCATTAGACAGTGTCTTCGTCGTCTTTGAATTTCAACGTTAGGGAGACGGACCGAGGGTAAGAGAGGGACGGAGGCATGGGAGAGAGGATGGAGATGAATAAGCCGGCAAAGAAGAGGGAGCAGAGGAGGAAGACGGTGGGGAAGCCCAACTTTGCATATTATAGAAAAACCCACAAGAGAAGAAATCCCAGTTCTGAGAGGCGAAAACTGCTGAAAGGTCAGCGAATCAATCTTTTAAGGAGACATCGTCCAATCAATCAACCAAATCATCAGTTAACTGACCTTTTGACTAAAATGCTAACAAAAGTATGAAGGGTAAGTTACATTTTACACCTTCAAAATTGAATGCAATTGTAATCTTATATAACATTTTTAAAACATTTCAATCTCATACATTTATTTATCATTGTTAGCAATTTTAACCGTCAATTTGACCGTTGTGATGACATTGCAAATGCGAGGTAAACGTTTTTGTTGATGTGGATGCCAACTATGATCCACATGGAATAAAAACAAATAAAAAAGATTAAATAATGAAAAATTAATTTTTTTCAATAGTTAAAAACCTAACATTTTCGAATACAAATCCCACTTCCATTCTTGACAGACTTTTACCAACCAAAACCTTAACCCCCAAACTCGTACAATGACCGTAACGGCGTCCATCATGATTTCAGATTTCTGTAAACATCTCAATCAATCAAAGCATCAGTCTTGAATCGCAATCCTTCCAACTCCTTCAAGCATCGAGATCTGCGTCACAAGCCGCTGTTCAGAACGAACCTAGCACTAGCAGCGGCACGACCTAGACAAGTAATCAACCAGAGACGACCGGCGCTGCAAGAAAGATCGTTCTGTTTCAGATCGACCACCGAGATGAGTCCGAGTCGCACTGAGCCCCACTGGCAAACCACCACCACCGGCGGCATGGAAATCGTGCTGGTGGAAGTTGGGGTGATCGAATCTCAACCGTTGATGAAACTCGTGGTTCTTCACCATGTCGGTCTGATGTCCGAAGAAGAAAACACAGTCGCCGTCGACTTGCCTCTTCAAACCCTTGCACCCAAATCCCCAAAACCCTAACCTCCGACATGGATTGACACTCTGCCTGCGACTCCGACATCGAATGGTGGCTCCTCGGAATCTTCGAATTCGTGAACCTCACCGCCTCGGCCTGGATCTCAGTCAACGACATTCCCCCCCCCCCCCGGACGAAATCTTAGGCGGGTTGTCGAGGAAATTAAAATTGCCGGAGGCAGATGTCTTCATGGCTGCCAGGGAGCCGGATTCCGACTAATGTGGTTCTGGGTAGAAGGATTGAAGGAGAGGGTGGATGACTGGATGGAGAAGGAGATAGCGGACGGAGAAGAAAGTGAGGTGGCTCATTTTATAATTAAAATTATTTTATTTGTTTATTTATTCATGTGCCACAAGTTTGACGGAAGAGGATCCTCTTCGGATTGTCTCCTGGGGATCTTAAGGATCTCCACATCCTAACCGTTCATCATATATCGTGCAGTCAATTTTCGTCAGGTACTATTTATATTTAATTTTAAATAAAAAAGTTAAATCATTCACGTACGATATACAATAAATGATTAAAATGTAAGGATTCCCACAATTTAGATTCGGATGGAATCCAAATCCAAGTTTGACAGCCCCATCATAAAAAAAGTGGAACCCACCACTGAAAATCAAACTTTAGGTGTAACCCAAGGTTGAAAAAAACTTGATACATGAAAGTTTGAAAACCGTAATACTTTAAGGTAGTAAAGTGAGAATTGTCATTTTTTTTGTCAAAAAATAAATTTTGTTATATTAGATATTAGATTAGTCACCGACAGGATTCGGACCCACGCCATGAGCAATGACTCAACTCTTTTAAACCATTATAGTAAAGGGCCAGTTGCAGAATTACCCAATTATTTATTATATGTATAAGAAAAACAAATAAATCACTTAAGCTAAAAACCTTACTATTTATTGTCCCTCATTAAATAATTGATTCCTCCTACCTTCTTCGGCTACAACAACTTGGTTTGTTTCCCTAATCATCGAGAGTGAGCTTATCGGTTGAGTTGGTGAATCCTGAAGAACAATTAATCCAAACTGAGGTATGCCACCTTACAAGTATGGGGAACATAACTGTTGAAAAAGTGTGAAATATTAAAGCATGTCTAATTCAATTCAAGTTGCCAAATCCATCTCTCCCTCACAACTTTAAAGGGACGTCGACTCCGCTGGTTATCATCACTTTGAATAGACTTTGAACTTAGAATTTCCAGAGGATTTGAATTTCAATAGGTGACCAAGGAGACCAAATTATTAGCGTGAAGGGAACTCCATATGACATTTTTGAAGATAAAAAAAGAGATTGAAAAGTGAGAAGTGGGAGACTAGAAGTTGCATGAGCTAGGGTTAAGATTGCAATGTGTACATAACCCAACTTTCTAAAAAGGATTATGCATAATATCTCCAACTGCCTAGATCGATTAAAAAACATCTTTTTCTTAAAAATAAAAAAAATAAAAAAAAAAAAAAACTATTATTAAGGAGAGGGGGAGGTTTCAAAACTATTTTAGGGAAATGAAGAGTTTCGAACGCGGGACGCATGAGTAAAAACCCAAAAGGAAAAACCCTAGCCAATTGCAGGTGGATGATTGTAGGACTTAAGTCGTATATGGGTTGAATTATTATTAGGAATGTGAATCATGATGAACTTTTTTGTGTCTCTATGAAGGGAGAGAATTTTGTGAATGTCTATTGCATGCGGCCTCTCTTAAATGAGTGAAACCATGAGTAAAGACGGAGGAAATAGGAATACAAAGAGTAATTTTTTCTGTGAGTAATTAGTCAAACAATCTGACTTGTACACAAGCAGGAGAAAAACTCTTGTTTAACTTAACTTGACATGCGACTTCACTGAGTGGCACTCTACCACCACTTGTCATGTGCTAAACCAAATTAATATAAAATTCTCCTTATCAAGTTTAATCTAAAACCTGAGAAAAAAAATTACTACATAAACTAAAATTGGAAGGAGGTTATGTACGAGAAAGTAGGAGTGAAGGAGCCTGCGTGTTTTTCTGTTTGAAACCTAGGGTTTTGGAAGATGACGCAACTAGGATTTTGACGACGACGCAACCAGGAGTTTGAGACTGAGGCTTATTTTGTCAGTGGAGTTGTTGAACTGCTGTTGCGTAGGAGATAGGAGACATAGAGGACTTGGATGCGGATGGGGTCGTGGAGGAATTAGGGCAGGCGTTGGGAACCAAACCTCTTCTTACTGATAAGGAGAATAAGGGTGTGATCATTGAAAGGAAAGAGGTGGAAGAGGCACTACTAGGTTTTCATTATGTTCTTCTGGCAAAGGTGTTAACTGAAAAAACTATGAATATGGAGGCCTTCATTGACAGGTTCACGTCACTATGGCGGGGTAAGGAAGGGGTCTCTATTCGGGTTTTAGGTGATAGGCGGTTTCTGATCAGATTTGTGGCTAAGCAGGATATGCAGCGTGTGTTGGAATCAAAATTTCCTTGGACATTTAGAGAAGATTTTGTAATGGTGGGGGACTGTATGAACATGCGTGATGCAAGTTGGAATGAGTTATCCATGGGTGCAATGTGGGTGTAGATTCATAATGTGTCGCCATTGAGTATGACGGCTGGGGTTACTATGGCAATAGGGAAAAAATTGGCATGGTGATTACTGTAGACAAATATGCGAGTCGAGAATGTAATGGAATGTTTCTAAGGGTTCGTATTCGTCTGAATCTACATGAACTATTGATGCGTGGGATGGTGGTTACGTTTTTGGATGAAGGACGGGTTTGGGTTCAATTCTGATACGAAGGACTGCCGAAGTATTGTCTTTATTGTGGAAAGATAGGTCATGCGAGTAGGGTTTGTAGGGACCTGATGCGTGGGGAGCACAGTATGGAGAATGGGGAAGGATCATCAGTGCAATGTAGGTCTCTTCCATATGAGAGTCTGGAGGCTAGTATGGATTTATGGGGGAATGTTTTACAACCGCCTTCACGTAAGATGAAGAATCTGAGTTGGAGGGAAGGAAGTGGGAGAGTAGGGGAGGTACGAAGGGAGGAAGACATGCATCACAAGGGGATGCAAAGGGTTGTGCACACGGGGAGTGATAGGGGGACAGTGAATCATGAGAGTGGACGGGGTGGGTTCTATATGGAGGAGGAGGGGAATGGAAGTCGGGATGGGATGAGGGATCAGGGTTCATCAGAGGAGGAGGCTAGGAAGGTGCAGGAGAGAGCTTTTGACGTGGGATTAATTGGAAAGGGAAGAATAGTTGCACCGGGAGTTAAGAACATGATTTTAGTTTACTTTGTTGAACCAGAGATGCCAATGGGTGCTGTTGCGAAAGGGAGCCGAATGGGTCTTCAATTGGATCTTAATGCTCCAGTGAATATTGAGGATTGAGGTACTTCTGTTGTGGTCCAGCAAACTAGGGGTATGGAAGAGGTGCAGCAGGTACGGAAGGAAGGGCAGGAGGTGGCGGTGAAGGGTGAAGGGTACCACGGGACCTAAGACTCGGATCCATTTCAGTTGGGTCCTATTATTAAGGCCATTAATCGAAACGGTAGGCGAAGGATTATGCGAATTGAAGAAGTGGAGAAGGAGGTTGATGGGACAGGTAGGGAAGTTGATAGTATTGGTAACAAACGTGCTTTTGTTTTTTTGAGGCGAAGAAGACCAGCCGTGAATGGTCTCCACGATCACCATGAAAACATTATGTCAGACTGTCAAGGAATTGGGGGTTCCTTGATAGTTGATGCCCTGGTGGAGTAGGCGAGGCTCCACAACCCCGAGGTAGTGATTTTACTTGAGACAAAAAATAAAAGTGATCGCTACAGGTATTTACTTAAGTTGTAACGAATGGATTTTATGCAACCAGTGGAACCGAAAGGTATTGGTGGAGGTTTGTGTGTGTTTTGGAAATATGGGATGGACATTTCTAGTATCGTGTGGAATAATTTTTATATTGAATTGGGTGTGGGAAGTGACCTGATTAAGTCAGATTAGAAGTTGATAGCGATTTATACAAGTACAGATGATAAGCGAATGAAGCAGCAGTGGAACGAGCTAAGTAAGCGGATTGGGAATTCATGTGGAAATTGTTTGGTGATTGGAGACTTTAATGATATTGTGGATGACGAAGAAAATGAGGGACGTAATTATCGTTATATGGCAAGTACGAGAGACTTTCGGGATTTCCTAGCAAACAATAGGCTTTTTGATTTGGGTTTTGAGGGGTACCCTTTTACGTGGAGAAATAAGCGGGATGATGGTTTGATTCAACAAAGGCTTGATCGTGGTGTCGCAACTGCGGAATGGATGAGATTATTCCCTAATGCGAAAATTAAACATATGGTGTTGGAGGGTTCGGATCACTCCATGCTTATTTTGGCTTCTCATTCTATGTCTCTCAAAGGCCTAAGGCGTTTCATTTAAGACTCTAGGTGGGGGGAGAAGCCGGAGTGCAGAGAGATTGTCAAGGAGGCTTGGAAGCTTTCAGTGGAAGGGTATTCGGGTTTTAAAGTTTGTGAAAATACTGAAAGGTACTCGGCATCATTTGGATAGGTGGATGCAGACTACGAAATCGAATTCGAAGCGGCGTATTGAGGAACTACGGAATGACATCAAGAAAGGCATGGTGGATGGGAGGGTACGGCAGGAATATATTAGGGGGAAGGAAAAAGAGTTGATGGTGGCCTTAAAAGAGGAAGAAGTATATTGGAAAACGAAATCTTGGAATACTTGGCTTCGTGAAGGTGATAAAAACACGAAGTTTTTTCATGCTCAAACGGTTCAACAGCGTAGAAGTAATAGGTTGCAGGGGCTGGAAGATAATCAAGGGTTTGGTACACGGAGCAGGTACGTATGCAAAAGATTGGAGTAGATTATTTTACCACCTTATTTCACTCTGGGGGATCTTAGAGTGGTGGGGAGGTGGCGGCATGTGTGAGGGGGAATGTGGAGGGAAGGCAGAATGATGAGCTTATCCGGCATTTTTCAGTGGAGGAAATTCGAGAGGCCGTGTTTCCGTGTTTCAAATTCCTGCTACTAAATCTCCTGGTCCTGATGGATTCACGGCTGCATTTTTTCAGGATCATTGGGAGGTGGTGGGGGATGATATTATCTGAATGGTCCATGCTTTCTATCATTCAGGAAGGTTGTTGCAGAAGATTAACCATACCCACATTGTTTTAATTCCAAAGGTGAAGGCTCCGCGGCGGATGATTAAGCTTAGGCCTATATCTTAATGTAATGTTGTGTATAAGGTAATCGCTAAACTTTTGACGAGACGACTCAAGTATGTAATGGATCGGCTAATAAGCTATAATCAATCGGCTTTTGTTTCGAGGAGACAAATTCATGACATCTTGATGGTTCATGAGATTTGGCATTCTTTAAAGCAAAGGGTGGAGGGAAAGGATGGTAGAATGGCGGTTAAATTGGATATGGCGAAAGCTTATGATCAAGTGGAATGGGGTTTTTTGCTTAAGGTGATAACAAATTTGGGTTTCATCGTAAATTTTGTGCTTGGATTCGTGAATGCATTTCTACGGTGTTGTATAGTGTCATGGTGAATGGCGTCCCGTCGGGTTATTTTCAGCCGGAAAGAGGGTTGAGGCAGGGTGATCCTTTGTCCCATTTTCTTTTTCTTATATGTACCAAAGCCATTTCGGCATATATTCAAAAAAAGGAAATGGAGGGGATGATTAGTGGCATGAGGGTGGCGTCAGGAGCTGAGACAATCACTCATTTGTTTTTTGCGGATGATTTAGTGGCTTTTTGTAAAGCGGATGAGACTAAAGTAGGGAATATGGTTAAAATTTTGGAAGATTATGGTAAGGTATCGGGTCAAATTATTAATTTGGAGAAAAGCTCTATATTCTTTGGGAAGGGTTGTTTGAAGAAGAATAAAAAAAGGATTGTATCAAGGATGAAGATCCCGGCTCGGGATGGGTTTGGGAAGTATTTGGGAATTAAGGCTGATTTTGGGGCTTCGAAGAAGGCAGTGTTTGAATCTATACGTCGGGGTATTGAATGTCGTATTGATGGGTGGGCAGAGAAATTTTTGTCTTCGGCGGGGAAGGAGATTTTAATTAAATCGGTGGCAATGGCAATGCCGAACCATGCTATGGCATGTTTCAAGTTGCCGGTGGCCACGTGCAAAGAAATGGAGCGAGTCATTTCTCAATTTTGGTGGAGGAGCCAATCGAAAACTATGGGGTGTCATTGGGTAGCATGGAATAAATTGACTGCGAGTAAGAAGGTTGGAGGGTTGGGTTTTCGAGATCTTATGGGGTTTAATGTAGCTATGCTTGCTAAAATTAGTTGGAGGGTGTTATGGAAGCCGAAGTCGCTGCTTAGTAGGGTTTTAAAGGATAAATATTTTCCTAACACATCTTTTTTGGAGGCAAGTGGGAAAAACAAGTTGTCATGGGGGTGGAAAGGCATTGTATGGGGGAGACAAGTTTTGGTCAGAGGGCTACGGTGGAGGGTGGGGGATAGGGAGTTGAGTAAGGTGGCGAATCCTTGGCTTCCCAAACCCCATTCGTTTAAACCTGTGTTGAAGAATGAGGCTCCAAATATAAAGGTGTCTGAGTTGATCAGGGCGGATAAGATGGGGTGGAAAGGCATTGTATGGGGGAGACAAGTTTTGGTCAGAGGGCTACGGTGGAGGGTAGGAGATGGGGAGTTGATTAAGGTGGCGAATCCTTGGCTTCCCAAACCCTATTCGTTTAAACCTGGTTTGAGGAATGGGGCTCCAAATATAAAGGTGTCTGAGTTAATCAGGGCGGATAAGATGGGGTGGAGTCTTGAGGAGGCTGCGACATTGGTATCTCTAGATGATTTGGCTCTAATTCGGACTATACCGACTAGTAAGCTTGGGTGTGAAGATCAACGTATCTAGCATTACACAAAAACTGGTTTGTATTCTGTAAGGTCGGGGTACTATGTTGCGATGGATATGATGAAAAATGGTGAGCTTGGAAGGAAGAGAAGTGGGATGTCGAACAATTCTGGTACATTGGGAAGGGTTTGGAAGAAGATTTGGTCTCATACAGTGCCACCTAAACTCCGGTTCTTTATTTGGAAGGCTTGCAGGAAGGCGTTGGCGGTTAGGCATAACCTAGAGCGTCAACGGATTAAGGTGGTGAATAAATGTGATTTGTGTGGAGCGAGTGATGAAACAGAGGCCAATCTTTTCTTTGATTGTGACTTCAATCGTGCTTTTTTGTTTGGGACGTCTCTACAAATTAATATGGTGGGAATAGGGGTCAACGATTTTTTAGAAAGATGGCAGCGAATTGTGCAGCGGATGGAGTAGGAGGTGGATGTCGAGGTAATGATGCAACATGTGGTGTTTGGTCTTTGGCGTATTTGGAAATGTAAGAATAAGGCTGTGTTTAAAGGGGTGCGGCTTTTACCTCACGTGGCTGTTGATTTGTGGCAGCGGCAAATGATAGAATTTAGGGATGCTATAGGGGATACGGTGCGGAGGGAAGGGATAATATCAAGGTTGGGTTGTCTGGGGTGGGGATGTGTGTAGTGGAGAGTCGTGGGGAGAATATAAGAATTGGGGAAGGCACGGGATTGGGTGAGGGGAAACAGTTAGGCACGGGGGAAGGGCGAGTGAGGGGTGCTGGCAGAAATCGGGGTTTGGTGTGCTAAAATTAAATTGTGATGCAATATGGATGAAGCACACGAATGAGAGAGGGTTGGGGTGGGTGCTGCGGGACTTTGCTGGGATCCCAAAGCTCGCGAGAGGGGAAGAAGGGCGGTGGTTTGGGGCTGTAATTATGGCTGAGGCTGAGGCAATACATAAGGGATTAGAAGCGGTGGTGGGTAGCGATGGGGGAACTAGTTCTAGGTTGGTGGTTGAATCGGATTCTAAGGGTTTGATATAGATGATCAACAAAGAGATTGCGGTTGATGTGATTCTCGAGATTTATATCCAAGATATTTGGAGAATGGCAAGCTTATTTCAGTCGGTGATGTTTTGCTTTACCCCTCGTCATTGTAATCGTGCAGCCCACTCAATATCGGCATACGTTGTTAAGCAGGGCGGGAGATTTGGCTAGGATGAGTTAGGACCTGAGTTTCTTTTTAATATTCTAGTAGAAGATGTGCATGTAACGATTCGTATTTAAGTCAATAAAATTTTATCTATCGACAAAAAAAAAAAAAAAAAAAAAAAACTAAAATTGGAAAAAAGGAAAAAATTTATTATTTTAAACTCACCTCCTTCCTCTCTCCCTTTTTCCTGTCCCCACCAATCTTATCCATTCATTTAAATCAATGATCAATCTATGCCCAAAAATACATCTGCCTCAATTCATCAAACCTTCTTGTTTTTACTCTAATCTTCGAACTCTTTTGCAAAGTGAGAATTGTTAAGAAAGAAAGGGGAGGGGTTTTATTTGGTTGGGGTTTGGATGCCAATGCTCTCTGTATGTTTAATCAAAGTCTTTACCCAGAAACCCTAAAATGATTAGACCAATAAACCTCTTCTAAATAATGAAAGGAAAACCATTAATGAACGAGGAGAGACCAAGAAAGGTTGATGTTGAGGGATTTCGATAAACTGGAATGGGGTGGGAAGTGGGTATGCTGATGGAGATGGACCGGAGTGTAGGTTTGTTTTTATTTTTTTTAATTTTATCTATAGTTTAAATAATCTTTTTTAGTTTTTATATTTTGATATTTTGAAACTTTTAAATAGGAATTATATTTGGGAATTGTTATTGGCATTCCAAAAATCTCATTTTGCACTCCAAACTTTCTATAATTAGAAAGAAAAAAACACTTGTGAAGAGTGTAGAATGAGATTTGTGGAGTGCTAATAATAGTTCCCTTAGAGCAGTTCCACCGAGGAACTGATAGGCCAGCACCCAGCCAAAAAACCAGCCCGGCACCCAGGCTATCCACTCCAGCCGAGCATTTTGACCGGCACCGAGCCCAAGCCAGGCAAGAGACCAGCCTAAAATCGACAGAGGAAGGAGACGGCTCATCTGATGCCATGCTAACGTCATGGCTACTGTCCCTCTCATCTGGAGCCCCATCCCGATACCTGCCCCATCAACCCCATTCCCCTGATAAATCCATATATTCAACACCATGTCCCCCTTCCAAATCGTGATCTTCCTGCAACTCGGATCGTCGTCAATCGGTTGATTAACTCGGATCTTCCTGCAACTGGAATTTTTTTTTCCGTTTTGTATATTTTCGATGAATTTTTGAATATATTGGTGTTGATTTTTAGGGGTTTACAGTGTGCGCAAGTCCAGGATGGTGGGTTTGCATGTTCAGAGTAGGGTGGGTTCGACGGTGTGGTGTACAGAGAGAAGAAAAAAGTGGGAAAAATGGGAAGAAGAAGAAGAAGACGGGAGTCAGAGAAGAAGAAGAAGGGAGTCAGAGAGAAGAAGTCAGAAATTAAAAACCCAAATTATTATTTTATAATAAAAATTAATAATATTTTAATAAAATTGACTAGGCTATTTTTTGTTAGGGATGAAGATGCTTTGGCCTATTACTGTTCACTAGGGTCTATTGCTGTTCACTTTAGTGGATAAATGTGATGGGTGCTGGCGCAAAGTCTTTAGGGGTGGACTTGCTCTTATATTTAATGTTTAACAAATGACAAGTCTTGCGTGGACAGTAGCACCACTCAGCAAAGTTCAATGACAAGTTGAGTTCAAAACAATTTTTTCTTGACAAGAGGACATAAAATTTCTCTTTTCGGACAAGTAATTTATTTATTTATTTTTTTTTGGCATAAAGAAGTCACAAGTTTTTTTTTTTTTTTGTCATACGAATTTTTTATTAGATTAGATGTTAGATTAGTCACCGTTAGAGTTTGGATCCATGCAGTCATGCAAATGATCAACACCTTTCCACCACTGTGGCATGAAGAACTCACCACTTCACTCAATCCAATATAGTTGTGCGCTTTTTTTCCTTAATAGAAATTAATTAAATGAATACTTATAACAAATTAAAGCAAAAGAATAAAAACCTTTTTGAATGAGGAACTTAGGAGCTCCTCAAGACTATATGAACAACCTTTTCCCAATTTTCTGCCGTAAGTTGAGAGCTCGAGAAACCTACCCTCTAATCATTGAGCTCATACAAAAGGGAAAGCGCTTATTGGCAAAGATGAAGTGCTAATGATCAAGAGGAATCCGGATCCTCGCCATATTCGTTTTGTAAGGATCCCAAAGATCCGTAAATCATATCCGTTCATCATACATCGTGCGGTCAGAAATCTTTATAAATATTTTTATTTAAAATTAAATACAAACAATAACTGACAAAAACTGACCGTACGATGTACTATGGTCGGATACGATTTACAGATCCCTAGGATTCGGAGAGGATCATGTTGGGATCAAGAAAGCATATATAATGGGATTTTTTTTTTGGAACTATTATTAGCACTCCCAAAATCTCATTCTACACTCCTCACAGGTGTATTTTTCTTTCTAATTAAAGAAAGTTTGTAGTACAAAAAAAAAATTTGGAGTGCCAATAACAATTCCCTTTTTTATGGTATATATTATGTCCTCAATAAAAATAAGCACGTTAATCGACACTTAAGTAATAACACACAATCATTAATTTTTAGGTTATTTAGTTTACAAAATTTAATCTCCGCATTACCCTTATAAATAAGAGTAATGTTAGGTAGATTAAATTTGCAAAGGTACTACGAGTTTTTTAACGGTTAGATATTTGTTCAAAAATTTAAAAATTAAAAGTTAAACGGTTAAAAAATGAAGAATATCCTATATTCAGCGCAGTACTGAACTTTTGGAAATGAATATAAATATGTGAGTCAATGCTAGTCAAGGCATTTATGTTACTTTTAAATTGACTAAAATATTTTAAGAAAAAAAGTGTTTTTTGTGTCCACCTATGATACAATTTCTTAATTTTCATATAATTTCTTAATTTCCTGCTCATTTTATATTTTTTTTAACAAACGATATTTTCTACACTAAGGAGGAGGGAGTGGGTTAAGTCTCATAATGGGCTAGCAATAATGTAGTTTAAATTCGCCTTTGGCAAGAATCGAACCTAATACCTCTCACTTGCAAGTGAAGAGGAATATCACGAGACCATATTAAGTGACTCCTACTCATTTTAAATTGATTAGTCACTTATCTTTAAGGGTAATGCTACACTTACAACATATTTGTACAATCTCTCCAATAGAAGTTGTAACAACCCGTCCCTAATGTTATGATTTTATTAATTTAAAAAGAGTGTATTGACAAAAATGCCCCTAGTGGCGAGATTGTTGACTTTTGTTGACCATCTTTTTGTGATGTGTATGAGCTATTATTTTACCGTATTCTCGAAGTACTCGACGGTACGAACGTGTAGGCGCAAACAAAATCAAAATCGGAGTTACGACAGAGATTTTACAGAACTACGAATCCCAAAAAAAATACTTTTGTAAAAATTACTATTTTATATTTTATATATTTTTCATAATTATTATATTATTATTATTTTAATATTTTTTGATTGGATATTTTTAATATTTTATTATATTTTTCGCCAGTGGGGCCCATACCTCACCCAAACCCTCAACTCCTCTCTCACCACTTGTTCTCCCCCTACCTCTCATTATTCCCTCTCTATCTCAACTCTGTCTCCCTCACCTCTCCCTGACAACAATGGCCACCACCACCGCACTCTTCCTCCGGTGAACTACCTAGACCACCATCCTTCCTCGTCTTCAACCCACCACGAGCGCAAAACCACTGCAAACACCTTGTCTGGGCAGCCACCTCGAGAACCCAGCTGCTGCCGTCGAGCCAAGGAGCTCCGGCGAGGAGCTGTGGTTTCCCGACGATGATCTCGTCGATTCTAGTGAAGGTAACGTTCAAAAACCCTTTAAAATCTAGTGATCATGTTTTGGTGTACCTTTGGAGTAGTTTTGGGAAGAATGACAACGTTTGAACACAGAAACCACACGGGGATGCTTTTCCCCAGTTTTTCGGTGAGGAGCCCGAGTTTTTGCAGGTCATTTTCCGCCATTTCCGGTCACGACTCAACCCTAGATTGGTATATTTCAATTCCTTACCTCCTGAGCTTTACTTTGGCTTTTGAATTTTTTATTTTGGTTTAGAAATGAGACCATTATAGCCCTTTGAAATTTTCCACCCATTCCCTTGCAAATCCCGGCTTTCTCTTTCGTAGGTTTTGGCAGCTACAGCGGCAACCAGCCAAAAGAAACATGAAAAAAAGGCCCAAATTGGGAACAGGCCCAAACCCATGACCCATTAACTGGGATCCGGCCCACCCATTTACCAAATGGATCTAGAATATTCCTAGAATATTCTCTAAAATATTCCTCTTGTTGACTTTTTCGAAATTTTCTCAGAACCCCTTTTAGGCTAATTTCGATGCCCCGAGTCATTTTTGACATCCATTTAGTGAAATTCCGAAGTTTTAATGTAGTTGACTGGCTCGGCATCTCAGTTGACTTTTTAGGGTTGACCGTTGGCTTTTCATTGACTTTTTAGAAAAATTACCCGGGACTTAGTATATTTCGATGCCCTGATTCCAAATCCGCACTTCGTTTTCCCAAATTTAATCGTTTTAGTTGAGTTTTACTAACGGGTCCCAACATTATGCTTAGGTGAGATTACTATTAGAGTTTCCGGCTTTCCTAGTTCGAATGGCTGGGACCTCGCAAGTATCTATGAGTGGGTCTTTGCTTTTAAATATTATATGTTTATTTTTAGTTTCCATTTATATATTTGATAAAGAATTTTCTACGTTATACATAGAGTAGCTTAACGTATATAAAAACTAGCGTATTGACGGAATTCATGAAATTATACTACGTCCTACGGGACACACAGGTATGCGTATTAGTATGGATGCTTTAATTATATTTACGGTCATGAATAGCATTTCACTCATTAAAATTATTGAATTATCAAATTATCGATTTACCATTGCATGATCATATTTACGTTATCTGCTGATCATGTGCTACACTGGTGTTTGTACTCGCCCGGGCCAAGGCCAGGCTTCACGTGTATGTTCACATCACACCGTATGCTCACTTTGGATCCATTGTAGGTGCCAGTCATGTCCTAGATTGCTATAGGCAATTATGACTCGTATGTGATACGCATAATGCCAGTCTTCACGTGATTGTAGTACTAGTGCGTAAATCATCATTACACCCAGTCTTGTTCATACCAGAATATCTCTGCATGAGCTCATGTGTCAGCATATGTCGATGAGCACTCAATATGATATGTTTATTTCTGCGAGATATTGTGATTACTAGAAATATATGCTTTATTTATGACTTATTATGAAGTATTGCATTTTTAGGTGTTGCTGGTTATGGTAAGCATTTTCATACTATATGTAGTATGTTATATTTGGGAACTATATTTGTTATACGGCGAGGGGTTATACGTTTTCAAAAAAAATTTTATAAAGCTTTATTTTAAGACTCATTCACCCTTGTTTTTTCGCCCCTCTAGGTCTTGGCAAAGCCTTTATGTCGACGAGGATTCTTGGCAAACTGTGGTATAGATGATTACCTTCGATGATATAATTCTCATTCTACCTTACTGTACTTTACTTATGCTCTGACTTCACATGTGAAATGGCTTCATTCTCGCTCACAAGCACACTCTTACATTTAGGCACTTTTAGATTTAAATTTACTCACATTTCTACATCACTACACTTTATGGCTTCGTCACCCTTCTGGTGTCGGCCAACACAACTCGATTCGGGGTCCAGGTGGACATTCTGGATCGAGGTGTGTCAGTTTGGTATCAAAGCATAAGTTTAGGCAGTATTGCGTTTATCACACGCGTGATGTAAGCATTCTCAGTTCCTGAGCCAAATTTTAGAACCTTGCCACCTCGTCGAGCATGAAAAATGTATTAGCTTTTTTCTAAGTTATGGGTTACTTAAATGATTTATCGACATTCTAGATAATTGTTTCAGCGAACGCCTTTAGACTTTAAGCGAAGAACTTCCCTGCCAAGGAAAAATTTATATTACAGACAAGTTGTTGGCCCTAAAGCAGGGCTAATGTATCAATAGTTGTGCACCACCGGAGATTGTACCCATTAATTCCACTATTATCTTGTTATCATTACCAAACATTTCGAGTTAGGAAACCACAATTAGTTTTGATTTTTTGCCAGTACCTATTAGTATACCACCTATTAAAAATTCCTACGAAGTTTTACTTTTCGTCGAAATTTCCAAAAATGTCTCGAGTGATGATGTGGTGCTAAAGTGGTAGCACTTGACAGAAGAACATCTGGGGGGACAGTCACTTTGATAAGTCCATAGTATACCATATATTTTACCCTATTCTTAGTATTAATTTATTGGCTATTTTGGTAGAATTTTGATACTTTGTTATGTATTTTCAATGTAGGACATTCAATTTCCTCTAGAGCAAAAAGCAACCAAACGAATGAATTTTGGAGTGATTCTAATTGGAGGATGTTTGTGAGTCTTTCAAGATGATTGTATCAAAATTCCAGATTTTTCTACCAAGCCGTTTGACCGTAGTGATGAAATTAAGGTCCAGCGCATAGCTTTCCCAGATTGTCGTTTCTAGACATTTTGGGAATTTTGAACGTCAAGATGGCATATTTTTGTTGTGATATAAACTAGCACACAAATTAAACCCTATTAAGATAGTTGTAGTATGAATAGTAGGGATTGTTCTAGGCCGGGGACTAACTAGGGATGCTAATCTACGCAAATATGACTAAAAAACACAAAACTAAACTTAAAAACACTTAACTAGACTCTAAAGACTCATAACAACTTAAAACAGCACAAAACTAACAACTAGACTCAAAACAGACTCTAGGGAGTTATTTGGACGAATTCTAGACTAGTAAGACTCAAAACACTAACCTAGACAGATCTGAACCAGTTTCTAGCTAATGTAACACACTTAACTAAAGGAGGATTGGTTTCTTACGAATTTACTAAATTAGACATATTGCAAAACTAAACAAATTAAACACGAAATTGGTTGTTTTAAAGGGTGAAAGGCTAGTTAGAGGGTCATTTTCCACACATGAAACATATGCAACATAAATCGATTTCCAGTTACTCTTCCAATAAACCATGAATGACAATGCCCCAAATTAACCGTGAAAAGCACAAATTAACTCTCAGATTTTCCTTAATTCATTGAATTGGATGGAATACGCATCGGCAATCAAATTATTCTTATCAAGTTCCCTATATGAACTGCATGATAGAGATACATTCAAAGATCATTAAGTTCTATGAAAATCATAAACATCGACATGACATTCGTAACTATGAAAAGCATGATACTCCTGGCATGGATTCACTTAACACGATTGTGACTAGCAACCTCTACTACTCATAAATATAAGTTCATAACGATTAGGTGAAATTGCCTTATATTCTAGCATCAAATCCATGCATGCAAACTAAGTGTGCACCCTCAATCAACATACAAGAATAAGTTTTAATCAAACAGATAAGTGAATCCCATTCATGTTTTACGAAACAATAACTGGAGGTAATCAATTCATATTAAACATATGTCCATGGCTTTGAATTCACCTCTAACTAAGAAAAACTTAGTTACACATGTTCATAACAATTGAAAAGCAATTTGAAATAAACATTGAAACTAAAACAAGGGAAGAAAGAACTCAGAAAGTCTCCAATGGTTGCAGATAGTTGCAGCACAACCCTCATTCTCCAATGGAAGCCACAGCTAAGCTTTCATCCTCTCCTTCTTGCGGCAAAGGGTGTTTCTGTGTATGGATGGTGGTGGGTGCGAAATCTAATGAAAATATGGATGTGGTGTGGTATATGGGGTGGTGGATGGATGTAGGTGATTTATGGTGAAGGATGGGTTGTTATTTATGCAGCACAAAGGGTTGTATTTATAGGGAGAAGGGAAGACACGAAATTGGGTGAGAAAAGGACTAGGGTGCACCAAAATCTGAAGGGAAAAGGATTGCATAATCCTAGGAGGAAAGGGATTGCAGGTTCTAGAGCTTCTAGAAGAGGGAGAGGCGCCATATTTATAGGACAAGGGATACGTATTCTAGAAAGCATGTTTTGTGGCTGATTTCTAGAAGAACAAGGGATAAGGTGCGGCACCTTTTTAGGAACAGGTAAACCTTCTAGAAATCAGGTTTTTAGGTCTCCTTGCAGCTGGAATTAAGGTGAAAAAGGATTAGGATAAGGTTAGGATAAGATAAGGTAAGGTTTTGGATAATGTTCCATGTTTCTTGCTCTTTCCTTATCTTCTTTGTCTTGAATTTGTTTCTCCAGATTTGTAGCATGTTCCTAGCCTCTCTTGGTCTTCAAATTCATCCATCCACCTTGCTCCATGCATGTGTTATCCATTCCAAGCCCAAAACTGCTCCAAAATGCTCTAAAATGCACTTTCTTGCCAACTTTGCCAATTGGACCTACAAACACACGAAAATAGCTTAAAACACTCTTATAAGCAATAACTGACTAAATACATGCAAGAAAACATGCTTACTAAGTCGCATAAATATGCTCCTATCAAATTCCCCCACACTTAGCTTTTGCTAGTCCTCGAGCAAAACAAAACAAACAAAACATAAACTAAACCTTCCAACGATTGTCTCACGGATTTCCAATGAAACATGATATGTTAAAAATCATTACTTGCATAGATTTTAGCTATCCCCACCCTTGAACTGATACTTAATCGCAGTAGCCACTCACTAGCTCGCATTTAATCAATTAAAACAACATTTTGAATGTACTAACATGCCTTAGAGAATCCCTCAATTCTTTACAAGATATACACTCTTTTTTCACATAGATTTTCTGACTACACTCCCTACACTAGGTATATGTGAGAAGATTGATGTAAACATGTAGACTAACACTCACGCATGTTTTAACAAAGAAAGCACTTTCTGGAATTATTAATACAACATGTATATGATCTCATGAATGGAATGCTACTACTTAGACGCGAGAACCAGGGATACCATATGCTCGTACCAATCCCAAACTCCTTATTATTGAAACACATAACAATAAAGATAGAAGTCAAAGGGTTGAAACGGGGCTAAAGGTATTGGCTAACAAAGAAGGGAAAAAGATAAACAAAAGTTCTTAAAGAAATAGTAAGCAAAGCAATGAAATCAACTTAGAATTCACTATTGAATGCAGCAAAAAACTTGAAACACTAAGGGGATTTGGTACAACTTGGGGTCATATTCAAACTTTTTGGACCCTTTCTTCAACAACCAACACTTGTGAGCTCAATCTCACTTATTTTGAAACTTCTTTTCCTTTCTTTTTCTTTTCTTTTCACGTTTTTTCTCTTCTTTTTTTTTCTTTTTCTTTTTCATGCCCTTTCTCTTTGGCACACAAAACCTTCCCCCACACTTGTTTTTCTGCATAATGTCGATCAAAAGGAATTCCCTCTAAGTCATGCTTCACTATCCTTTAAGAATAAGGGTATAGATAGTCCTATACTAGGCTAGGTAAGGATAATGTGGGCTAACAAAGAAAATAGGCTAACTAAGGCTCAAAGGGGTTAAACCTACAATACAAATGCAAAGGGATAAGGCTTTTTGGCTTTGGTTTTAACTAAACAACTTCATCTTGTTATATTTTATGCACTCAATTTTATGCTTTGAATGAAACGGACATGAGTTCTAGTATTTGGTTCTAAATTGATGAAACACATTCTAAGTAGCAACCAAGCAAAGAAATAATGAGATCATGCAACGACTTTAGAAAACAACAAATGCACAGATTAATAACTCTCCAAATAAAGTTTAGGCTCAAGTCTCTCAGGGTTATAGCATTAGTTTGAGTTTCTTCTTTCAAGCATGTTACAAAAACTGATTTTTTTCCTTTTGTGATCAAATTTGAATTCGTAAACATCAACTACAACTAAGCATAAACCAAAAGCATATCAAACTTCCATCCATGTTTGTAACTTTCTTTAACAGTCATGCAATTAAAAACCAAATCCTCATCATTGTGTTGGAAGGTACCCTACACTACTACAAAAGGGCCTTATAGTGTCAGTAGATGGTGTCGGTTCAATATAATATAGTGGTGGACTAGACGGTTGCGACACTTATTGAACATGACGTCGGATTTACTGTCGCTTATAAGCGTCATAAACATTTAATGTCGCTTTTAAACCGACGCAAACATTTAGCGTCGCTTTAAAACCGACATGCATTTTAATAATTTTTAAATACTAGTGTCGCTTTAAGTAAAACAGTGTCGCTTTAAATATAACAGTGTCGCTTTTAAGCGACATAAAATATGAGTGTCGCTTATAACCGACACTAAATTATTTTTTTAAATATTTTGAAACCCAATGTCGCTTTAAATTAGTTTTTTTAAATATTTTGAAACCCAGTGTCGGTTTTAAGTGATAGATTGATTACTCTCCCCCGTGTTTTCTTCTTCCTTTCTTGCGTTTTTCTTATTCGTTCTTCCAATTGACAAACCCCTCCCCGTGTGTTCTCTCTTGCATCTTTCTTATTTGTTCTTCCAACTTCATTTATTCCCTCTTCAGAGCAGTAAGTTTTTCTTGCTTGTAATATTTTTATTTTCTCCTCTTATGTTTAATTTTTATTTTCTCCTCTTATGTTTAATTTTTATTTACAATTTATTTTTTTTAGGGAATTTATTTGAGCTAGTTGAGTACATAAAGAATTGATCGACGACGGAATTCTTCCATAATTCAGGTTTTTATCACTAAATTCTTTAATTTTTAAATTGTATGATACACAAGTTTATTTATTTAAAAATTCTAATTTAAGTACTTAGATAAATTTCTACTATTTTTGTTAAATTAATAAATATTTAGTCAAATTAATTAATTTTGTCACTTGAATTGTTATGAGAAAATGGAAATGAATAATATTTATAAGCATTTATGTTAAATTAACAATATTAAATATAACATGAACTTGTAATATTTAGAAATATAAGAATATATTATGTTAAATTAATTTGTTTTGTACTCTAATTGTTATTTTAATTTGTTTTTGTTGTTATTTTGATAACTTTTGGTTGTCATTTACTAGAATAGATTAGATGAGCATAATTTTGATAACTTTTTGTTGTTATTTTAATTTGTTTTTACTATAATAGGTGTTGAAAATTAAAAAATTGCAATCGTGGTAGAGTTCGAGGGTTGAAAGATAGAAATTGAAAATTCTAATAGTTATGCCTACATGATAGGGATTGAAATATTGTAGGCATCTTAGTGTCAACGTAATATTTTGCCCTCGTAAAGTGGTAAAACATGGACAAGAGTTGGTTGATGATACCCCGAAATGGAGACATTTTTTAGGTTGCTTGAAGAGGCGGATCAAGATTTGTGGCCAGGTTGTAAAGAGTTTAAGAAATTGGAAGAAGTTGTAAGACTGTATCAGATCAAGTGTTTAGCGGGAATGCCAAACGAGATCTTCACCACTTTACTAGAGTTAATTAAGAAATTGCATGTTATTCCTTTTACAAAATCCTCAATTTTCATCTATCTTCATGACATAAGATTTTGTGGTATCCACTTCTGTAAATATTTTAAATTGACGATCAAATTAGTTCATTGTATTCCTATAGGATCACGGAGTGTAGCTGTAAAAAAAATCATCAAAATTGGAGTTAAAATAACCGTTAAATCGTGATTTTTCATTTATAACCGTCAAAAAGTTTTGTCTCCTTACTTGATCTCCGAATGTTTGTTTTTTTTGCAATTTTTGGCGTATGCAATCTCTAAGCATATATAAACAAGTTTGATGGTTGGATCGTTGAAATTAATTTCGTAGAATGCGTATCCCATCAAAATGATAGATTCAATAACACTTAGAGTTTACTTATATTTTCATTAAGTATAACATAAGAATTTGTGGTATCCACTAGGGTAAATATTTTAAATTTAAGATCGAGCTCATTCATTGTATTCATATAGGGTCAAGGAGTGTAGCTATAAAAAAAATCATCAAAATCAGAGTTAAAATCACCGTTAAATCATGATTTTTCGTTTATAACCGTTGAAAAGTTTTGTCCCGTTACTTGATCTTTGAATGTTTGTTTTTTGCGATTTTTGGCGTATGCAATCTCGAAGCATATATAAACAATTTTGATGGTTGGATCGTTGAAATTAGTTTCATAGAATGCGTATCCCATCAAAACGATAGATTCATTAACACTTAAGAGTTTATTTATACTTTCATTAAGAATAACATAAGATTTGTGTGGTATCCACTAATGTAAATATTTTAAATTGAAGATCAAATTCATTCATTGTATTCATATAGGGTCGAGGAGTGTAGTTGTAAAAAATCATCAAAATTGGAGTTAAAATAACCGTTAAATCGTGATTTTTTGTTTGTAACCGTCAAAAAGTTTTGTCCCGTTACTTGGTCTCTAAATGTTTGTTTTTTGTGATTTTTGGCGTATGCGATCTCAAAGCATATATAAACAAGTTTAAGGGTTGGATCAATTAAATTAGTTTCGTAGAATGTGTATCCCATAAAAATGATAGATTCATTAACTCTTAGAGTTTATTTATACTTTCATTAAGTATAACATAAGAATTTGTGGTATCCACTAGTGTAAATATTTTAAATTGAAGATCAAGCTCATTCATTGTATTCATATAGGGTCAAGGAGTGTGGCTGTAAAAAATCATCAAAATCAGAGTTAAAATCACCGTTAAATCATGATTTTTCGTTTATAATCGTTGAAAAGTTTTGTCCCGTTACTTGATCACTGAATGTTGTTTTTTGCGATTTTTGGCGTATGCAATCTCGAAGCATATGTAAACAATTTTGATGGTTGGATCGTTGAAATTAGTTTCGTAGAATGCGTATCCCATCAAAATGATATATTCATTACCACTTAAGAGTTTATTTATACTTTCATTAAGAATAACATAAGATTTGTGTGGTATCCACTAATGTAAATATTTTAAATTGAAGATCGAATTCATTCATTGTATTCATATAGGGTCGAGGAGTGTAGTTGTAAAAAATCATCAAAATCGGAGTTAAAATAACCGTTAAATCGTGATTTTTTGTTTGTAACCGTCAAAAAGTTTTGTCCCGTTACTTGATCTATGAATGTTTGTTTTTTGTGATTTTTGGCGTATGCAATCTCAAAGCATATATAAACAAGTTTAACGATTGGATCAATGAAATTAGTTTCGTAGAATGTGTATCCCATCAAAATGATAGATTCACTAAGTCTTAGAGTTTATTTATACTTTCATTAAGTATAATATAAGAATTTGTGGTATCCACTAGTGTAAATATTTTAAATTGAAGATCGAGCTTATTCATTGTATTCATATAGGGTTAAGGAGTGTGGCTGTAAAAAATCATCAAAATCAAAGTTAAAATCACCGTTAAATCATGATTTTTCGTTTATAACTGTTGAAAAGTTTTGTCCCATTACTTCATCTCTGAATGTTTGTTTTTTGCGATTTTTGGCGTATGCAATCTCGAAGCATATATAAACGATTTTGATGGTTGGATCGTTGAAATTAGTTTTGTAAAATGCGTATCTCATCAAAACGATAGATTCATTAACACTTAAGAGTTTATTTATACTTTCACTAAGAATAACATAAGATTTGTGTGGTATCCACTAATGTAAATATTTTAAATTGAAGATCGAATTCATTCATTGTATTCATATAGGTTCAAGGAGTGTAGCTATAAAAAATAATCAAAATCGGAGTTAAAATAACCGTTAAATCATGATTTTTCATTTTATAACTGTCGAAAAGTTTTGTCTCATTAATTGATCTCTGAATGTTTGTTTTTTGCGATTTTTTGCTGATGTGATCTCGAAGCATATACAAATAAGTTTGACGGTTGGATCGTTGAAATTAGTTTCGTAGAATTTGTATCTCATCAAGTTCAATGGTGTGCGTATATATATATATTTATTAAGTAGATTTAAATTTATTTATTTTGTATGTATAACACTTAAGAAATTGAATGGTATGTATACTTAAGCTTATCCAATGGTCACCCATTTTTAAAATTTAATTTAATATATATATATATATATATATATATATATATAATTATTATAGTTTTTAGGGGTATAAAATTGTTACATTAATATATATAATCATTATAGTATTTTTTAGGGTTATCAAATTATAAAATTATAGTGTTTGAAATATTAGGCGGGAAATTTCCCGCTTGTTTGCATGGGGAAATGGATGGAGAGACTTAGTGTCGGTTTTAACCGATGCTAGTGTCATTAAAGCGATGCTATGTGAATTTCAAAAAGTGTGTCAGAAGTTGGCGTTGGTTAAAACCAACGCTAGTTTCATTAAAGCGACACTATGTGAATTTCAAAAAGTGTGTCAGAAGTTGGCGTCGGTTTAAACCGACGCTAGTTTCATTAAAGCGACGCGAGTTTCATTAAAGCGATGCTATGTGAATTTCAAAAAGTGTGTCAGAAGTTTGCGTCAGTTTTAACCGACGCAAACTAAGTACCCATATTTAACTCCATCTCTTTCCCATTTCAACCGTGCTTTCATTTCTCCCCCAATTTCAGACTTTCTTCTTCTCCTTCCCCATTTCATCTGTGTGTCCCCTTCTTCCTCCTTTTCAGTTTTTCCTCAACTCCTTCCCCATTTGCTTTAGATCACCAGTTTGAAGATCAACATTATAAGGAACTCCAATTCGAGGAGGAAGAGCTTGAAGGTGGTTCATTTTTAAATTATTATGATTATTAATTTTAGTTTCTATTTTGTATTCTAACTAGTTTTATGCTTGAATTGAAAATTTATTTTTGTTTCTTGGTTTTTAATTGTTTTTTCTATATTTATGCATGTTGGATCTGAAGAGCAAGGACATTGGAAATCACAGATCCATAATTTTTGAAAGGTATAAAACCTGAGTTTACTCTATAAAGATTAGAGCCCTAATGTTGAAGTAGTAAAGTATTGGAGCACTGATCTGATGGCAAGCATGGCAGCATGGAGTTGCTAGTATTATATATGGCAGTATGGAGCTACAAAATCTGTGGTCTTCGACAAAGGCAAGCACAGGAAAGCATCATGGCAACTGCTAGTATTATATGCAAGCATGGAGCTCTCATTAGTATTATATGTAATTGTTAGTTTTTTTATCTTCATCTTGTAACCGGTTCTCTAATGGCTCCTATATACGTGTTATTTGTACTTCCTTATTTATATGAAATAGAATACATTTAACAAGAAATTCTACACCCAAAAGACCCCAGTTGAATTCTTGAATAAATTGAATCTGTGAAGTTTGCATCTCATTTACCATCTATGTAGGAATGCATGATAATTATTTTATTTATTGAGATGTTGGGGTAATGTCCGTTAGGATCAACAATAGATTGAGTATTTTATTTGTTAGCTGCTAGTTGACATTGGTTATGACCGCCATCATGTCAAAACATCACGTCGCTTTAAACCGACATAAGACTGGATACTTTATAATTTAATTGCTAATTTGCGTCGCTTTAAACCGACTTTAGTGTCAGTGTCAGTGTTGCTCTAAATCGACGTTAGTATCAGTGTCGCTTTAAACCGACGCTGCGTAGTGGCGGATTAAGCGTACAAACCGACATTGAAGCCCTTTCGCGACGCTAGCATTAGTGTCGCTATTCCAATCCGACATTGCATTGTTTTATGTCGGATTTTTGTTAAATTTCTGACAGAAATTGGGTTTCTTGTCGGTTTTTGCTTCGCCAGTGATAGGGTATATTGTAGTAGTGCTAAGACACAAACAAAAACACAAAAAACGACTCTTTTTGGTATTTTTCACACTGTTTTTCTATTTTTTTTTCTTTCTTTTTCTATTATATGACACAAAAACACTTCAAAACACAATAAAAACACTTAAAAATAGTGAGTAACAACTTTAGAAGTGCTAGGTGGTAAAAATCCGAAAATATGGCATGAAAAACATGAAAAACAATCTGTTTACCCCCCCCCCCCCCACACTTAAACCAAACATTGCCCTCAATGTTTCAAACAAAACTTAAACAAGAAAGCAATAATAAACAACTAGCAAACAAGACAATCATGGCAAAGGAAATGCAAGAAAGAGTAAGGTAAAAGAAAGCAAATCTGGTTGCTGGAGCTAGAATTCCATCTTCTCCTCGTTTGAACACATGGGTTGCCTCCCAAGAAACGCTTGCTTTAACGTCTTCCAACCGGACGATACCTCCATTTAATCTTCAATAGGGCCAACGGCATAGAGGGGTACATCCTCCACGACATGCTCCTCAAAACTTCCATACATTGGATCTATAAACGGCATGGGATAGTGATCCTTCCTGATTGTGGAGTTGAGCTTTCTATAGTCAATGTAAAGTGTCCCACCATCTTGAATTAGATTAGGTACCTGCACCACAGAAGGTAACAACCTATTAGTCGAAATGGGAATTGGAATTAGAGGAGGAGACTCACCAATGTACTGCGATGAAGTGGCAGCACTGTCAACAAATGCACAAGGGGTGCTCTCGGCCAGATTTGGGGGTTCGAGGGTTGTAGCCGTGCAATCCTTGTAATCCACTCCAATTCCTTCTTCGTTGATGGTTCGAAATGCATCATTCTTGATTGGTGCTGAATGTTCCTGCCCTTTATTTTCAATTACATCAATGGCAAAACAAGAACGAACATCATTAGTATTCTTAACAGATTCAGAAACATTAAAGTTAATCATATCGCCACCAAACGCCATAGTTACTGCTCCCTTGGCCTCGTCAATCTTGGTTTGAGCTGTTTTCATGAAAGGTCGTCCAAGTAAGATTGGCAATGGTGGAGAATGGCCTGAATCTTCCATCTCAAGTACATAAAAATCTACCGGAAAAATCAAATGGTCTACCTGCAACAAAATTTCTTTCGGGTATGCATTAGATCGATTGGCTAATTGAATTATAACACCATCATTTTTAAGCTCTCCTAGATTCATAGATGCATAAATAAAATATGGCATGACATTAATTGATGCACCTAAATCTAGCATAGCATGTTCAAACCTTGTATTACCAATGACACAAGGGATAGTGAAACTACCTGGATCTTTGCATTTATGTGGCAGCTTTCTTTGCAACATTGCAGAGACATTTTCACTTACATATACCACCTCTTTCTCCCGAATCCGTTTCCTTGTTGTACAAAGCTTCTTCAAAAACTTAGCGTACTTCGGGATTTGCTTTATAGCATCAAGGAGCGGGATATTGACTTGCACTTTCCTAAAGGTCTCTAGAATGTCTTGTTCATTCTCTTCCTTCCTAGCTTGCATAAACCTGTGAGGGAAAGGCAAATTTGGTGGAATTAGGTTAGAATGAGTCAAATTTGAACCACCCTTACCTGAATTGGACGGTGTGGAAGGCTTAGGGGGCTGCGGCAAGGTTGGTTCCACCCTTGTCGTGGCTTTGTGCATTTCTTCCTCTTCAATCAGCAACTTTTCATCTTCCTTTTGGCTTGATTTGGATGGTTTTGGATCAGTTCCAACTTCTTTTCCACTTCTCAACATGATGGCTTTAGCGGTTTCAAAGCCTTTTTTTGGATTGACAATGGTTGAGCTAGGTAGTTTACCTTCTTCTTAAAACTACCCAAGGAACTCTGAAATATGCCCTATTTGCTTCTTCATGTCGCTCATCTCCTTGTCTTGATTCGCTATTCGATTATTTTGATTTTGTAATCCCTGCGCTACAGAACTTAGTAATTGAATAGCTTGATCATTATCAAATAGCGAACCTTAGTTTGGTTGAGCAGATTATGGTTGAGGTTACATTGGTGCGAATGGCCTTTGATAGAACCTGGGAGGTGGCTGTCTATATCCTCCTTGTTGTTGAGGTTGTTGAGGCTCTCTCCAATTGAAGTTTGGGTGATCTCTCCAGCCCGGATTGTAGGTGTTAGAGTATGGATCATTCCATGGTTGATTTTGGCCTTGATAACCTATGGCATTAGCATTTTCCCATCCTTCATTCTCTATCAATTGAGGACATTGATCATTGAGGTGCCCTTGCATAGAGCACATGCCACACACACTTGGTGTAATTCCTTGTACTTTCATTCATTCGGCCATCTGTGACACAATAACAGTGAGGTTAGCTAATTAGGATTGAATTTCAGACATGGAACTTACCTCATTAACTTACTGCCATGGGGGGTCTCTTTGTCCAACACCTTTGTATTATTGTGCATTCAATGCTTGATTTGCAATTAAAATCTTGGCAATCACTAGGGTCTTGTCAACCAAAGCACCTCTCGCTGAAGCCTCAAGCATTTGTCTCTCAATTGGAAGAAGTCATTCGTAGAAATATTGAATCAAAAACTCTTCCTTCATTTGGTGTTGTGGGCAGAATGCAATTAACGCCTTAAAACGCTTATAATATGCTGGAAACAATTCTCCTTGGTTTTGTTGGATTCCACTAATTCTCTTCCTCAAAAGAATGACTCTTGAAGTTGGGAAGAATTTCTCTAGGAATGCTCTCTTCATGCTTTCCCAAGAAATGACGGTTCTAGGTGCTAGTTCATAAAGCCAATCTTTAGCCTTATCCATAAGGGAGAATGGAAAGGCTTTCATCTTCAAAATGCTCCCATTTACGTTGATTGGTGTCATGCTTGAACACACCACTTCAAACTCCTTCAAATGCTTGTTTGGATTTTCCATGGACAGCCCATAGTATTTGGGAATATGATGCAGCAAGCTTGACTTCAATTCGAACTCATCGGTCTTGCCTTGAGTTACCCTAGGATATTGAATGCATAAGGGCACGGCATTGTCCAATCCCGAGGCTGAAAGTTCTTTGATTGTTCGATTATCTGCAGCCATGAATTCAGATTCCGAATTAGAGCTAGAACTAGGTGGACTTGGTTCTGGATTCTTCCTCTTCCTTCTCAACGTTCGTTCAAAATCGTCGTCAAACTCCAAAATATGCTCACAAACAGGTTGAGAACTACGAGTCGTAAACTAGTACCTAAAACAAAGAAAACAAAACAAAACAAAATCAGAAAACAAAACAAAAGACATGGCAGAAACAAAGGAGATTAGCAAGTTTGCTAATCCCCGGCAACGGCGCCAAAATTTGATGTGATACAAACTAGCACACAAATTAAACCCTATTAAGATAGTTATAGTATGAATAAGTAGGGATCGTTCTTGGCCGGGGACTAACTAGGGACGCTAATCTGCGCAAATATGACTCAAAAACACAAAACTAAACTTAAAAACACTTAACTAGACTCTAAAGACTCAAAACAACTTAAAACAGCACAAAACTAACAACTAGACTCAAAACAGACTCTAGGGAGTTATTTGGACGAATTCTAGACTAATAAGACTCAAAACACTAACCTGGACAGATCTGAACTATTTTCTAGCTAATCTAACACACTTAACTAAAGGGGGATTGGTTTCTTACGAATTTACTAAATTAGACAGATTGCAAAACTAAACAAATTAAAACGAAATTGGTTGGTTTAAAGGGTGAAAGGCTAGTTAAAGGGTCATTCTCCACACATGAAACATATGCAACATAAATTGATTTCCAGTTACTCTTCCAATAAACCATGAATGACAATGCCCCAAATTAACCGTGAAAAGCACAAATTAACTCTCAGACTTTCCTTAATTCATTGAATTGGATGGAATACGCATCGACAATCAAATTATTCTTATCAAGTTCCCTATATGAACTGCATGATAGAGATACATTCAAAGATCATTAAGTTCTATGAAAATCATAAACATCGACATGGCATTCGTAACTATGAAAAGCATGATACTCCTGCCATGGATTCACTTAACATGATTATGACTAGCAACCTCTACTACTCATAAATATAAGTTCATAACGATTAGGTGAAATTCCCTTATACTTTAGCATCAAATTCATGTATGCAAACTAAGTGTGCACCCTCAATCAACATACAAGAATAAGTTTTAATCAAACAGATAAATGAATCGCATTCATGTTTTACGAAACAATAACTGGAGGTAATCAATTCATATTAAACATATGTCCATGGCTTTGAATTCACCTCTAACTAAGAAAAACTTAGTTACACATGTTCATAACAATTGAAAAGCAATCTGAAATAAACATTGAAACTAAAACAAGGGAAGAAAAAACTCAGAAAGTCTCCAATGGTTGCAAATAGTTGCGGCACAACCCTCATTCTCCAATGGAAGCCACAGCTAAGCTATCATCTTCTTCTTCTTGCGGCAAAGGGTGTTTATGTGTATGGATGGTGGTGGGTGTGAAATCTGATGAAAATATAAATGTGGTGTGGTATATGGGGTGGTGGATGGATGTAGGTGATTTATGGTGAAGGATGGGTTGTTATTTATGCGGCACAAAGGGTTGTATTTATAGGGAGAAAGGAAGGCATGAAATTTGGGTGAGAAAAGGACTAGGGTGCACCAAAATCTGAAAGGAAAAGGATTGCACAATCCTAGGAGGAAAGGGATTGCAGGTTCTAGAGCTTCTAGAAGAGGGAGAGGCTCCAGATTTATAGGACAAGGGATACGTATTCTAGAAAGCATGTTTTGTGGCTAATTTCTAGAAGAACAAGGGATAAGGTGCGGCACCTTTTTAGGAACAGGTAAACCTTCTAGAAATCAGGTTTTTAGGTCCCCTTGCAGCTGGAATTAAGGTGAAAAAGGATTAGGATAAGGTTAGGATAAGATAAGGTAAGGTTTTGGATAATGTTCCATGTTTCTTGCTCTTTCCTTATCTTCTTTGTCTTGAATTTGTTTCTCTAGATTTTTAGCATGTTCCTAGCCTCTCTTGGTCTTCAAATTCGTCCATTCACCTTGCTCCATGCATGTGCTATCCATTCCAAGCCCAAAACTGCTCCAAAATGCTCTAAAATGCACTTTCTTGCCAACTTTGCCAATTGGACCTACAAACACACGAAAATAGCTTAAAACACTCTTATAAGCAATAACTAACTAAATAAATGCAAGAAAACATGTTAACCAAGTCGTATAAATATGCTCCTATCAATTTTGAGGAAGATTCCTTCTGAGGATTTGTTAGGGACGTCTCAAGCTTTAAAAAGATACATTTTGGGACCAAATCGGAGTTGATTTGTTCAGTCAAAAGTCTGATTTTCTGAGAAGTCTGAATTTCAGTTTAAATAGGAAGCCTTTTATTTCCTAGTTATCTTATTCTATTATGTTTCCTAGTTTTTAGAAGACATTTTCTAGGAAGGATTTTATTTTCAATGACATCAATTTGGAGAACTTAGCTAGGGTTTGACGATTTGTATTACAAGGTGTTTTCTGTCCTTTTTCTATTTCAATAAAATTCCTTTTGTTTTATGGTTGTTCGTAACTAATTTCTGTTTGCTAGGCAATGCCTTGAGCCTTAGCATGAATATGTAGTCTTTATTTAATTGCTTATGATATTATGCATGCATACTTTGAATTATTAATCACTGTATTTTAATTGTCTCTATATCTTAATGATTAGCTACCATTAGGATGTTTAGATAAGTAATTGGATGCAATTCGGTTGGAATGCCACCGGAGGACTAAGTATTGCTTCTTGTGTGACGACTTGTCCCTAATTTTACTTTTTCATAAATTTTAAAAGCGTGAATTGACGAAAATGCCCTAGAGGCGAGATTATTGACTTCCGTTAACCGTTCTTTCGAGACACGTGCAAAATGCCCATGTGGGCCACCAGAGGTTTAGGGGATCGAAATCTAAGGCAGCGCACAGTGCCTCTCACTCCTAGTAACTCTCAATCCATGAGTGTCCATTTCCAATGGCTATACCACATAGACTATCCCGCAGGAGTAACCCGTCTGTATAACACCCTCTGAAGGTTTAGGGGATCGAAACCCAGGGGAACCTCACAGTCCCTTTCACTCTCAGGTTATCAAAATCATCTAGGGAACCTGCATTCACAATCCACAGGAACCTGTACTCACAACAACACACGTGAGTAATCCACAATACATATATGTATCTCACATATTCATAGATATTATGAAATATTGCAGCCACAATGCAAGTCATAATTCCTAGGAACAAAACTCCATAATCACCACGGAAATTGCACCATGCCACATAAGTGAGTGATCCACCATGTATACATATATCACATGAATGCCACTTTATTCACAAAATTTTGAAATAATGCCTTCACAATGCATATGCAATTCACATAAATGCCTCATGATGCATAAACTGATGAAACATTGCAATATCACTGCAATCATATTTCACATCATCAAACACGAGAATATATATGTGTGTGTGTGTGTGTGTGTGTATATATATATATATATTCCCTCTCTTGCCAGTGCGAGATTCATAACACATATATATCTCACATTAATGCCACATTAATCATAGAAATTATGAATAATGCAATATCAATGCAAATCATAATTCACATAGCACTTTGTTCACAAACTTTATGAAATAATGCATTCACATTGCATATCATATTTTACAACAATAAGAATTCAAGAATATTCCACACATGTCAGTGATTCACAATATATATGCATTTCACATAAATGCCTCATTATTCATAGGAATTATGAAATAATGCAATCTCAATGCTAATCATAATTCACACCAACATGAACTCGAGAATATTGCATATTGTAGAGCAGGATCCTTCGCTCTGATACCAAATTGTAACGTCCCGAAATTTCTAATTCGGAAGCTAATTACTAAGGTAGGCCCAAATTATTTTTCTTAGCCAAATTTCAAGAAAAGAATAATCTCAATTATTTTATTATGGCTACATCTAACCTCGTTAGACTGCCTACGTTCCCTACGAAGGGATCAAGCCATTCGTAGTTCACAAATTCAATTTCTAGCTCATTTCCAAAAATCATTCAAGTGACTAACAATCATTAACTAGGTTCAAACAAGTGAATCATACCAAATGCATATCAACTATGGTTTCAAAATATCAAAATACACATAAAATGGTAGCATCGGCTCACTGGCCACATGCCGCCGCACGCGCCGCCTCGCGTGGCGGTTTCAAGCGAACAGAAAACCCAAATTCCAACGAATTCTAAAAATTACCAAATTTTACAGGGTTGTAGAACACAACAAGGGGAAGAACTTTTATACTTGGGCCGAAGAATAATTCGGCCGGGAAGTGGCCGGAATACCCCTCGAACCGCCGGAAACCCCAATTTGGGTAGTTGTTGATTCACCACCAAAACGAACTCCACCGCCTCATCCAAGGCTTGGGGCTTGCTCCTGGGGTTGAGAGGAGTCTTTTGGTGGTGGTCATTGACGGTGAAGCTCGCCGAAGCCACCGAAAAAAGGTTAAAGCCGTCGGATGCACCCGTGGGTTTGTGGCTTCGATTTGTGAATTTGGGTTTGAAACCTAGAATTCTAACACCACATGGATGTTGGGCTCGATGAGAGCTTTCCATAGACACTGGAATCACCTCGATCGGATATCGAACGGAGCAGTTAAAGCCAGGTCAAGGAATCGAGTCGGGTCAGGTTGTACGGATCCAAAAGGATTCAGTGTTCCCTCACCTCCCTTATTTCTCTCCCTTCTTCCCGCCCCATTGGCTTTTGCCTTCCTCTTTTTCTATCTGATTGGTCCCATAACCCCTTTAACTAATTAGGCCGAATCCAAGCCTTTGATTGGTTCTCACTCCCACCTAGTGAGAGTTCAATTAATTTTAAAACTATAGTTTAGTAAAACGACTTCAAATGTCCGTAACTATACCGTTATAATCCGGACTCGTAAATGGCTTTCGCCTATGCGCTCGTGGAATCGTCCTCTATCTAGATATTTTAAGAAATACAATAAAATATATGAGGATAAAATACGTCCTCACTTAATTACATTAACCAAATAGGGGCATTTCATCATTTTCCACTTAACGAAAAATTATACAACCTAATTAATAATAAAATCCGGAAGCGGGATTTCACATTCTCCCCATTCAAATTTCATAACCATAAATCTATTTATCCTCAATTTACTCCACATATTCATATATTTTAAATTTTCAGGGTATTACAGAGAGGAATCAGGGGGACGAATCAAAGGAGGAAAGAGAAGAGTAGGAAACCAATCAGAAACAAGAGAAGGGAGATAAGGGAGAGAGGTGTGGAACATCGGATCCCGTCGACCCGTACACCCCACTTGACTTTAACCTATTTTCTGGAGACTTTCTGTCGCCATTTTCGTCGGATTTTCGACGAGTTGAAGCTATACAACACCATCACCAGACTCACCGATGTCCTTTCTTACTTTCCCATCCAAACCCGACTAGGTTTGACCCCAATTTTGTGATGAACCGCATCGGTGGGTGCGACGAACACCCGACGGCAATTCGTCGATCTTGCTGGCTTTGGCGACAACCACCACACTTATTCAACTTCTCTCAATCTCAGGAACAAGGCCCAAACAAGATTGGGGGCGTTGGGGTTCGAATTGAGGATGAATCAAGGGACACCCATTTCTAGGGTTTCCGACGGATCGAGGCAAAATTCAGGTGTTTCCCGACCGAATTGAACCTCGGCCCAGGTATGAAAATTGTCCCCTTTGACTTGCTCTACACACGGCAGCTGGCCACTGTGTGTGGCGGTGCGTGGGCCGAGGCACCCCCTGACCTTCCTAGGCTAAATTTGATACCCCAATTCCATGGGTGAAGTCCGATTGATGAAATCTCATCATTTGAACATAATTTTGAGAGAGACCGCCACTTAATCCTTGTATGAATTGACTATCCGACCATTAGATCGTCACCAAACCTTAATACATTATAGTACATAATATTTGAGGACCATAGGAACTAACGGATCGGGAATCCATCGTACGGATCTTCTCAAATGGGATTTGTAAGTTCGTAAAATAAAACGTTGACTGTCACTTGAATCGTGATTGGCGGAGATCCAACCGTCGGATCGTGGTAAGATTTTAGTATATTTTTTTAGAAGCATAATGTGGATCTTGGAAATTACGGCTCGGAAATCCGAGATGCGGATCTTCCAGATCGAGTTACGTAGGATTGTGGACCCTACCGTCGACCTTTGATCAACAGTTAACTTTTGGTCAATGGGTTATGAATCATTCTAGAACATCCTTGGGGATGTGTTTTATGTAAGTTACGTGTTCTATCAATAAGAATTCTGAGATGTGATTTGATATTTGTTATAGGCGACGATCGTTCGTGACACCTCGATATTCGTGCTAGGAAGTTGTAACACGGACTTCAGGTGAGTGGGTCTTTTCCTTTTCATAGTGTGTGTGTATATATATATTGATAGTTTCCAGCTATGCATTTGAAAAAGAATTTCTTACGTACGCCTGGATTAGACTAAAATTTATAAGAATTAGCGAAATGACGGAATTTATGAATATGCTACATCTTACGGGATGTACAGGTATGCTTATAATCTTTGATGCCAAAATTATATCTACGGCTATGAATGTTAGTATGTTGATTAGAATTATTGAATCGTTATGGCATGATTGTATTTATGTAGTCTGCTCATCATTGCTGCACCCCGGTGTTAGTGCTTGCCTATGGCCAAGGCCAATCTTTCATGTGTATGTTCACATCCACACCGCACGCTCGCCTTGGATCCAAGTAGGTGCCGATCATGTCATATAGGTTGCAATAGGCAACTCCGATATCTTGTCGTACAGGTTGCAATAAGCAACTCCGACTCGTATGTGACAGTGAATAGCGCAATTCTTCACGTGATTGTAGCACTATAGCATATATTATTATTACACCCAGTCCTGTCGTACAGGTTGCATTGGGCAACTTCGACTTGTGTACTAGCATAGATTGATGAGCATCAGTCCAGTCGTACAAGTTGCATTAGGCGACTCCGACTTGTGTGCTAGCATAGATCGATGAGCATCTGATTTTATTATGCTACTGTTGAGATATTGTGATTGGCATATTTTTGGAATTATTGTTGATTTGCATTTGATTTCATACTATACGTAGTATGTATATTTTGGAAACTATACATGTTTTACGGCAAGGGGTTATAACGTTTTCAAAGGTTTTTATTAAAACTTTATTTTCAGGCCCATTCACCCTTGTTTTTTGCCCCCCCTAGGTTTTAGCTGCTGAACTTTTGTATCGACCAGGATTCTTGGCAAATCTTAATATAAGTGGCTACCTTTGAGGGTATAATCATTATCCTATCTTACTATACTTTATTTATGCTCAGACATCACGTGTGAAATTGGTTCATTCCCACTCACCACGCACTCTTGTATTTAGGCACCTTTAGGTTTAAATTTATTCACATATTTCACCACACTACACTTTATGGCTTCATCACCTTCCAGGTGTCGACCAGCACAGCTCGATTCGGAGTCCAAGTGGACATTTCGGGTCGGGGTGTGTCATCTTGTGATTGATAGTTGTAAGTTCACCTAGGGCGAATGCCACGTTTTAGGGGTTGCATTGTTTTTCAAAGGGTTTTCACAAAGCTTAATAAGTCATGTATGTTTATATTTGATCTGAATACCACAGACGGATTGCATGTTTGATGCATGTTCTAGCTTATATGCCACAAGTAGAATATGCATAAGGAAAACCTAACCTTCAAAGTTGCATGTGTAATTCATAAGTAATTGGTAAAACTATATAAGATTATTAAAGTGATGGCAGAACCCTAGTGTCCTTTTATGATTATTTTCTAAGATTGTTCCCTTTCAAATTGGTTTCTTTAATTATTTTTCTTTAATTGTTTTAATTTAAAATTCGTTTTTAATATTCTAGGTCATAAAATCAACATTTTTAAAACTTTGTTTTCGAATAATTAATTAAGAATTAGTTTAAATACAAATTATTTATTCAATCCCTGCGGAAAACGACCTTACTTGAGCTGCTATACTACGATAACCTTGTTCTCTTGTAAGTATTTTTAAGTGTTTTTATCTATACTTTTGCATGTGGTAAAAATCCCCATCAGTCCCCGATAGCAGTAATCTTCTTAAACGCACTAGTTATAATCCCAAATCTTCAAAAGGAAGATTGTTTTTTGTTAAACCCTTTTCCGAGTAGATCACTAGCAATTTTATTCCCGAGCTTAGAACACTTTAACCAATACTAGTTCCTAGAATTTCTTTCGGTGCTGTACTCGTCACCACTATATGATCACCATCCTATTTGTCACTGTTAGATGATTTTGAATTTCGAAATTCATATAATGGATAAGCACAAATCTCAAAATTCAAACTCATCTGACGATAATAAATAGGGTGTCAGCAAAAATGCACTCTAAGCGTTGGTAACGTACTTATTTATTATTGATGACACATCATTTGATTTGTAAATTTAATTTTAAATTTAATCTCTCTAGTAGTATCATGATATTTGCTAAAAAAAGGCACTTCCTAAAATACACCAATTATTGATAAGAAAAGTTTTGGAATTATTTATTGCTTTTCTTTTTTAAGCAAATCAATAATCCAAAAAATAATGGCAAAAATGCTGAAAAAGCACTCCCCTGTCCCCACTGTTGGAGAGAAAGCTCGCCTACCTGAGGTCTCAGCAGTCAGGATTCCTTCCCTCCAACAGACCCACTGCATGGTTGCCACGTGGCAGACTTCCTCCTATTCCTGGTAGGCCGTTTCAACTTGTTCTCTTGGAGTCATAAATAAAAGTATAAATAAGTCCTTCTCACTGGAACAGGATCCTCGCCATAATCGTTCCGTTCATCATAAATAGTACGGTGAGAAATTATTTAAAATTCAAATATAAATAGTACCTAATAAAAACTGACCGCACGATATACAATGAACGGATAGGATTGCCAGATCTTTAGGATCCCTAGGGAATAGATCCGGCGAGGATCCTGGTTCTTCCCACTGCTCCCACTGTCATACACTTCCTATTTAAATATTCTTCTTTCTCATATTTTTTTATTTAAACATTTTATTCGTAGTATTTTTAGGGTTTTGATTGGAAAATTTCTACACACTTTTTTCTTCCTTCACACGTTATTTTTGGATGTTCGATTGAAAAATCAAAACCATAATCAAAGTTCATAATAAAAATAACAACAGTTAGTAGCCTAGCGGTAAGAACGCAGACTGCGACTTCCTAAAAAGACAAAGAAAATGTGGAGGTCTTAGGTTCGATGCTCCAAGTTAAAGAGTCTACTTGACTGTGGCTACGAACAGGGTGAAATTTTCAATAGTCTCTTCAAGTTCAAAAAAAATGGATAACCGCAGCTTACTACTAATTGTCTCTTTAAAAAAAAAAAAAGTCAGAATAAAAATTGCACGAGGAAAAACAATACGTGCAAAAACGACTTCGTTTTAATTATTTTATTAGTTTAGTAATAATATTTTATTTTTGAAAATGATGGAAATATTTAATTGATATTTGGATTCTCAATGTTTGTGTCCACGCATAAAACTGAAAGGGAATAGCTTGGAGCAGCAATAGAAACGTGAGTGTGGGCCCCACTATCCTTCGGTTTCGGAATCCAACCTTCTTCCTTTCTTTCATGGCAAAAGCAAACATAAAATCTCAACAAGTTTTATGACAAAAGTACCCTGGGACCCGCGGGTCGAGTGCAACCTCACTGCTGTAAGCCTGTATCACTGTTCACTACCCCCTACGTACATTGACGCATCTACCCTCTGACTGTTGTTCTAACCCCGTGGTACATACGATCAAAGCAACCACACTTGCCCTTTCATCACGTGTCCCAAATAACAACTCTACCTTCTATGTAATTGTATTATTTGCATATTATTTTTTTGGTAAATCTCAGTTTAGTCTTCTCAAATTTCATGGTTTTCAACATTTACGACATGAAGTTTTTTTCGTTTCAGAGTCATACTTAAAGTGTTAATTTTAGGACAGTCTTATACATCCGTTAGTCTGACTATTAAATCTCTCGTTTCGTTAACAGATAACGTGGCGCCCATATGGACAATGATTGAACGCCACGTGTCGTTAAAGGATCCACTTGAAAATTAAAAATTAAAAATTCAAATATTAAAATAATTAATTAAACAAAAATATTAAAAAAAAACCAGAACCCCCTTCGTCTTCCCCACCCGACACCCCTCCATCCCTTCCACCCCTCACCCACCGACACCCTTCCCCTTCCCTGATACCCACCCTTACCACCAAACCTTTTCTCCTTCCCCAAAAACCCTCCCTCTTCTATCCTCCATCGACGCCTTCTGGGATAAAAAGATAGACAGCTACTGAGCTTGTGCGATCCTTCTCTCTCTAGGACTCCGTACATCCATGGCGAAGCCCTGAAAGCCCAAGAACGAAGACGCCAAGCCTGAAAACTCCGGGCCCGTCGTCCGCCACCAGAAGCTCTGCCTCTCTATCGACGTCGATAAACGTCGCATTTACTGGTTCGTCTCTGCCCCTGCATTAACACACACAAAGGGAAGAATACACTGTTGCATGTTCACTAATTTCGTGGCGAATCTCTATTGGTTTTGGGAAAATTCGAATTGGGTTTTGAGATTCGAGGAAATTGTGAATTGGGTTTTGGTTTTTGGTAAAAATTGGATCGTAGATAAGCAGCTTTGGCAGCCAAAAATTGTTGCGATTCTGCATGGTTAGTGTTTAAGTTGCTTGATTTTGTTTAATTTTGATGGGATTGTAGGTATACTGGATTGAAGATTGTGGTCCCAGAAATTGGGAATGTAGGGTTGCATGCAGAGAATTTGGGGATTGAGAGTGTTTCAGTCGACGGTGAGCAGACCGAGTTCGAATACTACCTGCAGAGTAATCATAAAGATGCGGAGAGCGAGAGGAGATGGAGCTGGGTGACATTGCCGAGCTCTGCTGCCGATGCGGCAGGGTCAACATATATATCGGATCTTGAGAGAGAGCTGGTCCCGAATTCTCTGCGTGTATCAGGGAAGGGAAAGGGTCGAGGGAGGGTTTTTGGGGAAGGAGAAAAGGCTTGGTGGTAGGGGTGGGTATTAGGGAAGGGGAAGGGTGTCGGTGGGTGAGGGGTGGAGAGGATGGAGGGCTGGAGCCATGGATGGGGTGGAGGGGATGGAGGGGTGTCGGATGGGGAAGACGAAGGGGTTCTGGTTTTTTTTTTTTTAATTTTTTTTAATTAATTATTTTAATATTTTAAATTTGAAATTTTAATTTCCACGTGGATCCCTTAATGACACGTAGCGTCCAATCATTTTCCATATGGGTGCCACGTCATCAGTTAGCGGGAGACTTAACAGCCAGACTAACGGATGTATGAGACTGTCCTAAAATTAACACTTTAGATATGATTTTAGAACAAAAAAAACTTCATGTACTAAATATTGAAAACCACGAAACTTGATGGTAGTAAACGGATGTTCAATATTGGCAAGTACTTGAGAAGTGAAGTTAATTACGTTAAAATGCATAATTTGGATGATAAATATCGAAATTGTCTACAATACATACAATGAAATTTATGTGAATATATGTATGTAAGCAACTCTCAATTAAATTGCCTCTTATTCACGCGGCATTGCTGGATCGAGCTTTCTCCCTTAGCCTTTTATTTGTTGGCATTTTCCACGATTTCCCACTAATTGACTACAGAGGAAAGAGAGTACAAAGGATCGAACAACCGATAATACAACAACATATTCTTGGACAACCTTTTTTTGCATATAAGAAGTTGCAAAGCGAAGCTGTTACTGATCCCCGAACTTGTTGTAAAGGTCAAAATGTCACTAATCTAGAAGAAGTAGAAGCACCCTAGGAGCATCTAATTATTATCTTATCATTTAAATGATAATTTGTACTAAATACATGTAAGTATTGTAGCCAAATCCGATAATATCAGCTTAATCAAACATGAAATAATTTTTTTTATTAAAAAAAGGAAACAAAATTTAGGTTGACAAATATATATGTGTTTAACAAACAATTTGTTTATGTAGGTGTTGAGGCCCAAAATATCAGTTTGGGCCGAATTAGAATTGTTCTCGGCCCGGAAAGTTCTATTTGGAGGCTTGTGGGTTATTTAGCCCATGGGCCGAGATCGGCCAGGTCTGGTCAGGGAGAGTGCTGTTTGGATAAAGGCGAAGCAGGCAGAGTCCTACGGATAGCATGAATCCTGATTCATTAAGGGGTCTCGGCGAGGATGAGGTTGACGAGATATAGAGATGTGTGCGTCATGATAACAACAGGAATCCTGATTGAAGAATGATTAATCGAGATAGTTTTGGATAAGAACACGGACGAGATAGTTTTGGATTAGAATACGGAGTCCTAATCCAAGTATGACTTGGACTTGATTGCAGAGACGCTCCTATAAATACAGAGGCAGTGGCACCATTCAGGGTCTCTCCAACTCAACACACAAATCTGCCCTGCTCAAACCCTCGTTCTACGCGAAACCTCTCAACAACCTTGAGATTTTTTATTTTCCTTTTTGCCAACACACCTTCAGTTTGGATAAACAGCACTGTGAAGGCAACCGGTGGTATCTTCAGTTTGGATAAACAGCACTATCGCCGTAGAATCAGCCGACCGTGGAGCACCTTCAGTTTGGATAAACAGCACTGCGAAGGGGCCGACTGGTTACCTATCCAAGTCTCGATCGAGAAGGATTTTCGAATCCTTATTGGCAGAGGTCATTTTATCAGCCTTCTCGGCGAAGTGAGGTGTTACAGTTTATTAGGGCTCGACACATTGAACGCCGAGTTGTCGTATGATTGGATACTCACAAGTGGGCTTTAGAGTTCGACATTCTGACGGCCGAACCACATTCACCATCAAGACGTACATCCGCTTTGAGTATTTGTGCCCTTACACTTTAGTGTCGATTCGGCGTGAGTTTACTCTGATGAACACCATCACTGTGACCGAATCTGACGACAACGATCTGTGAACTTCGCATATTTAGTAGCCTTGTCTTCAGGCTTTAGAATTCGAGAGCCGAGTCAAGTTCCTTCCTCGGCTGCAATCGCAAGACGCATAAGTCAGCAGCGCGACCAACGCAACATCAACAAATTTTACTCCTCGGCCGAGCTCGGCCGACGAGTTGGCACGCCCCGCACACAACCGAAGGATGTAGTTAGCTTATTAGTTACTCGGCCTGCGCGCCACGTAGGCTTGGTAGTTTTTAGGGCCAACAGTAGGTAATAGATTTTTTGGATCAAATTAATTATTATTATAAAGGAGGCTATTACTCAATAAGTTTGTACTAAAAAAAGAGAGGTGTAGTTAAAAATTATTTTTTTAATTAATTATCTTTAATAAACGTTGTATGAATATCTTTTTACTTAATTATTCTTAATGGAAGTTATAATAGGGGTGGGTTCAAAAAATCGAAAACCGAAGAAAATCAGACCGAACACCTAACCGAAACAGAAAAAAAAACGGAGAAAAAACCAAACCGAACCGAACCGAACTTTATTGGTCAGTTTTGGTTTTGGAGGTTTGGAAATTGAATCGAACCAAACCAAACCAAATCCTTTTACACTTTATGAATGTATGCCCAAGATGTTTCTTTTGTGAAACTTTGTTGCCAAGTTTGAAACTAAGCCTAAGGCTTTTTCAAGAAGCATACTTGGTTTAACTAGGGAAGACATTTCATTGGTTACAGAGGAAAGTTTTGGAAGACTTTGAAACTTTGAAGAGTTTCTCTATTTGTTTGCTTTTTAAATGAATACGTTGATCATTTTTCTTTGCAATTGAGGTTGTTGATAGAATAGGATTGATTTATATGATTTTGTATATGTACAACTGCCTTCCCACTTTCCCCATTTTTCTTATTATTAGTCTACCAATGCGAGCCTCTATTCTAAATTTCATATTAAAAAAAAAAGATCAAGTTTTATAAAATAAATAAAAAAAACTGAAACCGTACCTTAACCGAACCTAACAAAACCGAACCGAAAAAAATCAAAAGAAAATCGAACCGAACCAAAATTTAGGTACTTTCGATTTTGGCAAAAAATCGAACCGAATAAAACCGAACACACCCCTAAGTTGTATGGATACAAAGAAAAACATTAGTATTGGAGCATGTTAATTTCAAAGATAGACACCTAATCTCTAAAAGCTAGTGCCTTTAATGTTCCCTTTAAAACTTCTATTTTCAAGTAAATAATTGCATACGACACAACTGAAGCATATAAATTTGTATATGTAAACAATATTATATATTTTTGAACTTATTTATAATTGAGTAATGTCAGGTTGATTAGTTTTAATACCATATTTACAAATCATGTAATGTGTCACTGGTAACAAATAAGCATGTTGATCACCACTTAAATATAGTTTAAATTAATGGTTTTCCTAACATTACCCCTTACATTAATATATTATTATGCATAAGTAATTTTCTTAAGATGAGCCCAAAAGATATTATAAATTTTTACAATTTGAATTATCTAAAATTAATTTTGTATTACAACTAAAATCTTTTCTCTAAACTAGACTAATTGGGTGGGGGGGGGGGTGGTGGATTCGAATTCGGGATGTAGTGAGATGAAAATGAAGACCTTATACACTAGGGCAATTCACAAAATTGTTGTAAGTTATCTATGCTTTTATTAACAAGAATTTGGTCCATTATTTTTCAAATGTTTGTTTCCTTTAATTTTTGGAATGTCAGTCTCACATGTTTGCCTGTTGATGTCTAACACAGTAAGTGAAACACATTGACCAATCTTTGACAAGAGAACGAACTTGTTTTAAAACACATACCGTATTTGACTTCGCAAGACAAATACGTGCCATAATCTTATGTTGTCAAAGAATATAACCTCTAGAATAATTGATGCCCTACTAGATTTCACGTGATAGTCAGAAACTTGTTTGAAAACTTAACTCTACTTTGGAAAGAGAAACCCAACCAAAAACTGGAATGCCAAGAACCAAAAAGAAAACTTATAATGAAAATCCGCTATTTATTTTAGAATAATTAATTATTTGCCTGAATTGTTCACTAAAGTTCAAGAATTGTCATTTAAGTATGGGTGTTATATTCAACAAAACGAAATACCTAAACCCTAAACACTACACTCTAGAAGAAAAAAAAACTCTGAAATTTCGTCATAAATTCTGAATTAAAAGCTTCAAAATCCAGAAAATCCAAAGCAAATAGGCTCAAATGGTAATTTTCTGTCAGTCCAAGTTGTCAGATAGCGAGTAGGTCAGTAGGGGTAATTCCCACCGAAACCTTGGGGGATTCTTTATCTGACACAAACCCAAACCCAAGCAAGAAAGAAACGAAGCTCTTCCTCGGCCTCGGTCTCGGTCTCCTTCCAACTCCCCTTCTTGAACTCGGCGTCGTCTTTTGGCTGACTGCAGCGAACCGGCGGCGTCGTTTTACTCATTACAGTAAGAAAAACCTCTCTCTCTCTGTGTCTCTCTCTCCTGCTTTCTTTTGCTATTTTCCTCTGTTGGGTCAGTTTTTTTCATGAGTTTTACAGCAAGCCCTTCTGTTTCTGGAAAAAAGGGCACATGCTTTTGCAGAAACCTGTCTGAAATTTTGTATCTTTTTTGAACTTTGGTGTTTTGGTTTGATGGGATTGCTGCTACATGTATGATCATGTTGTTTCTTCAAGGTCTTGTTTTGTTTATGTGCTTTCATTGAATTTTTCTGTGAAAGTTTGATTCTTAGGGGTGATCAGATTGTTTTCTTGTGTTTTTTAACATCCTGGTTTGTTGGAATTTGATGATTTTGGCAATGTGCGTTGTAAAATTTGGTTCTGGTGTTCTGCATGTTGGGTTTGATCATTTGGGGAGTGTGAAAAGAATGGACCTTTGTACAATGTGGATTGAAATATTGTGTTATTTGTAAGATTTGTTGATTGAAATGCTTAAATTTTAGCGTGTCAGAGACAATTGTAGTGGTTTCTGGTGTATCTGATGTCATGTTGTTTTATATATGAACATATAAGCTGGTGAAAGCAAGGTATGCTGTTTTCCTATTGCTTAGTGGTTAATGAGATTGATTAACAATGATGGTATGTGGTCAATTTTCGGATAAATATTTTCTTTCGTTAGGTTTTCAGGTTACAACGTTCCCATGGTATTGTCATGGTTTTTTGTAACTAATTGATTTGAATATATTAAAAGAAATCATGTATTACCTTTCTTTTTGTAGCTGAACGGTAGTTTATTGATTAAGGTTTGATCACTAAAGCAGGAAGTGTGTATTGTCGGTTTATGGGGTGCGGTTGTTATCCATTTGGTAATTCAACGGACAATCCCCGTTTGCGACTAATTTCCATATATATTTCATTGTTTGAGTGTGCCACCACACATTCTGTACTGGTAGGAGTTAGAGCTTCCAGCTCAGTGTTTTAACTTAGCAATGCTAAATGCTAAATGAAATTGTTAGCCATGAACTGGTAACTCGTAAGCATAGCGATTGCTATACTGGTGTGGACATAATATCTATGCGTCACAGCTGTTATATGCAATTCCATTCAGTTTCGTGTTTGATATGGATGCTTCAGGATGTGTCTGTTTACGTGTCTGCAACGCAAATCAAGTTATCAAATCAAGTTATTTATTGACGTTGACTTGTTACCTGTTTCAAGGATTGGTATAATTTTCCCATATATAGGTTTCTTAGAGGATAATTTCATATTGGATCAACACCATTTGTTGCTGATATCAGCTTTCTCCAAAAGGTTGTCTTTTGGCATTGTATATATGTAGCACATAGTTAAAGGCATACGTAGATGTATGTTACTTTTCCCATGCTGACCTTAAACTTGTGATTGAACTCACCGTTAGTACCTAAACTATGTGTACATATATTTGGAGGGTGTTCGCCATGAATTTCCACAGGAAGCCCTTTTTTCGTTATATAGTAAGCTTTTGCGGTTATCTACTCTTCATTGTTTAACGCTCTGTCTATCATTACAGGTTGCGTGATTTTTTGTAAGTAGAAGGGGTTAATCAAACCCCATGGACAGTGAATTGTATGACGAAGAGCCAGTGCGATCTGGTATCATAACTGCCATACGTCTAAATGTTACAACTGGGGAAGATGTTGTAAGTATTTTTTCCCTTTCTTGTGGGCTTCCTTGTACATATTTTCTTGTGTCTAGTTGTTACTCTTTCAGTTTTGTTAGCGAGTTTTTATTATTAGACTCGAACCATTTTATCCGCATATGTATCAATTAGGTGTCCAAGTTAGGTTATTTTGTCATCTCAATAAGTTGTATTCATACTCCATTTAAATGCCTTCCAGTTTCATCGTAATCATGTAATGTAATAGTGCTGCTTTTGGAATAATAGATGCTTGTGAATGTGTGCGCATGCGTGCATATGCATGTATTTTGAACTTTAGCTTGACTAGCACGCGGCAATAAAACATGATGTTTGCTATTGGTGTGGCATTTGAATTTATACAACTCAGACTATCTTGTATATGATTTTTTCTTTAGACATTTCGTGTTTAGTTTGAAGATTAAACACTTGTTTTTTTTCTCCCTGGAGTGGAACCATATTCTTTCCATATATGCTACTGTGAATAGGTCTCTCTGAACTATGTTCTTTTTTCATCTCATTAAGCTGTATTGGCACTTTTATTACACGATACCTTCCACTTCCACATTCGTTTGTCCAATGTTATTTATATTCATTGGCATCTTTAATGTATGAAATGTACTTCTGGAATGTGTTTGAACATTTTAGTACGGGTAAACATGTGAAGGGGTTATTGGTTTCATGGTTTATATTTAGCATGATGCGTTTGCTGTATCAGATGAGAATTTATTAATACTTTATAACTCTGTAACAGCTGAGGATATCTGAAGAAACACCAATCAATACAGCCAGTGAGGTCACTGATCCTAGGTTCGGACTTCCAAATCCATCCGGTCAGTGCTCTACTTGTGGTGCCGAAAACAAGTTACAGAACTGTGAAGGTGTGGATGAACATTTAACATTGTTCAACATTGTTCTTGATGTGGTTGTCTTCAGTTTTGGAATTGGTTTTGATCAATCGTTTTAATTTCTAGGTCATTATGGGCGTATCCAGTTTCCATGCTCGGTAGTTCATCCTTATTATCTTGTGGAAGTTGTTCAAATCTTAAACAAGATTTGTGTAGGATGTAAATCCGTTAAGCAGGATTTAAAGGCCAAGGTCAGCTACCACACTTTTCATGCTGATCGCTGAGATGTGACTTACAGTTTGGCACTATTGAACATTTGTTGCCATTTATTTTCCTTAATGGTTAAAGGTTGAAAGGCAATATGTTTGTTCGTTCTGAAAATTGTTGTAGAATTTGTTGTAATTCTGACTGTTAAAGGAGATTTCTTATGTAAATTATCGGAAAGTGTAGCATGATACGCTTGAAAGCAGCATTCAGAGGTGACACATGGTTGCAGATTCCAGATGTTGATACACTGTTGTAATATGAAATTATATTACTTTTTTAAGCTATATGTGAGAGTTCTAGTTGTCCACTTTAAACTATAACTCTCGTGTGTGTTATCGAAAGAAGTAGTTATTTACTATCTCCTATTTGCATGCATCAGGGTGCTGATTCTGTAACTGTTAAGAGAAAGCGCCAGGAGCGCAAGGGCTGCAAATATTGTACGGTGAGTTTGTTTGTCTCTTTGAGTGTAGTTTCATTCTGTCTGCACCTTTGTAACTTCATCGAACTTTTCAATTAATAGGGAAGTTCGTTAAGCTACCCAAGAATGAAGTTCAGAGTTTCAACGAGAGAACTCTTTAAAAGAAGTTGTATTATCGTGGAAGCAAGCGGAATATTGCCTTCTGACTATTGGGATTTTATTCCAAAAGATGCACAGCAAGATGAGAGTTGCGCTAAACCAAACAAAAGAATTCTATCTCATGCGCAGGTAACTGTAGTTCTTATATATGCATGTCTTAATTGGACAATCTTTTAGAATTAACTTTGATGTGCATTTTTTAATGTGGTTTTAATGAGACAATTTCTTCAAACTCATAATTACTTTCCTTCTTCATAAATTCATTAAACTGATATATCAGTCAGATGCATGCTTATGCATGGACGTGTAGTGATGCACGCTTACATAACTGTATGTATGAAATTATGAATGCACGTACGCCTACATATTTGCTTGTGTGGAGTGGAGTACATTTTAGAGCATTTGGGTATTACCATTAGGAGACGGAATTATGAAGTTTATGAAATTGTTTTTTTTAATACGACGTTCTCCTCCTTGAGCCATTATTCTGTGTAAGAAAACAAAAACCAAGGTTGTTTGTACCCACTTTTACACTAAAATAGTTAGCATTTCATTTTCTCCTTATTGCATATGGAATGCAGGATAAGAAATAAATTGATGGGAGGTTTGTGTCTTAACTAACCGTTACAACAAATTGTTACCATATGAACCGTCAAAGTAGATATACAATCTTTCTCTGGATTATAAATTCAAGAAATAATTGTTGTTTCTCTGATTGATTCGTAATTTTGTAACATTAGTGCCGCACTTTCTAGTTCTTATGCAGATCACTAATAAACATGACGCCTTCTTTCTGGGTTTCAGGTTCATCATTTGTTGAAGGATTTTGATCCAAATTTCATTGCGAAGTTTGTCCCAATGACAGATTCACTTTCTGTGGATTTATTCCTTGTAACTCCAAATAGTCATCGCGTGACAGAGTTTATGCATGCTTTTGCTAATGAGCAGCGGTTGATGTTTGTAAGTTTTTTCACTACTTTGATTGTCTTGATTGATTTGGTTGGAAAATTACCACATAATTCATGGCTTTTGTTTTTTCTTGTCTTTTATGCCTGCTTGTATGAATGATTGTAGGACCATCGGACCAGGGCTTACAGGAAACTTGTCGATTTCAAAGGTGTAGCTAATGAGCTGGGTTCTCGTGTTTTGGAATGCCTGAAAATTTCCAAGGCAAGCTAGATTTGTTTTTTCCCTGTGTTTGTGTAGATAAGACAATACAGTTCTTGCTTACGGTCATCCTTCTTACATGCAGTTGAACTCAGAGAAACCGGGCAATGATTTGATTGCTGCTCGGCTAAAAAATGTTAAAGATGATCCTTCAAAATCATCAGGTTTGAGATGGATCAAAGACGTTTTTCTTGGGAAGAGAACTGATCACTGTTTCCGCACGGTGGTTGTTGGTGATCCAAACATCAAGCTCAGTGAAATTGGTATACCCTCTCATATTGCAGAGAGGATGCAGATAGCTGAGAATCTGAACAGATGGAACTTAGAAAGGTTGGGTGCCACCTGCAATCTACGCCTAATGTTCAAACAAGTGATGCATGTTCGTAGAAAAGGTAGCATCGTTCTCGTACGCCAGACAAACGAATTGCTGATGGGAGATACTATTTACAGGCCTCTGAGTGATGGAGACATTTTGTTGATTAATAGGCCTCCATCAATACATCAACACTCCCTCATTGCTTTATTCGTCAAGATACTTCCGGCAGCACCTGTTGTATCTATAAACCCACTCTGTTGCTCTCCATTTCGTGGTGACTTTGATGGTGATTGCCTTCATGGCTATGTTCCTCAATCAGTTGAGGCCAAAGTTGAGCTTAGGGAACTTGTTGCTTTAGATAAGCAATTGATTAATGGGCAGAGCGGTACCAACCTACTTTCACTTAGTCAGGATAGCTTAACTACTGCCCATTTGATCCTGGAGGATGGTTTTCTCTTCAATCATTCTCAAATGCAACAGTTGCAAATGCTCTGTTGCAATGAACTGCCGTCAATGGCAATAATTAAAGCTCCTTCACTTAATAGCCCTGCTTGGACTGGAAAGCAAGTATTCAGCATGCTCCTACCTTCAGGTTTTGATTATGATTTTGCTCCAGATGGAGTTTGTATTCGAAATGGGGAGCTGCTATCTTCTGAAGGTTCTTCGTGGTTGCGAGATACGAGTGGAAATCTTTATCAGAGTCTCGTTAAACATTGCCAGGGTCAGGTACTTGACTTCCTACATGCTGCTCAGGAAGTTTTTTGTGAGTGGTTGTCAATGAGGGGTTTGACTGTCTCTCTCTCGGACTTATACCTCGCTTCTGACTCATGCTCAAGGAATAACTTGATGGAGGAAATTTTCTGTGGGTTGAGAGAAGCAGAGCGGGTATGTATATTTAGACAGTTGTTGGTGGATAGTAGTCGGGAACTTCTTATGGGATGTGCTGAAGAGAATCAAAGTCTCGTGACTTCAGATGTCGACTACTTCTGTCATGAGAAGCGGAAGTCTGCTGCCCTTAGTCAGGTTGTTCATGATGCTTTCAAGCACGTTTTTCGGGATATTCAAAATTTAGCTTACAAATACGCAGGTACGGACAACTCTTTGATGACTATGCTTAAGGCTGGAAGTAAGGGTAATATGCAGAAATTAGTGCAGCACAGTATGTGCCTTGGTTTGCAAAACTCACTAGTTCCATTATCTTTCAGAATTCCGAACCAGCTGTCGTGTGCTGTGTGGAATAATCAAAAGGTAACCAGTTCAGATCAGAAGGTTGAGGGAAGTGCTGAATGGGTTGAGTCCTACATCCCGTCTGCTGTGGTTGAAAGCTCTTTCTTGACAGGCTTAAATCCGTTAGAATGTTTTATTCATTCAGTAACAAGTCGAGATAGTTCTTTTAGTGGAAATGCTGATCTTCCTGGGACTTTGACAAGAAAGCTTATGTTTTTCATGCGGGATTTGTGCACTGCTTATGATGGAATGATAGGATTAAATGCACACCACAAAGTAGCACACAAATGTCCTATTGATTTTCCTTATTAACACTAAGATTTGTCAATTGTAGCATATGAAAATAAGGGTCTTTCCCGCAGAAGATTGTTTTAACAAACTACTTAAAATGTCACAAAAACTGCGTTGCTGTCCCTACTGACCAGCCACCGAAAAATATTTATTAGACAGACTTACACTTATCTAAAGTCTACGAAATTTTATATGAAGATACTAGACACACAGAGCTACACTCACACAAATTTTTGGGATTTTTGGAGTTGATTTGCTATTTAAATTAAATTGAATAAAAGCAGGACAGAAACAGATTTTAAGTAGTTCACAAATTAAGAAAAACGAGTTAGGGGAATTGCTATCCACCACCAAATAATCATGCAAACATGTTATGTTTCATTCAAATTCCTTTATTTCCGGATGAAGATGCTCAAGTCGGCTCAATGTTAGAACTCAACCTTTTACTCTTTCTTATGTAGTATGTTAAGAGAATGACGTTTTCAACTTAACTTAGTCCCTAGCATGCAATCTAGAATGGCGTGTTCATAGATTTAACAAGTAGAAATCATTAAGAACAAAAAGAGTTTGAGTCATCACAAGGCATCGTAAGTACTGGCGTTGTCTTACTTATCCTAGAAATTGATTCACATGTTAATCGCAATTAACAAGTACTACTGTAGAATATATGTAGGTCCTCATTTGACAAGGGCAGGCACACACATATTCATAGCATTAGAATCCTAGATATGCTTACTAAGTATGCATCCATAGAAAACACATAAAGAATTCATCAATGAGACAAGTAGTGAAGCAATTTTCATCCTTTCATAAAAGTAATTCAAACGAAATGTCATAACAAAGTTGCAATCATATTTGGGGCTTCAAAACAACCCCTAACTTCTAAAAATTAGTTACACATAATCCTTAAATAAAACCAAAAGAAAGACATGAGTTTGAGAAGATAAAACCGAAAGAAGAGAATGCCAAGATTTCCTTTTTCCTTTCCTTCCTTCCCCAACGCAGCAGCCTTGCCTTTTTTTCCTTCCTTTTTTTTTTTCTATCTTTTTTTTCCTAAATTCCTCTTTTGCATCTGCAACCTGCAGCCTTTATGCCCATGCTTGCTGCCCCGTTTCTGCTCCATAACTCCCCCACTAATAGTCATTTTGTGATGACAATAAGTGAGAGGAAATGGTAAAATAATTGTAACTCTTTAGGTAGTCTTTATGCCAATTACTCCCTCTTAATCCTCATCTTTAATTCCATTTCCTCTAATATTTGAATAGGTGTCAGCTGGTTTGTTTTTTGGCTGCATCAGTTTTGGCTGCTAGATTCATTGGGTTTATTGCTTTCAATGCTTTCTTGTCAGTTACAAACTGTTCAGCCCCTTGTGTACCTTTCAGTGTTAAAACGGTCATAACTTCTTCTAGAAAAATGATATTAAGAATCCGCGAAATGCACCAGAAAATAGACATCCATAGCTTTCTAAGAATATAAGGCTCATTCTCTAATTCATTCTGAGCTGTTCGCAAATTGCTTCCAAAGTCAGCTGACCTGCACAGGCAATTTTGACGAATTTGTTACTTCAAATCCCACTTGTGCTATTTTTCTTTTCTTTGCTTGACAAATCCTACAAAACACAAAAACAAAGTAAATAGCTCAAAAATATAAGGAACTAACTAAGAAAAGACAAGTGAATTTGATGTGAAATATATATAAATATGAACTTATCAAATACCCCCACACTTAGCTTTTGCTAGTCCTCGAGCAAAATGAAGAAAACATGAAAAAGTAGCAACATGAAAAACATTAGCTTCCCCCTATGTGTCCCTCATAGAATTTCATTCAACAAAACAAATCATCAAGAACCTTAGCTAGCACCAAACAAGCTAATCCAAGCTCATCTTCCTTATTCAAATGTTAGCAGTAACATTTTAATCATCCCTGAAGTGTAGTGTGTGTAATAGCCATGCTAATGCAATTTCAATTTTTTTTTTCTGAAACATTACATGCAAACTAGTGACCTTCTCACGGGACATACACTCAATCACACATATGTTTAGTTTAACATGTTTCGCTCAAAGAATCAAATGTGAAAGATCTACCATAAGCTTGCATAAAGATCTCATCTCCACAATCATAATTTGCAAAACTTAAATCAAGAGGACTTTTATTGGATGTAATGAGGCTTAGGGAGATGGTTATAGAAATGAAAGGATAGGTAAACACAAGTTCCAAGCTAAATTGTAAGCAGTTCTCTTGTTGAGATTTCTAAGAACTCGAGCTCTCCAACCACTCTACTAATACTTCCAACCACACCCCTAAACTGAAACTTAAAAATTTTCTTTGTATACAATTTTTTTTTCTTTTTCTTCTTCTTCTTTTCTTTTTTTTTTCTTTTTCTTTTTTTTTTTTTAGAAGCAATTTTCGCACATAACTAAATACAAACATGAAATACCCCCACACTTATTCTTTTGACCAAACTCCTTCAAAGTACTTCACAAACATTTCTCATAAGACAATCTCACATTGCTCACTAGCTAGCTTGGAAAGGGTAAGGGAAAATGTTTAAGGTAGAAGGGCAGACATATCTGGTGATAAGAAATAAAAGGCTCAACATATACGGCTCAAATTGGCAATATAATGATATCATTTTTCTTTAGGAAACATGCTTATTTGGGCCATGGTGATAAACCTAATGCCTCTATCCTTTTCAAGTTCATGCAATCAATGACAAACATTTCGAAAGATCGTTACGCAAGTTCTAGAGATGTAATTCACATAAGTTCATCACACATGAAAGAATAGGAGTGTATGAAAAATGCAAACACTTTCAATAGGCTCAAAAACTCACATAGGCTGTATATGGTCACTATATTCACATGTGAAGCTTTAAGTCATGCTTTAGTTTCACATCAACAAGGCTATGTGCATTTAGTTTTTCAAAGATGATTAAACATGTACGAAACTAACCAAAGAATCAGGAATTTCACACAACACATGCTTACTAAGTTCTTGATCACCGTAATTCAAATTCAATCCAATTATATCATTGGGTTGGGAAACTAACAAAAATCTAATTCAAAACAATAAAGAAAATAAGACTTTTTTTTTTTTTTTTAATTTTCACATTTTCTGATTTTTTTCTTTTTTTAGGTTTTTTTTTTTTATAAATGTTTTTGGGTTTTTTTTTAGAGTAAACAAAACTAATTAAGAAAACAAAAAGCAACAAGGAAACAAATCAAAACAGTTTTTAGTTGAAGGTACGAAAATTTGTAATTTGGTCATTTTTTCAATCCTTAACCCCATACTTAAACTGGACATTGTCCCCAATGTCAGAAAATAAAAATAAAAATAAATAAAATAATAATAAATAAAATAAAGCAGTTGGACTGAAAACTTCCCCAATTGGCAGTAAAATCAAGCGATGACCCCCAAACTTCAATTTTGCAATAAACTCCAAAGGTGGACATAACCAAATGTTCCTCTTTCTTGACGACCTCCATCATGAGTGGGTTCAAACGGCGTTGAGTTTCCCTTGTTGATTTTGCACCTTCCTCCAGCAGAATCCTATGCATACATGTAGCTGGATTTATACCTTTGATATCTGCAATGCTCCAAGCTATGGCAGTTTTGTGATCCTTCAGTACCCGGATCAGTTTCTCCCCCTCTTCTGCTGTGAGTTGTGACGATATGATGACTGGTAATGTTTCATCCTCTCCCAAAAATGCATACTTCAAATGTTCAGGAATCGGTTTAAGCTCCAATTTAGGTGCCTGAATCACAGAAGGAAGAGTTTTTTCGTTAGAAGTGCGAAGAGAAATAAAATAGGAAGAAGACTTACCACGAATTGGTGCAAAAGACTCAAGTGCTGCAATAGTTTGGACTAATTCTTCGTCAATGTGCTCGGAAGAATTAAGCTTTCCATGTGTAATGCTATGCACTAACACCTTCTCTAAATTATCTTGTCCCACACCTTCATTAAAACAATCCTGCACAAAATAGTCAAACGCATCAATAGACAAACAAGATTCAAAATCATTAGGGTACCTCATAGCATTGAAAATTTTGAACTTGACGCTTTCTCCATCAATTTCCATGGTTAAGGTACCATTGTAGACATCAATCTTCATACACGCCGTTCTAAGGAATGGTCTTCCCAATATAAGAGGAAGTGCAGTAGGCATAGGGTCATGTTCCATCTCAAGAACAAAAAAGTCAGTAGCAAAAATGAGCTCATTCACTTGCACAAGTACATCCTCCAATAGGCCTTTGGGATATCTATTTGAACGATCTGCCAACTGGATTACTACCTTTGTTTCCTTCAAGTCTCCAAGGTTTAGTGATTCATACACTGAATATGGCATCAGATTGATGGATGCCCCTAAATCACACAATGCTCTCCCAAATTCTTTCCCTCCAATTACACATGGAATGGTAAAGCTACCGGCATCCTTCAACTTCGGTGGCAGCTTTCTCTGCAAAACAGCTGATACTTCCTCGCTTAATGCCACAGTTTCTTGATCATTGAATCTCCTTTTGTTCGTACAAAGCTCTTTAAGGAACTTTGCATACTTGGGCACTTGTTTTATGGCATCTAAAAGAGGTAAGTTCACTTGGACTTTCCGGAAAGTATCCAAGATTTCCTTATCAGTTTGCTCTTTCTTAGACTTCATAAACCTACGAGGAAAAGGAATAGGGACATATGAGTTAAATGAATTTTGAACTTCTTTACTTACCTTATCAGAATCTTTTTTGTTCAATTATGTAGCTTTAGGAGACTTTATAGTTTCTGTTGAAGCCTCATCTTGCTCAAGATTTTTTATTTGTAGCTCTCCTTGCTCATTTGTATATTTTCTAGTCCTCGTTTGCATCATCGGCTGCTCAAAAACTTCTTTTCCACTCCTTAAAGTCACAACATTCATCTGCTTCGCATTTGGATTCACCACAGTTTGGCTAGGCAACCTTCCTGGTTGGTGTTGTTGCCCTATCAAACTTGCTAACTGACTCATTTGGCGCTCAAGGTTTTCAATTGCTTTGTCTGTTTTCTGTTGATGAGATTGAGTAGAGTTAGCTAAAGAAGCAATTAAATCCTTAAGAGACTTACTTGGAGCTTGTTGTTGTTGAGGCTGAAATGATGCCTGCGGTCTTGCTTGAAAGAAGCCAGGTGGACGATTATAGTTGTTGGGAACAGATTGTTGTCCGTTGTCTTGATTGTTCCACTTTAAGTGTGGATGATCACGCCACCCCGCGTTATAGTTGTTGGAGTATGGATCATACTTTTGCCTTTGTTGCCCCTGAATCCTTCCTAATGCATTAGCTTGCTCAAGACCACCTTGATCCATCAACGAAGGGCACATGTCCGTGGCATGTCCCATCATTGAACATACACCGCACACCTGTTTTGGAGCCACCATAACCTGTTGCACAAGATTAGTCAAGTTAGCTAATTGTAATTCAATACTAGAATTAGCACTGACCTCGTTAACTTTCTTAAGAGGTAGCTCATCTCTCCCTCCAAATTGTCGTGTGTTGCCAGCAATGTTCTTTAATAATGCCTTAGCATTTGTTGGTGTCTTGTCCATGAATGCTCCTCCACTTGCTGCATCAAGCATTACACGATCAGTACCACACCATCCTTCATAAAAATACTGTATTAAAAGATGCTCTGAAATCTGATGATTAGGACAAGATGCAACCAAATATGTGAATCGCTCATAGTAATCTCCAAAGGGCTCTCCATGTTGTTGTCGGATTGCACATATGTCTTTCCTTATGCTTGCAGCTTTTGTGGCCGGAAAATATTGCTCCAAGAATGCTTGCTTCACCTGGTTCCATGTGTTCATTGATCCCGGAGGTAAATTGTAAAGCCATTCCTTTGCCTTAGCTTCTAATGTAAATGGGAATGCCCTCAACTTGACTTGCTCCTCATCCACATTTGCTGGTCTCATTCCCGAGCATACCACGTGAAACTCCATGAGATGCTTGTTGGCATCCTCTGTTGAAAAGCCATGGAACTTAGGCAAGTAGTGAATCATGCCAGACTTGAGCTCAAATCCTCCTTCTGCATTTGGATATGTGATGCACAAAGGTTGTTGATCCGTATTCGGTGTTGCCAACTTTCTCAAAGTACAGTTATCAGCCATGCCTTCTTGTGGTTCTTCCTCCTCTTCCGAACTCAAATGTGGTTGAGAAGATGGTGGTAAGGACACCGATGCACGTTTCTGCTTGATTGTTCCTCGAAGCTTTCGAAGTGTTCGTTCAAGCTCAGGGTCGTAGGAAGCTAGATCAATGCTCTTGGACCTTCGAGTATGCATATACTACGAAGAATACCTGAAATAAAAACAAAAACAAAAACACTAATTAGACAAGAAAACAATAGAAAAATAAGTAATTAGAAATAACAATCCCCGGCAACGGCGCCAAAAATTTGATAGGATTAAATGCACACCACAAAGTAGCACACAAATGTCCTATTGATTTTCCTTATTAACACTAAGATTTGTCAATTGTAGCATATGAAAATAAGGGTCTTTCCCGCAGAAGATTGTTTTAACTAACTACTTAAAATGTCACAAAAACTGGGTTGCTGTCCCTACTGACCAGCCACCGAAAAATATTTATTAGACAGACTTACACTTATCTAAAGTCTACGAAATTTTATATGAAGATACTAGACACACAGAGCTACACTCACACAAATTTTTGGGATTTTTGGAGTTGATTTGCTATTTAAATTAAATTGAACAAAAGCAGGACAGAAACAGATTTTAAGTAGTTCACAAATTAAGAAAAACGAGTTAGGGGAATTGCTATCCACCACCAAATAATCATGCAAACATGTTATGTTTCATTCAAATTCCTTTTATTTCCGGATGAAGATGCTCAAGTCGGCTCAATGTTAGAACTCAACCTTTTACTCTTTCTTATGTAGTATGTTAAGAGAATGACGTTTTCAACTTAACTTAGTCCCTAGCATGCAATCTAGAATGGCGTGTTCATAGATTTAACAAGTAGAAATCATTAAGAACAAAAAGAGCTTGAGTCATCACAAGGCATCGTAAGTACTGGCGTTGTCTTACTTATCCTAGAAATTGATTCACATGTTAATCGCAATTAACAAGTACTACTGTAGAATATATGTAGGTCCTCATTTGACAAGGGCAGGCACACACATATTCATAGCATTAGAATCCTAGATATGCTTACTAAGTATGCATCCATAGAAAACACATAAAGAATTCATCAATGAGACAAGTAGTGAAGCAATTTTCATCCTTTCATAAAAGTAATTCAAACGAAATGTCATAACAAAGTTGCAATCATATTTGGGGCTTCAAAACAACCCCTAACTTCTAAAAATTAGTTACACATAATCCTTAAATAAAACCAAAAGAAAGACATGAGTTTGAGAAGATAAAACCGAAAGAAGAGAATGCCAAGATTTCCTTTTTCCTTTCCTTCCTTCCCCAACGCAGCAGCCTTGCCTTTTTTTCCTTCCTTTTTTTTTTTTCTATCTTTTTTTTCCTAAATTCCTCTTTTGCATCTGCAACCTGCAGCCTTTATGCCCATGCTTGCTGCCCCGTTTCTGCTCCATAACTCCCCCACTAATAGCCATTTTGTGATGACAATAAGTGAGAGGAAATGGTAAAATAATTGTAACTCTTTAGGTAGTCTTTATGCCAATTACTCCCTCTTAATCCTCATCTTTAATTCCATTTCCTCTAACATTTGAATAGGTGTCAGCTGGTTTGTTTTTTGGCTGCATCAGTTTTGGCTGCTAGATTCATTGGGTTTATTGCTTTCAATGCTTTCTTGTCATTTACAAACTGTTCAGCCCCTTGTGTACCTTTCAGTGTTAAAACGGTCATAACTTCTTCTAGAAAAATGATATTAAGAATCCGCGAAATGCACCAGAAAATAGACATCCATAGCTTTCTAAGAATATAAGGCTCATTCTCTAATTCATTCTGAGCTGTTCGCAAATTGCTTCCAAAGTCAGCTGACCTGCACAGGCAATTTTGACGAATTTGTTACTTCAAATCCCACTTGTGCTATTTTTCTTTTCTTTGCTTGACAAATCCTACAAAACACAAAAACAAAGTAAATAGCTCAAAAATATAAGGAACTAACTAAGAAAAGACAAGTGAATTTGATGTGAAATATATATAAATATGAACTTATCATGGAACAGTGAGAAATGCATATGGGAGCAAGGTTGTTCAGTTCTCCTATGACATATCCTCGCTAGATAGCACCAGTACCGCAAATGATAAGAGTGCTGCTGCTTGTGATGGTGTAGGTGGCGAACCTGTTGGCTCGTTGTCTGCTTGTGCGATATCTGAGGCTGCTTACAGTGCTCTAGATCAGCCAGTTAGTCTTCTTGAAACTTCTCCGCTGCTAAATTTGAAAGTACTCTCTTCTCTCTCTATTTGGTCCTGAATATATCACTTTTAGTTAGATACGACAACCATGCTTATAAATTGACGATTTATTAACACAGATTCAACTATACTATTCTGGAAATACGTGTCAGTTTTCTGAGCTGATTTAATTGTACAGAACATATTGGAATGTGGCTCAAAGAAAAGCAGTGCTAAGCAAACCATGTCTCTACATTTGTCTAAGAAGCTTGGAAGACAGAGGCACGGCTTCGAGTATGCAGCCTTGGAAGTTAAGAGTTATTTGGAGGGGCTGAAATTTTCCGACATTGTTTCTACTGTCATGATAATGTCAGACACTGCTCATTGTTTTATCTTCTTATAATTTAATTTTCTGTTTTGTTTAATTTACGTTTTTTAATTTCTTTATTATGTCGGTATCAGCTTCTCCTCCCAAAAAGAGAGCAAAAAGTGTTTCAGCCCATGGGTTACTCACTTTCACATGGGCAAGGTAGTAGAAGATGTCACATGTAACATTTTTCGGTTTATACAAGCTCTATTCTCTGGTATAATTTTACTTCATTCAGGAAATTGTGAGGAGGAGAAGACTGAAGATGCGTTCCATTGTCAATTCCCTTTATGCGAGGTGCAACTCTGCCAGACCGGAACTAAAAGCTATTCTTCGCAGTTTGCTGATTACAAGCAAGTAAGCTGTTAGCTTTCTTGGTCTTTTACTTGCTTTTACAACTGGGTCTAGGAGTCATTTACAGTTTCCGCATGAATTCCTTCTGTTTTACTATGCTGTCCCATCACGATCCATTACCCATGAGCAATCGGCCTTCTTCATCTTGCTTTACCTGAGGCAGGGACGGGCCGCAGTTACTCTCAGCCACACCTATTTGCTACAACATCAATCATTTCTGTCTTAAAACTGAATCCATCTCGTGGATCCTTACTGCCCCTTTTAACTTGGCTGATAAATGGCAGGGATTGTTCTGCAGCTCACACTTGCAATGGAGATAATGGTACATTTTGCATCACTGTCACTATGGCTGAAAACAACAAAAGTTCTTCTGAACAGCTGGATAAAGCTCGAGACTTGGTGATACCTTTCCTGCTTGAAACAGTGGTTAAAGGTTGGTTGTGCACCATGGCTTATAGTTAGGCTATATGGGGTCGGGATGGGATAAGAAACTAGCGTGCGGCAGGGGTGGGGAATGGGGTTCACCTTGAAGTAGGAATGTAGGATGCAGGTGGATGAATAGTTTAACCAAAAAGTATGATAAGATCATGAAATCGATGCTACATCTTTTTCATTGTTTACCCTTAATTTTGAAGAAAAGTTTTAAATTGAGCATTTGGATAAAGAAAATACGTTAAAATCATAAATATTCAGTAAAATTGTCGTAGAAACACAACTTTAGTCCTTTTTTGTTATTTATGAATATTTTGTATCCTACGTATATAGTTGAGACTTCTAGAAATATACTAGGATAGTCTAGAATTTCCTACACATATTATGTACAGTCATGCCGTCCTTTTTGTCGTGCTCATTCTATTTTTTCTTAGGGTTACTGGAGGTGAAAAAGGTGGATATTTTGTGGAATGACCAACCCAAACTATTAAAAGTAGCTGATGGTTCGTCTGGTGAACTCTACTTGAAGGTTTCTATAGCAGGAAAGAGCAACAAGAAAAGACTTTGGAGTATGCTTATGGATAGTTGTATCCGGATTATGAATGTGATTGATTGGTCACGAAGTCATCCCGATAATGTTCATGAGTATTGCCTCGCCTATGGAATTGATGCTGGATGGAAGTATTTCCTAAATGTGCGATCTCTCTGCTTTTTCTTTTTTTTTATCCTTCACAAAAGTTTAATGAGATTTGTTTCTTATGTTAACGAATTCAATGCATTTTTAATTGCAGAGTTTAGAGAGTACATGTAATGACATTGGAAAGAAAATACTTCCCGAACATTTGATCCTTGCAGCAGATTGCCTATCATCCACAGGAGAATTTGTGGGTTTAAATGCAAAAGGCATTGCCCAACAACAAGAACACGCATCTGTATCATCGCCATTCATGCAAGCGTGTTTCTCAGTAAGAGCTGTACTTAGTTTTTGGTTTATTTATTTTATATATGCATTTTTTACCTTCAAATAAGGTTATTTTAGTCATAGTTCACTTAATCATTCTGGAACTTCGTGTAGACTCCCGGTGCTTGCTTTGTGAAAGCAGCCAAGGCTGGAGCTGTGGATGAACTTCTGGGGAGTTTGGAAGCCTTGGCATGGGGAAAGCCTCCTCCTTCGGGGACTGGCACGCAATTTGAAGTTTTATTTTCTCAGAAGGTAGAGTTTAGACTGTTCTTGCTAATTTTTATGCTCTAATTAATTGCAGTAAATCAAGTTAATCTGCCAACTAAGGTGTTTTGAGGGACCCAAGAGTAGGCTTTTGGCTAAAAAGAGATTTAGTATTCCTCGCCTCGGTTCAAGAAAAACAGAGGATTATGGGGTTCAATTTCGAGGCATTTGTCGCATGACAAGTTACATCTTGAGCTGTTCTTTGCTGAAATTATGCTGGATTTCAATGATGAGGTTGTCTATAAATCTAATCAGAATCATTAATGGGTTTTTTTTTTTTTTAAAGTAACATGTAGCTTTATTATCAAGTCCCTTCACATTTTAGTGATGACTTTTAAGTCGTTTTTTCGGATCTGTGAACTTATCAAAACTTCCAGAGTTTTAACTATGGGTAGATATCTTGAGCAATGTAGTTTGATCTAAATTTATATTTAAAGCAGTTAATTATAAGTAGATATCTCAAAATAATAAAGCAACGTACAATCAAATTTAGCAAATTTAGCACTATATTTCGTACATTGCTATATCAATCTAATTTTTTTAAATAGGTTTGGCTTATTATCACTTTTTTCAATGAACATTGGACACCTAGTCTTTATAATTCTTATCCCCTTCTTTTATCATCAGGGGTTCAACTTATCCAAGCCACTCGATGTTTATGACATGCTCGGCTGCCAAGTTGGTTCCATTAAGGAAAATGAAGTTAAAGTGCCTGAAGCTTGGAACAATTCACTCGACAAATGCGGTTCTCCATATCTGCTCCAAAATGCAAAACCTATTGGGCTTGATAAGTTTGAGAGCATCTCTAGATCAGTCGTTAAAAAGTATCTAAAGTTCAACGATATTCTGAAGTGGTCTCAGACATGGAGGCACATATTACGCACGTAAGTTAACCCCCTAGGATGTTCCTGTCCATTTTGTCTCTTTCGTTGCACAATACGGCTTTGACTTCCCCGTAAAAGGTTGATCATATCTTGAGCTTTTGTGTCATGTTGCAATTTCTAGTTAGTATTATCAATTTATCATCACCCACCTGTTCATTTGTTAGACCAAAATCAGCGAATATATACTTCATCCGCCTTTTATATCACTTCGAATTATACTTCTCTGAAGGAGTTTTATGCCACATCTGCTGTTAGTGACATAAAGTAATATCCTCAAAGCTCCGTTTTGGCCACCTTCTTTCATCGGATTTGGTTATTTTTCAAATTTTTGTTTTAGTTGCCTTTTTTTTGGGGTACAAAGTTCAAACGTAATGATAGCGTTTTTGCAGTTATTCCATAATGCTCGAGTTGTTTGAAAGTTGTAATGAGACATTGAGCACTTCGTTGTCAAGGCATTTAGGATGCTGATATTCTCTTGCAAACAGTCTTTTCCCAACATACAATTTTTAGGAGCACTCCTCGTATTAAATGCTGAATATATTGAATCCAGCGGTTTCAAATGAAGAAAGAAAGCAATTGATTTACTCACATGTACATAACTCGCGTGAATGTAGGTATCCCGTCAATGAAACGCTAAATGATGAGGACAAGTCAAAACTGATGACAGCTTTATATTTTCATCCTCATAGAATGCATAAGATGGGATCTGGAGTTCAAGACATAAAGGTACATTATCTTGATTCAGATATACGTTTTTGTGTTCAGCCGTTTTATGGATATTAATCACTTGACAATACGAAAAGTGCTCGCTAAATACATTTACCTGTTGCTGGTTTAAGCGTAAAGAGGCTTAGCAATGACATTTTCCAGGCAATGCACCTTAAGTGCCAATCAACAGACTTAAAAGAATGCGATTTCAGTGGGCATTAATTTGCTAAATACATTGCCAATTTAGCATCCATTCTACATTAGATAAAATTGATTATTCCATCCTTTAGCCGCTATATAGTTTCATGATGATTTTCTTTCCTATCTTTTATAGGTCGGTTCTCACCCTAAACATGAGGGCGCACGCTGCTTTATGGTACTACGAACAGATGGAACAGTTGAAGATTTTTCGTACCACAAGTGCGTGATGGGTGCTCTTGAGATTGTAGCGCCTCAGAGGGTAAAGAGCTACCAGTCAAAATGGTTTGACCATGGACCTGAATAAACCGGTCCATATCGTGTATATTTTCCGGTGTCCAAGCCTGTACAGCAGGTGTAGATTAGAGAAATAAGGTCTTCAAAATGGACACTTCACCTTATTTAGCTGTGGATGTTTCAGAATCCGAAGCCCCCTAGAATTTGGATCAAAAGTTAGGGTGGTTGGGCAGCACTGGCGGATAAAGTTAGTATACATGAATTTTGCTAGTCTAACTATACAAAGGGCAGCGACTCATGTCAAGGAGACAGTGTTTTGAAGTTCCGATACCTTTATCAAAGCTGCAATCCTTGTTCATACATAGCCTTCTCGGGTACGAAATGAGCCATCTCAGATCGGTTCATTGCTCCGTCCCAGAGTAACTTGTAAGGGAAACAGAATATTTCGAGCTTGAAGAGGGGTTGGCGAAGTCGGCCATTTTTCTTTCTTTTTGCTTTTGTTTTCAGGTCTCTGTGGCTCCGATGCTCTATGCTTCCTTTTGCTACTTCTACTGGAACTTGTTTGCCGTACATTTAGAAACTGGCAGAGGAGATCTAGTGGAAGTAGCAAGGGGAAGCTGGCACTGGATTTAAGCCAAACAGAAAAATGTTGTGACAACTTAATCAATCGTATTTTTGTATGTATTTGTTTTTTGAGTTTTAATTATAATTCACTGTGGTTATATTTTTGTACTACATTTTGATACTGCATGATGCGCCAATGTTGTACATAGTTATTATTCAGTGAGATAAAATTATCAAGGGTAAACTGCAGATTTCCCCTCGAACTTTCACTTAACTTTCGATTTACTCCCTAAACTTTTTAATTGGAAATCAATGGCTTAAACTATTTTATTTGACCGATTTCTCCCCTACCATTAGTTTTACATAGATTCTATCCAAATTAACGTTAATTCTTATCACGTGCACACCACATGACTCTTTTGAGGACAAAAATGTCACTTTGCTAGACCTTCAGAAACAAAAGTTGTAGAATCACATAGATTTGCACATGTCAACATTTTAGAGATTTAGGGTTTTCAATTATTTAAAAAAAACAAAACAAAACGACCAAACTATCTTCACATGTTGTGCACATGCTTCCATTTAACATAAATTTAGATGGAATGAATAAAAAACTAACAGCAAGGAGGAAATCATCCAAAAAAACTAGTTTCAATCCTTAATTTTCTAATTGAAAAGTTTAGAGGGAAAATCAAAAGCTAAGTGAAACTTCAAGAGGAAAATCGACAGCTTACTCAATTATTAATTAACGTGGCGTGCACATGATACATAAATGTGATATGAGTCATGACTAACATTATCGTCAGGTTAATTTTAAACCCTGATTCCTACTATCGAAAGGTAAACAACTATAAATCATAGGCGAGAGTTCTTAAATTTGTAATTCATAATTGAATCAATCTTTTACAATTAAGTTATATGCATTATGACCCAAAAGAAATAGTTCGAAAACAGGCCGTCAACTTAGAGAAAACTTTTAGGCTATGTTGGGGAGAGACTTTAAAGTCTGAAGCGATTGAAATCAAATTAGTAACATAAATTACAATATTAAATAGAATTGATTAGAAATAGGCCATATTCATATGACTATTATACGATCGTGTGATGACGAGAGATGAGAGTGACAGAGAAGTGTTTCATTTAAGCTTTGCTCGTCAACTTGTGGCTCTGATTGTCATTAGTGTTTGAGAAGCAAAAACTGAAAACACTTTCATTGCTTAAAATGAATGTCTTTCCTCCCATGGAGCTAGGGATGGCAATGGTGCAGTTCTACTCGAGAGTTGGAAGATTATTAAAAGAGTACACGGAGCTACAGAGCCGGACCCGAGGAGAGTTGGAAGAGGAGCGACCGCCTAGAGTTCCAAAAATAATTCTATGAATGTGCAACATATTAGAGGGTTTATAACCCAAGATTCCCTTTCAATAGCTCGATTAGGGCACCTGAAATTTCTGGACGGACTCTATATGGAGCCATCAAATATCAAAGTTGAACTCTAAAATATCGATGATATCGGAAATATCGGTAGTCCAAAAACACGGAAATTTCGATGGAAATATCGGGATATTATCGATATCGATAAAAATTGAATAAAACCACGGAAATTGTAAGAAAAACTTGGAAATTTTTATTGAAACTTTGCAGGATGTTTATTTAGTCAATTATCTATTAGTTTATCATAAAAAATTGGAAGGAAATGCATTGCATGATGGATTTAACTGATTTAAGTTGATTATATAGCGAGCTAGCAAACATTGTGAGTGTAGAAAATATATAAATATTTTAGCATATTTTCACAAAAATATAAGTGATATGGTGGTTAAGGTGTTGAAGAAGTAAAATGGGAGGGGTTCAAATCCCCTTGGTGTTTTTTTAAATATAGAAATTTAAAAAATACGGAAATTTCGATGGAAATATCGATGACATCGGAAATATCGATAGTGCAAAAACACATAAATTTCGATGAAAATATCGAGATATTATGGATATTTTAGACCTTGCAAACAACTAATGACGACGCATGATTTCAGCACACGAGTCCATGACATGAGCAATGCTCTTTTAATTTGTGGGTCACCATGTCTTGAATTTATTGAGTCAAACGTGTTGTGGGTGACCATGTCTTGAATTTATTGAGTCAAACGTGTTGTGGGTGGCATGATTTGTGCACAGTGTATGATTTGCCAACTGCTCCCCGGGGGATCCATCATCCATAAGAGCAAGTCCAGCCTTGGACATAGCTCGGGGGACAAGGGAGAGGAAAGGGCCCGAGGGCCAGTGGAATGTGCTCCAGCGTTGAAGGGCCCGAGTGAGGGTGGGAGCCCGAGTGAGGGTGGGGTGGGGAATCCACGGGCCTGGAGCCCGAGGCCCGTGATTATTTTATTTTTTTTGTGTCAGGCGCGTGCCCCTCACGCGCGAGTGGGGGCGCATCGCCTGACCGGAAATCAGGCGCAGGGCCCGAACGATTTAGTGACCGTTGGGAAGCCACGTGGCTTCCCACGGTCCGTTCGATCTCAACGGCTCTTTAATATGAGCCGTCCGATTTAAAACGGTAATAAAAAAAAAAGCTGATTTAACATCAACTGTTTGATCTGAGATCAACGGTTGATATTAATCTGCTTTATAAATTAAAAAAAAAAGAAAAAATAGTTTTAAAATTAAGAAAAGTTACCGTTTGACACGTGGCACAATCTGGAGTGTTGGAATTCAAATTTTTTTAAATCCAACGGCAGAGATTAATTAGTTGAATAAAAATTTTAAAAAAAATTGTAAAAAATCCGAAAAAAAATCTGAAAAATTTTGTAAAAAATTGATCTTACTTTTCTATAAATACCACTTCTTCTCCATCTACCTTACACCATAATTTCATATTTTCTCAACTACTTTTAATCAAATTCCTATCTTTCTCTCAAAGTTTCAATCCAATTTTTTTTCCACAAAATGACTACTGATGCAGGTACGAATTGGTCGCTTCTTGAAGATGTTGCGTTGTGCACTAGCTGGGTTGAAGTTACTCATAGTTCACTTACGGGTAATGAGATGCAGTTGCGAGAAATGTGGAGTTTAATTCATACCAAATTTCTTAAGAAAATGGGTGGGAAAAGAACCAAAGAATCGGTGTCCAGTCGTTGGAAATTACTTAGCCATTCCTTTAGTACATGGAGAGACGCCTTGGCACAAGCTAGTAGTAATCTTCGAAGTGGGGAAAATTACTCGGATGAGGTAAGAATATATAATTATTTGTTTGTATTATTTATTTGTTACCTAATTTGATTATAATTATTTGTTTGTATTATTTATTTGTTACCTAATTTCATTATTATTATTTGTTTGTATTATTTATTTGTTACCTAATTTCATTATTATTATTTGTTTGTATTATTTATTTGTTACCTAATTTCATTATTAATCATTTGTTTGTATTATTTATTTGTTACCTAATTTCATTATTATTATTTGTTTGTGTTATTTATTTGTTACCTAATTTGATTATAATTATTTGTTTGTATTATTTATTTGTTACCTAATTTGATTATTATTATTTCTTTGTATTATTTATTTGTTACCTAATTTCATTATTATTCATTTATAGCAACTTCAAGCACAAGCATGGTATGGTGCCAAAATCAAATCAAAAAACAAATCATTCAACCGGTGGGAATGTTGGAATATTGTTAAAGATTGTCCTAAATTCAAAGTTGTGCCCGTTGGTCCAGAAGTTTGCATGAACAGCACCCCTCTACACAGCACCCCTCTACAGTCTACACCCGATCATGAAGAAGATGGAGAAGAAGTGCCTGAAACGCCCAACCCTGAACAAGCATCGGGGTCGACCTGTTATCCAATTAGGCCTCAAGGTAAGAAGGCGTCAAAGAGAAAAGGGAGTGCTTCCAAGAATGATTATGCAAAGTACATGGAAGATCTTGCTCGCCAAGGTGAATTGAGTTTGGCGCGGGAAATGACAAAATTTCAGGCTGATAAGGCTAGAGATGAGGCAAAAGCTGCAGCTGTAGATAGGGCATTTCAAGCTACTGAGAGGGAAAGAGAGCTACTTAGGCAAGAAAGGGAGTTGGCTAGAGAAGAAAGAATGGCTCAACGAGATCGTGACATTATGAACACGCCTTTAGAAGGGAAGTCTCCAAATTCTAAATATTTTTGGGAGTCGGAGAAAGCGGATGTGGTGCGAAGGAGGCGTGCAAGAGAAGCGAGATCAAGAGGAGATGGTCCTAGCACGACAAGAGAAGATCATCCTAGCACCACAAATTGGTTAAGTGATGATGAATATGGTACTTTTTGTAATCGGTGCCCATAGTTTTCCAATCAATTTGGGTTGTAATTTATTATTTATGTTGTTTCCAATATATTGAATTTAGTACTTTTTTTAAAGTGAGAGTACATTTATTTAATTTCGTAATATATTTATACTAATAAAATTATATAAACACACCAAATAAAATTACATAAACACACCAAATGAAATTACATAAACACACCAAATAAAATTACATAAACACACCAAATAAAATTACATAAACATACCAAATAATAAAAAAACTCACTAAAAAGAAACACACCAAATAAAATTAAATAAACTTACTAAATACAAACAAACATGCTACATAAACTTAAGTATCTTCAGCTTGTTTCAATGCCCACTGGTGCTCTATCAAGTCAATTTGCCGAGCATTGTGCATAGATGGCCTTTGAAGAGTATATCGTTGAATGACCCTTTCATTGTAACGTCCATCCCTTTCTAATGGCTCGTGTTGTATGGGTTCTTCGGTAGCATCATGCGCACAATATATCCGTGTTTTTGAATTGTTCATCGTGTCCGGCTCATATTCATCAACCGCGTCATAATCGAACTCATCTTCCACAATCATGTTGTGAAGAATGATGCACGTCATCATGATGGTTCGAAGTGACTCTAAATCGAACATTCTGGCAGCACCCCTGACGATCGCCCAACGAGCTTGGAGGATACCAAAACAACACTCCACATCCTTCCTGCACCCCTCTTGACAGCTTGCAAAGTATTTTTCCTTTGCACTTCGCGGACGTGGCACTGTTTTGACAAATGTTTCCCACAGTGGGTAAATGCCGTCAGCTAGGTAGTATGACCCGTCGTACATACGTCCGTTGACGACGTACGTGACTTTTGGTGCCTTTCCTTGCAGGACGTCGTTGAACACTGGGGATTGGGCAAGGACGTTGAGATCATTTTGAGCCCCCAGAACCCCGAAAAAGGCATGCCATATCCATGTATCAAAAGATGCTACCGCTTCCAAAATGATTGATTTTGCTCCTTTTCTGTCCCCATATGCGCCTTGCCATGCACTTGGACAATTTTTCCACGTCTAGTGCATACAATCGATGCTTCCTATCATCCCAGGAAAACCTCGCATCTCGGCCTTCTTCAGAAGCCTTTGCAAGTCCATGTAAATAGGTTTTTGGAGGTACTCTGCGATGTACAAAGATTCGACTACTCCGCAAAACCTCATCAGGGACTCAAGAATGGTTGATTTCCCCATCCTTGTTATCTCATCCATTTGGTCTGCAGACGCTCCATACGCAAGCATCCGCAACGCAGCAGTGATTTTTTGCTCAGGCAAGATACCCATAGCACCACAAGCATCCTTCTTTTGCACAAAGTAAGAATCATGGTTGCAAACATCAGTCATGATTCTGTTGAACAAATGTCGTTCCATTATAAAACGACGTCTGAAGTACGTATCAGGAAATGCACTGTTATGGACAAAGTAATCGTCCAACAGCTCTTCACCCCGTTGTTGCCTGCTTCTTTCAAGGTTTCTGGAACAGTTAGGCCTGCAAATTTGAGCCACAGTTTGGACCGCTTGACGGGAATGTGTGTGTCTGGCCATTCTTGCTTCGTCATCTCTCCTTGTACGCTCCTCCTCCTCTTCCATCTCATTTTCGTCTATCTGAAGATTTAACAATCCTTCAGATTGGTTGAACAAGTCTTCCTCGTGCTGATCGATTTCCCACATCATCCTTGATGAAGAATAAGACATTGTAAAAAGGAAGCAGAAACTATGAATAATGATAAAGATTTTGGTGATGAAGGAAGCAGAAACTATGAATAATGATAGAGATCTTGAGAAAGTTGGTGTGAGATTTGTGAGGATTGATGGTGGATTATATGGACGATTCATAAAGGATTGGCTTGTAGATAGGGCCACGTGGCATGCCGTCATTCGTTAAAAATCTGATCGAAATCTATCCCAAAAGATTCTGAAAAGATAACGACACGTGGCACGATGGCATTGGATAAAAATCTTATCGAAATCGATCTCCTATAATTATCTTTTCAGATAATGACACGTGGCGCAACGAGAACGATCTAAAATTCGATCGAAATCTATCCTCAAAGATTCTGAAAAGATAACGACACGTGGCACGATGACATTGGATAAAAATCTTATCGAAATTGATCTCCTATAATTATCTTTTCGGATAATGACACGTGGCGCAACGAGAACGATTTAAAATCCGATCGAAATCTATCCTCAAAGATTCTGAAAAGATAATGACATGTGGCACGATGACATTGGATAAAAATCTTATTGAAATCCATAAAAAAAATAATCGTTTTTTAGATAAAATGACACGTGGCGCAACAAGTACAATTTAAAAATTCTTATCCGAAATTACAAATAATTTTATCTTGTATTTTAAACAAACAAAAAAAATTAATATTTTATTGCCTATTGCCAGGGGGGAGGGCTCCAAGGGTGGAGATACAAATGGCAATTTACTGTTTATTAATGGCAGTTACTATTCATTAATGGTAGTTACTGTTCAATAGGGTGGATTGAATAGTGGATTGCCAGGGGGGAGGGCTCCATGGGTGGAGTTGCTCTAAGAGTCAACCAGATCAAAACAAACAAACAAATATTACCACTCATAATGTTACATGTATCGAAATTTATAAGTGGTTAATTGTCTTAGTTGTTACCTTATTTTTTTGTTAATTCATTGTGTTTCGAGTTTAAAATCAACTATTTTCTCTTAGTATAAATTAGTGTAAAATATTGCTTGTAATTAGAAAAGAAAAACATATATCAAAATCTCGTTTATAATTTTCAAGGAAAGTGCTACTCCTACATCTATTTTTACTTCTCATACACCTTTGTAATTTTTTGTCATTTATCTTCTTCAATTTACTTGATCCGATGGCTGAAAGTTGAGAGAGATGTGTGAAAAGTAAAAATAGACATGTGAATAACACTACTCAATTTTCAAACATAAAAATTGTTACAAAACGGAACCGAATGTCACTGGAACAAAATGTTAAATTGTTTTGCTTTCCAACTCTTTAAGAAAATTATTTCCAAAACAACTACCACGAGCACCTAGAGCTGGAAAGAATTCGTGTGTAAGACTATGAACAATCGAGCAGGACCCAGTGACCCACGCGGGTGAGGGACAATCTCATTTAAGAATTTCTTTCTTTGTACCTGAATGACGAAAAATTCTATAGTACATTTGTAAACACGAAATTTTTTTATAATAAACAATAAGAGAACATGTGTACAAAGTAATAATTTGTGTTAATGAGTTTAGGGTTATAATCTCTGATTATAACTTGAATCCTCTGATTCGGTTTTTGAAATGTAAAGTGTGTGTAGGCGGTCCAAGGGTCTCAATGACTTGATCTTAGATGAATAGATGCTGCGAGATTTTGGCTCTTGACAATGGAGGATCTGACACGTGTAGGGGTGCTTGGTGGTTCTTCACAAGTGTGGTGAAGAATGCAGAAATCTTTCTAAATCTTCCAAGTGTTTGGGAGTGTTTAGGGCTGGAGAGTTTGAGAGCTTGAGCGTTTGGGTGTTTGAATGATTTTCTGGTCCCCTTCCTTTGTCTTGGAGACTTGTATCTATAGGCTCTCCAAGTCTTGCCTACGTGTGGATTTGACTTTGAGTGTGGGTTTGATTAATTAACAGAAGAACCAAGACTTAATTTGTGGTTTGGTTCGTAATTTGCTTCCATCAATAAATCAATATTTGATTTAAATAAAATCAAATAAATCAATCTTGTCCAATTTGACATTTTTATTTGTTTGAATTTAAATTAATTAATTTGTTTAATTTAAGTTAAAATCCAATATTACTTCCTGCCGAATGTTGACATGTGTCTTTGATGACTCGTTCGGTTTTGATATGCCACTTAAGCCCTTGCATGCCACGTAAGCTCACGCATGTCGAAATTTAATGCGTTGATGAATATTTATTTTCACTGAAATTTCGATGTCAATAACATTAATGTATAATACGTTACAAAATTGAATCACTCAATGAAAGTCACCCACTAAGGATTCATTTACAAGTGTTTTTAAAATGACTGAAAGCGTTTGCGGTGAAAATATTTTTGAATTTTAATTATGTACTTCTTGTTTGAAGCGCTTTAAATACTTTTATAAAAAACGCTTTCATGAGTCATTAAGTACTGGCTTAATAATTTATACAAAAATAAAAATACTATAAGAACCCAAAAATGAAAGAAAAGTAAAAGTACAATACAAGGGTTATAGGCTGCTTATGGTCGGTTGCCTTATAATTATAAACTTAAGTACGTACATTTGTTGGAGCGGAGTGGACAGCGATGGCCCTACCTAGTTGTACTTGCATATGTCTTGATATTGCAGCATTATTTATTATCATTCTATTGGATTGTTGGTTGCCTGAGTCCAAATTAAATTAAGAATGTAATTTTATTTTATTTTATTTCTTTAATAATTTTCTATTTCCTATTGTAAATGGTTTATGAGTTATTGTTTTCCTGTCCCTACAAAGGTTGGGTCTCTAAAAATATGTAATTCCACAAGGGTATGAACATACCTCCCTTTTCACTTCTCAAGCTCTTCTCGACAAATAGTTTGGTGATAAAATATTATTCCACGTTACTATGCTTATTTTAACAGAGTTGTATTAGCACTCAAAAATCTAATTGTACACTTCAAACTTTCTATATTTAAAGAAAGCACAACAAATAAACAGTGCCAATAGTAATTTCCTATAATTATCGGTTGTAATTTGTAAATACATAAGTTAAGTCAATATTGATGCACTCCCTTGCAGTTGCCAATCTTCATCCATATAGGCAAAGTATTGTCATGTAAAAAAAGATTCTTCTAACCACCTTATCCAATTTAATTTTATAATTTGTAACTCAGTTAGTTAAAAGGATTTATTTTTTGCATCTAAAGTTCAATTCTCCTCTTTCAATCGCTTGTGTACTTAAAATCTAAAAAAAAAAAAAAAAAAAACTTTGTAATGCATTATATGGTCCAAGAACAAAAGGCAAAAGGGTGATGAAATGAAAGTACCTTTGAAAGTATGCTAACTCATCTAAATATATCTAAAGATTTGAAAGTGATGGTAATGCTAATGATATTACCTTTACATTAATCACTTGCCTCCTCTCTTTTCACCCTTGCTGATTGTTCCATTCTCATCTCAGCCAATAGCCAGCCCCTAATTTGCTTTCATTTTTCTCTTTTTCTCTAAGTGGCCTAAATGGGAGGAATGCATGCGAGGAAATGAGTTATAATTAAAACTATACATTAAAGATCAGGAGATTCAAACTTGAACCCTCTTTCAAAAGGCAACAAAAATTCTCAACGAAATCTCTACATTCTAGACATGTACATTTGCGGATTTAGTTAGAGAAATACTACTAAACTTCCAAAAAGCTAATTCATGGCTGTATTTATAAGGATTAATTAAGTACCTAAAACCCAACCTTTTAATGTCATTCCAAATGGGTCTCAATCTTTTAAATGTTTCAAATAAGTACTCAATTTATTGAAAATGTCACATCCTTTAAGCCCCAGTTAATTTTTCCGTTAAATATACATGTGGCAACAATCAATCCCAATCTTTAGCTTACTTCGACACTATAATAATTATAAAAATAACTTCACAAAAGACATGAAGATGAAAATGAATACACAAATTCACATATAAAATGTAAAAAAAAATTGAAGATTAGGAAATATCAAGCCTACACCACTTCCAAACTCAACCTACAACAACTAAAACCCCATCCAGAACTTTATATTCAAAACCACCAATTGGGTATATCATGGTTAACATTAATATTAGTTGCCTCAAAATCTAAATTTCAAACATAGATTATATGACATGGAATCCAATAATTAAACGGTATTGAATTGAATAAAATATGAACCCAAATTGAAATTACATAAAGAGTGCAATCTCCTAACAAAGAAGAGGGTTAAGAATTCAGGTCGGTTTCAAGGAGCTTGTTTCTGCTCATGTGATTTTTTCATTTGCTAATGTTCAGCTTGTAAAGCTTCTAGTTCTTCTTTGTGGGCGGTAAAGATGATGCTGGCAGTATCATAACAGTCCATATTATTTCAGCAACCTCCATGACCTTCTTCTTGATGTTGGCACCTTAAGTTTTAGGGTGGAGTTAGTGGTTGTGCATTTACTTTGGAGGTGATGGCCTGATGGAGGTAGTGGTGATCGATAGTTGTTGGAGGCCAAGCTTCCATGATATTCTATTGATTTTGGAGACAAAGTAAAGCCTAATTAATTTAACAGAAATTTAATTGGGGCTTAACGGATGTAACATTTTCAATATGTTGCTTACTTAGTTGAAATATTTAAAAATGTTAAGACCAATTAGAAACGATACTAAAATGTTGAGGAGTTTTAAATACTAAATCCTATTGACAAATAACTTGACACACACACATATATATATAAAATTGTGGACTTTTAATACACTAATGCAAGAAATAATAAGTAAATAGAAGTACATTCTCATGCAGTGACCATGACAGTTCACAATAAAGAAATAGAGCGATATTTCGTCGTCGTACGTCTTTTTTAATTTCCGTATTTTATTTGTCATTTATTTGGTAAGACATACTGTTTTTATGAGGTGTAGGAGTAGGCCACATTATGTCACTTTCTATTTCTTAGTTTGTTATATATTTAGCATTGCAGATCACGTGAATAAGCAGGCCGTTAGGGCGGCAAATGTTGTCGTTTTGCAACTTTTTCACGTGATTCGCGTTGCTAAATGCTAATTCCAATTTGCAATTACACGGTCGTAAATCATGCACACGGATTTGCGTATTACAAGTTTACTGTTATTATAGCCTACTGTGTTATTTTTATTATCTTTTCTTCGATGTCTTTTTTGTTTGCATGACCTTCGGACCCGTTAAAGAAAATGAATAATTAGGGACTTTTGTTGGGAGAAATTTTTTATTGCAACCGAAACACAAAGATTACACTACGCGTTTTTATAAGTGGTGGAAAATCTTATTAACATTTTAACACACATATTTCATAATTTGTATAGTAAAACATGATGTACCACCCATGTACCGATCACACTCAAAAATCTCTTTTTTGTTGGGACGGATGGATTAAGATCTCCTCTAGATTAATTATATACGAATTTTCAAGATCAATTAATTTTCTGTAACAGATTGTGTGACAAGGAATGAACCACTCTCTTCAATTCGTCTTCTCCCTTCCGCCTCCACTGCACTCATCAATGAAGCATGGGAACTTCAATTTGGTGCCAATTTGCGTTCGGGGAGCAGAAGCCAGAGCGGGAGTGATTGGAATCGCCTGGAAGTGCTGGAGTTTGGCTTAGATACGGCTCGAATTAAGTAGGAGCGTCTCAGAAGCAAGGAACAAAATGCCGATAATATCGGCAATATTTCGCCGATATTATCGGTTTTTCACGGTACCAATATTTTAATTACTATCCAAATGGTTTTCGTCAAAATATCGCGATATTATCGATATTATCGATAATATCATGATATTTCCGATATTATCGATAATATCGCGATATTTCTGAAACTATCGCGATATTTTCAAAATTTGCTAATCGGAGAAGAACGCCGGAGCTTCTACAGCTCCGGGCGACTGTAAAAGAATACCCTAGACTCCGATCTAGGTATCAAAATGAAATAGAAGACGAGATGAATGTTTTTATGTATTCCGTTTGCCGTGAAATGGTCGGAGGTGTTCGGAAAGTTCGTCGACACCCACGGCCTCGCCGGAGATGGGTGTGCCTAATCCTGAGCCGATTTCGTCCCAAAAACCTTGCAAAAACACGATTTTGAACTTAAATTTCACATATAAGCATCAATCTAGAACAGAAAGAGGCAAACCCGAAGCTTACCTAACCGGAGAAATTCAAAACTCGCCGGAGTTCATGCGTTCGCCGAGTTGCAGAGACGAGAAGGAGAGGGAGAAAGACGAGCTTGCTGATGATGATGGGTGTCTTCCTGAAACAGGTGCGATGGTGTGCGTGTGTGTATGTGGGTCTCGGACCCTCGGTGTAGAGAGAAAGGAGAGAGACGGCGCCGACGAGGGAGGAGCAGAAGGCGATGTGGGAGAAGGATCGAGAGACCTTGGGTCTCTGTGCGTGTGTGTGAGAGATCTCTGTGTGTGTGTGTGTGTCTGTGGGAGAATGGAGAAGGGGGAGAAGGATCGAGAGAGAGAGAGAGAAGGATCGAGAGAGAGAGAGAAGGATCGAGATGGGCTAGACTGTCTGCGTGTGATGTGTGTGTGCGTGTGTTGTGTGTGCGCGTGTGTGTGTGGTTGGGTCACTGACTCACTCGACAATTTTACAATCACTTTTTACAATTTCAGAAGGGGGACAAAAATAATAGTGCTTTCATAATGAAACTGTGTGCCACTGTGAGTCTGTGATATTCTTTCACATTCAAAACCGTGTGCCACTGTTTGTTATATTCTTTCACATTCTCAGAGGTGGAGTATCAAAGCCATTCAGAGCATTTTCGTTTCTTCTTCTTCCCTTACCCCTTTCAAAGCCATTCCAGATCCATTCCAGAGCTTGAACACAAAGGGTTCCATATTTAAGGTAAGTTTAAAAACTTATATTTATATTATTGTAATTTATACAACCACAAAAAAAAATTTGTATGTTAATTTTTGTTAATACTTGCATGTTAATTTTTGTAATTAATTAAGTAATGTTAATTTTTGTATGTTAATTTATACAACAACAAAAATATTATTGCAAGTATTAAGTAATTAATACTTGCATGTTAATTTTTGTAACTAATTAAGTAATGCTAACAATTACATGTTAATTTTTGTAAGTAATTAAGTAATGTTGTATAATTATTCCCTAGGATAATTTTAATATGTTTAATGTTATTTATTATTTTATTAATATTAGGTTTTATTATCAAATTAGATTATTATTCATTAATATTAGGTTTTTTTATTATCAAATTGGATTATTATTCATTAAATTGGATTATTATCAAATTGGATTATTCATTAAATTGGATTATTATTAAATTGGATTATTATCAAATTGGATTATTATTCATCACTATGTTTTATATTAGGATTATTTTTTTATCAAATTGGATTATTATTCATTAATATTAGGTTTTATTATTCCATATTATTTTTATAATTACTTAAATTTTTACAATCATTTTCTTTACTTCGTATTCAATTCTTCTGTAGAATAACTTTATTATTTAGGTTCTCTTATATAACCGTCATCACTACTATATTTTTTGGCCAAATAAAAATTGTCTAATTTTCATGAAAAATAAATATAGGTACGTTTAAGATGTCCAGTGGAGTTACTAAACGTGATCCAGCTTGGGAACATGGAGACCCAATGGACGGAAACAAACATGGCACAATTTGCAAATATTATCATCGGGTAATGAAGAGTGGCGGAGTGACACGACTTAAGTACCATCTTAGTGGATTAGATCCAGCAAAAAATGTCCAACAATGCGATAATGTCCCCCCAGAAGTGAAGGCATTCATCAGCACATTATTGAAAAATAAAAAATAGCAGAAGGAAAAGATAACACATGGAATGGAAAATATTCGAGCTGGGCTACGAGGAGAAGTCATTGGCGAAGTGGTTGACAGTAATGATGATGACGATGAGGACGAATGTGATCATGACATGGGACCTGAAGAACGACGCAGTTTGAAACAAGCATTACGTGCCTCCAAACAGTCAGCATGGGAAAGAGAACACCTTCATAAAATTCCTAATAGAGCACAAGGTTCCGGGACAAGTGGTGGTGCACAAATGAGACGGGGAGGCAGTCTTAGAGAATCACAACCAACACCACCAATAGCCCCAAGTTTATATAAGTCATCCAAAGCACATCAAAAGAGTGTTTGGAGTTATTTCACTGGAGGTAATGTGAAGGAGGGAATGGGGCGTCTAATTAGCAAGTTCTTTATCTATGAAAATGTCCCTGCTGAGAAAGCATTATCACATCATTTCAAAAATATGGTAGTTTGGAGTACAACCTCCCACTCCCTATGAGATAAGAAACAAATATTTGGATATGGAGTATAAAGACATTGGCGAGTATGTTAACAAGTTGAGGTCAAAGTGGGAAACTAATGGTTGCACAATCATGTGTGACGGATGGACTGGCCCGACCAGATTGTCTATCATAAACTTCATGGTATACTCCAAGGGAAAGACAATTTTTTTCAAGTCTGTTGATGCTTCAGACCATATAAAGAACTACAAGTATATTTACAAATTATTGAGGGATGTAATCATGGAGGTTGCAGAGCATAATGTTGTCCAAGTCGTGACCGACAACGGTTCTGCATTTGTCAAAGCTGGAAAAAAGTTAATGAAGCATCATAATGTGTTTTGGACATCATGTGCAGCACATTGTATTGATCTCATGTTTGAGGCAATGGGGAAGAGAGAGAATGTTGCTACTGTGGTAAAAAGAGCTAGAACGATCACAAATTATATTTACAATCACGGTTGGTTGTTGGCAAAGATGCTTGAATTTTGCAAAGGAGAAATTATTCGTCCAGCTACCACTCGATTCGCCACCAACTATATTGCATTAGACAGCCTACTTAAGAAGAAAGCAGGGTTGAAGCATCTATTCACTAGTGACAATTGGGCCAACCACAATTTGAGCCGCTCAAATGCAGGTCGTATGGTGGAAAGTATAGTGCTTGATCATGCTTTTTGGACTCAATCAGAACATGTGTGCCAAGTGTTTGAACCTCTTTACAAAGTTTTACGGATCGTTGACACATAAGTGTATCCTACTATGGGGGCAATATATGAGTTGATGCGTGTAGTGAAGGATGAATTGGAAAGAAAACATGGTGCAAGGTGGGTCATAAAGATAATTGAAGATCGATGGTATAAAACATTATACCACGATTTGCATGTAGCAGGTATAAATTATGTCATAATTTGCAATTCATTTCTTTAGTTGCATAAGTATTATTTCTCTTATTAGAGTATGTGTTTCTTTGAACAGCATATTATTTCAATCCTCGATACCAATACATACCCGATGTTGGAGATGATGGTACCCTTATACGTGCTGTACATAATGTATACTCTAAATTAGACCCTGCATCACCAACAATTGGCCAATTTGGAAATGAGGTACAGAATTACTTAAATTATAATAATTACTTTGTTGGATTAAACTAACACGATTTATTAAATTCAGCTAACATGGTTTAAAGATGCAAGAAGAACTTTTGGAGAACTAACATCAGTTGCTGCTCGAACAAAAATGTCTCCTAGTGAGTGTAAACATATTTCACTATAAGTTTATAATAGAATTTGTTGGAGTTATTAGGCTTATCAACATTGTTTTTCATTGTAGCTGAATGGTGGATCATGTATGAGATCGATGCACCAACTGTGAGAAAGTTAACAATCAAAGTATTATCACAAACAGCTTCTTCATCTGCTTGTGAAAGAAATTGGAGCACATTTGCACTCATACACACAAAGCAAAGAAATAGGTTGGCTCATAGTAGGTTGGAAAAATTAGTTTATTGCTACTACAACATGAAGCTTCAAGTTCGAGATAAGGAAGCAGAAATAGATCATGTCGACCGTGGTGACCCACTAGATGTGTTTGATATTGTTGCTGAAGATGATGATACAGAGGGTAACCAACTTTATCAGTGGATTAGACCTCTTCATTTAGATGATGATGAAGGCAACCCAGCTCCCAGAGTTGCTGAAGAAGCACGTAATGAAGGGATAAATGTAGAAAGAGTATTAGAGGAGGAGGTAAGATCTAGCAGCGTTGACTCTTTGGAAGAACTTTTGCGCCCAAGACCAAGAAACACTGGAATTCCACCTTTTTCCAATCTTACACAACCACAACATCGTGCTGATACTAATGATAGCTCTAGTACAAGATCAGGAGACTCACCTACCACCGGAGGTGGGAATGATGAAGGATATAGTGGAGCTGGAGGTAGTGGTGGTGGATATGGAAACTATTATGGACCACCTCTCGGATTTATGAGCCTCTTCACTGGTGAGGCAAACTTCACGCATGCAACACAGGATGATGACCATGGCAGTAGGCGGGCAGGACCAGGAATTGGTGCCATAGGGAAGGACTATACTCGTAGAGAAAGAGGCAAGGGGATTTTGTCAAGTCAAGAAGATGACTCGTTATCTAGAACTTCGGACTCTGTTGGAGTGGGAAGTAGTAACTATGGTTATACTCATAACCAACCATTTCCCTACCCTTCATATCCCATTCCTGTTGGGATGGAATTGAGCGACTCATGGAAAGAATCCGAGACTCAATCTTCAAATGATTTTGCATATGGACAACGTCAACCAATCTCGGATCCATATGGGTGGCATGTTAACAATTACATGCAAAACTATTTTGGGGATTTATCATTTGATAACTACTCTTCACAATACACTCACTCTACACATAGAGATGATGAAGATAGTGAAAAATTTGAACCTCATAGGAACTCTATGTGGTACTAAGTCACTCATGTATCTTACCATGCAATGTATAAAGTGTAAAATATTGTACTAATTCATTATATATAAATGATTATGGTGTGTTTAAACTTCTTTCATTAATTACTACATATTTTCTACACTCACAATATTTGTTAGCTCGCTGTATAATGAACTTGATAATGTTAAATCCATCATGCAATGCATTTCCTTCCAATTTTTTGTGATAAACTAATAGATAATTGACTAAATAAACATCCTGCAAAGTTTCAATAAAAATTTCCAAGTTTTTCTTACAATTTCCATGGTTTCCATATAATTTTTATTGATATCGATATTATCCCGATATTTCCATCGATATTTCCGTGTTTTCGGACTACCGATATTTCCGATATTACCGATATTTAATACCTTGCTCAGAAGATCCTTTGTGGGAATAATCGCGAGAAAATCGATGATTGCAGCGGCGAAAAAGGAGGCAGCGTTTGCAGCGGCAGATTTGTAGCGGCGCGTTTAGGAATTAGGATTGTTGTGAGAGGAGAAGGAGATAGCAATAGAGGCGGTGATTTGCAGCGACATGTTTCTTTTGCTCGGAAGGCTCTAGAAATAACTGCTCTGGATAGGACCTGCGTCGGGGGCAGAGGAGTGAGGTTGGTTCACATCTAGGACATGACACATGTATATTACTCCCTTTTGCGATACTAGCTTAGCTTGTGTTTTTCAATCCAAAAATGTTCACATTGGCGGAAAAATTGTCACCGCTATTACTTTTACTTTTTTTATCTTTTTTGAGCAGTAACTGAATTTCATCAAAAGAAGATAGATGGCCACTGGCATATCATACATATAACAAGGAATTCCAAAACATGGTTCCTGGTTCTTGGTTCAGACTTCAAATTTCTTTCCCAAGGCTACCGGATCAAGTAATTCGAGCTTTTCAAATTTCATCAAACGATCCACCTGTTTTGAGCTTTTAAAAGTTATAATAATTTTGGGCCGTTAGATAAAATTTGAAAAGCCCAGATCATTTGATCCGATAGCATTGGTGGAAAATATCCGGAGAGGATCTCTTCTGCTTGGTTTATGATGTATAAGATGTGGGGTATGCCAACGTGGTACGGGTTTATCTCATTGTATTTGAGTTTGAATCCTCTTCTCTCTTTATATGTTGGAGTACTAGTCTTGAATATTGCACTATAAGTTTGATTGAGCATGATACTCGCATGCACATATTTCATCCATTGCGAATAACGTATATTTACCGTATGGATTTTATAATCAGAACCGTTCAATATCTTAATTTTCATTTGCAGATCATTCCACAAAAAAAAAAAAAATTCATTTGAATTAGAGGTTGTATAATCATCTAAATGTATTGAATAAATGAATGGTTTATTAATTTATGTTATTTTGTACTCACATCGTCAATTTGTTCCTTTAGAAGTATAAACAATCTTCAATTCAAACAATATTTTATTGAGATGATCTTCAAATTAAGACTAATAAATTGAACAATTTCTATTATAAAATTATCGTTTGTCGTGCGATTGTGCACTCCACCGTGAGAATACAAGTATTATTCAATATTTTAACGATTTTAAAGTTAATTAACAAGAAATTATATTATTTTTTTACAAGTGGTGGATTGTTGTGGTTAGAACATTTCTCCTCAATCCATTGCATGCCACATTTAAACCATAATTTTTCCCGCTCAAGGAATGTTTCTTAACCGAGTGTAAAGAAAGGAATTGGAGAGCTTAAAAGTAGGAGAAATAAGGGAAAAATAAAATAAAATCATATTAACTAGTCCTCCCTTGTCCATTGAATTCTTGATTTAGATGTTTGATTTCGTATTTCAGGAGAAAACTTACATTTTTTCAATTCCTACGTGTAAGTAAACGTAGAAGGATGTTAAGGAGTGAAGGGATTCTCGTACCCATATTTTAGTCACTTGGAAAAGAATTTAATTCCCCTTCTTCTACCTCCATTTAATTTTTGTAAACATCCATTCTGATTTTGTAAACATGTCATTAGTGTAGAACATGGTTTTAATTTTATTAAAACAAAACAGATTTTATTTATTTATTTGTTGGAGACGAAAAGGCTAATTTAAAACTATAAAACGAATCCGAATGACTCTCTCTCCAATAATTGAAATAAAATAGAAAAAAGTTACTAGCAAATGACTTGCCCTCTTCTAAATCACTTCACCCCAAAAAGATATACAAAAAGAAGAACCCGGATCCTCTCTGGATTCTCAAAAACTGAGTCTAAAGATCAAATGATCCGGACAGTTGAAATTTGATCCAACGGTTACAAACAGATGATCTAATTGAAAGTTATAATAATTGTAGCCATTAAATTAAATTTCAACGGCTCGGATCATTTTATTTTTAGGCTCAATTTTTGAGGATCCGGAAGGGATCCGGGTTCCAAAAAGTACACCCATTCCCAGCCAATAAAACCCTGCGGCACTGTGCAGCCACTTAAATCACTTTCCTTCTCCCCCATTTGCCACTGTACATTTCTCTTCTCTCAATGTTACAGTTTGGTGATATTTCTTTTTACTTGTAAATGAGAAGTCCTAAGTTTAAATCTCGTATATGACGAATTCGATACTTCGTTACTCAGTACTATAATATGGTGGTATTTCCCTTCACTTATGAGTAAGAAATCTTAAGTTCAAATTTTGATACTAAATTAAGTTGTTTATTCTATGATTTAGCGGAACTCTTACTCAATGGTGTAAAATATATCACTTACTCAACAGTGTAAAATATATCGCTTACTCAATAAATTCCCATTCCGTTCCCCAAGTGTCATCAATCCGATCTTTCTGTGTACACCATACAAACGACTCTCTCTCTCTCTCTCTCTCTCTCTCTCCTCCCTCTATCTCTGAGCTTCTTGTTCCGAGCTTTCACCATCTTCTTCGGCCTTCGTTATTCGCGCATATATGTTTCTGATTTGAAACGTTTTCCTCGATTTGAAAACTCGAAAAATTTCGATTTGCGCGTGAAGAAAGCATGCAGTGATAGAATTGCTGTGCTCGAGGGCGGTGTTCGTTGATGGTCATCTAATAAGTTTCTTCATCAAGCTCCAGCGTTCCGAATTCGCCAAGGTAACCCAATTTTCTCGCCATTTGTTTTGCTTGAATGCGTGGATGCGTATATGTATGTTTATATGTATATGCAGCCGTGAATCTCTCTGGATTTTTTCACTGGTCGATTTGTGTTGCCGAGAAAATGAGTTTCGAAATCATGCGTTGCACGTTGCTTGATGATGTAGATTCGCTCGAATTTTATTCGGAGCCTGAGATTGGTGGAGTTGAGCTTGAATTTTCTTTTCCGAGTTTATTTTTTCTGATCAACCAAACAGAGGATTATTGGAAGCTTTTTGAACTTTTTATCTTTCTGTTCAGTTGATTGGTGGAATACTTTTTCTTTGTGTTCTTCCTCATCAGCTTATTTTTTCTTTTCTGCTAGGAGTGTTGTTATAAATGATTAAATATTAATCATAAATGTTTGTGAGAATTAATTATGTTTTAAATTTATTAATTAATTGTGATATGATGATTTTAGTATGTGATAGACGTATAAGCTTGTCTTTGTGTACTGCAAGTTGACAGCCTTTGTTTGTGTGGAGTGTGGACTCGGTCAAATTGGGCGGTTTATGATAATTCAGTGAGCATTAGGATGGCGAAATGTGGAATCAATGCAATTTTCTTAAAAATCTCTAACTACGTTGTTCAAAGGCGTACACCCACTATTGGTTTCAGTGATTTGTGGTTGAAAGAGGTGAAATCATGTGGCAAATGTTGCACGGTCGATCTTTAGTTCCACGTAAAAAAGCCTTTTCTTTACTCATCTGTGTGTGTGTAAATGTTGATATGAACTGAAAATGTACAATAAAATAGTGGTGAATCTTGTTTTTAAATTATGTATATAATCGATTGGCCTGAAAATGTGCAATCTCAATCAACATTACTCAGGCTCGGAAAGAATGCTGGCTGTATCAGCAGCTTCTCTGGCAGACAATAACAACTATAATTGTTAGCGGTTTTGCATTTCTTGTTTCTTGCACAATGGAATCTACTTTGTGGTAGTTTTCACTTCATCTTCTTCTTTTGCTAATGCAAGTGTCTTTTAATTTGTAGTGAGAAATGGTTGCCTTTGGGAAAAAGCTGAAGGAAAGACAAGTTCAAGAATGGCAGGGGTATGTTTGATTGATCTCACTTATTCAACTATGCATCATCAATAGTCGGTACATTGTGACTGAGATTTTGAACCTTTTCTCTTGTAGAAGGGTAATAGAATAAAAGAACGGGTCTGAAGATGAATTCTTTGATGACAATCGTGTTGTGTATTAACCCTGAATCTTATTGGGAAATTATGTGGTGGTGTTAAATTATTGTTGATACATCATATGCCTGCAATCTATGTGTATCAGTAAGTATTAGAAGGGGAGTGATATTAAACATGCATCTGTGCAGTTGGTAACTATACATATCATGTCAATGTCGTTGATAAAATTTCCTTAGTTCTACTATTCTACTTCAATATTTTTATTGCAATGTTTGCATACTCACACCTTGTTTTCATTCAGGTTTTACATCAATTATAAACTTATGAAGAAAAAAGTAAAACACTATTCTCAACAAATTAAAGTTGGAGCAATAGACCGGAGGCATGTCCTAAAGGACTTTTCAAGGATGCTGGATAATCAGGTATGCAGGTCATCCATGCTCGTTCACGAATACCATAAGAGAATTTTTATGAGAAAGTTGTGAACCTTGGCATAGATGCATTTTCTAAGGTGTCAAGGAACTGTTAACTTTTGGGCAGTTTGTAGGAAAGTCTGATTAATTCATTTATTAAAGATAAATATGTTTAGTTCCTTTCACTTTTCCCTTTAGTATTCTCTTTGGGGAAGGTGTGGGAAAATCTATTTTTAGCCTCCTGGAGGCATATCATAAGTGAATTGAGATAAAGTTGTTGTGGCTTGTGCGTATATACCTTTCAACCTATATATTTATGCACTCAAGAACTCAAATTCCCAATATTAAATGTCTGCATCACTTTTCTTTTGTATAGTAATATTCGTGTGTATCGTCCACCTGCATATTCTATATGCTTTCACATATACCGATGCCCTTTCATTTGGGTGTGTGTATACATATATATACCTACATAAGTGTATGTAGTATGTATCACCAGGAAGATCGTAGCATATTATGGTTCTTTTGAGTCTTTATTCTGGTTTATCTGACTTTTGCTGTTATTCATGACTCATGAGAGGTGGATAACGCATGTATGTCCCTTCGTGTTTTTTATTTCAATATCAGATTGAGACTATTGTCCTTTTCCTGTTGGAACAACAAGGACTACTTGCAAGCAGGATAGCTAAACTTGGAGAACAACATGATGCTCTTCAGCAGCAACATATATCCAAAATATCTGAACTACGAGAAGCTTATAGACAAGTGGGCCGTGATCTTCTGAAGCTTCTCTTTTTTGTTGAGGTGAATGCCATTGGTCTGCGTAAGATATTGAAGAAGTTCGATAAACGCTTTGGATATAGATTCACCGACTACTATGTCAAAACTCGTGCGAATCATCCTTACTCACAGCTCCAGCAAGTGTTTAAGCATGTGGTAATATGTTTGATCAGAGGCCCTTCAACCCTTTGTCCTTTCAAACATTTAGAACATTTCCATTGTTGTATATTATTAGGTGCTGTTCTAAAATATTGGGGCAAGCATGACAGAAAACATAAAGTAGCCGTTATATAACTTGGCATATTATTAGAAACTGCAAACTCATAATTTCAATGTAAATGACCTATCTTGGACAAATAATCTTCCAGGGCATAGGAGCTGTTGTAGGAGCTGTATCTCGCAATCTTCATGAACTTCAGGACCGACAAGGAAGCTACTTATCAATATATGATCAGCCTGCTCTTCCCCTCCAGGTTTCTTTCGTAATTTGATGCCTTAATTTTCATTGTTTCTGTATTTTCTTCCATAAACTGTGATGTTACTCTTCAAGCTGGAAGCATTAAAAAATGATGGTTGTATATAATGATGCTTACTAGGGTTCATGTGCAGGATCCTGTTATTGATTCAGTAAAATCAGCTGTGGACAGGTTAACCAATTCAACAAACTTTCTGAACTTTTTGGGACAACATGCACTTATTCTGCAAGAAGATATGCTGCCTGCTCCCATGGAGGAACAAGTTGATGATCAGAGATACCACTTTATGTCACTTGTCTTGAACTTAGTGAACACGTTCCTTTACATGGTCAATACATATATTATTGTTCCTACAGCAGATGACTACTCCATGAGCCTTGGTGCTGCAGCGACAGTTTGTGGTGTTGTGATTGGAGCAATGGCTGTTGCGCAGGTGTTTTCTTCAGTGTATTTTAGTGCATGGTCAAATCGGTCATACTTCAAGCCTCTTGTATTTAGCAGTATTGTTCTTTTTGTGGGAAACACCCTGTATGCTCTGGCTTATGATCTTAATTCGATATGGGTACTGTTGATTGGTCGTCTTTTCTGTGGGTAAATAATTCTTCTACTTGTTCCTCTGATTCTTCTTTTGGATATGGCAATAATATTTTGTTGAAAGTAGTGGTTTAGGGAGTTTTGGAATTTCTTGGCTTTGATTAAAACCTATAGAGCTATACTTGCAACTCTACTGGTTTCCAAATGTAGAAATGAACACTAGCTGCCTCAGTAACAAATGACAATTGTACTATACTGTGCTTTATAACATTTTAGTACTGTAGGTCTGCTCTTGACACATAGGCTTTGGTTCTTTAACTTTTCTCCTCTGGCTTCTCGGAAACTTGGAGGAATATTGATGTCTTTCATCAAATCAATTGATAAATTTGTGCTATTTTGTTTCAGGCTGGGTTCTGCAAGAGCTGTTAACAGGCGTTATATTAGTGATTGTGTACCTCTGAAAATCCGCATGCAGGCGTCAGCAGCTTTTGTTAGTGCTAGTGCCCTTGGAATGGCATGTGGTCCTGCTCTTGCTGGCTTACTTCAAACTAATTTCAAGATTTACAAGCTTACATTCAATCAAGACACTTTGCCTGGTTGGGTTATGGCTATAGCCTGGCTTCTATACTTAATATGGCTGTGGATCTCATTTAGAGAACCTGCTCGTGAAGATGAAGTGAGTTCTGTACAAGAAGGATCCAATAGCGGTATGTTGACTCATATCAGTAGTTAGTTTATCTTTTAAACATATTCTGTTTTGTGTCCTTATAAATCTTAAGCTTCTAATGACGCAATATATTTGATCTAATTTGACCCCGTAATTCTCAATTTATTGCTGTGTAATTACATCCTTAAATGCATCATCAGTTGTCAGTCATATGCTCAAATTAAAACCAAACTACCTCTTTGACATTCCTGATTTCAACAAGCTTGACATGTTGAGACCAAAGAAAAAAAATGAATGTGAGATGTTGGTTAAGCTTGGTATCAACGTGGTCTTTGGCATTGAAGCAGACATGCATAATGTCTGCCTATGAGCGGATCATTAACCATTAATGGGTATAGATCTCACTTGATAAGTGGGCAGTTCTTTGAACTCAAGTTTGTTTATTTCAGTATACAAATCAATGGTCGTTAATGAGACATTGATAATATTTCTACCATAAATTAAGTGTGATTTAAATCGGTGCCTAGTCAACTTAGCCATGATTCTGATTGTGCAGTATAAGAGTAGGGTTGAGCCGTTTTTTGCATATGTCCAATGCAAAGTATGTAGTTGCAGTTCTAGGAGCTAACAGTTATTCATCCTGCAATTGACAGGAACAGCAGTAAACGATGCACTCGAGAAAGGTCTTAATCAACCATTGCTCATTAGTGCTGAAGACAGGAGAGAAGATGAAGATGGTGACCAAGATATTGATGAAAGTGAAGAAGCTCCTGAGGAATCTCGTCGACCAGCCACTTCAATTCGATCCGCATATCGACTACTTACACCCTCTGTAAAGGTATTTCACTGATTTTGAATTACATATATGTTTTCACATCTCATTTATTCCATTAATTGTGCCCTTGATGTCCATGTTAACATTATTTTTCCTTTTCTTTCGTGCTAAATCTTTTAAATGCTTTATCTCCACTCCTCGTGCATTGCATTAGTAAATTGACTGCCATTACCTTCCATTTGGACTTAATTGCATTAGTAAATTGACTGCCATTACTTTCCATTTGGATTTAAACCCGTTCAACTTTATGGTTTCATCAGGTTCAATTGTTGATATATTTCATGCTCAAGTATGCTATGGAGATTTTACTTTCAGAATCTAGTGTTGTTACGACATACTACTTTAGCTGGAATACTAGCAAAGTCGCAATTTTTCTGGCGTGTCTTGGATTAACCGTTCTTCCAGTAAATATTCTTGTTGGGAGCTACATTAGCAACATGTTTGAAGACAGGTAATTTTTAACAGCTCTCATTACATACAGTGCTTTGTATAGGGGCCGGTGAAAATTCAATATTTATATTTTCCTTGCTAACTGCTGGATTTGTTCTTGCTGTCGTAATTGCAGGCTAATTTTATTAGTATCTGAAATAGTGGTTTGCATAGGCATAGTTGTGAGCTTCCATATGTTCAATCCGTACTCTGTGATACAATACGTCAGCTCAGGGCTCATCATGTTTGTTTCGGCTGAAGTACTTGAAGGTGAGATGTTTTCATTCAATCCATTACAGAAAACAGAGATGTTACTCAGCGAGCTCTTAGGAATTGAAGTATATGTCAGTTTGTTATGTAGCAGGAGACGCACGAACAATTTCTGCCTTTCTCTCCCTCTGTCTATCTCTAAAACATATCTTCAACCGCCATTTATGCAGGGGTCAACTTGTCACTTCTCTCGAGGGTTATGTCATCCAGGCTTTCCCGTGGAACATACAATGGTGGATTACTTTCAACAGAAGCTGGGACACTCGCTCGAGTAGTTGCAGATGCCACCATAACTCTGGCCGGATACTTGGGAGAAAGTAGGCTCTTGAACATCACCTTGCTTCCGTCCCTCGTGATTTGCGTTACTTCCATTATTGCCACCTGCTACACATACAACTCCCTCTATTGATTTATCTCTAAATCTATTGTATCATAAGAACGCCTGTTGCTTCCCAATTCAAGTCCTCCTCAATTCTTTTCCAATGAATCACTGTTATTTTGTGATAGAAACTCTAAATAAAAAATGTCGTTGCAGATAATCTACCAACCTAATATAGTTAGTCCTCCATAGGGATGGGCAAATACTTGCGGTTACCCACCTATTTAAATTCTTGGTTACAATTATGAGTAATCGTTTAGATAAATAAACGGTTATGGGTGTAACTTTTATCCGTGAAATTTAAATGGGTGGTTATATATATTAACTGCGGTCATAACGGATATCCGTTTATTTTATTGTATATATAAAATAAAATGAAATAAAAACAAAAAACCTAAGTTGGTGCATATATCATTATTTGTTCAAAAATTGGCATAATCAGTGTCCATGGATTGGTCAGTGCATTGGGATTGTATGTTTTTAACTTGTCAGGGTAAAACAGTTCCTTTCCCTGTTTATGCCACCTGTGATGAGAAATTGGTATATTGTTAACTCTTCTGAACTTTATTGGCTTACTATAGTGAATATAATTTATCAAAGACCAAAGCCCTATCATGAATTGGGTATTTAACTGCGATGTTACACCTGTGTAGTTGAGCTATTTCAATGTTTATCGTACCTATAACAGTGTTTAATTATCAGTAAAAAAATTATGAGAAATTTTTCTTTTTTAATTTTCAAGTTGTTAAAAAACATGAAGACGGGTGAAAGGATGGATAAATGGTAAAAAAAGGGGTAAAGGGTAAATGGGTAAACGGGTAAACGGGTAAACAATTATGGTTAAATAGATAAGTAATTATGAGTATGGTTAACTGTTTATAAATGGTTATGGGTATGGGTATAACTGTTTAGGCAATTATCCAACGGATAAACGGTTATACATGTATGAGCATAAACAATTATGGGTAAATAACTGCAGTTACTCGCCCGTTATAACTGTTGCCCATCCCTAGTCCTCCCTTAGAGGAAGGTTTTAAATAATGAAACCACAGGGTCCATAACGGTGGGCAAAGGGAAAATTCTAAAGACGTTAGTAAGGGGTAGCAAGACATGAGCATGCATTATTGAGTCTGATTCTGTTGACCCTAAAAACTACTTAGCCTATGTGGCATGTAGGCCGAATAGCAAATGAGCTAACTACGTCATTCGGTTGAATGTGGGGCGTGCCAACTCGACGACCGAGTTCGGTCGATGAGTGAATGAATGTGATGGTGGTGGTGTCGAACGCCCTGTTGACTTCTGTATCTTGCGATTGCGGCCGAGGAAGGAACTCTTCTCGGTTTCTGGGTTCTAGAGCCTAATGATAAGGTTGCTGGTTACTTCGAAGTTCACGAATCGCCGGCACCGCGCTTGGCTGCTTCAATTATATTCGTGCAAATATAAGTGCGCCGAATTGGTACCAGATTGTACGACCATAAATACTCAAAGGAGATAAGTGTCTTGATAGTAAATGTGGTTCGCCCGTCGAAGTGCCGAACTCTGAAATATACTAGTGAATATCCAATCATAGAATATGTTTGACTTTCAATGTGCTGAACGATATAACCTGGACGCCCATAGCCTCTTCGATGATGGCTTGTAGACTTTTAGCGGTGAGATGAAGCTTCAAGTCTTGGATCCACTTCAGGTAGTTTCTTCCAGATACTTCCCAAGTGGTGAAATCGAGCTTGATCAAGTTCGACATGTCCCTAAAATAGAGGGTACAAAAAAGAATTGTGGTTAGTTATATGGGAAGCCTTAGTCATACAGTTTAGAACATTCGAGCTCTATAGATATGTATACGTTTAATTTAAACATGAAAGCTTCGGGTTTCATGGTGTAAGTTTTGAATGAACACTCACTAAATTCGAAACTACAGGTTTGATTTAGTTATGAACTTCCAGTTCATAAAAAAGGTACCTGCAAGAACACATAATACAATATACAATTAAGTGTAGGAAATTTGGGGTTTGCTTTAGGAACTCAAGTGTGAGTGCATCGGGACTACAAAAGATAGTCAACGGTTCAAAGTGGAAATAATTTATTGAATCGTTAATTGCCAAATAGTGGGCTTCATGCCAATAATTTTGGATGTCTTGTCAGATTAATGGACTGTTGGTCACTTTAATTAATTCAATAGATCGTAACAAACCAGGTTTGATTGTAGGAGCATAATAATGACATTCGGGGTCATATTAGCTTTAATTGGCTTCAGGCCAAGCGATAATAAAATTATAGCTTAATAAGCATTAACCAAATACGTCCCAAAAATTATATGAGTACGTTTAGGAAGCGAGGATGCCAAAATATGGCATTGGGTCAAAAAAAGATGCAGCCCAGCTCGGTTAGGCTGGTTGTAGTACACGGGTAGGCTTTGTAGTGTGGCTGCAGGCCTTTTTTGGGCATGGGGAAGGGCTACAAGCCTTGGACAGTGGTTATGGGACGAGTCCAGCAGCAGAGGTTGTTGGAACTGGGCCAAAAGGCGCATGGATAGTAAGCCCAGCTTGTGCTGGCTCAGGTTGGTGCGCGACAAAGCCCAACTAAAAGCTGGCTTCGATTTTTGGGCCACGGCATGGCAAGCCCAACAACAAAAGGCTGCTGCAGGCGGGCCAGGTTGTACAGGGACAAGCCCAGCAAGCAGCATACTTGTTAGTTTGGGCCAGGGGAGTAAGTACAGAGCCCAGCATGCGGCTGCAGGCCGTGCTGCAGGTGGGCTGGGGTTGTAGGCCCAACGAAAAAACCTTTTCATGCCAGAGGCCTGGTCAATCTCGCACGCAGCAAGCCCAAAGGGTTGCTGCCTTGGTCTAAACGTCAAACGATGTCGTCCAGGTGGCTGCTCAACGTACAACCCAACTAGCGTGGCTTGGCGCGGCTGGGAGCTGTGGCTCATGCCGCAAAAATCCCAATTTTTTTTTCAACATCTAGGGTTTGAAGACTCTAATTGCTTCTAAATTATTTCGACTATTTGACTCACAAATTCCACATAGCATTTGCATGAACGTATATGTATATTGACAAATATATGAACATATACAATATATATATATGTGTGTGTGTGTGTGTATATATATATATCGGAAGGAAAATATAAATATAAGGGGTTCATGCATCATGGGAAATGTTTTCATGCTTCGTGGTCGTTTCAAATATCTTAATTTATTTTAAAAGAACCTGATTGGCAGAAAGCAACTAAGCCTTTGATTTTATAGAAGAGCCTCCTCCACAAACCTTTAGTTCCTTAGCTTTTGGCAAGAGCGTGTTGATAACGTGTTGTAAGCCTAATTTGCTAAACAATATAAAGGACAAAGATAGGGGTTGTGGCGTAAAGAGAGAGATGTGCATTTGTGAGGTTTGTGTTATGCCACCCCATTGTGCCTTTATTTATAGTAGTAAGGAAGGTAAATTCCTTATCCCATAGGATTACAACTCTAATAGGATAATAGTCTAAGAGATATGGTAGAACCCTATAGGGATATCCTAGATATGTTAGGATTTACACAATCACATTCCTAAACTAATAAGACTGCAACAAAAACAAGAAAATAACAAAAAATTGGTTGTTTGTTTTAGGCCCATACAGGCGAGGGAAACAATTTGGTTAAGTATTTTTTAGGCCTATAAGTACTGGTGGCCTTTATAGAAGTTTTTTTTATTAATGTCACTTAAGTGTTTGGACTGGTGACCACTCGAGTGACGTTGACTTGTTGATAAATTGGAATTGTCTGTTTTTTGTTGTTGTTGTAGTTAGGATATAGGAATCTCGTTCGTTTAGTGACGAGGTTTGACTCCCAACATCTGTCTGTTGGAATGGAATTTGTTTGCATAAGGGTCTGTCCGCCTAACAGAATCTGTCTACTTGAATCTATCTGTCATTTGCCATTTGAATCTATATCCATCTGCCATCTGCCTGCCTGCTTACCTGTTTGTCTGCTTGTTGGAGCCTACTTGCCGGTCTGTTCAAGTAGTGGAGCATGCCTGTTTGTTTTTTTGTTCTAGTAGTGGAGCCTGCCTATTTGTCTGTCTGTCTGTGTAGCAGAGCCCGCCTACCTGTTTATCTATCCTCGTAATAGAGCCTGTCTATCTGTCCGACTAATGAAGTCTGCATCCATATCAGCTTGTTGAAAAAATCATGTTTTTTTAGAGCCATGAGTTTAATAGGGGTTGTTGGAAAATAATAAGTTCAGGATTTGGGCCTACCTCGTTAGAACTAGGTTTTTGTTTAGAGATTAAAGTTTAGTTTATTATAAATATGATGCTTGGTATTCACTTGTGAACAATTTAGTCAATCTGTAGTCTCTTCGGTTCATGTAGCCATTTTGGCAATTCCAGTTAATGAAGTTTTTTATTTAGTTAGTTCGCTTGTTTGTTGCGTATTTTGCTGTTTAGCTTACACAATCAAGCCCTAAACTCTCTCTCTTTTATGAGAAACTGACTTTAGCATTGGAGATCTATTGGCCAACATCCCCTTTCGTGGGCGCTTGGCTTTGGTCATTGCTCAAAAGTGTTTAATTGTTTTACAGGTACAAATTTGTCAAGACTGAAGATGTTAGATTTTTCGTTACCACAATTACAGTCAGAAAGCTCTCGCTCGTCACTCCATCATTTTCATTGATAATAGGTGAAAGTAAATGAAAAAGATACAAGCAGAGGGATTATGCTAAGACCCGTAAAGAAAAAAAGATCAACGAAAATAATAATAAGGACAAAATGAAATGTCATGAGCGTGGAGAGGCTACAAAATCTGGAACCATAGATCGTCAGTAATAAGCATAACTATCTGTCTTAAATGAAGTTAAAACATTTGCAACTTGATTTCCTTTATAAAAATATGTATACCCATAAATCACATGTGATGAAGTCATCAGAGATAATTCTTCAACCATGATAAGTGAGACTTAGAGATCTACATGCATTTTTAGGTAGTTTAGATGCATACAAATGTTTTTTTTCTTGCGTTTTCAGAATTGAAGTGTCATTTCAATTCTATGGCTAATGTTGCTTTTTATGGTGCTAGCGTAAGATCATTGGGTGAGTCTTATAAAGATACTTTTCTCATAGTGGATTTGTTTGACTAGCTATGTGCCTGAGGATGTTTTTCCATGTGCTGAAGTTTTACCTCGCTAAATCGTTATGTACTGGGATTTAGTTTTCTGCACTTTATTTATCTGCATAACATGATTGATATTTGATAAGTGCAGGAGTTGATCTTAAAAGAGCCTTATTACTTTCCTTTTCTAAATTTTAGCCAATCTGTGCACTTAAGGATCTTTTTGGTAATAAATCGACTTTTCGAAGGAGTTCTGACATAAGGCCAATTGAAAGAGAAAGCTAAGAGATTGAAGATTGTTGTGTCCAACTTTCATAATTTTCCATGTACCGATTCGTAGCAGTTTTTTAAGTTGCATTTTCGTCAGAACTGCGCAATTGTGAGAGAATGACGATTTGAAGCCTTTTTCGATTTTTCCAAATGATGTGAGATATATTCTTTGAAAGATAAGAGATAGAGTTGCAAGTCTACTATTTTTACCAAATTTTGCAGAAGGTGGAATGACCCCAAATTTGGCGTGCAAGTAAGATGACGTGTTTCCCATGCTGAGAAAGATTGTTTCCTAGTTAGTGTCATTAATTATTTAGGAATTTGTTTTGTTTTACAAGAGTTTTTACCAGACCTTTTAAGGTTTTTCTAGTATAAAGATAATGCCCTAGGCTCTCTCAAGACACCACCTTATACACAAAATTAGTCCAAAGTGAAGGAGATAAGCTGAGGCACATTTTATCAATCTTTTCTGAGTTTTATCTTCTTCCAGGACTTCTTTGTGATATTTATTTTGACTATATGTAACTAAACTATTTTTCTAAGGTTTATGATGAAGCCATGACATGATTATTTTTTGAAGTATTTTGTTCATTATTATTCGATTAATGCGATGCTTAATTTTTAATCTTTGTGCGCAATTTATTCTAGTTTCGAATGTTCTTGTGACTGGCCATCATTGTGAACTTGTTGCTAGATACTTAGATAAATCTAAGAGGATGACCAATCAATTAGGTTTATCGGAACAATTATTAAGAAGAGTAGAAAAACTAGTGAGGATGACCAATATCAAGCTAGTCCTACTTGGTTGACATAATTATTTTATGCTTAATTGGTTTTTGTGTGTTTAATTGTATGCCTAATCAATAGGATATAGTTGTCATGTATAGATACACAGTTGATGCCTGACCACAGATTAATTCATATTTTAGAAAGAATGACCTTCAACATCGGCATGGTAATTGGATAGTAGTCGGCTTGAAGAAATAGGATTGTTATTGGTAGATTCATGACCTTAGGCTTTCATCATTTTAATTTGTTAAAACTTTCATTCCCTGTTTGTTTTTATTAGTCTTCCTGATTTTCTTATAAGTTGTAGTTTTAATCAAGTTTTATAATCAATCAATCAATCATTCATTTTTAAGTTAAGTTTTGCGTAATTAGTTGGTTAAATTAATATTAAAATCAATCCTTATGGGATCAACCTTGTACTTGCCTTAGTTATATTGACTTTGATCTTGTGCACTTGTGAGTTTAAATTGGTTTGATTTATCTAATTTGTTAGATTAATAAGTGCAATGAGCGAATGCAAATAATAATCAGACAACAAGATTTGTGTGATCAATATCCGCTTTCAATCCTGTTGTCTGATTATTATTTGCATTCGCTCATTGCACTTACTAATCACAACCTATTCCGCTACATACTCAATCAACGTGATAAAAAACTAATGTTTTTGAAAATTGGATTAAGCTTATTCACCCCCTCTTTAGGCTTCGTGTTACAGCCGATTGTGTTTTCAATATCCTTACAAAATAGACTAGTTTTCTTAATTCTAAAAGGATGATTGATTTTACAAATTTCTCAAAATTCACCTAATTCTATCTCACTCCAATCACAAAACCTTCTCACCTAGATGATTCGGTTCACCCCTTTTTTTTTATTTTTTGAGGGAATGAGTTCGTGTTTGATTAGTGATTTTGTGGTATTTTTCTATACTCAATTAGGATATATCTTATGATTGTATCTCTCATCTCCTTATTGCTTATGATAAAAATACGTGTAAGAACCAATAAATTATATGTAGATAACATTTAAACAAAAATTCTTTATCAATCAGATAATATAAGTTATTAGAAATTATTCTCTTGCACCAACTTATGAAATTTCCATTCATGGGTTGGCATGATTTCTTTCAATAGATTTAAAAGAAAAACCTAAAAAAAAAATTACAAAAGAAAATCAAGTATACCGAAAGAATATGACATGGGATATACCTCACTTACCAGGTTTTGCTGCCTCCTAACAAACAAAAAAGAAGGCATCTCTCGATGACCCTTCTTTTTCTTTCTCTCATCCCTCTCCATCTCTCCATCTCCAAAACATGAAAATAAGGGAGAGAAAGAGACGAGAGAGAGAGAGAGAGGGGCAAACAGAATCTAGCTAGAACACATTTCAGATAAAAGGAAGCGCAGTACTGCATGGGAATGCGTAGAAAGAAGGCACACATGAGGATATCCATCGCATATGCTAGATTTTGTTTTCTTATTCCTTTTCCTGAGCCTGAAAATTACAAAAGCATGCTGTATATAAAGCAATTAGCCTCAGCTCGATCGTCACAAGTCAGTGCGGTGGTTTAACCTTAACAAGTGAAGAGATCGACGACATGATATGTAGTCATAGATTGTGAAAACATGAGCGAATTAGTTGTAGGGCTTCTCTCCGATGGCAGGAAATATTAATGGTCATGAATCATGGAAGCATGGATTTTTGTGTTCTCTCATGAGTTATGACCTGCCAAAGGAGAGTTGCCCTACGACTGCTTTTGCTTAATCAATGTGTTCATCTGAAGGTACAAAGATGGTGTTCCATACGAAAGGTATGATCAGAAAACAGAATGTATGCGATTGAATTCTGTGTTTAATTACTTGTTTTCTTTATAGTTCTTTGTTGTGCTAGCGTGGTTATTATTGTAAGTGCATATACACGTGAGTCATATAAATTGGTTAAATTTTTTGGAGAGGTGCTTGTTTCAAAAAGGGGTAGCAGGAGCAAGGGACTTGTACTCATTTTGTTAAGAGTATTCATTTTTGGAGCCGAAGTCCCGAGTTTGATTCTCCTCTCCCTTAATATCATGTGTATAAAATAAAAAAGGGTAGCAGGAAAATTGGGTGGAAGGCCCTAGCTTATTGGAACTCCTTATGCGTTTAAATAAAATAACTTACGCATATATGTTAGTCCACTATGCCTCTCTCCACTAGCTAATTTTGGAAAATTGTGATGACCAGTATAGATATAGACCTAATTAAGGTCTCTCAATCTGCTTTTTTCTTTTCTTTTTATACACTCAATTTCTACAACAGGAGTTCTGATTATCGCTGTTTCCATCCAAGGCTTAATTAGTTAATTTCTTTAGATTGCTGTGTAATTTGTGAGAAAATATGCAAGGGCTCCAGCTCATGCTTCACCGGCAACCTTCAATATATGCATGCATATGCATACTCAAGCAGTACAGATTCAGTTCAAGTGTCTGCTATACTTTTTGTGCATTGGTATATCTCATAGTTGATGGAAAATGCATGGTGCTTTTTACTTGATATGTGTCTAACCATTTGATGGGTGTATTAATTTGTGCAAGATATATAGAAGAACACCATTTCACCAAAAAAATAAATAAATATAGAAGAACACCATGTTTGCTGGAAAAGCATATTTGTTCCTAATAGAGCAAGTTAGTGTGTGGAAGCAAGTAAACTTTACTAGAGCTTTAGTAATCTTGGGATCCAAGGATTAATCAACTTCATAACTTTAGAAATAAATGTGAGCTCAACTGTGAACTTCATACTTAGAAAATTCACGTATGATAATGATATGAATATTATGCATGCAGTGGGAGAGGATTTTATCCACGGGCGTAGAAAAAAAATCAACCAATATGTAAATAAGCTAGTGGGATATGCCTATGTACCAAAATTTGTTGTGCTAATACCAATTTTATGTGCAAATAAGCTAGTGAATATATGCCTTATATATCTTTTTTTTAAGGAGTCTTAATAAAAAAGGATTTTCACTATTCATTCTTAATCAAAAAGACATTTTGTGTATGAAAAGTCTATAATGGGTCAAGCTCTTTTATTTATTTACTCTTATGCCATTATTTCATTATTGTAGCGGGGTCCACAATTATGTTGACATTTTTGTCTGGAAATACATTACTTTACATGATACTATTCAACTTATGCTAGTTTGCTGCCAGCTCTTCATGCTTCCACCATGTTGTCGATGTTATGCAGCTCTTCTTCTGTCAAATTGTTCCAGTACTGTTCATCGCCTTTTACTAGCTTTGCATCTCTTTCTCTATCTTCTTTTTACCTTGTAATACATATCTGCTGTTTCTCCTTTGAAATTTTGAGGCTTCTAGTAGGGCTGATGACTGATTCTTGTCTTACTATAAATATACATTTCTTGTTCTTCTGTTACTAGTAACATATCATACCTAAAATCTTCAAATTCATCTAAGGCTAGCATTTGGATCCCTCGAAATCTTAGAATATTTTTGTATGAAGAAGTCTACCTGTGTGGGGAGATAGAGAATAGTCTAAAGGACTCTTCATTAATCATGGCTATATGCCTAGCTTTCTCCTTATGCATATGTGCATACCAATCTGGAGGACTACTGATAAAACTTATGCAAATTTCTTTCCACTTTTCTAGATAATCTTCTGCTACTTTTATAAGCTTTTTTCAGGAAATGATTCTAGTTGGGAAATATGGTTAATAAAGATTTTATCAGGATAGCCAAACTCTAATAGTAAGGCCGGGGTAAGGCCGGGGTAACTTCTACTACATTATGCTTTTTATGATGCTCATAACTAAAATGCCATGGTTTAAACTCCTGGCTACAGCTATGCTAACCTCTGGTTTACAAATACAACTCTCTATAATCACAAAAACATGGTGGATACATCTTTGTAATAATATCCATCCCTGGTTTTGGATCAAAGATGGATTGATACAAAGCACATTGTAATTGTAATTTTAACTCTTTCATGGATTGTGATGCTCTGCTCAGGATCTCATTTTGCATATCTAGTGGCATTATTCTTAATTTTGCTTTTGAAATTTCCTCTAATAGGATATCATCTATTATTAAGTCTAAAGATATATTCCTAAGAAAACTTTCATATATTTCTTGTTTTTCTTTGTCACTCAGATGCTGATGCTGCTCCATTTCAATGTCTTCTCTTAAGAGCTTAATCTTAACCTCTTCTATGGGCTCATTAGCCTCTTTTTCTATAGGTTCAATAACCTATTTTTCTTTATTCTTATGCTGATCAGTTTCCAAACCTATTTTCAATTCTCTTTTCAAGGTGTCACTTGCCTTTTGCTGCATTATAAGAGATTGAAGTTCTTGGTTCATTTTGGTAAACTTACTAAGTAACGACTCATGGTCTCTAGAAATGACTTGAAGGTTGTGCTCAAGAGAATGAATATGATGCTGGCTTTGATGGAAATTAAAATTAAAGCTATCAAACTCTTGTTCTAAGGCTCTAATTAGTTTTTCATGACCTTATGCTTGGCTGTTTGATTTGGATATTCCAAAAATTATCTAAGAGAACTTGTTGCCTATCAGAGAGTTTTGGTACCTTTGACCTATACCTCAGAGTTGGATTTCGGATTCCTTTAACAAGAGTGCCATTAAAGTTGAAAGTTGGTACTAGTGGTGATGCTGGTTTGCTTATACTATTTTGGAATCCATTGAATGATGGAGGTCCATGGTGCATCATTATGCTATTGAAAGGTGCTCTTCTGCCTTGTGGTCTTGTGCTATTTGAGGATGATGATCCACGATATTCCATTCCTATTGAACGAATTAATCTTGATAAGATATCAGCTAATATATTGTCACTACCTTTTATATGTTCAAAAATTGGTTTAAAACCATTTTCTGTAATTGAATCAATAAAATTAACCCATCTTTGGGCTGCCTGTTTATTAGGATGCATCTTGTTATAATGAGAAACTATATTTTGACAATCTGTTCTAATCGTAAATACTTCATTATGTAAAAATAAAGAAAATGCCTCAAGTGAGTTAATTATTCCTAAAATTTCTAAATCTGTTGATGGTAATCTTGACTGTACATCACTAAATTTTCCTGATGAATATCTACAAACTTGTTCGTTAGACTTTGGTGACTCCTTATGCTTTTTTTTTATATAGTATACCTGCTCATCCTAATGATGAAGCATCTGTTTCAACTATTTTGTAACTATCATCTAATGGTAATGTTAATGGCTTATGTTGAGTAATTTCTTCCTTTATATTTTGAACTAATTTAATATCTTCAATATTAAAATATTTTTGTCTTGTTTTGCTAGTTTTACTATGTAATACTGCTATTTTTCTTGATATACATTCCTAAAAATTCTATATCATGCTTTTCTAATGCTATTTTATTTTTTGCTAATCAATTCCATTATTGGTAAATTCTTGTAAAACTATCTCTAAATGCTTCTTATGTTCATTTCTATTTTTATTATGTACTAAAATATCATCTACATAAACACTACAAAAATGATCATATTTCTTAAAAATTTGATCCATCTTTCTTTGAAAGATCGATGGAGCATTTTTAAGTCCAAATGGCATAACAAGTCACTCAAAATGTCATTCTGGACAAGTAAAAGCTGTCCACTCAATTGATTCTTCTGCTAATCGTATTTGCCAAAATCCTTATTTACAATCAAATTTACTAAAATATTTACTCTCTTGAATTTTATTTATAAGCTCATCTTATTTGATAACTTATAACTATCTTCATATGTATTATTATTTAATCTCTTGTAATTATAAACTATTATAGGCTTACCTCTCTTTAGCTCTGAATGTTTTCTCACAATAAATGCTGCTGATCTATGTCTAGACTTAGAGGGTCTAATTACTTTTAAATTTAACAACTCTTTTATTTGCTGCTCAAACTCTTGTTTATCTAATAAACTACAAGGCATATCAGCTGTCTTAATGGTTAAATCTGGGTTAATTATATGTAATTTTGCTAATATTTTATTTTTACTCCAATGTAACTGTGGGTCTTCTCCTATAATTCTAGTTTGTTTTGCTAACTGTAACAATTCTTCTAAACTATTTGGTCTATCTAACTGTAATATTTCTATACGAGTTCCTTATTCTAAAATCAGATATTCATGTTCAAATATTTCTTCATCAAACTCTTCTATATTATTATGCTCATCATTTTCTTTTGAGTTTTCTAAATGATAACATCTTGGTTATTAGACTCTTCTATACTTGTGCTTTTGTATGCTTCTACAATATTACTTTGATCAGTTATTGTGATACCTCTTTTGAAAAATGTTATGTTAGGATTCATAAATAAAAAACCTTGTAAACTTTTCAAAAAGTTTAAACCTAAAATGAATGGGTATGATCCTACTGGTGAAACAAATGTTAATGGTAAATTAAATTGTTGTTTTTCTACTTTAATGGACTCATCATTAATACAATGTGTTAAATAAATTGGTCTCTCATCAAACTGTATTATTCTCACTGGTTTTGCTAATTTTTGTCTATATTTTTCTGGTACTAACTCTTATCTTATGACACTCTTTGTGTTTCCTGCATCTATCATAGTTGTTGTTTGTATTTTGTGTTCTTTTGCTATTTCTATTTCACAATTTATGGTAATTAAAGAACTATTTTTTGGCTTTTCTATACTATAAACAATATTTTGTAATATTTCAGTACTTTCTTGTGATTCTGCTGAATTAATTTCTAATAATCTATTACTATAACACTTTTCACACAATATTGAATATGTATTATAATATTTATTTGCAACTAACTTGCTATACTTATGACATTTTTCTGGCCAACCTAAATTTATATATTTATACTCTTCTTCATGTTATTCTTCTATGAATGCACACATATATTATTCTAAATCACTATTTGAACTATTTGAATCTTCCGAGTCTGAATCTATCGTACTTATACTTTCTATACTATAAATACTCTCATTATCACTTAAATCATCTAAACTATATATTGACTGTATATCCTCATCCTCTTCTAACTTAAACAACTCCATTAAATGTATTTTTTCTCTCGGCTGTTTACCTAATTTTGGACATTTAGGTCTAATGTGTCCAACTTCTCCACATAAATAACATTTAGAACTACTCTTATCTTTTGGTGCTTTATATTTTCTAATCCAAGGTCTGCCACTTCTTTTCCTAAATTGTTTTGGAATATATTTTCTCTTCCTATATGTTCTTGAAGGTTTTATGCTGAAATTCTTATGCTGTTTGTAGGGTTTATATGACTTATATTTCTTTTTGTATATTTTCTTTTGCTTATTATTCTTATGACAACCATACTGTTGTGGTAAATCTATTTATTTACAGCTCATATAAAATTGCTTCCTAATTTGTCTCTTACCTTTTATTTGACTACACTCTTATCTAAGTAAATCATATACATGTTGAATTCTAGGTCCTATTGCAATATCATTTTTCTTTGGATGCTTTTGCTATTCATTCCAAATCTTTTCTCCTATTGGTCCTTTTATTTTTGTCATATAAGTATCTAATAAATTAATATAACTAATTCTACCTATTCTTCCTAAATATTTAAAGAAGTCTGTTGTATACTCAGCTATATATTGTAAATCACAAATGTGTAATTGTTCTAAATTTCTAATTGCTCTTATTTGTTCTTGTTTGCTTTTGCCATCTAGCCTATTATGATCTAAAAATTCTTGTTTAATCAAAGTAACAAAACCATCAATATTAAAATGTGTTTTAGCTACCTAATGCTGTTCTAGATTTTGAACTTTCCATGACTGAAAATAATAAAAAACTAAACCATCTAAAGTATGCTCAAAGTAATCTAACATATTTTGTGAATTACTAAAATCTAACATTAATGCTGCATGTACGCAATCTTTTTCCTACCTCTCAATTGTTCTCTCCCAATTGTGGATCTACATTATCTAAGTGTAATATATTACCTGCTATATTAATTTGTTCTAACCCTCTCAAATATGGAATCCTATTTTTTCTAGGTGGTTTCATTATACTTTCTTCTATGTAATCTACTCCTGCTTGTTCATTATATTGTTCATTTGTTAGTCTAAAAAATTGTTGATCAGTTCTACCTATGTATCCTGGATTTTCTACTCCTGATGTACTACTTTATTTTGTTGGATTACATTCTACTTTCAATTCTAATAAATTATTATATTCTTTTGATCCTAAAATATGTTCTACTACTATTTCTAAAATTAATTTTTTCATCTCTTCATCTGAAATTCTATGTAGTCCTAAATCATATGTCTTATATTTTTCTAAATATTGTCTTCATCTAAATGATCAATATCTTCTATAAGCTTATCTACAATATGATCAAAATTTTGCTCAACTAAATTAATATCTAAATTATCAAAAGCCATATGAATACTCTCATTTTTTATCTCACTCTCATCCTCTTCTATATTTTCTAGTTGCTTGTACTTACTAAGCCTAATTGTTGCTTTACTTATACTAGTTTCATATATTTGTACTCTATCTGGTTGTCTATTTCTTCCTACTTGTAAATTAGGTAATATCCACTGAGTTCCTTCTAAAAAACTATTATTTATGGGTTTTGCTTATATCATATTTACATGTTTACTACCAAATGTTTGAACTAAATTTTGAAATTCTAAATTAAACTTATGATTATATTTATTAGACACTTTACCAATATACATTAAGCTAATACACAAATTTTTATACTCTCCTTTCATATTATAATTTTTTGTTCTTATGCTCACTTTAATATATTTACTAAATTCATTAATTGTCATAACGTAATTTGGAATACATCCTATGACTGCTAAGTTTGAACTTAAGTCTACTTCAGCTGTTGCTATTGCTGCTTGTTGGTGATTATCCCATCCATCATCATATATGTATACTAAATCTTTTGTGCCTACTTGTGCTCTTGTTAATCCTGCTATTCCAATTAATATTGTCCCTATGTGAATCTGACTGAAATGTAATTTTCTCAAATGCATAACTTTTTCCTTACTAAGTAAATTAAGTGTATAGCTAATTTCATGTTGACTGATGCTACTTACAATTCTACTTATATTTTCAAATAAACCTAATTGGTACAAATTATATATATATATATATATATATATATATTTTTTTTTTGTGTTTTCTCAAATCCTCTTCTAATAAATTCTTGTGCTTCCTCTTCATTTGGGTAAATATCTTCAGCTCTAACTATTTCTTTTCCTTTTCTCCTAAAGAGTTCCATTTTCTATTATAAAAAAGATGTATTTTAGGTCTTCTAATATGATTATTGGTACTTAAAGTTCAATTTTCTAATTTTTCTAACAAGGATGGTGGAAGTGATGAAGATGCGTTATGTAAAACTTGGTTTATTTCTGCTATTTGTTCTTCAACTTGATCTAATTTTTCAGCTAAAATTAAAACTAATTGGATAATTAAATTACTTTGTCTAATGGGAATATTATTACTAGCTACTGGTGTTGAAAAATGTGTTAAACCTATTGGCTCTTTATCTAACTTACTAATTTCATTCAAAACTTGAATATATTTTCTATTAGTTCTAGAATCGGTCATTAAACTAATAATTTATCTATTTTATTATGCAACGTATCTACTTGTTCACTCAAATCTTTTTGCACTAATTGAATTTTTTGAATTTCTAATTTTAACTGCTCATCTATTTCTAATGATCTAAGTTCTACTTGTTTAGGCTTGCTATCTATGAGGTCAATAAGCTCTTTTATCTCTCTTTTGCTAGGAAACCTTTGAAATATTTTTATGAGTATCTTCTAACTAAGATGTAATATAATCTAAATTTTTTCTAATTGTTTTTATGGAATTTATCTGAAAATGCTCTAAAAACTGATTTAACAAATAATTATGCTTATTATTTTCTAATTTATATTTTATGCTTGACTAATAATAAGATCTACAGTACTATTGGCTTGTGGATTTTCTTCACTATGCAAAATATGATTATGCTTTCTCAATGGAAAATAACAAACTAAACTATTTTGGTCTAAGGTTATTTTTCTTTTTTTGGTTCACTAATTTCCAAATTAAGATAATCTATCATATACTACAATCTACCTTTCTCTAAAGTTACAGCTAATTGGTTTCTTAGAAACTCTTTTTCTCCTCTCAAGGTCTCTAAAGTTTGATCTGTTGCTCTTTTTGCTTCTAAAACTCTACGCTGCACTTCTGAATTATTATATTTGCTAATAAATGAAGGGTGTTCAAGATAACCAAGATAAAACTTTTGCTTCTTCAAAGTCCTGCTAATTCTTTTGGATATATATGCTAATCTTCTCTTTATGCTAGTTATAGTTGGGTGTCTAGGACAATAAATACCTGGTGGTTGTGGTTGGCAGGGTCTACAAGGACAATAATATTTAGTATTCATACAAAATTAAAGAGTGTGATATCAGTTGTGTTAATGACTTCCATCCTCAAGGTACTGTACTATTATAATTATACTATTAAAATGCTAAACTTGGCTCTGATACCAAATTTGTAAAGCAAGCCAGGTTAAATAGTTGGATGGCCATTATAACAACTAGTCATAAAGCCTTGCACATGGAACTCGACATGTTTCAGCCTGATGGCCACTCACAATGCAGGTATAAGGCCTTAACGGCTGAACTCAAAGGTACGAAGAACTCAGAGGTACCTTGGTTAATGTCCAGTTATTTGTATGGCAACTATAACAGAGTGCTTGAACAAAGTATGATAGTCAGCTTAGCAGGCTAATAATATAACTACAATAATGTTTCCCTGTTTTGGCTAGAAGTCTAATTAAACAAACACACTAAAGAAAGAAAGAAAACGTACTTAAGACTTGGGGATTGCTTGAATCTGTACACTTGAACTTTTATTGATATATAAAATGTTTACAAAGAGAAGTGTTTACAAAGGATGTTAGGAAGGCTTCGGATGCTTGAGTGTATGAAGATTGAAGTATGGTGTGAGTATGGTGTGTGTTTACAATGAATGGAACTCCTCTTATATAGACTGAATGATGATACTCTGATATAAAAAATTAAAATCTTTACAAATGAATGGTATGGACATTTCCTTGATACTTGTCATCTTTTACTGTTGTTGAAATTGTCAGCACTGTTTTTGAAACGTGGTCTGACTTATTTGTCTTCTTTTGCTTTGCATGTGAACTTGCTTGTCTTTTTTTGCTTTGTCTTGATAAATGCATGTGAGCTTGCAACATGGCTGTCTCCTGGAGCCTATTTTTTGCTTTTGTTTTGAACATGCATGTGATCTTTCTGAAATGCTTTGTCTTCCTTGTCTTCTTTCCCATGCCCAATTTGGGTATTATCAAATTGTTTTGTCCTGATGATTAAAAGAAAACCTTTTTGGATGTTTTCATTAGTTTTCCATTTTTTTTATCTCGACTAGTTATTTTGCAAGACTAGCAATTCCTTATAAATTAAAAAAATTTGGTGTTAGAATGCATTTCATTAATATAAATTTGAAGCAGACTTTTGATACCTCAAGCTCTTGAACTTCCGTTTTTCATGCATATATTTGTACTTTTCGCAGGTAATATGCGTACTTTTACACATTTTATCAATATATTTAATTTACGTATTATACACGTACTGTGGAGACCATTTATTTATACTACATTGGGGTACTATCTTAATTGGTAAGTAATTTATACAACTAATGTCCAATGAGATAAATTAATTAATTGACGTGACATGAATGTGATATAAAAATGTAGTTTCCCTAACATTTCTTTAACATATTATTGCTAGCCCATCCACTCCCCCACCTCTTAGTGTAAATAATATTCTTTGTTAAAAAAAACTTTCTCTCACTTATATAATAACACATGGTGAAACACCTGTGTTTCGACCACAATGAAAAATTTCTCCTTGCCCACGGCCGACTTCTCTATTTGATTCCCCCAATATTAGGATCAAACTCCTGATTTTATGTGGGGCTTGCATTTTTTTTCACTCCTCTTGATTAAATAAATGAGAAATGCTAAGGAGACTGTTAGATCCCACATCACCCAAGGGAGTGGATCCTCTATGCCTTATATGTACATGCCTACCTCCATATAGCACGAGGCCTTTTGGGAGCTCACTGGCTTCAGATTCTGTAGGAACTTCGAAGTTACACGAGTTCGCGCAAGAGTAATCCCAGGATGGGTGACCCACTGGGAAGTTCTCATGTGAGTTCCCAGAAACAAAACCGTGAGGGCGTGGTCAGGGCCCAAAACGGACAATATCGTGCTACGGTGGAGTCGACCCCGGGATGTGGTGGAGCCCGGGTCAGGGTGTAACAATTTGGTATCAGAGCCAATCCCTGGTCGGAAGTGTACCGACGAGGACGTCAGGCCTCTAAGGAAGATGGATTGTTAGATCCCACATCGCCCAGGGGAGTGGATCCTCTATGCCTTATATGTACATGCCTACCTCCATGTAGCACGAGGCCTTTTGGGAGCTCACTGGCTTCGGATTCTGTAGGAACTCCAAAGTTAAGCGAGTTCGCGCGAGAGCAAACCTAGGATGGGTGACTCACTGGGAAGTTCTCGTGTGAGTTCCCAGAAACAAAATTGTGAGGGCGTGGTCGGGGACCAAAGTGGACAATATCGTGCTACGGCAGAGTTGAGCCTGGGTCGGGATGTAACAAGACTTTCTCACAAGTGAGACTCTGTATGGACTCTTCACCACCTCAAATGCTAAGGAGACCTTCTTAAACATAAGACTCTTTATGAACTATCCGTCACCTCATGTTTTTTACACAGTTCCCATGCTAACATTATAAATATTGTGCAAAAAATTTGAGGTGCCAAGAGTCCATGATGAATCTCACTTTGAGAGAGTCTCCTTAGCATTTATCTAAATAATAAACAAAGGAGTGATCCGAAATAGAAATGACTCTTATTCTACCCATGTTCCTTCCGGGTAATGTTAGGTAAACCAATACTTTATACCAAATTTGCAAACCATATGATGTCATCAATAAGAAATAAGCACGTTAATAAACACTTCAGTAATAATTCAATCATCAGCAACCACGTCATACGGTTTATAAAATTTGGTTTAACTAATTGGTCTCTTTCATTACCCTTTTCATTTCATATATGTAAATCTATCCTTAATTGAGTGATATTTCTTTTTTTTAATATCAAAAGAGGTCCTGCCACTCAGTATTACGATGTGGTGGTATTTCTTTTCACTTGTAAGTGAGAGGTCATGTTTGAATCTCGTGGATGGCGAATTCAATACCAAATTAAGTTGCCTATTGTGTGGCTTAGTCAAAATCCCCCTCCGCTTAGTGTAATATATATATATATATATATATATATATATATATATATATATATATATATATATATATATATCAAAGGAGGTCCAAAAACTTCAAATCCCTCTCTCCGCCTGATCGAAAAGCTATGTTTCAATGTTTAAAGTAATTTACACTCTAGATAACGTTTTTAGGCCCAATGAAAAAGAAATTATAAATCTACATAACAGTCCAACACTATGCAATCCCCGCGATTTCTAAGGTGCAGACATCTCTTTGCGGATTGCGCGTGCGGACGGAATGTGGTCCGTTGTATGAAAATTGAACAGCTGAAAACAATTCCATCAGGATGAACTTAGGATGAAACCAAGTCATAAATGACCCGTCACTTAATTAAAATGGTACCCGGCATGAATTCAAAATTTATTGGGATTTAAACTGTACCCCCGACATCAACACTTTCCGTCTTAAGTAAGTCTTGTTCTCGTACAAAAACACTCCCTCTCCCGCATTTGCTCAAACATTGTTGCCGTCGAAAACATCATTCCCATTCGAAAACTTGCTTCCCGTTCCTAACCCAGTTATAGTTGGTATGTGCTTGTGTTGTTTGGCTTGACATAAATTCCAGACAGTAGTGAAGAAAATCTGGGGACTTTGGTTGGAGGCTGTGCAGTGGTTTCCAAAGAAAGGACATGCTTTTCGCTTCATTCGAGCTGGGTTCAGACTACTTCTGCGATAACCGTGGTCATATTTGATTCCCCCAGTGAATTTCAAATTTTGTGAGTTTTGTAAATAGAACCCTAGAATTTCATTTAGTTATTTCTGTTAAGCATTATAAGTTAAGTTTGTTGCAAGGTTAATTATGCATGTTCATGGATGTAATTAGGTGGAATTTGTCGATATATGTCATTTTTTTTTACAAATTAGGGTGCATTTGTGAACTTATGAAGCTATGTTGATGGGTTGTGTAGATGCTGTGGTGTTATCTATTGTTTTGGTAAAGTTGTAGTTTTGAGTAGGGATTGAATTTTGTATTTGAATTATTGTTAATTTTATGGTGGGAATTGAAATTGCTTAAGTAATGATGCTCTGTTAACAGCAGATGTAAAGCTATGAAGCTTTGGCGACAGGTTGTCATTAAGTTATGTATCGTTGATTGTTGATGTGTGTGTATCGTTATGTGTAGGATATGGCACCCCAGGGTGTTCAACTAGCAATGATAGAATAAGAAGTGTATATGGGAAAGGTTAACAATCTATCCCAAGCCCCCTATGTGTTAGGAATGATTAGGAGAAGTTTAATGAGACACAACTTGGTGCCTTTGGGGCAACCAACTTTGGCCACTTTCAGGGTGTGGATGAATTGCCTTTAGTGGGCATTTGGTCCATGAGTTGTTGCTTTGTAGAGTGGCAAATCAAGGGGTTAAAGACTTAGAGGGGCTGACCTATTTAATAGGTTGTGAATTGAACCGTTTCACAAAGCAGGACTTTTGCCTCATTACCGAGCTATGATGTGACAAACCCTATGACATAAAGGTAGAGCCACAAAGGGTTAGGCTGCTGTGGGAGTATTTTCCCAGAAAATTAGGATTGGTATGTGAAAGTAGCAAGGGGAGGAAAGAAAATGGAAAGGTGAAGCGAAGGCCGTCCCCAAGAAAGTCAACAAATAAATATCTGTGACTTGCGACAAGCTTGAAAGGGCGTTTAAGGAGTGCAAGAATAGGGACGATGTGCAATTGGTACCACACAGATTACCGTACAATAAAAACTTTGAAACCAACTGTACTGACTAATCAAACGTTCTAGTCAACTAAGTACAGATTGTTAGGTGCCCACAAGCATATAAACCAAGCAAACTCGTACAACGAAAATAAGACAATGTGATCTTCAATTATGTTTTAGCCTTAATTCATGAGTTATGTTTACTTGGTTAGCAAAGTGTCTATACTAGCAGACCCTACAATGTTTAGTGATTATTAGGTCATAAACCCACCTTTGGGTTACAAAACCAAGAACTCTCCACCGAGTCCAATCTGCTACTGTAAACAAGGTTCATACATAGGCCACACAAGCTCAATTCCTAGATCTCTATCGATTTAGTAGCTTTACCTTAGTGCAACCTTGCCTTACACGAGATGAACTCCTTCGGTCTTCACGAAGTGGCAGCTCTTCCTAAGCTATTCACCTTGTGGCACTGAGATCAACACAATCAATGATATGATGTTATGATATGCATATGAAATCTTGATTCCAATGACATGAATCCAAAGGACTTAATACAAAGGATTGGTATATGAAGGATATGAAGAAGAACTTAACATGAATCCAAAGGATTGGTCTATGAAGAAGAACTTAACATGAATCTAAAGGATTGGTCTATGAAGGATATGAAACTCAAGGTTCAGAACAAGAACTTAATACAAAGCCATGAATACAATGCAACCCTAATATGCAATGATTGGGTATTTGTACATGAGATGGTTTTGTGGCTAGGGTTTCGGTTTGGAAGCTTAAGGGTAGCTTTAGGCTAAATGCACTCTTTTTTTTGAAATGTGAATAACTTAGCCAAGAGACAAATGAACCCTTAGAACCTCTTTTAATGGAAGAGCTGGATGTTTTAGACAAGAGGAACAAGGAGACACGTGTCACAAGCCAAAGAAACCTTTTCAGATCAAGGGTGAGAAATCCACACACGGGAAAAAATGTCAGATGGCCCATGTGGGCTGTCTTAATTAATTTGCGTGCCCAGATAGCTGGATAGTAGAATGAATTTATGACTAGACAACTACACTAAATAGAAGGAATCTGGAAAAATAAGCTTGATATGCATATGCAAATGTATAAATCAAACCTTTTGTAGTGAAGATGATTGGTGTTTTGACAAATTCAATCCCAGCAGTAATCCCAGATTAGCATTGTACCCTAACTCTAAATTATGAGCATGTGTGGTAACATTTACAATTTTTGACAAGGGAAGCCAAACATTAAACCTAATATTAGATATTCTGCTGACCTCTATAGTTAAACGATCTACTTGTTACTTTAGATCATTTTTCCTTTCTAGATGTAGTTTTCTACACCTAGGTCTAATGTGGCCAAGATCACCACAATGATGACATTTGGGAACAAATCGAGTCCCTAAAGTAGATTTAACCAAAGGAGATACAAATGGAGGTTCCTCAAAAGCATACGAGTTGACACCCATAGAACTTGGCCTGCTTTCATCACAAGCAAGCACATCTATACCTTCAAACTGATTTCCAATAGAGAGTACTATTTTTGATGAGTCATCACCTATAGAAAGACAGTTTAACTTGTACATAGCCTCATTCAATTCAGAAGACAGCTTCAAATTAGCTTCCCGATACAATTCATTGTTTTCCCATAGCAAATGAATTTGTTGAAGCAAACATTCATGTGATATCATTAAACTCTGAACATGATCCTCAAGAGAGGCGATTAAGTCATCCCTTTCATCATCATCACCATAAAAAGAGTCTCTTTCAATCAACATGCGAAGTTCAGCCTCTAATCGTATGATTTTGTCACTCAATTCTGTTCTGACTAGTCGGAGAGACTCAACCTTTTCTTGTAACATAAACACCTTTTTGGGAAAGCTCAGTATTGTCCTATGCAGTATTGTCCCATGCTGTAACACATATCTCATCAAACAGAGATTTATACAAGCTTGACAACTCCTGAGATGATGACTCATAAGTGTCATCTAACACTTCATCTTTTCCACTGAAAGATGCTCCATCAACAGATGCAACAAATGCAACAATCTCTTCTTCATCATTTGATGACTTGTCTGATGACACATAAGCTTGATCATCACTATCACTTTAAGTAGCCATCATAGCCTTTTCAATTTTCTGACCATGAAGTCTGGTGTTTGCACATTCAGCTGCACGGTGCCCACTTCCACCACAAAAAAAATAGAGACCAGAAACTTTGGATAAACTTTTGTCTTTCTTTCCTAAAGAATCACTAGATTTCTCACTAGAGAATAGTTTTCCAAGATTGTTTGATGACCCCTCATACTACTTGACATCCCTTCCTTTGCTTTTGAGACCTCTTCTTAATTGCTTAACAAATAGGGCAAAATCATCATCTGAGAACTGTTTTGCAACTTTGCTGTTCTCAACACTTTGAAGAGCGACTTATTTTCCCTTTTTGGAGACGCCATCATCCATGTCAAGCTCTATCTCATAGGTAATGAGTTTTCCAACTAACTTTCCGAGCTTAATCTCACTTAAATCTTGGAACTCTTGGATGGCAGCCTTCTTTGCTTGGAATCTCTTGGGCAAAGATCTCAAAATCTTTTGAATGGTTGTTGTTTCACATATAGGTTTCCCCAATCCCAAAGCTTCATTTGTCAACATTTCAACTTCTCGTAGAAGGCTGAGAAGGTTTCAAACTCAAGCATTCTTAAATCCCTAAAGCTTGCTTGGTAGTTACATAGTAGCGGATATGAGCAAACCGAGTTGGTGATATGGCAGATACAATGGCATTTCTTGCCTTCCTGTTAGCCATGACAGATGTCACTTCACTAGGAGTCCACTCACATTTAGGCTTGATTGCCAATTCCCCATCAACAGCTCTAGAGGAAGCCCTTCACTCAAGGGTAAGATAATCAACTGCAATAAAGTCTTGTGTCTCAAGAAATATTTGAAACTTCTCACTCCAAGCCACATAGTTCACGCCATCAAAGAATGGTGGAAAGTTACACGATCCAACAACACACTCACGATCCATGATTAGAATCCACCCAATACTAGCAAAATCCTAGAGATTACTCTATGTATGTCTAGAGCAAGGCTTTGATACCAATTGAAATTGGTACCAGGCGGATAACCCTACAATAAAAACTTTGGAACCAACTGTACAGACTAGTCAAACGTACTAGTCAACTAAGTACATATTGTTAGGTGCCCACAAGCATATAAACCAAGCAAACCTGTACAACTAAAACAAGACAATGTGATCTTCAGTTATGTTTTAGCCTTAATTCATGAGTAATGTTTACTTGGTTAAAAAAGTGTCAATACTAGTAGACCCTACAATGTTTATCTCTAATAGTGATTATTAGGTCATAAACAATGCTTTGTAAAGTATTAAACACAAATAGGTTTTTGGCCGGGAAAACCCACCTATGGGTTAAAAAACCGGGAACTCTCCACTGAGTCCAATCTAGATTCAAATAACTAGTCAGGTTCTCCAATCAAACAGTTGAAGAAGAACCTAACATAAATCCAAAGGATTGGTTTATGAAGGATATGAAACTCAAGGTTTAGACCAAGAACTTAATTCAAAACCATGAATACAATGCAACAACCTTAATATGCAGTGATTGGGTTATGTGCATGAGATTGTTTTGTGGCTAGGGTTTTGGTTTGGAAGCTTAAGAGGTAGCTCTAGGCTAAATGCACTATTTTTTCTGAAATGTGAATAACTAGCCAAGAGACAAATGAACCCTTAGAACCTTTTTTAATGGAAGAGCTGGATGTTTCAGACAAAACGAACAAGGAGACACGTGTCACAAGCCAAAGAAACCTTTTCAGATCAAAGGTGAGAAATCCACGCATGGGTAAAGGTGTTAGTTGGCCCATGTGGGATATCTTAATTTGCTTGCCTAGACAGTTGGACAGCAGAAAGAATTTATGACTAGACAACTACACAAAACAGAAGGAATCTGGAAAAATAAGCTTGATATGCATATGCAAATGTATGAATCAAACTTTTTACAGTGGAGATGACTGGTGTTTTGACAAATTCAATCCCTAAATCTAAATTATGAGCTTATGTGGTAACATTTACAATTTTTGACAAGGGAAGCCAAACATTAAACCTAATACTTAACACGATGCCTTCAAGCTTAGGTTGGTATACTTTGCCAAGGTTGTATTGATAGGGTCGAACAATAACGTCATTATGAATCTGGACTACCTCGACCTCGTGGAGGATATGGATAGGTTCAACAATTTTGAATGGGGTTCCATCTCATTTGAACAACTTCATGACATCCACTCGTTTGTTGTTTCAAGGTGAGGTACATGTAGAATTAAGGGGGATAACAAGGGAGATGAGGAGGACGAATAAGAAGAAGTTAGGGAAACAATGAAGGAGCATCAGTCTGGATGGGGCTGCAAAGGATGTTCGTGCTTTTCGGGTTATATGTGTTGCTTTCATTTGTAATATTGGCTTTATAAATGTGAGTGATTATTCATTTATTGACGAACATGTGTAGGTGTGGGCATAGTACAAAATTCCCTAACTTGAGAAACTCCTAGATTACTGCAATATGGCAGGTCCGATAGCTACACCAAGAATTTTACAGTGGAAGACAATGAAGAAGCAGTCGATCCACGAGCAATTACAGTTGTATATAACCGAGAGCTGAGAGGTATAACTGTTTTGTAAAACTTTTGAATTTTATGACTGAAAGTGCATGTGTGTGAATATTGTATGTGTGAGAAATGTAATTATGATGCGTGGCTTTAAATGGCAGGTTATGGGGATTAGAGAAATTGTTCCGACTGAAGCGAAGATGAGCAAAGCGTACTGGACGTGGTGGGATGATGTGGATGTTGTGATTGCTCTAAACCTGACTCTCGACAAAAATGATGTCGGTGAGTTGAAAATGCAGGTGAAGGAGTTGAGGGTGTCATTCGCATGGTTGGCCTATGAGAATGAGATATCAGACATAATTTGGTGAAGAACGTGGAAGAGTTGTCAAACGTGGTGGAGGAATTAAGGAGGGTAGTGAAGGAAAAACATGTGCAAGAGAATGCTAAGGAAGATGATAAAGGAAAAAAAGACGTGGGAGAAGAAGTTAAAAACGAAGGAGAAGATGAAGAAGAGGAAGAAGAAGAAAAAGATGAAGAGGCAAAAGAAGAGGAAGAAGATAAGGAAGAGAAAAAAAGAAGACCAAGGTGGTCAAATTGGTGGTAATGTAGAAATTGTTATGGAAGAAGAAGAAAAAGCAAAAGCAGAAGAAGAAGACGGTGGTGAAAAAAGGCGTGATGAAGGCAATTTGGGGTGGGGGGGGGGAGGGGTAAGACATACCAGTAGGTGAGGAGGGGAATCAGGAGGAAGAATTAAGGGACGACGGCAAATGGGGGGGAAGACGAGGGATCGAGAAAGAACAAGGTAATGAGAGTTGTGGAGGAAGAAGATTGGAATGAATTTGGAAGGACTGTTGATTGAGCCAATGCCTTAAATGTATGCGCGAAGATGGTTGGTTTGGTCGGAAAATTGATAACGGAGGAGTATGAAGATGTCAAGGGTTCGGATGATGACGATGAGGTGGTGATATACATACTCGATGGCCAGTATCTGAGAACCAAGAGTAAGATCCCGTGCATAAGGGCAACGTCAAAGTCTGTGTGAAGTGAAATGGGGCAAAAAAAGAAGATGAAAGTGGTTCGCCATACTCCTTTGATATTTGACATCACAAAGTGCAAAAAGAAGCTTTAATTAAAGCCATGGATGTATAAAGAGTGGTTGAGGTGATGCAATATTTCTATCACTTCAATAAGTTAAAGGAGAAAGAGAAGAAGTAAGTAACTGATTAACGTTACGATTTTATGCATGCTTAAAAAGAATTGATGACATGAATACAATGATAAGGCTAACAATTTTTTGTTTACATTGTAAGCCCGATTGCCTGACACCGATTTCTAGAGGCGGTTTTTGGACCATGGAGGCTGGTGGTCAACAGATGTAAGTGAGTAAACTGTATCTAGGATGGACTAATATAAATGTGTTGTCATTGGGTTGGTGTGATAATTGAATACATGTTGTATATTGCAGCACATTCACTTGCAGCTCTATCTCCTGCAGAAGCATGAGGACGAAGCATGAAGGATTCGGAAAATGGTGACCACCAACACAATGGATTGGTTTCTGGTAATGTATCCCACTTAATTTCTCCTAATATGGAAAAGTTTGGCAATTGTGATGTAGAGTGTGTTTACGTTTCTCTGAACTATTGTACATTTTTTTTGATACATTTTACATTTGTGGATAGTCATACTATTGATGAAGCTAAGATGAGAGGAATGTTGAATTGAAAAGTAGAGGGCGGAAAGGGGTTACGTTCAAACAGTATGAGCTAGTTCTATACATAACTGTGACAGGGAATGGGGTAGAGTTTGGTGCATCATGGGTGAAGGATATGGATTGGGTGTACATGCCTATTAACCTTGATCAGCATTCGGTGGCAGTAGAGATGAATCTTAAAGATGGGACAATATTTGTGTATGACTCACTGAAGACAGCCACCCACACGCGGTAAGCGACTGCAAAGTTGGCTTCCATCGCTTAAGTTATGCCGGATCTCCTTCTTAGCCTGTCAAGATATGTGAAGAAGGGACATTGGCTAATCGACATAAGTCCAAGGTCCCCACAACAAGATAATATGTGAGCTGAAATTTCAATTATTTGTTACTCAGTTTAGTTAAATTATTTAATTGTTTCTAAAACTTGTTGACTTATGAGGAATTGCGGTGTTTTTATCTTAAAAGTGATTGAGTTATTGTCCGCTGGCCTTCCTTTGGATGTACTTACACTGTCCAACATCCTTGCATTTCAACTGAGGTTGGAAATTGACATGTTGCATGGGGTTCACAACATGTAGAGTGAGTTAAAATTAAGAATTTTAGTGTAGTGTTAGTGTAGGGAGGCAATGTGATGAACACTGTTAGTCCATAACAACTATTTTATTGTTGATATGTTCTGTTGGAGATCTTTTTCTATTAGTTCACGAGTTTGTAATTTTGTGGGATGAATTTAATGTGTTGGACAACTGCGAGATGACTTGTTACTTGTTTTGGATGACTTAAGTGGCATCCCTTGCAACTTTATATATTAGATGAGCATTTGTGAGAATTTGTGAAATCAACCATTATGCTGAATGAACGTTTGTGATAGTTTATGACACCAATCATTATTTCTTAATATCCTTCCAGATTGGCACTTGTATAATGAATGAATTTATATAACAAGTATTGAAAGATTAATGCATAAGTGACATTTCTAGTTATCGATGCGACCAAATAAAGACATGTAGCAAGGAAAGAATGAAATAAAATAAGGCTACTGAGTTCGAGCTTGGATTGTTAAATCCCTCTCATTCAAACAAAATATCAGAAAACGTAAACGAGGATTAAAGAACCTACGAATTGCAAAATACAGCTACTAGTTAACGCATGAAACATAAATTAAAATGTCCTAAATATTAAATTAAACCATAAAGTACGACAACATAAATTAAAACTTAAACCAGCTGCACTTGTAAACTGTTCGACTTCGTCATCAGTTGTTGTCATTGACCATCTTGCTACTACCTACATCTTCAACCATCACATCGCTTTTTCCTTTTGTCGGACGAATTGTAGCCAACACAGTCATCCTCTCCCTGCCATCCCCCTCTGGACCTGTTCTTGACTCATCCCTTGGACCATTTTCCTTGCTACTTGCTAGTTGTGAAAAGCAAATGATGAGATCATCTTCTTGGTCCCTAAACTACATTGGCATCTGAGGGATTTTAACCCACACCCTTAAGTATGTTATCTGGTCTAATTCCCTGAACTGTTTCGTCGACCTTTCAAATGGAAAATCTACCATTTCACATACCAAGGACGATTTTCGAGGACGTAATCAACTTCGTCTTCGTCAGTGAACTGCACCACAAACCACTTGCTGCCAAAGTGGTCCATAAAGAAGGTGTTTTTAACACATTCTTTCCAACGCAGAGCGAATTCCCTATGGATAAACTCTGCGTCCTCGAATTTCCTGAACATTTTTCCCATCAACACCCTGGATTTCATATGGGTCATGTTCACTATGGAGACCTTATTGGTGTCAACCCTTGTGATACCTCTCTCTCATGTGAACTTATAGTTGTCTTTTTCCACGACAATTGGGGGTTGACCGCGGTTAGGGACCATGAATGGGTTTGCCCATGAAGAAAGATTGGGCAAGGATATTGATCTTCTATAGCGGGAGGAAGTTCTAGGAACTTGTAAGTTAGCAGCCATTGGAAAAGTGGAAGACTAAGAGGCAGTTACATGTTTGAGGTTTGAATGGAGAGATAGTAAAGGAGATTATGGCAAGCAAACTTAACACCACCACCATTAAATAAAGGATTAAGGTGGTGTGCATAACATAACCAACATCCAAATAATGATAACCAATATAGCATTTATTTGTGCATAGTGAAGTCATCTTTGCATGCAAACATTGCGCCCCCATGGTGCATAGGGGAAATGAAAGGCCTCCATATTTGACAATTACTGCCCAAACGTGGCACATAGAGGGCGTAACCTCCTCACCAATACTTTGCATGGTAGGAGGAGAGATCTCTGCAGATATTCCCACCCCTTCATCTGCCAATGTGGGTGTTAAATCAAAACTCTAACTTTATTATGCATGGGATGATGATTTATAACATTTTATGACAATAAACCCTGGAAAAGAAACCCCAACGAATAAACCACTTGGTTTGGACACGTTGTAGGGTATGATTGGATGTTTAAGCCAACAATAAAGGCTGCAATCAAAGCTCCACCAATAGATTTACCACGTGGGTGGCCGAGATTTATTCTCGTTATAAACATTCCAACCCTCCAAACCCCCCCCTAAAAAAAAAACTTCATTTCCTTCGATCGCAGTTGGTGCTTGAAGTATCCATGTGGAAATATGCTAGGTTTTTTCACATTTTTTCCATTTATGAAAAAATTACTTCATTTTTACAAATTCATGAAAAATATAGTGAAAAACACTATTCATCACCTTTCGATCATTCCAAAATTTCACATCGCCATATGACTATGTCCATCACGTAGATGATGTGATTTCGAGCATCTTCATAATTTTTAGGGATTTTTAACATTTTTATTTTTATCTTTTTTTTCATAAAAATTCAATATTCCTAACATATTTTCACACGACATTATTTGAGCATGCCACGTGGATACTTCAGGTGCCAACTGCTGACGGGAAATGGAAAATTTGGGGATAATTTTCCCTCCAAATCCTTCGGTCTTTGTAGAAGGTAGAAAAAAGGGGAGTTTAATCCCAAGTTTTCACCTAAATCCCCCCTAATTGCTCTCAACACAGTTCATTAACTTTCATGTCCCATCTCTCTTTAATTCCCACATCTCATTGCATCTTTAATTCCCAACTTTCCTTGCATATGTAATGAATCCGTAACTCCATTCAATCATGCCAACACCACCCAAATCGCCTCTTCCAGCCCTATTCAATACACCAACACCCAAAACTCCTTGCGGATTCCTCCTCATTACAACAATAGCTATAAATCCCCCTTAGATCATTGTTAATGCCCTACCTCGGAAGGCCAGTCCTGTTAGATCCCACATCGCCCAGGGGAGTGGATCCTCTATGCCGTATATGTACATGCCTACTTCCATATAGCATGAGGCCTTTTGGGAGCTTACTGGTTTCAGATTTTGTAGGAAGTTCGAAGTTAAGCGAGTTCACGCGAGAGCAATCCCAAGATGGGTGACCCACTGGGAAGTTCTCGTTTGAGTTCCCAGAAACAAAACCGTGAGGGCGTGGTCGGGACCCAAAGCGGACAATATCGTGCTACGGTGGAGTTGAGCCTGGGATGTGGTGGAGCCCGGGTTAGGATGTAACAATTTGGTATTATAGCCAATCCCTGGCCCGAAGTGTGCCGACGAGGACATCGAGTCCCTAAGGGGGGTGGATTGTTAGATCCCACATCGCCCAAGGGAATGGATCCTCTATGCCTTATATATATATGCCCACCTCCATATAGCACAATGCCTTTTGGGAGCTCACTGGCTTTGGGTTCCATCGAAACTTCAAAGTTAAGCGAGAATGGGCTAGAGCATTCCCAGGATGGGTGACCCACTGTGAAGTTCTGCGAGTGTGATTTCCCAGAAACAAAATCGTAAGGGTGTGGTCGGGGCCTAAAGCGGACAATATCGTGCTATGGCGGAGTCGAGCCCGGGATGTGGTGGAGCCTGGGTCAGGAAGGTGACAAGTCCAGTCCTATTTCATTTTCCCACTGCCACATATGTTTGTCCTACACCTAATTCCAAATATGAGAAACCAATCACTGTCAATACACCCCATGGTGAAGAACCAAAGTGTTGCAGCAAGTGGCCATAGTTAGGGCGTATTGGTGGTAGGCATCATTACAATAGTGTGTTTTCAGGTATACATCGATCAAAACACACTATTTTGCTTTGCAAGAGGAAACACATACAGTTGAAGAAACAGAGCCAACGATGATTCTTGCCTCCATCTGCCACATGAAATACTTGAAGAAACATGCTGTGCATGAATGGGTTAATGGTCAGTATGCAAATTTATTTTGCGCTTCTGGAAGTACCTAAATGACAACATAGTGGCAAAGTGGACACAAATACTCATAACTGCTCATAAACCCACACACAACCAAAACCGTGGATGTCACACCCCAATGAATTGATCTCCTATAAATACAAGCCATGAGTGTGACTCCCATTTGTTTGATGGGTTTGAAAAATTTCGTTCGTATCTCCATCATAATTGCAGAGGATATAATCTCCCTTCTTATAAATTTACTACTCATTCTTATGTACATTTTGCGCACTTTTTTAAGTATATCGTAACGTCAAGCTTCAATAACTGACTCAATGTTATTGACATTGAAGTTTATAAGTTGTCACAAACATTCATAAACATTTATCATGTGTCATAATTCGTGTAGGCCAAATTTTAACACTGGTGTTACACTGAAACTTTATAAAACAACCATGGAATAGATAAATAGTAGTTGATCACCCATCCAAAAACACTTAAATGTGTACTTGGTACAGGTCTTAACAAATGCAACAAAATGCATCATAACCTAGCACAATAATTAGACGTATCGCGCTGACAAAAACACCCCAAGTGAAAAAAAAAAAAAAAGGTATAAGATTATTGTACCCTTCTCTGTAACGGGAAAAAACACCCCTAGTGAACTAAAAATAAATTAAAGGTATAAGATTACTGTACCATTATCTCTAACAGACAGAAACACCCCCGGAGGAACGAAAAAAATAAAAGGTATAAGATGACTATACCCTTCTCTCTAGCAGACAAAAACACCCTCGAGGGAACCAAAAAAAATAAAGGTATAAGATGACAGTACCCCTTTCTCTAGCGGACAAAAACACCCCCAGTGAACTAAAAAAAATTAAAGGTATACGATTACTGTACCCCTATCTCTAGCAGACAAAGACACCCTCGGAGGAACGAAAAAAAAAAGGGGTATAAGATGACTGTACCCCTGTCTCTAGCAGGACAAAAAACCCCCCCAGGGAATGAAAAAAATAAAGGTATAAGATGGCTGTACGTATCCCTTTCTCTAGCAGACAAAAACATCCCCAGTGAACTAAAACAAATTAAAGGTATAAGATCTGTACCCCTATCTCTAGCAGACAAAAACACCCCCGAGGGAACAAAAAAAAATTAAAGGTATAATATTACTGTACCCCTTTCTCTGGCCGACAAAAACACCCCCAGTGAACAAAAATAAAATAAAGGCATAAGATTATTGTACTTCTTTCTCTAGTGGACAAAAACACTCCCAAGGGAACATAAAAGAGGTATAAGATTATATACCCCTCTCTAGCCAACAAAAAAACTCCCAGTGAAGAAAAAAATAAAAGTATAAGATCACTCCCCCTACCCATCTGTTTGTTTCCTCTTTAACGCGTGAATGTATACATCAGCTGCCTGCCTTGAACTTTCTCTCAGACAAATACATACCCAATGATTTTATTTTTTTTAAAATGTGTTAATTACCCCAGCGCACAGCAACTCTGTCCAACCCGTGACCCATCACTTATTGAAAATGGTACACAACATTATTTGAAAATTTCAGGTAGATAAATTGTCCCCGCCTTCAAACATCATTCCAGTCATTGTTTTGTTTTGCTTCTCGTCACCGGCCTGATAGTACATGGTGCTTTCTTCATTTGTGTTGGGTTCAGAGTCGATGCTTCCCAAATAGTCAACGACATACTTCATTCCTCAAACTAAATTTCAAATTTGGTGAATTTGGAAATATCAAACTCTGCACATAAATTTGGTTATTTATGTTAATTTGATTAATTATGGATGTTGGATGATGAAATTAGTTGAGTTTGGGTTCAGGGTTGATGAAATTATTTGAAAGTACTGGATATTTGATTTCTGTGGGATGTGGGTATATGAAATGTTGTTAACAAGCTGTGTATAAGGGGTAAGTAATTTCTTTTAGTTATATTGTTCAGTTTCTAATGATTTGCGTTGATGAAATCATTGTTAATCATATGAATTTAGTTGATATTACCTTAGTCATGAAGGTTTGTTCACCGTAGATGTAGTGGTATAAAGACTTGTTGACCTGCTGTGCTACTGTGATGCATTGTTGAATTTGGTTGTTATCAAGGTATATATTGTTCAATTTGGTTATGTTGAATGCTAGGTGTCATGCGAAAGTTTTTTAATGACACATAACTTGCTCGTATTATGGCATCATGCTTTGGATACTTAGAGAGTGTCGATCGACTAATCTTTAGTGGCCAATTGGTGCATGAATTGTCGCTCCATAGAGTGGCCAATCAAGGGGTGAAAGATTTAGAGGGACTAACATATTTAAGAGGCAAGTGATGCGGTTCACAATGAAGGACTTTTGCCTCATTACAAGGCTTCGTTATGACGAACACTATGATATAGAGGTTAAGCCTTCCAAAATTAGGCTTCTGACTAAGTAATTTCCTCAGAAATTTGGTTTTGTTAAAGAGAGTAGCAAGGGTAAGGGTAGGAGGCAAGCATAAAGCAAAGCCTATCCTGAACAAAGGTCGCGAAAAGGTTTCAACGATTTGTGCCGTGCTTGAAAGGGCTTTTTAAGAATGCAAAAAATGAGTACGATGTGTTCAAGCTGGGGCTGCTATACTTCGTCGAGGGTGTCTTGATAGGGGTGAAGAGTAATGTGGCTGTGAACCTAGAGTACTTCAAGCTCATAGACGACATGGATAAGTTCAACAACTATCCATGGTGTGTGATTTCGTTTGAACAACTACATGACAACTTCTCTTTTGCTGCTTATAGGAGAGGTAGAGAGAGATGAAGAGTGGATGGTGATGTCGAAGAAGATGAAGAGGAGGAAGAGGAAGAAGGACATGGAAGTAAGAGGCGGCAGAGATCCGGATAAGGCTACAAAGGGTTTAGTTATGCTTTTGAGGTACTGTTGTTGGTTTCATTGAGTAGTAATATTGTTTAAATTATTGTGATTGAGTATTAATTCAGTTTACGTGCAAGTGTGGCCATATGAAATAAATCCCCAGTTGGAGAAGCCATTACGATATTGCAAGATGTTTGATATGGCAGCCATCCCAAAAATTCTTCGTAGTCAGTGATGAAAAAGTAGCCCGTCGATGAGCAGCTGCAAATGTACATAACTGAGAGTCGAGAGATATGACTTAATTTGAAAATTTATGAACTTGACGAATGATGGTGAACATCTGTGAATTTTTATGAATGTTTACAAATATAATTTTGACAAGTTGCGTTAAATGGTAGCCAGTGGGGATTCAGAAGATTGTGCCAATTGAATCAGAGAGAGACAGAGGCTACTGGACATGGGGCGATGATGCCAATGTGTGACGTCTAGACTTCTATGTTTGGCTTTCCTTGTCAATGTTGTATAATGTACAACATGCTCAATCAAGTTTTAAACTATTCTCTGATTAGGGAATAAACGTTTAAGGTTGTGGCACATCTCACTTCAAAAGGTTTGTTCATGCATGTACATTTCATGCTTAAATTCCTGTTACTTTTTTACTAGCTTAGTTGTCTTGTCAGTTTCGCACACCAATTTTCAGCTGTTAGGTACACAATTTAAAGTCTGCCCACATAGGCTTTCTAACAGCTTTTTGCTGCTGGTCAGATCTCAGCCCTTAATCGTTTCTGATCAATTTGTAGTTCGACAAGTTTCCTTGGTAGGTGAAAAACAAACTGATGCTTTTGGGGTTAAGATCCCCAGCTAGGGATTTTTTTTTTTAATTTTTTTTTTTTTGGGGTTTTCCAGTTACATTTCTGCCTAGAGAGAAGTTAGAGAGAGAAAGCGCATTTATGCTTTGACCTTCTTCTACCTCTCCATTTCTAAAACCTAGTTGCAAAACCAAGTTCATGCATTAAACACCCAATCATTGCATATTAGGGCTGCATTGTTTTAAGGTTTTGCATTAAGTTCTTGGTCTAGCTTTAAGTTTTAAATCCTTTTTACACCAAGCTTTTGGATACACGTTAGGTTCCTTATTCAACTGTTTCATTGAAGAATTTGACTGGTCATTTGAATCCAGATTTCATAGCATATCATACACTGCTAAAATAAACAGTTTGCGCGACGAGGGATATTTTGTTACGCAAATCATTCTTTGGTCGCACAAAAACTATGACGACCAGAAAATCGTCGCGCAAAGGTCGTGAAAAAAGACATTGCGCAACGAACATTTTCAAATTCGTCGCGCCTTTAAACAATTGCGCGACGCTTTATGAGTCGTTGCGCTAAAGTTATACGGACAAAGGTTTTCGTCGTACGATATAAACGGGTACAAGGGCATTTTGTGACTAGTTTGTCTCGAAAAGTTTCGCGTGACGAAAGATGTAAGAGGCACGTGGTAATGCGCAACGAAGAAATAAAACGCGCTTAATTTTGTGTGACGACATATCGTCGTCGCGCAAGTGTAATTTTTAATAAAAAAAAATAGAATAAAAGGAAAAGAAAAAAAAAGATTTCATACTAATGACAAAAAAAAGCATATTAATGAATAATTTTTTTATTATTTATAATATAAATATAAATATACGTACAAATATAAAGTTTTAAAAGAAAGCGGGAACAAAACTATGAAAACAAAGCGGCAAAATCTATAGGCATGTCGTTCGGAGGTGCTTGGTAATCTTGGTGCTGGTTGGGGACGGGGTCGGAGGTTGACGGACCTGATTGCTGTGCTTGCTCTGTGTGGAAGGGCTGTGAGGGTGATGGTGCAGAAAAACTGGGGAGATGTATTCTAGAGGAATTGAGGGCTTGTACAAGCATTGACATTTGAGACTTGAACGATGCCAGCTCACTCCTCAGGCCAACGACTTCCTGCGTCAAAGCTGTAACCTGGCTCTTTGACTGCGAGGATGACGAGGCTCCACTCTCCTGCCGCCTAGCATTTCCCATCCCCCGACAATATGTCCCTGACCTCCGACCGAAAGTATGGTCCAACGTCTCTGTGACAATGTGAAACCCTGCATCCTCAGGGGGATCCACATACTCGATTGGCGTGTCTGAGAGAAGTTGGGAGGCGTACTCTTGAAGCACCAACTGACTCTTCTCCACCATAGTCGCCTGGGGAAAAAAACATGGATTATTAATAGAAAACAATTTGAAATAATTAGTATAAATGTTTAATGCATAAGAAAGTACTTACATGAGGGACTCGGTCAACTCATTCCCAGGCCGAACATAAACGTCAGCAAAGACGTCAATCTCCAGAAATTTTGAACCCTTAAAAAATAAAAAAAGATAAGGAAAATGTTAGTACGAAAAAAAAAATTATTAGCGACATTTTAAAATTGGAAATGAAAGTTGTAATATATACCTTCCGTCGCGCCTCCATCCTATAGGAGAAAGGCCTTAAACCCGAATGGTGGAGAAGTGTCACAGCCCGTCCCGAAAAGTTGGAATATTTTAATTTCGAGGACGTGAAAAGACGAATATGCCCTTGGTCGTCAAGTTGTGTTGTGTGTGCGACTTATATTTAAGTTGGATTAATTCACTATTATTCCTACGTATTGGAACTAATTTGAATTAAGTTGTTTTGTTGTTTTGGGTGGTTGGAGTAGACAACTCTGGACCACACAAACACATACACACACACACACACCCATGCCTTCTTTCTCTCTCTTCCCTCTCAGATTTTCTGTAACTTCCGTACAACTTGTATGGACGAACTTTGAACTCAAGCTTTCAGACACGGATCAACGTCAAGAAGGTAAGATTCGAACTCCCTACAAGCTTTGAAGTTCATCTATACCATTTTCAAGACCTGAGACCATCATTTTCTCGAGAAACCGTAATCTTAGATTTTTGCACTGTTCATGCACATGTAAATTTGGTTGTTTCAGGGGATTTTAAGCTTGTAGGAAGCTTTAGGATGTTCTTACGAAGCTCGGAGAAGAAAAACCAAGTGATTTGGACGTCGGGAAGTTGGGTTTGGCGAGGTTCAAGTTTTGGCCAGATTATCAAGCTTTCTCCGGCGAGATCTCGTGGATTTTAAGGCTTGAAATTGGTAAGGTTTTGTTCCTTATGTTGTAAGCTTTAAGTTGAGACAAGTTTCTTGAGTTTTGGTGCAAGAATGAAGAAGTTATAAGGATTAGAAGATTTTCCCAGTTTCCGGCAACGGCGACGGTCGCCGGAGTTCGAAGGTAGGAGATGATAGAATATTCCACCAACTTTGACGGAATATTCCTAATGGAGGTTAACAGAGTTAGGTTAGATTTAGCGGAATATTCTATTTTTGGACGAAATATTCCCTAACGGCAGTTAAGTTTCCGTCAGTGTGCCTGGCACGTGGCCGCGCGTGGGGGCACGTCTGGCCGTACCTTGGCCGGCGCGTGGGTGGTTGAAATTTTTTTCTAAAATTATGAGGATGATCCTGAGATTGTGTAGATCACTGTGGTATATTCAAATACCAAAATTGAGCAATGTATGAGAAGTTATTACCTATTGTTGGTTATGTGCGTTAAATAACGTTTATTTAGTTATTACGCTTATAGGTGATGCCTATCTAGAGGACGAGTGCCATCAATCGAGGCTCGGGGGTTATGACCCTTCGATATATCAGTGAGTGGGCTTTTGTTTTCTGTATATACCTATATAAATGAGATTTTTCCCAGAAAATCAATTTAAGTGAAATGTGATATGAAATGTGATATGATATGCCATGCAAAGTACATATCTATTTTATTCATGCATTAGTAGCTGTATATAATGGTAATTGGTGCTGTGGACACACAGGTAAGTATCAGGTGAGTATATATGTCGATGATAGAGAATGATTCATATGAAATGATGTTTATGTTGAGATGTGTTGAAAGCTCATAAACCTGCACCCCGGTGTTAGTGCTCCCGCCCAGGGCCATGGCTCAGTCGTTCACGTGATGTTCACCTCTCGCACCGCACGCTCATCTTGGATCCAAGTTAGGTGCTCAGTCCTGTCGAATAGACCACTATAGGTGGGTTCGACTGTAGGTAACCCTCGATTAGTGCTCATTCTTCACGTGATCGTAGCACTAGAGCGTAAATATTTACACCTAGTCTTGTCGGTGAGACAACGTGAGGTGGTTCCGACTCATGTGCAGGATATATATATATATATATATATATATATATATATATATATATATGTGATGATGAGATATGATGAGATTGATTATGAGCTGTAGTTTAGCCGAGCTGATCACTCGGTGAACATGTTATTATCTATGATGAGTTTTCACCTGATACAGTTATGTGATTTGATGAGATATATTTGGCATGGCATATACCTTGCATATCACTACTTTTGGCATGATTTTGAGTTATGAGTTGAGATGAGTATATATGTATATATGCTATTTTTCTGGGAAATTATACAGGTTTTAAGGCGAGGGGTTAGAACCTTTGAAAAGAGAAAAGGTTTTGAAAAGATTTGTTTTTGCCCACTCACGCGTTTTTTTTTTTGCTCCTCCAGGTTTTAGGTAGTAGTGCTTTGGTGGCCACGATGGATCCAACGGTGTTCTGACATAATTCACAAAAGTAGCATTCACCTTCGGGTGTTATATCTTAGTAATTGTCCTGGACTGCAACTAGACGTTCTTATTGCTCTGAATGTGTATTTACATTTATCTTCTTAGCTTCCCCATTATGCCCAAGATAAATGTAAATACACATTTCGAGCAATAAGAACGTCTAGTTGCAGTCCAGGACAATTACTAAGATATACCACCCGAAAGTGAATGCTACTTTTGTGAATTATGTCTAAACACCATTGGATCCCTCGTGGCCACCAAAGCACTGCTACTTAGAACCTGGAAGGGCGAAAACCAAAACCCGTGAGTGGGCAAAAACAAATCTTTTCAAAACCTTTTCTCTTTTCAAAGGTTCTAACCCCTCGCCTTAAAACCTGTATAATTTCCCAGAAAAATAGCATATATACATAAATACTAATCTCAACTCATAACTCAAAATCATGCCAAAAGTAGTGATATGCAAGGTATATGCCATGCTAAATATATTTCATCAAATCACATAACTGTATCAGGTGAAAACTCATCATAGATAATAACATGTTCACCGAGTGATCAGCTCGGCTGAACTATAGCTCATAATCAATCTCATCATATCTCAACATCACACATATATATATATATATACATATATATATATATATATATATATATATATATATATATATATCCTGCACACGAGTCGGAACCACCTTACGTGGTCTCACCGACAAGACTGGGTGTAAATATTTATGCTCTAGTGCTACGATCACGTGAAGACTAAGCGCTAATCGAGGGTCACCTACGCGTCAAACCCACCTATAGTGGTCTATTCAACATGACTGAGCACCTAACTTGGATCCAAGGTGAGCGTGCGATGCGAGAGGTGAACATCACGTGAACGACTGAGCCCTGGCCTTGGGCGAGAGCACTAACACCGGGGTGCAGGTTTATGAGCTTTCAACACATCTCAACATAAACATCATTTCATATTAATCATTCTCTATCATCGACATATATACTCACTTGATACTTACCTGTGCGTCCACAGCACCAATTACCATTATATACAGCTACTAATGCATGAATAAAATAGATATATACTTTGCATGGCATATCATATCACATTTCACTTAAATTGATTTTCTGGGAAAAATCTCATTTATATAGGTATATACGGAAAACAAAAGCCCACTCACTGATATATTGAAGGGTCTCAACCCCCGAGCCTCGATTGATGGCGCTCGTCCCCTGGATAGGCCTCACCTATAAGCGTAATAACCGAATAAACGTTATTTAACGCACATAACCAACAATAGGTAATAACTTCTCATACATTGCTCAATTTTGGTATTTGAATATACCAAAATGATATACACAATCTCAGGATCATCCCCATAATTTTAGAAAAAATTTTGGACCACCCACGCGCCGGCCAAGGCACGGCTAGACGCGCCCCCACGCGGGGCCACGTGCCAGGCACACTGACGGAAACTTAACTACCGTTAAGGAATATTCCGTCCAAAAATAGAATATTCCACTAAATCTAACCTAACTCCGTTAACCTCAATTAGGAATATTCCGTCAAAGTTGATGGAATATTCTATCATCTCCTACCTTTGAACTCCGGCGACCGTCGCCGTTGCCGGAAACTGGGAAAATCTTCTAATCCTTATAACTTCTTCATTCTTGCACCAAAACTCAAGAAACTTGTCTCAACTTAAAGCTTACAACATAAGGAACAAAACCTTACCAATTTCAAGCCTTAAAATCCACGGGATCTCGTCGGAGAAAGCTCGATAATCCGGCCAAAACTTGAAACTCGCCAAACCCAACTTCCCGATGTCCAAATCACTTGGTTTTTCTTCTCCGAGCTTCGTAAGAACGTCCTAAAGCTTCCTACAAGCTTAAAATCCCCTGAAACAACCACATTTACGTGTGCATGAACAGTGCACAAATCTAAGAATACGGTTTCTCGAGAAAATGAAGGTTTCAGGTCTTGAAAATGGTATAGATGAACTTCAAAGCTTGTAGGGAGTTCGAATCTTACCTTCTTGACGTCGATACGTGTCTGAAAGCTTGAGTTCGAAGTTCGTCCGTACAAGTTGTACGGAAGTTGCAGAATATCCGAGAGAGAGGAGGGAGAGAGAAGGCACGAGTGTGTGTATGTGTTTGTGTGGTCCAAAGTTATCCACTCCAACCACCCAAAACAACAAAACAACTTAATTCAAATTAGTTCCAATACTTAGGAATAATAGTGAATTAATCCAACTTAAATATAAGTCGCACACATAACACAACTTGACGACCAAGGGCATATTCGTCTTTTCACGTCCTCGAAATTAAAATATTCCAACATTTCGGGACGGGCTGTGACAAGAAGAGTCTTCTTCTCCTGATTGATCTTGTTCGTCTTTGCCTTCTTCTGTTATACAAAAAATAAACGTATTAGTTGTAATACTGAAAGAAAATTAAAAAAAATAATAATAAACATTAGTAAAAATTAAAAAAAGTAAAATGAAAGAAGTCGTAATTAAAAACGCAACATATAGGTCGGGTCCTAAAAATGACCGCAAAGCCAAACCCAACTATCTTATCGCTCCTCCAACTCGTTCGGACAACCCTCCCCGAGAGCGACCTGCGGATCATCAAACTGCTGGAAACATTGGTGCAGGTCACTCTTCCACTGGTTATAGCGTTCGGAGAACAGCCGATTGAGGTACGCGAACATGTCCCCGTTCATGTCCTCCAAATTGTAGTTTGTCTGCAATGTAACAAATATTTTGAAAGTATTAGTAATAAAAGATAGTAATAAATATAAATATATAAATTTTACATGACAAGCATTAAAAAGGCGACACTACTTACAGACAATTGATTGCGCACCCTGTTCTTCGTCTTCTCCAGCATCGTCTTCCAAGACTTGCACAACATAGGGCAAAAGGTCTGCACGACATGCCCAATGTCGTGGGCCAATGCACTATGCTACTCCGCCGTTGGTGCTGCCCGATGCTGCTTCGCCATCTTCAATTGCTGACAAGGTCCCCATGTGTTTTTCTTCGCTGCAAAGAGATGAAAAAAAAATCATTAACCCAAAACTAATAACAAATCTTACTAAAATTTCGGCATAACCTCCCTTATAATTAAAACATTTCCCAAAACCCTGAAAGTAACATAAACAATATACATATCCAACACAATGATCACAACAGTTTAATAAAAGGTTTGGAATGATGACAACTTTTTAATCCTTACATGACATAACAAATTGAATCTAAAATAACATAACTCAGTTAAAATGGGAATGAGGGAGTGAATTAGGATTGTATACTTGGTCGTGTACCCGAGGCATCGGTTGTGGATCCCGATGGCGACATCTGGTCCGTAGTGTGGGGGCGCCGGTGAGTACGTCGGGCGCTAACATGTAACGCCACCGAAGAAGTCGATGATGCCTGCGCCTGTGGGACTGGAGGACCAACTGGGTCAACCGGATTGACCAGCCTGTGATCCATCTCTGCCAGAGCAGTGGCGGCAATAGTAAGTGTAGTCGTCGGACTAAGTGTAGCCATCAGACTAGGTGTAGAAGTCACCGACCTTCGGGTTCTAATGAGGTGAGACATCTACAAAATTGGAAATCAATTTGTTTCGTACACAAAGATTTAACTTATCGTACACATGCTAATAATTTCAACTTAAATTTAAAACGAAATTAAAAACCCAAATTTAAAAACCCTAATTCTAAACCCAATTCAAGTTTGGCAGAAACAAAACTTAAAATTGATATACTATACACAAACTAATCAATTTAGATAGGATGTAGACGTAACAATTATAACTTATAAGAAGAAACTAGCATAAAGTAGTAGTTGGAGGCAAAATCATAGCCTATGGGTGTATGTGTCCGTCTGTATGTACATGCTTTGTGTGTGTGGGTATGTGTATGTACTGTCCGTGTGTGTGTCCATGTATATATGCTGATTTTGGGTGTGTGTGTGTGTTAATGTATGCTAATTTTCCATGTACTATGTGTGTGTGTGTGTGTGTGTGTGTGTGTGTGTGTGTGTGTGTGTGTGTGTGTGTGTTCATGTATGCAAGTTTTGTGTGTGTGTTGTGTGTGTATGTACTAAGTAACATAATTACTTAATAGTTTCACAGGTAGTAATGAGAAAATGGACCATATAATGTGATTCTCAGTCTCTTTAAACATTCACATTACATATAGAAATCATATGACGATTGGATATAAATAGACATATTAGCAAATCAATTCCATGATTATCTTCAACAGAAGAGCATGGACAGCAAAAGAGTAAGAATAGTACAGGAGAAGAGCAGCTTAGGAGAAGTCATTAAGGCATCAATTTAGTTCTTAGTATTTGCTTAATTAGCACGTAAGGATGGTGATCATGTATTTATATTATAAGTATACCCCAAGTGCAATGTGAACACTTACCAAAATTGTTTAGGATACAAAATTACATGTCGGAAATTCAAGTTTATAGTCATACAGACCTACGCAGAGGTTTCTGTAGAGCACGTACAATGCATACATTGAAAGAGAAAAACAAGAAATGCCATATGACTCTGTCTCCCCTTGTTTCTCAAATATATCCAAATTCAGCCAAGAAAGCATACATGAGAACTGAGATTGAAGCACAACCTAAACCGGCAACCTTTTAATTACATTGAGAAGAAGAAGGGAGATGGTTGAACCTTCGAAAAAACAACTTGATATATTCCACAAATCAACAAAGCTCAAGGATCCCATCTTAGACAGATCATTTTGAGTGCCACTTAATTGTTTAACCGCAGAAAATTTTCAATTCCAAATAAACTTCAGTATGAAGGAAATCCAAAAAAAATGCAAAATAGATACTTTATTGAAACTAATCGTATATGCAGGAAAGAACATTGGCTTCTCAAACCTCATCTTGTTTACAACCATTTACAAATGTGCAACAATCTAATAAGAAAAATTCCAAAATCCAACAGCAAAGTAGCAAAAACCCCACTTTGGAAAACCGAGGAACAAAGCTAAAGATGGTAGTAAGTTGATTTAGTTCCATTATTTCTCAACACACTGAATCACTTTGCATGGTAATAAGAAAAATTCAATCAAGAGCGAGACAAGGCCCTAATTCTAACTCTTTACTTGAAATTATAAAACCCCCAATTTAAGAACCCTATTCTAACTGTCACATCCCGGCCCAGGGCGGACCACTTCCCGGGCCCGCTCCACCACCGTAGCACGATATTGTCCGCTTTGGGCCCCGACCACGCCCTCACGATTTTGTTTCTGGGAACTCACGAGCAACACCTGGAAATCAGTGCGGGGTGTGTCACTAACCCCCAGTAAAGCACCCTATATCTAACCCCAAATTTAAGAAAACCTAATCTAACTTCACTGCCCAAAATCGTTCCCTTAATTTGAGACCTAAATCTAACCCCAATTAAGAACCCTAAAAACTCTAATTTAAGAACCTAAATGTAACCCGCAATTTATGAACCCTAAATCTAACCCGACTGCCCTAATTCTAACCCCCAATTTGTAAATAAAGAAAATTGAAAATAAAAACTGAAGAGGAAATTACCTCTTGGAGACGAAGTCGCGACAGCCGGAGAGAGGGACGGAGATACAGATGGAGATATAGAGGAAGGAGAGAGAGGGTATCGCGTAGGGAAAAAGGAAGAAGAGGGAAGTGAGGGGAAGAAGGCGAGACGGGGTTAAAAAAATCGTCGCGCAAGTTTTTTAAAATTTCGGCGAAAAAAAAGTACCTTAATTGAAATTTCAGACACTTGTGCGATGAATACAAATATTTCGTTGCGCAAATCTACTTTGTGCGACGAAATATATGTATTTGTCGCGCAATATTCCCGCGTAAATTTAAAATAACCGTTAAATCGTGATTTTTTGTTTATAACCATCGAAAAGTTTTGTCCCGTTACTTGATCTCTGAATGTTTGTTTTTTGTGATTTTTGGCGTATACGATCTCGAACCATATACAAACAAGTTTGACGGTTGGATCGTTGAAATTAGTTTTGTAGAATGTGTATCCCATCAAAAAGATAGATTCACTAACACTTAGAGTTTATTTATACTTTCATAAAGTGTAACATAAGATTTTGTGGTATCCACTAGTGTAAATAGTTTAAATTGAAGATCGAATTCATTCATTGTATTCATATAGGGTCAAGGAGTGTAGCTGTAAAAAATCATCAAAATCGGAGTTAAAATAACCTTTAAATTGTGATTTTTAGTTCTAACTGTAGAAAAGTTTTGTCCTGTTACTTGATCTTTGAATGTTTGTTTTTTGCGATTTTTGGCGTATGCGATCTCGAACCATATACAAACAAGTTTGACGGTTGGATCGTTGAAATTAGTTTCGTAGAATGCGTATCCTATCAAGTTCAATGGTATATATATATATATATATATATATATATATATATATATATATATATTTGTTAAGTAGATTTAAATTTATTTATTTTGTACGTATAACTCTTAAGAAGTTGAATGGTATGTATATTTAAGCCGATCCAATGGTCACCAATTTTTTAAATTTAATATATATATATATATATATATATATATATATAATTATTATAGTTTTTAGGGGTATAAAATTGTTAAATTAATATATCTATATAATTATTATAGTATTTTTTTTAGGGTTATAAAATTATAAAATTAATATTTTGCTTATCGTGTCGGGTTATCGGGTCGTGTCAGGAATTGCCAGGCCTAGCTTGCACGACCAAAAATTGTTATGCCTCACGCAATTATGTTTTAAAATGGTTTTTTAAATTTTTTTGTTTTGTTTACAATTTATTATAAAATACAAACATACCAAATTTATTTACAAAATAATTCACATATAAAATGGGAATCATTCATACCATTTTTTCCATCACTCTATATAATGCATTAACCATTTCATGTGTTTTACAAAAAAAGTTACAAACAAATTGCCTTAATTTTTTCCATAACTTTCACTTTCGTCGCTATCATCATTTTCAGTGTCCCATTCCTCATCATCGGTAGGTATGTCACCATCGTCGTTTGTGCGCACTGGACCATCATATCGTGGAATATTACCGAGGTCAATTGTGATTAACTGAATCGGTATTTCGATTGAAGATACTCATTCTATCTGAAATGGTTCTTGGATAAGATTAGTATCTCGGAGTGTTTGCGCACCACTTTCCATCAAAGATTCAAGACGTTGGTCAGCAACATTGTCGATGTCGTCATTAGTACAGTCTTGTTCTGGTATAGCATACACGTTCCTATGATCCATTGTCTGAACAACTTTTCAACCCTCCCCGGCTTTAGGGTCATCTAGATACACAATTTGTTTTGCCATGGTTGCTAAGATGTAAGGGTCATCATCGTACCAAGTTTTGGTAGTGTTCACCGATAGTAATCCATGATCTTTTTTCACACTTCCATGCCTATTTGGGTTTGTATCAAACCATCGACACTTAAATAGGATCACTTGGCACCTGTCTTTGTAAAGTAATTGCACGACACTTGTTAGTTTACCATAGAATTCAATGTCTGTACTTTCACCTCCCTTGGGGACATGAACACCGCTGTTTTGCGTACACAACTTGTCATCTCGTGCACCCGCTAAGAACTTGACGCCGTTGACATGGCAACTCGAGTACAATTCAATGCGAATTGGTCCGAATGCCAAGTTATATAACTCTTCACTGTACGCGGGGGAATACGATGCTTTCAGTTGATTCACCTAATATTAGACAAACATTTAAATTTGTTAGTTCAAGCAACTTAATTGGTACAATATATATGTCCAATACAAAACACTTCAAACTTACATATTCGAGAAACCACTGCGGAAACATTCACGGTGTTTCTTGGCATAAAAATGTGAAGGATGTGCCTGCTTCATCATATTTTCATGCTTGTCTAGGTATGACAGTGTCTCGTCACAATTGTTGAGTACGAACCAATGTGCTACCTTAATGTCTTTCTCGAAAAAAGACTCACCACAAATCGGATCTCCGAATGGTCGAGCGATTTGGGCAAAAATTGAAAGTTTCTCCTTTCTCACACCCCCGTCATTATTGCGAGGAGGACGATTGAAAGTTGTCTCAACATCCTTTAAATACATTCCACAAAATGTAAGCGCTTCATATGCCACCCAAGCTTTTATAATGGATACGATACACATAAGAAAATGATACGATACACATATTACTAATCGTAATATATTTAATATTGATTAATAAAAAAGACGAGGAATATATACCTTTCTACTGGATACATCCATCGAAAGTTGACTGGTCCAGTAAGCAATGCCTCATCTGGTAAGTGAACCATCACGTGTATCATACTTATGAAGAAAGATGGAGGAAATATCATCTTAAACTTGCATAAAACTTGCACAATGTCATGGCGCAACTGATTAACGTCCATTTTTCGCAACGTGCTTAACGTCAATTGCAAAAAAAAACTGGACAATAACATGATTGGTTTCACTACATCGGCTAGCAAAAGATGTTGAATACCGACATGAAGTAGGCACTGTAGAACCACATGGCAATCATGACTTTTTAGGCCAACTAATTTACCCCCGTCAATGTTCACGTAACGCGCGATATTTAAAGCATACCCATCAGGAAACTTTATAGATGATAAAAACTTTAAAAATTCTTGCTTGTCATTCGGTTTCGTTGAAAAAAAATGCAAGGTCCCTTATGGCTTTATCATTGTCCCTATTCATCCATAAACCCCGTCGTATTCCTATTCGTTCCAAATCAAGGCAAGCTTTGATCTTGTCCTTTGTCTTGCCCTCAATATCTAGAATTATGCCAACCAATGTGTCAAATACATTTTTCTCAACCTGCATAACATCGAGGTTGTGTCTCAATTTTAGTTTGGACCAATACAGAAGCTCAATAAACATAGACTTGTGCGTCCAGTTCATATGTGTAGAAGGTCTTGTCCTACTAACATTGGTCCCGAAAGGAGCAAAATCCAAATGGTTAAGTTGTCCAAAATCCGAGCACCGGACCATTCTCTGGGTCTAAGGCGATGTTCTTTCTCCCCGTCAAACTCTTTATCCTTCTCTCGCCACTCGTGGTCCCAAGGAAACCATCTTCGATGACCAAGGTAACAAACTTATCCGGCTTGCCAACTAGATGTTACGTCTTCCTTGCATACAGGGCATGTCATATAACCCCTAGTGCTCTACCTGGAAACCATTGTATATGCGGGGAAATCGTTCACAGTCCACATCACTGCAACCCACAAAGTGAACATCATGCCAGTACATTTATCGTATGTGCACACACCGTGTGTCCATAAATCTGTTAGCTCATCCACCAACAGTCGTAAGTATACATCGATTGACTTACTAGGATCCTCAGTTATCAATAGAGTCATCATCATGTATTCTTTTTTCATACATTTCCATGGCGGCAAATTATACGGAAATATGAAAATCAGCCAAGTATTATGGTGTTGGTTTAGAACCCCAAACGGATTAAATCTGTTAGTTGCATGTCCCAATCTAACGTTACAAGAATCGGCAGCAAACTCGGGGATGTTTCGATCGAACTCTTTCAATGCCTCTCCATTTGCAGGATGCCGCTTCACATGGTCGTCTACCATTTTTTCCTTATGCCATCTCATGTATGTGCGTCGACATATACAATCGCTGCAACCTAGGTTTCAGGGGCAGATAACGCATGACTTTTTGTGGGATCTTAGTCGTTCTATTCTGAGATGTCATTTTGAACGTCGACTCATTGCATACAGGGCATTTGTCCAATGTTTTATACTTTTTGTAGAATAAAATACAATTGTTTTTGCAAGTGTGAATTTTTTCATAACCCAATCCAAGACCATTCAACACCTTTTGCGCGTGTCAATGGTCTTTCGGCAAACAATTGTCCTTCGAAAACATTCTCTTGAAAACTCCCAAAAAGTAATCGAAACACTGGCTCGACATACAATACTTTATTTTTCCATGCATTAGTTCCACAATGGCCGTGAGAACGGAAAAGCTCTCGCACCCCGGGTATAACTCTTGGTCGGCATTTTTTAATAGTTTTTCATATTGTTCGAACTCTGCACTGTCCATTGGTGTAGGCACGTCATCTTCCCCTTCCTGATTGGTCTTTGTCGATGCAAATGGAAAAGCATCATTTATAATATCCATGACTTGTTCAAAATAGGTTCAACATTATCCACTCTTGTGGCGTTTGAAGACGAAGCATTGTCTAATTATTCCCCATGATGGTTCCAAGTATTATATGTCTCAATCATTCCATTCCTTACTAAATGAAATCGAACAATTTCAATTGTCTCCCTTAACGTGTTGTTACACCTCCTAATAGGACATCGGATTCTAGTTGCACCTGAGTTGTGTCTACGTGCAAAGTCAATAAAATCCTTGATTCCATCCAAGTATTCGTCCGCGCATCTATTCGGGTTCTGTATCCACGTCCTGTCCATAATTCCTGGAACCACAATAACAATACAACAATCACAACAACTTCATACAAAATGATAATGTCACCTTATGCCTCCGGTAAAGGCCCTATCCCATTCGGGAATGCATAGTCATGTCACGTAATCTACGACTACATCAGATTAGATTTCAAGGTGGTTGAATTTCGGCAGCATCTTGATACAGTTCTTCAGGTGTACGACCCGAAGAACGTACAAAGATGACACCGAAATCTCCACAACCGAAACCTAATCCTTCAACCATAAACTACACATCATAACTGTGCATTCCCAAACTGTCCAAATAATGGGACAATTCAAGAATTAATTGGACCCCAGTCATGCTTTTGCATCCATGCGCGAAATCTAACTAATCCTCGAACTGGAAACTAAGTTTTACTAAAAATAAAAAACAAGTACGAAGTTAATTTCAATTAACTCTGTACATCACAAAGCATATTTGTACGTCACGTACAAATTTAACAACATAATATAAATATAATTTCATAACACAATATAAACATAACAAACTAAGTTCAACATAATTTAATTAATTTATATGTTTAAAAAATAAAACGAAGAAAATACCTTCTCAATCGTTCTCCACCAATCGCTAATCACACACAATGTCCTTATAGACAACGAAATTAATGGCGTTAGTATGAATTTACATTAATACTTTTACCGTAACAACAAAAAGTGCTTACCAGACACACCTACATAGCTTGATCAACCTAGAGAAGAAGATGGAGGGAGTATTAGATGATGAAATTGAGAGAAAATGGAAATGACGGATGCCGGATTGAGCAAAGGGATGAGTGCAGAGGTACAATCTGCAATTTTTTTTGTAGTTTGCCTCTGCACATGGCTGAATCTAGATTAAAAAGGACGAACGATTTTGCCCGATGAAACATATAATTTGTCGCGTAAGATATCTTTGCGCGACGAAAAAGGTTTTCGTCGCGCAAATGCCATTTACGCGACAAAAAAGGTCATCGCCACACAAATGCCTTTTGCATGACGAAAAAGGAACATTTGTTGCGCAATGCATATTTTTTTTTTTTTATGTTTTTTTTTATTTGTATGTATTGTAAATTTTTATTTTATTATAAATAAAAAACTCAAACCTAATTAAACATTAAATTAATTAACAAAACTAATTTACTATCCCAAATATAAATTATAATTAATGCAAATATTAATACTCATCCACATAACATATATTTATTCATTAAATTAAATATAAAGTCCACAAAATCTTATTTAAAAAAAAAAAAAAACAACTCATCAACTTCAATCCCCCCTCGCCTGCAACACATCAAACTTCCACTGCCGGAAACTCTGCTTGAAAACTCTTCCACATAAATCTGTTGCTTCTCATCGGTTTCATCAACATCCCAATGAACCTACATTAATGCCAATAACAATAAATTAGAAATTTAAAAAATATGACGTTTTAACAAAAATAATTGTTCATTATTTACCACAAACTTACCGATAACTCACCCAGCATGGACTTCTTCAACTCCTCAGGACCCTTTTTCCAAGACTCAAACTTGGCATAACAATCCCTCCGCACCAAATTCCCAATGTCATACTTAAATTTGGTGTACGCCTGAGCCAAATTTTTGCCTTCAAAGTGCGGCACTTGCTTCTGTACCTCTCTAATTGCACAACAACTTTCTTTTTGCTAGAACCTTCCCCAGAATTGGCCATTCTTTTTTAAACAATTTTTTTTTTGAAAACTACTCCTCTGAAACTGTGATTATATAGCACTAGGGCACCTTTGCGCGATGAAATATTCGTCGCGCAAACCTCTAAGTTCGTCGCACAAAATGCATCATAAATGCGCAATAAATTGGAAGGTTTGAACACAATATGACCGTGCTTTGCGCGACAAACACATGGATTCGTCGCGCAAAAATATCTTACGTGACGAAGTATCGTCGCTCAATATATTGAGTGACGAATAACTGTAATTACAAAATTTATGTAAACAAGGATATCTATGTTTACCTAAACTTTGTAATTACAAACAAATATTCACAAATGATTTAATACCTTAAATATTTATTCTAAAATTAATTAATACTTTAAATATTTATTCTATAAATAATTAATACCTAAAATATTATTCTATAAATAGTTAGTACCTTAAATATTTATTCTACAAATAATTAATGGCTTAATCCATACAATTATTTTCAGCATAAGTATGATATTCATTAAAGATTAAAAACACATATAAACCGAGGATAGCTAGGGTGCTTACATTAGGTCTCAATAAAAAGGCCCAACAAGAATTGAAACCTAATTAAGTCCAAATACATAAATGATAAAAATAAAAAAAAAACCTGAAATTTAAATATTGTCATACAAAACATAAATTTTAAACTATTATTTGGATGATCCTGCTCCATTCTGCAAGACTTCATAACGCCACTGATTGTAACCTCTCTCCAATGCATCCTCTAGAAACTTCATTAATTGTTCCTTCGGTTCATCATCAAAAACATACTTACACTGTTACACATATATGCAAATAATTAATTCGAACATATAACTAAAAATTTCACAAACTTCATTATTGATCCATCAATAATATACTTACTAATAGTTCATCCATCACAACCTTCTTTAAATTCCCGGGCACATTTTTCCAAGAACGCCACTCAGTAGTGGGGCAATTATTCCCCATAGCTATAACAATCACATGAGCAAACTCAAATTGCTCTCTCAAATCATGCGGGTTGGTTATTGAATATTTGATTTATTGACTAACAAATCTATCTTAGTTAACTAGCGGGCTTGAATACTTAGTCCGACAGATTATAATTTTAATACACAGGATATTTCGCCTGGTACCAATTTCACAATGTAGTGATGCCTGACAACTTCACTCCTGATACAAATGATGTGGGGGAGTTGAAAGTACAAATAATGGAGTTGAAGGTAGCTTTGGCGTATTTGGTGCATGAGAATGACATTTTGGAGCGGAACGTCTTGTAGAAGGTGGAAGAGTTGACCGAGGAGGTCAAGAAATTGAGGAGGGTAGTTAAAGTAAAACATGTGGAGCGGAAGAATGAGGAAGAAGAGGAGGAAGGATGTCATGGAAGGTGTGGATGATGAGGGTTTAAACCAACTTCTACGTACTCTTCAGTAGGATAGTCTCGATGCTATATGCGAGGATATGCTTGTAGTGCAAAAAAAAATGTTCTGCTAAGGGGTGACGTATTTGAACCATTGGACAAAAACTGTGTGGGTGAGGCGATATAGTATTTCTATCAATTCAAGAAGGTGAAGGAGAATCTGAAAAAGTAAGAGATAATTGACGTTTGAATTTTATGCATTGGACATTATATTGATTAAACTACTACAATGATGAGCCTTATTGTTTTTTTATTGTTACATTGTTAGTTCGGTTACCAAATTGGAGAATGCAGCGGTTGGAGACACTGATTTTTAGAGGCGGCTTCTTGAAAAGGTAGGGTGGCAGTCAACCAATGTAAGTGACTAAACCCTATTTGGTTTTGAGTTATAAATGTGTTGGGATCGCACTGATGTCATAGTTTAATTACAATTTGTGTATTACAGCACATTCATTGCAGCTGTATCTCCTGAGCAAGCATGCCGATGAGGCTCAGAGGGTAGGGAAAATGTTAACCACGAACACAACCAACTGGTTTCTGGTAAAGTATCCAACTAAATTTCTGCTAATATTGTAATTGTTGTAAATTTTTTTATATTTATTTTCCAAATTGTGGATAGAAGTATTGTGAGCGCTTTCATAATGCGATCACAGCTAAAAGAACAATTAGAGGCCGCAAAGTTGATGCGTCCAAAGAATTCTTACCGGTGCTGTTAAAGACAAAGAAGGGGGAGGGAGAGTCGTTTTCTACATCATGGTTGGTTGATGTGGAGAGGTTCTACATGCCCGTCAACCTTGATCACCATTGGGTTGCCGTTGAGATGAATCTTGTAGCTGGGAGAATAATGGTGAACGACTCATTGGCATCTAAAACTAACACATGTAAAACAACTGCCAGATTGGCTCCCATTGCTTACGTGTTGCCATATGCCTTTTAAAGCCTGTCGAAGGAGGTGAAGAACATACCTTGGCCCACTATCGTAAGTCCAAAGTCCCTACTGCAAGCCAACTGGTGAGCTAAAATTTAATTAAATTGTTAGTCAGTTTAAAGTAAATTGTCTGTGAATTAGTTTTGAAACTTATTGAATTGTTGTATGCCACATGGGGGATTGTAGTATATCACTATAAAAGTGATTGAGTTCTTGTCATGTGGCCTTCACAATATGTAGTGAGTGGTGTATGATTGAAAATTAAATGTGGCCTTCACAATGTGTAGTGAGTAGTGTATGATTGAAAATTAAGGTTCATAAACTATTTTATGTACATTGAAAATTAAGGTTCATAAACTATTTTATGTACATTAACCATTGAAGAACAATGGTAGTCCATAAATAAGTATTACATTCTTCATATCTGGTTTTGGATAATTTTTTAATTTCTTGAGACAGTTTGTAGTTTGTTCAGATGAATTACATTTGTTGGACAACTGGTTCATTGGGAATGTTTGTCACTGATTGCTTTATATTATTACTTCTTCATTATCTCCTTCCAATTGTTACTCATTTTGGATGACTTAAGTGGCATCCCTCGCACTTTTATATTTTGAAACAATGTTTGGGACAATATCTGAAATCGTGCCTTATGTTTTATTGTGGTGTCACAATTGCTGAACCGAACCTTATAGGTAATGAAGGTTTGTCACAATATATGAAACCATCATCTACGTGTCATGAACGTTTGTGAACGTTTATGAATCAGGAACTTAATTCTTAAGAAGCTGTGACAGTTTTAGCAACGAACCATTATGTGTTAAGAAAACTTATGAATGTTTATGAAAAACACACCTGGCAGAGACAGCCCTAATCTACCCCTCCCTCGCCATCAAAAGTTGAACAAAAACAAAATTAAAGTTATTAGATTACCGGGTCGCAGCCGCAACCCAGCTTCAATCCACCTCAAATATTTTCCAAACTCCAGGTCCCTTTCTTTGCCTCTCTTTGCCTCTCTTTCCCTCTTCAACGTGTGCAACGCCCAACCATTCTTTCCTGCTTGCTCCCTGTTTCTGTCTGTCAGACAAAAGATACCAATTGAATAAAAAAATTTGAAAAATCCACTGGGTCATAACAACCCGGTTCTACTCGTGAGCTCGTCCATTCTCAGCCGTTAAATCCTTGTCCCACGCTTCATCCGCACCTTAGAAACGCCCATATAACCCCTTATTGAAAACTCATACCCCACATTAGAAATACAAGTACATTTAAACGAAGTGATTATTTGTAAAATGTCTGGATAATGAAATTTTGGTTGACTTAATAACCAAAAGATAAAATTAAGAGACCGTTTGATAACTATTTCATTTTCAGTTTTCATTTTTCATTTTTACCTTTTCTTAACTAAAAACTGAAAACCCGTTTGTTAACAATTTCAGTTAAAAAAAAATTGAAAACAGAAAAACCAAAAAGTGAAAACTACTTTCTATAATTTTCAAAATTTGGGTTTCGTTTTACTATTTTTGGTTATTATTTTTCATTTTTTTTTAAATTGAAAACTGAAGTAGTTATCAAATGGGTTTTTCAATTTTTAGGTTTCAAAAAAGTGAAAATTAAAAACAAAATAGCTATCAAATGACCCCTAAATAGAGTCCAGTAGAACAGTCAGATTAAGGTTCTGTCAGCTTGGGTTCAAATCCGAACTCTCAATAATTCAAACATTATGTAGGGGTAACGTTGTAGAGGCAAGGACTTTTTTTAGGCTTATTTTTAGCTACACTCTCTGGAACTCGATTTCGATCCCACTTTGCTCCCTGAAACTCAAAAGTCGCCACGTCACTCCCTGGAACTCGATTTTGAACCTACTTCCTTGAAAGTCAAAACTCGTCACTTTACTCCTTGAAACTCAAAATTCGATGTACATCACCTTGTCTCTATTTTTGAAAATAAGTTCATCCATTCAAAATTTATAATTGGTAATATGCTAAATTTCCCTCCTGAAATAAATGAATAGTAAAAAAAACAACAAGAACCATCTTCTCTTTTCACCAGCCACCTCCATTTTTTTAAGGAAACGACAGTATATTTCATTCATAAAAGGGTCATACAGTGAATCAAAAAACAGAATTTAAGGGTGAGGACAATCCTCAACCAGTACATCAATGGTAATACTAGGAGAAGACCCCATCCATTCACAACATTAATCCATAGAGAGACCGAGACGAGCTAATCTAGGAGCCACCCCATTGGCTTAATGACGAATTTGGATGATAGAAGCTTCAATGATTGCTGGAGAAAGCGTTTTGATGTCTTCAATTATTTACCCAACGAAGGATAAATTAACCAAAGAATCATGCAATGCATCCACAATCTGAAGCAAATCTGACTCATATAAAATATTAGTAAAACCCCTTTAATGCCCCCAAATCAAGCCAATTCTGACTGGAGGGGTGAGAAAACATCAGAAGATTCCCACATTTTGCAGCGAAAAGACCCACAGTTTCGTTTCGTACAATTAAACCAAATCCCCCTAAGCTCTTCTCACGGTTCCAAGAGCCGTTGATATTAAGTTTGAGGCATCCAGAAGGAGGAACACATCATTTTTGCCGAAGATTGACAAGAGGAAAGAGTGGAACTTTTCCCCTCATTAATCGACACAAAACATCTTTGAGTTCTCAACTTAATGGTTACATACATCTTTGATTTCTTGTTTGGTGTAGATATTGATTACTAACCCAGTATTTATTTATGATAATTTTACTACAATCCAAGATGGTGCGGTATAATCGCCCATCTTGAACTGCAAATTTAATCTTACTGCGATCCAAGATGGTGCGGTATCATTGCCTATCTTGGACTGCAGATTTAATTTCATTGAAATTTTAGATGGAGCGGTATTATCGCCCATCCGACCCTGCACATTTAAATTTTCCTGCTATTAAATTTCATTGCTGATAAGAGTATATTTAGGCGACTTAGTTGGCTTGTTCTTGTGCATTCACGTTGTTATTTCTTAGTTATTTTAGTCTTTTAAGCCATTTTCGTGTGTTTTCAGGTTCTAAGGACAAAGTATGCAAGAAGGTGCATTTTGGAGCCTTTTGGAGCAAAATTGGGCTTAGAATGGATATCACATGCTTGGAGCAAAATGAATGGACAAAATTGAAGACTTGAAGATGTTAGGATTCCTAATCAACGAAGGATTCCTAATCAAAGAAGGATTCCTAATCAAAGGAGGATTCCTTGTTGAACAAGGATTCCTACTTGAAGTAGGAAAGTTAAGCCAAGGTTTCCTATTTTGGTTTGACCTTTCCTAATCCTAAATGTCCCTAAGTTCCAGCAACAATGAAGACCTCCTATGCATTTTAGGACACAAATTGAACCTTCCTACCATTTGCTGCACCTCCCTTGACTTCTCCCCTTCCTTGTTGTGCAAGGGAGAGTGCTCTTTCCTATTTTCTACCTTAAATTACATTCCCCTTTTGTTTTAACATCTTTGCCGCACTTTGTTGCCCAATTTCCTTAGGATTCTGACTTTAATTCCTATTTCCCTTAAAGTTTTGGTTTAATTTCTGTTACCTAAATTATTTCCTAGCTTTAATTACCCTCAAAATAGACTTCCTTTTTGGCAGCCTTAGAGGATCCATTCATTCACCCATTCACGCCAGAAATCAATCCCCACTCTCTACCATATACATCCATCACCATTCACCAATTCACACAACCTTACACTAATCTACAAATTCCCAGCCATCTCTACACCTTGGCCGCAACTCCCATTCAACCTAAAACATATTCCTGACCCCAAAACACATCCCATACACTTCACCTACCTTTGTGCCGCAGCAAGGAGAGAATGAAGGACTCTTGGATGTTAGCATTCTAGCTGTAATTCGCTCTATATTTACAATGTTTAATTTCTTTTCCTTTTGTTTTGCTGTGAACATGAGTGGCTAAACCCCTCTTGGCTAGGGGTGATTTCAAAGCCATGATTATGTGTGCAATTTGAGTTGATAAATTCCAGTTATGAATTCTTGAATCGTGAATGCAATTGGCTTAATTGTTTGATTGATAACTTATTTGTCTTTGTTGATTGAGGGTTGACACTTAATTGGCATGCATAAATCTGATGCTAGAGTATAAGAGAGTTTCACATAATCGTTACAAACTTATATTCATATGTAGTGAAGGTCGCTAGTCACGATCGCGTTAAGTTCAATTCCTAGCATGAGTGACATGATGTCATAGTTGCAAGTGCTTTGTCAATGTTTATGATTTTCATTGAGCGTAATGATCTTTGATTGTATCTCTATTACGATGTCATGTAGGGAACTTTTGAAGAATGCTTTGGGTTGTCGAATGATGTCATCCAATCCAATAATACAAGGAAAATCTGAGGGTTAACTAGTGATGTCACGGTTAATTTGGGGCATTGTCGTTCATAATTCACTGAAGAAGTAACTGGAAATTGAGTCGTTGCATACATGTCATGTGTGGAGAAAGAGCCTCTAGCTAGCCCAACATCCATCTAATTTCCCAAATCGTTTTCAAATTAGTTTTTAAAGTTACAATCTGTTTTGTTAGTTTAAATTCGTCCGAAACAAAACCCCCCTTTACTTTCTTGTTTCAAATAGCTTTAAACTTGTGTTTAGTGTCAGAAACTGGCTAGTTAGTGTTTTTAGGCAGTTTTGAGTGTTTTTAGCTTATTTTGAGTCTTGTGAACTGGTCTTGAGTCTTTTGAGTCTATTCAAACGTTTTTGACTTTGTTTTTATGTTTTTGAGTCAGTTTAGATGTTTTACCAAGCCCTCCTAATCCCCAGTCCAGAACGATCCCTACTTGCATCTTTACTACAATTTGACAAGAAGAGGGTTTAATTTGTGTGCTTGTATATTTCGCATCAAATTTTTGGCGCCGTTGTCGGGGATTAGCAACTTTGCTAATCCCTTGTTTCTTTTTCGTTTGTTTTTGTTTAAGATTCTAAATTTGTTTTGTTTCCTGTTTTTAGGTACTAGTTTATGACTCGAAGCTCTCAACCTGTTTGTGAAAACATCTTGGAATTTGACGACAATTTTGAACGAACTTTGTGAAGGAAGAAGAAAGGACCAGAACCTAGCCCACCTAATTCTAATCCTGAATCTGAGCTTGAAGAACATCCAATTGAAGAGGAAGAGGAGCCCACGGCACAAGTTGTGGAGGAAATACAAGTCATGGCAGCGGACAACCGAACAATCAAGGAGCTTTCTACCTCAGGATTGGACAATCCCGCACGCCTATGCATTCAATATCCCACGGCAGCTCAAGGAAAGACCGAGGAGTTTGAATTGAAGTCAAGCTTGCTGCACCATATTCCAAAGTTCCATGGGCTATCCATGAAGGATCCAAACAAGCACGTCAAGGAATTTGAAGTGGTTTGTTCAAGCATGACCCCAATCAATGTTGATGGCAGCATATTAATGATGAAAGCCTTTCCATTCTCACTTGTGGACAAGGCTAAGGATTGGTTGTATGAATTGGCACCCGGAATGGTTACTTTGTGGGATAGCATGAAACGAGCATTCTTGGAGAAATTTTTCCCAACTTCAAGAGTCATTCTCTTGAGGAAACGGATTAGTGGCATCCAACAAAATCAAGGTGAATCATTTCCAGCTTATTATGAATGTTTTAAAACTCTTGTTGCTTCATGTCCACAACATCAAATGAAGGAGGAGCTGCTCATTCAATATTTCTACGAAGGTCTCATCCCCATTGAACGCCAAATGCTAGATGCCTCAGCGGGTGGTGCGTTGGTTAACAAGACTCCGGTGGCTGCAAAAACTCTAATTGCAAACCGAGCCCATAATGCACAACAATATGAAGGTGTTGGGCAAAAAGACCTCCCACGGCAGCAAGTAAATGAGGTAAGTGCCGTTTCTGATTTGCAGTCTCAAATAACTAACCTTACTTCTATGTTTTCGCAGTTTATGGAAGGATGCAAAACGCAAGGAATGTCCCCTAGTGTGTGTGGCGTATGCTCCATTCAAGGCCACCAATCTGAGAAGTGTCCTCAATTGATTGAGAATGGTGGATGGGAAAGTGCAAATGCCATTGGTTATCAAGGCCCAAATCAGCCTCGATATGATCCATATGCCAACACTTACAATCCGGGATTGCGTGATCACCCAAATTTCAAATGGAATGAGTCTCAACAACCTCAAGGAATTCGGCCAACACCCCATGGGATACACCTAAGGCCCTACGTGCCAACGCAACCTCAACCACAACCTGCTCACACTAATTTAGGTACATCCATGCATAATGATCAAGTTGTTCAATTACTAACCTCTTTGGTGCAGAGGCAGCAAAATCAAACCAAAACAATGCTCAATCAAGCTATGGAAGTGGATGAGTTGAAGAAACAAATGGGCCAAATGGCGGAGTTCATGGGGCAATTCAAAGAGCAAGGCAAACTGCCTAGCACAACCATTGTGAATCCAAGGGGAGGATTTGAATTCGCCAAGGCCATTATGTTGAGAAGTGGAAAAAAAGTTGGAACGGACCCCCAAGCATCAAAATCTGCCCAAACGGAGGAAGATAAGCTGCAACTAGAAGAGGATGTCCAACACACACCCACGGCAAGGAAGGAAACAACCTTTCCGTGCACTCCTAGCATTCCTAAATCGTCCACCACAGGTAAGTTGGGTTCAAATTGTGTTAATTCTAACCTTATTCCATCTGATGCACTATTTCCTCGCAGATTCATGCAAACAAAGAAGGAGGAAAGCGAAAAGAACATTTTGGACACATTTAGGAAGGTGCAAGTCAACATTCCACTTCTAGATGCAATTAAACAAGTCCCCAAGTATGCTAAGTTCCTGAAGGAGTTGTGCACTACAAGAAAGAGGGCTTTGAACAAAGAAGTGGTAAAAGTAAGTGAGAATGTCTCAGCCATTTTGCAACGAAAATTACCTCATAAGTGCAAAGATCCCGGCAGTTTATAATTCCTTGCGTTATAGGCAATACTCGCTTTGAAAATGCCATGTTAGATCTAGGTGCATCAATAAATGTCATGCCTTATTCAATCTATGCATCTATAAACTTGGGTGAATTGAAAAATGATGGAGTGATTATTCAATTGGCCGATAGATCTAACGCATATCCAAAAGGTGTTTTGGAGGATGTTTTAGTACAGGTGAATCACCTAGTCTTTCTGGCGGACTTCTACGTGCTTGAAATGGAAGACTCGGACCGTTCCCCTCCATTACCACTCTTACTTGGCCGACCATTCATGAAGACTGCCCATACAAAGATAGACGCATTCAAAGGAGCATTGACCATGGAATTTGATGGGGAAGTGATTGATTTCAGTATTTACGATGCTATGAGATATCCTCATGATAATCACTCTTGTTTATCTATTGATATAATTGACTCTTTTGCGCAGGAATTCCTTGATAATTTGAGTGAGGATACACTTGAAAAGACCCTCACACAAGGCATTGGACTAAAAAACGAAGGGTTAGCACTTAGGCATACCCACGGCAACAACAAGGAAAACCTTGCTGTGCCTATTCAAGAAGAATTGGTGGAAATGGTTGCTGCCCTCGAGTCAAATCCAGAACATATTGGTAAGTCTCCTAACCAAATTTCACTTCTTGTTTCGACTAACAAGTTGCTTCATTCCATAATCCAACCATCTTCCCTAGAGCTTAAACCATTGACTAGCCATTTGAAGTATGTGTTTTTGGGAGAACAAGAGAAGCTGCCCATCATTATCTCTTCTTCACTCAGGGCACAAGAGGAGGACAAGCTGGTGAGAGTGCTTCGGGAATACAAAACTGCCATTAGGTGGACATTGGTCGATATAAAGGGAATTAGCCCAACCACTTGCATGCATCGAATACTCTTGGAAGAAGGCGCCAAACCATCTAGAGAAGCACAACGCTGACTCAATCCACCCATGATGGACGTTGTGAAGAAGGAAATCATCAAGCTCCTAGATTGTGGAGTGATTTACCCAATTTCTGATAGTCGTTGGGTCTCTTCAGTCCAAGTTGTCCCTAAGAAGTCAGGAGTGACGGTTGTGAAAAATGAAGAGAACGAGCTTGTGCCCACCCGAATCCAAACCGGTTGGCGGGTATACATCGACTATAGGAAGATCAACGCCACAACAAGGAATGAACACTTCCCTTTGCCGTTTCTGGACCAAATGTTAGAAAGGTTAGCCGGTCATGTGTTTTATTGTTTTCTTGATGGATATTCTGGGTATAATCAGATTGTTATAACGCCGGATGACCAAGAAAATACCATATTCACATGCCCCTTTGGTACATTTGCCTATCGACGCATGCCCTTCGGTCTATGCAATGCTCCTGCCACGTTTCAAAGGTGTATGGTTAGTATATTCTCTTATTATGTTGAAAAAATCATTGAGATATTCATGGATGATTTTAGTGTGCTTGATGATCCATTTGATGGTTGCTTGACTAATCTCACTTTAATCTTGAAACGTTGCATTAAAAAAAACCTTGTGTTAAATCGGGAGAAATGTCATTTTATGGTTAAACAAGGTATTGTTTTGGGTCACATAATCTCTGAAAAAGGCATTGCGGTCGATAAGTCTAAAGTAGATCTTGTGTGTTACTTACCCTCTCCTACTTCGGTTAGAGATGTACGTTCTTTTCTTGGCCATGCAGGGTTTTATAGGCAATTCATCAAGGACTTTTCAAAGATTGCAAACCCCTATGCCGATTCTTCAAAAGGAAGTGGCCTTTGAGTTTAACAAGGAGTGTGAAACGGCATTCAAAAGTCTCAAAGAATCACTCACCTCAGCCCCCATCATCACTCCACCAGATTAGAACCTTCCTTTTGAGCTCATGTGCGATGCCTCAGATTATGCAATTGGAGTTGTTTTGGGACAAAGGAAGAACAAACAGCCACACGTCATCTATTATGCGTCCCGCACCTTAAATGACGCCCAATTGAACTATTCCACAATGGAAAAAGAACTTCTTGCTATTATCTTTGCTTTAGATAAATTTCGTTCATACCTAATTGGCACTAAAGTGATTGTATATTCTGACCATGCAGCCTTGAAGTATCTTCTCACCAAGAAGGAGGCCAAACCAAGGCTAATTCATTGGATGCTCCTACTACAAGAATTCGACATTGAAATTCGGGACAAGAAAGGGAGTGAAAACATGGTGGCTGACCACCTAAGCCGTATGGTGCATGAAGATGACTCTCTCCCTATTTCAGAGACATTCTCGGATGAGCAATTGTTGTTCATCGAGGTAAGTGAACCGTGGTACGCAGATTTGGTGAACTACTTGGTAACTAAACGTTTTCCAACCACTTTCACTAAACCCCAACGTGACAAACTTAAGAATGATGCACGATTTTATGTGTGGGATGATCCATATTTGTGGAAGTATTGCCCAGATCAGATTGTTAGATGATGTGTGCACAATTCTGAGTTTAATTCCATTCTAGCCTTTTGCCACTCTTATGCATGTGGGGGTCATTTTGGCACCCAAAGAACAGCCCTCAAGGTGTTAGAATGTGGTTTTTATTGGCCTACATTGTTTAAAGATGCTCAAATGTTTGCTTAACATGTGATAGATGTCAAAGAACAGGTACCATAGGTGCCAAGGACCAAATGCAGCAAACCCCTATCTTCAATGTCGAAATTTTTTATGTTTGGGGTATTGATTTCATGGGTCCCTTTCCTTCTTCGTATGGTTTCACTTATATCTTGCTTGCGGTTGATTATGTTTCCAAATGGGTAGAAGCAAAGGCTACCCGTACTAACGATTCTAGAGTGGTTGCAGATTTCATCAAAACTAACATTTTCTCTAGATTTGGGATGCCACGGGTGTTCATCAGTGATGGAGGCTCACATTTTTGCAATCGAACCATTGAGGCACTATTTAAGAAATACAATGTCAAGCATAAGGTTTTGACACCTTACCATCCTTAAACAAGTGGCCAAGCCGAAGTTTCGAATAGAGAAATCAAGCAAATCTTGGAGAAAACCGTTGGGCCAACCCGGATGGATTGGAGCTTGCGTTTAGACGATGCACTATGGGCGTATTGAACTGCCTACAAAACACCCCTAGGGATGTCTCCATTTCAGCTAATCTATGGCAAGCCGTGTCACCTACCTGTGGAACTAGAGCACAAGGCGCATTGGGCTGTGAAAACATTCAATTTGGACTTAGATGCTGCTGGAATGCATAGAAAGCTCCAATTGAATGAACTTGAGGAGCTAAGGAATGAAGCATATGAGAATGCCTGAATTTACAAGGAGAAAACAAAGGCGTTTCATGATAAGATGATTCGGGGCAAAACATTCTCCATTAGGCAGAAAGTGTTGCTTTTCAACTCCCGTTTATGTTTATTTCTTGGTAAGTTACGTTCTAAGTGGATTGGACCTTTTGTTGTTACTAATTTTTTTTCCATATGGTGCAGTTCAAGTCCAAAGCTTAAGGAATAGACAAGAATTTAAGGTAAATGGACATCGATTGAAGCCATACTATGAGAGTGCCGTGGGGCAGGTTGTGGAGGAGATCCCTCTCCAAGCCGTGGGCTCTAATGGGGAGTGAATGAGTTTTTCGTCCGGCTACAAGACGTTAAAGTAAGCGCTTCTTGGGAGGCAACCCATGCATTCAACAAAAGAAGGCCTAGGAATCACTCCAATTCCAGATTTGCGTTCCAAAACCCTTCTCTTTCTTGTTGTTTCTATTCTGCCATGTTTAGTTTATTTATTCATTGTGTGTTAGTTTGCTTGTTTTTGTGTGAGTTTATGCTTGCAACATTGAGGACAATGTTTGTTTTAAGTGTTGGGGGGGGGGGGGTAAATAAGTGTTTTTGATGCAAATTCGTGGGATTTTATCACCCATTACTTCAAAAGTTGTTCCTTGTTGTTTTTAAGTGTTTTCAAGCTGTTTTGGAGTGTTTTAGTGTGTCTTGACATAAAAATCCGAAAATCTCATAAAAATTTGAAAAATTGTTTTGAAAAACCCAAAAAGAGTTGTTTTTGTGTGTTTGTTTGTGTCTTAGGGTACCTTCCAACACAATGATGAGGATTTGGTTTTTAATTACATGACTGTTAAAGAGAGTTATAAACATGGATGAAAATTTGATTTACTCTTTGGTTTATGCTTGGTTGTGGTTATAATTTATGAATTCACATGCAATCATAAAGGAAAAATCAGTTTTTGTAACATGCTTGAATGAAGGAACTCAAATTAACGCTACAACCCTGTGAGACTTGAGCCTAAAACGTTCTTTGGAGAGCTAATATTCTGTGCATTCTTGTTTTCTAAAGTCGTTGCATGATCTCATTATTCTTTGCTTGGTTACTACTTAGAGGGCGTTTCGTCATTTAGTTGCAAATGCTAGAACTCATGCCCATTTCATTCAAAGCATGCTATTGATTTGCATAACACATATTCAAGATGATGTTGTGTAGTGACCACCAAAGCCAAATTGCCGTGCCCCCTATTCCATTATGTGTTTAAGTTTAACCCCGTTGAGCCTTGTGTAGCCTATGTTCTTTGTTAACCCACACTATCCTCACCTAGCCTAGATTAGGACCATCCATACCCTTGTTCTTGAAGCATAGTAAAGCATAATTTCGATGGAATTCCTTTTGTTGAACTTTTGCAGAAAGCAAGTGTTGAGGAAGTGATTTGTGTGTGTGTGTGTGTGCGCCAAAGTCCTTAATAAGGCATGGGTAGAAAAGAAAAAAATATCATGGAAAATAGAAAGAAAATAAAGAAAAGTTGTGAAAAGAGTGAAAAAAAGTTGAAAATTATGAGAAAAAGAGTTCTAAAGTGTTGTTTGTTGAAGAAAGGGTCCAAAACATTGAATTCGGCCTAAGTGTTGCGTGAATCTCCCTTTGTGTTTAAAAGTTAATTTCTGCATTCTAAAAGTGAATTCGAAGTGTCAATTTCATTACTTTGCTTGTTATCACTTTAAGAACGTTTGTTATCCCTATCCTTTCTTTGTTAGCCATTACCCCCAAGCCCCGTTACAACCCTTGACTTCAATCTTGAGTGTTGTGTGTTTCAATTTGTAGAGTTTGAAATTGGTATGAGCATATGGTGTCACTGGTTCTCGTATCTAGGTCGTAGCATTCCATTCATGAGATCATATCTAAACATGCTTATTAACTCCAGAAATTGCTTTCTTTGTTATAACATATGTGAGTACTAGTTTTCATGTTTACATCAATCTTCTCACATATACCTAGTGTACGGTGTGTAGTCAGAAAATCTGAGTGAAAATTGAGTGCATATCTAGTAAGGAATTGAGAGAATTCTCTAAGGCATGTTACTACATTCAAAACATCATTTTAATTGGTTAAATGTGAACTAGTAAGTGGTGACTGTGATTAAGTATGTGCTCAAGTGTGAAGATGACTAAAATCTGTGGGAATGATGATTTTTAACATGTCATGTGCATTGGAAATCCCTGAGGCAAATGTTGGAAGGTTTATGTTGTGTTTTGTTTGTTTTGTTTCGTTTTGTTTTCTTTTGTTTGTTTTTATTTTGCTCGAGGACTAGCAAAAGCTAAGTGTGGGGGAATTTGATAGGAGCATATTTAGGTGATTTAGTTGGCTTGTTCTTGTGCATTTACGTTGTTATTTCTTAGTTATTTTAGTCTTTTAAGCCATTTTCGTGTGTTTTCAGGTTCTAAGGACAAAGTATGCAAGAAGGTGCATTTTGGAGCCTTTTGGAGCAAAATTGGGCTTAGAATGGATATCACATGCTTGGAGCAAAAGGAATGGACGAAATTGAAGACTTGAAGGTGTTAGGATTCCTAATCAACGAAGGATTCCTAATCAAAGAAGGATTCCTAATCAAAGGAGAATTCCTAGTTGAACAAGGATTCCTACTTGAAGTAGGAAAGTTAAGCCAAGGTTTCCTATTTTGGTATGACCTTTCCTAATCCTAAATGTCCCTAAGTTCCAGCAACAATGAAGACCTCCTATGCATTTTAGGACAGAAATTGAACCTTCCTTGCACCTTTCTACCCTTTGCCGCACCTCCAATGACTTCCCCCCTTCCTTGCCGTGCAAGGGAGAGTGCCATTTCCTATTTTCTACCTTAAATTACATTCCCCTTTTGTTTTAACATCTCTGCCGCACCTTGTTGCCCAATTTCCTTGGGATTCTGACTTTAATTCATATTTCCCTTAAAGTTTTGGTTTAATTTCTGTTACCTAAATTATTTCCTAGCTTTAATTACCCTCAAAATAGACTTCCTTTTTGGCAGCCTTAGAGGATCCATTCATTCACCCATTCACTCCAGAAATCAATCCCCACTCTCTACCGCATACATCCATCACCATTCACCAATTCACACAACCTTACACTAATCTACAAATTCCCAGCCATCTCTACACCCTGGCCGCAACTCCCATTCAACCTAAAACATATTCCTGACCCCAAAACACATCACATACACTTCACCCACCTTTGTGCCGCAGTAAGGAGAAAGAATGAAGGACTCTTGGATGTTCGAGCTTGATTGTTGGAGCATTCAAGGTGTAATTTGCTCTATATTTACAATGTTTAATTTCTTTTCCTTTCGTTTTGCTGTGAACATGAGTGGCTAAACCCCTCTTGGCTAGGGGTGACTTCAAAGCCATGATTATGTGTGCAATTTGAGTTGATAAATTCCAGTTATGAATTCTTGAATCGTGAATGCAATTGGCTTAACTGTTTGATTGATAACTTATTTGTCTTTGTTGATTGAGGGTTGACACTTAATTGGCATGCATAAATCTGATGCTAGAGTATAAGAGAGTTTCACATAATTGTTACAAACTTATATTCATATGTAGTGAAGGTCGCTAGTCACGATCGCGTTAAGTTCAATTCCTAGCATGAGTGACATGATGTCATAGTTGCAAGTGCTTTGTCAATGTTTATGATTTTCATTGAGCGTAATGATCTTTGATTGTATCTCTATTATGATGTCATGTAGGGAAATTTTGAAGAATGCTTTGGGTTGTCGAATGATGTCATCCAATCCAATAATACAAGGAAAATCTGAGGGTTAACTAGTGATGTCATGGTTAATTTGGGGCATTGTCGTTCATAATTCAATGAAAGAGTAACTGGAAATCGAGTCGTTGCATACATGTCATGTGTGGAGAAAGAGCCTTTAGTTAGCCCATCATCCATCTAATTTCCCAAATCGTTTTCAAATTAGTTTTTAAAGTTACAATCTGTTTTGTTAGTTTAAATTCGTCCAAAACAAAACCCCCATTTACTTTCTTGTTTCAAATAGCTTTAAACTTGTTTTGTTTGTGTTTTTAAGTGTTTTAAGTCAAACCCAACCCTTATTTCCATCCAAAATTGTGTTTAGTGTCAGAAACTGCCTAGTTAGTGTTTTTAGGCAGTTTTGAGTGTTTTTAGCTTATTTTGAGTCTTGTGAACTTGTCTTGAGTCTTTTGAGTCTATTCAAACATTTTTAACTTTGTTTTTATGTTTTTGAGTCAGTTTAGAGGTTTTAGCAAGCCCTCCTAATCCCCGGTCAAGAAAGATCCCTACTTGCATCTTTACTACAATTTGACAACAAGAGGGTTTAATTTGTGTGCTTATATATTTCACATCAATTGCAATTTTAGGTGGAGCGGTATAATCGCCCATCCTGCTCTGCGTATTTAAATTTTCCTGCTACTTGAGTGGTGTGGAATAATCGCCCACTCTATGTTATATTATTTCAATGAGAATGATGCGGTACAATCGCCCTCTTCATTCACCTTGAAAATCTCGAGCCAGAAGTTTCGAGTGCTTATCATTTTGGCCTGAAGATCAAAATGAAAAATTTGTAAGAACCATAAGTTCTAACACTATCTTCCTTCAGGAATACATATTATTCCAAGTTCTTACAGATTTCATTTTCTTTCAGAAAAGAAAAAGGCGAACTTGGCAAAGCTTGATTTTGCTGCCCGGGATATTACAAGGAAGAATTACCTTACCAGGGTACTAGATACCAAGATCCATTTGGAAGCAGGGAATTTTGGAGATACCATCAGGGAAGAGAACAACTTATCCTCTCAAGATAGGGTGAAGGCCATGATTTTTATTCGTCGTCATCTTGATGAGGGACTAAAGAGCGAGTACTTAACGGTTGAAGATCTGTTAGCTCTTTGGAATGCATTGAGAAATAGATACAATCACCAGACACCAGTGATTCTTCTAAGAGCTCACTATGAGTGGACTCACCTAAGGATCCAGGATTTCAAACTAGTGGCTGAGTACAATTCTGCGTTGTTCAGAATTACCTCTCAGATAAAGCTATGCGGGGATACCATTACTGAGTAAAATATGTTGGAAAAGACTTTCAGCACATTTCATGCCTCTAACGTGCTCCTACAGCAGCAGTATAGAGCACGAGGCTACACTGAATACAACCAGCTGATATCTGTGCTCTTGGTAGCTGAACAGAATAATGAGCTCCTGATGAAAAACCATTATTCCCGACCTACTGGATCTGCACCATTCCCATAAGTGAATGTTGCTTCCCTCGAAGTGAACACCACATCCTTTGGAGGCGATAATCAGAAACGAGGACGTGGCCATAAGCGAGGTCGGTGGAACAGGAAAGGGAAGAACCATGGTGGTCAGTCTCACAACCAGGTTCCAAGGCAAAATTTAGGTCCGAGCTTTAAAAATGCAAATCGCCACAAAGGCAAAGCTTGTATGGACAATGCTCCTAGAAGCTTTGATAGAGCATGCCATAAGTGTGGTTGCGATGGGCATTGGGCGCATACCTGTCACACTCCAAAACATCTGGTGGATCTATATCAAGCATTCCTCAAGGAGAAGGGTGTCGAGACTAATTTCCTCAACCAAGCTAGACCAATGGATATACCTGATCCAGTGTGCGACTTATCAGGACAGTTGAACACAACCCACCTAGATGCCTCGGACTTCATTGTGGAAATGGGAAATGAAGTGTATCGGTCTGACTAAATCATTTATGTTTGATGTACTTTTATTGTTATAAACTTGTAGTTTAAAACTAGCATTTCAATTCAATAAAAGTTGCATTTCCTGTTGTAAATTGTTTGTTAATTGTGATTCCTTTTACTTAGAAAGCATGGGTAAAAACTGTGGTTATTCTCAGAACATGAGAAATGGCGGAGATATTTGTCTTGCAGACAGTGCAACCACACATACAATACTTCATGATCGAAAGTATTTCTCAAGCTTAATGCTTACAAGAGTAGGGTTAACAACAATATTAGGCAAATCAGATATAATTGAAGGCTCAGGGAAAGCCTAGATGATGTTACCAAATGGAACAATATTGTCCATACAAAATGCGTTGTATGCTACTCAATCTACTCGAAATTTGTTGAGTTTCAAAGATGTACGTTTAAATGGATACCACATTGAAACGAAAAGTGCAGAAAATGTGGAGTATCTATGCATTACCTCCAATGATACCCAGAAGTGTATATTGGAGAAGTTGCGTGGTTTATCGAGTGGATTGTATTATACATACATAAGGACAATTGAATCACATACTGTCATGAACCAGAAGTTCATTGATTCAAAAGTTTACATGTTTTGGCATGACTGTTTGGGTCATCCAGGATCCACCATGATGCGTATGATCATTACCAACTCTAATGGACATCCATTATTGAGCAGAGACATTGCTATCTCAAATGATAACCCTTGCAAGGCTTGTTCTCAAGGGAAATTGGTAATTAGACCATCACAACTAAAGGTTGATGCTGAATCCCCATCATTTTACAAGGGGATATTTATTGATATGGGCATATTTATGCACCTTAGTTAGCTTGTTCTTGGGCATTTATGTTGTTTTTCCTTAGTTAAAGTAGTCTTTTAAGCTAGTTTGATGTATTTTCAGGTTCTAAGGGCAAAGTATGCAAAAGGATGCATTTTGGAGCATTTTAGAGCAAATCTGGGCTTGGAATGGATATCATATGCTTGGAGCCAAGAAGATGGACGAATTTGGAGTCCAAATGGAGTTAGGAATATGTTTCAAGGTTGGAGAAATAAATTCAAGTCAAAGAAGATAAGGAATCAACTACAAAGAAGGAGAATTATCCAAAACATTATCCAAACAACCTTATCTTATCCTTATCTTATCCAATTCTTATCCTAGCTTAACTAACCTTATCCTATCCTAATCTTTTCCTAACTTAATTCCTGCTGTAAAAGGGTTTTAATTTCAGTTTAGGAGACATAAAAACCTTATCTCCTCCATGCCGCACCTAGCCTTCTAGAATATCTGATTTCCTTGCCTTGCAAGGCTTTCTAGAAGCCTTATCCCTCCTTATCCAAACCTGCCGCACCTTAGGCCTTTTCCCATTAAAAATTTGATTGTTTTAAACCTATTTCTGGATGGATTTGGCTTTCTAGAAGTCCTAATCTGATTTACCTAGGGTTTTTGGTGCCTATATATATATTCCTCCACTCTCTGCCGTGAGTACCACCCTCCATATAATTCATTCACGCCATCTGCACTACACACATCCCTTGCCGCAGCCTTCATCACCACACCACCATATTTTCTGACCTTGCCGCACCATCCAGTCCCCCTGAACACTACTACACCACTCCATATCCTTTCACCCATACACCTAAGTCCCTAAACCTGTCCCAAGTCCTTGTGCCGCAGCAGAGAGGAGGAGAAGAAGCCTTGGACGTGCATGCCATTCAAGTTCGAATTGCTGGAAGTTTTAGGTGTTTCCTCTCCTTTGATTTCAATGTTTAAATTCAATACTCTTTGTTCTGTACGTATGAGGAACTAAACCCCCCCTTGGCTAGGGGGGGATTCAAAACCATGTTTATGCTTGCTATATGACTTGATTACCTCTAATTGTGTTTTATAAGTTGTGAATTCAATTTACTTATCTATTTGAATTAAACTGATTTGTGTGTGTTGGTTGAGAGTGCACGCTTAATTGTCATGCATAAATCTAATGCTAGGATATAAGGAAGTTTCACCTAATCGTTACAAACTTATATTCACAAGTAGTAAAGGTTGATGATCTCAATTGTGTTAAGTAAATTCTTGGCATAAGTATCATGCGCTTTCATAGTTACAAGTGCCTCGTCAATACTTATGATTTCCATTGAACGTAATGATCTTTGATTGTATCTCTAGTATGCGCTTTCATATAGAGAACTCTTGAAGAATAATTTGATTGTGATGCGCATTTTCCGTCCAATTCATTGACATAAGGGAAAACTGAAAGTTAATTTAAGCGGACCTAATTAACTTGGAGTGTTGAGAATTCATGGTTTATTGAATTGCAATTAGAAATCGTTTTGTGTGCAAGTATGACATGTCTGGAGAAGAACCCCTTAGCTAGCCTTCCATCCATTCATTTAATCAATTTCGTTTTGCAATCTGTTTTGTTTTACAAAGTTTTTGTTTTGTTTTCAAATTCGTCAAAACCAATTCCCCCTTTATTTTGAAGTGTCAAATTAGTTAGAAAGTGATTTAAGTTTGTGTTTTTAAGTGTCTTGAGTCCAGTTATAACATATTTTCGTCCAAATTCTTCCTTAGTGCTCAAAACTGCCCAGAAAGTGGTTTTAAGGCAGTTTTGAGTGTTTGTTTGCTGTTTTGAGTCTTTTGGTTTGTTTTAGTGTTTTAAAGTATAGTTTTGCATTCTTTGAGTTAATTTAGTGTTTTAACTTTGTTTTAAGTTTTTGAGTCAGTTTTCAAGTGATTTAGCAATCCCTCCTAATCCCCGGCCTAGAACGATCCCTACTTACATACTTTGCTACAATTGATAAAAAGAGGGTTTAATTTGTGTGCTTATATATTTCGCATCATTTATGGACCTATTCAACCATCTTGTGGACCATTTCGATATTTTATGGTTTTGGTTGATGCATCTACCCGATGGTCACATGTTTGTCTCTTATCTACTCGGAATGTAGCTTTTGCGAGACTTCTTGCTCAGATAATTAAATTACGAGCACAGTTCCCAGATTACTCCATTAAGTCAATCCGACTTGATAACGTTGGTGAATTTACGTCCCAAACCTTTGATGATTACTGCATGACATTAGGCATTGATGTTAAACACCTTGTTCCTCATGTCTATACTCAAAATTGTTTAGCAGAAGCATTGATCAAGCGGCTTCAGTTAATAGCTCGCACTCTGCTTATGAAAACAAAATTGCCAGTTTCTGCATGGGGACATGCCATCCTACATGCTGCATCATTGGTTCGATTGAGACCTATAGCCAACCACCAATACTCCTCAGTACAACTCGTGTTTGGGCATCAGCCAAACATTTCACATTTACGAGTTTTTGGTTGTGCTGTTTATGTGCCTATTACACCACCGCAACGCACTAAAATGGGACCTCAACGTAGACTGGGAATTTATGTGGGTTTTGATTCACCATCTATCATTAGATATTTGGAACCCCTGACAGGTGATATGTTTACAACTCGTTTTGCTGATTGTCACTTTGATGAGATAGTATTCTCGTCGTTAGGGGGAGAAAAAACCGTTCCAGAAGAACGGCAAGAGCTGACATGGGTTATACCCATCTTGTCTCATTTTGATCCACGTAGCAATCAATGTGAAAATGAAGTGAAAATGATCGTTCATCTTCAAAGTATTGCCAATCAAATGCCAGATGCATTTAATGATGCTATGAAAGTGACAAAATCACATATACCAGCTGCAAATGCACCTGCAAGAATTGATGTCCCTATTGGACAAAATAAAGTGGCAGCGAATGATTCATCTGGTGCACGCCTGAAGCGTGGAAGACCCCCAGGTTCAAAGGATTCAGCCCCTCGAAAGAGAAAGACAAGGGCACAGCTGAATCCAAATGAAATAATTCAAGAAGAGAAAATGAATGACAAATCCACAATTCATGATTATGGACTTCCAGAAAAAGAAAATGTCCTTGATGAGACACATGTCCCTGAAGAGACAATAGTACATGAAAGCAAAGAGATCTCCATAAATTATGCATGTACAAATGAATTGTAGGATCAGAATGAAATAATCATCGATGATATATTCGCATTCTCAGTAGCCACTGAAATCATATTAAGTGATAATATTGAGCCCTGCTCTGTTGATGAATGCAAACAGAGACAAGATTGGCCGAAGTGGAAAGATGCAATCCTGGCAGAATTAAATTCCTTGGAAAGGCGAAGTGTTTTTGGACTAGTAGTCCAAACTCCGCCTGATGTAAATCCCGTGGGTTACAAATGGGTATTCACAAGGAAACGCAATGAGAAAAATGAGATTGCAAGATATAAAGCACGACTCGTTGCACAAGGCTTTTCACAAAGACCTGGAATTGATTATGAGGAGACATACTCTCCTGTAATGGACGCAATTACGTTCCGTTGCTTAATAAGTTTAGTGGTTTTAGAAAAGCTTGACATGCGACTTATGGATGTCATCAATGCATATCTATATGGAGAATTAGATACTGACATATACATGAAGGTCCTAGAAGGACTTAAGTTGCCTAAAACAACTAACAAACCATGAGGTATGCTCTCGATCAAATTAAGGTGATCATTGTATGGGCTGAAACAATCTGGACGAATGTGGTATAATCATCTAAGTGAGTATTTGATCAAAGAATGGTATATGAACAATGTCATTTGCCCTTGTGTGTTCATTAAGAAATCTAATTCTGGATTTGCTATAATGGCAGTATATGTTGATGATATGAACCTAGTTAGAACTCTTGAAGAGCTCAATAAAACTGTTGAATATCTGAAAAGTGAATTTGAAATGAAAGACTTTGGGAAAACAAAATTTTGTCTCGGCTTGCAGATCGAGCATTGTGCTAGTGGAATTTTAGTCCACCAATCAGTTTACATTGAAAAAATCCTGAAGCGATTTGGCATGGACAAGGCTTATCCACTCAGCACACCAATGATCATTCGTTCTTTGGACATTAAGAAAGATCCATTCCGTCCAAAAGAAGATGATGAAATGGTCCTTGGTCCAAAAGTACCATATCTGAGTGCAATAAGTGCTTTATTGTATTTAGCACAATGTACTAGACCAGATATAGCTTTTTCAGTCAACTTGTTAGCAAGGTATTGCTCTGCTCCAACAATTCGTCATTGGAAAGGAGTCAAAGATGTTTTGCGATACCTTCGCAGGACAACATACATGGGTCTATTCTACTCAGAGAAATCCACAAATGACCAGATCCTTGCTGGATATGCAGATGCTGGTTTCCTCTTTGATCCGCATAAAGCCCGCTCACAAACTGGATATGTGTTCACTAATGGAGATACAGCAATCTCATGGCGCTCAACAAAGCAAACACTAGTTGCTACATCTTCCAATCACTCAGAAATACTTGCTTTACATGAAGCAAGTCGTGAATGTTCTTGGTTAAGATCAATGATCCATCATATCTGGAATTCATGTGGTCTACCTTCGAAGACAGATAATCCAATTGTCATACATGAAGATAATGCAGCATGTGTTGCCCAAATGAAGGAAGGATTCATTAAGGGCGATAAGACTAAACACATATCTCCAAGGTTTTTCAGTGCACATAAGCTTCAGAAGGCTAAAGTTATTGAAGTCAGACAAATCCGTTCCAATGAAAATTTGGCAAACTTGTTCACTAAGTCTCTACCAAAGTGCACGTTTCAGAAGTTGGTGCAGAGTATCGGATTACGTCGACTTACCAATCAACTAAATTTGAAGAGTGCGGAATCAGGGGGAGATAAATATCAGGGGGAGCATCCATGATACATGCTTGTTGTACTCTTTTTCCTTCGACTAGGATTTTTCCCACTGAGTTTTTCCTATCAAGGTTTGAACGAGGCAACATAAGCATACTTAACACTATATCAACAATCCAGGTAAGGTTGTACCCTTTTTCCTTCGCTTTGGTTTTTTCCCACTGGGTTTTTCCGAGCAAGGTTTTAATGAGGCAACTGATGTTGATATGTGGGCATCCAAGGGGAAGTGTTGTAGAATTAGTGGGTATGCCCACTCAAAATAATATAGACTTAGGAATAGTATTTGATACTTTCAAAAGTATCATCATTACATTTCTATGGCTATTGTTACAGGAGATGCTTTATAGATAGAGCACTCCGTCTGTTATCATTCTACACTACGAAAGAAAGCAAGAGAAATAATATCAGTATCCATCCCTCTCTTTATCTGCCATCTTTTGTGTGTTATAGCTACTAAAATTAAAGTGTGATATTTTGCACCTGCTTCACTCCTCTCTTTAAAAAGGTTATCTCTCTAACTTTGGCCTATTTATAACATAAATCTATATGTTTACAATTTGAGTGTCAAAAGTTAACTGAGAGTTACGTCAACCCAAAAAACTTAATACACAAAGACTTGGAACAGAGAGCCTTGTATAGATGGGAATAAATTGAAAAATTGAGATGGCATGGGGTCTAGAAAGGAGCCTAATTGCATGTCACAAATTGGAACAAAAAGGCATATATAATATATATACATATACATACATATATATACATATATGTTGTAAAGATGGCTGGCCACTAAGAGCTAGCTATTTACTCAACAAAGGAAGTGGAAATTTAGGCTAGCCACTAAGAACATGTTCTTCCACTATGAGCTATTGGCTGCATGCTTTTTGGTGCTCTTGTTTTCCTATAAATGTAAGACTTATGGAACACAGAATAGGGAGATCATACATGACCAAGAGAGAGGAAGGAATAAAGAGGAAGAAAGAAAAGAGAGGAAGTAGAGATGAGAGAATAGAGAGAGTTATATTTGTACTCCTATTATTCCAGATTATAAATGAAAGCACCACTGCGCCCCGAGGACGTACTCCAGTCACACTGACTGTAGAGGAACCTCGTAAATTTTGTGTCTTGTTCTATTCATTCCACTGTACACACCGTCTTATTCATTCCACTGCACACACCGTCGATTTTACAACACGTTATCAGCACGAGAAGCTCTCGTGTCGGTGGAAAGCACAACGCCACAAATCCTGTTCACCTCTGTCGCCTGGAATCTCACAGATAAGAAAATCTTTTCATTTCATCTTAAAACCTTTGTACTACTGATTTTCCTGAAGCAAATATATATATGTTGTATGACTGTATATCATCTTTTGCAGAAGCAAAAGAGTACAGACTCAAAATTCGTAGAGAATCTGACAGCCATGTAAACAGCCTCGGAACTCTAACTTGCAGACCTCAGATTGAAATACTTTCTTCTTCAAAGTTGTTTTTCCGCCCAGTACCTACAACGTATCAAATTTTCAGAAAATTCCAATGGTACGATCATCGCAGATGCCTAAAATACCAAACCAGTTTCCAATTTCCGCAGAAAATTGGACAGGCACCTTATGAGTACCAAAACTCCATTTCGGTAGCTCAGACTGAAATTATTTCTTCACAAAAGTTGTTCAGTATCCTCTTATCCATATCATACTAAAATTTGAACTAAATCTAACGGTTTGATCTTCTCATAAGTTGCAGACACTCTTGACTCCAAAACTTATGAGAACCGTTTTGATTTTTTCGAAACTCACGGAGGAGGAACACCAATTGGAACTTATTGTTACTATTAATTCCTGAGTAACTAAAAGGACATAGAGTTGTGAAATAAAAATAAAAATAAAAATAAAAGGAATCAAATAAAAGAAAGTGGTAGACCAAGAAAAAAAAGAAAAAGCAAAAGATGGGGACTTAATCATTGCATTTTTCTGTTTTGGCATATATATGTGAATGGTGTTGGATTAAAGCCCATGTCACAAGTTCTATTTATTTAAAGCAATTTATTTACAGTGGGTAGAATTATTACCCTTTTCGTTAAAGCTTTAATATTTATGTGAATGGTGCTGAATCAAAGCCCTTGTCACAAGCTTTATTTACTTAAAAGCAATTTATTTACCATGGTTGGAATTACCGCCTATTGCTTTAATTTATTTATTGTACTTCTTTTTGTTACGATGAGTACATACTGAACCTGAAGTTCCTTGATCAGATCAGAACTTGAAGTTTCTTGATCTTCATCACATAAAATGATTGGACCCGAAGTTCCATCATGCAAAAAGATCAGGCATGATGTCCCTAAATCCTCAAGATCGGACATGAAGTTCCTTGATGAGTACCTTAAGTTTGAAGAGCCGAAGTGCCACAACTTAATTGTAATAAAGGACATAAGAATCTCAGTCCACAGACTATTAAATAAGGACCAGAAGTTCCTTGATGTATGTAAATGATAATATAATGCATATTTTGCTGGAGAGTTTACATCTCGAAGTTTTGATGATTATTGCATGTCATTGGGCCTTGATGTTGAACACCATGTTCCTCATGTCCATACTCAAAATGGTTTAGCAGAATCATTTATTAAGCGGATGAAATTGATTACCCGCGCTCTGCTCATGAAAACGAAATTGCAAGTTTTCTACATGTGGACATGCCATTTTACATAATTCACTATTAAGTTTGGTTGAGACCAGTTACCAACCATCAATATTTCTCAGTACAACTCTCGTTTGGGCACCAGCCAAACATTACACATTTACGAGTTTTTGGCTATGTTATCTATGTGCCTATTGCACTGCCACAACGTCCTAAAATGAAGCCTGAAGGCAAACTGGGAATTTATGTTGAATTTGATTCACCATCTATCATTCAACATTTGGAACCCTTGACTGGGGATATATTTACCGCATGATTTGCGGACTATGATTTTGATAAGACAGTTTTCCCGCCATTAGGGGGAGAAAATAACATCGTTCCAGAAGAACGATGAGAAAATATTATTCCAAAAGAATGATGAGAAAAGACCGTTCCAGAAGAACGAAGAGAATTTGTCTTATTTTGATTCATAAAGTAATCAATGAAAAAATGAAGTAAGAACAATTGAATGATGCAACGAAAGTGATGAAATCACATATATTTGCTGCAAATGCGCCTAAAAGAATTGATGTCCTTATTAGACAAAATAATGTGGGAACAAATGATTTATCTGTTGCACGCCTGAAGCATGGCAAACCCTTGGATTCAGAAGGTTCAATTATCCGAAAGAAGAAGAATATGACACTACTGAACTATTACATTCCCGAAGCATAACTGTTGCATGCCAGAAGCATGACAGTCATCGCATGGATACACGTCCCAAAAAGGACAATCTGCGGACATGGTAATGTTGATGTCTCATGCATGAAGCATGATAGACGTATAGGTTCCAATGACTCAGCTCCCAGAAGTGGAGATTAAAATCCCAGCTCTATAACGCTCAATAAGAGGTTATGATCCGCATTCTCTAAATTATGACCATCCTGGAAGAGACAGCGTAATGCCCTTGAAGAGGCAATGGATATCCAAAGAAATGAAAAGCTTTTATGCATGCGCATGCACATGAGAATATGGGATCACAGATTGATGATAACCAATGGTAATTTTGGTTTTTACAAGTAGCTACTAAATTCATCAATGAGCTGTGTTGATATTGAGTCACGTTCTTTTTCGTCAACGAAAACAAAAATTATTGGCCAAAAATGGAGAAAGGCAATTCCATTACAATTTTGTAAGAACGTGGAAAAATGGACCTATATACTTGAATACAATACAAATAGCCAAAAGATGTTGAACCAAGGAGGTTACATATGGGCATTTGTAATATAGTGAAATACACTCACATGATATGACACAAGGTATTGAAACCTGAAATTATACTCCTGTAAACGAGTTCATATGAATGGAGAATTATATACAAAGGGATATGAGTAGCCCACATCATATCTCTATAAGTAAATCCCTCAAGTATACATGGGAGCAAATTGCTCTGTATAAATTCCAAAATGTGTCATGAAGTGTAGAAACTCTCCGAAGGATTCATATTGCTTGAAGAAAGCCCTGGAAAGGTAAAGCATAAATTATATACTCAATACCAATTGATGGTATAATTGCTTTAATGAGTACTATCATTATGATATTGTTGCAACATACTAAAATATCTTACAAGAGTCGATGATATTAAATTAGAACTCCTGAAGAGTTGATGATATTAGATTGAGACTCCTGAAGAGTCTAGAAAGTTTATAAAGTGTTGAGAGAAATATTGTCTCAAACTGCAGATCGAACAATACGCCAACATGAATATTATCCATGATGTTTATGATATTAAAGAATCATATGGATTGAAGATTATGAGTTGAATACTTAAATGATTTAGACACTAAGAACAATCATTTATCTTCGAGAGGGTAAAGATAAATTGATATTTGGTCCAGAAGTACCACATCTTAGTGAAGTATATGCTTTATTGTATTTGGCACAATACACTGAATGAAATGACGCTTATTTATTAATATCTCCGAGGAATTACAGACATGAGTTAAAACAAACAAATAGGAGGGAACCTTCACAAAGGTTGCTCATGTGAAGCCTCAGTACTCGGAGGTACCCCAGATGGGGGAGGCATTAGAGGTTGATTATTTGGAGCCTCAATACTTGGTGGAAATCCAGAAGGCTGAGATAATGGATGTCTTTGGAATAAAGACTTGAACCCCTGATTGTCATTTTGAGTCCGACCTTCGGATTCCAGTAGCTGATCTAGCTTTCTTTTCATGCTCGTCGAGTAATTATTTGCAAGCAAGTGTAACACTCTATTCTCATGCTTAAGCCCTCTAACCTCTTGTTTAAGACTTGCCACCTCAGCCATCAATGATTCAACTTGGCGAGTTCGAGCAAGTAGGCGCTGGCCCATATTGGATACAGAGCCCGCACATTGAACACTGAGAGCCAAAGAGTCTTGAACGGCCAACTCATCAGACTATTCTGAAAGGATTCTGATATCCCTTGGAGTGAGAAGATTCCTAGCTACCACTATAGCAGTTATGTTATTCTTCATCACAAAATCTCCAACTGTAAGAGGACCATTAGAAGATAAGAAGGACGACCACCATATATTATCCTGACGTAGCTCGTCTGTATGAGTCATAAGAATCAAATCTAAGCAAATGTTAGATGGGCAAGCCATTTTCAGAAATGATGAAGGAAAAAGGAGGTCAGATTAAATCTCAGAAGTGCGAGAAGAGGAAATTTCTGCAGATAACAATTTTCTGAGTGTATCTAAACAAAATTGATATCTCTATAAAAGAAGAGGCAACAAGGTCACTTGTTCAAAAATCGAAGAGACACCGATTTTCGAATTTCAAAAGCCGGATTTCCTGGATGAAAGATTATCGGTACCTTCCACATGCAATCTCAGCTTTTTGGATATCACGTGCAACTTTGTCAAAGATCTCTGATAAAGTTGAAAACGTGTGAATCTTACTGTTCTAATTACACCATAGTTGCTGACAAGAGTAAAGGCACATCACCACTACCTGCTATTGGGAAATCCCTATATATGTCGACCTCTATCTTCCATAACAAGGCAGACCTGCAAAAGTATCTAACTCTTCTTCCTCTCCGAGAATGCATTTTCAACAAAGCATCTCGAAATAGTCAGTTTTCTTCCTCTCCGAGAATACCTCTTCAAACAAGTCACACTAGAGCAAGAGTATCTCATATCATCAGGGCCGAAAGCAAGGGTATCTCATATCATGCTTTTTCCCTACCTTTTTCTTTGTCCTCGTTCTCACCTGCAGGACAAAGAGAAAGAGAGCAATCAACCAGCACTTGGAATCAACCTTCCGATCTGGAACTGATTGTCTGGAAGCCTTCCCTGATTGCTTAACTAGCATCACTCTCGAGTACTCATTTTCAACTGTTGATATGATGATAGCTGTCAAGCATGATGAGTCGCTGAGAAGTGATGTTCTGAAGGACCATCCAAATGCAAGGTTTGCATTCAACTTCTGCATCAAAGGGCAAATACTGCAAGAGAAGATGCCAAACCTGCATGGGGAAAAACTAGGGAAAATACCACTTCTGAAAGGGGAAGAGATAAGGCAAGTGAAAATGATACATTGAAGCATGTGGAGACAAGCACAGCAAAACACATGCTGATTCATCCCCGACAAAGCCGAAGATCACTTGCCACATGAAGCTCCTCATGGTCAAATTTCATTCAAGATCAAGCATCGACGGCCTTTAAAGGAATCACAAGTCTGATTCAAGATCAAGTGTCCACTACTCTTGACTCAAATTCCAATCCAGATAAAAGTAGTAAATTCAGACCCTTGGAGCAAGTCTAGCAAAAGGTCTTCTAGCCCAATTCAAGATATAGCTTGTGGAAAGTCAACAAGTACAACAGATGTGTTACTACTCATCAGGGGGAGGCGTCCAAAAACAGATCAAGATTTTAACAAGTCAATCATAACTTATGGCCATCCAAAGGGGAGTGTTGTAAAGATGGTTGGCCACTAAGAGCTAGTTGTCCACTCAACAAAGGAAGTGGAAATCTAGGCTGACCACTAAGAACATGTTCTTCCACTATAAGCTATTGGCTGCATGCTTTTTGGTGCTCTTGTTTTCCTATAAATGTAAGACTTATGGAACACATAATAGGGAGATCATACACGGCCGAGAGAGAGGAAGGAATAAAAAGGAAGAAAGAAAAGAGAGGAAGTAGAGATGAGAGAATAGAGAGAGTTATCTTTGTACTCCTATTATTCCAAATTATAAATGAAAGCACCACTTCTGCCCCGAGGACGTACTCTAGTCACACTGACTGTAGAGGAACCTCGTAAATTTTGTGTCTTGTTTTATTCATTCCACTGCACACATATATACATATATACATATATATACATATATACATATATACATATATATACATATATACATATATACATATATATATACATACATATATATATATACATACATATATATATATGTATATATATATACATATATATATATCACACACACCAATTTAAGAGGTGCAACTACCACTACTACTATTAGTCAATGAGTTAGCTAGGTGGCCACTCAGAATAATTCAAAGTAGTTTTCAGCCTGTAAACAGGCAGCCCTGCTAGCCACTATCACAAAGCTCCATCCTTGCCCTTTTCTCCTTGTTTGCTTTTCATTTCAGCATCTCAATGAACAAAAAGTTTAAAGGATGCCAAGAAAAATCCATTCTCCGTGGAACAACCACAGCCACTTCATTTTGTTAGGAGGATGGACCTAAATTTTCATTCGGAGAAAATTGATCCTGACTTATTCTAATTCTAATATAATACATCGTTTTTTTTACCACTTCAGCTAATTCCAAAGGCTTGATTTTAGCTTCATCTTAAAAAGAAGGAACAAAAATGAGGTGGAACTAGAATGTGATGGTGGTCTATTACCTTCTTGTTCCTTTATTATTTGGGTAATGCTAAGTAGACTAAATTTACAAACTAAATGATGTGTCACCAAGAGGAACAAACACGTTTATCAACGTTTAAGTAATAAACCAATCATCAACTTCCATGTCCTTTAGTTTCCAAAACTTTATTTACAAATTTAGTCTCCCTAGCATAATTTATTTATGGCTAAAGAGTAAAGGTCTGTGATGTATACCACGAGTTTAGTTTTCATCCCTGAATTCTACTAATAGTTTCTTTCATCCTCAAATTATGTCATTTGTTGCACTAGTAGTCATTTTCGTTAATACCATAAACTTTTCCTTTAAGTTGAGGGGTAAAATAGGAATTTCATCTAAAAATAAGAAAATAATTTTTTTAAAAACAAAGACTTGGCTCCTCAAGGATTGAAGGGATTGAGGGTAACTTCTCCTTAAATACTTCGTGACCTATTCATAGAATTTTATGCTTATGATTGGAGTTCCTTAAGGAATGACTAAATGATCTTAGTTTTAATAATTTTTTATCATCTTTGAATAAAATACTCATTTTACGCCTTAACTTAACAGAAAAGTTGACGGTGTTAATAAAATGACCACAAGTGCGACACGGGGCATAATTCGAAGGCGAGAGCAACTATTAGTAGAGTTTAGGGACCAAAATTAAACTCATGGTATAGTTTAAGGACATTTGCGAAATTTAGTCTTTATTTATCCAATATGTGTTTGTTTTTGTTGATACAAGCAATATGAAGAAGATTCGAACACAAGACCTTGAGTGCAGAAATAAACGCTCTTAACCACTTGAGCTAAGCTCGTAGCAGTTCAACTGCTTTACTGTGAATTGAATTCAACACAACCATCTATTTGATATCAGCTACCAAGATTGCAACTGCACATATATGTAATTAAACTAGGTGTGACAAAGATATCAGAGAAATCACAAGAGCAAGGCTGCAAGAGAGACTTCGTCTAAGACAAGGTCAACTAAGTGCCGATGACTTGTCGATTACTAGTGCCTTCTAAAACACGATGTCCACACCCCCACAATCACAAAAGAAATTCCCCATTGTGCACTGAAAAATACCCAATATATTGATAAAAAAACATAAGCAAATAATTATAGGGAAGCTGGAAAACATTACCAAAAAAATGCTCTCACCACCTTGCAGTAGAGAAGCCTCAGGGTGGAGCTGCTTACATGGTGGAGCTTCCTCCACCACCTATGATGTTTCTTCAACGCCCAAGTCCACAGAAAAGGTCAACATATTCAGGTATGAGTTCACACTTGCCGCATCTTCCTCTCTCTACAAAAATACCCAATTCACAAATCATGAATCCCTCCCGTCCCTCCATGAATCCTTCTCTTCCTTCACCAAATCATTCCCACAATTTTCCCAGACTGACCAATCTGACCTCATCAGAGCCCATCAATATTACCATCTCACCCTCTCCAACCACGTCTGCCTTGATTATATTGGACATTGCCTCTTCTCTTACTCTCAGTCTCAACAACAAACACACTATAATTCCCCAACATCTCAAATCCCTTCAACTTCCTCCTCCCCTCCTCCTCCTCCTCCTCAGTTGCTTCACTCCCAAGAATGATTGTTTTTCAACATTACGTACAAGTCAGTAAACTTGCACACCCAAGTTTTGTATGGAGGGCAAGAGTCAGAATTGAAACTTCAAATGAGGAAAAGAATAATGGGTTATATGAACATCTCCGAAAGTGACTACTCCTTGGTTTTCACTGCCAATCAATCATCCGCTTTCAAGCTTCTAGCCGACTCGTGTCCCTTTCGCAACAATCCAAGCCTTTTGACTGTTTATGACAACAAGAATGAGGCAGTGGATTTGATGAAAGAAAGCTCAAAAAAGAAGGGAGGACAGGTCATGTCCGCGGAGTTCTCATGGCCCAACATGAGAATTCAGTCGCGAAAATTGAGAAGGCAGATTGGAAATAGTCATAAGACGAGGAAGAAGCAACGGGGAATTTTTGTTTTCCCTCTTCAGTCGAGAGTGACAGGAGCTCGGTATTCGTATATGTGGATGAGCATAGCGCAGGAGACTGGTTGGCATGTTTTGCTTGATGCATGTTCATTGGGGCCTAAGGACATGGACACTTTAGGCCTCACACTCTTTAAGCCTGATTTTCTCATTTGCTCTTTCTTCAAAGTTTTTGGGGAAAACCCATCAGGGTTTGGTTGCTTGTTCATCAAGAAATCCAGTGCTTCGGTCTTGAAGGATCCGACATTTGCTTCAAGTATAGGAATTGTGAGCCTTGTCCCGGCTTCAAAACAATCTGAATTCTCAAAGGACTACTCAATTTCTATGGACATGGAAACTGATCGAAAACAGTCCAATTTTGAAACATCAAAGTCCCATGAATGCGAAGAAGCCTCCCTAAAGAAGAAAGAGCCCTTAGTTTCAGAAATTACGGAACTAAACAGAGAAGAATCCGATCAGTCTGTCAAATCAGATAACTCAGTGATCGACTGCAAGGGCTTGGATCATGCCGATTCATTGGGTCTAGTACTGATTAGCCAAAGAGCAAGGTACTTGATCAACTGGCTAGTGAATGCATTGATGAGCCTTCAGCATCCGCACTCACAATATGGGCATCAATTGGTCAAAATTTATGGACCAAAGATAAAGTTTGATCGGGGACCAAGCTTGGCATTCAATTTGTTTGATTGGAAAGGAGAAAAGATTGATCCATCGATCGTGCAAAAGCTTGCTGATCGAAGAAACATTTCACTGAGTTACGGGATTTTGAACCACATTTTGTTCTCGGACAAGCACGACGAAGAGAGAGAAACAAAGTTAGAGAGATGTACAAGTAATCAAGTGGAAGAAGTAGTAGTGAAGGGATACCTGTGGTGACCGTAGCATTAGGGTTTTTGACAAACTTTGAAGACATTTACAGGCTTTGGGTATTTGTTTCAAGGTTTTTGGATGCAGATTTTGTGGAGAAGGAGAGATGGAGATACATGGCTCTTAATCAAAGGACTGTTGACGTTTGAAATAAATTAGTTGGTTAATTAATTCTTTCATATTTTATGAGGAACAACACTAAATATGTTTTATGAAGAGATAAGGTCGGACTATGTGACATGTTACATTATTACATTGTTAATAGTTTAACAATATAATATGTCAGACCATCTAGTAATTTCATAAGAGAATATTAACTCGTTGTATTCAAGCGCTAGAATGTAGTTAGAGAGAGCAGGAGGCTGAAATTCGGGTTCAGCCCACCATCCTCATCTTCTAGACAATACAACTCGGCAAGGCATTAGCATGGGCTGCTAAAGACTCTCTTAAGGGTCGGCTAGCTTCTTGTATCACTAACGCCATTGTATTGTTGCTGTCCACAAATTCGAACCCCAATTTCAGCTTTCTGTAAAAAAATAAAATAAAATAAATGTATATACACAAATAATCAATTAAGAATTGTTTAAAAACAAACCAACAACGGCGCCAATTTCTTGATAGGATTTTTAGCACCTGCAAAAGTAGGGATAAAAATACTTATAAAAACACTTAAAAATACTTGTAAGAGAACAAGGTACTTGTGGTGTAAATGCTCATGTAAGGTCGTTTTTCACAGGGAGTAATAAAACAATTTATACTTAAAACCCATTCTTAATTAGTTTTTAAAACAAAATTTGAAAAATACTTGAAATTGTGAATTGAAATAATAAAACAATTAAATAAAATCAATTAAAGAATTTGGCAAGAATAAAGAAATTAAAAGAAAGCAGTTTTGAAAATCAAGTTTAAAAAGGCATTAGGTCGTCACCATTAACAATTCTATGAAGGTTCTATCAATTACTTATGAATTACCACATCATGCTTTGAATGTTTGGTTTTCTTAATGCATATTCTCCTCGTGTTGTTCAAGTAAGAATGTATATCTAACAGGCAATATGTCTGTGATGTTCAGTTCAACTATAAACATGCAACTCATTAAGCTTTGTGAAAACACTTAGAAAAATCATGCAACCCTTAAGAGCGTGATGTTCGCCTTAAGGGAAATTACAATTATCAATCACAAGAAGCCCTCCTCAATTTCTGGATGATATTCTAACATAAATTGCATCAAATTACTTGTCCAAACATCCTAATGGTCGCAAATCATTACAACAATTCGATACTTTCAAACACGGTGATTAATAGTTCAAAATATGCATGCATAATATCATAAGCAAATTGAAAAGAAACTACATATTCTTGCTAAGGCTCCTGGTCTTGCCCTAGCAAAAAGGAATTAGTTATGCATATTCATAATTAAAAACCAAGAAACTATTATTAAGAAGAAAAGAATTGAAAACACCTTGTAAAATAATTTGAATCGTCAAAAGCTCTCTAAGACAAATTCTCCAAAGTTTGGTGCGTAGAAAACCGTAATGGCTAGCTGAGTGCTTATAAATAGCCCCTTATTCATAATTCTACCAATATAAGGTCTTCCAAAAACTAGGGAACAAAATAACAAAAGGATAACTTAAGAAACATACTCCTAATCAAACATGGAGAATCTACCTCTTCAAAGATCTGCCATGTTCTTGTTCAAAAAAAAAGAAAACGAAAAAGAAAGATTTGCCACGTTCATAGACCAAACCAGCTCTAAAACTGGCCCAAGAGATCTTGTTTTAAAGTTTGAGATGTTCTGAACAACTTTGTAAAAGGGCCCCAACTCCAGAAAATGTCATCTTGGATGCCAAAATGCCCAATTAAGCCCGAAACGTCAAACTTGCAACTTTGCGCAGTGGTCCTTTATGTATTCACCATAAATTAACGGCTCGTCATAAAAATCTGAAACTTTGACATGAACACATTGACAGACTCACTGACTTGCTCCAATTGGAATCACTCCAAAATTCGTCAGTTTAATAACTTTTATTTTTTGAACAAATGATATAATCTACACTAAGGTGGTGGGGGAGTGGGCTAAGCCTCACAATGGGTTAGCAATAATGTGGTTCAAATTCGCATTTGGCGAGAATCGAACCTAAGACCTCTCACTTACAAGTGAAGAGGAATACCACTAAACTGTGGTACTAAGTGGCTGATCATTTTTTGCTCAAGAGAAATTCACATGTCCTACATTTAAAATATAATTCAAAGTATCGAAATCTCACCAAAATAATTACCAAAATATACTAAAAATAGGATAAAATGTATAATACAAAATCGACTCATCAGTACATAAACAAACATACACAAAAGAATTCCTTCTCAAGTAATCCCTTTTAATACGTGTGACTTGTTTTATCAAGTCCATTCATTTAAATTATATGGTGTCAAACACCATGCATCAAGTTTTAGTCATACTATGACCTTTAAAGTAGTCATATAAGAATTATCCAAATAATTAGTGGAAGCATGGCTCCTACTATGGATATAGGAATTCAACCATACCTTCTATGTGGTTGATTTAATTCTTCGTCAAAACTACATAGAGCATATTAGTTACATGAGGTGCCAAAAACCAGGTTGTATTGTCGTTAAACACTATGTTGTGAGTCAATTTAAAACTATTCCCTTTTGTTTCATCAACCTGTCCCTTCGCTTTGATCTTAGCATGTTCTCATAAAAGAGAATGATGGACAACTCCCAACATAACCATTTTATGCTAGGTTGGCGAAACCAACATCCATAGGTCACCCTTAGGATGTTACACAACATAGAATCTTTAATGTTTAAAGAGCTTGATATCTTTAACAATTAAAATTGCAAGCTCAAATAAGAATGGTATCATAACATTAATTTTAGACAACTATAAACTAATCATAGTTTGTTATAAACTTCTTATTTAAGTGTGGTTGTGTAAATCCTAGATTAAATTTGATTCTAGTTATTCTTCCTTATTAATACTTGTATTCCTTGGAGGGGAAGGATTTCTTCCCTCCCTTATTACTATAAATAAAGGCACTACGTATGGGGATAACATATCCTCTACACAACCTACAAACACATCTCTCTCTATATTTTCTCTATGTCGCCGGCCCCCTCTCCCTATTAATTAAATATAGGCCATAACATGTTATCAGCACACTCCTACCGCTGCGCTTAGGAATCTGACATGGAAGTTTTCTGAATCAAACCAATCATCAATATCATCACACAATGAGGTTCTTTCAAAACAACGATTTTTATCTCGAAATTTTTGCATCCCTGATAGCATGAACATTCACCATAATGCATGACCCAACTTTATGTTTTTCGAATTTTAGATTCTACATAAATTGTGTATGCATTATATCCATAATTGTTGAATTATGTGAATTGATATTGCCATGAATTGCATCATATATTTGCTCATGCATTAAATTATATGTTGAATTAATCTGGAAAAAAAAATTAAAAAAAAGATGTTTCGTAAAACCCTAGCATCGTCATGCAAGCCGCCAGCACCAGGCCAACAGTCTATGTAGGATATGTGCAAAGCACCTGAAACCATAAAGGAGTACAAAGTATGTGCTTACACTCAGAATGAGTTCTATACTCATACATGATGTTGTGAAGGTAGGCAACAAGAATGATCAACATCATATCATTGTGAGGTTGTTTTTGAACACCTACCCAAACTTGCATGGTGGGAATGACTTAACTAAGTGCAATGGAGCCAACATCATATCATTGTGAGGCATCATTCTCTAGAGGCCAAATAAGATGGGTACTTACATGAGATGTAAATGAGTAAGCGTACTCTCTCATTATTATTGATGCTAGCCAACATCATATCATTGTGAGGTGGGCTTGGTAATAGTGAGCCTCCCATACCTTACTAAGAGTTTCCTAAAAAAAACTCTTGAATTCCAATGAGTGTGTATGCATTATATCCATAATTGTTGAATTACGTGAATTGATATTGCCATGAATTGCTTCATATATTTGCTCATGCATTAAATTATATGTTGAATTAATCTGAAGAAAAAAAATTAAAAAAAAGGGGTTTCGTAAAACCCTAGCATCGTCATGCAAGCCGCCAGCACCAGGCCAATAGTCTGTGTTGGATATGTGCAAAGCACCTGAAACCATAGGGGAGTACAAAGTATGTGCTTACACTCAGGAGGAGTTCTATATGCATACATGATGTTGTGAAGGTAGGCAACACAAATGATCAACATCATATCATTGTGAGGTTGTTTTTAAACACCTACCAAACTTGCATGGTGGGAATGACTTAACTAAGTGCAATGGAGCCAACATCGTATCATTGTGAGGCATCATTCTTTAGAGGCCAAATAAGATGGGTAACATGAGATGTAAATGAGTAAGCGTACTCTCTCATTATTATTGATGCTAGCCAACATCATATCATTGTGAGGTGGGCTTGATAATAGTGAGCCTCTCATACCCTACTAAGAGTTTCCTAAAAAAAAAACTCTTGAATTCCAAAGAGGGATATGGAATTTGCCAAAAATAGTGGGTGGTGCTATTTGATTTAAAGACCCAGATCAAATAGCTTAAAATCAATCAATTTATTCATTATGTATTTATTTACTGATATATTTACAAACGCTATCCAAAACTTGACAAAGAAATGCCGATGGCTTTAGTTTTTGGACTTGGTACCACAATGCCATAGATTGTCTTGAATGAATTGTATATGTACCTAAGTAGTCTCATCCTCACAATCTTCCTATTGATAATGTATCATTGGAAGAACATGTTAGATAAGTCTATCATAAAGAGGACAACACAAACAACAAATGCTTATTCCTTTGTTGTATGAACAAAGGAACTTGAGAAGATTAGCACAAAGACATGGACACTTTTAGTGTCATAATTCTTCCATTACAAATCATTGTATGAAGAAATAAGAGTTGCTTTGAACAACCCTTACTTAACGCAACACTAGTGCTTGTTGAACAAGGAACTTGAGAAGTAAACACAAAGGCATGGACACTTTATGTGTCATGATTCTTCACTTACAAATTGTTGTATGAAGAAATGAGAGTTGCCTTGAACAACTCTTGAAAGTTTGTAATCATGTTTAGAACATAATGGTTGATTGACAAAAATAGTCCATCAACATGGACTTATGATGATTTTGAATCATGGAGTGTTGAAGTGTTAAACCACTTCAAGAGACGGAAACTAGGCAAGGACTTCACCTTTGAGTCCCTATCCAAATGGTTCACTAAGTTTATTGCAAACTATATAGTGAACAATAACCACACACTCTCCAAATCGTTTGATGTGTATAACACAATTGAAATAAGTTTCAAGAGAGTGTGGGAGTTTAAGGGACCATGACTATTGTAGTCAATGGAGAAGTCAAATGAAGAAGGCGAAATAACTCCAAGCGAACAAACTTTCTTTATGAAATGATGGACATTGGAAGGGGTATTTGCAAGAAATGTCTTGCAAGTGTCAAGAACACACATTTCGAAGGTGTTGTAAATTGTTCTTGAATAGTTCAAGACAGTTGGTTCTTCTACTTGAATGCTCGATTCCGTATTAGTAACTATATTTTACAATGGTTGAAAAAGTGTGGCTAATAAGAAGTAGAAGATTAATGAGAGAAGAGAGTACTTCACATTCGGAACGTGAATAAAATATAGATCTCTGCGAAAGCAGATAGTGCTTACTTCCTCATATGAACTACCAAAGAAATTGGAAAAACAAAGATTGTCTTTACATTCCAATTTGAATAAGGAAATTACTTCCGTCGCTATAATTTTAAGAGATGGATGAATGTTTTGTTTGACAAAATATTGTTCTTTATTAATTAATGATTGGATTATTGTAATTTGATTGATTGTCTCTATAGTAGAGATGATGTGGTAGTGTTAACTATTTAGAATATAACGATGCTTAAAACCCAAAAGTTTGCAAGGTAGTGACTAATGCCACTGAGTTGTGACACCTCTAAAACATAAATTACAAGTTGGTCATGGATGGATGCTTTAGATCATTAGATCCGGATCCAATGCCTTCTTGTTAAAATTGTATAGAGGCAAAATGTTCGAATCTTTATTCTTTTGAAATGAAGAAAGAATCACAAAGTTGTTGAGGTTAATTCACTTAGATGTTAGTGGCACTTGTCCACAACATAATACTACTCATGTTGTACGACATTCACCGAAGATCGTTCTCGGCTGGACTATCGTTATTTTGAATAAACATAAATCTGAATACTTTGCAAAAGGTTTCAAAGAATTCAAGAATATAAGTTGATGAGTAAGACGTCTAAAGTATTTACCTCCTTAGATTTGATCCAAGGAAAAATAACACTTTAGAAGAGTTTCCTTGAAAGATATCAAGGAAAGTAGCATCATAAGATAATGGATTTCTCCATTGGGAGAAGAATGAACTCAAATAAGATGTAGTTCGTTGGATGTTAACAATTACCCGTATATAGGATATATACTTCTAAGACAATATGATTGTCAATTAGAAGATCTTCCAAAATTTTCATGACTCCATCAGATGTAGTTGGAAAGAAAGACAAGTCTTAATTGTGTTAAGATTTGGGGTTGTGTGCTAATAAGCAATATTTGTTTGAGAACAATCTTGTGGGATATCCTTAAATTAACATTTGGATATCACTTCTATAAACCAACTAACAAATGTTATTTGTTGGGTAGTTCATTGTAATCCTACAATAGGATTTGCCTAAGATAGTGCAAATGAACGAGAGATAGAACTCAAAGAATGGGTTCTTTGAGAGACAAGATGATAATCAACAAATATAATAACCTAGTTCCTACACCACTAGCTCCAAGGTAGTTGAGAAGGATCTATAAACTGTCTCAGTTGAATGGTTTGAACTTTATGACTATGCCATAGAGTTACACCTCTTAATTCGAAAGAAATAAGAATGAAAATCCTTATGACTACATTGAGTGTATATACGACATATACTCAAGGAAATGGTATAGTACCATTTGACCCGAAATAGTGAAACCTTCATAGTTAATTGGTAGCTTAAGGTGACTACAATCAATGAGATTGGTTGACTTGGAAGAAACCATCTTTGACGTAGTCTTGGTTTCTGTTAATTCAAAGATTGCTGGCTACAACTAAACGGTGATTCAATGTTTGGACGTAATATTGGTTTCCCAAACTATTATCAAGATAGTCTTGATAATATATGTCTAAGACTAGGAATCACAAGACGTGTAAGTTGTAGAGATCCATCCATCATGAATCTTAGCAAGCTAGTGGGAGCTATAAGCATCTTATGAGAGAAAGATCAAATCGTTTGATTTCTTATAAAGATGTAAATGAATCTTTTGTTTACTAGGTTTACAAAAGATTAGTGGGAGTTAATCAGATTCCTAAATTTGAACGCATATATGATATATTAATTTTGGAAATGAAAGGAATTCTTCTTCGTTAAAGTTATGACTTTAAACATTCTATAATGATAGAATGTATATGGGAGACATAGTCTATATACATGGGATGGAAATCTATAATGATAGATTTCAAGATATAATTGGATAATCTCAATCCTTATTGATAGACAATAGATGTAGGAAGTTTCTCGAATGATAAGCCTCAAATGAAAGGACAATTCCATTTAGACTGGGAAATTGCTCTTCTAAAAGGGAATGTACACTTTTGACTCCCAAAAAAGCATAATGCGTAAATAGAATCCTTTATGAATACGCAGAAAGGTGATTTACGTATTTCATATTGTATGAAAAACGTTGATATGAGTTGTACCAAGATCAGTACAGGACGATATCAGTGCAAGCCCAGGATTAGAACCATGGCAACTGTCAAGTGAGTCTTTAAGTATTTAAGAAATACTAAAGGATAGATTCCTCAAGAATGAGGAAGAATTAGAGTAACGCAATGGAAGCGTAGATTATGAATCTAATGTCGTATCCATCATTGGATGTCTCTTCATTATGAATGAAGAGATAATTGGATATCTCTTTATTATGACTAAAGAGATATTTGGGTGGAAACATTATAAGTAATGACTTTAGTGTGTTTCATCATGCATGCAAAATATATCGCTATATAGAAGCTTACAACAATGTTGTTTGGATGGGAAAGTTCATTTACGAACTCTCCATTTGGTTCCAACTAGAAAGTGTCTCTAGTGTACCCACACTACGACACTAATGGGGCGATAGCTCAAGCTAGGGAATCAAGGTCTCATCAAGATCCGAACTCAAATAAGAGACTGAACCACATGATTGAGAATCATGTATAAGGTGACGTCATTATTCTCAAGGTTGCTTTTATGAATAACATATAGATATCCATTGTCTAGGCCTACTACTCAACCATTTTTGAAATGAATTCAGAAGAGGTATCATCATTGATGACCAAGCTGATTGTTGGAAATGTGCCCTAAAGCCAATCATATGATGATTTCACATGTTAAACTAATCTAGTTTAATATAAAGGGCAAAGATTATTGTTTAAAATCGTCTCATATAAATGTTATATGCTTAAACGATAAGTCCAAGGAATACGTAATTGGGAGAATGTGGTCTAAACAAGTTAGATTCATGAGACCATTCTCATCCGTATACATATGCTAAACGTTCCTGATCATAGGATTGCTAATTAGGCATTGATAGTCCGTTAAGATCAGTATGTGCTATGTCTTCTCTTAGAGAGAGTGACTAGTCTCAAGTCATTGGTGTGATTGACACCAAGACAAGCATGTAGGTCCTCAATAGAGAATGAGTCCACTGAACGCAATCAACAAGCAATTCTCATACTCATGTCACATGAAAACTCATGGTTGGGATAATGTAAAGTAGTCATTTGACCTGAGGCATCATAGTTGTCTTATGGTTAGGTCCTTGATCTTTGACTATGTCAAAATGTGTCCACGGCATAGTTGGGGTTAAGCCACTTAGCCATGGAGGCAAGTAAATGCACAAGAAGGGATCTCTAACCTTCAAACCGTTTAAGGGAGAATACTCTATGATATGATTAAGAATCTCTCGCCAAAGTATGAATGAGATTTAGGAATTCGTTCCAAATCACATTCAAGGTAATCATATAAGTAAGAGAATCACATTGGATAGTAGACATGAATAAACTATCAAATCAAACAATGTGGTCAAGGGTATTGTATTGGAGAAAGACCATATTGCATTGTAATCCCAAACTGAATAGGTTCTCCACCTCTTCTGATTAGCTTAGGTAGCCATGACATACTACTAGGTGTCACTCATGGTTTGTGGAAGCCCTAAAGGTGTATAATCAGTAAAGGGAGAATTGAAATGTAAGTTTCAATTCACAATCAATTTGAAGAGTTCTAATCGCCCACCACCTCGCTAAAAGGAACCTAATGGATCGTACACCGTGTAAGGTAGAGATTGAAGAAACAATGGAGATGAGTAAGGATAATTAAATGGTTTAATTATTTATGGCTAGGATTAATTAATATGTTAATTAATCAAACGAATAAGTTCGTTTTAGACCTCGGGTTAGTTTTGGGCCTCAAAGCCCAATGGGCTTCGAATGTCAAGTCCAATAACTTAAATTGTATGACAACTTGAAAAACACAAAGGGCATGAAAGCCCAATGAACCCACATGGCCGGCCATAGAGAGTGTGAGGGAGAGTTGGTTTTAATTTCAATTATGCCACTCAATGTAAGTGGCTATAGAAAGGAAATTATAACCCATTCCCTCATCAAGGGTTTTCAAGAGAGAGAAAAGAGAAAAACACAAAACCTCTCTCTTTTCTTAGGAGGCTGGCCACCCTAGGAAGAATGGATTAGCATTCATTTCTTCCTAGGTCACTCATCTCTTCCTCAATGCTCTCCTTTGTGTGGAAACTTACAGGTTCCCTTTCTTAGGAACTTGGAGAATCCATTCCTTCATCCATATCCAATAAGTCATGGAGCCAAGAAGCAAAGTTCCTCCATCCATAACCATGGAACCAAGGAGCAAGGAGACTAAGGAAAGAAGGTCCTCACATGGGTGAATATCCTTTGCTAAGCAAAGAGGTGCTTCAATGGTATAAAAGTATCTCAACTCTTTTCTTTAAGATTTGAGTTGAGTCTTGGTTTACCACAACTACTAGGCCTTGAATTTTATGGGTAAAGTTTTGTTTTTGAGTGCATACAAGCATGATTCCGCCTTTAATTGTTAATTGCATGCATAGATGTTGCTCAAATGAACTTGTTTTCACAAATTTATCCTTCAATTTGTTGGTGATTTGTTTTTGGATATTAAGTTTTTAATTAATTACTACCCTTGCATACTTAAATTATTTTGAATGGATATTTGTTTTTAGAACTTTTAAGCATGTGACCGATTCAAATTAATTTTTATTTCTAGGTATGACTAGTGGGAAAGTTAGTTGTTTGGCAGATAGTGCGTTTTGAGTGAACACATCTATTTCACTAACTTCATACCTAAGAATGCATATCTGACAACCCTCTCAAGACGATCCAACCTGATCGAAAGATACGATAAGGCACGTATAATGTTGTCTAATGGTATAATTTTGACCATTGATGAGGCACTTTATTCTCCGCGTTTCGGAAGAACATTGTTGAGTTTCAAGGACATTAGAGATAATAATTACCACATTGAAACCTATGTAGAAAATGGAATTGAATTTTTGTGCATAACTTCTTACGAATATGGCCAGAAGCGTATTCTAGAGAAGATAGAGCATATCCTGAGTGGTTTGTATACTACGACCATACGCCCTATAGAAAGCCACTATGTGGCCGGCCCTACCTTTGGGACCGCACACGAAATTACACTTTGGCATGATCGTTTGGGACACCCTAGACGAATAGCGATGCACCGTATCCTCAAAACATCACACACGGGCATCCACTAACCCGAAGCTTAGGTTCGATTCAAGGAATCGCATGTCAAACATGTTGAATGGGAAAGCTTATTATTAAGCCTGTTTATGACAAGATTCGTTCGAATCCTTTTATTTTTCTACAAAGGATTCAGGGGGACATTTGTGGACCAATTCACCCTCCTTGCGGACCATTTATATATTTTATGATTTTGGTTGACGCTTGCACACGTTGGTCACACATGTGATTGTTGTCCACAAGGAACGCTGTATTCTTCGATCAAATTTATTCGACTGGATAATGTTGGAGAATTCACATCTAAAACTTTTGATGACTATTGCATGTCGATTGGGGCTGAAGTTAAACATCTAGTACGCCATGTTCACACCCAAAATGGCCTGGCAGAGGCATTCATTAAGCCCTTACAAATGATTGCTTGCTGCTTGAGGCTATGCAATATTGAACGCAGCCATGTTAGTCCGCCGGAGGCCTGTTGCGACCCAACCGTATAGCGCCCTTCAGTTGGTTACCAGATATGAACCCAACATATTGCATCTACATGTTTTTGGTTATGCAGTATATGTGCAGATTTCGCCTCCCTTATGTACAAAAATGGTGCCTCAATGAAGGATGAGAATCTATGTCAAATATGATTCTCCTTTGATTATTCGTTACATAAAACCTTTGACAGGCAATCTGTTTACCACTCGTTTCACAGATTGTCACTTCTATGAGATAGTCTTCCCATTGCTAGGGAGAGATAAGAACGTCAACGTTCCTGAAGAACGATGAGAATTATCTTGGACGACTCTCACTTTGTCTCATTTAGATCCCCACACCACTCGGTCTGAAACTGAAGTGCATTGCATATTAGATCTCCAGAGCATAGCTCGGAGTATGCCAGATGCTTTCACCTATCTAGCGTGAGTGACAAGATCAAATATTCCAGCTGCGAATGTGCCTACAAAGATGGATGTACCAAATGTACGACGGATCCTTGAAGAGATAAATCCACATCTCGAGTATCATGAGATTTTCGTCCATTATGCTAGCTTGGATGATGTTTGGTGTAGAAATGAGATGATCGGGGATGATACATTAGCATATCTAGTAACTACTAAGTTCATGTTGAGCGATGACATTGAACCCCGTTTTATTGATGAATGTCAACGTAGAACTGATTGGTTAAACTGAAAACAAGCAATCCAAGTTAAACTCGATTCACTTACGAAACGTAAGGTGTTTGGACTTGTAGCTCCTACTCCTCTATATGTGAGGCCCATTGGCTACAAGTGGGTTTTCATTCGGAAGTGTAATGAGAAGAACGAAATTATGCGTTACAAAGCTCGTATTGTTATGTAAGGCTTCTCACAACACCCCGGGATCGACTATGATGAAACTTATTCGCCTGTTATAGATGTGATTACTTTTCGCTACCTTATCAGTTTGGTAGTTTCCGAAAAAATTGAGTATGCAGCTGATGGACATAGTAATTGCGTATCTCTATGGGGATCTTGATATGAAAATTTATATGAAAGTTCCTGAAGGACTTACATTGACTGGATCAAATATTTTCAAACCCCGGAACATGTTCTCAATTTAGCTGAAGCGTTCACTCTACAGTTTGAAGTAATCTGGAAAAATGTGGTATAACCGTCTGAGTAAGTATTTGACTAGTCAGGGATATGTGAACAACGAACTATACCCTTGGGTGTTCATTAAGAAGTCACATTCTGATTTTGCGATTGTTGCAGTATATGTCGATGACATGAATCTTCTCGGAACTCTTGAAGAGCTCCAGAGAACTGCTGCGCACCTGAAGTTGGAATTTGAGATGAAAGATCTAGGAAAGATGCAATATTGTCTCGATCTCAAGATAGAGCACTATTCGGATGGAATCTTAGTACATCAGTCGAACTACACCTAGAAGGTGTTGCGCTGCTTTAACGAGGATAAAGCGAAGCCTTTGAGTACTCATATGGTCGTTCGATTCTAGATGCAAAACTAGAACCCTTCCGTCCGACAGAGGATGATGAAGAGATTTTGGGGCCTGAAGTTCCTTATCTAAGTGAGATAAGCGTTATATTGTACTTAGCTCAATGCACTAGACCCGACATCTCATTCGCTGTTAATCTCTTGGCACGATGCAATAATGCACCAACACACAGACACTAGACTGGTGTTAAAGACATCTTCCGCTACCTTAAGGGTGCTATGGATTTGGGCTTGTTCTATCCCTACAAATCCTCGAGTAATGCCGCACCCCCTTATCTCGAGTCGATTCTTGCCTTGTTGGTTATGCCGACGTAAGATACTTATCTGATCCGTACAAGGTGAGCTCTCAAACGGTTTATGTCTTTACCATTAAAGGCACCACAATCTCTTGGAGATCAACTAAATAGACCTTAGTTGCCACTTCATCTAACCATGCTGAAATTCTCGCCCTACACGAAGCAACTCGGGAATGTTTCTGGCTGAGAGCAGCTGTGGGCCATATTCGAAGCTTCTACGATTTTTACCCCATTGTAGACATCACGACGGCAATTTATGAAGACAACGGAACATGCATCGAACAGCTCAAGAAGGGTTACATCAAAGGAGACAACACCAAGCACATTGGGCCAAAGTTTTTCTTCTCACATTAATAACAAGAGCATCAAAAGATTAAAGTCACACAAATCCGTTCACAAGATAATCTGGCCAACCTCTTCACCAAATCATTACTGAAGGCGATGTTTCAGAAGCTTGTTCAAGGATTAGGTATGTGTAAGCTTTCTGAGTTGTAACATTTTTAGTTCTCTTTGGATTTATGTCAAACTCAGGAGGAGTATCCTGAAATATACTTGCTTGATCTTAATGTACTCTTTTTCCCTATGATTGGAGCATTTTTTTCAACTGGGTTTTTGCTACCTAACGAGGTTTTGACGAGGCACCCATCTTGGGTTGATCATATCCCTGATGACGTCCCGTAGACGTTTCATTTGACTTTGCATTACTCACACATTTTTCCTTAGACTATGGATTTTGTCCCTAGTAGGGTTTTTTACCATAGCCTTAGGGTTTTTTGTGAGACTTACTTCCTTATGCAAGTTCTTACCTTATTGAGACTAGCGTGTTCTTAGAATCAGTGCCAACGAGTCGACTTCCTCAACTCTACATGATGCCAAATCTACTTGAGTATTTACACACTTAAGGGGGAGTGTTATAAACTTCTTATTTAAGTGTGATTGTGTAAATCCTATATTAGATTTTATTCTAGTTATTCTTCCCTATTAGGACTTGTATTCCTTGAAGGAGAATGATTTCTTCCCTCCCTTATTACTATAAATAAAGGCACTGCATAGGGGGAATAACACATCCTCTACACAACCCTACAAACACATCTCTCTCTCTCTCTCTATATTTTCTCTATGTCGCCGGCCCCCTGTCCATGTCAGTTAAATATAGGCCACAACATAGTTAAGTTTATATCCCTTTTCACCTCCCACTGTTTCTCATGACCTTAACGAGAAATTACATAATACATTCGAAGTGTACAATTATGAAGTACACGGGTAGAAGACATAGTGGAAAAGCTTCACACCCTTTAAGCTTATCATTCTATCTCCACTAAGTTGATGTCTTGTTGTTAAGTGACTAAGGTCTTTAAACCTTTTATACATTTTAGACACTTATTATTGGTTTGATTATTACTAACACATTTGACATTTCTTAAAACAATTTAAAAGTGTCCAATTAGTTGTTCAAAACTACTAGTTCAACCAAGAGTGATCTTGGTGATTGTGCTCAAGTAAGTCATAACCACATAAGAAACATTTCCTTATGTAATATTCACTTCATTATAATGTGATCTTCCTTTTCTGCTAGAAAGGAATCTTTAGACTTTCTCAATACATATAGAACTCATATGTAGGCAATTGGAACCAACTCTAAAGATTCATGGATACTAAGGCCAACATGTAAGACCTATCATTAATTGATAGATCTAATGTTTGGTTGTCACATTATGTAAGTGATAGATTACTTTGTATTTCAACTAGAATACAACATGACAATATTCAATTCATAACACTACTTACTTTAAGGAACAAATATAGTATAAGGCATTCATCATATTACATTAATATGATAAGTTAAACATTCATAAAGTTTAATACAAAAGAATTAGCTCTAACATTAAAGACTAATTATGTCTTCACATAGGCACCAAAATGGGGCTTCCATCACATGAAGCCACATAATAAGTTCCTAACAAATTTAAGAACAAGTTAAAGACTGTCTTACAATGCCTAATGTTTACCTAAGTAGTAGCAAAAAGATAATGGGTCGAACTTTTGTTCTCCATCCTTCTTCCTTGCTCATCCATCTTCTACTTGGCTACTTCACCTACATACAATTGCATAAGTGATTAACCTTTTATATCTCATATAAAATTAGAAGATCTAACAATTGGAAGTGAATGTAAGAACAAAGTCATACCTTGTGGTTTGTCCTTAAGAGATGCAAGGTAAGACCTGCAATTCATCTTCCAATGTCTGTCCTTTCCACAGTGGAAACAAGGTCTCTTCATTTGCCCTTCTTCTTCTTCACTCTTCCTTGGGCCTTAGGAGTGGATGACTTTTTCTCATTCCCCTTGCATTTGCCTTTTGGCTTGGCCTTAGAAGTGGATGGCTTATTGTGGACCACAGCTACAGTGCCTACAACACTCTCTTTCTTCATAGTCCTCTTAGCGGTTACTAACATATTTAGTAACTCGGAGAGAGTGTTATCCATCTTGTTCATATTGTAGTTCATTACGAATTGCAGGAACGAATCAGAAAGAGAATCTTGACATTACTAAACCAGGATGGGAAATTATGCCCCTCAAGGCAATGTTTGTCGAGTATCTTTGATAGTGCGCTTCCACCATTATCTACATACATAACAATAAAATAAATTAGTTTGATTGTTGATTAAGTCAAACGATTCAGGTCTTTAAACCAAATGACACCACCCACTATTTTTGGCAAATCCCATATCCCTCAAGTTGGAATCTGGGAGATTTCAAAGAAAGCTCATAGCGGGTTATGGGAGGCTCACTATTACCAATCCCACCTCACAATTATATGATGTTGGCTAGCAAAAATAATAATGAAGGGGTAGAGCTACCAATTCACAACAACCTCTTGGATTACCCATCTAGTTGGCCTCTAGAGAACAATGCCTCAAAATTACATGATGTTGGCATCATTTCTCTTAGTTAAGTTTTGACCACCATGCCGGTTTAGGTAGGGGTCTAAGTATAACACGCAATTATATGATGTTGGTCACACTCGTTGCCTACCTTCACCGCAACAAATGTTGAAATAGACTCCTCTTGAGTATAAGTACATAGTTTGAACTCCCTCATTATAGGGTGAAGCCAGTGTATGAGTCATAACCGATTGGAGCCTACCATGGTGGAAGGCCATGAAGAAGTGTTCAAAGCACCTCTCCGCTTTCAACTTAATATTGGATATTGATTAAGGGATTTTAAGGTCTCATCATTTTATTTATTTAATCTATTACGATAAATTGTGTCATGTTACAACTACTAGTCCAAAGCAAATGAGATTAGTAGTATATGATATCCCCACTGTTCGTTTTCGCAAAACAAATCAATATCAAAAGAATTTTCAAAATAGTGGAGATATATATAACTACTAATTAAGTTCATTTTAGTTTAGTAGCGTATGATACTCGCACTATTAGTTTTCACAAAACAAATCAATATCAAAACAATTTTCAAAGTATTGGAGATATATATAACTACTAATTAAGTTCATTTTCGTTTAGTAGCGTATCATACTCCCACTATTTGTTTTCGCAAAACAAATCAATATCAAAACAATTTTCAAAATATTGGAAGTATAAACTACTACTAAGAGAAGTTTTGCATTCCTTTTGAATTTGGACTTTATAGTTATCTTAGGCTCTTTGGATGACTATGGATTTATAGGATTGATTCAACAATGAGCCAACATTGTTGTTAAAGATCTAGGGAAGGTAGTGTCATTTTAATTACGTGCTTTCCCAATTAAAACATTTTTCATTGAGCCATTAGAAACGAAAGACAATCATTCATTGCTAATTAGGGTGTTGGACCCAGCAATTCTTAGTCTCATTAAAACCTCTTTTAATGTCTCCTTACCATTAGTTAAAGAAACTCTAGCCTAGCACTAGAGGGAATCAACTAATATAGAAGTAACAAGAATTACAAACCGATTTGTACAAATTCCTACAAATTACATATACTAAGAGAGAGAGAAAGATTAACGTCTAACGTGTTGTGGTCCAATTGAATTAGTAATTAAAACACTTTCCCAAGGTTCAAACCATTTGAATTTAACGGCCTATCTCATAGCTCAATTATTGTTTAAGGCACAAGTCCATAGTCAACCATTTTTCTAACTACTTAAATGCATTAAATAATTAAATTGGAATGCAACATAATCAATTAGGTTTAGTACATACTAGAAAATTGCCAGCGCGCTGTTGCAAGGGTTTGAAATTGTAATGCAGGACATGCATGAATCATTCTAATAGAACAAGACACAAATTATTGATGATAGCACGTCTCACCAAATTATATTGAAATGTCAGCAGCCTTAGAATAAGATTTGATGGTGCATAGAGTGTGGATTGCAAGTTTAATTCCAATAAATATGTGTAATTATGAATCACCATTATCTAAAGACCCACAAAATCTACATCAAACCACCTGATGGCAGAAGCAATATTAGTGTACAAAATATAGAACCCAACTTAGCCAATCTTAAAAAAGCATAAACCAATAGAAATGGTTCAACATAATGTGAAAACCAAACACAAAAGTTAACCGTAGTGGTAGAATAAGTATTTTAGGTTACAGTTATATCGAATTAAGTTTACATAATCAGTCCATTGACATCCAAAAGGGCTATTTAGAAGTTTGACATAAACAAAAATATAATCACAACAAACTATTGTTTTAACATAAGGAACTGAAGCAACATGTAGTCCACACATATTTTGTCTATGCATGCAACTCGACAAAATACATGTCTTGCAAGCCATGTTATCGCCTTAACGATTGCAAAAAAAAAAAAAATCATAAAAACATAATCTTCCAGTGCCTGCAGTGTGTAAGTTTTGAAGTAAAATGCCCAAAAAATGTACATAGGTGTAATCACATGCACCAGGCCATCTTGAAATCCTTGAGAAATCATTTTTTTGGGAAATCAACATTTCCAACACTGAAACGGAAATGAGAGAGCAAATCTCAATAATGGGTTGATGCAAAGATAGTATTTGCATAACAGTTAAAATAATGCACCATAATTATACCTTTCTTTGAGTTTTTTGGTTTGCGACCTGCTTCTCAGTGCGCTTATAGGAACTTTGTCTGAAGGCTCTATTTTAGGAATGACGGGCTTGGAGAATTCCTGTGATATTCTAACTAAAATTGCGGATTGTGGCTGGCTTTCTTCACATATTTTGCTGCCAATTGATGTCCAAGTTAAAAGGTCAGAATTAAAGGTTCCAAATGTACACAAAATTTGTTCATATACTGTGAAGTTGTGTGATACAAGGAAAAATAAACCTTTGTTTTTTGTCAGCTTCCGATTCAACGAATAATGCTCTTTTGACAGTCTTGTTTGATGCAAGTAGTTGGATTTCTTGAGCACATCGTTCTAAGGGCACAAAGGAGGCATGGGTTGCAGCATTAACAATCTGTTTCTCAACATTTGCAGCAGGTGTGCACAGTTTAACCGAGCTAGTTGCTGTGGCAGATGGTGGTTGGTCCACAAATAATCCACACACAACGAAATCCGTCTTTGGAAATTTCTTGTTTTGATTTCCAAATCGAAGCTAGAATTTTTTTGTGGTGCCAATAAATTTCTTAAGATTTGGCGGCAGCATAAAAGAATCATTGTACCCTTCTTCTATGACGAGGGAGTGGCAAGATACACCCAAAAGTTTTTCAGCATGCATTCCATTCATCATAAGGTTGAATTGATTTGTGTTGTCTTCCACAATAAAATTTATCTTGAACTTAAGTAACAGATGATGACACATTGCGTCAGATAGTTTGAAAGATAATGTTTGTTGCTAAAAGTATACATAGTGTGCTGCTAAAAGTATACACAGTGTGAAGAAATGCAAACAATGTTAAAAAATTAGATGCGATTGTTACCATGGTTCAGGCAATGTTTTCAGCAACCCATGTTCATAGCACTCAAAGTCTCCAAACATTTTCTTTGCAGCCTTATGGCAAAAGGGGCACGATTTGTACCACCATCCCTTGCTTAGATCATAACCCACAATTGTCGCTCGACACATGATTTTTGTATCCTGTTATGATATAGATGCATTACTCGCATTAAAACATTGAGAGAAAAAAGATGATGAACCCAAAAAGTAGAACACAATTAGTGACGACTTCTTTCGGCAATCAAAATGCAAGAATGGAAAACAAATAAAACACATTTGGACCAAAACTAAATTCAAAACAGAAGAAACATTTTCTCATAAAAAATGGATCAACCACTTGAAAGACATGAACACCACTGAAACTTAAGTAGATACTAAGATATGCATTTATCATGCTTTTGTGTTCATGTAAAAGAGATAAACTAAAATGTAGCATAAGGTTCATTAAAAGGATGGTGCAAACATAATAATGTCAGACACAATCAACAAATGACACGATTTTTTTCATATTATGTGAGAGAATCAAGCAAGAAGTGGTTGCAACACATACAATTCACAAAAGAAGAAACATTTTATTTAACAGCGCAAAGACAGTGAATTAACTTTGTTCAGTGTAGGATCGAGGAGAAGCAACTCTTCAATTGTCTTTAATTCAGAATCAGCAGTCACATGGGGCTTTGCATACCTTTCAGCAGAGCTACATAGAATCTCAACGGGTAAGTTCATGTATTGAAACCTATTTTGTACATTTTTAGTGAAAAGAAGATGGTTAGTAAAATAATAAATTTGTAAAACGATAAAGACGACTTATTAATTTACCTTTGTTTATATTCCGTGAGCTGCGGGATGTCGGGGTTAAAAAAGAACATCGTTGAGCCTGTGTTTCCTAAAACAGGTTTCCCTGTAAATACAAAGATTGCAATTAGTAAAAAAGAATTTGAAGTTGTTACATTAAACAATGGGGTGGTATAACCTTGGTACTGGTTGACTTTAAGAGCAGTCAAAGCAATGAACACAGGCGGCGCTAACAATTTGAGTGCAGCCTCCTGAAAACCTGTTGCACTCCATGCCCAATGGTTTCCCTCACTTGATCTCCTCTATGATAAGAAAATGCAGTTAGTGTTTTGTACCTCGTGTTTATATGGTCATTTATGCATAAATTTATAACACCAATGTAATACAAAGATCATTGACCTTATATTTTGTATATGCAGGTTCCGTTTTTTCGCAACCCTAACATTTTGCACATTCTGTCACATCCCGGCCCGGGCTCGACCACTTCCCGGGCCCACCTCCGCTGTAGCACGATATTGTCCGCTTTGGGCCCCTACCACACCCTCACGGTTTTGTTTTTGGGAACTCACACGAGAACTTCCCAATGGGTCACCCATCATGGGAGTGCTCTCGCATGCTACTCGCTTAACTTCGGAGTTCCGATGGAACCCGAAGCCAGTGAGCTCCCAAAAGGCCTCGCGCTAGGTAGAGATGGGAATATACATATAAGGCTCACAGGATCCCCTCCCTTGGGCGATGTGGGATCTCACACATTCACCTCTTCAGTTGGTTGTAAGGCCATTAAACAACCAAAAACATCTATGCAGAGTATAGTCAAAAGAATAACGGTAAAGTCAATTACATTAAAACTGCTAAAAATGAATATAAAGGTTTACTGGCAAAAAAAACATTATGGTTTACCTGTTAGCTCCACATATCCATCAACTTTTTTGTGAAGCTGATCAAATTCAACCAGATTAAACCACTGCATTGGGATGACTTGGCCAATTCTCTCAACAGGGACTATGGTTGTCCTCCTATTCAACTCAATCATTGCATTATGAGGGACAATTTTGCTCGAAGTTCTGTTTCGGATGACACGAAACTTATTTATCTCATAAGTACAACTGACATTAAGCTGCTCAAAAAAGAATTGGATATCCCAGGAGTTCATAGTTGCATGGATCGCATTTCCCTTGTAGTGTAAAAAAATAAACAATATGAGTAATGCAAGCAGGTTTAAAGCATTTAATAAGTATAAAGTTTCAATTCTGTGACCTCTTTATCAACAAACATAGAGTCCAAGCTTGCAACCTGGGGATCAGCTTCGATAGTCTTTGTGACCCAAATTTGGCATACTCTAATTTCAAGTTTGCTTGCTAGTTTGTACGGCACCAAGGACCAAATCAGTTGAGGTTCCATTAATACAGATGATCGAATTTTATAAGCAAATAACAACTTTGAAAACTACAATATCATGTTCATGGAACATAAGATAGATTAACATTTAGAAAAATAGATGGTGAACGAAAGAGAAACTAAAATTGCCAAAAACGAACACACAAACCTTAACACAAATGACTTAAAACATCTTTATAAACAATGTTTTTGGTGTATCCATAAGGAACATCAGCATCGTGATCATTCATAATTTTAAGACCTCTTTTTTATGTAACTCTGGACAACGCAACGTATAGCTGCCCATGAGAAAAAACTGGCTGAGAGAGAAATAAACCAACAATTTTCAAGGATTGTACTTGACTTTTATTGATCGTCATTGCATAGCAAACCCTCATAGGAAACTGTCGCCTTCGTAAAGTAAATGGATATTTATTTTGTGATGATTCTGTAATAATCCTTAGGATATAAACTGCCTCACCAATGTTACTACCTGTAATGATCTTTGTTTGTACAACTCTATCGGTTAACCGCATCACAACCAAGCGTGTTCTATTACACAGGCCACAACTTTGGTTTAAATTTCTAAGCAACATCACCGGCATACCAACTTTCAAAGTCAGTTTGTGGTGAGGTAAACCAGTTAATTCGAGTTGGTTCAAAAATTCCATAGGATAAAGAATATCAAGATTCTTGACATTTTCTGTCCGAAGAAGACACAGAATAAAAAATGAGATAGGTATGACATTCGCCGGGCACCGAACCCAACATAAAATCATTTATCTCAGTTACGGTATTATTTCGCGGTGTCACAATGGCTCTCTCTTTCAAATACAATACGTTCAGAAAATTTTCTTTGAAACTTGTGTATACCGTTGAAACCATGCTTTGGATCGAGTTATCATCAAAATTAATGAGAAAGTCCCTTGGTATTTGAACCCAAAAACTCTCATCATCACCTGAACAAATAGATTCAACAATTTCACTGTTTCCAATTTGTAGAATCCAATTTGCAAAATGAGTCAATTCGAATTTTTCTAGTTCGTTCAAACCTATTTTTGAAAGCCTCATATTTTCTTTAAGGAAAAAAATAGTTAAATACGGCCAGAGATAAGAACTCGTTAATGAAGCTTCAACAATTTCTGCTCTGCTTCCATTTGGAACAATAGGCAGAATTTGCCTAAAGTCACCTCCAAATAAAATTGGCTTTCCTTCGAATGGCAAATCATCTAAAGCTGGTTTTGACCCTTCAAGAACATCTTGAATAGACCTATCTAGAGCTTCAAAACAACGTTTATGGTTCATTGGTGCTTCATCCCAAACAATAAGCGATGCATCAGCAATTAATTTTGCAAGATAAGTTCCTTTCTTTATTTCACAAACTGAACAATCAGTAACATTAATTGGAATTTTAAACCTAGAATCTGCAGTCCTTCCACCAGGTTGCAACAGGGAAGCGATCCCAGATGAAGCGACTGCTAAAACAATACCGTTTTGTGATCTAATTCTAGCCATGATGGTGGTCCACAAAAAAGTCTTGCCTGTTCCACCATGACCATGCACAAAAAATAGAGCAGCCTCTTTGTTATCCACCGCTTGCATAACATTGTCATAAACAATATTTTGCTCTTTATTCAACTGTGTGAGCATGAGAGAATGATGCTCCCTAAGTGATTCAGTGTCGTAATTTAGCTCATCTCTTAAGCTTCTATTTCTAAGTATGTCCATGGACTCTCTGTTTGGCTGAGGGAGTTGAAGCTTAGACAAAGAACTGTTTGAAGCCATAAACAATTTTTCTAGCTCATACAAAAGAGAATTTTTAACTTCCTCTTCACACCTAGAGATGTCCTGTAACCCAAAAGCATTAAGTGTTCTACTTGTAATGTCATCAGACATGGTTTTCCAATGGGCTTCAAACAAAGCGGATGGGTTAGCGATATCGCAAAAAAGAACTAAGGTAACAAACAACTGTCTTAATTGGAATGATGAGGCAGTGAGAACAGCTTCTAGCATTGCACTGCTCCACTCCTTATCATCCCCTAACAAACCAAGCATGTTACATGCAGCCTAGAATGTGGGTTGAAGAACACCTTTAGTTGTTCTTAAATGATCAAAACTCAAGGGACCCTTTTGGTAATTGAGCAACATTCTCAAATAGTATAATTCACCGGCAGCAGGGTGAACATACGTAACTCTACCAAGGCATCTACCTTTCTTCCTACGCCTCCACTGTTTATCATCGTTATTCCAAACATATTTAGAAGGGAATTCAGCATAACACAATTCAAATGCAATATCCTGAGCATTCATCTCAAACCATTTTGTTAACATCGTGCTTTCAAGATTAGGTTGGTTAACAACATGGTTTAAATTTACATCCTCTTGAAAAACAACATTTTGGTCAGAATGAAGGTGGACACACAATCTTTCAATAGAGGGTTCTCTAAAATGAATATGAAATTGTAACAGTCTCCAAACCGCTTCAAAAGGACACAAATATCTACAATTAAGATAAGCAACAACTTCATCAAACTCTTGATCCTCAAAAACAGCTCTAACCCTGTCTGTACCTTTGGTTATGTACTTGAAAAGGTATTTAATGAGCATTGATTGACAGCATGACTCAACATTTATATGAGCTTGATACTTCAATAACAACTCACGATTGTAAGGGACAACAAAGGCATTATCAAGCTTGATTCCATTTTTTAGAACAAAAACATTTTTTGTTTCCTTACGTCTGTACGTAACAAAATTGTCATGGTCAAAAGTTGTTTCAGTTGTACATTTTAGAGAACCCCAAATGATGCAGTTGACCATTGATCTTAAAAACATAAGGACCCCGGCTCTTGTTGATTGATGCATCAACTTTAGCTCCCATTGAGGTTAACGCCGTCCTGGAATTGTACAACCTCACATTGGTTTTAAAATGCAAACTCTCTCGAGAATTTGTTGGATCTAGCAAATGATCTGAAAATGCAGGGGTGGGTTTAACAAGTGAAAACTTAACTTTTCCACTCATACAACACATAGTAAAATGTGGCCTAGCAACATAATTGCTCTTTGACCGCTCTGCAGACCAGAAGCAATATTGACATTGGCAATTTCTAGATCCAAAATCAACATAGTTTGGACATGTAAACTTTCTTTTTTTCTGATAAACAGCTTGGCCAATCATAGTTGTGCTCCTAAGAGGGTCACTACTTTCTGCATCTTTTCCCAAGATGCCACGCAAAGTGGCAGCATCGGTCAAAATAATAGGTACAAGAAATTCATGATAAGTATTGGGACCAGGTAAAGATGAGTTGAAGGCAGCATCAACAAAGGCATTTTGTTTTAAAATCGGTGCAGAGGTTTGGACATGATTGCTCGCCTCTTTATCTAATGGTAAAGAGGCTGAAACACTGTTAAACTCATCATCATAAGAGGTTGGTACATCTTGCAAAACAAAATCATCCAAACTAACACCATCAATAAATATTGGTAAATTGCCCTGCTCAGTGTTAGTAACCCTCTTAGATATCGTAACTTTTCTAGGCATGACACCACATGAAAGAACAAACCGAACGCCAATAACAACGCTTTACTTACTAATATAGGCAACTTTCTATGCAAGAAACAACATAGATGAACAAACAACACGCTAATCACAATGATTTGCTAATTAATCAAACCAGAACACAAATAAACTAAACCATTTCAAAAATATATGTATCACTCGAGTAAAACTTCATTAAAGACGCAAATGAATATTTAGAAGATGAGAAATCCTACCAGGGTAAATTTGAGAAAGCAATCACCCACAAAAGCAAGGAACAATGATTAAGCGCGGGAAAACCACAAAGAGAACCTATACATAGATGGAAAAAATTGTAAGTACATATACAAATGTTAAAGACATAAGAAAAAGATGTCAAAAGGCAAAACACGTCTAAATTGCCCTGCTTAGTTTAAGTAACCCTCCTAGATATCATCACTTTTCTAGCCATGATACTACATGAAGGAACAAACCGGACGCCAATCACTATGCTTTACTTACTGATATAGCCAACTTTCTATGCAAGAAAGAACATAGACGAACAAACAACACGCCCATTACAACGATTTGCTAATTAATCAAAGCAACACAAACCAACTAAACCCTTCCAGAAATATATATATCATTTGAGAAACAAAACTTAAAGCAAAATGTCATCAAAGATAAAAATGAATATTTAGAAGATGAGAAATCTAACCAGGGTAAATTTGAGAAAGTAATCACCCACAAAAGCAAGGAACAAACGATTAAGTGCCAGAAAACCACAAAGAGAACCTACACAAAGGAGGAAAAAACTGTAAGTATATATGCAAATGTTGCATAAAAGACACAAGAAAAATATATCAAAATGCAAAAGACGTTTTGTAAGTATATTCATTACACATTGAAGGCAAACAAAAGGGAAAACAGATGAACAGAAGCTCACGTGCGGTCCCGTTCAGTTCAATTTTTCTTTTGGTTTTTTGGTTTGGTTTGATTTCAAAGGGAGCGCAGATGCATACATATGGATTCAGTGTATTGTTAAAACTTCAAAGGGAGGCAAGATGCATATATATTCCCATCACCCAAAATGATAAAACAATATAATAAAAAAATGACACTAATAATCGTATAAGCCATGCTTATATGGAAAACCAAATAAAACAACTGGGGCAAAAGCCTTACTCAAATGTAAGGCACTGACGTCAAATAATTATAATGCACGGTCATATACGGCATTAACATCAAATAATTCTAATGATCGCATGCAATGGAAAATTAACATAGAATCCATTTCATACCGTGCATTAGTCAAGCAAGGTTATGTCAAATTAATTTCATCCTGAGCAGTTGGTAATAATCAATAACAAATCCCAAAGTTAACTGCGCATGCGCACAGTCGAATATCAGTTTTAGTTTACGTATCATAAAATTCGTATTAAGTCGGTTTAGAATTCAGTTTGGTGTGGTTTAGTTCGATTTGCGAACTCCTAAAACCAAAACCAAATCAATACAATTCGGTTCAATTTATTTCGATATTCGTTTGGTTTTTTTGTTTGTTTTTGTTTTCCTGAACTCACCCGTAAACTCAACGAGTTAACCTACTGTAACTCTAACCGAACTCTACGTCCTACGGAAGTTTTTGGGTTTTTAACATTTTGAATATTTTGAATATTTATTAGCAAAATATAAAAATGCTAAACGTGTGGATCCATGATCCAAATAGCATGTCTTGCATGCATGAACTGCAGCAGCCAGCAGATGTGTGTGTGTGTTTGTGTATAAAATGAATTTGATTAGAAAAAATTTGCATTAATGTAAAAATTAATTAATGAGAGATAAAAAGGTGGCCAAATAAGTAGTAACAACACTTAATTCTTAAAAGGATAAAAAGTTCATTATTTACATCATTGTGCTTATGACCCAACATATTTAAAAACCAGAAGACCACCACGGGGGCGATGAGCCAAAGCAACAACATCCCAACCTTCTTCGAACGGTTAAACTTGCAAATCCAATCGAACATCTCAAGAAAGTTTGACAGAACTTTTTTATTCGGCCCATTACTCCGATTTGTAGGCGAATATTTAGTGTGGACGGAATGGGGTCTGCACCTCATTGCGAGAAACTCCGTGTCATTATCGAATAGGCACGATAATTCGTTGGAGTTTTCAATTGTCATTTTTTGGTTGTTTGCAACTTGTATCAGCTTAATGTGTTCTGGTGCTATATACAAATACTAAGCAACCCTATATATAAATACTAAGCAACGGGTAACCCATATGTACAGCTCAAGTTTGGTACGGAACCAATTTTTGACATCTAAACTGCCTAATAAGACATGTTACCTCTTTTTTTTAATTATCAAACCAAAGTGGAAGATGCAAAACATACAAAGCAACATGATACCCTTCTCAACATAGTCACACATGTACCTATTTAAAACCAATCGGTAAAAGATAGACACACACAGGAAATGAAACGCAGATTAATCTACAAAGACTCCTAATTAATCACTTTGTTGTCCAAAAATAAAGACGAAATGAAAAACATTTCGTAGAACAATACAAAAATATTCAATACAACAACACAACAAATGAACGTACAAACAGTAATTGTTGCACAACATTAAAAAGTTAGGGTTAGCAAATGAAACTTGCAACGCAAAATCCCAAGTCAGCAGGACTTTTCCTGCAATCCATAAAAATAAGAGAATAATCAGTCTTCTCGTCTTGAAACAATTGAAATAAAAAAAAATTGCATTAAAATTAGGCAGCAGAGAAGTCGATGCACATCTTCATAAGCACACACAGAGACACAGATGCATACAATTTAAGAACGTTGGAATTGAAATGGAAGGCCGACAGAATAATAGACAAAATTTAGGACCTTTGAACAGTTAATAGAAATACAGAGGAACCCTAAGAAACAAAACTGAGAGCAAATGAATAAATAGAGGGGTAGAAAATCCCCAAATCGATTAAAAAAAAGCGAAAAGCATGCTACCTAACCTAACCAAACAGTGCAGGAAGATTTGTAAACTAATTCTGGCCTCTCAATCACAACATGCAAGCATATATAAATGCAAGAAATAATAAAATATTAAGATTTGAGCACAAATTCAAAAGGACAAAGTGACTATGCAAGCATATATAAATGCAAGAAAATATAAAATATTAAGATTTGAGTACAAAATAAAAAGAACAAAGTGACTCACCTGAACATGCAAGCAGATATTAATGCAAGAAATAATAAAATATTATTTGAGTCCAAAATCAAAAGCAAGAAGTGACTCATCTGAAGGTGCAACAGAGCATAGACGATTGTGAGTGAATCCTGGACTGAGGAACGATGGCTGTTCACGATCCCCACCCTTCTCTCTCTGTTTCTCTCCCACATCCCGACGACCCATTCTCTTTCTCTCAGTCACCTTCGAAGCCACCAATTGAAAGAAAGAAAGGGGAGTCCTGGGAGCTAGTGGTTGTTTGATGGAGTTGAGGCTCGCCGGAGTGGCGAATTGTGATGTGAACTGAGGCCTCTCGGCCTCTGGGTTTTACAAATAAGGGGAAGATGGTGAGGGTTGAGAGAGATGGAGAGTTGGGAGAAAGAGAAAGGGTTAATAAGTTAAAATTGAAGACCCAACTTATAACCAAGGAACAAAATATCGATAATATCGGCGAAATATCGCTGATATTATCGTTTTTATGAGATGACGATATTTTCACACTACATCATTAATTATCGTCAACATATCGACGATATTATTAATAATATCGATTATATCGCGATATAATTCATAATATCGCAATATAATCGATAAGGGTAATGACCACAACGTCCAACCCTAAGGATGCTTCTTCATTTGGGCTTCTGGTCCTTTTTATAATCCCTCACCCAGCTTCTTCTTTAGAACTTGAGCGATGTGGGACAACAGCATCAACTAGTCCTTTTTATAATCCTTCCACCAGCTTGTTCTTTAGAACTTGGACGATGTGGGACTTGGGCGATATGGGACAACAGCAACAACTAGTCCCTTTTATAATCCCTCCACCAGCAACAACTAGTCCTTTTTATAATCCCTCCACCAGCTTGTTCTTTAGAACTTGGGCGATGTGGGACTTGGGCCATGTGGGACAACAGCAACAACTAGTCCTTTTTATAATCCCTCCACCAGCTTCTTCTTTAGAACTTGGGCGATGTGGGACAACAACAACAACTCTAATTTCACAATTGTATTGTATTCTTTGCTTTCCCATTCAATAGCCACCGGCTTTATCCAGCAAAATTGCGTTTTTATTATGGGTAATGATCTTTTGGACTTATACGAGTTGCAATTTAGTTTTTCAATTACCCACCAAAGAATTTAAGGCTACTTCGATTTATACATTTTAGGTTCGGGAATGAGTTTAACGATGAGTACTAATTTTCTCACATTGCACCATTAGAAAAATATCATATTGATATTCGTCTTTTGGTTATTTGCTAATTCGATTTATTTGTGGGCTAACGAGAGAAACCAAACTAGCACATATGAACAAAAACTCGTCATCGTAGAGCTTCGGCTTCTATTCAAATTAGTAACATGAAAGGAAAACCAATCATACAATTTAGTCTAAATGGTGGAAGTGACGTTTCTACGTCAGTCTTATATTTACTACACCATCAATTTAATTAAAAACCTATAATTACCTAAGTAGAACCGTTCATCTCATTGTGGTGTCTTCGATTACCAAAACATAATCATGTACTATGTCTATATGATTTTGTATTAACACGTTGGATAAAAATATCACTCAAAATTTTGATATGGCTTTCAAAATTGACCAAACAGTTTTCTTTTTTCTCGAAACTAAATGATGTAAAATCTAATTAACCAAATTATTATTATTTTAAAAAAATAAAGAAAAATTAGTATCCGATCCCTAGTTTCTAATGCTCATTGACTAAGATCTTATCAGTTTTTATATTTTGATCAAAGTCCCTAGCATTAATGAATTACATGTAAGTTACATAACTTTCATAACAAAAATTAGTAATTGATTTAGAGTTTTAATACTCACATCCTTATTAAACTCCTAATTAATTTTCAATTCAAACATTTCAAATATATAAAAAAATAAAATAAGAATAAGTTTGTACCCATTAATTTTTATAAAAAAATTGATATGTACCCGTTATAAGAATAAGTCACTCATGTATCTTACCATGAAATGTATAAAGTGTAAAATATTGTACTAATTCATTATATATAAATGATTATGGTGTGTTTAAACTTCTTTCATTAATTACTACATATTTTCTACACTCACAATGTTTGCCAGCTCGCTATATAATCAACTTAAATCAGTTAAATCCATCATGCAATGCATTTCCTTCCATTTTTTGTGATAAACTAATAGATAATTGACTAAATAAACATCCTGCAAAGTTTTAATAAAAATTTCCAAGTTTTTCTTACAATTTCCGTGGTTTCCATATAATTTTTATCAATATCGATATTATTCCGATATTTCCATCGATATTTCCATGTTTTCAGACTACCGATATTTCCGATATCATCGATATTTAATACCTAGGATAGAACTATGTAATTCATTCATTCGATCTGAAATACAAAATATTACATTTCTCATTGCTCTCTCTCTCTCTCTCTCTCTCTCTCGCTCAATTGCTTCTTCTTTTATGTTCTGAGTTCTTGCAAAGCTTCCATTTTCTGCATTTTCTCAGTTTAGTTCTTATGGTATCATCGCTGCGGTACGAATGGATGAATCTTCCATTGTAATCTTCTACAAGTAATGGCTGTAATCTTCTGCAAGTAATAGGTTTTCAAGGTGGTCTTCTAAGCTGGCGTAAAGGGCTATTAGGTTTTCCTTGTTCAATACAAGTTCTTGTTCTGCACATAAGGTGTATGTTGAATTGTCTGAGTAAAGTTTGATAATTTTTTGATGGATAATTGTCTGAAGACCGATATCATTTCTTGCTATGATATGATATGTTTAATGAATACGATGAAGGATGTCCGTTAAGGCCGATGCCAATCGTATGATTTCAGTGAAATTGGTTGAAATTTTGAGTATCTTGCTACGAAAGGCCGACGCCAGTAGTCAAGAATTGATGAAGAAAAGTTGTTAAGGCCGATGCCAGTTACATTGTTTTAGAAATATTGATTAAAAGATTAAGTGTTTTGCTACTAAAGGCCGAAGCCAGTAGTCAAGCAAGTGTGTTGAATCTTTGCTGATAGTTTGTGTTCTTTTAGAAGTCTGTTTCTGTTGATTCTTCAAAGTGTGTTGAATCTTTGAAAGATATAGTGTCAATCTTGTACAATTTGTGAAGAAATCATGTCAGAAAGCACTGTGAAAATTGAAGGGCTCCCAGGAATGTTGATTGTGAAGCTTCAAGATGATAATTTCGTAAAATGGTCTTATCAATTTCAATCTGTTTTGCGTGGCTATGATCTTTTTGACTTCTTTACTGGTGAGAATCCCTGCCCACCAATGTTTGTTATAAATACTGAGACTGGGGTTACGAAAGAGATAGCTGGTGCATATAGAAGTTAGGTTAAAAAGGATATGGCACTGCTCAGTTTGTTAATTGCAACTTTGTCTGATAATGCAATGGAGCACATTATTGGCTGTAAAACTTCTCAAGAAGCTTGGAGTTGTTTGCAAGATATGTTTGCTTCAATTTCTGTAGCAAGAATTAATCAGTTAAAGACTGAATTCTATACTGCTCAAAAAGGAGGAGATTTGGTTGATAAGTTTTTACTGCGATTGAAGTTCATAAGGGATCAACTTGTTTCAGCAGGGGAAAATGTCTGAGACAATGATCTGGTTATAGCAGCATTAACAGGTCTACCACAGGAGTTTGATATGATCAAAATTGTAATATTGGCACGAGAGACATCTATTTCAGTGAAAGATTTTAGAGCACAACTGTTAAGTGCATAGTTGGCAAATGAATCCAAGATGTCATCTTTAACCAACTCGATGTCTGCAATGTATATATATGGAGAAAGTTCTAATTCAAATGGCAATAGGGGTCAAGGAAGATATCAAGGGGAAAACTCAAATATGGGATCTGGCAATTATCAAGGGGGTTCAAGTCAAAGGTTTTATCCTTCTCAGAATAAGGGATCTTATAATTCCAACAGAAATACCTCTGGAAACAATTTTTCAAGGCCATACTTTGGGAATCGATACAAGGGTAACAACGATTTCAATCAATTTGGGTTTAGTGGTTCTACTTCCACTAATGGTTCCAAATAATAATTGGCAGAGTTGGAATGGTAACACGAACTACAAGTCATATGTGTCTCCTGAATGCCAAATTTGCACTAGGAGAGGGCACCCTGCTCCAAACTGTCATTTCAGGACTATTAATGCTCAGAATAATGTCTATGTTCCAACTATATGTGGGAAGAAAGGGCATATTGCTCTTGAGTGCTTTCACAGAAACAACTACTCTTATCAAGGTTCTGCCCCACCTGCTTCAATCACTGCAATGACAGCTTAAGGGTCTCAAGGGTTTTCTCCTAACAATGGTGCACAACAAGTTCATGATTTCTCTGGTGCAGACTCATAGGTGCTAGATACGGGTGCAACACACCATAGGACAGCAAATGTGGAAAATCTGAATCAAGCAATACCTTACAATGGAGAAGAAAAGATCATCATAGGGAATGGTCAAGGTCTGGAAGTAAAACATATTGGATCTACAATATTATTTGCTCATGATCATTTCTTAAACTTGAAAAATGTATTACATGTTCCTGGTATAACTGTGAACCTTTTATCAGTTAAGAAACTATGTCATGACAATGGATGCTGGTTTATATGTGATGATCTTGTGTTTTTCATACAGGACAAGATTACAAAGGTGATACTATACCAAGGAAAGAGTGATGGGGATCTGTTTACAATACCTGTGACAGTGTTTTCAAAGAACTTCTCTGCTAGTGGAATAAATAAAGAGTTGAAAGCTGGTTTTCTTGGGAAAATTGTGAAGACATCAACATGCCACAAGAGGATTTGGCATCCATCTGAGGAGGTATTGTCAGCAATGTTAAAAGCTTCTAGAGTCTCAGTTAGTATAGATTCCTCCCAGTCCATTTGTTCTTCATGTATTCAGAGTAAAATGTGTAGACAACCTTTTCCTATTAGACAAAGTAGTGCAAGTTTTATGTTTCATAAAGTACATTCAGATGTATGGGGGCCTTCTCCAAAGATACCAATAGAAGGATACATATATTACATTAGTTTCATTGATGAATATCAAGATTCTTGTGGATTTTTCCTTTGGTGAATAAGTCTGATGCTTTTGCTACATTTGTGAAATTCAATGCATTTGTTTCAACTCAGTTTAATACTTCCATTAAATGTCTACAAACAGATGGAGGGGGTGAATATATGAGTAAAATGTTCACTAGTTTCTTGGAGTCAAAGGGGATTATTCACATGATTTCATGTCCTGACACACCTCAGCAAAATGGCCTAGGCAAGCATAGGCATTTAGTTAAGACAGCACTCACTCTTATGTCTGAAGCTCAATTACCATCTACATTTTGGTATCATTCATGTTCATATGCAGCTTTTTTTATCAATAGGATGCCTTTTCATGTTTTGGGAATGAAATCACCATATCAAATGTTGTATAATGATGCACCTGAGATTCAACACTTGAAAATATTTGGGACTGCAGTATTTCACTTTCTCGTACCATATAATGCTCATAAGCTGCAACCAAGATCAGTTCAATGTATATTTTTATGGTATGCTATGGGATACAAAGGAGTGATTTGCTACAATATTAAAACTGGAAAGTTGATAGTTTCCAGACACATTATTCATGATGAATCTCAGTTTCCATACAAGTTGAAAACAGTCTCAAATGACAATTAGAGGTAATTCTATCTATCTCTTCTTCTCCATTATCATCACAAAGTCATGATTCAAGTATTATCAATTCTGCTCATCCCATGGTTACAAGACTCAAAAGTGGGATAATAACACAGAAAAGCTACAAAGGTTATATTGCAACACTACCTGCGTTGCAAGGCTTACAAATCAGTGATGAAGAACCTTTTGTTGGGGGATATTCCTTTGTTGCTTCATTCAGTGATGCTATAGAACCATTAACCTTCAGGAAGGCTGCACCAATACCACATTGGCAACTGGCAATGCAAGAAGAAAATGATTCTTTAAGAGCTCAGGGTACATGGCAATTGGTACCACCACCTGATGATAGGTCAATAATTGGTAGCAAGTGGGTATATAAAGTCAAAAAGAACCCTGATGGATCTATATCAAGGTATAAGGCTAGATTGGTGGCTCAAGGGTTTTCCCAAGCGCAAGGAGTTGATTTCTCTGAAACATTTAGCCCAGTGGTCAGACACACAACAGTGAGGATATTACTGGCATTAGCTGCAATCAACCATTGGGAATTAAGGCAATTAGACATCAAGAATGCCTTTTTACATGGAGATTTACAAGAGGAAGTATACATGAAACAGCCTCAGGGGTTTGTTGATCCAAGTCATCCATCACATGTATGTAGATTGATGAAGTTTCTATATGGTCTTAAACAGGCTCCAAAGGCTTGGAATTCAAAATTCACAAGTTATCTACCAGCAATGGGCTTCAAGGCTTCATCCTCAGATTCTAGTTTGTTTATCAAACAAGATGGTGTAGATGTTATCATTCTACTCCTATATGTAGATGATATAATCTTGACTAGTTCAAACTCTCAGAAAGTACAAACTGTGATAACTGAGTTAGATGCAGTATTTGAATTAAAGGACATGGGAAATTTGACTTACTTTCTTGGATTGCAAGTCAAGTACAAGGCTAATGGAGATATCTTTTTAAATCAGTCCAAATATGTCAAAGATTTGTTGCATAAGGCTGGGATGAACTCATGCAAACCTGCATCTACCCCATGTAAACCCCATAATCCATTATTACTCAATAAAGGTGAAGTGTTGGCTGATCCAAGCTCATATAGAAGTATAGTAGGTTCACTGCAGTATATCATATTCACAAGGCCTGATATAGCCTTTGCAGTGAATTCAATTTTGTCAATTTATGGCATCACCTACTGAAATACATTTTGGGGCTGTTAAATGAATCTTACGTTTTCTCCAAGGCACAATGAATCATGGTGTTACATTCTCAGCAGGCACAGAGTTAGGTATCACAGCATTTAGTGACTCGAATTGGGCTGCGGATCTGAATACAAGAAGGTCTATGACTGGTTATGTAGTTTATATTGGTTGTAATCCGGTGTCACGGCAATCTAAGAAACAAATTTATGTTTCAAGGAGTTCGACTGAGGCAGATGTCAGGCATTGGCTCATACAGCAGCAGATGTGGCTTAGATTCGAGCAGTTATCAAGGACATGACTGCATTTATACCAACACTTCCAGTGATTTACCGTGACAATAAGTCATCCATTGCATTAAGTGCTAATCATGTTTTTCACTCAAGGATAAAGCATTTGGAAACCGATTATCACTTTGTAAGGGAAAGAGTACAACAATGAGATCTCCAAGTTCAATACTAGCCTAGTAAAGACCAAACTGCTGATATATTAACTAAAGGTCTTCACAGTCCACTATTTCTTAAACATTCATACAATCTCAAACTGGGAACCCTAGTTGAGATTAAGAGGGGATGTTGGCTGAAAGGAAATGACAGCTCAACTGCCAAGTCAGCATAAGTTAGTTAAAAATGCCATGTAATGATAATATCTGTTAAGAGGAAGTTAGAGAGATAAGAGGAAGTTAGTTAGTATGGTTAGAAGTGTAGTGAGTAAGATACAACAGTTTATAAATACAAGGATAGAACCATGTAATTCATTCATTCAGTCTGAAATATTTCTCATTGCTTTCTCTCTCTCGTTCAATTGCTTTTTCTTTTATGTTATGAGATGCAAATTTCCGCCTTTCCTTGATTGACGAATTTGCACCTACAAAATAATAACACCTAAGATTAAGGTCAAAAGCCTCATGCGCCCACGATGAATGAAGGGGGCTTTGGTTAAAGAATCTCTTATGCCAAAGTTAGAATTCTAAAAGGAATGTGTTTGAGTGTTTGTGGGAAGCAAAAAGCCTCTTTAGCGGTAGCTAAAGCTTACTGAATTTTGGAGATAAATAGAGTATCTATAGGAGAAAATGAGGAGATGGGTTGGCCTTCTAGGGTTTAGGTGTAGCTAGCCCTATGTTGTATTTTAGGTGAGAATATTCTAAGATATTTGTGTAAATAAATATCTTAGAATAAATAGGTAAATACCTAAATAAATGGAATTATGATAACTTACTTGAAAGAGGTCTTCTCTGATTAGGAATGTATTTATGATAAGAATAAGAGATTATTCTATCATAAATACCTTTGACTTTTCCTACGGGCAGAGGTGCCTTGAGCAGTCGTTGATCTCTGCCTGCTCTACCTTAGCTGCGCGTGGTGAATGAGGCTGCTCCTTACTCATTTAATAGGGGCAGTCTTGTATTTCTTAGGAAATAATCCACGTGTCAGCTCCATGATTTTTGGAATTATTTTTCGCTCCACAAATGCCCCCACACTTGCTGGGTTGCTCGCAGGAAAGGGCAGGAGGTGTAGGAATCCAAAGCTGCAATGGAGTTTGTGTCCCAATTTGATGTAGATTCCCTCTTTAATTTGGAATTTAAATTCTTCTAGGAAAGGGAATGGAATTGCCACGAAAGCCTATTTAAGTTTGCGTTAAGCAGGGGATTAAATAAATTTGGAGTGCAATTAAAACCCTACAAGAAAGAGAGAAAGCCAGATGATATTTGTTCCCCCTCCCCTAGTAATCTTGTAACGACCCGTACCCGAATCTTATGGTTTCATAAATTACAAAATGTGAATTTACGAAAATACCCTTTTAGGCAAAAACTGACCTTTATTGACCGCCTTGTCGTGTCATATAAGATCCGTTTTCTTAGCATATTTTTGTAGTGCTCATCGCTACAGACGTGTGGACGCAAACGAGACGTAATTCGGAATTATAATGAAGGTTTTACGAAGCTTGAAACGGTAAGGGCATTTTGCTAATTTTACCAGTTAAGATATTCTCCACCTTGGACCACTAGAGTAGTGACACGTGGCAATTGGTCCCCATTTCTGGGGTGTTCTCCTCGAGTTCTTTCACTCTCTAGAACTCTCTCTCCCCCTCTATTTCTCTCAGCTTCCTCTCGTCTTTCCTAAGCTCCCTCACCTCCGTGAGCCACCACCCTCACCTTGCTTCGGCGAGTTCCATTTTCCCCTCATCATACCACACCACTATATCCCTTGCTCTATGCCCAAAATGATAATAAGTTCGTGATCTCGAGCTTGGACCGAGAAGTGGCAAAGGCTACATTTGATTTTATGTCATATAGCATCAAATTAGGTGTGATGAGTGTTGTTGTACATAGAAACACGTCGGGGAAGCACTCCCCAGTTTTTTATGTTGAACCCGTGCGTTGCAGGAGTTTTTCCGGCGAATCCCGACCACGGCGAGAGATCACAACGATATAATCCTACTTCTTGTTTCTTTAGCCTCAATTTGACTAGTTTTACACTAGAAATAGTTAAGTTTTGAGCTCGATCGGAGCTCGACAGTTCTTCGGTCGAATTCCGGCCTTCCTATTCTTTGAGTTCGGCAGGTATGACCCGCAAGTCTTATCGGGTCGACCCGACCCATAAACTAAAACCAGTCCAACCCAATATCTAGGCCCAATCTAATGGCCCGGCCCAACGTTTGACCCATGTGACCCCATGACCCAAAATCCAACCCAACCAATCAGGCCCAATCCACTACCCGGCCTATTAACCCTAGTAACCCAAGCCCAGACCCTAACCGGATCCAACCCCTTGACCCAACTCGTTGACTGTGACCCATTAGCTAGACCCGTTGACTCATTGACCCATTGACCGTTGACCTTACCCGTTTACTTTCGTTGACTGTTAACCGTCAACGTTGACTTTTTTATTGACTTTTTTAGGTTTTGGCTGGGACCGCTCCTAGGCTAATTTCGATGTTCTGATTCCAAATCGGCTGTCTGTTTTCCCAAATTCTGACGTTTCAATAGAGTTTTACTAAATAACCTCTATATATGGTTGAGTGCATAGGCGGGAAGTGACACCATCCTCGTTAGTTCGAGCGGCTTTCGGGCAATGGAATATCGTGAGTGGACCCCTTCTAAACTTGCATGTTTTTATAAAATATTAGGTTTGCATGCATTGCATATTGTTTATGCTCTGAACACAATTCTGCATTTGTTTATGTCTTCCTAATTACATGTTTTAATTATATGCGTGTTTAAAATGGCTTCGTCACCCTTGGGTGTCAGCCAGCACGTGTCTACCCCGATATTTGGGGATATCGAGGTTGGGGTGTGTCGAATCTTCATCGCTTGCCCATGCAAATATTTGTGTTCCATTGCTTTTCTTCTTTTCCCAGGTAAGAAAAAATTAATTTTCTCTTTCTTCTTCATTTTTTGAGGCCTTAGGGCTTGAATTTTGGCTCGACAGGGGTCAAGGAGGTGGCAAAAGTGAAATCATGGGCTGCTGTGCTGCTGGCTTGGCACACTGCTAGGCCTGGCGCGACTAAGTCAGCTCGGCGTGTTGGGTTAGGCGTGGAGAAGAAAGGTCGGCGTTGGGCTTGGGCCCGTGCGCTGCTCGGCTTGGGTGTTAGGTAGCTGGGCTCTGGCCTATGCAGTGCTGGATAATGCAAAGGAGAGAATGAGGCACAGGGGCGCCAACCCCCCTCCATTTGAGTTGGGCCGCAAGGCCATTTGGGCCGAGAATGAAATGAGGCGACAAGCCTCATGTCTTCCTTGAGCCACATGAATGATGAATTTATTCCGCCGTTGTATTGTTAGGGCAGATCTGCAAGTAACTAGGCTACTTCAAGGCTGCTCATGTCAAGGTAGGTTCTGATGAGCAATTCAAAGACTTCATCGAGATGTTTAAGCACGTAATTTCGTCTAGGGTTAGTGTGAAACAGTCAAGGATGTTAGCAGCCATGAACCGCGTGGCTCTAGGAAAGCTATCAAGTTCCACCCCTACTTCTTCGTGTTAGGGTTCACCTTTCATATGCCTCGATTCTTCCAAAAGGTGATCTGGTCCATGAAGTGTGCTCATGCTCAGTGCTCTCCAAACGTGGTCGGCGTGATGGTGGGGTTCCATAACTTGAGCAGGTTCTTTGACTTGGACCTGATTGCCAACGAGTTTTGGTACTTCTTTGACATAGGCCACATCGATGGTGTTGGGTAGCTGAGGACCCGTCATAGGCTTTTCGATCACTCGAGCAAAGGGGATTATGATTGGTTTAGAGAGACCCTAGAGATTAGTAAAGAATGGGAATCCGACTCCTCGCCTGGGCTGCGTGTTCTGACTGCTTTCATTGATGATAAGTAGGCTGCTTAGTCTCTAATCTGCTTTATACTTTTGTTGAGCTGCTTTCTGATTTGTCCTTCTCTGTTTCTGTAGATTCAGAATTCGGTTCAACACCCAAGACTTCTTTAGACATGAAGAAGGTCCACATCGCCTTGAGGATCCCTTCTGAATATAGCGAGTGGCGTTGGCTGTTGAGTCTTCTTTGTTGGGAGAAAAGTGGTCTACCCCCATTATAAGAGATTAGGAGGATCAAGGGTGAGGCATTTATTCGTCTGATCGCCACTGTGGAGCCTGTTGCAGGCGAAGGCGGGAGAAAAATATCTTCGTCGCCTGCCCGAGAGTTGTCGGTGGAGAAAAAGATGAAGACTTCTTCTACTGCTCGCGAGGGTTCGTCCACTGCTTGGAGGCTTGTGATTGACTTGATTTTTTCAAATGGGAAGAGGGAGGCTGCTGGATCTAAGCCTGTAAAATCGGCTACTCCGATGGTTGCTAGAATAGCTACTGACAGGATTGCATAGTGGAGGAGTTCTGCCGTGCCCCTTGTGCCTGGTTTTATTCTGAGATAGCCTTACATGCCTAGGTCTGATCCAATTTCGGAGGTGCGTGCAGTGACGAAGAGCGAGGATGGTGATTCCACTGCCAAGGCGGTGCTAGGGTCAGCCCTTCTTGTTAAGAAAAAAACATTTGTCTGGATAAGCAGCCGTGATCTGCTTGCCAAACCAGCCTTAGCGGAGTTTTTCAAGATCCATGAGCTGTTGAAGCCCGATCTGCTTGAGGACACGGAAGCATGTGCCAAGTTTGTTGATGACGTAAGCAAGGTTGTTGACTTCAATTTTTTCACGAGGTATAAGGCTCAGTCACGAAGAGATTCACTACTTGCTATGATGCAAAAAACTGTGATCTTGGCAACCGAGTACATGCGTATGAAGCAGGATGACGCCAAGGCTACTAGGGAGATAGCGGCAACCATGGTAGCAGAAGATTTCTCAACTGCTAATAAAATTAAAGAGTTGAAGTCTGAATTTGCCTTTTTAAAGGGATCTGGTGTATTTGCCCCTACTGCTCAGCAACTTCAGACCGCTCGCTAAGAGATCAATGACTTGATGCTCAGCCTAACCCTATCCGGGGGAAGTATGGCGTTGCAGAGAATGAGATTGAAGTCCAAGCATTGCTAGTGCAAGACCTTGAGCATGCCATTTCAGAATTTTAGACTGCCCGTGATGCCAAGGATGTAAAGTTGCTCACCATGCATAATGACGTTGCTCGACTTAAGAAGGCCTTCGGTAGACTTAAGTCCAAGGAAGTAGAGTTACAAAGAACTAAAGAAGCAACTAGATGAGTTACAGAATGCTTGTACTGACCTGATTGAAGAGAATAAGCAGCTGAGGAGTGAAAAGTCTAGTCTTGAGGCTGTCCTTGTCCAAAGTTAGGCTGACTTCTACAAGCTTGGCAATATAGATTATTTCATTGGCATACCATCTGACTACGCCTTCTCTGATAAGGACCTCGTGTTTTTTGTTATTTCTTCCGCGGATCTCCTTAAGTTTTCCTTCGAGAGCGCCATTGGTAGAGCAGCTGAGGATCAGGCTGCCCAAGTAGGTGCGGCCGAAGGTGGTGTCGCCCAGGCAGGGGCAGTTAATGGCAGTGTTGCCCAGAATGGTGCAGCTGTAGAAGAAGTGTGAGAGGCTGATGCTGCTGGGAGCGATGCGGCTGCTGAGGAGTAGTCTTTTTAGATAGACTTTAGGATTTACTTTCTTGCTTTACTTTTTCCTTTGCTTGAACTCTGTTAGCTTTCGTGCCAGTTTACCAATTTGCTAGAAATTAATAAACTGTTTTTCTTCGCTTTACTTTATCCTTGTCATTTTGCCTTGCTTCAAGCTTTTGCCATAAAATGAACAATCAAGCAGGCTGCTTTGAACAAAGCAGTCAAGCCCATCTTTATTTCTTTAGGCACCAACTTCAGGTTGTCAGGTGTCGTTTTTTGAAACTTCTAACTTCCAAGGCCGAATGACCTACGTAGTTGCATGTTTCATATATGTGGTCCACTAGATTTTTAATCACAAGGTCGTTAGTAAAGCGCACTGCTTTTTCATAAGTAGACAGACTTGCATGACCTATGTGACTATCGATCTAAGCTTAGGACCTCTGTAAAGCTGTTAACCAGAGAGTAAGTAACCTAACGCCTTACTTACAGAAGCAGGCGAGTCTGCATGACTGCTCAGCTATTGACTTTGATCTTCTAAGGCGTTAAACTGCTGAGCTTTATCTAGCGTTGTTGCCCCCTGAACATAGGCTGCTTAACTGGTCGTCATTTCTCCAATCATTTGAGCTGCGTGGCCTGCATCTCAACATACTAAAGATTTCTGGGACATGAAATTTGCTAACCTTTGACATCAAAAGTGCGTGGTTCTTTGGAATTTCGTGGGCAGTGGTTCGAAAGAACTCTTTGCATTCTATGTAACTAATTTCGTAGGCTGCGTAGCAAGTAGCACATCACTTTAGGAATCAGTGTAAACCCAATGGATTGTTCTGCCTTAGGCTATGATCTGTGCATTAACCAGTTAACCTTTCACAAGATTTTGTGGTTGTATAAGTTTATGCGGCCAAGTGCTAGAAGGGTGTACCGTAGGCAGTCTTCCAAAAATTGTAGGCTGCTCGTTGAATTGGCAGCGGCTTTAGGTTCCTAGTGATCTTCCATAAATTGTAGGCTGCTCGTTAAATAATCGCTAGTTGGTCACATACAATATGCTCAGCTCCTTACGCTAGCTGGTCACATCAAGATGCTCAACTGCGCACACATCATGCATGTAGCCAGAGCTAGAATTCTGTATCCTCGCAGAGATCACCTATGTATTGCACTGGGGATGCTCAGCTAAGAATACTAGCTGGTCACATTGCGAATGCTCAAAAGGGATGTTCCTCTAACGGGTAGAGGGAATACTATTCTGCAACACGAAGATCGCTAGTTGGGCACACACAGAATGCTCAGCAGCTGGTCATATCAATGATGCTCAACTGCGGTCCATCTTCGTAGGCAGCTGTCCAAGCTACGCAGCGTGCCTCCTCCGTCTTTGAGGACCGAGTTCCTAGGGACCAAGCCAAAGGCCTAAAATCCTTCAATCTAGCTAAACCTTGAGAAATACCATTGTGGCTACTTATAGGGATGCCAGTGCAGGACATTGTGCTCTAGTTACACCAATGGAACCCAACCCATCCACGTCTGGATATTCAAAGTGCATAGTTTACCCTCTCCCAAAGGGAGAATATGGTTGGTCCACGGGGGTAGGCGCAATTCATGTGATAAGTCTCTGATTGGGCGTGATCTTCAATGCGAGCAAGAGTAGACAGTTGTTGCAGATACGCAATTGAGCCAAATGATGTATAACTTTAGAAATCTTAATTGAAAAATGAGAAGAAGAATATCGAACTTAGCTGGAAGGTAAAAACTACGTAACAACTAGATAGTCCTCGGATTGCAAGGTAGTGCTCGTCGAGCTGCTTGAGTCTTCAAGCTTTATTTCATCCGAGAAGAGCTCATGGAGAAGTGGGATGTTATGAGTAGTACTTTTGTAGGTTGTAGGCATTCTACTGCTTGTCAATCTCATTGTCGTTCATACCCTTGCCGACTGCTTTACTGACTTTGTACAGACCTTCCCAGATAGGATTCGTCTTTTTGGAGATTTCTCTTCTGGCAGTGATGAATATTTTTCTTTGGACCAGATATCCAGGTTGAAACTGCCGAATCTTTGCCTTTTTGTTGTAGCTGGAGAGGAACTGCTACTGGTAGGCAGCAATGCGGGTGATGACCTTCTCGCATTCCTCCTCTGCTAGATCTAGATTTATGGCTATCTCCTTTATGTTTTACTCAAAATTTGGCAGTATGATGCTGATACTCGGCATGATGACATTAGGAGGGATGATTGCTTCTAAATCGAAAGCCAAGAACAAATGAGTTTCACCAGTTGCTCGTCGCTTGGTCATGCGATACGCCCATAGAACACCAAAAAGTTTGTTTGGCCACTTCCCCTGCTTGTATGTGAGGGATTTCTTGAGGCAGTCGAAGATTGTCATATTGGATGCCTCCATATGCCCGATGCCTTGGGGATATCTAGGTGTAGACATGTTCTGTTTGATGCCATATTTATGGAAGAACTTCACCACGTATTTTCCCACGAATTGTGGGCCGTTGTCGGTGACGATAGATTGTAAGATGCCAAATCGGCAAATGATGTTCCTCTATATGAAGCACTTTATGTCTGTTTGAGTAGTGGTGGTGATAGGCTCGACTTCTACCTACTTGGTGAAGTAGTCGGTAGCCACAATCATCATGCCCCTACTTCTAGTAGTGGGTGGCATGGGCCCTATTAGGTCGATTGCCCACTACATGAATGGTCATGGGCTTGTCTGAGGTGGAGCTCGCTGGCAGGAAGTGCAGGTACAGGGTTGAAACGTTGGCAGCTGTCGCACATTTGAACAAACTTCTTAGTGTCTTGATGCATGGTGGGCCAGTAGTAGTCAACGTTGAAGACTTTATGCGCTAAGGATTGGCCTCCTGAGTGGTTTCCATAAATTCATTCGTGGATCGAGCTCAGAACTTTTAAGTCGTCATAAGGTGTTAGGCAGCGGAGATGTGGGCCTGAAAAGAACCTTCGGACGAGAATGTCATTCCACATGTAGTAGTGTGCCGCCTTTATTTAGAGCTTTCTAGCTTCCAATCTTTCTGCAGAAAGTGCCTCATTGATTAGGTAGTCGATGATGGGATCTTGCCAGCTTAGGGTTGTATTAACTTGTAACACCTCGACTGCGGGTTCTTCTTCTACACTTGGTTTTCCCAAATACTCGATCGGGATGGAGCGTCTGAACTGGTAGTCCAAAACGAAGCCTAAGGCTTCCAAGGCGTCTGCATGAGCGTTGTCAGCCGGTGGCACCTGTGTGAGGGTGTAAGTCTGAAACGCCCCAAGCTACTTTCGTACCTTCTCGAGGTATAGTGTCATCCTTGGATGCTTTACTGCATACTCCTTGGTAGTCTGGCTTGTGATAAGTTGAGAATCCGAATGGATTGCGAGCTTCTTGACTACTAAATCTTGTGCCATTCAGAGGCTTGCCAATAAGGCCTTATACTCTGGTTCGTTGTTTGATGCCTTGAAGCCTAACGTGATTGCCTGCTCTAACACAGAGTCGTCTGGGGTGATGAGAACCAAGCCTGCTCCAAAACCCTTGTAGTTGGATGAACCGTCGATGTGCTCGAAGGCGTGCTCCAAAAGTTCTTGTCAAAAAGGGTTGGTTCGGCCAAGGTGTACTCGAAGGTGTCTTTGGACAATGTCGTTACGTCTTCCGAGTCAGGAGTGAACTCTGCTATGAAGTTTGTCAAGGTCTGAGCTTTTATAGTAGTGCGGGGTCGGTAAACCAAGTCGTATTGGCTGAGTTCCAACGCCCACTTCATCATTCATTGAGAAGCATCTAGACCATGTAAGATAGATCGTAGGGGATATTGAGTCAAAACGACAATTGTATGCACCTAAAAGCAGGGTATGAGCTTCCGAGCTGCAATAGCTAGCGCTAAAATTAGCTTTTCGATCCTTGGATATTTTGTTTCTTCATCGATGAAAGCTTTAGAAGTGTAGAATACTGGCAGTTGTGCCCCCAGTTCTTCTCGTATGAGGGCAGAGCTTACTGCTACGTCTGAGACTGCCAAGTAGATGTATAATTCCTCGGCTACTTCCTACTTGGATAGTAGCAGAGAGGATGTCAAATATTTCTTCAAGTCTTGAAATGCTTTCTCTCACTTGACATCCCACTTGCTTCTTTGCGCCTTCTTGATGGCCTTGAAAAAAGGCTTGCATCGATCGGTTTAGCGTGAGAGGAAACGGTTGAGCGCGGCTGCTCATCCAGTTAGACTTTGGATCTCCTTCAAAGTGGTGGGGGTTTCATCTCCAAGATTGCTTTGATCTGCTTGGGATGTGCCTCAATTCCTCGTTGGGTTACGAGGTACCCTCATAATCGGCCTGAGGAGACTCCAAATGTGCATTTGGCAGGGTTGACCTTCATCTTGTACTCCTAAGGATACTGAATATCTCTACCAAGTTTCTAAGGTGGTCTAACCGCTGCTTTCCGTTTACCATGATGTCGTCAATGTAGACCTCCATGGTAACCCTAATCTGCTCCTTGAACATCATGGTTACTAACCTTTAATAGGTAGCTTCTGCGTTCTTGAGGCCAAAAAGCATAACCTTGTAGCAGTAAGTGCCTCGCTTGATCACAAACGCAGTTTTCTCTTTGTTGGGGTCAAACATGGCAATCTGATTGTAGCCAGAATATGCATCCAAGAAGCTGAGCAACTGGTTCCCTGCAGTTGAGTAGAGGTTGTCACGTGGGCCACTACAGCGGTGGTAGCCGCTGCTAGCATGGCCATGGTGCCTCGTGGTGGAAAAGGTGCAATCCTTGCTGTAGTAAGCCTCGAGGAGCGATGGCTTGGAGCCACATCGCGATCTCCATCAGTTGGTCCATGTCCTTCAATGTAGGAGGTCTCATTGGTTGTAGTTTCTGAATTTCCTGCCATTGTAGTCGTGGATCTACGAATGAAGGAATTTGAAAGCGAGAGTCTTCTTCCAATCTTCGGATCGGAGCTCTCAATGAAAGCACCAATTTGTGGATGTAAATTTCTGCCTTTCCTTGATTGACGAATCTGCACCTGCAAAATAATAACACCTAAGATTAAGGCCAAAAGCCTCACGCGCCCACAATTAATGGGGGGGCTTTGGCTGAAGAATCTCTGATGCCAAAGTTAGAATTATGAAAATAATGTGTTTGAGTGTTTGTGGGAAGCAAAAAGCCTCTTTAGGGGTAGCTAAAGCTTACTGCATTTTGGAGATAAATGGAGTATTTATAAGAGAAAATAAGGAGATGGGCCAGCCCTTTAGGGTTTAGGGGTGGTCGGCCTTATGTTGTATTTTAGATGAGAATATTCTTAGATATTTGTGTAAATAAATATCTTAGAATAAATAGCTAAATATCCTAAATAAATAGAATTAGGATAACTTACTTGAAATAGGTTTTCTCTAATTATGTATTCTATCATAAATACCTTTGACTTTTCCTACGAGCAAGGGTGCCGTGAGCAGTCGTTGATTTCTGCTTGCTCTACCTCAGCTGCGCATGGTGAATGAGGCAGCTTCCTACTCATTTAATAGGGGTAGTCTTGTCTTTCTTAGGAAATAATCCACTGTCAGCTTCATGATTTTTGAGATTATTTTTTGCTCCACACTGAGTACTTGCAAAGCTTCCATTTTCTACATTTTCTCAGTTTAGTTCAAAATCTGAACTGCTCCTTGCGTCTATAAAAAGGGGAAGGCCAAGTTCAAATGGGAGGAAAGAACACAGACGACGAAAAATCTGAGAGAGAGCAACGGAGGAGAGAACCAAAACGCTCCTGAAATTCATGAAGGTTTGCAGAGGACAAAGTGAAGAGAAAGTGAGAAAGGACCAAGCAATCTCGCAACCGCAAACGAAAACGAAGCACTCAAAGCAAGGCAACAAATTCAAGGAGGCTATAAACTCCACGAAAACTGAAGGCATAAAACCTATTTGTTTCTTTGTTCTTTGTTTGTGCAGGAGATCGATGCTCACTGCTTCCAAGTCCCAGTTTAGGTTGGAAATACCAACTCGAAATACATTCAATTTGTCAAACAATGCCCTCTGCAACCAAGCCTCTTTGCTGTCAAACTCTCCGACAATGTTCAATGCCGAAGTCTCTGCTGTCGTTTCAACTATCCTCCAGTGACCAGAGCCGCTAAGCAAGAAGAAAAATCAGCAGTGAACAAAGACAAAAGAAATAAGTCGTCTACGCTGTCAAAGCACTCTCCGAAATCAGACTAAAAAGATGCGATCCAGAGCGGTTCAATATAGAAGAGTTGTTGTCCAAGTCCACCCACGGAATAGACGACTGCATATATAGTTGTGCAAAGTATATACCCATCCAAAAGAAATTCCTCCAAGTTGTTCATCTGTTCGTCCGGGAAGTTTTCCGGCATAGTATGTTTGCATGCAAACTGGAGGTGCCCGGAAAATTACATGCTCGATTGCTCGAGTTTCGCTCATTGAGGAAGTTTTTCGGCATAGCATGTCTGCACACAGACATTGGAGGTACCCAAAAATGACCTCCGCATGGATGCATAAGGTCTGCTCGTCGAGGAAGTTTTCCAGCACAGCATGTCTGCACACAGACATGGAGGTGACCGAAAAATTACCTCTACAACGTTGCCAAATGTTCCGCTATTATAGTTCTTACCGTTGATGTATGCGCACAGACATCCGGTAACTCTTACTCTACCCTAGGTCTCTTCAAACGATTTTCTACAAAGGAAGCAACCTCGTCCTTACCGTCTCGGAGTCCATAAGAAAGCGAAGCTGCTGTTGCCGTTGGAAAAGAAGGCGGCACAAAATGCACCAAAATGGTGTAGCTCTTGTCCAAGATTTCGACGAAGAAGAAGACTGATGTGCAAAGCCTACAAAAGAGCGCATTGGCGTTGGATAAGAAGGCTGCACTTACGTGCAAAGTGCATCAAAAATGGTGCAGGTTCGAGTCGCTGACGGAGCCAAGGCCACACCAAAGAGACACCAAATTCCCCTCTCGTACGCAACTTGTACATGAGCACCTTGCGAGGTCTTCATGTCGTTGCACCTCAAATGACGAAGACAACAAGTTGAAGCCTCACTAAATCAAAGCAAATGGATCACTGCACGCATACAAGCTTGGGACCAACAAGCTAATGTCAAAAGTGCAAGAGCTTTCATCCAAATTCTAATGTCTTTTTATTGCACAATAGAAGACAGAGAAAGTCTGGCTATAAAAGGCATTGATAAAAGAAAGGTGTTCCGCTACTTGCTTTTAACAATATGAAAGCAAGGACCTAATCACTCGCTGTGCTGCTGGGCAAAAATTAAGGCAAGACAAACTCTGGATTAACAAATCGTGGTTCTATTTGAACCAAATTAAGGCTGCAGCAGATCGAGAAGACAGCTCCAAGGAGAAGGCCGAGGAGACAAATGTCAAACAAAAGCAAAGCTAAAGGAAGCTTACATGCTCTGAACACTATCTCGCTCAAAGCTTGTCTTAGTAAACCCATGCAGAAGACAAAAGTGAAGAAGAAATGCTACAAGTCATGCCAATAAAAAGTCTGAAGCACACTTGTTCCATCAAGTCATAAACTGAAAGACCACATGAAGCAAGGAAAGAGTCGGAAATTAAATCAAATGGTGACTTTGGATGAGGTCCCAATTTATCAACATTATTTTATTGAAGTCCTTGAAATTAATGCAATAATGTCTTTCTATGTAGGTTATTATAATTTTAAATTAAAATTTGATATTTGTAGTTACTTATATTAATGAGATTTTAAATAAAATTCAAGATTTGTGGGATTAAAAATATTTTTAAAAATTTATACTTATATAAAAAAGTATAATTTATCTTAATGACATTATTTGTCATTAAGATCAATTATATTTAAATAAGACCCATGATTTGTCATTTTTCATATTATTGATATTTTACATACAAGAAATTGGTAATTTTTATACGGTACATTTTACATTCAAAAAGTTAGTACCTTTTATACAAAAAAGGTAGTACGTTTTATAAAAAATAATGGGTACATTTTGTATAAAAAAAAAATGGGTACATTTTATATAAAAAAACAATTGGTACATTTTAGATTAAAAAAATAAATAGGTCTTACATTAGAAAACGGGTACATTTTACATATAACAAAGTGATATATTTTTAAAGACAAATGGGTACATTACTAGTAAATTATTGGTACAAAATAAAAGGTTAAAAAATGAGTACAAATAAAAGTGTGAAAAATATGTACACAAAAAGAAATTAATATATGTATACAAACTAAAACTGAAAAGAAAATAGGTGCAATTTAAAAAAAAAAAAAAAGGTTGCTATTTAAAATGAGTACAAAGTAAAAATAAAAATATATGATACAAAATTAAGCCATAACTATATATATATATATATATATATATTATGACACACCCCGACCGAAATCAAGGCATGCTGGCCATCACGTGAGAGTGACGTAACCATGTGCACAGTGCGGAAGCAATATAATATAGAAATTACGATAAATAAAAACGGAAACACTAGCTAAGGCAAATACTAGCGTGAGAATAAGTGTGAACACATAATCAGAGCACTAATAGTCTAAGTGCAGCCAAGCATAGGAATTACTAATTAACTAACACACGAAGGTAGTCCTACATGAGTGATGGCTTGTCAGAACTTCCGCTAGAAACCTTGTGAGCCACCCACAAATGCTACCTAATATCTGGAGGGGCGCAAAACGAAAAGCGTGAGTGGGCAAAAAAAAAGAGTTTCCAAAACCATTTCATTATCAAACTTCTAAACCCTCGCTGTAAAACCTGTATAATTTTCCCAAAAAATAGTATATACGTATACTAAATCTCAACAGAAATCATCATCAAAATATGCATTCAAATCATGAATATGCTATGCCACAATATCAATTATCCAGGTAAGTAATCTAAAAGCAATGATAGCTGCAATTATCTCATCAACTATACTCTAGCTCATAGATCATGCTTGCACACAAGTCGAACCCACTTATAGTGGTTTATACGACAGGCTGGGTGTATAAATAATTACGCTCAAGTGCTACGATCACGTGAAGGCTGTGCGAATGATCGTGGGTCACCTACAAGTCGAACCCACTGAAAGTGGTCTATACGACAGGCTGTGCACCTAACTTGGATCTAAGATGAGCGTGTGGGGTGGGAGGTGAATGATCACGTGAAGGCCATGCCCTAACTCTGGAGGGAGAACTAACACCAAGCCCTAACTCTGGCGGGAGCACTAACACCGGGGTACAGGTATATGAGCTAACAATGCATCTCAACAATCTTCATAGAGTAACACATAGCTTACCTGAACTTACCTGAGCGCTGCTGGCATTGAATCCCAATGCGTGTATATAAATATATGTCACAATGCATACATATAGCATAAACATATTTGGCATGGCAATTCATTTCATAAAATTGCTTAAAACGTATTTCTGGGAAAAATACTCATTATATAGGTATATACGGAAAACAAAAGCCCACTCACTGGTATGTCGAAGGATCATAGCCCCCACGTCTAGCTTGGCTACGCACGTCCTCCGGATAGGTCTCGCCTATATGAGAAATAACTATAAAAACGTTATTTTATAGCACATAAACGAAACTTGGTAATAACTTCTCATATATTGCCCAATTTGGGTATATGAATATACCACAGTGACCTACTCAACCTCAAACACATCCCCAAAATTTTAAAATAATTTTTTGACCACGCACGCCCCGCCACGCACCGGCCAAGGCACGACCAGACGCGACGCCCATGCGCGGGCACGTGCCAGGCACACTGACGGCGTCAGTTAACACCGTCAGGAATATTCCATTAAATCTCAACATATTCTGTTAGAAATCTAACAGCGCCACCTAACGCCTTTAGCATATTCCGTCAAAACTGACGGAATATCCCCTTGTCTTCTCCAACAAGTCGCCGGACGCCGGCGACTGTTCACCGGTTTCTGGAAAATCTTTAAAACCTTATATCTTCTTCATTTTTGCACCAAAATTCATGAAACTTGAACCATTTTGAAGATCTCACAAAGACGAACAAAACCATACCTGATTCGAGCTCTGTAGCCACCAGAATCCTGCCAGAAAAAGCCTCAATATTCCGGCAAACCTTAAAACTCGTCACTCTCACTATTCCAACATCCAAATTCTTCCAACGAACCACTCCGAGCCTCGTGAAGATCTCCTAAAGCTCCCTATGAGCTTAAAATCCCCAAAAACACAAGTTTTTACGTGAGCATGAATAGTGACAAAATTGGAGGTTAGGGTTTTCGAATGAGTTCTTACCTAAAAATGGTACCATTTGACTCGTATGAACCTCAGGAACACAATGGTGCCCTTTAAATCTTCGATCTAAAAGGTTTGGAGGGTCTATGGAGTTGGTCCGTACGGAAGAGAAGAGAGAGAGTAAGTTTGAGAGAGAGAGAGAGAGAGAGAGAGAGAGCATGGGAAGGAAGATAGTATGTAGATGTGGATGTGTGTGTGTGGTCTAAAAGCCACCAATCAAAACCAATAATTTTCTTACTTCCAATTGGGTCCAAAATAATAGGGACTTAACACATTGGTCCTCAAACCAAACTTAACCACACAATGCCACAAACGCTTAAGGGTATTTTAGTCTTTTCACATTAACGAGAATATTTTTCCAGGACGGGCTGTCACAATCTACCATCCTTATAAAAATTTCGTCCCCGAAATTTATACAACCAAAACAATCCACTAATAATCATAAAACAACCTTGGATACATATCTCTCTTCCGATCCTCTGTCTCCCAAGTAGCTTCTTCCACTGAGTGGTTTCTCCACAAAACTTTCACCAATTGCACTGTCTTATTTCTCAGAACCTTCTCTTTCCAATCCAAAATAGTCACTGGCTCCTCATCATAAGTCAAATCGGGGCTAATTTCCAAAGGTTGAGGAGTTATCACATGTGACGGATCTGAGACATAATGTCGAAGCATCAAAACATGAAATACATTATGTACCTTAGACAACTCTGAAGGCAACTCAAGTTTATAAGCAACTTCACCAATTCACTTGGTGATCCGATACGGTCTGATGTATCTAGGGCTTAGCTTATCCTTCTTCCCAAAACGTACTACACCTCTCCATGGTTATAGCTTCAAGAATATAAAATCATCAACATTATACACTCGGTCAGTAGCATGCCTGTCAGCTAGGCTCTTTTGACAATCCTGGGCCGCTTTCAGGTTAGATTTAATCACCTGAACATTCTGAGTAGTCTCCTCTACTATCTCAGGGCCCACCAAAACTCTTTCGCCAACTTTTGACCAACATAATGGAGTCCGACAAGACCTGCCATAAAGTGCCTCAAATAGTGCCATACCAATACTCGAATGGTAACTGTTGTTATAGGCAAACTCCATCAAATCCAAACGTGCATGCCAATCATCGCCAAACTGCATCACAGAAGATCTCAGCATATCTTCCAAGGTCTAAATCCTCCTTTCTAATTGACCGTCTGTCTGAGGGTGATATGTTGTACTGTAGAATAATTTCGAACCAAGAGCTTCCTGGAATGCTGTCCAGAACTTAGAAGTAAATCTAGGATCGCGATCCGAGATAGTACTAAATGGAACGCCATGGTACTTCACGACCTTCAATAAGAACAACTTAGCTAATCGGCTTAAAGAATACTTCTCCCTCACTGGAATAAAATGCGTTGACTTAGTAAGCCGATCAACAATCACCCAAATTCCATCATAACCATTCTGTGCACGAGGAGCTTGTACACAAAATCCATAGTAATATCTTCCCATTTCCATTGTGGAACTGGAAGTGGTTGCATCAACCCAAAAGGCTTTTTTCTTTCAGCTTTAACTTGCTGACAAATAGCACATATACTAACATACTCAGCAATTTCTCTTTTCATACCCGGCCAATAATAAAATGGTCGAACGGTATGATACATCTTAGTGCCTCCAGGATGCAGTGCATATGCTGAAACATGCGCTTCATCAAGAATCTCTTTCTTTAATTCCATATTATTTGGCACATACACCCTTTGATCTTGCATAAGCATGCCATCAGATTCCCGAATTCTGAGATCCTTCTTCTTTCCTTTAGAAATTGCAAAAATTAAATCCTAAACTTCCTCATCATTTCTTTGGGCTTCAAGTATACGGTCAATCAAAATAGGCCTAACTTGGAAACTAGCAAGCAAAACTTCCTCTTATTCTGCTACAGCTTCTTCTCGTTCTTCTAGCCCCAATTTCACACCAGTATACCTCAAATATGTAAGAAGAGGAATACGAGAAGCATACAAAGCATTGACCCGACCTTGGGATTTTCTACTCAAAGCATCAGCTACCACATTAGCACGACCAAGGTGATACTCAATCGTGCAATCATAATCACTAAGCAACTCTAACCACCTTCATTGCCTAAGATTAAGCTCTTTCTGGGTAAAAAGATACCGAAGACTCTTATGATCTGTAAAGATCTTGCACTTCTCACCATAAAGATAATGTGTCCAGATCTTCAAAGCAAAGATGATAGCCGCTAATTCCAAATCATGAGTAGGGTAATTCATTTCATGAAACTTCAGTTGACGTGAAGCATAAGCAATCACCCTACCATGCTGCATCAAAACACATCCCAAGCCATTCAAAGAAGCATCGCTAAAAATCTCAAAGTTACCACTATCATATGGAAGTGCTAAAACAGGAGCATGAGTGAGATAATACTTAAGTTGCTGAAAACTCTGCTCATAATCACCATTCCACTCAAATTTAACTTCCTCTCTAGTCAACCTTGTAAGTGGTAAAGCCATAACTGAAAAGTCCTTAACAAATCGTCGATAGTAACCTGCTAAGCCAAGGAAACTCTGTACCTCAGTGACGATTCGTGGCTGTTCCCAATTCTCCACAGCTGCAATTTTCTGAGGGTCTACCTGTATACCTTGGGCTGATATAACATGTCCCAAGAATGCCACTTGATCTAACCAGAATTGGCATTTACTGAACTTAGCATACAGCTGATGTTCCCTCAATTTCTTCAACACTAAAGTGAGATGTTGAACATGATCTGATTTTGACTTAGAATACACCAGAATGTCATCAATAAAAACAATGACAAATCTATCCAAGTATTGTTGAAATACCTTATTCATCAAACCCATGAAAGCTGCTGGTGCATCGTCAATCCAAATTGCATCACAAAGAACTCGTAATGACCATACGAGTTCTAAAAGCTGTTTTATGAACATCGTCACTTCTAATCTTTAACTGATAGTAGCCTGACCTCAAGTCAATCTTTGAAAACACACAGGCACCTCGAAGTTGATCAAATATATCATCTATACGCGGCAATGGATAACGGTTTTTAATCGTTACCCGATTCAATTGCCGATAATCAATGCACAACCTCAAAGTTCCGTCTTTCTTCCTGACAAACAGGACTGAAGCTCCCCAGGGCGATGTACTAGGCTGAATGAAACCTTTATCAACCAATTCTTGTAACTAAATCTTTAATTCCCTTAATTCAGCCTGTGCCATTCGATAAGGAGCTAAGGAAATAGGATCCGTACCTGGAAGTAATTCGATGGTGAACTCTACATCACGATCTGGCGATAATCCAGGTAAATCATAAGGGAATACATCAGGAAAATGTCTGACAACTCGAACATTCTCCACACTAGAAGGAATATCGTTATTTAATACCACATGAGCCAAGTACCTTGACAACCTTTATTCAACAATCTTTTGGCTCTCATAGCTGAAATAAAACCATGTCTTACTCCACTACGATCCCCTACAAACGTAACTTCAGGCAATCCAGGACGGTGGAAAGTCAATGTTTTCCCGTAACAATCAATATTGGCACGATTATAATGCAACCAATCTGTGCCCAAAATCACATCAAAATCGACAATATCTAACGGAGTAAGATTAGCTGGCATAAGCACATCCTCTACCAAGACAGGACATCCCAGATAAACACAATCTACATAACACTTCTCCCCTTTCAGCATTGCAAACTCTAACTCATACCCAAGGGGTGTAGACTGAGGTTGGGTTAACTGAGCAAATGCATGAGAAATTACGGAATACGTAGCACCACAATCAATCAACACTTTAGCATAATGACCAAGAATAACTAACATACCCATGATTAAGTTAGGATTGTTCTGAGAATCCTGCAGAGAAATGTTATTGATACGTCCCTGGGCCTGCTGTCTTCCTCCTCGACCTCTATTAGCATGAATACCTCGGCCCTGAGCGCTGCGTCCCTGACCTGACTGGCTGTGCTGCCTCGACGATCCTGCACTACTAGCAGCAACATCAACCTGTTGTGGCTGTCCTCTAGAATGCCACTGTGACTCGCCAGCCGAGTACTGACTGTAGTCACCATGCTGACAAGGCATATATCCTTCTGAATACTGACCATAGCCACCTTGCTGATAAAGATCCTGAGGATACTGATATTGTCCTGAAGGATAAGGAACAGGATCTCCCTAGTAATGGTAAGCACCACCACGACCTGTCGAAGTATAACCACTAGGTCCTGAAAACTGTTGAGTCTGCACTGGCGGTGGCATAAGAAGCTGTTGTGGCTGCTGGGGTCTCTGCTGATTCTGAGGGCAATACTTAGCCAAATGCCCCACCTGTCCACAAGTATAGCATCCACTGTTACCTTGACAACATTATCCAAAATGTCGATTATTACATCTTCGACACAAAGGAGTACTAGCACCACCTGAATTTCTCAGCCTCTGAAATCTAGGGTCTCCAGAAAATCTACCTCCTCGCCTCTGACCTGTGGAACTAAAAGCTCCACTAGAAGAACTCGAGCTCATACCACTTTTCTTAAAACTCTAGGTCTTGCGAGGTCCTTGAGAATACTGACCTATACCCTTATCATCTATCTTCTGATTACCCTATTTTCCTTTTTTTTCTTCACTATCGCTGGGCATATTTTCTGAGTCCTTAACTCTCAACAAAATCTCATAGAACTTCTGATAAGTGGCACAAGGTGTTATAGTAGCCATAGAATGCCACTTCTTCTTAGTACCAAGCTTAAAACGACGAAGCATCTCAACTGGATTGGCAGCAACTTCTAGATCATAACGGGACAAATCCGTGAACTTTCTATAATACTCCTTAGCAGACAGCTTTCCCTACTTCAAACTAGTAAACTCCTGCTTCTTTCAATCCAGATATACTGAAGGAATAAATCTCTTATAAAAGGACAGCTTGAAATTTTCCCAACTAGCAATCTTTTCGGGCGACCATCCAAAAGTCTCTTGGCCCCACTAAGATGCAGGTTCTGGACCCAAAAACCAAGAAGTAGTCTCAACCCACCTATTCTTGGGTAGGCTTCCTTGACTCTGCATAACCCGAAACGTCTTCTCGAGCTGTCGGAACCACTTTTCTGCCCCCTCATGTCCCTCATTATCCAGAAAATGAAGCAACTTCAAATTATACACAGACTCCAAAGGAGTTCTCTGAGAAGGGTGAAGTGAAGCCTGAATGGCATCAGCAATTGCTTCCCCTAACTGAGTGATATTAGGAAAACTAGACTCAGCTGAACGACGTGGCTCTCTACGAGGCGGCATAGTTCTGACAGAAGACACCAAAATAATTAAGGAAGTTCACAAAATATGCAGGAATGCAACCTATGCTCTGATACCAAACTAACACACCCCGACCTAAATCAAGGCATGCTGGCCGTCACGTGAGAGTGACGTAACCATGTGCATAGTGCGAAAACAATATAATATAGAAATTACGAATGAATAAAAACGGAAACACTAGCTAAGGCAAATACTAGCGTGAGAATAAGTGTGAACACATAATCAGAGCACTAATAGTCTAAGTGCAGTCAAGCATAGGAATTACTAATTAACTAACACCCAAAGGTAGTCTTACATGAGTGATGGTCTGTCAAAACTTCCGCTGGAAACCTTGTGAGCCACCCACAAATGCTACCTATTACTTAGAGGGGCGCAAAACGAAAAGCTTGAGTGGGCAAAAACAAAGCTTTTCCAAAACCATTTCATTATCAAACTTCTAACCCCTCGCCGTAAAACCTGAATAATTTTCCCAGAAAATAGTATATACATATACAAAATCTCAACAGAATCATCATCAAAATATGCATTCAAATCATGAATATGCTATGCCACAATATCAATTATCCAGCTAAGTAATCTAAAAGCAATGATAGCTGCAATTATCTCATCAACTATACTCTAGCTCATAGATCATGCCTGCACACAAGTCGAACCCACTTATAGTGGTCTATATGACAGGCTGGGTGTACAAATAATTACGCTCAAGTGCTACAATCAAGTGAAGGCTGTGCGAATGATCGCGGGTCACCTACAAGTCGAACCCACTGAAAGTGATCTATACGACAGGTTGTGCACCTAACTTGGATCCAAGATGAGCGTGTGGTGTGGGAGGTGAACGATCACGTGAAGGCTATGCCCTAACTCTGGTGGGAGCACTAACACCGGGGTGCAGGTTTATGAGCTAACAATGCATCTCAACAATCATCATAGAGTAACACATAGCTTACCTGAACTTACCTGAGCGCTGCTGGCATCGAATCCCAATACGTTTATATAAATATATATCACAATGCATACATATAGCATAAACTTATTTGGCATGGCAATTCATTTCATAAAATTGCTTAAAACGTATTTCTGGGAAAAATACTCATTATATAGGTATATACGGAAAACAAAAGCCCACTCACTAGTATGTTGAAGGGTCGTAGCCCCCACGTCTAGCTTGGCTACGCACGTTCTCCGGATAAGTCTCGCCTATATGAGAAATAACTATAAAAACGTTATTTTATAGCACATAAACGAAACTTGGTAATAACTTCTCATATATTGCTCAATTTGGGTATATGAATATACCACAGTGACCTACTCAACCTTAAAAACATCCCCAAAATTTTAAAATAATTTTTTGACCACGCATGCGCCGCCACGCGCAAGCCAAAGCACGGCCAGACGCGACGCCCATGCGCGGGCACGTGCCAGGCACACTGACGACGTCTGTTAACACCATCAGGAATATTCCATTAAATCCCAACATATTCCGTTAGAAATCTAATGGCGTCACCTAATGCCGTTAGCATATTCCGTCAAAACTGACAGAATATCCCATTGTCTTCTCCTACGAGTCGCCGGACGCCGGCGACTGTTCGTCGGTTTCTGGAAAATCTTTAAAACCTTATATCTTCTTCATTTTTGCACCAAAATTCATGAAACTTGAACCCTTTTGAAGATCTCACAAAGACGAACAAAACTATACCTGATTCGAGCCTTGTAACCATCGGAATCCAGCCGGAAAAAGCCTCGATATTCCAGCAAACCTTAAAACTCGTCGATCTCGCTATTCCGACATCCAAATTCTTCCAATGAACCACTCCGAGCCTCATGAGCTTAAAATCCCCAAAAACACAAGGTTTTACGTGAGCATGAATAGTGACAAAATCGGAGATTAGGGTTTTCACGAATTTTCGAATGAGTTCTTACCTGAAAATGGTACCATTTAACTCGTATGAACCTCAGGAACACAATGGTGCCCTTTAAATCTTCGATCTGCAAGGTTTAGAGGGTCTATGGAGTTGGTCCGTACGGGAGAAAAGAGAGAGAGTGAGTCTGAGAGAGAGAGAGAGCACGGGAAGGAAGAGAGTGTGTAGATGTCGATGTGTGTGTGTGGTCCAAAAGCCACCAATCAAAACTAATAATTTTATTATTTCCAATTGGGTCCAAAATAATAGGGACTTAACACATTGGTCCTCAAACCAAACTTAACCACACAATGCCAAAAACGCTCAAGGGCATTTTAGTCTTTTCACATCAACGAGAATAATTTTCCGGGACGGGCTGTCACATATTAAATGTAACGTTTCTAACACTAAATGATTATATTTAGAAATAAAATTTAATTATCTTGACATGTAAAATATTTTATTATTGAAATAATTAATGGCATTTATTAAAACCAATGGACCTTAATGAAAAATTGAAAATGAATAAGATTTCAATCAATGAAGTTGAAAAAAAATGGATGAAAACATAATTTCTCCTAAATCAAATTAAAGTGTTAAATGGCAAGCACGACTGCATGCCGGCCAACAACTAAGATCTTGATGGATTTCAAACATTAAACTCACAGAAGACCAAAAGCTAGCTACAAATTAGATTGCACTGCTATCTTTGCTTTCTACAAGAGAGCACGCTCAGAAGCTTCGATGCAAATTAAATGGCACACCAAGGTGGCAAGTCATGTTGCCATGGACAAAGCCAAATGAAGCCTATAAATACTAAATTGCCATGTTAAATTAAGGATCCTCAAATGTATCAATTAGTAAAAATTGATAAAAAAAAAAAAATACAAATTGGTTCTCCTCACTTGAAGCAAAAAATACAAATCTAATTCCAAATGTCAAATTCTCAAATGGTACAAAACTAATCAAATCATTCCCAATAAACTCAAACTCATTTTTGAACTACGCCAGTTTGATTCAACTAAGGGAATGTAGGCAATCTAGAGATTCATTCTAGATGCAACCGCACAAAATCAAAAGTACGTCCAAATCGAATCCCTCGTTCATTCGGCCAATATTTTTCTTTTTTGGGTGGGTCATTCACTCACTAAAAATCCAAAAACCAACTCATCCAAGAACTACGAGTGGCTTGATCCCTCTAAAAGGGGTATGTAGGCAATCTAAGACTCGACGCAAGTGCTACTGCAAAATCAAACAAACACTCAAATCTCCAAGTTATAATTTATTCATATTGGAAACAAAGGGTTTTTTTTTTTTAAGAATAGATTGTAACTAATAGACGCGTAGTCTAAAATAGGTCAAACCCAAAAACCTTCTTCGAAAAATGAGCGAGGTTGAAATATGTCGAGTGAATTATTTGTTACATTTTGGCTACCGATTTTTACCCAACACCAGAAAAATTACAATAACTATAGAAGAGAAGAGAGAGGCCCCGTTTGGTATTATTTATTGTTACCAAAAGTTGCTCACTTCAAAGTTTATAAAAAATAAATTAAAAAATAAAAAATAAAAAAAAAGTAATGCTACATTTACCACATTTGTACTACTTTTCTAATAGAGATAGAGTAGAAGTAGCACTTACCACATTTGTACAACTTTTGATTCTTGTAATACCTCATTAATTTTTTAAAATGAAATTTTTTTTTTCTTCTCCATGTATATTCTCCTTTGGAGAACAAAGTGACCATCACCACCAATCACTACAACCACAAAACCATACACCACCACTAACAATACTACCACCATAGTTGCCACTACCACCCTCACAATCATCAACACCACCACCATCGTCACTGCCATCATCGTCGCCCACCACACTACACCACCACAACCACTATCACTACCACTACCACCACCACAACCACAACCGCCACCACTAGCACCTGAATTACAACTGCCACTACCACCAACATCGTCACTGCCACCATCACCGCCCACCAACCCTACACCACCACAACTACTATCACTAGCACTACCACCACCACAACCACAACTACCGCAACTAGCACCGGAATTACAATGCCATTACCACCACCATCATTGTCATTACCATAGTCATAATTTTCACTACAACCGCCACCACTATAATCATAACCGCCACCATCGTTAGCACCACAACCGCTAACAATGCTGCAATCACTACCACTTCTGCCGCCATTACTACTACCTCTACACATCAACTACCACACTCTATTATTGGCACCACTGTTGGAAATGTGCCCCAAAGCCAATCATATGATGACACTTTACGGACATTTCACATGTTAAACTAATCTAGTTTAATATAAAGGGCAAAGATTATTGTTTAAAGCCGTCTTATATAAATGTTATATGCTTAAACAATAAGTCCAAGGAATATATAATTGGGAGAATGTGATCTAAAGAAGTTAGATTCATAAGATCATTCTCTTTCGTATACGTATCCTAAACATTCCTGATCATAGGATTGCCAATTGGGCATTGACAGTCCGTTAAGATCAGTACGTGTTATGTCTTCTCTTAGAGAGAGTGACTGGTCTCGAGTCATTGGTGTGACTGACACCAAGACAAGCATGTAGGTGCTCAATAGAGAACAAGTCCACTAAACGCAATCAATGAGGAGTTCTCATACTCATGTCACATGAAAACTCATGATTGGGATAATGCAAAGTAGTCCTTTGACTTGAGGCATCATAGTTGTCTTGTGGTTAGGTCATTGCTCTTTGGCTATATCAAAGTCACTCCATCAAAGGGTGTCCATGGCATAGTTAGGCTTAAGCCATTTAGCCATAGAGGCAAGTGAATGCATAACAAGGGATCTCTAACCTTCAAACCGTTTGAGGGAGAATTCTCTATGATATGATTAAGAATATCTGGCCAGAGTATGAATGAGATTTAGGAATTCGTTCCAAATCACATTCAAGGTAATCATATAAGTAAGAAAATCACATTGGATAGTAGACATGAACAAACTATCAAACCAAACAATGTGGTCAAGAGTACTGTATTAGAGAAAGACCGTATTGCATTGTAATCCTAAACTGAATAGGTTCTCCACCTCTTCTGATTAGCTTGGGTAGCCATGACATAGTACTAGGTGTCACTCATGGTTTGTGGAAGCCCTAAAGGCGTATAATCACTAAAGGGATAATTGAAAGTATGTTTCAATTCACAATCGATTTGAAGAGTTCTAATCGCCCACTGCCTTGCTAAAAGGAACCTAATGGATCGTGCACCGTGTAAGGTAGAGATTGAAGAAAAAAAGGAGATGAGTAAGGATAATTAAATGGTTTAATTATTTATGGCTAGGATTAATTAATATGTTAATTAATCAAACGAATAAGTTCGTTTTAGCTTTTGAGTAATTATTGGACCTCAAGGCCCATTGGGCTTAGAACCATCAAGCCCATTAATTTAAGTTGTATGACAACTTAATGACTAAAGACTCAAAAGGGCCTAGACAACCCAAAGCCTTTAGAAGGCCGGCCATATTATGAATGAAAAGGTTTTGGTTCTTTTTGTCACTTAAGTGAAGTGACTATATAAAGGACTTTATAGCCAAAATTCATTAGGATTCTCTCTTGAGGAAATTGGAGAGAACAAAAGCTCTCCTTTTCTCTCTAGGAGGCCGGCCCCCTTGGAGGGATTTACTAGTATGAATTCTCCTCCGAGGTCACTCATCTCTTCTTCAAGTCCCTCCTTGGTGTGGAAACTTAGAGGTTCCCTTTCTTGGGAACTTGGAGAATCTATTCATCCATCCTCCTCTAAGAAATCCATGGAGCTAAGAAGTAAGGAATGAAGGCCCTCTCTCTTGGGTGATTAGCCTTTGCTTATGCAAAGAGGAATCAACAAAGGTATAATATTTCTCAACTCACTTTGTTCTTGAGTTGAGTCTTGGTTCACCACAACTACTAGGCCTTGAATTTCATAGGTAAAGTTTTGTTTTTGAGTGCATACAAGCATGATTCCGCCTTTTAATTGTTAATTGCATGCATAGATGTTGCTCAAATGAACTTGTTTTCACAAATATATCTTTCAACCACCACTGTGTAGCCTAAAATAATCCCAAAAATTCTAGAGGCGAAACGTGGACTTTTGCTCAAGAAAGACAAGATTGCCCTCAATAAATAGGCAGGCTTCTCAGGTGCTTCCACACGTAGCTCGTACCCCTGAAGGTCCCAGCAGCTGAATACGACTGTCCATAGCTCACCTTCCCTTGGCAAGGAAAAGTCAAAGCATTAAAGATAAGGATTAATTACACAAATCCTATCTTTAGTGCATTCCCAATTGAAGATTGACTCCAATCAAGTAAGTAATCCCAATTTAAATCAATTAGGGATAATTACTGCATTATCTCAAGATATTATTTCCTATTTAATATCTTGAGAATATTTCTCCATAAACCCTAACACTATGGCCGGCCCTATCCCTATAAATACCCCATATTCTACCAAATTTCGGTAAGCTTTTGCTACCCCTAAAAAGCCCTAAACACTTTACTTTCTCAGAGAAACTGACTTAGGCATCAAAGATCCATTGGCCTAACCCACCCCCCCCCCCCCCCACCTCGTGGGTGCATGAGGCTTAGTTCCTTGATCAAATATGTTAATTGTTTTGCAGGTGCATTTTCGTCAAGACTGAAGACAGCGGAAATTTGCATCGACAACCACCACCATTAATGTTGCAATCACCGTCACTACCACACCACCGGGGTAGTTGCCACCACCACTTGTATGTCCATTTGTATCATTATATACAATTACATTACTTTTACTAAAATCTCAGGTGTTTTTACACTGCTTTTCATACTCATAATACTTTTAAGAATACAATTTATCAAATATTTAGTTGCTTTGCTTTACAACTGATTATTTACAAAACAAAACATAAACAGTTTTTAGAAAAAGTAAGGGAAATTTGGAAAAATTAGACCCCATATAGAATTATATTCATCCTTTTAAATTTATGATAATTATAACTAAAAGTTGATATAAAAGTACTAATATACCTTTAAAATAACCAAAACGCAAAATTAAAATACGCAAGCCACCGTAGACGGATTCAACAGATTCCACTTCCCCTTCAATTGGATTCAAAGTTAGAGCCTTTGAACACAAAATTCCTAAATCCTCTAAGCTATTACAGTTCAAGCTCTTTTAGTTCTTCTTCAGTCTTTTGCATGAATCCAGTTGACGATTGAGAGAGGAGATGTCTAATTCAATGGTTTTGGTCTTCTGTTTCTTCTTTTTGTGCTCCCCATTCTTTTACTTATGTCTTCCAAAACTTAACAACATTCTGAACAAAATAATTGTTTGAAGTGGGTCTTTTTATCGGCTTTCTTCCAAGTTTATGATGGAATAAATCAAAATTAACAAATTCTATTTGTTTCGTTAGATTTCAAGATGGAAAGTAATTTGGGGATTCACAAATGGTGCCAAAAGGAATAAAGTCGAACCAAATCGGTGATCTGGGGATTGGGAATTTTGGAGCCCTTCTGGTTTGTTTTCAAATCTTTTTTTTATCCTGAAGGTCAATTTTTTCACGGTTAAGAGCAGCAAATGAGAAAGGTTTTAGCCATTAGGAGTACTAAATTTATATCAATTTTTAGTTATAATTATCATAAATTTAAAATTATGATTACAATTCTATATAGGGTCTAAATTCTGATTATTTTTTCAATAACTAAATAAAGGAGAGAAAATGTATTTGATGGGCGGTTACCCGCTCAACATTTCCTTTCATATCTTTTTATTAGCAACAGTACATTCAGCTCAAATGCCTGTCTGACCCATGAAAAATCGGACTTCTTCACCAGAAAATTATTTTGGACTTTTGCATCGTGAAATGATGTCAACTTCCCCACACGTAAGATTTCGAAAACGACGTAGCAAAAGGACTTTTCAAATAAATAAATAAACTTGGTTCTCACATGATTAGGAGGAACTCTTCCTCATTGATTCATCTGCTTATTATCGGAGTCGTTAATATTATAAATTATTAAATAAATATTATATTTAAAAAAATCAATAACATATGATATCTACTCGTCAAATTATATTCAAACAGATTGAAAAAATTAGTAATAATATTAGAAATTATCTATCTATTTACTAAAATTAATTGAATAAACTCCTTAGTTTAAATTTTTTGCTTCTCATACATGTGACGCTCATTTGGTCACTCTAGGTGAGCATGGCAGGCTTTTGACTAGAGACTGATTAATACCATCTGCTCTGACTTGGGATGGAGATTTGAGTAAGGGTCAGGTGGGTATGAAAACAAAGTATACATTGTTTTCATAAATTAATTTATATAAAACTTTCAGAGATCAAATCTGGCATGGATAGTCATTTGAATTGTGTAAATGATGAGATATGCTAAGAGAGGAGCTCTTTTAAAATGAGACTTTTTTACAGTTTAACGTAATTTTCGTTCTAATATTATAAGATATTGTCAATTGTGTCAATATTATAAGGGTAAACTACAAATTTAGTTCATGAATTATTACCTAAGTGAAAATTAGGTCTCTAAACTATTTTTTCAAAAAAAATCAGTTCTTGAATTATAAAAATCTACCAATTACATTCTCTATTATTAGATTCGAAGCTATTATATTCAATTTTCTGTCAATTTAAATTACGTTACTTGCATATGGTACACATTGGAGGTAGATTGGTAATTTTTCATAAAGAAACAAAATATGGAGTTAACTTTGGAGATGGACGTTAGATTCACAACCTATATGAAATGTTAAGGAGTTATAGGTGAGAAAATGACGGTATTATACTCTAAAATGTGTCAAGTGACTTAAGTTGACGAAAAATTAGATAAAATAGCTTTAAATATAATAGTATGGATGAAATCAGCAATTTTTAATGAATTTAGGGACTTATTTTACATAAATAATAATTCAGAGACCTAATTTTCACTAGTGGTAATTCATGAACTAAATTGGCACTTCACTCACATTATAAACATGAAAAATGCTAAAGATACTCTCTAAGAAGTGGGACTCTCCATAAATTCCCAACCACCTCATCTTTTGAGCATAATTCATGTGCCAACATTATTAAACATTGTGCCAAAAAGATAAGGTGGCAGAGAGTCATACGCTGAGAGTCTACGAAAAATCACACCCTTTTTTCTTAAATAATTTGTATCTAATGTGCAATTTGTTATTTAGATTTAAATAATACGGGAAATTTCGTTTTGGTGTGCCATATGTAATCATGCATTTTGCTTCTGTCGTGATTCCAATTGTTTAGTAAGCTCAGACTCCAAAATCACATGTAGAGCAATTCAAGTCCTTCTTTCTTGTTTTACTTTTTATCAACTAGGTTATAGTACACTGGTATTTTTCTTATTACACGTAAAAAAATTTCAAGTTCTAATCTCTTACTACATTGACAAAAATACGTGTCCATTATTTATAAGTAAAGCAATAATAAATTGTTTCTTAAATGCTTTAAATATGTCTTATATTGTAATTTTGGTTCTTGCATCTAGTTCAAACCCTCTATCTCTCTCCATCATTTAGGTGAACTTACTGTAAATTATAAATTTTATAAGAAGGTTGAAGTTGAAGTGTGTTTGTACCATACTTCATCAATCTCAAAACTATCGAGCACCGGTCAACTTCATACCTTTAGAGACTCACTTAAGGGTTCATGTTGATGCACCCCTACCGAAGCACATGAGTTCCTCTCCAATCAAGAGACCAATCACAACAAGACACATGTCAACATCAGAACAAAACTCCTAGAGTCTCACATCAACCGCAAACGGAAGCCGAAGACTCTCCTCATCTGTAAAAGGAGACCATTCTCCTACAATTAATCCCTAATGTCATTATATACTTAAACTCATCCCACTAATGATGATTGTGCTTGAACTTATGTATTGTGTAAACTCTTCACTATTAATTAAAACTCCTCTACCCCGTGAACGTAGCCAAACTTAGGATGAACCACATACATCTTGTGTTTGTTTCCCTGTCGCTATCTCTTTAAATATTATCCTGACTAGATGACCGAAGCAACCGTGGGAAAGTCACAAACTTGACACTTTATGTTTTTCCAAAGTCTCACCGATTTTGGGCATCAACAAAATAGTTTAAAACATGAAAAATGTTGTGGCTTATTTAATTTGAAAAGAGAGAGAGAGAGAGAGAGAGAGAGAGAGAGAGAGAGGGGATGTGGCAGAGAAAGTATAGAGAGATGTAAATCTGAAGGTGTGTTATTACTCATACGATGTGCCTTTATTTATAGTAATAAGGGAGGAGAAGAATCCTTGTTCTCCATGGAAATATAGTCCTAATAGGGAGACGATAACCAGTATCAAATCTAATCTAGGATTTACACAATCACACTTTAACATAATATCTATAACACTCCCCATTGAGTGTGTAAATACTCAAGCAGATTAGTCATTAGGTAGAGTTGAGAAAGTCAACTCTTTGGTACTAATTCTAGGAACACGCTAGTCTCAAACATAGGAACTTGCTATGGTAAAACCCGAGGCAGGATAAAAACCTATAGTTTAAGGAAAAGTGCGTGAGAAAGTGCAAAGTCAAATAAAACATCTATGGGACATACATCAGGGATATGATCAACTCAAGATAGGTGCCTCGTTAAAACCTCATTAGGTAGCAAAAACCTAAAGGGAAAATTGCTCCTAATTGTAGGGAAAAAGAGTACACTAAGATCAAAGTGAGTATACTTCGGGATACTCCCCTGAGCTTGACATAATTCCAAAGAGAACTAACAATGTTACAACTCAGAAAGTTTACGCATGCCTATTTCTTCAACAAGCTTCTGGAACATCGTCTTCAACAGTGTTTTGGTGAAGAGGTCGGCCAGGTTGTCTTGGGAACGAAGTTGCGCCACTTCAATCTTCTGACGCTTTTGTTGTTGATGTGAGGAGAAAAACTTCGGCGTAATATGCTTGGTGTTGTCTCATTTGATGTAAACCTTCTTAAACTATTTAATACATGTTGCGTTATCTTCATAGATCATTGTAGGGACGTCAACAATGGGGAAAAGTTTGCAGGTGCTTCAAATATGGCCCACAACTGCTCCAGCGAGAATCATTCCCAAGTATCTTCATGTAAAGCGAGGATCTCAGCATGGTTAGACGAAGTGGCAACTAAGGTGTCACGTCCCGATCCCGAGATACGCCTAGAATCGACATGTGATGGTAGGATAGTAGCGGTACAATATAAAATACATAAAGTCACTAAGACTCATACATATAATATACGTCAAAGCTTAGCGGAAATAACTTACAACAAAGGGTGGCAATCCTACTCTCGAGTGCGATGCCCACATAGCTACATAACATACAATCTTCTTTACTCTGCAACATAACCCTATGCCATGGGAATGGCACACCGGGCAAAGCAAAACCCGGATAAGTTGCGAAGCTCGTGTGAGTGACAATAATACAACATATGTGAAAATAAATAGCATCAAATGATTAATGATAAGTAGTGCTATGTCCACACAAGACTTTTCTCTTAATATCGGGTTAATCCGATCACCGTCAATATTATTCCTTCATTTTCTTCGAATTGTGACTCACCACTCGCCTTTCATCAATTCCGAGTAATCACAAGGTCCAATTATATTATAATTTAACCACCATACGCCTCATTAATACGTATAGGAATGGTTATTCAATTTCGAATCTCACCATACGTCTATCATGATAACATTCAATCATCACACAACCCGAAGTTGTGTAGGAATGACGCACCATCAATAATTCAATCACGTGTAGGAATGAGATTGGTATCTTTTTCGTCATCGCATCTCTTCGTTACGAGTAGGAATGAGTCACGTCTAAATCCGATCTCTTTTAGGCAACACCATCATGTAAACTATTAGATTCAATCGTCAGTTTCTAGATTGAGCCACACAGGCCTTCAATCTCATCTTTCATGTGTAATAAACTTACGCCCCCTTGTCAAGAATATTGCAGATTACTCATTGTGTACCAACAACATAACTAGAATAATAATTAATTTGTTCATGAAAAATAATAATGGGAACTCTTACTTGCAATTCTTTCTTTTCAGCTTTTGTATTGAATAATCAAGAGGCAAAAAAAAAAAAAAAAAAAAAAAAAAAATGTACACGGAAACAATGAGTGGGTGAAAATCGCTACTAAAATGGTTTTGTGAGTTTAGAAATCACTCTCTTATACGTACATGTATTGTATCACTATGTTATTCTATATCATGCATTCATGGTGTGTCAATCAACCAAAAAATCATAACATATCAGAAGTGTCTACATAGAGACCTATACATGTGGTACAATTAGTGTTCACTATATATATATTTTGATTATGTACACGTGCGACATGTAAACATTCCACCAAAAATAAAAATAATTCAAAATAATATAACTCTTTTTGACGTGTAAGTGGTGGATTGCTCTAATGAATGTGATTTTTCAGCCCACTGCATTCGAAGTCCAAACCATTCACCCTCTCCTAAGTGGAGATTAAAGTACAAATATCGTTTGTATTGAAAAAATATTACATCCCAATAATTTCATTGTAATTAAGTGGGTGAAAATAAAAATTGTAAATATAAGAAGTAGTCACAGATAAAAATGAGAAACTGTATTTATACAAGTAATGCTAGGTGCATAAACCTTTTAGACAAAATTTGTAAACCATGTGATATGTGATCAGTAAGAAATAAATACGTTAATCAACACTTAAATAATAATCCAATCATTAGCAACCACGTCATATAATTTATAAACTATAAATTCAGTACATAGTCCACTAGCATATTCCTATTTATATACTGATTCAGTTGGAGGTGGCAACAAAGTCAGTCTGTCTTAGTATTTTGCGTCAAAGTCATCGATTTCCATTTTATTATTTAATAGTAGAGAAATAAATTACAAGTAAATGTATGTGAATCGCAGTACGTTGGCCTTTTCTCCTGCCCGCCAACTTGGAAAGAAACGTTATTTTTGGTTTCTAGTGAAAGATGTCCATTTTTGTTTCATTTTCTCAACATCAGCATGAATAATTTATATACCGCCTATATCCTCTACTTACTAAGGGTCGTTTTAAAGTACTTTTAAGAAAACACTTATAGAAAAAATATTTTTGGATTCCAAAGGTACGTACTTCAACTGTTTTCTGTAAAAAATATCAATAATATGTTTCTTCCACGTATCACTTTAAGTGTTTTTTTAGGATTTAATTGTATTCTTTCCTAAGGATCAGTTCCAAACACATTTTCACCAAAATTACTTTCGACTACTTTAAAAGCACTTCTAAATAAATCATAAGTTACAATCGTTCAAATGTATAGTTTTACTTTATTATGAATTGAAAAAAGCTATCCACCGAATTTGAGACCCCACATTTACAAGTAAATTAAACAAAAATATCACTAAACTTTAATGCTAATCCTGAGTTAAAACCATAGTTAAGTTTGGCATTTGGTAAGAAACTCAATAAGAATGGTACTATTGAAAACACAAGAAGAAATGCATGCTCCTTTTAGATGTAATTTTTATTTCTTTTAGTTATTCTATTATCTACCAAGATTTTGTTAAAAACACTTGTTCACCACTATAAGCTGTTGTTGATTCATATGAGGTTTGACAGTAATTCACATCACTCAGCTGTAAAAATGAAAAAGAAAAACGCAAGGGTACAATTGTGTTATTGAAACTCTTATTTGTATTTTACTTTTTATTGGTGCTTTTGAGAAATCGGCACAGATAAGACTGCCTACTTGGTCACCTGATGCTATGGAGGGTCCCACTCCAGTATCTGCTTGGATTCATGGTAATAGCTGGCGTTTTCATGATAGCAGGGTGCTCTTGAATAAAGTTGGGACACTATTATAAAACAATTAATAATATAAGGAGTGGTCAAATTTGTTATAAGATCTTGTAAGGTTTTTTTTTTTGGTCGAAATAAGATCTTGTAAGTTTTTATTTTTGGTCGAAATAAGATCTTGTAAGTTTGGTTCAATATTGAGGTGAGACTTTGCTCTTCACATTTTCACAAAGGAAGTGATTCTCACCCACCCTTTTTAAGTTTTCATATACCTTATTATTTCTGATCATCAGATTAAATAAATCCAATAAAATTAACGTCTACAATTAAATAGGACATGTAAGAGACTAAAAAAAGTGAATAATATCATTTCTTTTCTCACAATCATTTCAATTTTCAATGCTGGAATAATCGGTTGGTACATATTGAACAATTTATTCACTCAATTCTCTTATTTGTCCTATCAAACAAAAAGATTTTTTTTTTAAATTTACTTGTCCAAACTTGACTTATTAATTAATGCTAAGAAAGTCTATCATACATGAGAACTGATGCATATATGTCAAGGAAAATCAAACAAAAGATGGGATCGATAGTACTTATATGTTGGAGTACTCTATCCATTTGTAATAAAATATTATAAGTTATCTCAATAAGGGGAAGAAACATGCAAGTATATCTATCCATCCGCTCATACTTGTATAGGATAGAGTAACGTGTCCATCTACTTCTTGAATTATTACGTAAGTGAAAATTAGATCTTTAAACTATTTTTTTGATAAATTAGTCTTAAACTAATTAAAATATGCCAATTACATACTTCATATTATATTCAAAGCTATTTTATTTAATTTTTCGTCAATTTAAGTCATGTGACTTTCATGTGATACACTTTAGAGGTTAAACGATAGTTTGAATTTAAGGATTTACTTTTTCGAAAAAAGAGTGTACGGAGTAAAAACTTGAGAAGGTAAACTAAAATTTATGTTCATAACCAATATGCAACACTAAGGACTTATAGGCGAAAAAAATGATGGTTTACCCTCCAAAATGTGATAGGTATAAGTCACGTGACTTAAGTTGACAAAAAATTGTATAGAACCGCTTTGAATATAATAGTAGGTACGAAAGTAACAGTTTTTAATGAATTTAGAGAATTAGTTTAACGAAAAAATAGTTTCAAGACCTAACTTTCACTCAGGTGATAATTCAGAGACTAAATACACAGTTCAGCCATACCATATAAACAAAGTTTATATCTTTATATATAAAGCCAACAACCCCTTTTGGGGTCACAAGCTTCACCAAAATAAAGTAAACAGAAATGCCCCTCAAACAAAAAACTTCAAAAGCAGCCCAAAATAATACAACAAATGTGGTAGGGGTATTTTCGTCATTTTAACAATTTTTTTTAATAATTTATTTTTGTGATAGGAGCATATTTATGCGACTTTATTATTTTATTTCTTTACATTTATTTAGTTAATTTCCATTTATTGTAGTAATTTAAGTTATTTTCGTATTATTGTAGGTCCAGTTGGTAAAGATGACAATAAATAGCCAAATGGAGCAATTTGGAGCAGTTTTGGACTTGGATTGGATAGCATGCGTGGATAGCATATGGGCTGGACATTTTTGGTGTTTAAATGGTGCTAGATATGTGCTAAACTCTGGAGAAATAAAAGTTGAGACTTGGAAGACAAGGAATTACACAAGAAAGAGGAATCCTAGTTGGAGAGGAACACTATCTTATCATATCTTATCTTATCCAACATTATCTTTTCTTATCTCTAGCTGTTAGGAAGAATCCTAATCACACTCCAACACTTTCTACCTAATTCTTAGTCCTAAAATAACTCAAAACACCTAATCCATTTCCTCCTTCAATTCAGCCGTTTCTCCCCTATATATATGAAATTCCTGCAACGATTTAGGGTGTGCCGTGCCTACCATTCATCCATTGAAGTTGCTGGAATTTTCAGAGTTCTTTCTATCTTTGTTTTAAGTTTCAATGTTTATTTAAGATTGCTTTTCAGTTATGATGAACATGTGTAACTAAGTTTCTTTTTAGCTAGAGGTGAATTCGAAGCCATGATCATATGTTTTATATAAATTGATTATATCCAGTTATTGTTTCATAAAACATGAATGCGATTTACTTATCTGCTTTATAGAGAACTTATTCTTGTATGTTTATTAAGGATGCATACTTAGTTAGCATGCAAGGATTTGATGCTAGAATATAAGGGACTTTCACCTAATCGTTATGAACTTATGTTTGTAAGTAGTAAAAGTCACTAGTCATGATTGAGTTAAGTAAATTCTTGGCAGGAGTATCATGCTTTTCATAGTTACGAAAGCTTTGTCAATGCTTATGATTTTCACATAACTTAATGATCTTTGAGATCTATCTATAGCATGCTTTTCATAGTTAGGGAACTTGAGAAGAATAATTTGGTTGCGTCGCTGAGTCCAATTCAATTAACTTAGGAAAATCTGAGAGTTAATTAGTGTTGTTCACAGTTAATTTGGAGCATTGCCATTCATGGTTTATAGAAAGAATAATTGGAAATCAATTTGTATGCATATGATTCATGCGTGGAGAAGAATCCTTTAGCTATCCTTTCATCCATATTTCGTTCACAACTTAATTTACTTGCTACCATTTACTTTTGTTTTAATTAAATTTGTCCAAAATCCCCCCAGCCATTTTTTTGATGTTAGTTTAACTTAGTTTTCAGTTTTATAAGTTTAATTTGTGTTGATTAGCATCCCTTCTAATCCCCAGAATAGAACGATCCCCACTTACTCGTACTACGATTGCATAATTTATAGGGTTTAATTTGTGTGTTAGTTTCTACCACATCATTTTGTTGTACAGTTTTTTTTATTTATAATTAGTACCTCACAATAGGCTAGCAATAATGTGATTCAATCAGTTGTTCATTAAATATTATTTTCTTTATTTTTAAACACATTCAAAACATTTTAAGAGATGTGTAATGCCGGTTATAAAAAAGTCTTTCGCACACGCATAATGACACACCCCGACCCGAGAATCAGGGCGTGCTGGCCGTCACAACTTATCATGAGTTTTCTGAGATTTTGGTTCGGATTGAGGATTCCCACGGCTGTTCTGACGGACTTCACTCATGTAGGATTCACCTTCGGGTGTTGTAACTTAGTAGTTGTCCTACTTGACTGCATTTGAACCTTATGCTCTGATTATGTGTATTTCAGTTTCTAATTATTCATACTCTTATATTATTGCTTCCGCATTGCGTAATGGTTACGTCACGTTTGTGACGGCCAGCACGCCCTGATTCTCGGGTCGGGGTGTGTCACATAATAATGTGATTAAATTAGTTGTCAAATAACTTTTTTGAACAAACGATATTATCTACACTAATGGGGAGGGGGTAGGCTTAGCCTCACAATGGGCTAGCAACACTATGATTCAATCAGTTGTTTATTAAATGCTATTTTCTTTATTCTTAATGTAAACTCAATAGAGACCAATTTTATTATGTGAATTCAGCTGCTTTGATTGGTTTATGAGGGGTTTCTTGTAACATGATCTAAGATTATTCATTTACTTCAAATATTTAACTTCCCTTTTGTCAATTTACACATATAAATACATTTAAAACGTGTAAGTCGCGCGTAGCAAGCCGTAATTTCAAAAATACATTTTGCATGCCCGTGAGCGCGTGCATGAAAGCTAGTGGAGTCTAATGGAACTATTTATGTCACTATGTTCATTCTACCATGTATGAGCCGTAACCATTGGAAGACTTTTTGTAACATCCCACATCGCCCAGGGGAGTGATCCTTAAATGTATTTTCTCATCCCTACCTAGCACGAGGCCTTTTGGGAGCTCACTGGCTTCGGGTTCCATAGGAACTCCGAAGTTAAGCGAGAGCACTCCCATGATGGGTGACCTACTAGGAAGTTGCTCGTGAGTTCCCAGAAACAAAACTGTGAGGGAATGGTAAGCCTAAAGCAGACAATATCATGCTACGGTGGTAGAGCGGGCCCCGGAAGTGGTCCACCCCGGGCCGGGATGTGAAATTGGTATCAGAGCCAATCCCTGGCCGGAAGTGTGCCAATGAGGACGTCGGGCCCCTAAGGAGGGTGGATTGTAACATCCCACATCGCCCAGGGGAGTGATCCTTAAATGTATATTCTCATCTCTACCTAGCACGAGGCCTTTTGGGAGCTCACTGGCTTCGGGTTCCGTAGGAACTCCGAAGTTAAGCGAGAAGGGGGCTAGAGCACTCCCATGATAGGTGACCCACTGGGAAGTTGCTCGTGAGTTCCCAGAAACAAAACCGTGAGGGAATGGTAAGCCCAAAGCGGACAATATCGTGCTACGGTGGTGGAGCGGGCCCGGGAAGTGGTCCGCCCCGGGCGGGGATGTGACACTTTTGGCCCCTAAACATAAAAAATAAACAATTTGGTAGGTTGGTAATGGTTAAGATGATAAATAACTATATAATGATAGTTATGTTGTGAACTTTCCTAGTTTAAGTGTGATTGTGTAAATCCTAGATTAAATTTGATTCTAGTTATTCTTTCCTATATAGACTTGTATTCCTTGGGGATGAAGGATTTCTTCTCTCCTTTTACTACTATAAATAAAGGCACTACGTAGGAGGGATAACACATCCTCAATACATAATTCCCCTACGATTCTACAAACACATCTCTCCTCGCTTTCTACTCTTGCTGCCGACCCCCTTCTCCTTGTCAGATAAAATAGATTACAACATGTTATCAGCATGCTCCTACCGCTGCGCTTAGGAATCTGACGTTGAAGCTTTTCTCTGCATCAAACCAGTTCATCCATATCATCACGCAATCAGGTTCTTCCAAAACAATGTTTTTTATCTCGATATTTTTGCAGCCCTGATAGTATGAACAGTCACCATAATGCATGACCCAACTTTACATTTTTCGAATTTTAGATTCTACATAAATTGTGTATGCATTATATTCATAATTGTTGAATTATGTGAATTTGATATTTCCCATGAATTGTATCAAATATATGTACATGCATTCAAATATTTGAATTGATTATGCATTGAATTGAAGTGAAAAAAAAAAATTGAAATCAAGAAACCTAGGGGTTTTTTCGAACCCGTGACCTCCATCACCCATCCATGTAGATGGGCCTCTGAGCCAAGAACCCAGACTAGAGCTTCTGCTCCTAGCCCAAAACCTAGAACCCGACACCCAAAAGGTGTCGCTACCCTTCAGCCACTGTGCTGCATGGCCTGCAGCCCTGCCCAGCCACCTCGGCTACCTCCCCGACGACCTAAAGATCATCCACGGTGTCACTTGGTTGAAGATTCCCTCGAATCTTATTAGATTTCTCGAAATTCTGATTTTAATTTCTAGGGTTTTGGTTGAATCGTTGAGATTTTCCAATCTCTGATTCGTAATTGTGGTAAAAAACACTCAACAATGGTGCCCTGAGTCCCCCTTCCAGGAATTGGCCACCTGCAGTGGCGGCGCCAATCACCTTCTCCGGCGACACCTCCTAGCTCTGCTAGGACTTCTTGCTCCAACCCAACCCCAGTTTGGGCCTAGTATGATCTTGGGCCAGAAATAAAAAAGTTTTTTTTTGGGCTTATTTTTCTGAGCCCAACCCGACCATGCAAACAAAAAAACAATTTAAGGCCTGCCTGTAGCGGCTCGCCAACTTGGCTCGACTCAATTCCCAACACCAGCCCATGTGGCTTTGGTGTCCTGTATCCCCACCGCACCAAATTCGTGCCCTCTCTGTTTGGGCCTATAACCCAGCTGAGCACAACCCAGCCCAATTTTTGGGCTTGGGCCGCACTCCCTGATTACTCAGCCCACCTGTGGGCTTAAGCCTTTCTTTTGGGCCCCGAGTTTAATTGCCTAATTATTTTAGGCCTAATGGGTTTTATATTTTTTCAACCACACTTTAAATTTGGCCCGAAGTCCAAATAATAAATTCAATTATAATTTTAGACCTGAAGTTCTATTTGCATATTTTCTTGTTGCATATTTCTGTGCATATATTTGCGTTTGTCTGCAGGAACATATGAACCTAAAGTTCATAATTATTTTGAAACCTGAAGTTTCTATAAACATGCCTTGTTTGAAAACCTGAAGTTTTTCACTTAAAAACATCACCCATGAAAACCCGAAGTTTTTTCATGAGAATATTAACCAATACATGTCTATTAGAACCAAAATGTTCTACTCCTACGTGAATGGATTGGTTATTTTTTTCCATTGCACTAATCACACCTTGTCCTTTATTTTGTGATAGGAACATGTCGAATTTGAATAAACTCGACTTCACCGCTTTAGAGGTCTCTAGAAGGAACTACCTCAAATGGGTCCAATATGCGAAGCTCCACCTCACTGCAAAGAATTTGCGTGCTGCCATTGAAGATGAGACGGAAAACCCTGTTGGTGAAGCTGAGAAAGCCACCGCTATGATCTTCATCTGAAGACATATCCACGACGCCTTGCAAACTGAATATCTTGCTGAGGAGGATCCACGAGCACTATGGGTTGCTTTGGTTGATTGCTTTGATCACCAAAATGGCATCTTTTTGCCTGAACCAAGACATGACTGGCAGAATTTGTGCTTCCAAGACTTTAAGTCTGTGAATGAATATAATTCTGAAGTTTGTCGAATCCGATCACTTCTTAAGTTTTGTAATGAAACTTTGACCGAAGATGATCTCCTGGAAAATACCTATTCGACATTCTCTGCTACTAATATTGTTATGTAGCAACAATATAGACTTCAGAAGTTCACTAAGTTCTCGGATTTGATCTTTGTTTTACTTCTTGCTGAAAAGCAGAACCAGCTATTGATGAAGAATCATCAACCTCGACCTACTGGGGCTATTGTTGTGCCTGAAGCACATTATAGCACAAACCAACGCCCAAAAGGCCAAAAGAGGTGTGGTAGGGGCGGTCAGAAGCCATCCCACCAAGGTCAACAGAGTTAAGGCCCATCCAAGGGAGGAAACAAAGCCTATAGGCGCCCAAACCTCGCTCCCAAGGCCCCAAACTTCAAGAATAAGGGTAAAGCACCTGAAACTTTTGATGCGGATTATGTGATATCGTTGTGGCTCAAAGGACTATTGGTCCCATGTTTGCCGAGCTCCCTAGAAGGTTGTAGCTATAATGGATTCAGGGAGATAGTGCAACCACGCACACCATTTTGCGTGAATGCATCTATTTCACTAACTTCGTACCTAAGAATGCACCTCTGACAACCCTCTCAGGTCCATCCAACCTGATCGAAGGATACGGTAAGGTACGTATAATGTTGTCTAATGGTATAATCTTGACCATTGATGAGGCTCTTTATTCTCCACATTCCGGAAGAACGTTGTTGAGCTTTAAGGACATTAGAGATAACAAATACCACACTGAAACCCACGTAGAAAATGGAGTTGAATTTATGTGCATAACTTCCTACGAATATGGCCAGAAGCGTATTCTAGAGAAGATGGAGCGTATCCCGAGTGGTCTGTATGCTACGACCATACGCCCTATAGAAAGCCATTATGTGGCTGGCCCTACTTCTGGGACCGCGCATGAAATTACACTTTGGCTTGATCATTTGGGACATCCTGGATGAATAACGATGCATCGTATCCTCAAATCATCACATGTGCATCCACTAACCCGAAGTTTAGGTTCAATTCAAGGAATCTCATGTCAAACATGTTCTATGGGAAAGCTTATTACTCAGCCTTCTTATGACAAGATTCGTTCATATCCTCCCATTTTTCTACAACGGATTTAGGGGGACATTTGTGGACCGATTCACCCTTCATGCGGACCATTTAGATATTTTATGGTTTTGGTTGACGTTTCCACACATTGGTCACACGTTTGCTTGTTGTCTAGAAGGAACGCTGCATTCTCCAAAGTGTTGGCTTAGATTATCAAGCTCAGGGCTCACCACCCTGATTATCCAATCAAATCTTTTCAATTGGATAATGTTGTAGAATTCACATCTAAAACTTTTGATGACTATTGCATGTCGGTTGGGGTTGAAGTTGAATATCCAGTACCCCATGTTCACAGCCAGAATGGCCTGACAGAGGCATTTATTAAGCGCTTACAAGTGCTTGCTCAATTGTTGGTTATACGTACTATGCTCCAAATCGCTGCTTGGGGCCATGTAATATTGCACGCAGCCATGTTGGTCTTCCTGAGGCCTGTTGCGACCCAACCATATAGTGCCCTTTAGTTGGATACTGGATACGAATCAGATATATCGCATCTGCGCGTTTTTTGTTGCGCGGTCCATATGCCAATTTCACCGCCCTTACGTACAAAAATAGGGCCTCAGCAAAGGATGTGAATCTATGTCGAATATGATTCTCCTTCAATTATTTGTTACTTAGAACCTTTGACATGCGATCTGTTTACCGCTCGTTTTGTGAATTGTCACTTCTATGAGACAGTCGTCCCGTCGTTAGGGGGAGATAAAAATGCCAACATTGCTAAAGAACGAAGCGAATTATCATGGACGACTCCCACTTTGTCTCATTTAGATCCCCGCACCGCTCAGTCTAAAACTGAAGTGCAGCGCATATTAGATCTTTAGAGTATAGCTCAGAGCATGCCAGATGCTTTCACAGATCTAGCGCGTGTGACAAGATCATATATTCCAGCTAATGAGCCTGCAAAGATGGATGTACCAAATGTATGATGGACTTCCCTCCTGGAAGCCCGGGACGCCAATCTTGGTGATCCACATACATTAGCGGCTAACTAATCATCTACCCCTACACAAAAACGTGGCAGACCTCTTAGTTCAAAGGATTCACACCCCTGGAAAAGGAAACCCATGGCACAGGCACCTGAAAAGCCTACTATGAATCTGACTGTTGCTTACTCATTCCATCCAACTCATGAGGAAATTCTAGATTACGGAAGCATCATTGAAGAGACGAATGCATTAGATGATGTGTGGTGTAGAAATGAGATGATCGTCGACAATGCATTAGCATATGCAATAACTACTAAGATCATGTTGAGCGATGACATTGAATCGCATTCCATTGATGAATGTTGACGTAGAACCGATTGGTCAAATAAGAAACAAGCAATCCAATTTGAACTTGATTCGCTTGCGAAACGTAAGGTGTTTGGACATGTAGCTCATACTCCTCCACATGTGAAGCCCGTTGGCTACAAGTGGGTTTTTGTTTGGAAGCGTAATGAGAAGAACGAAATTGTGCGTTACAAAGCTCGTCTTGTTGCATAAGGCTTCTCACAACACCCTGGGATTAACTATGACGAAACTTATTCACCCGTTATGGATGTGATTATTTTTCGATACCTTATCAGTTTGGTAGTTTCCGAAAAACTGAGTATGCAGCTGACGGATATAGTAATTGCATATCTCTATGGGGATCTTGATACGAAAATCTATATGAAAGTTCCCGAATGACTTACATTGACTGGTTCAAATATTTCCAAACCCCGGAACACGTTCTCAATTTGGCTGAGGCGTTCACTTTACGGTTTGAAGCAATCAGGAAGAATGTGGTATAACTGTCTTAGTGAGTATTTGAATCGTCAGGGATATGTGAACAACAAACTATGCCCTTGTGTGTTTATTAAGAAGTCACATTCCGGTTTTATGATTGTTGCAGTATATGTCGATAACATGAAGCTTATCGAAACTTCTGAAGAGCTCATGAAAACTGCCGCGCACCTGAAGTCAAAATTTAAGATAAAAGATCTAGGTAAGACTCGATACTGTCTCGATCTGGAGATAAAGCACCATTCAGATAGAATCCTAGTACATCAAACGAACTACACCTAGAAGGTATTGCGCAACTTTAACGAGGATAAAGCGAAGCCTTCGAGTACTCCTATGGTTGTTCGATCGCTAGATGCAAAACAGGATCCCTTCCGTCTGAAGAATGATGATGAAGAGATTTTGGAGCCTGAAGTTCCTTATCTAAGTGCGATATGCGCTTTATTGTACTTAGCTCAGTGCATTAGACCCGACATCTCATTCGCTGTTAATCTTTTGGAAAAATACAATAATGCACCAACACGCAGACACTGGACTGGCATGAGACATCTTCCGTTACCTTAAGGGTACTACGACTTTGGGCTTGTTCTATCCCTACAGATCCTCGAGTGATGCCGCACCCTCTGCTTCTCTAGTCGATTCTCACCCTGTTGGTTATGCCAACGCAGGATACTTATCTGATCCGTACAAGGCACTTTCTCAAACGGGTTATGTCTTTACCGTTGAAGGCAGCGCAATCTCTTGGAGGTCAACTAAACAGACCTTAGTTGCCACTTCGTCTAACCATGCTGAAATTCTCCCCTTACATAAAGTAACTCAGGAATGCTTTTGGTTGAGAGTAGTAATGGGCCATATTTGAAGCTCATGCGATCTCTACCGTGCCGTAGATGTCCATACGACGATCTTTGAAGATAATGCAGCATGCATCGAACAGCTCAAGAAGGGTTACATCAAAGGAGACAACAAGAAGCACATTGCGCTGAAGTTCTTCTTTTCACATCAATAACAAGAGCATCAGAAGATTGAAGTCATGCAAATCCGTTCACAAGACAATCTGACCGACCTTTTCACCAAATCACTACCGAAGGCGACGTTTCATAAACTTGTTCAAGGAATTGGTATGTGTAAACTTTCTGAGTTGTAACATTGTTATTTCTCTTTGGAATTGTGTCAAACTCAGGGGGAGTATCTTGAAGAATACTTGCTTGATCTTAATGTACTCTTTTTCCCTACGATTAGGAGCATTTTTCCTACTGATTTTTTGCTACCTAATGAGGTTTTAATGAGGCACCACCTTGGGTTGGTCATATCCCTAATGACGTGCCGTAGACATTTCTTTTGACTTTGCATTTCGCACGCATTTTTCCTTAGACTATGGATTTTGTCCCTACTCGGGTTTTTACCATAGCCTTATGGTTTTTTAGTGAGATTTACTACTTTATGCAAGTTTCTACCTTATTGAGAATAAGCGTTGTTCCTTAGAATCAGTGTCGACGAGTCGACTTCCTCAACTTCTGCATGATGCTGAATCTACCTTGAGTATTTACACACTTAAGGGGGAGTGTTGTGAACTTTCCTAGTTTAAGTGTGATTGTGTAAATCCTAGATTTGATTTAATTCTAGTTATTCTTTCCTATATGGACTTGTATTCCTTGGGGATGAAAGGATTTCTTCTCTCCTTTTACTACTATAAATAAAGGCACTACGTAGGGGGGATAACACATTCTCAATACATAATTCCCCTACGATTCTACAAACACATCTCTCCTCTCTCTCTACTCTTACCGCCGGTCCCTTTCTCCTTGTCAGATAAAATAGGTTACAAGAAGTTGCAAATATTGATAAGTTTGAATGATAAATGTTTGATGTGGTGGCCATAATTTAGTATGATTTTTAAGCCTGAAATGATTTTTGCACTCTAATTTTTTGTTTTTATACTCATTTCTTTCTTTGTAACATGAATAATAAATTTTAAAGATTAAAAGGAAAATCAATTAATAAAAACAAGGGAGGAAAAGGTGGCTGGTGCCCACTTTGTTTTAAGGACAATACTTGGGTACTTAACAGGGAGTACCGTAGTTGGTGACCATCTTAATTGGACCACTAAATTTAAAACACCTGTCAAATAAAACCCTCTCCCAGCTCTTACGATGTTTCTAACCAAACACACCATTTCATCTATTGTACTAGTATCCAAAAATCCATCTTCTCTCTCACTACTGCTGCCACATCTCCAGCAACCACCTCCTCTTCCCTCTCTTGAAGCCATGGCAGCTTCACCTTCTCAAATTTCACGAAACCCATAAGTGTTCAAATCCATCTTGCTAATCTTAGGAAGGAAATTTCATCTATAAGAAAAATTATGAAGTAGGTTGAAATTATTCAGTGAAATTTGGGAGAAGGTTAGTGTTCGGAATTGCCAAAGATTCCACAATGAAGAAGTCTGACGACGACAACGGGGTGTTGCCATGGCTTCCACGATAAAGAATAGGAGGATTTTGGGGCGGAGTTGACAAAGAAAGGTCAGATGTGGGTGGCGCCGACGGAGAATATGAGGTTCCCAGAGGCGTTGGGGAAGACAAGATTTCTGGCGTTGATAACATGGCAGAAGCAAGGAGTAGTGAGGCTGGAATGGTGAGGCTTTGAAGGAGAAATGGGATGTTTGGATGTGTGGTTAACATTGTGTTTGGTTACAAGTTTATAAAATGAGTAATGTTAGGAGACTAAATTTGTAGACAAAATTTTGAAAACTAAAAGATATAGAAGTTGATGATTGGTTTATTACTTACACGTTAATAAACATGCTTATTTTTATTAGTGACACATCATTTAGTTTGCAAATTTAATTTCTAAATTTGATCCCTTTAACATTACTCTTATAAAATTAAATTGTGACATGTGTTTTGTTCTTATTGGGCCACTTCATATGTTCAGTATCTTGGGTGCAAGAGATTTTTTCAGTGTGACCAGTATATGGGATGGTATGGTACACCATGTGTCATTATACAAATGGTGTAATATACGTGATAAAAAGTTAATAACTTAAAAATTAAAATTTCTCACTACTTCTATTAAAACACGTGGTGTACTACTTCTGTTCCTGTCACAATGATAAAATTCTCCTTGGGTACTCAATACCTAAGTATTTTCCTTGTTTTAATATAAATTGATGTTCTAATATTTAATTATTTTTATTTGTCACATCTGTAAAATATGTGTCTTATATTTGTTATGTCATCATTTACTAATCAACTTAACAAATTATGAAACACACGTTGAAACTAAATGGTAGCTCCATGTATGACATTATAAAGATTCAAAAATGACAATATATAAGGTTGTGATTGTACTCAAACCTGAGGATGCAAATAATAATTTACTTTTTTGTTTTTGTTAACAAATTATATCTCCCTTTTTATTTTATAAGAATTATTTCCATCTCCTTTATCATGGCACGATAGTACAATACACGTGTAGAGCAAACAAGAAAAGTGTTACGACAGCGCATCGCCTGGCTGCATCTGCTTTCCACACCACGTGCTCTGATGCCTAATCCAATTACCAAAACTATGGGAATCAACCCCACTGGATAATTAACCCCCATCTATTCATCACCGGTGGATTATTGGATTGGGGCCAAGTAATCTAGGACCAAAGAGCAGGTAGCACGTACGGAATCAATTAATAAATTATTTTTCTTTTATACAATCGATATATTAACATTAAAAATAAAAACAAATTATTTTCAAACTCGCTATTTTAAATATTAAAATTGAAAATCTCATTTAAATAGAAGGGAAGAAAGAAACAGGGTCATCACTATTTTAAGAAAAATAATTGTATTTAGAAGAAAATAACTATTTTCAAATTGTTATTTGCATAAATGCTTGAACAAATAGGAGAAACTATTTTATGAGTGGGGATAACAATGGGTAATGCCATTGCCCGAAATTTTTTTCAAACAGTTCTTAGCACCCGTTAGACCATCTTCAAGAGAGTTTACAAAATTAAATTTAAACTACTATTTAGGATTTTTTGTGCTCAAAGAAAGTTGCCAAATCCATCTTCAAATTTAAAAAATGTCATACACTCTTTAGATTTAGAGACTCTCTATCTCAATCTTCAAACATTATTTTTATTATAGTAACGTGGCTTTGTCAACTTTTTCTCAAAAGTAAAATACTAAAAAGGTTAGACAATGAAATGTATTAATAAATACTAAGATTTTTGGAGCCTTATTGGAGCAAAATTATAAATCAACAAATGTTAGTTTTCAGATTGTCAGGGTCAACAAACTTGTATTTCAGTCACTTACTACAGTGTAGGTTTTAGATTCGATTTTCGTCAAAGAAGAATTTGAACCACATTATTGCTAACTTATTATGAGGCTAAGTCCACTCATTCTCCATTAATATAGATAATATCATTTGTTCAAAAAAAAAAAAAAAAAAAACTTGTACTTGAAGAGTCATTTTCAAAGAAATTGTTGGAGATGCTCTTGTGCTGAAGCTCAACAAATATCCAAATTTGTGAGTAAAAGTCATACGTCATCCCTATGTATGTCAATATCGAGGCAGCTACATTGATTGATGAATATTCAAGATAGAGTGCTGTAAATATTATTTATTATGTGGCTGTTTACTTCTGAGTCAATATAATATCTCAATAATTGTACACATTTCTATGTAAATCCTATGCCTATAAATAGGCACTCTAATGAGAAGGAAATCATGGACTTCTCCTCCATTTTCTCTATTGTTTCTCTTTATTCTTTTTTTTTTTTTAATGAAATGATAGATTTTGTTGAATTAAATGTTAGATTAGTCATTGACTTATGCCGTCATGTAATGACTAAGCACATTTCCATCATTGTGGTAAAAGACCACTTGCCTCTGTATTCCTTACTTTATTTCCAACGTTTTACAAGTTATTCAGGGATAATTTGGCAAGAAAATATAAATAAGTTGATGTGAACAATAAGTCACCGGACCTAATCTAATAATTGCTCACAAAATTGAACTTAAGTCAAATAATTGCTCACAAAGTTGAACTTATGTCAAGTTTTGTATAAAAAAATATTTATATTTCGTTGATTATAAGTGTAGAAATTAAGGGCCAGGATGCGTTTAGTATTTAAAAGATTAGACAAATGATTATTAAGTATAATTGGCTAAAAAGAAGAGCAAACGCCCTCTAAGAAATGTATATTAACTGATTAAACTACGTATTATGATCTATGAAGTAGTCAAATTTGGTTGTCTATGAATATGACTCCTCCAACCAAACACTAATTTGTTATTGCATAAAAGTGCAGTAGGACAGTACCCAGCATAATTAATATGTCGACACCTAACAATAAACAAGATAAACGGTGGCGGTGCATTAATTCTTTAACCTTTGGATTTTTATTTTTGTATTTACAATTAGAAATTTGGAGTATCTCATTCTTCGGTGCAGTGGAAAATCCCTTACATTAAGCCTCAGTTTGGGGTTGAGGTGATTTTAAAAAAAGCTACTATGAAAAAAAGCTGGAACAGTTTTTGGTGTTTGGTAAACATTCAGCTTCAGCTTTTTTTCACAGTTTTGGGTGAAAAAAAGCCAAAAACAAGAAGCTGCAAAACCCAGCTTTGAAAAACCAGCTTTTTTTCACATCTGTTTTACATAAAAGTTTACCAAACACTATAATACTGTTTTTTTTCTTTCAAAAGCACTTTTACAAAAAAGTTTACCAAACACTCTGCTGCTTTATTTCACAGCTGCTTATTCTCACAGCACAGCAGAAGCAGCTTTTTTTCAAAGCACAGCAATACCAAACCAGCCCTAAAAGTAGGGTCTATTTTGAACCCTGGACAGTTTTTTTAGCAAGCGATATAATAATTTATGATAAATTCATCTAAATTACAGAGATTAAGAGTCAAACACAAAACCTCAAATGCAATGACGAAAACTTTTGATAAGCTACAAACTACTTGCTTTGAACGCGTTAATTTGTTGAAGAAAAAATTCCTAACCAGCTGGAGAATGAGACCCATTCAGATTTAGTTACAACTTTGAAGGGGCCAATAATTAAATTTAAACATGTATATGATTTATATTAATAATACTAAATATCTTACCAACTTTCCTTAAACAACCAAATCAAAGTTTGGTATCAATGTCATTACCTACTCTGAACTCGAGACGCATGGGTGGAAATTTAACACCTTATTCATTAGGATATTTAACCACTTGCATCGTATTTTTTGAGTTCTCGATAAATGACTAATTAGTTCTTAGTGTGATAATATTTTGGTTTTCACTATCGAAAAAGAATTTGGACGCTTTTGGATGTGCTTTTAAAATAACTAAAAGCGTTTTTAGAGAAAATGTTTTTTGATTTCAAAAACACTTAAAATGCTTTCTGCAAGAAACGCTAGTTATGTGCTTCTTTTAGGAAGCACTTTAAGTGCTTTTTCATAATTTACTTGCATTTTTACTAAGGATTGGTTCCAAAAACATTTTCACCGAAAATACTTTCAGTCAATTTAAACGCACATCCAAACAAACACTTTATATTCGAATCTTGCCTGCCTCATTGGTAAAACATATTTAAACCAATCTTCCACAAAAGGGCAAAAAAGTTGATGAGATAATTGCAGCTATCATTGCTTTTAGATTACTTACCTGGATAATTGATATTGTGGCATAGCATATTCATGATTTGAATGCATATTTTGATGATGATTTCTGTTGAGATTTAGTATATGTATATACTATTTTCTAGGAAAATTATACAGGTTTTACGGTGAGGAGTTAGAAGTTTGATAATGAAATGGTTTTGGAAAAACTTTGTTTTTGCCCACTCACGCTTTTCGTTTTGCGCCCCTCCAGGTATTAGGTAGCATTTGTGGGTGGCTCACAAGGTTTCCAGCGGAAGTTCTGACAGACCATCACTCATGTATGACTACCTTCGGGTGTTAGTTAATTAGTAATTCCTATGCTTGACTGCACTTAGACTATTAGTGCTCTGATTATGTGTTCACACTTATTCTCACACTAGTATTTGCCTTAGCTAGTGTTTCAGTTTTTATTCATTCGTAATTTCTATATTATATTGCTTTCGCACTGTGCACATGGTTACGTCACTCTCACGTGACGGTCAGCATGCCTTGATTTCGGTCAAGGTGTGTCACATTAACACTCTTATTAAAACCCAAAAATAAAATTCAGTGCAGATGACACTTTATTGCTCCCTTGGATACAAGTAGGTGTAAGTCCTGTCGTACATACCACTTCTGTGGTTCCGACTCGTAGGTGACCTGCGATACGTCGCACAGCTGTTTGATGAGAGTTGCACTAGAACGTATTATTACACCAAGTCCTGTCGTACATACCACTTTTGTGGTTCCGACTCGTGTGCAGGCATAGGTATTGAGCTATATGATTAGCCGTACATGACCACTGCAGGGTCTCCGGCTGATTTATTATTCTACCTGATATATAATTGTATATCCTCACTATGTTTTGATGCATATGGCATGGCATACTTTCATACTATTGATTTTGAACGATGATTTGAGAATATGTTGAGATATATATGCTATATGCTATTTTCTGGGAAAGTATACAGGTTTTACAGTGAGGAGTTATATATGTTGATAAAGGAAATGTTTTGAAAGCTTTGTTTTATTGACCCACTCACCTTGTTTTACACCCCTCCAGGTTATAGTTAGGAGTGTTTGGTGGCTCACGAGGATCCCCACGGCTATTCTGACGGACTTCACACATGTAGGACTCACCTTCGGGTGTTGTAATTTAGTAATTGTCCTACTTGACTACATTTAGAATCTTATGCTCTGATACCAAACTGACACACCCCGACCTGGAAATCAGGGCTTGATGGCCTGCACGCCCTGATTTCCAGGTCGGGGTGTGTCATGGTAAAAAAGACAGCATCAATGGTTTCTAATCGAAAAGCCAAATATGATGTGGCACGACATGAAATGACATTTCTCTCATTGATCTCAAATTTGACATAAGCTTCAATTTTTCTAATTAATTATTAAATGCTTTTTATTAATTGTTTTTATTGATTTAAAGCCTTACCTTTTAATTTCCTTTTATTACGAATTCAATGTTTAAATATTTTTATTTTTATACATTTTAATTCATTTTCTTGCATTACCAATGCAAAGAAAATAAATATGAATTTTAATTTATGTTTAAAATTTGACATACCATGTGGACAACAAAGTTTAAAGATATCAAAGTATCACATAAGCTGTCAAATTTAAATTTTATATTTAAAATTGGACAGCTTGTTTGGAGATGATTTAATAATTTAACCCATTAGCCAGTTTATTAAAAAATAAAATTCAGTAATTAAAAATTAAAAACTAAAAACTAAAAACTAAAAACTAAAAACTAAAAACCACCGGAGCAATGAGGGAATGGGGGATGGATGCTGCCTTTTGTGACCGTTAGATTAGGGGCAAGTGCAGTAAATTTGACAAACTGGCGGTCAAAGATAGGAGGCGCCCTCCATCGCATCTCATATTTTTGCACGAAACTCACGAAGTCTGCATTTTGGCAACTCTGAGGAGAGAGAGAGAGGAGAGAGAGAGTCATCTCCCTATAAATGCACAGCGAAGCCTACCAATTGTGCAGCACCTCCAAACCTCTCCACATCTCTCTCTCTCCCTGCAAATTTCTTGGATTCTGTGCGAGAGACTCCCATTCCTCTCTCTCTTCTCTCCTTCTCTCTCTAAATTCAGCTCGACGAGCAGAGAGGAGCGCCAGGCATTTTCCGATCCCTCGGATACTTTCGCTGAGGGATTTCGTTCGCCGAAGTGACTTAAACGCTTGCCGGAGAAAATGGCCAAGAACGTCGGCATTCTCGCCGTCGACATCTACTTCCCCCCTACCTGTATTCAGCAGGTGACGATCCCTCACTCTCTCTAACTCTTTTCGTTTTTTTTTCAAATTTTAGTTTCCGTTTCACATTCACATCGATTCCTCGTTGTGCGTCTGATTTCATGATTTTTGTATTTTTATTTTCGTTGCTTGAGAAGTGAGGAAATGGAAACTAATAATCATTTTTTGCTTTTTGTTCGATTATTTTGTTGAATCGGACAAAAAGATGCAGAAAAATGCTCGGTTAATAGAGTAGTTGATTTTTTTTTCTTTTTCAAAAATGATTTTTTCTTGAATATTTCTTTTGCATTAATATGTGAAGTATTGTAATTCGACGATTGACATGGAATTTGAGGTTTGTTTTTTTGTTCAAAATTTTAATTTTATGTGAATGGGAACAGGATCGTAGATTAGCTGTGATTATACTAATTGAGTGAAAGATGTTGTTGATTGGATTTCCAGAAAAATTTGAACATCGATTGGTTTCTGAATGCAATCACGCGCACACACGTGTAGCAGAAGGGTGTTCGAGGCATATGTTTCTCCTAGCTACAATTCCCTGCAGTGATATATGTGTTTCATGATGTCTTGTTCGTCAAACTAGTTGGATTTCCGTCAACTATTTAAACTTTTCCTTGTTTACGCAAAATAGGAAGCCTTGGAAGCTCATGATGGTGCCAGCAAAGGGAAGTACACTATCGGACTTGGACAAGATTGCATGGCGTTTTGTTCAGAGGTGGAAGATGTCATCTCAATGAGGTACTAGTTTCACATTTGATCCTCAATGCTTTTGTAGCTCGACAAATTGTATTAGTCCCCTCATTGCCATTGCGTTTAGTATTAAGTAGAAGGTTTTAAGAGCACAACGATACGACAACTGTCTGACTTTTAACAGTGGAAATCCTTTGTCAACGATACAGTTGACAAAGGGAACCTTGTAATCCAGTTTGGACATAATGATCATAATTGTTGGGGAAAAGGCCAGATCACGTAAATATCGTTTTATCTTCTTGTACTACATTTCTTTACTCTTGTGCATGTTAGTCTTAAAACTGTTGTTTTTTCTCCGTAGACACCGTTTGCTATCTGTCTTTACCTTGTACATTATGCGTTCTACATATGTATCTGTATATGTCTGTATATGTACATGCATGTATCACTTCTTTTTAAGGAGAATCTTGTTGAGACTATGTAACGGTTAACTTTTGACTTTGAATTTTCAGTTTGACAGTGGTTGCCTCCCTTCTTGAGAAATATGGAATTGATCCAAAACAAATTGGTCGCCTCGAAGTAGGAAGCGAGACTGTGATTGACAAAAGCAAATCTATTAAGACCTTCCTGATGCCAATTTTTGAGGTATTGTTTTTTTAGAAGCTGTATGCTCTGTCATTACTCCTTTTAATACGGTTCTTGTTTGGTATCCGATTTTATGCCCATCTTAAGCTAATGCCGACAAATATTATATATCAAATATGCAGAAACATGGAAATACTGACATTGAAGGTGTTGACTCAACTAACGCATGCTATGGGGGAACTGCAGCTTTATTCAACTGTGTCAATTGGGTGGAGAGTAGCTCTTGGGATGGACGCTATGGGCTTGTCGTGTGCACTGACAGTGCGGTATGACCGCTTACATTACCTTGGGTTAACGTCGATAATTAATTAACACAAATTTCCATTGACATTACTTTTATGTACTTTTATTCTATTTATCTTATCGGAATTTTCTATATCAGGTCTATGCAGAAGGACCTGCACGACCTACTGGTGGAGCAGCTGCTATTGCCATGCTGATTGGACCTGATGCTCCTATTTCTTTTGAGAGCAAAATTAGGGGAAGTCATATGGCTCATGTCTATGATTTTTACAAGCCCGACCTTGCTAGTGAATATCCGGTAATTCTTCCTACCATTTTTGACAGTAGGAATCCTCTGTTTCTGTTTTTATTTTCTCTGTTTCCAAATGACTTGGGACTATTAATATTTATACTTGAGTGATGCCTGACTGGGTTTCCTTATCCATTATTTAATCATCAATCTGAAATTTTTGTAGGTTGTTGATGGAAAGCTTTCTCAAACATGTTACCTGAAGGCTCTTGATTCTTGCTACAAGGAATTATGTAAAAAGTGAGTTCCTATAAAAATACTTACGTCGTGCTACTTTGTTGTATTGTTTTTGCTATTATTTGTTTCTATATAAATGCCTAATTGTTTTCTTTCTTTCTATAGGTATGAGAAATTGGAAGGTAAACAATTTTCTATTGCTGATGCTGAGTATTTCGTATTTCATTCTCCATATAACAAGGTATATATTCTTAGCACTTGTCAATTACCATGCAACTGATTTTTTTTTTTCTGGTTTACAATTGAGATTTCGAATGTTTTCCTTCTCCTTTTAAAATAATTTGCTCTTTGATTTGTTGCAGCTCGTACAAAAAAGCTTTGCTCGTTTGGTGTTCAATGACTCCGTAAGGAATGCCAGGTACTGGCCTTTCCTTGATCCTGTCTAAGAATCATAATGCTCTGGACATTATTCTTAATGTATGTTTAGGTGGTGATTTATTTGATCTCTTTCCATACACAGCTCCATTGATGAGGCTGGGAAAGAAAAGCTGGCTCCATTTGCTGACCTTCCTGGTGATGATAGCTACAATAGCCGGGATCTTGAAAAGGTACAGTTAACACCCTCGAAAATCTTATTATACTTGCAACTTTCTCGATTCCTTTGATTGCGAGCATAGTTTTACTTATATCTGGTGATCTTTGTTCACTATTTATTTAACTACAGGCATCCCAGCAAGTCGCAAAGCCTGTATACGACGCTAAGGTGGTGCCTACAACTTTGGTACCAAAGCAAGTTGGCAACATGTACACTGCATCTATTTATGCAGCATTTGTATCCCTCCTTCACAACAAGCACAGCTCATTGGTAAATGTCCTAAATTTCTTATCCAGAAGGCTCGACTTCACCTGAAACTTTTGGTCTAATAAATTTTGTTCGATAACAGGATGGCAAGCGGGTGATACTGTTCTCTTATGGAAGTGGCTCAGCTGCTACCATGTTCTCATTGCGTCTCAATGCTGGTCAACAGCCCTTTAGCTTGGAGAACATTGCAGCCGTTATGAATGTTGGAGAGAAGTTGAAAGCAAGACATGAGGTACTAGTTTTTTCCTTCTTTTTCTGTAAGCATAGTCGTAGCATTCAGATACGAACAAACTCTATTTTTCTCAAGTAATGCTTGCATCTTTACGTAATAATCTTGATTACAATGTGATTCCAATAAATCGTACTGCTCATTACTTTGTTTTTGAAATTGCCATGTTAAATTCCTTGGCAACACGTTTAATTGAGTGCTATTGAATAATTAGAACCATATTGTATCCAATGGGAAGTCGGTCGAATTATCACATGTTTGATAAATTAGAAAAGCACCCTCGGTATGGAATTCGTTTATTGAACAACGTGCGTCCTTGATGCAGTTCCCCCCCGAGAAGTTTGTTGAAGTGATGAAGATCATGGAGCACAGGTATGGAGGCAAAGACTTTGTGACCAACCAGGATATCAGCCTTCTACTTCCAGGCACATACTATCTTACTGAAGTCGACTCGAAGTATCGTAGATTCTATGCCAAGAAGGATGCCGCTGCCACCTCTGATGACAACGGTGTGGTTGCCAACGGTCACTGATGGACACAATTTAAGCCTTTCACGCGGTTAAGTTGAGATTTTATGTTCTTCGACGCAGGACGTCAGGTGTAACTCGTAAAACAGAAGATGCTGGTCTCCTTAAGTTTGTTAAAAGCAAATAGTTTGCTCTACAGCAAGTATTGTCAGGTTAAAAATTGTTTTTTCTTTATTTTTGTTTAATAAATTGCTGATGATAATTAATAGTCCACGATAGTACTGTAAAAGCTCTCTTGAAAAAGTATACACGAAAATTATCACCGCACGCTCTTTTTCTCATTCTTTCTCCGCACCCATGTTTCTTTATGTTTTGATTCTCCTTTCGTTTATGCGGTTCAAATGTAAGAGGATAAAAAGAGGGAGCACAACGTCAATGTGGCTTATACGGGAGACAAACATGACGTGACGGGTGTGTGAAAGCGGAGACGGAGGGTGTTTTTTTGTTTTTTTCCTGGTCATGTGGGGGTTGCAAGCTTTAAAACGTACCAAATGCACTTTGATGCCAATGGTCCACTAGAGCGGCCAGAGCCCAATTAGGGGTGGTGACGTATTCTGCACGGTTTAGTTTGTGATTTTGGGACATTAATCATAAGAGAAACTTACAACGTAGTTTATGCCCCATTTTGTCTCTCTCAAGATTTTGTGATTCTGGGCTCTGATAATATCTGAGAGAAATTTACCTACATCACAGTTTATACCGTTTTTTCTTTCTCCCTCTTCTTAAGAAGCATTCATGTGAGGAATGCGATATGCAGCTTGTGACACGAAAGTTCTCTTAATAATGATTGCCAAGGGTGCAAAATGGTGTCGGGTGACTCAAAACAGATGTAACAGAAACTACATAATCAAATCCATCTTTTGGCTTCACCCCATTTAACAAACGTATTTTTCTACACGCAAATAACTGAATTCCCCACGCTCTTCTCATTCACTCAACTCATAGTGATGTTAGTCTTACCAATTAATTTTCGATTTAATGACATTTCTCTTCTTAATGTTACAAGTTGTTCTTATCTCAATTTCTTATGTTTTGTTGGTAGAGAGTAGTTGCGTCATTTGTAACGTAAGAGCATTTCTAAAGGAGATGTTTAACCTGCCACGTACACATATATAACAGTAAAAAATGGCAGCAAACTTTCTTCAACTGAGCCTTCAATTTCTTATGTGGCGCTGAGTCAATTGAAGGCCAAATTTATTAAATGATTTTTTTAATAAATTAATATAATATAATAATAAATGTTGTTATGTTTTTTCAAGTTTTTGATTGGTTGCCTCAATCCTTGGACCCCACAAAAAGATAAAAAAAATTAATTAAATCATTATTATTTGACATATCGGGTGGAGCAAAATATTGTACAAAATATCAAATTGTCACATAAGTTATCAAATTATTTTAATGTTTAAAATTTGACATCTTCTTTGCAGATGCCCTAATATATATATATATATTTTTTTTATAATCTTTTTAGTCAACGACGATGAAGATTCAAGGACCTCTTTAAACATCAAAATAGAAATACCATTAAATTAAAAGCTATTTTTTTTTATCTTTTTAGTCAACGACAATGAAGATTCAAGGACCTTTTTAAACATCAAAATAGAAATACCATTAAATTTAAAGCTAGTTACTCGTTACGTGATTTGCTAACAAAATTAGGAGATATGGTTTTGCCAACATTCGTAAATAAATTTACCATTAATGGTCGCCCTAATACACTGTGTTTGGCTTAAAAGGAAAATTCAAGAATGTAAGATGGCCTTTGGGTTTCGCAAGTGTGATGGACCACATCACAGTAGAAATAGATAGGCCATGCAAAATTGCCAAGTGCCAACCATTCACCATTGCTTTGATAAAATAAAAGGTAATGCTAAGGAGACTCAATTTGTAGATTAAATTTTTAAAACTAAAGCATAAGAAAGTTGATGATTGGTTTATTGTTTAAACGTTGATAAACGTGCTTATTTCTATTGATGACACATCATTTAGTTTGCAAATTTAGTCTTCAAATTTAGTCGAATAATACTTGGCTACTCAAAGATGAGTAGGAACTCCTACTCAAAATTTCTCAAAATTGTTTGTTGTCAATTTATAGAACTTTGTGTTTATAATCAAAACCGTTTATATTATAAATCACCCTATAAAGATTGTCTCTGCAAAAAAATCAATTAAAACTAAGGTCGTTTAGTCATCAAATTGTTTAAAAACAAATGAACGGAATTGATAAAAGCATTATGAACCGTCTATGTATTTGCTACAATAGATTGACTAAACGACTTTGTTTTAATTTATTTTTTGCAGATATGATCTTTATAGCATGATTCATAGTATGAACGGTTCTGATCATATTCACAAAACTATGTGATTAAAACACTAAGAGTTACTAAGAGTTTTGAGTAAGAGTTCCTACTCATCTTTGAGTAGCCAAGTATAATTTAGTCTCCCTCGCATTACCCCAAAATAAACCATTCACCATCCGAAAAATCCATTCAAATGCTGAAAAGAACTTTTCTAGACCTTTCCGATCGACTCCACCTCTCTGCCGATCCACTTCGTTTTGAGCCCTCACTGGACCACCTAAGATTGAGGAGAACAACTTACATATATCAGTAATGTCGCGATTCTATTGTACATTGTTATATGAGGAAAAATTTACACACAATGATGCTTTATTGGATAGAGAATGCCTCATCATGGTGAGAGATTTTTTATTATATTGGCACACGAACGGATACACCAAATGTCATAGGAAATGTGGTGGGATATTTTTTTTTCAGTGTTCAACCACTTGTATAATAACACTTCGTATATCGAATCGTGTCTTGGATACTCTAAAAATTCTCTTTCATACAAATCATCTTCTTATTAGGACACATCACACATAGAAGAGCCCACACGTTCGCACAGGGCCACCACCAAAGTAGGTCAAAACACGTGGCGCCATCCTCCACCCTACGATCTCCATCACCCTCTTTCCATGATGTTTTTATGTGTGGAATTTGAAGATTCTAAAATAGGGGGCAATGGTTTGTTGGAGGGCCTCCATTCTTTTAATTTCTTCTCTTTCCGTTATATTACTATATTTACAGTTCCACCCCATGCTTCCTTCTTCTTCTTCCCTTAGACGGATAATATAGAATAGGAGAACAAGAAACTGATCAAAACCCTAGTCATTTTCCTGCAGTTTCTTGGCAACCAAACACTCCAATCTCCTTTCCCTCTCAAAAGCCAAGAACCCAATTAGGTAAATGAGCTTCTCTACCGTAAATTTACACATGCGTTCGGTTTCTTCTGTTTTAGTTTGCAAAAATGACGTCGTACTTAGAGGATCAGGACGACGACGGAAGGCGCTTTTGATCTCAGCACCAGCACTGGAGACCTGGGAGACAACGACCATACCAACAGAGACGGTGTCGTTTCGACGCAACTCCACTACGCTAAAACGACGGAGTTCCATTCCCTCAAAGAGGAGCCCATTGACTCCGACCCACCACAACCACCGCAGGCTTACCCCATCGAAATGGTCCCGATAGCTATGCCCATGCCTATGTCCGTGCCCTCAGCCGTCTCCATCCTGACCCGACGATCTTCCACCAAGGACCGCCATGCCAAAGTCGAGGGCCGCGGGCGGAGGATCAGAATACCCGCCACATGCGCTACCAGGATCTTCCAGCTGACCCGGGAACTCGAGCATAAGTATGACGGAGAAATAGTTCGGTGGCTGCTCGAACACGCTGAGCAAGCCATCATCGAGGCCACCGGCACAGGGACCGTTCCTGTCATCGCTGTCTCCGTCGGCGAGACCCTCAAGATACCCATCACCGCATCCACGTCGGTCGAGGATAACTCCTCACCATCCTCCTCAACCAAGAAGCGAAAACGCCCCTCCAATTCCGAGTTCGTGGACATGAAAAATGACGCCGTGTCGTAGTCGTCGGGTCTTGCTCCGGTGGGTCCCTTCGTGCCACAAGGTCTTGTTTCGGTGTGGGCCGTGGGCAGCATCGGGTTGATGGTTCCGGCAAATGTGTTTCGGTGTGGACCATTAGAAGTGGTTATAATTAATGATCTAGTTTTAGGTTTTAGTGTGGCCCTGCACTGAACACAATATAAACTAGTCCAACTTGAGCTAGACCAGCCACTCCAAACTCGTACAAGGCAGTCTAGTCCAAGCTAGTCATGCATAATAACATACCGGACCTATTGAGACGATAAACATAAAGCCATCTGTGTGCAACTAATGTTGTTTGGCTCATCTTGATCTAAATTCTCAACTAATTGAACACTTTGACATCACAGCAAAGTCATCGGAGCCCGGTACTACAACAGTGAAGACGACTATGACAGCACCGAGTTCCATTCGCCAAGAGACTCCATAGGACATGGAAGCCACACTGCTTCCACTGCTGCAGGCCGTGACGTGCAAGCAAGTTACTTTGGACTAGCTTCCGGAACAGCAAGAGGTGGAGTCCCCAATGCTAGGATTGCTGTGTACAAAGTTTGCTGGATAGCAGATTGTGCGGCTGCAGATATCCTTGCAGCATTTGATGATGCAATAGCTGATGGAGTTGACATTATATCAACCTCAATTGGTTCCGATGAACCACTCCAGTACCTAAACGACCCCATTGCTATCGGGTCTTTCCACGCCATGAAAAAAGGTATATTGACCTCAAGTTCAGCCGGAAACAACGGGCCATACCCCGCGACGGTTACTAATTATGCGCCTTGGATTCTGACTGTTGCCGCCAGCACCATCGACAGAAGATTTACCGCGAAAGCAGTTCTTGGGAATGGGCAAGTTTACTCTGTGAGTTTGACACTACAATTACATTACTGTGTTTGTACCATCTAAACTGACTATCTAGTGTACAATGTCTCTGTTAGAGACGAGACTCACCATATAGTACCACACAAGACGTTGAGATGGTACAAATAATTTAGTGTTACTCTATATCAGTTGTGTATCATTATAATTAAGTCATATTACTAACAGCAATCAGTAATGGTGTGAATGAAGGGATTTTCGATTAACAATTTCGACCTTAATGGGAAGTCATATCCCTTATTTTTCGGAGGAGATGCTGTAAACTTCTCCAGTGGTGCAAACTCAGAGCTTGCAGGCTATTGTCTTCCCGGGAGCCTGAACACAAACAAGATTAAGGGGAAGATTGTTTACTGTGATTCTCCCACGGATGGTTCTGCCATTCGAATAGCTGGTGGTGTGGGAACAATTATGATAGACTTGGACACTGATACCGCCAACAGTTTCTCGTCACCTGTAGCACAACTCACCGTAGAAGATGGACAAAAGGTTTTGGAATATATCAGATCCACAGAGTATGTATATCTTTCATAGACTTCTCTCTATACAAGGGTAAAATACAATTACCAACGGTTAAAAATCGATGTTTTAAAAGGAGGCACCTCATGGATAGCCTCGCCTAGGCAAAAACCTTGAGGCGTGAGGCGAAGCCTCACGAGACCTAAATTTTATTAATATATATAACATAATTATATATAATATATAAAAATATAATACTTTGTAAAATAAATATTCATTGTTATTCAAAAGTGCACATGTCACAAACAAATTGAACTCACATCACAAACAAGTTTAACCAAGCAATCAAATTAATCAACAATCAAACAAATAGAGTGGAAATCAGACATTTAGTCTTAAGTAAGTGCATATTATATGAATTATGAGAGTTTTGAGTAATAGTTGAATAAGATATGTAGTCTTAGAAAAAAAAGGATAAGATAATGTATCTTTTAAATAATATAACGTTAAAAAAATTAAAAAGAAATGGAAAATTTTATTTAAACCCATATAACCTATTTCTACACCCAACTTACTCTTTGCACCCATTTGATTTTTAACTAAACTATTAATATTTCTTTAAACCCAAATTTAATACCTAATATATCCCCATAAACCCAATTCAATATATGAATTTATCTTTGCACCCACTTGTTTTCCCTTTTGCATCGTGCTTCAGGCTTGCACAAAAAAAGTTCATCTGAATAGTCAAAATCTAGTACAATAAGCACAGTTTGTAGGTACAGAAAGTCAAGTATAGGACCATTGCGTGTAGTTGTTACCAAGGTCTAAAATATTCATAATATCCCGATATTTCCATCGAAATTTTCGTGTTTTTGGACTACCGATATTTCCGATGTCATCGATATTTCCATCGAAATTTCCGTATTTTTTAAATTTCTATATTTAAAAAAACACCAAGGGGACTCGAACCCCTCCCATTTTACTCCTTCAACACCTTGACCACCATATCACTTATATTTTTGTGAAAATATGCTAAAATATTTATATATTTTCTACACTCACAATGTTTGCCAGCTTGCTATATAATCAACTTAAATCAGTTAAATCCATCATGCAATGCATTTCTTTCCAATTTTTTATGATAAACTAATAGATAATTGACTAAATAAACATCCTGCAAAGTTTCAAGAAAAATTTCCAAGTTTTTCTTACAATTTCCGTGGTTTTTATTCAATTTTTATCGATATCGATAATATCCCGATATTTCCATCGAAATTTCCGTGTTTTTGGACTACCGATATTTCCGATATCATCGATATTTTAGACCTTGGTTGTTACCAAAATTGAACAACATTTATTTACATGTTACAATGTATGTTTAAACGCAGAGTCTAATCTCAACTCAGAACAACTTTGTTGAGTAAATCCTAGCCTAGAAGCACCTACATCAAAATGTAGAAGGGTATCCTCCAATTGAGAACCCCCTATTACCATCGAAGTCTTCAAGTTCAAACCTCCATCCAAAAACCCCAGACACATAACTTCGTTGCTCACTTGAACCATCGAGTTTCTGCCGTGAATTCTCCACTTCACCAACTCACTTTGCAGCACCAGATTGATAATCGGTACTTTTGGACCGATCAACGTGCCATCTTTTTTTCGTGAAGTAAAACATTGCCCAAATGGTGCCACAGGGGAAACCCTAGTCATGTTCATAGACATTGCAGCCTGCTCATAAGCTTTAGTAAAAAAAAACATCATCGTCTTCTATGAAGTCCGGATATATGTAAAAAAAAATCATCGTTGGATGCTTTCATTGCTGTTTTAGCCGGAAGGTAGGATGCTTTCCTTGTATTTGTTGAAAAAAGTTACAGTAAAGTAACTTGTACACTCCAAAAAATTGAAATCAAACGAACAAAAAATTCATAAATTGAGTCATACCATGGTTGGAGGATTCAAAACTTCAAAATCACTATCTATCAATAAAAAAAAACTTATTTTTCTCTATGAGAGCTATTAGGGTTTTAGCCATAATGAACGTAGGATATACAAAGAGTGATCGTAGGGTTTAATTATAGTGCTTGGGTTTATTGTTAAATTTGAGTTTTATTATTAATTTCATTTTGTACTTAATAGTAATTATGCAATAGGCTAAACCATGCTTATCTTTTTTTCGTGCCAGCAGAATATCCAGGAAAATATGCTTCTTTATCTTAAAAAAATAATAAAAACTAAAACTAAAAGATGCTTATCTATTTTGAATATGAGGAAAGAAATAATATAAAAAATAAAAAGTGAACATAAAACAAGATAGTGGGATAATAAATGTCAGCAAAGTAGGGTCATTTAAACTTTAAAAGAAAAAATAATATTAAAAAAAGGAAAAGAAAAGGGGCTCACGACTTCATCTTCTTCGCTGAAAGACTGCAACTTCTTCAGACAGACGCCCCCTGATCAGAAAATTTCAGATCTGGGCAACTCAAAAAAAGAAAAAACGAACACCCATTGAACGCCTCAAGCGCCCCCGACGAAGCCTAGGCGAGTTTTCGCCCACTCCCACAAAATAGAGGCGATTTTCCTCACGCCCCGCCTCCAAAGCCACCTAGGCGTGCCTTGAGGCGAATTTTTTAAAACACTGTTAAAAATATGCAAGCTTCAATTTCATAACTTTTTTTTTTTGACAATGTCAACTTTTTTTCAGGAATCCAATTGCAACAATTCTGGTTTCCGAACCTGAGACTGACAAGGATGCGATGGCACCATACGTTGCATCGTTTTCTTCAAGAGGACCTAACCCCTTAACCCTAGATATTCTCAAGGTGATAAAAATATCCAAATCATTATATATATATATATATATATATATATATATGCTTCAGAATCTTCATAGATTATATGTTGAGAATGTGGATAAATGTTGTACACTACAGCCTGATCTGACTGCTCCCGGTGTTGACATACTTGCTGCTTGGTCTCCTGTGGCACCACCTTCTGAAGATTTCTACCCCGACACAAGAAGTGTCAAATACAACATAATCTCAGGGACTTCCATGTCCTGCCCTCACGTTAGTGGTGCTGCTGCCTATATCAAGGCTGCTCATCCAAACTGGTCTGCTTCTGCCATCAAATCTGCCCTCATGACCACAGGTATGAACAAACTAAACTAAATGCACTCTTGCAAAGGAGAATGTACTAATGGTTACCGCGGGCTTTCCATTTTCGTCCTAATAATTTTTTTGTCTGAAACATACAATCATTACCGTTAATGTACTTCAAGGCTGCTATTGCGTCCATAACTCTAATTAGACATCATGTGCTTTCGACGAGTAGGGGGATTGTGCTAACACCTCTCAACCACTAACTCACCACTACAAGAAAATAACAACAATAAGCAGTAACAATAGTGGCACTAAATGTAGTGGCTAAAAGCACTATAGTGGCTAATAGTTAATAGACACGATTATTAAGCTTAGGTAATACAACATAAACATAGATATGGATGGAAATTTTGTAAACTGAAAATGTTAAAGATGGCCTCACAGTCATTGATTGAAAATTTAAGAATCTGCTTTTGAGTCAATATCTAATACTACGAGGGTATGGCTAAGCGTCTATAAATCATGAATAAACAGAAATTCTAGTAAGCTTCAAGGACTAAAAGATGCATTAATCTCCCTAATTTATAAGTTTTAATCCATATGAATAAAATGCATTGCATAGGAATTGATACTTGAATGCGTTATTAATTTCATCTCTCTATTGAATTACCATTTGTTTTTCCTCATGAACAGCTCATGTCGTGGACTCAAAGAAGCACGCAGATCTTGAATTCGCTTATGGGTCTGGTCACATAAACACTTTTAAAGCAGTAAATCCAGGTCTCATCTTCGATGCATCCGAAGCAGACTACATAAATTTCCTCTGCACGCAGGGTTACAATAGCACCACATTGAAAATCATAACTGGTGACAACAACAGCAGTTGTGGCAGCACAAAGCCAGGCAAAGCATGGAACCTAAACTACCCCTCATTCTCCCTTTCACTCCTCGACGGTCAAGAGATCAATGCTGAGTTCCCAAGAACAGTCACCAATGTTGGCTCACCAAACTCAACTTATACCATAAGCTTCTACACACCCGATGACACGATAACCGTTTCAGTTTCACCAGCTACCCTTTCTTTCTCTTCTGTTGGGGAGAAGAAATCATTTACAGTAAAGGTAACTGGCCCAAAGGTTTCAAACCAGCCAATCAAATCTGGTTCTGTTGTATTGAGTGATGGGGTTCATGCGGTGAGGGCTCCACTGGTTGTCTACACATTCCTCCCTGGTTCTATTTATATCCCATCACACCCCTCCTCTGCGCCTCAGAAGAAACAAAGCGTCAAAGGTTCTTCCTTGCGTTACAGAAATGGGATTCTCGGGCACAACTAACAGAATCCTAATTACATCCAATTTGTGCTAGTTGGTTAAAATAATTACAATGTGGTTCGGTCAAGTGCACTCGAATCCTTGTGAGATGCATCTGAATTTTAACTTAAATCATGATGTACTGAATGTCAACTTAAATCATGATGTGAATGTCAACAATGTAGGAATCAAGGAAATAAAATATTGAGAAAGCAGAATCCAGAGGAAGAATAAAGAGAGCTCAATAACTGTTTTTCATTACTTCTATCACATCTCTTTCAAAAAATTTCCATCTTCAGTGTTAAGAAGTTTTGTAAATTATGGTTTGATTTACGTATGATGTTCCCTAGTTTATAAATGTATCTATCGGTTTAATATCAAAATGAACGTGTATAATACGCAAATTTACCAAGAGTTCGAATTGTAACATTCTGTTTTATGTCAATATTGAATTACAAATGTCAAAAAAAGGGACCATTTTCATACAAAACAGTTTGTGTCATTCAAAGATCGTGTTCTTGTGTTAACACTAATCCAACCTACTTACTATTCACCTACGTACGTCATGGCGTAAAGGCTGAGAAATTGTCATATTAGAGCTAATACTTCTAGACGATAGTACTAGTACTTATCTAGTACAAAACATCAAATTCACAAAAATATCATAATTTATAGATACTGCTAAGAATACTAAAAGGAATTTACGAACACAATCAACTTGATAAACTCATCACAAGATATCAACATGGAATTTTTGTACTTAACTGGAACTAGCATCATTGTTAAAATTTAGTAGAAATATTTTAAAGGGTGAACTGCCAATTTAGTCATTGAATTATCACTTAAGTAGGTCTCTAAACTTTTTTTTTTTTTTTTAAGAAAAATCAGTCATTGAATTATAAAAATCTGCCAATTACATCCCTAATATTAGATTCGAAGCTACTATATTCAATTTTCCATCAATTTAAGTCACGTTACTTGCTTGTGGTACACATTGAAGGGTAGATTGGTAATTTTCCATAAAGAAATAGTGTATGGAGTTAACTTTAGAGGGTAAATTAGACGTTAGATTCATAACCTATATGGCTTATATGCGAGAAAATAACGTTATTACACTCTAAAGTGTGTCAAGTGACTTAAATTGACGAAAAATTGGATAAAATAGATTTAAATATAATAGTAAGGACAAATTAGTAATTTTTAATGAATTTAGGGACCTATTATACTAAAAGAATAATTCAGGGACTTAATTTTTACTCAGGCGATAATTCAGAGATTAAATCGGCACTAAACTCTATTTTAAACCCTAAAAAATCAACACCAAATGATATAGTTCCTCAAAACAACTTTCACCTCTAGGTTCACGACCCGGACAAGGACTCCTCTTAGGGCATAAATACCCTCCTCCACCTTCGAGGGTAAATTTGCTTCTTCTTTTTTTCTTTTTCTTTTTCTGTAGTTATTTTATGAGAGAGTGATTGTACTTATTTATGTGACTGATATGTTTTATTATTTTATGACCAACTAATTGTATTTACACTACTATTCATAATCTGCGAGAGCAAACAACAAAAGGAACAAGAAGAAACTAAAATAATGAGCTCCAATGGAAGGCAATACATTGTCCTCAAACCTAGTTTTTTCAACCATCTTTTGGCCACAATGTCAAAAACAGAACCTGCCCTACCCTAATTGAGCTGTACAAGGGGAATCTGCTGTCCGTGGACATTACAATCTTCAAATTTTGTGCTTATAAAATAATTGAACTTTTATTATCAAAGACAGGAAAGTTGTAAAGCTTAAGCTGAATTGGAACCAATGAAGAAGCGAATGCTGCATTTTCTTCCTTATGCAGTTTTGCTTGCAGCATTTATGGTAGCTTGCCATGGCCAAGAGAGGAAGGTAGTGTGAGCTTTACAGAGGAAGCTTAGAGGAGAAGAAAAGTCTTTGACTGAAATACTTGTATTTCTCATTAAGAAATAATTAGTTACACACTTGGTATTTATAGTGTTAACAGAAATAACACTTTACACATATACCCTTAGTAATACTAACAATTACACATTCAATTATAACAAAAGAAACTAACAGTATAATTGTATTTGATTACTCTTTACACCCCCTCAAGCTTAACTTGGGACTGAGAAGAACCAAGAGGAAGCTTGGATTGCAAATACCGAAACTTGTGTTTTGTCAAGGCTTTAGTGTGAATATCTGCAAGTTGATCCTAATTGCAAACATATTGAACTTTGATTAAATGAGCAAGGACAAGTTCTCTGATATAGTGATAATCGATTTCCACGTGTTTAGTACGAGCATGAAACACGGGATTAGAGGCCAAAGATATAGCAGAAATGTTGTCACACCATAAGTCAGGAACTCTAAGAAGTGGCAGACCGATATCATTAAGAATTTTGCAGATCCAAGTAATTTCTGCAGCGGTATGAGCAAGAGATCTATATTCAGCCTCATTTGAACTTCTAGCAACAGTAGATTGCTTCTTGGCACTCCAACTAATCAAATTGGATCCAAGAAAAATGCAATAACCACTTGCAGACCTGCGATCAAACTGACATCCTACCCAATCAGCATATGAAAATGCAGAGAGATGAATAGATCCCTTTTTGAACCATAAGCCGTGTGTGAGATAACCTTTAAGAAATCGTAAGATCCTTTTGGTTGCTTGCAAGTGAGCCTCACGTGGAGCATGCATAATTGACACACTTGGTTAACTGCAAACGACACATCAGGTCGAGTCCATGTCAAATATTGCAAAGCACCGACAATAGACCTATACTCTGTAGGATCCAAAAGAAATGGTCCAGTGTGATTAAGCTTGATGCTGCTCAGATGAGTTGTGCAAGGTTTAGCACCTTCCATTTTGGTTTTTTGAAGCAAATCCAACAAATATTTACTTTGATGCAGAAAGAGACCTTGAGTAGAGCGTTGAACTTCAAGACCAAGGAAATAATGCAGAGATCCAAAATCTTTAACTGGAAATATGGAACTAAGTTTTTGAATGAAGAGGTTGCAGACATCAGAATTCGGTCCAGTCATTAAGATATCATCAACATAAACCAGAACAATAACCAACACATGAACTTTGAGCACAAATAGAGAAGCATTTGAGGTGGAGTGTTGAAAACCAAGAGAGATTAAAGTGGTAAACAGCTTATCAAACCAAGCTCGAGGCGCTTGTTTAAGACCATAAAGCGACTTCTTGAGCTTGCACACATGATTAGGAAACTGTGGATCACAGAAGCCCGGAGGTTGAGTCATAAACACATCTTCTTTGAGATCACCATGGAGAAATGCATTACTGATATCAAGTTGATTCAAGAACTAATCATTTTGAACGGCAAGGGACAGAAGAATCCTTATGGTAACAGGTTTAGCCACAGGACTAAAAGTTTCTTTGTAATCCAGTCATTCTTGTTGATGAAAGCCCTTGGCTACAAGCCGGGCATTATATCTATCAATACTACCATCAGGATGTGTCTTAACCTTGAAAACCCACTTACAACCAACCACATTTTGGTTTGGAACAGATGCGCCAAAGACCAAGTACCTGTGGACTGTATGCATTGAATTCCTCTTGCATAGCATGTCTCCCGTGTTCAAATTTTGATGCTTGAAGATATGTAGTTGGAATATAAGCAATGGAAGAGGACAAGGGATGTTTAGTTGTTGAGTAGGCCTTTGGTTTAAATATGCCTGCCTTGGATCGAGTGATCATGGGATGTATATTGTTGACAACCTGTGAAGATGGGGGATCAACCTGGAAACTGTGGCATTAGATGAAACAGGGTCTTCATAGAGGGATAGTGCATCATTATAGTGAATACTTTGAGTTGGAGTTGATAGTGAAGGAACTAGAGTGATAGATGGAGCACAGTGTGGAATGGTAAACTCAAGGCTGAAAGGGGAAAGTGAAGAAGGTGTTGAGGAAGGAGATGCTTTAGTCTTGTGATATGGAGACTCTGATTCATGAAAAATAATATGTCTAGAGATATAAATGCGCTGAGTAAGAGGATCCAAGCAACGATACCCTTTATGTTGAACATTGTACCCTAGAAAAACACAATGTTTACTCTTGCTGTCCAATTTAGAAGATATGTATGGTTTAAGCCATGGGGAGCAGCTACAACCAAATATTTTCAACCTTGAATAATCTGGAAGAGTATGAAATAAGAATTCCCACGGAGATTGAAGGAGACCAAATATAGGAAGTCTGTTAATCAAATACACAGCAGTTGAAAATGCCTCAACCCAAAACTGATGTGGAACTTGAGATTGAATTAACAAAGTCCTTGCAATTTCAACTAAATGTATGCGTTTACGTTCAACACAGCCATTTTGTTCAGGGGTATGGGGACAACTGAATTGTTAAAGAATACCATGAGACTTAAGATAAGACTGAAAATGATTTCCAGTAAATTCACCCCCTGAGTCAGATGGAACAACTTTGATTTTATTACCAAGAATATTCTCTACATAGCATTGAAAGCTTACAAAAGTTGAGTACACATCTGCCTTGGACTTTAAGGGAAAAAACCAACAGTACCGAGTAAAATCATCAACAATGAGAATGTAGTACTTATAACCACTCACAGACAACACAGGTGAAGGCCCCCATAAATCACAATGTAGCAATGCTAAACATGTTGATGAAACATAACTAGAACTACTAAAAAGGAGTTAATGAATCATAGCTAAGGCACAATCCTTGCAAAAGAAGTCCACTGCAGATTTTCCTTGAAGTGGTAGTTGAGTTTGAGAAAGTACCCTTTAGAAAATGGCAAAAGAAGGATGACCAAGTCTGCTGTGCCACACCTTTGCAGAGGCTTTATTACTTAATAATGTAGTAGGAGGAGCTACTGAAGAATGACAAGAGCTTTGAAGAGGGAAGAAACCATCTTTAACTGGTCCCCGCAAAAGCATCATCCCCGTAGTACGATCCTTGACATAGGATCCATCAATTTCAAGAGTCAATGAACATTTGTTATCTTTAATAAACTGATAAGCAAAAAGAAGGTTGTGTTGCATTTGAGGCACATGTAAGACATTGTGCAACCTGAAAGTAGAATGTGAAATATGTAACAAAGAGGAACCACTATGATCAATGGACAGGCTTTTACCATCTCCAATATACACTTTGTCTTCGCCATGATAGAGACTGGGAGATTGAATGTTTGAGATATCATTCGTGATATGAGATGTAGCACCAGAGTCAATTAACCAGGATGGGGTAGAAGGCTTTGCAGAGTGACGAGCACACAATGCAGCTAGCTTTGCAGAGGGTACTTTACCAACAATATCAGGATTCATACGATCATAACAATCTATGGCCTCATGACTAGTGGAACCATATATTTGACATTGTACACGATAACCAGATTGATTGAAATAGCGATAACTAGAATTATTGCCACGGTGGTTGGAATGATTACCTCTGAAATTTGAATTGGAACCACGATTACCATGATTAGGATAGTTGTGACCTCGAGTGCTGGAGTTGTGGCCTCGATTACCATGATATTGCTTCACAAAGGGCTGTGACAGAGGATATTAAGCAGTAAACACTTGTGGTGTAGGAAAAAGAGGAGCCTGAGAATGCATAGAGAAAGCTTGAAATGGTTATGTGGCAATAGAGGAAGCAAGTGTCTTTCGCCGAGACATGGACAATTCTTTGGTAAGAAGCAAACCATGCAATGCATCAAGTGTTGTGGAAGAAAGATGCAGCATAATGGAGTCGATAAACGACTCAAACTCATCAAGCAAGCCAGCCAGTGTAGCAGCAATTAAATCACGATCAGTGATCGGAGCTCCAGCAACAGTCAAGGAATCAGAGATTTCTTTGCTGCAGGTATTCAGAGATTGACAGAGAGCCTTTCTGAAGAGATTGAAGACGAGATCTCAATTGATGAATGTGTGCATCAGAAACGCCCCCAAATCGCTGCTCTAATTTGATCCACAGATCACGAGATGATGAAACCCTAACCGTAAATGGAATAACTTCCTCAGAAAGCGTTGAATTCAACCAAATAAGGAGGTTTTGATCTTTCTCATACCAAAGCTCAAAATCTGGATTGAGATAGCGATCTAAAAGAAAAGGATATGGACACGGTTCAGTGCCATCAATGACGCCAAGAAGTTTGTAGCAACGAAGAATCAGAGCGAATAGTGCTCGCCATGGAAGGTAATTGGAACGTGTTTTAGCTTGATCGGCACCATGCTGCCAATATTCTGAATCATAAGAAAAGAGTACGAATTGGAGAAGTTAGGGTTTGAGGAAGAAGAAATTGGGGCTGGATTTGGCATCGACTCATGAGAGGAATTCGATGGAGAAGCCATTGATACACACAAGATAGCTTCGCAAGAACACAAATCGAAGAAGCAGAGCAAAAAAATGGCGTCGAGAATCAGAAAGTACAAGGGGAAGAAAGATGGATCGAAGTCGCCGGTAGGCAAAGGCAATTGATACCATGTGAGCTTTACAGAGGAAGCTTAGAGGAGAAGAAAAGTCTTTGACTGAAATACTTTTATTTCTCATTAAGAAATAATTAGTTATACACTTGGTATTTATAGTGTTAACAAAAATAACACTTTACACATATGCCCTTAGTAATACTAACAATTACACATTCAATTATAACAAAAGAAACTAACAGTATAACTGTATTTGATTACTCTTTAGGTAGTAGAATGTTTGGAAAATGATTTTCGCGTAATTTTTTTCTCTTTATGCACACTCTTGTTTATTTTTGTCCTTTGATTCTTATTTAATTTATTCAATCCAAAAGAAAAAAAAGGATGTGTGGAATTTCTTGTTGAGTAATTTATTAATGAAATTGTATACATTTATGTAGCTTCATATTGTGAGACCGGCCTCAGGGAGGCTTTTCTGTTGCATCCATGCATCATTCAATGCTACAAAGTGCACTTGGAAGGTTAATTTTAATTTTATTCTTAATTTAATTGTTGTTCAAAACCTTGTTTTAATGATTATTGTCACATTATAGATAAATTATTGTGTGGTACTGAAACACCGTCACATGGTATATCAATTCACAAACAAATTGTGTGGTACTAAAACACCATCACATGGTATAATCAATTCACAAACAAGTGGATTGATTATCAATACTACACTCCAAAGCATAAAGTGAGTTGGTATACAACAAAAAATGTGTTCCAGTAAAATGTTCTAAAACATTTATGTTTCCTAATTGCAGCACATTGTCAGCTGCCAAAGAGTCACTAGTTTATAGTTACGGGAAGAGCTTCAATGGATTTGCAGCAAAATTATCAGACGAAGAAGTTGAAAAGTTTTCAGGTGAGAATGCCAAAAACCAAAGTAACTAGTAAAAAGAAAATTAAGAAATGCAAATGTATTGCTGCAATTCTCAAGCATTTATATACTAAGAAAAATGAAAAAAAGACAAAATGGGTTGCAGAAATGGAAGGTGTCGTTTCAGTGTTTCCAAACCACAAACTAGAACTTCATACGACGAGGTCATGGGACTTCATGGGTTTCAGCAAGGGCCAACTTCCACCACCTGTAGAAGGAGAAGTTATTATTGGGATTCTAGACACAGGTAACACTAATTTAAGAAGAAGAAGAAAAAAGGCAATGATCAGCTTTGGATCCAAAACTTTCTAATTCTCTTTGGTTTTGTAGGAATCTGGCCAGATCTGATAGCTTCAATGACAAAGATTTCGGCCCTCCACCTGCAAAATGTGCATGCCAAGGTGCCAACTTCACATGCAACCAGTGAGCCCTCTTGCTCCCTGAAAAAAATTAATTTTAATGCATTGAACATCATTAGTTGTCTCGTAATATAACCGGTTGTTTATAATGCTTTCGCCTCAGTTCCTTCTACTCCTTCCTCCAGAAACCGAGCATTATATGTACCACGATATCCTTAAAGTCTATATGCGATGGATAAGGGGTCGCTATAAATTTTTCTATTACAATGAAGGGAATAGGAGTGTAAAGATACGAAAAAGTGCCAAATTTCTGTCCCATTAAAAGACTTTAATCCCACGCTTTGTATTCAAATGAATTTAAGCCCTAATTGAGCGAAGTTCAAACACCAAGTCGTGAGTCTCAGGACAGTTGTATTTCTGTAATTCAGGAACGGAGCTAAACTGTGTTTGTTGGGTGTGATAAGTTTACCTAAACATTCTTGTGTGCATGTGATATGTTCTTTGGTTAACTGATCATGATCACAACTAATGAAACACTTCGAAATCACAGAAAAATCATTGGAGCCCTGTTTTACAATGCCGTTGACGCCTACGACAGCAGCGAGCTGTTAAAGTCCCACATCGGCGGGTGCAAGAAAACCAAAGGGGTTTAAATATGATTACCCTACTCTAACTAATATTGAGACATTTTGTGGTAAAACCCCACACCTGACGGTGTCGTTAGAGTGGGGGCGGACCCGGCGATCTAAAAATCGAACATGATATCAAAGCCACTGTGCGGGCCCGTGCAAGCCAACGAGCTTGTCACCCATAAGGAAACAAGTGGGCCCAACGGGAGCCGATCTCTGAGTTTCAATTACCGATGTGGATCTCCACGTGTGAACCACTAAATGGAGTTACACGTGAGGGGAAGTGTTAAAGTCCCACATCGGTGGGTGCAAGAAAACCAAAGGGGTTTAAATATGATTACCCTACTCTAACTAATATTGAGACATTTTGTGGTAAAACCCCACACCTGACGGTGTCGTTAGAGTGGGGGCGGACCCGGCGATCTAAAAATCGAACATGATATCAAAGCCACTGTGCGGGCCCGTGCAAGCTAACGAGCTTGTCACCCATAAGGAAACAAGTGGGCCCAACGGGAGCCGATCTCTGAGTTTCAATTACCGATGTGGATCTCCACGTGTGAACCACTAAATGGAGTTACACGTGAGGGGAAGTGTTAAAGTCCCACATCGGTGGGTGCAAGAAAACCAAAGGGGTTTAAATATGATCATCTCACTCTAACTAATACCGAGACTTTTTGTAATAAAACCCCACACCTGACGAATTTGGCATTTGGTAAAGTTGGGGACAATATTGATGTTGTTAGAGTTGGGGGCGGGCCCGGCGATCTAAAAATCCAACACGAGCCCCATTCACCAAGAGACTCCATAGGACATGGAAGCCACACTGCTTCCACTGCTGCAGGCCGGGAGGTGCAAGCAAGTTACTTTGGGCTTAGCTTCTGGAACTGCAAGAGGTGGAGTCCCCAATGCTAGAATTGCCGTGTACAAAGTTTGCTGGTTAGGAGGCTGTTCTAGTGCAGATATCCTTGCTGCATTTGACGATGCAATAGCTGTTGGAGTTGACATTATATCAACCTCAATTGGTTCCGATGAACCACTCCAGTACCTGAACGACCCCATTGATATCGGGTCTTTCCACGCCATGAAAACAGGTATATTGACCTCAAGTTCGGCAGGAAACAGTGGGCCTTTACCGACAAGTGTTCGCAATTATGCTCCTTGGATTCTAACTGTCGCTGCCAGCACCATTGATAGAAGATTTGTTGCGAAAGCAGTTCTTGGGAATGGGCAAGTTTACTCTGTGAGTTTGAAACTTGTTTTTTACTTTAGTATTGGAGTTTTGCTTTTTGTATACCATCTCAAATGATCATTTTAGTATGTACCATCTCTTCAATAAGATGAAAGACTGCCTTAGTACAGGTTGTATACATCCATGAGTCGATCTCTCTCATCACATAACATCATTTCATTGGTCAAGTGATGGTATGGTATGCAACCGGTTTCAACTAAGAATTTCTCCTTTAGTGTTGGTACACCTAGTTCTATTCTTACTTTATATTTAGATTAGATGTATCATGTATCATAAGTCATATTACTAATCGTATATAAACTCAATTTGTTTGAAAATGAAGGGATTTTCGATTAACAATTTTGACCTTAACGGGAAGTCATATCCCTTAATCTGGGGAGGAGATGCTGCAAACTACTCCAAAGGTCTAAACTCAGAGCTTGCAAGCGAGTGTTTACCTGGGAGCCTAGACGCAGATAAAATTAAGGGGAAGATCATATACCGCAGTTCCTTTTCGGATGGTTCAGACATTAAGCTAGCTGGTGCGGATTTTGACACTGATACCGCGTTCAGTTATGCATCACCTGTAACACAGCTCACAATAGAAGATGGACAGAAGTTTTTGAACTACATCAAATCGACAAAGTAAGTATACATTTCATAGACTTCTCTCTAAACCAAGGTCACAAATACAATTCAGAACAAGAAATGAAAACCAACCTGTATCAAGAATCCAAGTGCTACAATTTTGGTTTCCGGACCCAAGACTGACAAGGATGCCATGGCACCATCCATTTCATAATTTTCTTCAAGAGGACCGAACCCTGTGACCCCAGATATTCTCAAGGTGAAAATGTTCAGAATGTCCCGAGTTTCCACATCATTTTTCTCTATTAGTATGTTCCTGAAGAACTTATTAATATGTTGAGATTGTGGATAAAATGTTACAGCCTGATCTGACAGCTCCTGGTGTTGACGTACTTGCTGCTTGGTCTCCTTTGGCACCGCCTTCCGAAGACTTCTACCCCGATACTCGCAGTATCAAATACAATATAATCTCAGGGACTTCAATGTCATGCCCTCATGCTAGTGGTGCTGCTGGCTATGTTAAGGCTGCTCATCCAAATTGGTCCGCTGCTGCAATCAAATCTGCCCTCATGACCACAGATATGAACAAACTATAACCATATACACTGTTTATTTTAAATAGGATGAGAAAATGCTAGGCCTTAATTTGTGATGTCTTGAAACTATGTGCAATTCTTATAAATTACGAATAAATGGAAACCCTAGCAATCTACGTACAAGGACTAAAAGTGCAGTTTAATTGGGCTTGTAAGTTTAATCCACATGAGTAATATGCATTACCATAGGAATACGTTTATTTCATCTCTATTAAACTACCATTTGTTTTTCCCCATGAACAGCTCATGTCCTGGACTCAAAGAACCACGAAGACCTCGAATTTGCATACGGATCTGGTCACATAAACCCTCTTAAAGCAGTAAACCCCGGTCTCATCTTTGACGCATCCGAAGCAGACTACATAAACTTACTCTGCAAACAAGGTTACAATAGCAGCACATTAAACATCATCACTGGTGACAACAGCAGTTGTGGCAGCACAAAGCCAGGCAAAGCTTGGGACCTAAACTACCCCTCTTTCTCCCTTCAACTAGAAGATGGTCAAGAGATCAATGCTGAGTTCCCAAGAACAGTCACCAATGTTGGCTCAACAAACTCAACCTATATACCATAAGCTCCTACACACCCAGCGACGCAATAACTATTTCGGTTTCACCAACTACCCTTTCTTTCTCTTCTGTCGGGGAGGAGAAATCATTTACAGTGAAGGCAACTGGTCCAAGGATTTCAAACCAGCCAATCATATCTGGTTCAGTTGTATTGAGTGATGGGTCTCATGTGGTGAGAGCTCCTCTTGTTGTCTACACATATTTCCCTCGTTCTATTTCAGGCCCTTCCTTCAAAGGTTCCTCCTGGCATCACAAAAATGGGATCCTCAAGGCATAAATATGGGATTTGCCCTAGTAAAACTTGTTTAAAAATATTTGTTTTCTTAAAGTAAGTTTTCATGAAACCCTTCCTTTAATTTGCTAAATTAAAAGGAAGGGATCACTCTTGTGATCGAACTTTTGGTTAGTGGTACTTTTCTTCACATTGTTAAAAGAGGTAAGTTTGAGTCTATGCAAGTCCGCCACTACCATAACCGATATTGTCTCAACTAACCACCTATTACTAGGTCTTGAGTTATATCACAAAAGGCCTCAATGACATTAGGATTGGAAAAATACTATTGAACGCGTGTGGATTTACAGACGATTATTTTGACAAATAAATAATAAATAATAAATGGTTTCAAACTATATAAATTGCAAGCGATGGATGATGAGTTTATATTTTCTTTATGGTATTAGAGTCAAGTTATATACCCACGTGCTATCACGTCACTTAATGCGTATTGTCCATGTATTAAGCTTAAATAAAATTTCACATGAGGGAGCGTGTTAAGGTGAACCCCACATCAAAAAATAAAGGAAAACTAATGAAAAGAGTTTGAAAACTTTGAGTTTTAACGATAATAACAAAATAAAGGGTAAAGTAAATAGTACCAGAATTGACTTTTTAGTGTGAAAATGTGGTTTTTCGTTAAAATGAATAGTACTGAGAGCTTTTCGTTAAAGTTCCTAAAAAATAAAGGGACCATTTTTAACAAACAGTTTAAAAGATTATTTGTGGCATGTCAAATTGTCAATTGTGTTTAACACCATGTTTCTAACCTTTGTTTGGCGACAATTACAAAACCAGAAGCACCAAGGGCAGGCCTGCCTGCAACTGATTTCTACGGGGGAATTTGCAGTGCAGTCCAACCAGCGAGCAACGACCTTGCAATCTTCCAAGTTTGTGATTATATAAATACACAATGAGATCTTACCATCCAACACATGAACTTGCATACTTAAAATTAATTAAGTTGGTTCCAATGGTCAATGCAACTCTGCATTTGCTTCCATTTGCACTTTTGTTACAGCATTTGTGCTAGCTTGCCATGTTCTTCGGCTCATCTTAATAGCAACTAATGGAGATGGAACATTTGACCTTACAGTAAACTAATCAGGTGAAGCCAACTACGACACCACTGACTTCGAATCGCCAAGAGACTCCGAAGGACATGGAAGCCACGCTGCTTTGACTGCTGCAGGCAGGGAGGTACCAGCAAAGTACTTTGGGCTAGCTACCGGAACTGCAAAAGGCGGTGTCCCCAATTCTAGGATTGCTGTCTACAAAGTTTGCTGGGCATCCAGATGTGCTAGTGCAGCTATCCTTGCTGCATTTGATGATGCAATAGCAGATGGGGTTGATATTATATCAACTTCACTTGGCTCTGTCTTTCCACTCGACTACTTAGAAGAACCGATTGCTATTGGATCTTTCCCCACCATGAAAACACGGTAACTAAACCTCAAGTTCTGCTGGAAACTCTGGGCCTCTTCCAAAAACAATTTCTAATTATGCACCTTGGATCCTGACCGTTGCTGCCAGCACCGTTGACAGAAAGTTTGTTGCGAAAGCAGTACTTGGGAATGGAGAAATTTACAATGATGTAATGCAGGGAAACTCAGTTAACAATTTTGACCTTCATGGTAAGTCGTTTCCCCTAATTTATGGAGGATATGCTGCAAACTTCTTTCCAGGTGCTAACTCAGCGATATCAAGATATTGTACTAATGGAGTCATGAATTCACATAAACTGAAGGGAAGATTGTTTTCTGCGAAGCCATCGAGACTGGTTTTGGCATCGTGGTAGCTGATGGCGCAGGTGCAATTATGGCTTCTTCGTTTTACACTGACTCTGCATTCAGTTACCCCTTACCAACTACACTGATCACCACAGAAGATGGACAGAGTTTTGGAATATATCAGATCAACAGAGTAAGTATATATAATCTTACACAATAAAAGTTCAGGAATCCAGTTGCAACAATTCTGGATGCTGAGACAGAGGCGGACGTCATGGCACCGTTCGTTGTATCGTTTTCTGCTAGAGGACCCAACCCCATAACCCTGGATGTCCTAAAGGTGACAAACATCCGAATGAATGTCATGATTTTCATCTTCGCTTAATTGCCTTTAACTATGCTTCTGAACACATTATATGCTGGAAATTGTGAATAAAGGATGTACAGCCTGATCTCACTGCTCCGGGTGCTGAAATACTTGCTGCTTGGTCTCCCATGGCACCGCCTTCCATTGACCTCCACGACACCAAGAGTGTCGACTATGACATAATCTCAGGGACTTCCATGTCCTGTCCTCGTGCTAGTGTTGCTGCTGCGTTTGTCAAGGCTGCCCATCCAAAATGGTCGGCTGCCTCTATCAAATCTGTCGTATTTACTACAGGTATGAACAGAATCATATAAACACTAGTTTTCATTTTTCTGGAAAGCATTTCAGTTCCTGGTGTTCTCGACGTGCCTCTCTCTGTTAAACTATCACCCCTTTTTTTTCCATGAAATGTATAGCTCGTGTCCTGGACCCAAACAAGCACAATGAACTTGAATTTGCTTACGGGTTTGGTCACATCAACTCTCTGAAAGCAGTCAAACCCGGGCTGGTCTTTGATCTATACGAAGCAGACTACGTGCATTTCCTCTGCAAACAGGGTTACAACAGCACAACATTAAAACTTATCACTGGTGACAACGGCAGCAGCTGTGGCAGAACAAAGCCAGGAAGAGCTTGGGATCTGAATAACCCCTCTTTCTCCCTTGCGGTTGAAGATGGCCAGCCAAGTAATGCTGTCTTTGCCCGAACAGTCACCAATGTTGGCTCCCCCAATTTCATCACCAATGTGGGATCTGAACACCCTGACTCCAGCATATTTCCACAGTTGGCGAGAAGAAATCCTTCACCGTAAAGGTGCGTGGTCCACCGTTGTCACAGCAGCCAATTGTGTCTGGTTCAATCTTGTTGACTGATGGGGTCCATGTAGTGAGAAGCCCCCTTGTTATATACACAATCCTCCCTGGTGCTGCCTTCTCCTCCCCCTCCTCCATACCTGGGAAAACGCCAAGCTTCAAAGGCTCTTTCCTGTATGACAGGAATGGATTCCTCAGCCGCAACTAACTCGGTTGGAGTGAACTCAAAACCTGTTTCACTCTGCACTGCCACAACTGATTCCATTGTAAACAAGCATGTAGTTCTGCACCTGCCTGAACAAGATTGAAATAAAACAGAAAAGAATACCTATGGTTGTATATGGCTGCTATCTTACTCTTTCAACACGTTGCAAGAACAACCAGTAACAACATCTAGTTAAAAAACTACTTTCATCACACTAATTAACATAATCGAAGGACTAAACCAGAGCTCATCAAATGCAAATGCCATATACACATTATCGATAACTTACAGAAAAAGGATTGAACTTGGTACAACACTTGCAACCAGTTTATCGAGTTATTTCAAATACAAACGAGGCAGACATGAATGCTACCAGGGAGAAGGAGCTGTATAATGGAGAGATCACATGAACTGAACTCAATTAATAGCAACATGGAAAACAAAAATTCAAACCTAAAAAAGTTTTTAAGCTGTGGCTGTCTTCTGGTTTGGCTTGAAGACGTTCTTAATGAGAGATTCCTTGATCGACAAGAGTTCAGGGAATTCTTTCTTCAATTTCGAGGCGTCAAGTTCATTGTTGCTTCTAGGAGCAACAATCACCTTTGCCTGCTCCTCGAGAGTAAAGTTCTTGTAAGAGAAGCTGGGGTCAATGTATTCCTTGTACATCTCCAAGATTTCGTTGTGGCTGACCACTCCGGGGTTTGTAAAGTTGTAAATTCCGGTGAGGTTCCTCTTTGCCATCTCGATGGAAATGGGGAGGAGTTCGTCCAAGATCGTCATGGAGTTGGGAATGTCAACTACCTTATCATATCGAGTGATCTTCGTGATGAAGTTACGGGGGTTGCATAAGTCGGATGAAATTGGCATTCTAACACGCAAAGTACAAACGTTCTCGAAATTGTTGAGCAGGTCTTCCACCTTTCAAGTATCATCAACTAGCCAAAATTAGTAACCGCAACTTTTTGAGCATTCTTACACATCAAGTCTGAAAATTGGCAATGAGCTCAAAATTCTACAACAAAGTTTACTTTCGTAGCACTTATGCTATATGTATCACATTTACTATTTTCATGTAGTAAGTCTCATTTCGAAGGTAAAAAGTTACAAAAGCGAGCATTTTAATCGACTGAATCCCTCCACAGAAAATTATCCCTTAACATTTTTTAAGATTTAACCGTTGTTATTTTGCCACGTAATATTACGGTCTAGTAGTATTTCTCAAAGTAAGTTAAAAATTTTAGTATCGATTCTCGCTAAAGGTGAATTTAAATCAGCATTTTTCCCCACTACGTAGCGTTGATAATATGATTTGTTTAAAAAAAAAAAAAAAAAACCGCCGTTCAATTAAAAACCACAACATTTCTAATCCAAAATTTCACAACAATTCAGATCCAACAGTAAAGTCTTTAGATCCAAGATACCCCGATGAGATATTACCAAGGGTAAATAGGTAATTTCAATGTAAACGAAAATTGGTAAAAATGTAAGTGTCAAACGAGATTGACTCACCATGGCCTTGGTCTTGGAATAGAAAGATCCGATGAAGTTGGGGGTGTCCTTCTCCTTGAACCCAACGCCCGACCCGAGCGGGTGACCCGCATCGTACTCGAAAATGCACCCGGTCGCATAGTTAATGAGGATCAGGCCGCGCTCCCCACAGACGTCAGCAAGGGTCAAGGTGCCGACCACGTTGGTCCGGATGGTCTCGACCTTATGGGATTCGCACCAGTCGACGTTGGGGCGGCCGGTGACGCCAGCGGCGTTGAAGATGTGGGTGGGCTTAATATTGGCGATGTCGGCTTCAAGCGAGCTGCGGTTCTCGAGGCGGCCGGAGCCATAGACGTAGTCGATTGATTGGGCCTCGCAGAGCTTGCCGAGGAGGCCGCCAATCCAGCCCGTGCGGCCGTAGATCAGAAACTTGAGCGGCTTCTCGGCGCCGTTGGATGGGAAACCCATCGCTGCCACCGCCACAGAGACAGGAGAGAGAAAGGGAGCTGAGGAGTTTTTGAGATTTGGATCTGGAGATTGCGTGAGAAATGGAGTGAGGGGTGCGGGTGTTGTATATAGGCAAGACAAGTAGAGGGAACGCGAGAGACGGAGTGGCCGAGTGCGAATGTTTCGGACATTGATGGTTGTTTTTTTTTTTTTTTTCAATTCTGTGCCCGAATATTGGAGTTGGGTTGGGAAGTGGAGGACCACATACAATCGTAATATGGACTTCACTCTTCTTCTTTTTTTTTCTTTCTTTTTTTCTTTTCTAATAGATTTTGTTTAAATGGAAGTGTGAATGCCCATCGTAATAAGCAACTAAATATGACTTACAATGTTGTCACAAAGTCATTGGTAAGATTGTTATATAAAGAATCTCAACATTTGGCATTGTGGACCTTTTTTTTTTTTGTAAACTCAGAAATATATTTCCAGAGCAAAGATGCCAGAACGTACAAGGAAAGCTTATAGCGAGGCAAACACATAGTTAAGCAAGCAAAAAACTAAGCAGTGTAGGAGGGTACAACAATGAAGACGCTGTAACAATGCTAAAACGTCGCCCCCTGCACTGCCAATACAAAAACCTAATGAGGACAATGTGGATGCAAATTTTCTCCTCCTTGGTCTTGGACAATTTTGCACCTACAAAACAAGTAACACCTTAGGTCAAGGCTAAGAGCCTCACGCGCCCATGATGAATGGGGGGGCTTTGGCCGAAAAACATCTGGTGCCAAAGTTAGAATTTTAGAGAGAAAGAGTGTTTAGAGAATTTGGGATTTTTTGCAAGAGGATTGGAATGAGTGTTTGGTGAAAATGGGTCCCTATTTATAGGACTAGGTTGGTCCATTTTTCAAAGGAATTGGCCGGCCACTTTGTCTATTTTTTGGTGAATTTGTGATTTAATTAGCCAATTTATTGGCTTAATTAAATATGAGAAAAATAAATGGGAAGTTACCAAATTGAATGTCTAGCTTTATTTGGGTAATAAGGTGGAGAAAATCAGAAAAGGTATGGAGCAAAGGGAGGTGGCCGGTTTTTCACTATTAATTTGGGTGATTTTAGGAGATATGGAAAGAATATATTATTTAGCTAATTAATTAACTAAATAATGAAATAGATAATTTAGGCTTTGGAAATAATTACCTAAAATGAGAATAGATGAGATAATTTGGAATTGGTTACCTCTTTGGGAGCACTTTTGAATTGGTTGAGAATGATTACCCGCTACTTGCGTGTAGGAATCCCGTTATACCTCAAGGATATTTTTGTCTTCTTTTGTCCCAAAATCCACGTGTCACTTTGTGATCGTTTTTGGCTCCACAGACAAGGTAAACCATCATTGTTCAGAACATGCACCAACGAAGATGGGGGTTGGTTGACCTAAGTAACATCGCACATCTTCGAATTTCTTGCCGACACTAGTGAGTCTGCCGCCATATTGGTTGATCTTGGAACCCAAGACCAGCGACAGTCCTGGAAGGACTCCCCTAAGTATTTGGCTTTCGCCAATGTAGGAAAGGCCTCACAACTGCAATTTTCCAACGAATCCAATTAGCAAGAGATGGATTCAAGGGAATCAGATTCAATGATTATCGACATGTGACCCAATGAGTCACCCAACTCACACCCACGAAGCAACGTCATGGCTTTAGCCGCCGCAACATTCGGTGCCCTGATTAAATACCTTGCCACTGCCATAAACACGCCCCCCGCAGCTCGCATCACAACCCTCACAAAGCCAAATTTGGTCAACGTGGACCAACTTGCATCGACGTTAACTTTTGAGAATATGAAGATTGAAGGAGACCAACGGGCCACATGAACACCTTCACCCGAGACCGAAGTCCCAGGATACCGAGGTAACCTCGTCGCTTCCGAAAATGCGCCTACCGAGTTGGATGTTGGCATCAAAACCTGTGTTGGGTTAATAGCCTTTTGGTTGAACACAAAATTACATCTGGTTTTCCAAATATGCCAGATTGGAATTGTTGACAGATTGCAGCCAAAGCACCCATGTCGGTATGGCATTTCTGTCGATTTTATAGTTTATCACACCACTAAACCAAATTGTCTCCACCCAAGGACATAGGAGGAAGAGGTGTTCAACAGATTCATCATGATTATGGCAGATTGGGCATGTCAGGGACGGGGTGGATCTCCTTCTAAACAAGTCAGCCATCGTCGTCAATGCATTATGCAAAGTTTTCCACATAAAGTTACGAATCTCCAAGGAGGGTGGGTGGGGGGGGAGGGCTTTCAACTTCCAAGTAACCTTCCACAACCGCTCCAGAACTAGTCAGGAAAAGGGAAGATGGTGATCCATCGAGGAGATAGACCTCGAGTACGCCTAATGATACCCCGACTTGACCAAGTACCTTCCGTTTTTGTTTACTGGCCAAATGATCCCCAACTTGGGTCTCTAGAATTGTCAATTTCTCATCAACAAATAGGAAAGGATGAAGGAAGTTGATATCCCAATCTCGAGTTACAGGACAAATAAAAGAGCTCACTCGAGTATTTATAGTCACCGTCACCTCGCCGCTTGGAGTGGGGTGTCTCGTAAGGAGAGATGGGATCCATCTATCCACCTAGACCCGAACATCTCGCTTGCCCATGATCTTCTAGTGCGACCTCTGCAGCAACAAATCCCTTCCCACAAGTAGGCTTGTCCATGCTCACAAGGCTCGACTCCTTTTTTGAGCATCAAGGAATGAACAGTTCAGAAAGTACCAGGCATTCAGGACCCTAGCCCAAAGTGAACTTAGGTCACAAATCAACTGCCAACACTGCTTGGTAAGAAGTGCATCGTTGAACGCTTGAAAGCTCTTGAAGCCCATACCCCCCATTTGCTTAGGTAGGCCCAAGGTGTCTTTCGATACCCAATGGATTTTTCGCTCCCCACTAGCTTGTCCCCACCAGAAGTTGAATATCATTGCATCCATCTCATTACAAACCACCGCAGGAAATTTAAAAATATTCATAGGGTAAGCGGGAATAGCCTGAGCCACGGTTTTAATCATGACTTCCTTACCCGCTTGTGACAAGGTATTCTGCTTCCATCCTTGTATTTTCTCCATAAGTCTACCCTTCACATAAGCAAGACCCCATCTCTTCGATCGACCCCAGATGGCAGGGATACCAAGGTAAGTGCCCGGATCAGTCACCGCGGGCATGCCGAGAACATCACCCAACTCCTCGGAGACATTCATCGTTATATTGGCACCGAAGAACACACTAGATTTGTGCAGATTGACTTTTTGTCCCGAGGTAGAGCAATATGCCTCAAGTAATTGGACCAAATTACTACAATTCTTCCTATCTACCTTAAGAAAGATCAGTGTGTCATCGCCGAAGAAAATGTGGGAAATAACCGGCCATGCATACTCATTTTCACACCATCCAGTAACTTCTTATCAACATCCACTTGGGTCATCCGGGAGAGGACCTCGCTAACCATGAGGAATAAGTATAGAGATATAGGGTCCCATTGACGAATACCTCTTGAATGAGCAAACTTATTTCCAGGTTGTCCATTGAGAATGACGGCGAAGTTTACCGAGGTAACACAACCCATGACAAGCTTTCGCCATATAACATTGAACCCCATTTTATCCATAACCGCGTCGAGGAAGTCCCCTTCAACCCTATCGTAAGCTTTGTGCATGTCTAACTTGATACCAAGTTCAAACTTGCTTTTGTCTTCCAAAGTTTAAGGAAATGAAAGTTTAAGGAAATGAAAAAGCTCATGGGCAATCCTAATATTATCCTGAATTTGTCTTCGCGCAACAAAAGCATTTTGCATAGGGGAGATAAGATCCGGCATAAGAGGTTTAAGCCTATTCGCAAGAACCTTTGATAAAACTTTGTAAGAATAGTTGTATAGACTTATAGGCCGGAATTGCGACACTGATTCCGAATTTTGCACCATTGGAATCAGTACAATATTTGTTGAATTGAGCCAACTTGGGCTGCCCGCCCCATTCACCATGTCTCAGACCAGGTCATTGATTTCCCCCACAATGTTTCCCTAAAATAAATGATAGAAAACACCCTGAAATCTGTCCAGACCCTAGGCCTTGAGCCCACCTATTTGGAGCGTCGTAGCTTTAATCTCCTCCTCTGAAATCGATGACGAAAGAGCCTCATTCATCCTCCTTGAAACTGTCGGGTTGATGCAATCTAAGATTGACCCCCAATCTCTACTCCCTTCGGACCTGAAGATGTTAATGAAATGCTAATCCACCAACTTCCGTACTCGACTGGGGTTCTCCTCCCAAGATCCGTTCTCATCTCTAACTTTCAGCACTTTATTCCTTATGTGTCGTTGCATAGTAGATTGGTGGAAAAACGTGGTGTTGGCATCACCCTTCCGAAGCCATTTAACCCGAGACCTTTGCTACCAGTAGCATTCCTCTTGTACCCATAGTATATCAATGTTCCTGGACTTATCCTTGATCTCATCAATGTTTGCTCCCCAATTATTTTGCAAATCCCCAAGTTGGCCGAGAAGTTTGTCAATTTGCCTTCCCTTCATTTTAAACTTGTTTCGGCTCCACTTGATTAGTTGAGAATGACAATCATTAGTTTTCTATAGCCATATAGCCGAAGCTTCCCCCTCTCATTAGTGTTCCTAGCATCTTCTCACCAGCTTTTTACACTCTTCCTCGTTTGCCTAAAAGGCTTCAAAACGAAACAATTTTCTACCACTTCTTATCCCTAGTTCAGTTTGGGGATAATGATCGGACAGCAATCCGACTCCAAAATCATCACGTGGGTAACCGTGGTATTTAGCCATAAATCCTGCCAGAGCATATTAAACAGCCTCTTATCAATTCGATCTTCCACTAGCTCCCAATTTTTAGTGCCTCTCCAAGTAAAAGATAGACCATTGAAGTCGAAATCCATCAATTCCGTGGAGTTCATGAAATCCTCCAAGTATCAGTACCGATTATATAGAACCTCAGTCCCTCTCGACTTCTCAGAATCCCAGATGAATTCATTAAAGTCGCCTCTGCAAAGCCAAGGGATACTCGACGGGGTGAACTGAGAGTTCATTCAACCCAAAAAAATCAGCCTTTTCTTCGCGATAAGAAGTCTCATAAACCCTAATGACCCGCCCCCAAAGCTGTTCACCCTCACGCATCCGCACATCAATAATATTCTTTAAAGAAAAAGTAACTCCAACTTCCACCGAATCATCCCACCACAAACTTAGCCCACTAACCTTCCCGATTGGAAGCACATTAAACCCACTCGAAAACCCTATAAGCCTCCTCACTCTATCAATTCTATGATCCTTCATTTTTTATCTTCGATAGAAAGATCATAAAGGGCTTATGCTTTCTAATTAGCCCATGTAGGGCTTAAACTACCGTGTCCAACCCAAGACCACAGCAATTCCAAAAGAAGTGTATCATGGAGAGCGTGCGGCTGTTGCAGGCTAGCTGCCACCACCCCGGACAGAATTGCCCGCTCTTCTTTCCACGATCACTCTTTTCTCCAATTTGAAGGCTTCCTCGATGTAATCCCACATGTCTTGATACTTAATTAGAAATTCATGTAGTTCATCTTTAGCATAAATAGCTATTTCCATCATCAAACATATTTCCTTGATACTCATTTTTCCAAGCTTCTCTGTCGTTTTTCCCTTTCTTTCCTCCCTGTTTTCGATACACTAGATCTTCTTCTGTAGAGATGGCCCTATTTCCAGATGTTGGAGGTCTGCTTCCCTTTTCATATGGCTGGCCTCAGTCTCTTCGCTATTAGGATCTGTCAGTTCCCTCATGTGGGCCTCAACTGTATTAGGATCAGGATCATTTTCACTCGGTGAGGTAGAGTTGTCTTCATTGATCTCTTGAATCATGACAGTCTGCATGTTCCCCTGCTGATGGTGCATAACCATGATGGGTGGTTGTGGGGAGCACAGAGGCCCGTAGCCCAGAAAGACCTGGCTTGTTCTGTGGGGTACTATCCATTGAGGTGGAAGGCTCCTCGTCCCATCCACAGTTCTTTAACGCCTACGCCATCTTTTCGTCCCTCTGTTTGATTGAAATGCCATTTCTCTATGGTCGGGGTCCATTGCTGCTACTATCTTCCCCATTCTCTTCCGACCCTGTAACACTCACATTTTTCTGGGATGTTGGCTTTAGGCCAATTCTCACTACACGTGCAGGTCTCTTTTCCCCCACACCTATAGTCAGAGGTCTATTTGTCTCCACTATGTCCCGAATTGGAGCCGTTTTGGTCCACTCTCCAAAGCCAGCCGCACCTCCTTTTTTTGGCTCGAACGAATAGTCATTATTCGTGTGACCTATCTTTTTGCATCGGTAACAGAAGTCTTACAGATGTTCATAACGAAACTCCACCCAAGTATCTTTATTGCTCTCCCTTCGCAGCCAGCATCTATTTGTTAGGCCATCTCCAACCGAAAGGTCTAGAGGGCCGAAAATAGTCCGAAAACTGTCTCCAACCAAGGGCTGCGGGCTGACCAAAAAAATCATTAATCCTGTCGGTTATAACCGACATGAATACATTTATATTATTTAATATAAATGTATTCTTGTCGATTATAACCGACAGGAATGCTTAAACTAAAATTTGAATCCAACGGCCAGCTGGCATCAGTTACTATTGGATTCAAATTTTTTTTTTTTTTAGGTTTTTTGGGCCATATTTTTTTTAAATTCTTAAAAATTCTAATTTTTTTCCTATAAATACTTGAACTATTCATTAACCATTCCTTTAAATTTAATTTATAGTTTTTAAATTTAATTTGTCGTTTTTAAATTTAAGTTGTCGTTTTTAAATATAAATTGTAATTTTTAAATTTAAGTAGTTGATCGATTTGAATTTAAGTTGTTGTAGTTTTTAAATTTAAATAATAAATTATGTTTGGTCCTTTATCCTCGGTTGGAGATAGTTTTTTGTAACAGAACTAAAACGAACTCTATGACCCATTGGCCCTCGTTGGAGACGGAGGCAAATATGGCACTGTATTGTTCATTAAAATATTAATATCTTAGAGGATTAGAGAATTAAAACAAGCCATCTGCGCAGCCCTCGGTTGGAGATGGAGGATTCGTGGTGTTGATAGTGATCTTAGCCCGGAGAAATCCTCGGGCTTTGGCCGGATCTTTGAGCTCAATAAACTCCCCAATATCCTCTGTAAGGCGTCGAACATTTGCTTCCGATGTGAGGCATAGGGGGACCCCCCTGATTTGTACCCAAAACGGGACCATCTCCATCTTAACTTCCTCCAAGGCGAGTTCGGAGGCCATCTCTTGACAGAAAAGTTCTATTTCATCACTGCCCATGGTACTTGGGTCAGAATTTTTGTTGCTATGCTTTCATCTTGGGCAGGTATGATAAAAGTATTCTCTCTTACCCACTTGATTTCTACCTCCCCAAATTCTCTCCAAGAGAATCGTAGAATATTCCTGAACCCCCCCCCCCCCCCCCCAAAAACTTGTTCAGATTCCTGTTCACCAGAGCCGCACCGACCAATTTCACTCCTTGTTCCATTGACGACAGATCCATTGATTGTTTGAGATGGACCACCAACTCATCCACTTCTTGGTGCGCCATTTGTCTTTTGGCGTAACGTGTAGGTTGGTCTGTTCGCACGGATGTGTACGAGAGATAGACAGTAGAAACCCTCCCCAAAATTGAAGTTGGGTAAATAGTCTCTTTTTTCCTCCCAGCTCCTTTCAGCTGTTCCTGTTAGAAGTATACCAAAATCACAAGAAGAACTGTTGGTTGAAGGTACCTGTTTCTGGTGGAAAACCAATTCCTGGAGCTTTTAATTGTTGACCCGTAGGTTGTGTCCACTATTCCCACATTTATCGCCGGAGGTGTTTGGGGACAATTATTCCCCTTCTTTTTGCCGGTTCTTCCATATCTATACCTCGCCATAACTTTCTCTTGCCAGTGACTGGGATAGATACCAGAGTTAAATTCCCCACCGACCCCAAAAAGCCAGTTAATCAATTCAGATCTGAGAACTTAATCTGGTGGGTAGGGATTTATGGTGGGTGGTAGGATGAGATTCAAACGGATGGAGTTCAAAGCAGGGGTTGGGGGAAGTAATGGGACCTGCTTACTTAGGGCCGAGTCAAATCGGTCAGATTTGAGGGGGGTCTAAACGTCTAAAGAGGATTGATTGCAGGCAATACGGGTTGAGATCGAAAGATGAGATGGGGTCCCACGTGTTCACACGCAGGAGATAAGGACTCGCACTTTGGAGGACTCGCACGGAGGAGAGCATGGTAAGTGTATGAAAGGAAAGGAAAGAGAAGAAACGGAGGAAATGAAAGAAAAGAGGAAAGGAACAAAAGATATTGAAGAGAAAATAGCAGTAAGCCAGCAGTGGCGAAGCTAAGAATAGTCCGGATAAAGGGTTGAATTTAAAATTGTACAAAGTCCAGAAACATGTAGGCAATGAAATCATTTTAGATAGTAGATAAGATTAATGTTGTTTATAATGCATCAATATAAAGAGGTTACAATTGTTGCCGATGATTTTCATGTCATAGAAACGTTTTATAATAGGCTCATTATTAATAAAAGTAAAAACATCTCTCTTAATGTAAACAATCAAACTATCATTCAACCATTGATCTTTAATTTTGTTATCCATCAGTGTTTTGAAAATTCATAGCAAACAATACTCTATTCATCGAAGTAATTATAATCAGTAACATTAATACTAATATAAGAACCTTATACACTAAATAGCTTTCCCACCTTCCAACCATGCATATTTAAATAAGGTTGGCTCCAATAGAAAATAGAGAACTTTAACGAAAAATTTCTAGTACTGTTCACTTTAACGAAAAATCACATTTTTACATTAAAAAATCAATCATGGTACTATTTATTTTATCCTTATTGTTAAAATTTAAAATTTTCAAACCCTTTTCATTAATTTTCCTTTGAAAATATGATGCGTTTTACATTCTTCACAATAAAAAACTGTGCCACATCAAATACTTAAAACAAGTCTTTTTACCTCTAAAATTATTATTTTTTTATTGTAAATCCATTCAACCCCTTTATTAGACTACACTATTTTAACACCGGTCAAGTAATATCAATTCTCTAGAACCCACGTGTTCTCCGCATCCACCATCCTTTCCTATCTTGTTTTCACTTCGTCCTCTCCGTGTAAGTTTCAGCACTCTCTCTAGCTCTCTCTCGTTTTCTCCGTCTAAGTTTCAACTTTCTACAACCGACATTCGGCATATTGCTGTAGGGCAGCAGCAAACCTTCCAAAGACGACCACAAGTTCTGCCAAAAAGATCATAGGGCCCTAGGTATTAAAAAAAAATTAACGCAGCATCAACAAAGCGCTGCAAAACAAAAGTAAAACTAGATTTTGGCAGGCTCGAAAGATCAGAGGGGCGGAATCCTCGCTCTCGACAATTTTCGACAAGTAAAGGGGTGGCCACCCCTCCTTGTCTCTCTGTAGCTTCGCCAAGGTCTGATATTATCGGCGATATTTCGCCGATAATATCGGTTTTTTGAGTTACCGATATTTTAATACTTATCCACTGAGTTTTCGTCAAAATATCGCTATATTTTGGATATGTGCGGATCGAAGAAGAACGCCGGAGCTTCTACAGCTCCGGCCGACTGTAAAAGAGCACCCTAGACTCTGATCTAGGTATCAAAATGAAATACAAGACGAGAAGAATGTTTTTATAACTTCTATTTGCTGTGAAACGGTCGGAGGTGTTCGAAAAGTTTGTCAACACCCACAGCCTCGCTGGAGATGGGTGTGCCTATTCCCGAGTCGATTTCGTCCCAAAAACCTTGCAAAAACACGAGATAGAACTTAAATTTCACATCTAAGCTTCAATCTAAAACAGAAAAAGATAAACCGGAAGCTTACCTAACTGGAGAAATTCAAGAAACTCGTTGGAGGGTTCTTGCGTTCGCCGAGTTGCAGAGACGAGAAAGAGAGGGAGAAAGACGAGGTTGTTGATGATGATGGGTGTCTTCCTCAAGCATGTGCGATGGTGTGCGTGTGTATGTGGGTCTGGTGCAGAGAGAAAAGAGAGAGATGAGAGTTTCGAAAGAGAGACGGCGCCGACGAGGTGGAAAACGCGGACGAGGAGGAAGGCGAGGGAGGAGCAAAAGGCCATGTGGGAGAAGGATCGAGAGACTGAGGTCTATGTGCGTGTGTGTGGGAGAAAGGAGAAGAGAGAAGAATCGAGAGATGAGGGAAGATGGAGTGCGAAGAGAGAGAGAGAGAGTAAAATAAATCTTTGAGATTCTGAAAGGGTAAAGAAGAAGAAAAAGGTAAGGTGGACACTGGACATGCGCCTTGGGTGATGTGAATGATGTGAACAGGTAAGGTGGACAAGGGTCATCAGATGGTTTTAATTGAAACCACCCACACTCACTTGCATGGGTTTTTTATATATTTAAAAAGTTTGGGATATGTATATAAATGTTACATAAATTATAAATTATATATTTAAAAAGTTTACTTTTTTTCATTAATTATTACATATTTTCTACACTCACAGTGTTTGCTAGCTCACTGTATAATCAACTTAAATCAGTTAAATCCATCATGTAATACATTTCCTTCTAATTTTTTTTGACAAACTAATAGATAATTGACTAAATAAACATTCTCCAAAGTTTCAATAAAAATTTCCAAGTTTTTCTTACAATTTCCGTGGTTTTTATTCAATTTTTATCGATATCGATAATATCCCGATATTTCCATCGATATTTCCGTGTTTTTGGACTACCGATATTTCCGATATCATCGATATTTTATACCTTGAGCTTCGCCACAGTGAGCTAGGCTAGGGAGAAAAGAGAAAACAATGAGAGTTATTTTGTACTCCTATTATTTCAGATAATGAAAGAAAGTACTACTAATGCCCGATAATGTAGGCATACCGAACCTCGTAAATATTGTGTCTTATTTACACTTTATATTCCACTACACACATATGCTCAATTTCACAACACGTTATCAGCACAAGAAGCTCTTATGTCGGTGGAAAGCACAACGCCATAAATCCGGTGAAGCACTGCCTACCTCTCACCTCTATTGGTTGAAACCTCACAGATAAGAAAATCCTTTTACTTTATCGTCATACTTCTATACGATTAATTTTCTTAAAGCAAATATACATCTGATTATATAACTATTATTTAAAATGGAAAAATTGCTTTGCCTTGAGTCGGTTATATCACTTCCATAATATAACTGGTCATCACTTTATAATTTTGTGATGGATTATAATAAAGAAAAACTAATGAAAAGAGTTTGAAAACTTTGAGTTTTAACGATAAGGACAAAATAAAAGGTAAAGTGAATAGTATCAGGATTGACCTTTTAGTGTAAAAATGTGGTTTTTCATTAAAGTGAACAATACCGGATGCTTTTCGTTAAAGTTTCCTTATAATAATCTTGTGTGGGTTATGAATACAGCACATGATAAATTTGTGTAATTCAGAGCCTCTCTTTGCAGAATGATTCACCAAAACTTTACGGTGGTGTATTGGAAATAATTTCTCTTGCTTTTCAGAAGCACATGTATTGTATTGTATGACTATATTTCGTTATTACGTGTCTGTGCCAACAATAATTTTCTAGGTTTACAAGTTTATACTCGTGTCTGTTGGTGGAAACATACCAATATGTATAAATTAAACTATATGTCCAAAAAAAAAAAAAAAAAAAAAAAAAAAAAAAAACTATATGTCCTTTATAGTTTGTGTCCGTGATGACAAAGCCAAGGTGAACAGGTATGGTTGTTTTTAGTATGATTGTTTGATTTTGTTAATGCACAAAATCGGGTCGATCTTGGATCAATGTAAATTCGATCGTAATTCCCACAAACGCATAAGAATACAAAGATATATCGTGGTTCACCCCAAGTTGGGTCTACGTCCACATTGGTGTCAATATGATTATGGTTTCACTATGTAAAATGTGGCTTACAATGTACATGGAGACTATAGAGGCTAGGGTTTGCTCCTTTTGCTATTCATTTGCCCTTTCTCCAAGTGAGGGTGAATGATATCTTTTATAGAATAAGGGTTTCCTTCACCTCCTACATACATCATGGATTTGGTCATGGGGTCCAAATACTAAGGTCCAATGTATGATACAACTGGAGCCCCTCAAGTCTTCAGTCCAGAGAGTCTTTTGGCTGGAGACTTCAAATCTAATCCATGTGCGGGCCAAAATGATTGGATGTCGTCCAGAATCGATACTCAACATGAGGCGGTGCTCAACGTGAAGCAATACTCAGCTAGAGGTAGCACACGTTGTGAGGCTGCTCGGCTAGAGGCTATGCTCGCAGTGAGGTAGTTGCTTGGCTGGAGGCTATGCTCCTTACGAGAAGGCTCAGCTTATGGCGTTCCTCGTTGCGAGTATGCGACTATGTGAGTGTGTGCTCAATATGAGTAAACTCTCAACATGACTCAGGTCCGCTTGTCGGGCTTGCATATTGGGTCTATGTGTCGCGTCTACTGGTCGGGTCCACACGTCGGGTCTTTGAGTCCGAGGCATACGTATGGTCTTTGAGTTGGGTCCACAAGTTGGGTCCATGAGTCGGGGTCCAAGCTCAAAGGTGTCCAATCTCGTAAGTGCCCGAACGAATGGGTGTCCAAACTCGCGGGTGTCCAAGCACATAGATGTCCAAATGAGCAAGTGTCCGGTCAAACAAAAAATCATCATTCGGATTAAATCTTTGTCACATTAAGCATATGGCTCATCGATCTATAACTTTGTATAATGTACCGTGCCATGAACCACCAAAGTTATGTCACCCTAACAATCAAATAATAAAATGTGTAATTTGGTCAGACTTGCCACGTGTTATGGGAAATAGTCATGTGATAGGCCATTAATAATAATGTAAAACATAGTATTATAACATGTCCATCCCGTTCATTTAGGCAATAGTGCAGTTTATATAATAGTAATAAAATAATAATAGTAGTAATGATGGTATGTGATGTGACCCGGCATGGACCATGGTAAGCGATGGCATAGCAATGGAGGCAGATCGTCTGCCCTCCTTGTGATAGTGTCATTCCATGCCATTCTATTTGTGCGGTCACGGTTAAACAACGTTAATATTTTATATTCTTATTACTTTTTATTTTATTATCTTTATAAAAAAATTAATATAAAATATTGACGTGGCTCAACCGTGACCGCATAATGAGGGAGGGCATGGAAGGGCACCATAACAAGGAGGAACCAGGATCCTCTCCGGATCCATTTCCTAAGGATCCTAGGGATCACACAATCCTATCCGTTCATCGTATATCGTGCGGTCAAAAATTATTTAAAATTTAAGATTTAAAATTCGAAAATAAATAGTACCTAACGAAAACTAACCGCTTAATATAAAATAAACGGACAATATTACGGGGTCGCCAGGATTCCTATGAAAGGATCCGGCGAGGATCCTGGTTCAACAAGGAGGGCAGACAAATAGTCATGTATGAATATAACTATAATAAAATATTTAAATAATCAATATAAAATAATTGAGAAAGTTCAAAAATAAAGGAAGATAAAGATGCTCTTATCTTCTTCGTGAGTTTTTCCCAGACGACATGTACGGTATGGCCGGAAATTTCAGAGGAGCCTCCGGCGAGCTTGCAGCGCCGACGTCGCTCGGGTTGAGTGTGAATAACAATCTGAGTCCCCCGATTCCACTGGTGGTGACGGCGTTGCCAGTAGACGAACGAAATTCCACCAATCGCTCAGCGACCTCGACCTGGGTTTGATGACGGCGGTTTCTTCTGGGTTTCGTAGGCCGACCCATGGCGGTGCGGCTGGAGGGAAGCCGATACCCGCGAGCTGGTCACGGCTGCAAGTTACAGCCTGGGTGAGCAGCGGCTGCGATTTGGAAGAAGGTGCTTGATTGGGTCTGCAGCCTCATCCTTATGACCCGCGAAATTCCCAAAAATAATGAGTGTGTGTCTTTGTTTCGTGCTCTGATGGCAAACCCCAAATCCCTAATTCCTAATTTTAAATCAGAATGGGTGGGTGTTGAGGAAGCAGTAGCAGTTTAGAACCACAGAGAGAGAAGGAGCCGCTTCTCAGCTTCCTCAGTAGATTCCCGAAAGAGGAAGAAAGGAACACGGGCTAGGCTTTCTTGGGTTTGTGTGAATTTCACGGTGGACAGTGGTGGTTGTGAGGGTTTCACAGTGGTGGTTGTGAGGGTTAGCTTTTGTATTGATTCCACAGAGGGCGCCAAATATTGATGCACAAAATCGGGTCGATCTTGGACCAACGTAAATCCGATCGTGAATCACACAAACACACAAGAGCATAAAGATATATCGTGATTCACCTCAAGTTGGGACTACATCCACACTGATGTCGATATGGTTTCACCATGTTAAATGCGGGTTACAATGTACATAGAGACTATAGAGGTTAGGGTTTGCTTTCTTTGTGATCCTCTGTTCCCCTTAAAATGAGGGTGAAAGTTCCCTTTTATAGAATAAGGTTCGCTTCACGTCCTCCATACATCAGGGGCTGAGCCCTAAATACTAAAGCCTAATATACGGTATAACAGATTTCAATGATGAGGACTTGGCATCCAGTCTCGCTAACCATTGCTCTTACTAAAATTGGTTTCTTGACCGTGTTGTTATGAAGTGATTCCATTAAGAGAATCAAATAGATATGCAATATTACATTAGTTTAGAGAATCCCACTATTTAAAATGGAAGATTGAGTGGCTTCATGATACAAACAAATCATGTCTGCAAACTGCAGCATCATTGGAGATTATTGAAGCCAGGATTAGGGTTAAGTGCTTAAATCCCTAGCTAAATTTTGGTCAATCGGTTTCTGCATATCATTGGGAATATGCTTTCTGTCCATGTAATGTGGTGAGAAAAAAAAATATGGAAAGATGAATCTGCCATATGAGATTCAAACTTCAAGGGAAAGGCATGTCATGTGAATTGTCTACGTTTGGTAGTGCATATAACCTCTCCAATCAGTCACCACCAGCCTTGAAGTTGAAGCTCTTAAGAAAAGCATATGTACGTGGGTTGGTGGGTGCTCATTTTGGACAGAGCTCGGAGAAAGATAGAAGTGAGATGAGTAAATGAACAGGATTGCCAAACTGATATGTTTCTTATGGAATAAAGTCCATATTTAAATTTCAGTTCTAGGTGTTTTCGACATTTGAGTTTACCAAATAATTGGGCACGAGGGCATGAAGGATTTCCTTTTATAATCACCAAGAAGATGTCTTTCCTCTTACACCAATGAGTTAAAGTGTGGGGCTCTTTCGTAAAAGGAATGACTAGACACGGAAATGATGCTTATTCAGTAAGCATACATAATTGAATTAGACAAGATGATGATTATTAAGTAAGCATATGAATTGGATGTACATAGTCATTGGGTTGTGTTATTTATAGTTAAGAGCATCCATATGTACTAGATGAATTCAATGATACTAACTAATTGAATTTTTTACAATGTGAAGTCAAAGTACGTAAGTGGAAATACATGTAGTGAAATAAGGAAATCCTCAAATGAAAGTACATTGCACAATCGAGATAGGAAGCATATTGGCTTCGAAATTTTGTAGGGTATAATCCTATGCATGTATTGTGATGGTTTGCGAATAAGGGAAAGAACAAATTAGGAAGAATAATTTGCACGTAAAAGAGATAATAAGTAATATCTCTTATTATGAATGACTTTAAAGGTGTGAAAAGGTTAGAGATCTCTTTCAAATACCTTAAATGTGAGAGAAGTCTACTTCCTAGCAAATTACTTATTAGTAAGTCCGAACATATGTTTCAATGACTCTCCAATGAAATTTGTTCCATGCATGATGGAATATTTTGGCCAACATTAGAAATAATCAACCTAAATGGTACCAAATATTAAAGGTTAATTTGACTAGAGAGTAAGTTGATCATTGAGGGGAATAAGGCTAAAGCCAACATTACTAATGAATTAGCTAGGCAGAAACCTACCATAGTTGATTGGAGATCAAATGGTCTAAGTTCAATAGGCAAATTGGTTGGGCATGATTCAAAGAAGTTAACACACTACATACCTCATTCCTATGGTGGAAGAAGTGTATTGTTTACGGAAGTTTTAAGGTATATATTTATACTTAATGACACTGATATCTTATAAATAAGAGGAATATTGAAGAGTATTCTTAATCAGTGGTCACCTATGTGAGAGTAGAAGTGGGTTGCTTATATGAGAATGAGATGGCTAAATTCTCTAAAGCTCTCGTGAATCCGGAACTTATTCAGGACCAAAATGAACACAACCGTATAAACCGTAATATAGTAGGATTAATGATGTGCGTTGCTTATTGTCTCGGTTTACTGCTGCGGTGAACAATACAAGATCTTCCATATCCACTGGGTCCCAAAGTAAATTTGATAAGTATTCACTAGGATAGGTTCAAGTCCAAAAGACGCATCTCCCGATGCATCTTTTGTCCGTTTGTACTCTCAAATTCTTCTAATTTTTCATTCATGTGGGGGATTGTTGGAAATTAAATATTTTATGTTGTAATATATAATTTTAATAATTGAATGAAAAATAGTGTTAATCGTATTTCTTAAAAAGGTTATGTTGTTTAGGTACATTCTCTTGCTAGATGATGTCTACTTAATGAAAAGTTATATCTCTTTAATAAACAGTACTTGGATTCTATATAAATTCATGAAACCATTGGCATTAAGGGAAGAAAAAAAGAGAATTAATTACTCTTGAGAAATAGGGTTCCCCACTCCGTTTTTCTTATTCTTCGTTTGCCAAACTCTGAGTCGTGTTTTGAGACTACAGAATATATAAAGTTCATTGGAGTCCAAAGATTGAAGTGCTTCAACTTCAGATTATAGATTGTTGAATCCTGGGAGATTGACGTCTACCAAACTACAAGAACAAAAGTAGGGGCAAAATTCTGTCTTTAATACATTTATGCAAGCCTCAATCTCCAAGTTTGTCAATATTTCTAACTTTCTCCCTAGTTGTTTATGTTAATCTCATACATAATTGATGTTGTGATTTTCTTTATGATTATTATCATTGGAATTCTTGTGTTATTCTCATATTTTCTTTTATTGCTTCAACAAAAGGTTCTAATGATGTCGATATCGATAATAAATTTTGAGTACATATGCATAATGTTTTGACTTGAAGTTCAAAAATAAATAATGTTAAGAACTTGAAGCTCTAACATTTTGTGTAGACATGTGTTATGTATGGTATGAATTAAATATCGCAAGTTTCGTCATACCTGAATTTCTTCCTTTTGGGAATAAGAAAATGGTGAACTTAGCAAAACTCAATTTTGTTACCATCGACATCTTATACAAGAGATACTTTCATGAATTCATAATGCCCGAGAATTCATACGGAAGCATACGATATTAGAAAACATCTTTGCTTAAAAGCTCATTGAATCATATTCATGAAACCAGGAGTTTCCATCATTTCTTCATTGATTCATATTAATGGAATCAAAAGTTTCCATAGTTTCCTATATCTAGCAAATTGAACCAGAAGTTTCGAGCATGTAACAATTAAGAGCTCATTTGGAAATGCTTTTAAAATGAGTAAAATGACTTTTAGAGAAAATATTTTGGGTTCCAAAAGCACTTAAAGTGCTTCTTGTAAGTGCTTCTTACAAGAAGCACTTTAAGTGCTTTTCAATGATTCACTTGTATTTTTATTAAGGATTGGTTCCAAAAATATTTGTACCAAAAGCACTTCAGTCATTTTAAAAGCACTTCCAATTACGAGCCCTAATATTAGCATTGAGGGCTGCATATGAGCTATTTGGAATCCAATTCAAAGATACCAATGAAAAATTATGATGGATATCAGCCTCCAAGGCGAGGAGTGGAGCACAAGCATTGGATTCTAAATGGGAAGAAGCAGATCCCCTTTTTGCAATCCAACATCAAGAGAGCCATTGCAATCACGTGCCACAACTTGTAACCCTGTGGAAACATCCAGAATAGACCATGCACCATCGAAGTTGACTTTGATGGTTTAATCAGGCAAGTGGACCAAGAAAAAGGTTGAAGAACAGCCGAACGTGATAAACAACAGGGCTAGAAGTGGTGCGTGGGACCATGATTTCCTAGGGTCAGATTAAGGTTGATTCGAATATCGCTACCTCAGAAGTCTGATCATGGACTCAACAGCTCTAAGCGGAGCTGTATCAAATGGAGCAACGGTGCCACCAATGGATGATGTTCGAGTGACTTTGCTAGAATGACTATGCTTATTCCGCAAAACACAAGATTTGATCTGGTATGGAATTAGTCAGATCTCGATGTTACTTGGATTTGTGCATCTGCATCACTCATGCCAGTGCACGAATTTGGTTTTAACAATTGGTGCTTTAATTGAAAGTGAACTCATACTCATCTTGACCAAATCACTCTACACCCATGAATGTTCCTTCCAAATCATCTTGTTGCACCTGTGCCACCCCTACGCACGACGTCGGCTAGGAGAACAATGGAGTTTCCGCCATAAATCAGATATGGGAAGACGTGATAGAGATATGTCTATCCATAGAAGACGTTCAAAAAAGCCTACTGACAAAAAAAACAAGACTCCTTAACCTAAGGACTTGAGTAAAAGATTTGGAAGACGTTGTCTTCTGCTTTAAGAAGGCATTGATCTAGGCAATGCTTAACTAGATCCCAACATGAATTGCTAGTCTGAGTCCTACCACATTGCCCGATGACCCGCTCTTGAAGCACATCGCAGAAAATCCAGAAGGCTTTAGGGCCTTCATCTTGTCTAGTGTCCAAACGGCAGCCTGCAATAAGCATCTAATGATGGCTTTAATCAACAAACCACTAGCCATCGACTTTAACATCTTGATGTTATCTAATTAAGAACTGGAAGATGTCTCACTCCATAATAATGCCCACGTCGTCAAGGTGCAAATCTACAACGCCATGGTTAGCCGAGTCTTGGTGGACAATAGATCAGGAGTGAACATCATCTTCAAAGATGTTGCAGAAAAGATGGCCATTCTTGATAACATTAACAAGGGAAAAACCACCATCCACATCTTCAACATGGCCTTAGTCTGATCTCTGGGTATGGTAAAGGTGGCAGTTCAGGCAGAACCCTACAACTTCCTGGTGACTTTCCATGTTATGGACTGCCTGACTCCTCACAAAGTCATTTTTGGCCAAAACTAGCTGCACAAGATGAGAGTTGTCCCATCAACCTACCACTTGTTACTTCGCTATCCTGCTCCAGATGAGGTAAAAGGGATAAAGAGGGATCGACCGACGTGTTTGCTATTGCGCTGTCGAAAGCATAAACATAATCCACTAGGGATAACGGAGCCTCAGCAATCCCATTGACGCGTCAGCATAACAATCACAGTCAAGGGTCAACAAATGAGCTACAAACAATTTGACATGGACCTTGGCCCCCAAGACAATAGCATTTCGAAGTTGAACGCCGACAACGATGCTGTGCACATAAGCCTAGATCTCTGCAGACCGAATTGAAAAGCCAAGACTAAAGCAAAACTAACTGACTGGGAGAATGAGTTGTTTACCAATTTCTTACGAGCCAAGAAAGACGTGTTCGTCTGGTCCGCAGAAGATATGTAGGAATCAACCATTCGATGATCTTCCATTGCCTTCACCAGGGCCCAATCGTCAGACCAGTCATCTGGCGCAAACGAAATCACGACACCAAATGAAGTAAGATCATAGAAGCCGAGATCGGCAAACTCAAGGACACCAATTTCTTCATCGAAGTACACCATCCGGATTGGCTAGCCAACGTTGTCTTGGTACAGAAGAAAAACAGTAAATAGAGGGTGTGCATGGACTTCATAGACTTGAATAAGGCATGCCTAAAAGAAACAAGACATACTTAGTAGATTCTGCACAATCTTTATACAAAGAAAAGATTAGATAAGGGCGAATCTTCCTATTGAACGTTGTTTGCATGGTGGGAAAATAGTTGGTGGCCACTCTTCAAGGAAAAACTTGATTTTGGGGAGAGTCATTGTCTTTCATAGGCACTTTCAAAAATCAGCATGAATTTGATGGGCTTGTTGCGCCTTTCGAATGATAAGTTGTTTGTCCAAAGTAGCGGGACTATGGAAAAATGCGTAACCACATTTTACAGAATAGGAACCATTTTTTGTCCAAGGCCAAATAAGCCGATCACATCTATGAAGATCACCCAAGATGATGGTCTCAATACTTCTAGTTTCAGAGGGTGAAAGAAAGTTGTTGGTTTCATCAAGATTCTAAGACCTAGATTCCCAATTGATAAGCTCGGCAATAGTGGATGGGGGCTGTTGCGTAATGGGAAAAAAAGGATGAAGTAGGTCATCATTGTTATTTCAAATCCATTGGTCCCACCAAATGTTGATTTTAGTTCCATTCCCACTTGCCATCAAGCCCCGTTAATAATCCTATTTGCCCTTCAAGAAGACTACTTTAGGCCCAAGAAGCTAGAGACCATTTCATAGCCAAAAAAAAATATCCCCATCAGGTTCCTAAACAACACTATAAAACTATTCTACAAGTAGGGCCTTACTAAGATTGGACAGACTCTTGAAACCCATACCACCTGCATCTTTTAGAAGACCAACGGAGTCCTAGTTCTTCTAGTGAATTTTTCACCCCTCATCTTTTTGCCCTTACCACGCATCGATGTCCTTGCAAAAAGTGATAGGGAAAAGGAAATAGTTCATAGGGTAAGTGGGTATTGCATAGCCATGACTTTGATAAGAACCTCCTTCCCAGCTAAAGCCAAAGTGTTTAGCTTCCAGTTTTGAATATTTTTTTTCTTGATACGGTCTTTGATAAAAGCAAGAGCTTCATTCTTAGACCTTCCCTAAATGGTGGGGAGACCGAGATAAAGGCTAGGGTTAGTGGTCATAGGGATGCATATAATTAAGGTGATTTCATTTTGGACATTTGTATGAGTGTTTGGGGTGAGAAATAAGGAGGATTTTTAATAATTTATAAGCTAGCCCGAATTCTCATAATAGATATTGAAAATGGGGAGTAATTTATAGCAAGAGGTGGGGGAGGGTTGAATGAAAAATAGACCGTCATCCTTAAAGAAAATGTGTGAAAGTTTCATAAACGAGATGGCCAAATTGATCCCAAGAAAAGACCCACCATTGTAAGAATTGGTAAGGCTTCGTTGATGAAAATGAGGGGGTGATTCGCCAGGATTTGCTTGCGTTTTTCGATGTCCATGAAGTTGGAATGACTTTCAACTTGAGCTACCACTTGGTTCTTCTGCAACTTGTCGACTGAGGTGTTGATTTTCATCAAGGTTTCTAAATCTGGTCCATGAAATGAGGGGATATATTGGTTGAGCCCTCATTATTTTCGGGTGCAGCTGTCGCTTCCTATCAGTTGTTATTTGCTCTGGGAATGGCAGAGTCGTTAGGCAGCGGGTCACCTGTCCTTGGAATAACAAATGTATCAGAAAGTGGGTTATCCTCACCGAAGGGGTTAACGTTGGTTAACTGAGCTTTCTTTAAGAGACATGTTTGTGGTAGAGTGATCTGGTCGAGAGGAATATGAGTTATCTCTCAACACCAACAGTTGGTGGAGGTACAAATCCGAGTAACCTGCAAAATAGAGAACAATGTGAGCAAGCTTGAGACTAGGGGGAGGGGAGGGGTGTGGGGTGTGTGCTACCAAAGGCTCTTCGATAGTTAAGTTAGTAAGCCGTTTAAGACTCAAGCAGTAGGCAAAAGAATTAGAGTATCGAGATTACTACTGGGGATGAACCTTGGATGGGTGTATTTATATCATTGGGAGATAGACCTTTTTAAAATAGAATCCTTGTTCTAAGCTGCGAGAATCCTATAGGGTATCTAGAGGTAGATATTGCAACCTCTTAGGAGTTGTGATTACTTGCAGTGCACGTCAGCTTCTAGATTGTAAGAACTCTAAGAAATATGAAAGATCTGATTGATTCTATACCCGAATCAAATAACGTGTCATGCGAAACAATCATGGTCATAATAGCGGAGTCACTAAGACTTCGGCTATTACCCTATAACAGGGTGACAGTGGCATCTCTGCTCCATTTAATTCAGCTCCGCTTGGAGCTACCGAGTCCATTACCAGACTTCTGAGGTAACTGTATTCTGATCAGCCTTACTCCGGCCTGGAAAATCATGGTCCCACAGAGGTGAAATCCAGAGAACACGTGGAGATTGAGATTCCCCCATTTCTAGTAATGGAAGTTCAAAGGGGAAGAAACCTACAAAGCTTGTGAAGGTCTTATCCCAAAAAATGAGAGTTGATTCAACCAAGATTGGTAGAAGATGGTATGTGGTGGACAAGGATGGGAAACCAAACAAGGAGATGAGGGCATCCATAACTAGAACGGTCCAGAGACAACACAAAGCTTATGTGAACTCTCTCAAAGCCCCAGCCATATTAGAAGCTTCTATAAATGTTAAGTTTGAAAAAGTTACCCTAGAGGGGCAAATGCCACCTTACTAGAAGACTAAGAGGTAAGTGGATTTATCCTGTAATATTTTTGGAGGTTGGGTTTATTTAAACTCTTAATAAAATCTATAACTTGTTTGGAGTGGGATCCTATAATTACAGGAGCATCCTTTACAGATTTTACCTGTATAAGTGTGAGAGTGGTGTCACTTTATATGAGAATTGGGCTTTCGTCTACAACCAATATTCTTCTTTCCTCAATCTTTTCCTTTTTACTTATTGGCCAAAGAAGGGTGTCTTTGTGGTGGGGCTTTGAACTCTTCCTTTTTGTGCAGATAGGTTTGAGAAAGGTCACCATGGCCCAGTGCGAGCAGGACGATCGTCTAGGCCTCAAAAAATCGAGGGCATAAAAAATATTAGGGCAGTCTATTCATATATATTTTCATAAGAGTATAAATTTATAAAATTTGGTTAAATGCTCAAGAAGTTTAACAAGATGGTGTGGTTTTTGCTCCTTAAAATTAAGAAGGAGGTCTTGTGTTCGAAAATCTATGTGTGTTTTATTACTTTCCAATTTTTATGAATTTCTTTTCATAAGAGTATAAATTTAAGAAATTTTGTCAAATGATCAAGAAGTTTAACTATTTCTGCTATTTAAAATTAATGAAGAGGTCATGGGTTCAAAATGCTATGTGTGTGTGTGTGTGTTTTTTTTTTTTTTTTTTTTTTCTTTTCAATTTTTACAAATTTCTGTTTGGTTGTTAATTTTGTTTTACCTCCTATTAAATTATAATTACAAGTTAGTACCTATGTGGGTTGCAATATTTGGACATTCTTTCAAGTTTAACCTTCAATATAGAGTAATGCTAAGTATATCAAATTTCAAACTATATGACGTGTCACCAATAGAAAAAAGTACATTAATCAACATTTAAGTAATAATTCATTAATCAACGCTTAAGTAATAATTCAATCATTAACAACGTCATAGGATTTACAAAATTTGTTCTCCCTAACATTAGCCTTCAATAAATAAATGTATGTAAGTCTTTACTAATACTAGCTTTAATTTTGTGCTCATTCATTGCTTATACATATCAATTAAAGACTCGAAAATATGATAATTTTTTTTAGTCCCCTATTGACAAGGTATGTAAATAAGAAAAAAATACCTCACAATTTATATAAAATAATATAACAGGTCAAATAGAGTGGAGAAAAAACTCATCATCTATCTACTTATAAGCCCCAAGGTTTTTTTGTTCCCTTCTCTAAATACAAAACATATTGGTTTTTACGTGTTTTTAAATTATTGAGTTTGAAGTGTTTTTCTAAGTATAGCTCGATCGAAGTCTTACGTGTGAAAACAAATAATTTTTCTTCTATGAAGTTAGGGTACATTATTTGGTGTTCCCTCAGGCCTCAAAAATCTCAAAACCGACCCTTGTTTGAGTCATATAACAATTCAGTTGGGTTGTTGTCACATCCCAGCCCGGGTCTCGACCACAACCCGGGCACGCCTCTGCCGTAGCACGATATTGTCCGCTTTGGGCCCCAACTACGCCCTCACGGTTTTGTTTCTGGGAACTCACACAAGAACTTCCCAATGGGTCACCCATTATGGGAGTGCTCTCACGCGCTACTCGCTTAACTTTGGAGTTCCGATGGAACCCGAAGCCAGTGAGCTCCCAAAAAACCTCGCGCTAGGTAAAGATGGGAATATACATCTAAGGCTCACAGGATCCACTCCCCTGGGCGATGTGGGATCTTACAATCCACCCCCCTTAGGGGGCCGACGTCCTTGTCGGCACATATGCGGCCAGGGTTAGGCTCTGACACCAAATTCTCACATCCCGGCCCGGGCCCCGACCACAACCCGGGCACGTCTCCGCCTTAGCACGATATTGTCCGCTTTGGATCCCGACTACGCCCTTACGGTTTTGTTTCTGGGAACTCACACAAGAACTTCCCAGTGGGTCACCTATCATGGGAGTGCTCTCGCGCGCTACTCGCTTAACTTCGGAGTTCCGATGGAACCCGAAGCCAGGGAGCTCCCAAAAGGCCTTGCGCTAGGTAGAGATGGGAATATACATATAAGGCTCACAAGATCCACTCCCCTGGGTGATGTGGGATCTTACAATCCACCCCCCTTAAGGGCCCGACGTCCTCGTAGGCACACACGAGGCCAGGGTTAGGCTCTGATACCAAATTGTCACATCCTGGCACACCCCGGGCACGACTCCGTCGTAGCACGATTAGGGATGGCAACGGTTCGGTTTGGGGACGGAAATGCTATATCCATCCCATAACCACGAAAAATAACCATATCCATAACCGCAAATTAACCATCGGGTATTATCCATAACCATACCCACCGGGTAACGGATTCCCCATCGGTTAACGGGTATATCCATCTTCGTCAATACAAAAAATATATTCGTTCAATTGAGAAATTATAAGTTAGTAGATATCAATTTCGTCATTAAACATTTGATGTATAAAATGATTCAATGAATGGATCTTGTTGAGTATAAAAATTAAAACATTGATGATGTTGGCTTGTCTTTGTTATGTCCTATAAGCACCATTGAGTTCGCATTGATTTTGATTCAAAACTTTACTTTCCTACAAAATGCAACTTTTGTATTCTCAAGGTAATGGTTTGGTGAATAATAGATATACAAATATAAATATATATATATATATATATATTATACTATTATATTATATATAAATTATATTATTTACTAATCGGATCGGATTCGGCTATGGATACGGTTTGGGGACCTCTATAACCATATCCAAACCCATAACCGAATAATATAAACGGTTTTTCCCCATATCCAAACCATACCCGAATTTTCATATCCAAATCCAATCCATTCGGGCGGTTATCCATGGTTATCGGGTTTAACGATTAGAATTGCCATCCCTAAGCACGATATTGTCCGCTTTGGGCCCCGACTACGCCCTCACGGTTTTGTTTCTGGGAACTCACATGAGAACTTCCCAGTGGGTCACCCATCATGGGAGTGCTCTCGCGCGCAACTCGCTTAACTTCGGAGTTCCAATGGAACCCGAAGCCAGTGAGCTCCCAAAAGGCCTCGCGCTAGGTAGAGATGAGAATATACATATAAGGCTCACACGATCCACTCCCCTGGGCGATGTGGGATCTTACAGCTGTTGTATCCTGAAGGAGAAAAGGCAAGAGATATATTGTTGTACAAGTTCATTAACTTTTGTCAAACCGCAATGGGCTTGAATCTCCTTAAGAGAGCAAGATACTTGTGTCTCAGCCTAATTGTCTACGTGCTTCTTAGAAGAATATCACAATTTTCTTATAATTTTTCCAACACATAATACAAATAACATTAAGAAAGAGAGAATCAAACACAAAATCTCATCTCTAATCTCTAATATTAGAAAGCCAAAAGAACACTTTGGCGTCTCTAGGCTTCACCAAAAAAAATTGAACTAGAAAGCCCCTTAAACAAAAAAAACTAAAACTGACCGAATTTGATACATGAAAACAGACAAGGGCAATTTTGTAAAAAAAATTATAAATCTAAAATTTGTTTTATTAGAAGAAGAAAAAGAAAGAAAAATAAAAAAGGGGAAGACGCGTTGGATTAAAGAGAGATTAAATTTCAACTATCCCCACTCCTCCTCCATTTTAGGAGAGATTACTTTGTAAAAAATTGTTTTATTGCAAAAAAATGAAAAAAAAAAACAAATAAAAAAGAGACAAATCCTTCAAATAAAAATTAAACATGGAAACTGAAAAACTGCATCCACGTTCAACAAAAAGTAGTTTCTATCAAACTGAACCGCCAATTTGTCATTTTATTGGGAAAAAAAATGATAAGAAAAACAAATAAAAAGAGATGTGATGAATCCCTCAAATAAAAAATAGAACGTGGAAACTGAAAAACTGCACCCACGTTGAGCACAAAGAGTTTCATAAACTAAACTGCCAGTATATCATTCCACAAATTTCATTTCAATTCAGGAATCAGAAAAGGGAAACGTGCCCAAAGTCTCCATCTTCTGAAATTTTCAATGTGACGACCCGTCCCTAAATTTTCTATGTAATTTCTCCCCGAGAATGTGAATTGACATTTATGCCCTTGTTGGCAAATGACGTGGACATGTTTATTTGTTCTTAAATTATTTTTCTTGCTATCGTAATTAAATTGTACTCATCACTACGAACGAGTGGGCGCGTGTTAGACTCAAATCGGACTTGTAATGTTAAAGTTACGCTCCGTCAAAGTACGTTGACAACGGGTAATTTTGTACACGTGCTTACGGATTTACAGTGTCTAAAGCATTTTAAAGCAATCTGATTTTGTACATTTAGGGTTGTACAAACTCTGAAAGTCAATCAATCCCACAAAAAGGGGATCCGTGTTCCCTCTCTCCCAACCAAACGGCCAATCACTTTCCACAAATCACCCTCCTCCATTCCTTTTCCCGGGTTCTCTCCTCACCACCCAATTACGTTTTTCCCTCCTTTACATAACTAATAAGTGAGCTTCACACTCACACCAGTCACCAATCAGAAACTCAGAAAGCAACTCTCTCTCTCTCTCCCCCTCGCCGAGCTCTCTCACTCTGCAACCCCCTCAAACTCACACCAAACCTCACCAACATAACCCAAAAACACCACCATCGTGTTCATATCGACTCCACAAACACAACCATACCACTGGATCACGAGTTGATCGAGTTTTGGACGTCGAACTCAGAAGGTCCAAACTCAGTGAGTTTGAGTTCAACGTTTTTAGGCCGAGTTGAGGAGTTTTGAAGAGTTGAGTTTTGACCGTACCTTTCGAGGCATTTTCCAACCACCTCCGTCCAGTTTTTGGACTCCAAAAAGGTATAACGCGATTCTACTCTTCATAAGCTTCATTTCCATATAAATTTTGTGAAAAATGGTTGAGAAATGAAGAAGATATAAAGGTTTGAAAATTTTCCCAGAAATCGAAGAAATTTTCCAGTTTTCGGCGAGTTCAGGCGGTGGCGACCGGTGAGGACCACCGGAGAAGACGACGGAATATTCTAACGGCATCAGGTAACACCATTAACCTCTGTTAAGGATTTAACGGAATATTCCTAATGGCCGTTAGGCCTCCATCAGCTCTGCTTGCGCGTGGTGGCGCGTATGGCCGTGCCATAGTCAATGTGTCCGTCGTCCAAAAATTTTTCTAAAAATTTATGTAGGTCCGTGACGTCAAGTAGATCGATTTCATGTATTTAAACCCTAGGTTTGAGCAAACTATGGGGGTTTTATTTGAGTTTCCGTATATGTGTTTTAATTAATTTAAAAATAGTTATTTCACTTATAGGGGAAACACATCCCGAGGACTTGAGGGGTCAGGCAAGGCTCGGGGGCTATGATTCGACGACGTATTTGTGAATGGGCAGTTTGTTTGTATACCTATATATAATTATAGTTTCCATGAATGCATATTAAATGTGATAATGTTTTTACGCTTATATTGCCAAGTATCGTTATTGTGATATTAAATGTGATAATGCTGCTATATGGTTGGGATATTACTGTCACGACATTCATACATATTTGTACATGCTCATCTTGCTGCACCCCGATGTTAGTACTCTGCCCCAGGGCCAAGGTCAGGGCCAGTCTTTCACGTGTATGTTCACATCTGCAATGTTCGCTCGCCTTGGTTCCAAGTTAGGTGCCAGTCATGTCGTACAAATTGCATTAGGAAATCCCGACTAGTATGTGACCGTGCTTCTGTACCAGCCTTCATGTGATCGTAGTACTAGAGCGTATTGATTACACCCATTCTTGTTCGTGTCAGAAATTATCTATACGAACTCGTGTGTCAGCATAGATGGATGACCATTTATTTATACTTGATTATCACATGATTATATTATTGCGGCATTTGATATATCATGACTTGGCATATTTCTGGTTATATTGTTATTGTTATGTTGTTTACATACTTACGTAGTATGTTTTAAGGAAACTATACTTGTTTTACAGCGAGGGGTTACTATGTTTGAAAATAAAGGTTTTCTTACAAACGTTGTTTTGCTGACCCGCTCAATTTTGTTTTTCACCCCTTCAGGACCTAGATAGCTGTACTCTTCGTGGCATTCGAGGGACCTTCGGCAGTTCTGACATTATTTATGTTTAGAAGTATGAACTTATCCACTGTTGTGTAGTAGCTACTTTGACTACCTTATTGTAGTCGCACTGTCTATTATGCTCTGACTAATTGTAGTGGGTTATTCCCACTACTGCGCACTCTTTCAATGTTTAGTTTAAATTAATTCTAGTTTGGTTTTAATATAATTTTTTTTTCACATCACTTACCCTTATGGCTACGTCACCTCACGATGACGACCAGCATGCTTCGACCTTCATTGGTCAGGGTGTGTCATTCAATTTCTTCTCAACTAGGTTCACTACATATTATCTGATTACACAAATATATTTTTTTTATAGCAAATTATTTTTGCTATATTTTTATAGCAAATTATTTTTATAGCCTGGAATATAAAGACACATGGCAGTAGGATAGTGGTAGCTGCCATGTCAACAAATATTGTTGAAAAGATTTAGTTAGAATCTGGTGGGATTTGTTAGGAGATTTTTGGATAAGATCAGCTAGGATTTGGCTAAGACAGTTATGAGGGATTTACTTAGTTATTAAGTATAAAGACCCTTATATTACCACCGACTGTAATAACTCTCATACATTGCTTTTCTAATACAAAGTGTATCTCTCTGCAGTTTCAATCTTCTTCTTCACGTTTCTTAGTTTTTCTGGGGTTTTCGATCTCTTACTTTCACAAGAGATTAAATCGTTGCTGGCTGTCATAGATCATTCATCATAGTTAATATGGTATCCAGAGCCATCGGTTCTACTATGGATCGGTGATTATTCTAGAGGGTTCATCCGTGGCGCCGACGAAAGTTTGCAGTCTTTTCGTGAAGATTTGAGTTGTGTTTTTTGGAGGGATTTACAGGATTTTCTTGCTTAAACAATGGTGTCGATCATCTATGCAGGGTATTCATGTGAAATTTTTCAGTTTTAGCTAAGAAAGCTATATGGGTTTTTCTGGGTTCTAGTTTGTGAATCTTGAATATTGTTAATTGCAGCACGAAGCCATCTTTAGTTGTTGATTGAGGCACGAAGCCATCTTTGTTTGCTTGTTGATTTTTATGGATTTGTTATGTTAGATTTCTGCAATTTTTCGAAGTTCTTGCTGAATATACTCTGATTTATGAAGATGACGGTTTCTAGTGTTTCTGGTGTGAAAAATGAGGGTTTTTTGGGGATGTTAACGATCAAGCTTAATGATAGAAATTTTTCTAAGTGGGCGTTTCAATTCAAATTAGTCTTGAAAGGGTATAAATTGTTTGATCATTTTGATGGCTCGGCTGTTTGTTCCCGAGATTTATCATTGATACTGATCGTGGGGTAACTAATGATATTACTGAGGCTTTCTTGGAATGGGAAACAATTGATATGGCTTTGTTGAGTTTGCTTCTTGCTACTTTGTTTGATGAAGCAATTGAACATGTTTTGGGTTGTAAAACTGCACATGAAGCTTGGTCTAGTTTGTAAGATCGTTATGCTTCAATCTCTAAAGCCAGGATTAATACATTGAAGACAGAGTTTCAGACAATACAGAAAAAGGGTAATTCCATTGATCAATTTATGTCTAAGCTGAAGAACATTAAAGAACAATTACAAACTACTGGTGAATTTGTTTCTGATAATGATTTTATATTGGTTGCTTTATCCGGTTTACATAGAGAATATTCTACCATAAGAACTGTTATTCACACTAGGGACACATCCTTTTCTCTGAGAGAATTCAGGGAGCAGTTACTTTGTGCTGAAAGGGAAGCTAAATCTGTGATGAGTAGTTTGTCAAATAGTTTTTCTGGCTTGTATATGCAAGGGAATAATATGGCTGCTTCTTCTTCTTTTGGTACATCTCAGGCTTCCTCTAGTAATTCTAGAGATGTTCTTTATACTACTGGAGGTACTCTCACAAGGATGCCTAATGGTCCTGCGACATTTGGAATGCCATATGCTGATTCCTCTCAGGGGTCTTCATATACTCCTATTTCAGTTCCATTTCAGTCTACTTAGATGCCTTATTCTCCTCATGTTCCAGTGATGTATCCTTCATATCCTGGTACTCCATATATTGCACCACCTCATGTTCTTGTGTATCCTGAATTTCCTAATGCCTATGGTTTTGTGAGTAATGGTAATGCATCACGACAGTTTTCTAATCAGAATAATGGTTCTAGACCTTTCTTTGGTTCAAAATCCAGTGGAAATCAGAATTTTAGGCCTTCTCAGTTTGGTAATCATGGTTTCAGACCTTCTCAATCTTCTGGCCATAAGTCTACTTGGTCTGGTAATACTGAAACTCGATCTAACATTGCCCCCGAATGTCAGATATGTTCCAAGAGGGGACATATTGCTCGTAATTGTTGGAAGAGGTCTACCAATTCCAGTTCTGTTGGTCAAGTTGTTGAATGCCAGATTTGTGGGAAAAGAGGTCATAGTGCCTTAGATTGTCACCATCTGAACAACTTTGCTTATCAGGGTAGTGTGCCATCTCCATCATTGACTGCTATGCAAGCTCAAGCTCAAGTTCAAGTTCCTTCCAATTTTCTGCCTAATGATTCATGGATTGTAGACACTGATGCTTCACACCATATGACAGCAGATGTCAATTCTCTTCAACAAATTACGCCATATCAAGGCAGTGATCAAATTACCATTGGTAATGGGGACGGTTTGCCCATTAAACATATTGGTTCTGCATAATTGTAGACTTTACCTCATTCTTTATTTCTAAGAACTATCCTGCATGTTCCAACTATTGCAGTTAGTTTATCATCTGTCAAGCAACTGTGTAAGGACAATTTTTGTTGGTTCATATGTGATAAGAATTATTTTTTTGTGCAAGACAAGGTAACCAAAACTGTAGTTTACCACGGAAGGAGCAGTGATGGAGAGTTGTTTCGAATTCCAACCAGTTTGATTTCCAGTTCTACGGTAAAGTCAACTAAGTCAGTCGCTGTACTTGGTCAGAAAGTGAAGAATGAAGTTTGGCACCAGAGACTTGGTCATCCAAGTAATGAAGTGTTGGTTGCAATGCTCAAGCAATCTCATATAGTTAGTACTCCTGATAATATACCACATATGTGTTCTCATTGTATCTCTGGAAAGATGTCTAGATTGCCATTTTTAGATAGGAAAGACAAATGTATGTTTCCTTTTCAGAAAATTCATTCTGATCTTTGGGGTCCTTCACCTGTTAAGTCCGTAGAAGGATTCAGATATTATGTGAGTTTAGTGGATAATTTTTCCAGATATGTGTAGATATTTCCTTTGGTTAATAAATCAGAAACTTTTGATGTATTCCAAAAGTTTTATAATTTTGTGTTTACTCAGTTCAATATTGGTATCAAATGTTTGCAATCTGATGGAGAAGGGGAATTTATGACCAAACAATTTTATGATTTCTTGCAACTTAAGGGCATTCTTCACATGGTTTCTTGTCCATACACCCCTCAGCAAAATGGAGTTGCTGAGAGGAAACACAGGCATATCATTGAGACTACTGTCACACTTATGACTACTGCAAATTTGTCTGAAGATCTGTAGTTTCATACTTGTGCTCATTCTGTGTTCTTAATCAATAGAATGCCTTGTAAAACTTTGAACATGCACTCTCCTTATCAGTTGTTATTTGGAGTTGTTCCTTCTATTCTAGGTTTGAAAATATATGGTACTGCTGTCTACCCATATGTCAGACCTTATAATCATAACAAATTTCAACCTAGGGCTACATTATGTGTTTTTCTTGGATATGCCCATAGATATAAGGGGGTTATTTGTTACCATGTACAATCTAGAAAGTTTATCATTTCTAGGCATGTTATCCATGATGAGAGCCGCTTTCCTTGTAAGTTAAGTGCTAGTACAGTTCACTCTACACCTGCTTCAGAGTCTCATATCAGTTCTTCTATACATAGATCAGTGGGTTTTGTTATTCCTTCATCTCAGAATGTCAGAGTTTCAAGTGTTGATGATTTGAATGGTTCTACTAATGACTCTTCATTGGAATCAGTTTCTCCATCACATAGTTCTCCTGATAGTGTGTCTTTCCAGAATTCTGAAATAACTTTCTCACCTCCAACTACAACTACAATGTTACCTATCCTTCATCCTGCACAGTTAGAGATAATTCTTCCTTTTGAATCTGCTACTTCCTCTGATTTTTCTCCGCCTAATTCTGTTCCCAAAATGCAAACAAGGCTGCAAACTGGTACTATTTCTAGAAGAAATTATGATGGTTATTTAGTTTCTTTACCATAAGTGTCTACTTTGAAGATTGATGATACAGATTTGTGTTCTAGTGGGTTTTCCTTTGTAGCTCAAATCCATGATTTGGCTGAACCAACATCTTTTAGAAGTGCTGCCACAAATCCTCATTGGCAACATACCATGCAAGAGGAGTTTGATGCTCTACAAAGCCAAGGTACTTAGGTTTTAGTACCTGCACCAACTCACAGGTCTATAGTAGGTAGTAAATGGGTGTATAAGTTGAAAAAGAACCCAGATGGATCTATTGCAAGATATAAGGCTCGCTTAGTAGCTCAGGGGTATACTTAGGAGCATGGGTTAGACTATTTTGAAACTTTTAGTCATGTGGTAAGACATACTACTGTTAGGCTTATCATTTCTCTTACAGCTTAACATAATTGGGAGTTAAGACAGTTAGATATCAAGAATGCTTTCTTGCATGGTGACTTAGAGGAAGAGGTTTTCATGAAGTAACCTCAGGGTTTCATTGATTCTACACATCCCAATTATGTTTGTAAGTTGGTGAAGTCTTTATATGGTTTGAAACAAGCAGCCTGGAATGCTAAATTTACTGGTTATTTACCTGCCATGGGATTTCAAGTGTCCCAATCTGATACCAGTTTGTTTGTTAAACATGATGGGACTGATGTTATAGCTCTCTTCTTGTATGTCAATGACATTATTCTGACTAGTTCTCATTCTGTCAAGGTTCAAGCAGTTATTGCCGAACCTAGTGATGTTTTTTATTTGAAGGATATAGGCAGGTTGTCTTATTTTCTGGGATTACAAGTCCAGTACAAGAATAATGGTGACATTTTCTTAAATCAGTCCAAGTATGCAAAGATTTGCTTCATAAAGCTGGTTTAGACACTTGCAAACCTGTCTCTACACCTTGTAAGCCACATTCTCAGTTTCTTGTTTCTGAAAGTACTCCATTGTCTGATCCAACAATGTATTGAAGCTTGGTGGGTGCTTTACAGTATCTCACATTTACTAGACCTGATTTATCATATGCTGTTGGTGTTGCTTGTCAGTATATGAATAGCCCTACTACTATGCATTATGATTTGGTTAAACAAATTCTGCAATATGTTCAAGGGACTCTACAATGTGGTCTCACTTATTCTCAATCTTCGGACACCTCACTTGTGGCTTATTCAGACTCTGATTGGGCTGTTGATCCCAATACTCGACGATCTGTTACTGGTTTTGTGGTCTACTTGGGACAAAATCCAATATCATGGCAGTCTAAGAAGCAATCATCTGTTTCTCGAAGCTCTATTGAGGCTGAATATAAGTCTCTTGCTCACTGTGCTGCAAACATTGCCTAGATTCGTATTTTGTTGAAGGACTTGCATAAGTTTTTACCAGATCGTCCTGTTTTACATTATGACAACTTATCTGCATTGGCCTTACGTTCTAATCCAGTATTTCATACTCGGATTAAACATCTTGATACTGATTTTCACTTTGTTCGTGAACGGGTGCAAAAGAAGGATTTGGTAGTTCAATATGTTCCCACTGAAGATCAAACTGATGATGTTCTTACCAAAGGTCTACATGGTCCAGTCTTCTTCAAGCATTGTTGCAATCTCAGGCTAAGTCCCCCAGCCGAGATTGAGGGGGGATGACGGAATATAAAGACACATGGCAGTAGGATAGTGGTGGCTGCCATGTCAGCAAATATTGTTGAAAAGATTTAGTTAGAATCTGGTGGGATTTGTTAGGAGATTTTTGGATAAGATCAGCTAGGATTTGGCTAAGATAGCTATGAGGGATTTACTTAGTTATTAAGTATAAAGACCCTTATATTACCACCGACTGTAATAATTCTCATATATTGCTTTTCTAATACAAAGTATATCTCTCTGCAGTTTCAATCTTCTTCTTCACGTTTCTTAGTTTTTCTGGGTTTTTCGATCTCTTACTTTCAAAAGAGATTAAATCGTTGCTGGTTGTCATAGATTATTCATCATAGTTAATATTTTGAAGTTGGTTTCAAAGGGAAAATACGGAAGAAGTATATTTTGCACCATCCGCCTATGAAGGGTTTCAGGTTTTAGCCCTTTCATTTGGTCTTCTTTATTATATACTAATTTATTAGATAAATAATGGTTACTCTTTTTTGCAGAATTTAAAGGGTGGGGGGATTTTAGTTTCACTGTCCATTTTAATATGATGGTTTCCAATTTATATTGATTACTTATGTAATGCATGGTGGATGTACTCATTAATCTTGAGTGATGAAGATATGGCTATCAAGTTTTTAAGGTATACTACTATGTATATTTATCTTATCTACCCCTACTATTATGTTAAAAATTTATGGTTTAGTTTTATTAAGGTAGGGGTGTGATATCCACACACCCATTTTTACTTCTCCCACACTGTTTTGGTTTTCGGCCGTCAGATCGGATGAATTGAAGAAGATCAACAGACAGAAATTAACAAGGGATATGTGAAAAGTAAAAAGGGATGTGTGGATAGCACACCACATTAAGGTATTGTAATTTGTATCGGATACAAAATGACACTAATTCTATTCAATGTATATATTAATTAAAAGTCATAACTTTATTTTGAATGTAACTGATGCTTGCAGGGACTAATAGTCCTTAGTCCCACCTTGCTTTTACTGTAGTGATCCGCATTGCTATAGCATACTTTGGTTGCCCTTTGTTTCAAATTGCTACCACTCAGAAATTGGAATTATCACAAGTTTGGTTTACTAATGCTTGGAATAGAGATGGTTTCAGGGGAGAAAATACATGATGGAGTGATACTTTGCACAGGCAACTTCAAGGGAGAGGAGAAACAAGCCTTGGTTTGCATGTATGTTGATATTGGTTTCTCCTTTTTAGCTAACATTTTTATTATGTTATTTTTAATTTATTGCTGACACGAATTTTTTTAGTTTTGAAGAATGCGAGAAATAATTGAAAAATATTATTAATTTTGTTCTTCGATATGTTTGTACATTTTGGGTGACTAATTCGGATTTCAAGTTTGTAATTTTATTGCAATCTTTATTTTTAGATCGAGGGTTAGTTTTCTCTTTGTATATTGAGGTTGTCTTTTTGTGCGGTTTATTTACTCAGTTTGATGATAATTTAAATGGTGTATTCATATGTGACATGTTTGCTATCATTTGGACATAAAGTTTCATTTTTATGGCATTTGTGATATGAGAGATTGATCAGGAACATCATGTTTAGCTTCATTTTGTTTATGTGCTCTTCTCTTTTCAAGTTCAGAGACTTGCAGTATCATAATTTAAACCTAATGCTGCAAAAGTTCATCCAAATTTTTAGCCAAATAAATTAAAATGAAAGAATGTCTCTTGACAAGTACAAATATTAAAATTAAACATCGTACGTTGCGCTTAGCACATTGTAACTATAAGAATGTCTTTATGCGTGAACGAATGTAAAAAGAAAAAATAACTCTACACGCCGTGCATAGCGTGCCATGATGTAAAAATCTATGTGCATCGTGATGTAAAAAAGACCTTTCACGTGCGCATGAGCGCGTGCAGAAATACTAGGGTGCAAGAAGTTGAGTTATAAGTTACTTGTGCTCCTTTATTTTTAGTTTTTATGTTGTACTTTTATGTAGTGGAGGGAATTGGATCCCATCCAGATCCAAATTGTAGGGATCCTAAGGATTCTTACATCTTAGTCGTTCATCGTGTATTGTGCGGTCATAAATTATTTAGACTTTTTTTATTTAAAATTAAATACAAATAGTATCTGACGAAAACTGACCGCATGATATACGATGAACGGCTAGAATGTGAGGATCTCTAGAATCCTTATAAAATAGATTTGAAGAGGATCCTCTTCCGTAGTGGAGCACTCCAACTCCTACTTTTCCGATGTTTTTGAACTCTTATCGTGCAGCTTATAAGGACAAAATTAGTTTGTCATAAAACATGAAAACATATTTACCTCCTCAAGAATTCCAGTGTCTATTGTTGAATTTATGGCTTAATTGGGCCTTTGCATTTTGTGAGCCTAGCAGCCCAAATTAAATGGGTCTTTAGTTGCCCATGTGAAAGTCACATGAGTGGCTAGGGTTTAATTGGCAGCAGCAGCCCTCGTATAAGGCATTATGCTTTTTTTATTTAACAAATTTTTATCTACACTAAAAGGACGGAGTGTATGTTAAACATTAATCATGCCTTTTGTTTTCAGATGAGAGAGAACAGAGCGGACAGCCTCAATCTTGAGAAGAAGAAAGTTGCTGCTCCCCCCTTTGTTGGCAATCACTCCATCAAAGTTATAGTTGGTATATTATCTGTTAGTTTTGCATAGAGAGGAACCTCTATTTGTTTCTTTGGTGTGTGAGAGTTATTGGGCGTACTGTGTATAGGAGTTTTGGGTTGTGAGATTGCCAAACACTTTGTAAACACAACCATTTGGTTGATAGTGAATTATTGGTGAGCTCTTACTGCTTCGATGACGTATTCCATTACACTAACTGTTGAGGAACCTTCCTAGATCTTAGTGTCTTTCCTATTTTGTTGTCGCATTTCATTTGGCATATTTCTTGTCTGTAAGCTTGTGTTTGTTTCCAATTGGTTTGGTGCTATTCTTGCACTACACCTATATATACATGCGCACGTATACTTAGCAATTCAATTGTTAACCTCAAATTTGGAAGTTTTAAGAGCTTGTGGTTGTGTGTGGATGTAAGAGCATTTTGAACTTTATACCCTGCAGTGATTGTACATCCTTCACGTTCTAGTCGCGACACCGTGAAGCATCTCTCCGCTTATTATTAATGCAAGGTGTGACACTCCTTACATACACGTAATAAATGATTTATGAGAACACTAGTGCTAGTCCTATTGATGCCTGAAATTGGTCCTAGCTCGGCGCTCGGAGTTTTTACCCCACACCATCATTCAGCATTCATATTTGTGAATTTCAAAATGTTGCTCCAATGTGAACCTTTAGAAAATGTTGCAGCAATTTTACAGGAACAGATCACAAGCAAACTTAGACAAAATTAAATGAAATATAGTACATGAAGATGAAGGATCGTTACCCAGCCGATCGAAAACATGAATTTATACAACGTTTCACGTGTAATTAGTTGGCCATTTGTTACTTAATTTCTGTTTGAAAAGTGTTGGCTAATTAGACTATACATACTTCCCCAATGCCACACAATTCAACAGCCATATATATCATCAGACACAGACGTGAGTTCATCAGTTTCTCTGATTATCAAACAAGATCCAACGGTTGTTATGGTTTGTCATCTATCGTTTGCGCTTGGACTTCAAAGAGGTGACTGATTGAGAGTTGCTGTGCCAGTTGCGCTTCCTTTGATTGATGAACCAATTGTTTATCTGCTTTAGCTGCAACCCTGTCTCCTCCACAAGCTTTGCCTTGTCATCTTCCTGCATATATCATATGAATCTTTCATTAATTCTTGAAGGAATCTAAAGAAAGTTGAGGTTCCACCGTAAAAACAATTGGAAATATAGTGCCAGGTCCCTTCTTTCCTCAACGTGGGATTAATACTCTCAATAGAATTACACTATCATCATAGTGCTCTCAAATGACACTAATGTTATAGCAAACAATCCAATTAGACCGATATCATCTCGGCATGATGTAGCAATTTTCTCAAATACCACCGTTTATCGTAGCAAATAGTCTCATTATATTAGTATCATCTGGATATGTTGTTGATAATGTCACTATTTATCCCATAATAACGAATCAACGATAGTAATTAGTATGCTGTCAATACATTGTCGATACTGTTGATTCACTATATATAGTAATAGTGTTATTCAAGAGCATCTCCAAAAATTCTTCCATCATTTCTGTAACATTTACTTTGTTGGGTATATACAGATTAAGCAGAATGGTAAATATGTATAGAGTGCAATAAAATCAAAGTATCGGGTTTGGATTCGGTACTACGTTGTATTGAAGAAAAATCGCAAAGTATGAAAGGTGAAGTTTCTTGCTTACAGTTGGGTAGGGCCACTTAGAATGCTGCTGCCACCAATTCTTCAACACTGTAGTTGTGTCCCCAGGTAATTTCCCTGCCCTTCTTTTTCTTAAAATCTCCTCTCTTACATCTTCAATTCTTGACTTAAAACCCTGCAAATATTTAACAATGCAAGTTTGTTATATATTTAGGAAACCGAAAACTCAGTTCACATCCCGAAAGCATAACAACATAACTGCAGCAATGGTCTAACTTTTATGTGTGTATAAGTTGTACCTGCTTCAGTTCAATTTTCAATTCCTGTCGAACTCTTTCCATTAGTGATCGCTCAGATTCGGTTGGGAGTAGAGGGCCAAATCCCATCATGTCATGCCCTTCGGAGCCAGATTGATCCATAGGAAAATCCATCTGCATGTCATCCTCATCGTCAGACATTGTTGCACCCGAACCTTCACCCAGACTTACTCCTGAAAAGAGATGAGACAGAAAATAAGCCTCAAATACAAGTGATTAATTCTACTTTGTATTTGCCATGGAAAGAACAGAATAAATGCTTCAACTCCTACTTCTCCCTGTTAATTCCTCAATCTTAGTGAAATGAGTTCGCGTGAGTGACAAGAAACTGAAACCAAGAACGGTGAGCTGGGTCTATAAGCAACTGGGCTGGGAACATACTGGAAGTCTAAACCAAAGTTGGGCTCAGGTGGCTTCAGCAAAGCGTAATGTTTTGCTAAAAAGTTATCAGAAATGAGTTAACCGAGGTTATTTGATAACTATTTTGTTTTTTCATTTTCACCTTTCACTTTTTGCGTTAGGGATAAAGAGGACAAATACATAAAAGAAATGAGAGAGATGTAGAAGAAATGTACAAAGAAGGACACAAAATGAAAACAAAAATAATAAATTATTTCAAGTTGTTTTCACTTTCAAAAGTGTCACCCGTCACCCTTCATACCTCCTTAATTTACCTTCTGTACTTTACCCATATCTCAAGCATAAAAATTAAAACCAAAAACTAAAGATTATCAAACGAGCCTTAATTACTGGGGCTAAAGAAACCAGTCAAGTCCTTGATTCCAGACTTCCCGCAACATAGATGAATTCTTCTTTATTATTATTCTTTTTACCAAAAGTATCATATATATATACACACACACACACTAAAGCATAATCATTTGAATGAGACCTCGAGCTCAAATCCGATAGATAAGAGTTTATAACTTGTGTTACAATGTACATTTATTTTTTAAAGCAAGTTATCTTTTCCCTTGGAATGTCACGTTAAGATCGTATATATGCAAGAATTAAACTACATAACTTACTAGATTTTATATATGTTAAATGACAAAATAGATGTCAAATTCCCTTTTCTTTTTCCTTTTTTTTTTTTTTTTTTTTTTGTCTGAGTTGTAGCTATAAGGCACATACATTATGAACTTGTTTGGCAGTGCTTTTAAAGTGGCTAAAAGCGCTTTTGATGAAAATAGTTTTGGAACCAATCTAATAAGAAAAATACAAGTAAATTCAGGAAAAATACTTAAACTGCTTCCTGGAAGAAGCACATAATTGGTGTTTCTTACATAAAGCACTTCAAGTACTTATAGAACCCAAAAATATTTTCTCTAAAAACGTTTTGTCATTTTTAAAACACTTTCAAACGAGGCCTTTGAAGCATGCAAGAATTGAACAAAGAACAACAATGTAGGATCATTCTTCTCTTTTTCTCTTAGGTCTTTGGTAAACCCTAGCTAGATATACTCGTCAATATTTGATAGTATATTTCACTAAATAATTTGTCTTCTTCCATGTTTGCTTACTAATTTGTCATTTTCTTTACCTTGATATCAACCAAAACTCTTTTTTATTAACCCCTAGATCAAGTGTACCCTTTATTCTATATTATTATAATCCTCCCCCACATCATGATCAACATCTAGTCATCACTTTAAACTAAGGAAAACACACAAAGTCTATTTAGGATAATTCCAATTAACCATTTAGCATGACCACGAAAACACTAGTCAAACTTTTATATGCAATTCACAAGTTCAAAAAATATTTATATGTATATAAATATATATATGTTTGAGTTAAAAAAAAGACAAGTCAAGAAGTGCAACCTTTGAGGTTTTTTAGTGAAAAAAAAAAAGGGAAAGAAAATTGATATTCCAAGCTACCATTACCATATATATGCAACCTACAATAGCATGAACCCTAAAATTGGCTTGAAACAAGCAATTACTCAACCAATTATACTATATAGACATAAAAAAAAAATCTGAAATATCTTGTGCAACTTGCATTCTGGTTTTTGTGTCATGTCCCCAACCCTAACAACCAATTAATCAGACATAAATTCTAAAAAAGAAAGAAAAGAAAGGATCATGCTTGTGTCACCTCTATGGGAGGACTTACATGTCTCTTACTTACAATTAATGAATCTTTACTTTCCAAACGTCACAATCGGAATCGTTCATTCTCTTTATCATTATCGAAATATCATATATGCAAAACATTATTTAATTTGGAGACCGTTAAGTCATTCATACGCGTTAAACCAATCAACGGTTTTGATCATAATAAACTATCCATTTGTTTTATGTATATGAATGACTGAAAGATCTCCAAATTGAATGATTCTTTGTAGGCTTAATCGAGATTTAACGATTCCAATTATAAAATTTTAACATTAAAAATACGTAATTTGCAAGTGAGAGAATAAGTTCATTCTTTCAAAAGGGGAATGTAAGCAATATTCTTTTATTAATTAATTAATTTAGTGAAAAGACCTTGTACCAGTTTCAGTTAGCGTCTCCACCTAGCAGATCCCCCATAAATCAAACCCTTCTACTTAATCGTCATTAATTTATAATATGAGTGGTTACGTGCACTTACTTATACTCCACCACCAAATTAATCACCAAACTTCCAACATATGGATAATCCAACAAATAAACAAGTTCATGAATTCTATATTATATTGCCAACGAAAAAAATATATTAATCACTGCAATCATCAAAATCAAAGTATTCTAGAACCAAATATTCTGCAGCAACCTTGTTAGTTAGGTCATGGAGACAACTCTTGGAAGGGTCGATAAGTTTCTCCGTCTTGTTATCAATACGCTAAACGCTCCATCGAGTTATCAATTTATTCATGTTATAACATGTATATTACGTATATATATTTGTAGATATTACATCTTAAGTTTATGATATAACAACATTTTGTCTAATCATGTTATAACACGTCGATTAATACTATACGTGACAGTATTACCGTTATCTTCTGCAATGCCGGATCCAAGAAATATTATTTAGAGGGTCAGTAAGAATATCATGAGCTACATCCAAAATTTTTTGAACGAAATAACATTCAAATTGGCATGTCATCGAGCCTCGATAAGCCTGAGGTCATATACCAAGTCATATTGCATGCTTGTTGACATATGCCAACAGCTTCCGAGCGATCATGTCGACTGATGTCGATAACTTAGGAGCAAGCATGCTGATAGATGCTAACATATGCCGAGTGAGTCTATCGTCATATGGCCATAACACATACTAAGGCATAGCTAGCAGCTACCCTGTCAGTGTCCACATAGGCAATTTGTTGAGCAATAGTTGGAAGGTCAGCTTTCAAGAGCATCTCAGATTTTTGTAGGATAACACCCAGCTCTTCCATAAAAGATTTCTAAGCTTGGGAGGGTCAGCTGACCCACCTTGCCCCAAGATGGATCCGCCCTTGATCTTCTGTGCCCCTTCAACCTAATTAGCCAACCCCTAGCCAACACTACACTTTGATTAATTATTTTTCGTAAACCCTACCCTAGACCGCACCCACTCCTTACAAGGACAGCACTCAAACTTCCAGAACCGCAGAATAGCTGGTCGTTTATGCCTACCAAACACATTAAAAAAATCACAAAACGTCGCAGCACAGAAAACAGAAGCAAATTTCATTCCCAGTGACAAAACTAAACAAATATCCTAAACATTTCTAACATCAGCTGATGATAAAAACAACATTCATAACTCATATTCTAAACATTTCCATCTCAAACATATATTACGACGATTAATGTTCTCTTATCGTACTTGTATTGTTAAACTGCGAGTTAAATCAAATATTTCGGTGTAACTCAACACGATTAATAGTCGAGATTCACGGTCTGAAAAAATTAATCATAATAGCTAGGAAGGTGAAATTTTGAGAAAAATAGAGGGGGGCCATACCAGTGAGAGCCTGCAAGTTGCTTTCGATTTCACGGCAGGCCATGACAGCTTCAACCGCATGGACTCTGACATGTTGTTGAAGTTGTTCTTTGAAAGAGCACAAAAGTATCAGATATTGTGCCTGCAGAAACAATGAGTAAACCCCCATTAACCAAAAGAAAAAAGGTAAATCATTAGCTAATAAAACCAAACAACTACAAATTCAATTACTCAAACAATTAAACCAGATAAAAAAACATAAATACAAATATATTAATTAGACAGTAACAAATTAATAAAACGGACTAACCAAAAAGTTGTCAAGCTCTTGGCGCTCGTGTGGGGAGACTGAGTGGCCATGTTGCTGCTGAGAAGCGTAAGAGCGCACGAGGTGGTGCGACTGAGACAGCTGAGCGTCTATGAGCGGCAACTGATCGATTGGCGTCGCCACCCGAAGACAGGACACGTGAGCAGATAGGAGCTGCTCGTAGAGAGGGTGTGTAGCTATCTCAGCCTTGAGCTGCCGGTTATGCTGGTCATGATGACCGTCGATGCCGCCACCACCCATCATCCCCAACCCGGATTCTTGCATTTCTCGACGACTCGATCCAAATCCGTTGGAAATTCTGAGAGATGGGTTTTGTAGAGAAAGAGGAGAATTATAAAGGGTAATTTAGAGCTTGGTTCGAGGACCACAGAGATAGTAGAAAACCCTTGAGTTTTGAGAACGGGATTCTATGCCGTTATGGTGTATAACAGTGTAGAGAGAGAAAGTGCTTGATATAGGCTTTGAGTACAGTTTAAAATCGTTAATGGTGTAAGAAAGATGCCGAGAGCCGTATATTGGGATCTGAGACAGACAACTTTCTGCACCACGTCTGAGAAAAAACAAAGATTTTACATAAACACAGAAAGGGGGAAAATGAAAAAGATTTTTAAAGCTTCGTCGTTATGAGGTTTTCAAGGTTTTGTTTTGTTTGGTTTTGGGGTTCTGAGAAATGGAACTAAGAGAGCGAGGGAGGGAGGAGAGAGAAGATTTCAGAAATATTGGCAATAGAACGAATCATTACCATGAAAGCGGTTGGAAGAGAGCTCGTGAAAAGAAAAACAAGATAAAGCTGCTTGCTTCTGTGGCCTGACAATTTGATTGCTTTTCTTTTTTCTCTTCTTCCTTTAAAAATTTTTCTCTGATTTTGGTTTTCTGCGGGGTCCATTTTTCCTTCTTTTCAAAATTTTCTTCTAATCTTTATTTTTTGGAATAAAACAACATAATTTACACTAAAAATAGGAGAGTTTAGTTAAGTCACATAATAGTTAATTTAATTTAGTATCGAATTCGGTATAGATGAGATTCGAACCTAAGATCTCTCACTTACAAGTGAAGAAAAATATCACCAGACCATAATACTGAGTGGCTCTAATTTTTGTTTTTAGGTAGACTACCAAATTTATAAATTATGCCTCTGTGAGTCTTTTCAACCCTCGAAAGGGGTAGATAATCATGACCTGCCATCATTTGTCTCCCTTTTTAAAAAAAAAAAAATTATAAATTATGTGATATATCACGAATAGAAAATAAATACGATAATCAATACTTAAATAATAATCAAATCTTCAACAATCAAATTATATGATTTGTAAATTTTAGTCTATATAGTTGTCTCTCTAACATTATTCTTAAATTTATTGAGGTGGTTAATTACAATTAATTATTTTTCGACCCAAAAAAAAATTACAATTAATTATGACTAATCTTGGTTTATCAAGATTGAATTTTGATTAGGTATCAGAACTAATAGAAAATCGACAAAGTAGGCTTCAACCATCTATTTAAAAAAGTGATATTTTTTGTAAATATTTAAAATAAATTTGGTAAATATTTAAAGAAGTGATTTGGACGCTTCACAGGACAGGATCATAAATGGAGCACTCCTTTCTATACGATTATTGTTGACTAACACTACACGATAGACTCTCTCTCTCTCTCTACAGAGGCAGAGCTTTCTAGCTAGCTTTTGTGGTCACACTGTATAAAGCTGTCGAACAATTTACTATACAAACTTTTTACAGTTATGCTAAAGAGAAATATGATGTAATGGTTAATGTTTGAATTCTTTTAAATTATTCTTTAATCATTAATTGTGATTTAAAAAATATAATAAAAAAATACGATCTTTATAATATATTATGTGATGAAAAATAAGGGGTAAATTACACTTTACCACCTCAGATTTGATGTCTATTGCAACCTTACACAATATCTTCAAAAAATTTCACTTTCATATCTCATGTATTATTTTATTTCAATATAATACCTTCGTTACATTTTCCATCCATTAGTCCGTTAAGAGTTGATGTGGCAGTAATGGAACCCATTACCCTAAATATAATTTACCCTAAAATAAATTAAGTTAATAAAAAACATCCTCTTCCTCCTTCAACTCATCATCGTAATCAATCATCGAACCCAACACCAACTCCCGCCGGCCACCTTCTTCCAGATCCAAGCCACCAGCTAGTCGAGCCCCCCGTCTTTGTTAATATGACGAATCTCACCATCTCACCGGCGCCGTTCCTGAACATCGGAGTCTTCCTACATTTTCAAAGGAGGTGCGATTTTCGCGGCCATGTCGATTCACGCCAACGCTTGTTCAAAAACGACGCGATGGAGCGATGGTGAGAGCCACGTGATGAACCAGTTCTGGCCGCTTATGGTTCGGACTCTTCCGGCAGACATGGTTTTCATCGCCGATCTGGAAAGGTCGTTGACAGGCGCGTGAAGCTTAATCGAACCCTAGTTCATTGGGAACAGTGCAATGAGGTCTTCTCCTGTGGCCACTTCGGATTCGATTCACACTACAAAAAAATTAGTCATTACCGACGAAGATTTTCCAAGGGTCCCAAAAAACTATCATAAAAAGAACATTTTGTGACCATAAAATATGGGTCGTCAGTAACATGGCATGAAACAAATTTTTATTACCAACGCACATAATGTCCACGGAAAAAGTCTCAAGTTTCGTCAGAAATGCACTTTTGTTTGGTGGGAAGAATTGGCGCCAGTTGTATTAACGACGAGTAAAGTTCTTATCGGAAATAGAATGGTTATTTCCGAAGGTTTACTCATGTGGACGAAATTGATTTAGTATTTTCGAGGGAAAAAAGTCATCTTGGTAATGTTTTTATATTTTTTTAGGGAAAAAAAGTCCTCTCGGTAATGCTTTTATATTTTCGAGGGTGATTAGTTGTTGTCGGGTTTTCCGACAAAATTTTTTCTTTGTCAAAATAAAATTTTAAGGCATATGGTTTTGTTGGAATCAATTATTTACCATTGGTCACATGTGTCGTTGGAATATTCTTGAAATAAGTTTGATGCTTAATTTAAATTCTACAATAAATAGATCATATAACTTGGAATACATATGGAGAAGATTGGACCATAAAATTTAAAATAAAACCATTGAGCAAAAATGTGCATAACTTAATATAGTATTCTATGATAAAGAAATAATTTGCATGCTTTTGTTAACTCATAACATTAAAATAGTACTATCCACTAGTGCAAATATTTTAAATTGAAGATCGAATTCGTTCGTCGTACTCTTATAGGGTTGAGGAGTGGAGTTGCAAAAAATCAAAAAAATTGGAGTTAAAATAACTATTAAATCGTGATTTTTTGTTTATAACCGTTGAAAGGTTTGGTCCCATTACCTAATATCTAAATGTCTGTTTTTTGCGATTTTTTACGTGTGCAATCTTGGAGCATATACAAACAAGTTTGACAGTTGGATCGTTGAAACTAGTTTTGTAGAATGTGTATTCCTTCAAAACGATAGATTCAACAAACACTTGGAGTTTATTTTATACTTCCATTAAGTAGAACATAATATTTTGTGGTATCCACCAAGGTTCTAAAAAATGCTAGGCGCTAGTCGGGTGGTGGGCTGGGGCCTAGCGCCTAAGCGGCTAGGCGGGGTCTAGGGGGTGCCTAGGCAGACTAGGCGGATTTAAGTAAATCTATTATATTTTGTGTAAATAAGTGTCTGTTTATACTTAAAATATATATATATTTTCATCATAAACTACAAAATATAAAGATATATGTATCATGAAGTATTGGAACATAATGAAAACATGGGGAATATGTCACATCCCGGCCCGGGGCGGATCACTTCCCGGGCCCGCTCCACCACCGTAGCACGATATTGTCCGCTTTGGGCTTACCATTCCCTCACGGTTTTGTTTCTGGGAACTCACGAGCAACTTCCTAGTGGGTCACCCATCATGGGAGTGCTCTGGCCTCATTCTCGCTTAACTTCGGAGTTCTTACAGAACCCAAAGCCAGTGAGCTCCCAAAAGGCCTCATGCTAGGTAAGGATTAGAATATACATTTAAGGATCACTCCCCTGGGCGCTGTGGGATGTTACAATCCACCCCCCCTAGGGGCCTGACGTCCTCGTCGGCACACCACGGCCAGGGTTAGGCTCTGATACCAATTGTCACATCCTGGCCCAGGGCGGATCACTTCCCGGGCCTGCTCCACCACCGTAGCACGATATTGTCCCCTTCGGGCTTACCATTTATTGTAGTATCCCACATCACCCAGGGGAGTGATCCTTAAATGTATATTCTCATCCCTACCTAGCACGAGGCCTTTTGGGAGCTCACTGGCTTCGGGTTCCGTAGGAACTCCGAAGTTAAGCGAGAAGGGGGCCAGAGCACTCCCATAACGGGTGACCCACTGGGAAGTTGCTCGTGAGTTCTCAAAAACAAAACCGTGAGGGAATGGTAAGCCCAAAGCGGACAATATCGTGCTACGGTGGTGGAGCGAGCCCGGGAAGTGATCCGCCCCGGGCCGGGATGTGACAGAATAAGCATATAATGTGTGTTCATTTAACTATTTAGCAAGTCTCATACAATTTATTGAAAAAAATAAAATACAAATTGAAAGTTATCTATTTTATGTCTAAGTGAGTCGCAACTTAAGCAGGTGCCTAGGCGAGTCTGGGCGGGCTAGGTGGGTGCCTAGGCGGTCTAAGAAGGTGCCTAGGTGGTCTAGACGGGTGCCTCATAAGGTCTAGGCGCCTTTTCTTAATTTTCAAACACCTAAGTATTAATCGAGGCGGTGGCCAACCGCCTAATTTTGTAGAATGCATATGAGATCTTGGAGCATATACAAACGAGTTTGATGGTTAGATCGTTGAAACTAATTTTGTAGAATGTGTATCCCTTCAAAACGATAGATTCAACAAACACTTGGAGTTTATTTTATACTTCCATTAAGTAGAACATAATATTTTGTGGTATCCACTAGTGCAAGTATTTTAAATTGAAGATCGAATTCTTTCATCATACTCTTATAAGGTTGAGGAGTGTATTTATAAAAAAATCATCAAAATCAGAGTTAAAATAACCGTTAAATTGTGAGTTTTCATTTATAACCATCGAAAGGTTTCATCCCGTTACCTAATATCCGAATGTCTTTTTTTGCGATTTTTTACATATGAGATCTTGGAGCATATACAAACGAGTTTGACGGTTAGACCATTGAAACTAATTTTGTAGAATGCGTATCCCTTCAAAACAATAGATTCAACAAACACTTGGAGTTTATTTTATACTTCCATTAAGTAGAACATAATATTTTGTGGTATCCACTAGTGCTTTTTTAAATTGAAGATCAACTTTATTCAGCGTAATCTTATAGGATTGAGGAGTGTAGTTGTAAAAAATCAGCAAAATCGGAGTTAAAATAACCTTTAAATCGTGAGTTTTCATTTATAACCGTTGAAAGATTTTGTACCATTACTTAATATCTTAATGTCAGTTTTTTGCGATTTTTGGCATATGCGATGTTGAGGTATTTAAAGACAAGTTTGACGGTCTGATCATTCAAATTAATTTTCCAGACTACAAATATTAATTTCAGATAATGTTTAGGGTTTTGGCTCTTTTCCTCAAATGAATGGTATGGAACAATATTATTTTTTATTTTAAAAAAATGTTTGTTGAAATTTTTTGTCCTGTTACCTAATCTCTGAATATATATATTTTTTTTTGTGATTTTTGACATATGTGATCTTGGAATATATACAAAAAAAATTGACGGTTAGATCGTTAAACTAGTCTGGTAGAATACGTATTCCGTCAAAACGATAGATTAAAATAGAATCATACATTTTGACAAAATAAAAATAGAATCATACATAAATTTAAAAAAAAATTGAAGAATGTATGAGGATCCTCTTATCTTAGGGTGGTATGAGAAAAATTGAAGAATGTATTGGAGGTGTGTTTAATTTTCACTTCAACTACTCACTTGCATTATTTATGGTATAGATTGGTGGTTGCTATGCTCACACCTTAACCTAAAATTATGCAAGGCTCTTCATTAGAGCTTATGTTTATTTTCTGATTTTCATTGTTTGGGTTTCTTACCAATTGACAATTATATTGTGCTTGATATAAGTTGTCTTTTTTTTTTTCCATTTTTTTTTTTTTTTTTTTTTTTTTGCAGAATAAAGATAATAATTGTGGATCAATGTTCGTAGCACTACATTTGAACTCATTGACAGTTGGTTAAAGTGGACATGAAAAACTAGCGTTATAAGACATATCATAGGATTGTAACAAGTACTTGTAAAATTTTTACATTGATTTTTTTTTGTATATGTAGTTGAATATATGACTATTAATATAAAACAATTCTTTCAATAAAAATTGGCATTGAAAATATTATTAAATTTAAAAAAAATTGTATTTGTATCCTTTTATTTTTGCCGACGAAGTAGGATCAACGGAAATGTATAATTCTAATGACTCTTGACCCTCACAAATATGTTTTTGTGCGTATTTTCGACAATTCTTAATTTTTGGTAATTGTAATTGCGACGATTGTGCCACTACTACAAAATTGTGTCACTATTTATAGTTATATTTATACTGTTACCAGAGGCAAGTAATCGTATCCGTTTATCGTATATTGTGCGATCAGTTTTCGTATATTGTGTCGGTTAGTGGTGAAGGTTTTATATTGTTACTGTTGGATAAAATTGTGACAGCCTGTCCCTAATTTTACGATTTCAGGAATTTTGAAAGCGTGATTTTACGAAAATGCCCTTCGAGGCATATGCTTTGACCTTTGTTGACTGTCGTGTCATGTCACATAAGAATTGTTTTCTTGGTGTATTCTCGTAGCACTCGTCGTTACGAACGCATGGGCTCAAGCGGAATCGAATTTGGAGCTATAACGAAGAAGTTATTAAAGATTAAAGTGGGGGATGAAATTGTCATTTGAAAATATTATGGATTTTTTTTAGAGAATTATGATGCCACATATGTGTGGCAGTGGCTGTGGGGTTAGGGCATAGCCCAATGAGAAATAAAGAAAGAAGAGGGCATCGGGGAGGAAAAAATAAAACAGAGGTGAAAGGGATTGGGCAAAGCTGCCTAATCGGGAAAGGAAGGAGAGAGAGACCGAATGGGGAAAAGAGAAAGGAAGGTCAGTGACCAACCAGAAGAGGTAAAGGAGGGAAGTGAGAAGCACCATACCCGTGCCTTCATCCCTGTGACCTGTTCAACCCGAGTTAGGACCCGGACTTCCCCAAGCAAATTTCTGGTGATATTCGCCATTAATTTCGGCGAACCATAGCTCTCCAACACCTGCAATCATCATATAACCCTTCCCTTTTCCATTTCCAAACCAATTAAGGAGAAATTTGGTTGTAATTCAATGAAGAACTGTCGGTGGGTGCGACAGGTTCGTGTGATGAATCCTCAAATCTTGAAGCTAGCTCCTGCAATTACCACCATCAAAACACTCATTTGGAGCTCAGGAACAAAGCCCAAACAAGTTTGGGGGCGTCGGGGTTGCTAAGGAGTCGAATCGAGGACACCCAAATTCCAGGGTTTCGACGGGTTTGAGCAAAATTGAAGCTTTTCTCGGCCAAATTAAACTTGGCCATAGATATAAAGTTTACTCTACTCATTGAGATTTAATTCTGCAAATTTTGGTAATTGTTGGGGAAAGTTGAATCTTCCGGCGAGCCGGGGCGGTCAACCGCCACCCACAACAGCGCGTGCAGCGGCACATGGCATGAGGGCCGCCAATGCTATTTTTAGCCTATATTGTATGCCTTGAGTTCAGTTTTGAGAATTGATTGACGTGGGTTGATCGTTAGAACCTAAACTACCTACGTTACGTAATAGGCCATTGTATGAATTGATGATCCGACCGTTGGATCGTCACTAAACTTTAGTATGTTATAGTACATAATATGTGAAGAATGCAGGAACTAACGGATCGGGAATCCGATGTACGGATCTTTCCGAATTGGACTTGTAAGTTCATTAAATAAAATGTTGGACGCCACTTGGTTTTGGCAATTGGCGGAGATCCGACTGTTGGATCGTAATGGAACTATAGGATGTTGTTCTAGAAGTATAATGTGGATCTGCAGAAGTAACAAATCGGAAATCCGTGATGCGGATCTTCCGGATCGAATCATAGGAGTGTGTTGTGTGTGAATTGTGTATTCTTTTGATAAGAATTCTGAGTTATGATTTGATAATTATTCTAGTGCCAATCGTTTGTGATGCCTCTATGTGTGTGCTAGGGAGTTGTAGCGGGAACTCCAGGTGAGTGGGCTTTTGTTTTCAGTATATATATGTATGCTTGGTATTTTCCCAGATAATGTGTTTAAATGAAATAATGTTTTGAAATGCCATGCCTTATGATTATAATTGGAATATGAATTGGTATAGTATGCATAAATGTGATTTGACGCTGCAGAAGCTCAGGTAAGTTCAGGTGAGTATCTATATCGATGACAGAGATTGTTAATGTGAAATGATGATTATGTGAAATATGATGCGATACATTGAGAGCTCATAAATCTGCACTCCGGTGTTAGTGCTCCCGCCAGAGTTAGGGCCTAGCTTTCACGTGATCGTTCACCTCCCGCACCACACGCTCATCTTGGATCCAAGTTAGGTGCACAACCTGTCGTATAGACCACTTTTAGTAGGTTCGACTTGTAGGTGACCCGCGATCATTCGCACAGCCTTCACGTGATCGTAGCACTAAAGCGTATTGTTATACACCCAGCCTGTCGTATAGACCACTATAAGTGTGTTCGACTCGTGTGCATGATATGATTTGATATGATTGAGATTGGTTATGAGCTATGAGTTCAGCCGTGCAGGCCACACGGCTGATATGTTATTTCTCATTGAATTATCTCACCTGATTTACCTTTGCTATATTAATGAGACATTTGGCATGGTATACTTGTGGATTTTACTAATCTGAGCATGGTTTTGATATATGTTTATATATTCTATTTTTTGGGAAATGATACAGGTTTTACGGCGAGGGGTTACTATCTTTAATAAACGAAATAATTTTGAAAAGCTTTGTTTTTGCCCATTCACACTTTCTGTTTTGCGCCCCTCCAGGTTTTAATTGCTAAAAGTTCATATCGACGAGGATTATTGGCAAATCTCAGGATAGGTGGCTACCTTAAAAGGTATAATCCTTATTCTATGTGCTCTACATACTTATGCTCTGTCGTCACGTGTGAGGTGGGTTATTTCTCGCTCACCAACGCACTCTGGTATTTAGGCACTCTTAGGTTTAAATTTATTCACATTTCTCCACATCAATACACTTTATGGCTTCGTCACCTTCCAGGTGTCGGCCAGTACAGCTCGATTCAGAGTCCTAGTGGACATTCCGGGTCAGGGTGTGTCAAAATGTTTTCCGACAACATGTTTAAAAAGTGTCGGAAAATAAAGTATTACTGTCAGTTATATCCGACAAGAATAATGAAGTGGGCCCTTAACTCCATTAGATACATTTTTTAAAATAATTTTAACCAATTTTGGCAAATATATCTGACATGAGTAAGTAATGTGTCAAATCTATCAATTATTTTTGAATTTTTTATACTAACCCTGGCGATTATAACTGACACAAATATTTTCAAATTTTTTATACTAATTCTGGCGGTTATATCCGACACAAATTGTGTCAAAATATTATATTATTTTCAATTTTTTTAAACCATTACTTTTGATTAAACTTTCTTAAAAAATATTATATTATATTAAACAAATAGTGATTTTATTGTTTATAACCATCAAAATTTTGGTTCCCATTACCTAATCTCTAAATTTTTTTTTTGCGATTTTTTACGCATGCTATCTCGGAGTATATACAAACATATTTGACGGTTGGATCGTTGAAACTAGTTTCGTAGAATGCATATCCTATAAAATTGATAGATTTAACAAACACTTAAGAGTTAATGTTATACTTCCATTAAGTATAAAGTAAGATTTATCTACTAGTGTAAATATTTTAAATTGAAGATTAAATTCATTCATTGCATTCTTATAGGGTCGATGAGTGTAGCTGTAAAAAATCATCAAAATCGGAGCTAAAATAACCGTTAAATTATGATTTTTCGTTTATAACCATCGAAAACTTTTGTTCTATTACCTAATCTCTAAACGTTTGTTTTTTGCGATTTTGTACGTATGCAATCTCGGAGTGTGTACAAACAAGTTTGACGGTTGGATCGTTGAAAAACATTTCGTAGAATGCGTATCGCATCAAAACGGTAGATTAAACAAACACTTAGAGTTAATGTTATACTTCCCCATCAAGTATAAAATAAGATACTAGTGTAAATATTTTAAATTGAAGATCGAATTCATTCAATGCATTCTTATAGGGTCGAGGAGTGTAGCTGTAAAAAATCATCAAAATCGGAGCTAAAATAACCGTTAAATTGTGATTTTTCGTTTATAACCGTAAAAAACTTTTGTTCTGTTACCTAATCTCTAAATGTTTGTTTTTTGTGATTTTTTACGTATGCGATCTTGGAGTGTGTACAAACAAGTTTGATGGTTAGATCATTGAGAAAAGTTTCGTAGAATGTGTATCGCGTCAAAACGGTAGATTAAATAAACACTTAAAAGTTAATGTTATACTTCCATTAAGTATAAAATAAGATTTTTATTCATTGCATTCTTATAGGGTCGAGGAGTGTAGCTGTAAAAAATTATTAAAATCAGAGCTAAAATAACCGTTAAATTGTGATTTTTCGTGTATAACCGTTGAAAACTTTTGTTCCGTTACGTAATCTCTGAATGTTTGTTTTTTACGATTTTTTACGTATGCAATCTCGGAGTGCGTACAAATAAGTTTGACAGTTGGATCGTTGAAAAAAGTTTCGTAGAATGCATATCGCGTCAAACGGTAGATTAAATAAACACTTAAAGTTAATGTTATTAACAAGGAGCAATGCCTCAACGGAGAACTCGGAGCTGTGAAATCCCAAATTGTATATTTTTCCTCTGACGAAGGATTTGTGCTTGATTAAGGAAGATGAAAAGGAAGTTGAATGTAGGTATATATATATTTTTTTACAAATTGTATAATTAGTAAAAGATTATAAACATAATTAACGAACTTATATATATATATATATATATATATATATATATATATATATATATATATATATATATATATGAATATATGAATATATGTTTTATTTTTAGTATTATTTATTCAATTATTAGTTTTGTTTATGTTTATTTCAATTGTCCTTTTTATATATTTTTATTATTAATATATTTACTGTCGGTTTTATCCAACAAACAATGCTCTTATTTATTCATTATTAATAAATTATATGTCGGTTATATCCAACACAAGTTCTGTCAGTTTTAGAGTATTTTTTGTCGATTTTATCTGTGACAGCCCGTCCCTGATTTTAAGAGTTTTTAAAGTTTTAATAAAGGATTTTACAAAAATGCCCTTTGAGGCATGCGCATTGTTCGAGGTTAATCGTTGTGTCGTGCCATCTAAGATTTGTTTTCTTGATATATCCTCGTAGTACTCGTCACTACGAACGCGTGGGCGCAAGCAGTTTGTGATTTGGAGCTATATCGAAGAAGATATTAATGTTTGAAGTTTGGGACATTTTAGTAATTTAATTATTCGTGGTAGAATTTCAGTTTTAGGAAGGGGAATTAAAGGTTGGGTGCTGCCCAGTTAGAGAGCAGTTAGAGAGGGACTGCCAATCAGAAACAAAAGAAAGAAGAAGGGGGATTGGCTGCCCAACCAAGGAAGAAGGAAATGGACCAATCGGAATAGTGAGAGGAAGGTCAGTGACCAACCAGATGAGGGAAAGGAGAGAAATGAGAGAAAGGGGAGGAAATGAGGAAAGGGATCGGTCGGATCCCCTTGACCTGCAAACCCGGTCACGACAAGTGAGCATCTCCGGTGAAATTCATCAATTTTTTCGATGGATTGAGCCGAACTACCACTCCCAAACATCATCTAGCCCTTCCCTCTATCCATTCCACCTCAAATTTCAAGAGATTTGGCCTTGAAAATGGGTGAAACCGCAAAGAGGGGTGCGGCGGTCTTGGCTTCGAATCGCCCAATCCCGAAGCAATTTCTTCCGATTACCACCACCCATGGCATCCTCTTGGGACCTAGAACAAAGCCCAAACAAGTTTGGGAGCGGCAGAGTTGTTTTGGAGTCGGATCGAAGACACCCAAATTCGAGGGTTTCGTATGGTTTTGGCAAAATTGGAGCCTTTCTAGGCCAAATTGGCATTGGTCACAGGTATGAAAGTTTTTCCTCTCTTTGAGATATTTAATTCAGCAAATTTTGGTAATTTTTGGAGAAAGTTAAATTTTCCGGCGAGCCGGGGCGGCCAACCGCCACCCACGGCGGGACGTGCGGCGGCGCGTGGCCAGTGAGCCGCCAATGCTATTTTTAGGCCATAATTCATGTTCTGAATTCAGTTTTGGTGAATGAATGACGTATGATGATCATTCGAACCTAAATTCGTTACGATGCGGGGTTAGGCCAAAATATGAATTGACGATCTGACCGTTGGATCGTCACCAAATTTTGTTACGTTGTATTACGTAATATTTTAGGATTATAGGAACTTACGGATCGAGAATCCGATTTACGGATCTTCTGGAATTGGAGTTGTAAGTTCATAAAATACAATGTTATTAGTCACTTAGTTTTGGCAATTGACGGAGATCCGACTGTTGGATGGTAATGAAATTTTAGGATGTTGTTCTAGAGATTTATTGTGGACCTCTGGAAGTTACAGATTGGAAATCTGAGTTGCAGATCTTCCGGATCGAACTACATAGTGACGTGTTTTATATAAGTTATATATTCTATCGATATGATTTCTGAGGCATGATTTGATGATTGTTCTAGGCGCCGATCATCATGACGCCTTGATGTGTTGTGCTAGGGAGTTGTAGGGTGAACTCCAGGTGAGTGGGCAATTTTGTTTTCCGTATATACCTATATAAATGAGTTTTTCCCAGAAAATCTATTTAAGTGAAATGTGATTTGAAAGTATGATTTGAAATGCCATGCATAGAATTTATATGAGATATGTGAATTGATATATGATGCATATATGTGAATTGGTGCTACGGACGCACAGGTGAGTATCAGGTGAGTTATATTTGGTTCATTGAATTGTTTGATGTGATTTATGTTGATAGCTCATAACCTGCACCCCTGGTGTTAGTGCTTATGTTTTCACCTCGCACCACACACTCACCTTGGATCCAAGTAGGTGCATGTCGTACAGACCACTAGAGGTGGTTCCGACATTCTAGTCGTACAGACCACTAGAGGTGGTTCCGACTAGTAGGTGACCTTAGATTATGTGCACAGATGATTGATGAGAGAAGCACTAGAGCGTATTATTACACCATCCTAGTCGTACAGACTACTACAGGTAGTTCCGACTTATGTGCAGTGTAGTGCCGTACAGGTCATAGTTGGTGACTCCGGCTGGATTGGATATTGAGCTCTAGAATCAGCCGTACAGGACCACTGCAGGGTCTCCGGTTGATTTATTATTTCACCTGATTTATATTAAGGCTTCCATACTATGTTTTTGGCGCATGCCATGGCATATTTTCTGAAAAGCGATAAAGAATGGTGTTTTGAGATTTTTGAAGCTATATATATTTATATATGCTATTTTCTGGGAAAGTATACAGGTTTTACAGCGAGGGGTTAGAACTTTGATAAAGGAAAGGTTTGAAAAGACTTGTTTTGCTGACCCACTCACCTTGTTTTGCGCCCCTCCAGGTTCGAGATAGAGCAGAGCTTCGGTGGCCACGAGGAATCCAACGATGTTCTGACAGAATTCACAACTGTAGGATTCACCTTCGGGTGTTATATCTTAGTAATTGTATCTTTAAAGCTTCCGAACTGTGTAAATGGTTACTTCACTCTCACGTGACGGCTAGCATGCCCTCCTTCGGGACGGGGTGTGTCAGTTGGTATCAGAGCCTAGGTTGCAGTCATGTGTATCTTGAGAATTTCCTAGTGTCTTCTGTCAGAACTATACCGCCTCGCAGAGAGCCACGTCGTTCAGATGAGTTTAGTTTCCCTGATATAGCTCAGTTAGGGGAATCTATTGCTATTGTGATTCAATATATTATTCAAGGACTTTCTTAAGACTGGTTATAAGTTGAAGCTGAATCACTTTATGGAAATGAAAGACTTGAGGGAGCAGAGTGATGGCTTAATCATTTGGAAAAGACGTTTCGGTTTATGCAAGTCAAGGAAATCTTTCTTTTGCAAGGTAGGTCGAGATGACTACCTGGTTTCTGAGTATTGAAATTGCATTCTGGTGGAGACAGGAGTTTTACGAGATTTTATTGAGAATTGAGGACTCTGAGATTATGTCCAGCGATTGTGATGAAGAAGAGGGAAAGATTGTGAATCAGAGGAAAGATGGCAAAGGTAAAGGTCAGTAATCTTAAGGACTTCAAAAGACTCAAAGCTTCAAAAGAAGTAAAGCTAGTTCTAGTTCTTCCGGCTGATATGATTCTTGTTATGGACGATGTTGCCAAAGAGAGTAATGAATGAGCACGATCGAGGCGTGTATATGTATTTCTAATGAAAGGCAATATGGTAATATTGCACCCTTGAGGATTGTTGCTTACTTATCGAGACAACGGTGATTTATCAGTATTGCGGGCTGCAGACTGTAATATTAATAACTTATTCGTTGGATTCGTTAAGCAAGTAAACAGGTAGGTCATCCTACATTAATATGGTGTTATTCAGGGTGTCCAGTGATGGTGGAAGATGTTGTTATGCTAGTGAATCTTATCCCGTGAGATATTGTGGATTTGGATGTGATTTTAGGCACAGATTGGTTGTATTATAATCGTGCCAAGATAGATCGCTACGGGAAATCAGTTACTTTCCATCGACCTGGATGACCAGAGGTTACTTTTGGGGGTATGCAAAGTGGAGTAAGGTATGCCGTTATTTCTGCTGTGAGAGCAAAGAGATCGTCATCGAATGGCTGCCAAGGATATTTAGTTCATGCGGTACTAAGAGATATTGCTCTGAGTAGCGTGGAAGAGGTCAAGGTGGTTAGACATTTTCCTGACGTTGTCCCTGAGAATTTACCTAGAGTGCCGCCAGGCAAAGATGTAGAGTTCTCTATTGATTTGTTTCCAGGTACGGACCTTATATTAGAGATTGGTTCATGATGAGTTAAGGGAATTGAAAAGTCAGTTGCAAGAATTGGTTGATAAAGGTTCCATTCAACCTAGTATGTCGTCGTGGAGAGCCCAATTTATTTATGAGGAAGAATGTGGACTTTAAGGCTATACATTGACTATGGACAATTGAATCGTTATCCATTACCGCGTATTAATGATTGTTTGATCAGTTTAGAGGTGCCTCTGTATTTTCAAAGATTGATTTGAAGTTTGGTTATTACCAATTGAAGAGTAAGAGTGATGATGTCCCTAAGACAGTTTTCAGAACTCGTTATGGTCTTTATGAGTTTTTGGTGATGCCATTCGGATTGACGAATTTTATGAGTTTGACGAATGAAGTATTCCAGGAATATCTTGACAGGTTTGTTATCGTTTTCATTGACGATATTCTGGTATACTTAAGACTAGAGCTGAGCATGCTAGACATCTTAAATTAGTATTACAAAGATTGAGGGATCGTCGATGTATTCTAAGTTTAGCGAATGCCAATTTTGGATGAATCAAGTGGCATTTTTGGGACATGTTATATCTACTTAAAGTACTCAAGTGGATTCTTAAAAGGTAGCAGAAGTTGAGAATTTGGAACAATCGGGAACCGTGACTAAGATTCGGAGTTTTCTTAGCTTAGCAGGCTATTATGGATGGTTTGTGAAAGATTTTTCAGTCATTGCCTTGCCATTGACGAGATAGACGAGAAAAGAGGTTAAGTTTGAGTGGGATGAAAATGGTGAGCAAAGTTTTCAACAGTTGAAGTATTTCCTCACTCATGCACTTGTGTTAGCACTCTCAGATGATAACGGGAATTATGAGGTCTATAAGGATGCTTCCTTGAATGGTTTGGGATGTGTATTGATGCAAATGGTAGGGTGATTGCCTATGTTTCACGGCAATTGGAACCTCATGAGATGAATTGCCCTACTTGTGATTTGGAATTAGCAGCTATCATCCTTGCTTTGAAGTTATGGAGACATTATATTATTGGTGAGAAGTGCAAGAGTTTTACGGATCATAAGAGTCTCCAATATCTGTGTACTCAGAGGGATCTTGATTTTAGGTAACGAAGGTGGATTGAATTGCTTAGTGATTATGATTGCACGACCAGGGTGATCGTGCAAATATTTGGGCTGATGTACTTAATATGAAGACTCTCGTGAGAATAAATGTTTTGTATGCTTGTTATGTTCCTCTTCTTGCGGATTTGAGATCTACTGGAGTAAAGTTGGAAATAGAAGAACGAGAAGAAGCATTGCTTGCTAGTATCCAAGTTAGGCTTATTTTAATTAATCGTATACTCGATGCTCAGATGATTGATGAAGAAACTAGGAATTAATTGAGGCAAAGAATATCGAGAAAAAGAAAGACCTCAGAGTTAGAGAATCAGATGGCATGCTTATGCAAGAGAACAAGATGTATGTACCTAATGTTATGGAATTAAAGAAAACAATTTTGGAACGAAGCGCACGGTTCAGCTTATGCAATGCATCCTGGAAGTATTAAGATGTATCATACCATTTAACCAGTTTACTATTGGCCGGGTATGAAAAGAGAAATTGCTGAGTAGGTAAGTATGTGTATCATTGGTCAGTAGGTTGAAGTGGAAAGAAAGAAGCCTTTTGGATTGATGTAGTCATTTTCCGTTCTACAGTGGAAGTGGAAAAATATTACTATGGATTATGTGTACAAGCTTTTTCGTACATGAAATGGTTATAATGGCATCTGGGTGATAGTTGATCGATTTACTAAGTCAGCGCATTTTACTCCAGTGAAGAGCAACAACCTTTCCAAACAAGTGCAACAGTTATTTATTTGTTTTATGGAAAAGAGATTCGGGCTTACGGATCTGTTGAGCTTTTTGGGTATGTTGGTCACTTCAAAGTTTTGGATAGCATTTAAGGAGGTTTTGGATACAAGGTTACTTTATAGTACGGTTTATCATTCTCAAACAGATAGACAATCTGAGAGGACGATTCAGATGTTGGAGGATATGCTAAGATCTTCAATATTGCAGTTTGGTGACGCTTAGCATAAGCGATTGGATTTGATGGAATGTAACTATAACAACAGCTTTCATTCGGGTATTGGTATGTCGCCATTTGAGGCATTTATTGGAAAAGCTTGCCGTACACCTTTATGTTGGTCAGAAGTTGTCGAAATAATTTTGCGGGCCCTGAGATTATGGATAAGTCTACTCAGAATGTTCAAGTGATTAAGTTTAACCTGAAAGCAGCCTAGGAGTGGCAAAAGAGCTTAGCAGACATGCCACTAATCGAGTGTATTATGTAGGTGATTGGGTGTGTTCGAAATTTTCACCTTGGGAAAGTGTGATTCAGTTCGAGAAGAAAGGTAAGTTAAGTCTTAGAGACATCGGACCTTATGTGATCACCGAGCGAGTCGATGAAGTTGTTTACAGGCTTGAGTTGCCTCCAGAGTTGTCGTAAGTTCATGATGTGTTTCATGTTTTGATGCTTCGGCACTATGTAGCGGATTCGTCGCATATTATTCAGGTTCAGCCTTTGAAAATTAATCTAGATTTATCAGATAATAAGGAACCATTGACTATCCTAGATTGGAAAGACAAAGTTCTGAGAAATAAGACTATGAGCTTGGTAAAAGTTTTATGGAGGAATCATTCAACGGAAGAAGCTACGTGGGAGACAGAGAATCGGATAAGAGAAACATATTCAAGATTATTTTATGATTATTAGAACAATGTATTGTTGTATGAAATTTCGAGGACGAAATTTTATAAGGTGGGCAGATTGTGACAGCCCGTCCCTGATTTTAAGAGTTTTTAAAGTTTTAATAAAGGATTTTACAAAAATGCCCCTTGAGGCACGCGCATTGTTCGAGGTTAATCGTTGTGTCGTGCCATCTAAGATTTGTTTTCTTGACATATCCTCGTAGTACTCATCACTACGAACGCGTGGGCGCAAGCGGTTCGTGATTTGGAGTTATATCGAAGAAGATATTAATGTTTGAAGTTTGGGACATTTTAGTAATTTAATTATTCGTGGTAAAATTTCAGTTTTAGGAAGGGGAATTAAAGGTTGGGCGCTGCCCAGTTAGAAAGCAGTTAGAGAGGGACTGCCAATCAGAAACAAAAGAAAGAAGAAGGGGGATTGGCTGCCCAACCAAGGAAGAAGGAAATGGACCAATTGGAATAGTGAGAGGAAGGTCAGTGACCAACCAGATGAGGGAAAGGAGAGAAAGGAGAGAAATGAGAGGAAATGAGGAAATGGATCGGTCGGATCCCCTTGACCCGCAAACCCGGTCACGACCCGTGAGCATCTCCGGCGAAATTCATCAATTTTTTCGACGGATTGAGCCGAACTACCATTCCCAAACATCATCTAGCCCTTCCCTCTATCCATTGCACCTCAAATTTCAAGAGATTTGGCCTTGAAAATGGGTGAAACCGCAAAGAGGGGTGCGGCGGTCTTGGCTTCGAATCGCCCAATCCCGAAGCAATTTCTTCCAATTACCGCCACCCATGGCATCCTCTTGAGACCTAGAACAAAGCCCAAACAAGTCTGGGAGCGGCAGAGTTGTTTTGGAGTCGGATCGAAGACACCCAAATTCAAGGGTTTCGTATGGTTTTGGCAAAATTGGAGCCTTTCAGGCCAAATTGGCCTTGGTCACAGGTATGAAAGTTGTTCCTCTCTTTGAGATCTTTAATTCTGCAAATTTTGGTAATTTTTGGAGAAAGTTAAATTTTCTGGCGAGCTGGGGCGGCCGACCGCCACCCACGGCGGGGCGTGCGGCTGCGCGTGGCCAGTGAGCCGCCAATGCTATTTTTAGGCCATAATTCATGTTCTGAATTCAGTTTTGGTGAATGAATGACGTATGATGATCATTCGAACCTAAATTCGTTACGATGCGGGGTTAGGCCAAAATATGAATTGACGATCCGACCGTTGGATCTTCACAAAATTTTGTTACGTTGTAATACGTAATATTTGAGGATTATAGGAACTTACGGATTGAGAATCCGATTTACGGATCTTCTGGAATCAGAGTTGTAAGTTCATAAAATACAATGTTAACAGTCACTTAGTTTTGGCAATTGACGGAGATCCGACCGTTGGATGGTAATGAAATTTTAGGATGTTGTTCTAGAGATTTATTGTGGACCTCTGGAAGTTACAGATTGGAAATCTGGGTTGCAGATCTTCCGGATCGAACTACATAGTGACGTGTTTTATATAAGTTATATATTCTATCGATATGATTTATGAGGCATGATTTGATGATTGTTCTAGGCGCCAATCGTCATGACGCCTTGATGTATTGTGCTAGGGAGTTGTAGGGCGAACTCCATGTGAGTGGGCAGTTTTGTTTTCCGTATATACCTATATAAATGAGTTTTTCCCAGAAAATCTATTTAAGTGAAATGTGATTTGAAAGTATGATTTGAAATGTCATGCATAGAATTTATATGAGATATGTGAATTGATATATGATGCATATATGTGAATTGGTGCTACGGACGCACAGGTGAGTATCAGGTGAGTTATATTTGGTTCATTGAATTGTTTGATGTGATTTATGTTGATAGCTCATAACCTGCACCCCTGGTGTTAGTGCTTATGTTTTCACCTCGCACCACACGCTCACCTTGGATCCAAGTAGATGCATGTTGTACAGACCACTAGAGGTGGTTCCGACATGCTAGTCGTACGGACCACTAGAGGTGGTTCCGACTAGTAGGTGACCTTAGATTATGTGCACAGATGATTGATGAGAGAAGCACTAGAGCGTATTATTACACCATCCTAGTCGTACAGACTACTACAGGTAGTTCCGACTTATGTGCAGTGTAGTGCCGTACAGGTCATAGTTGGTGACTCCGGCTGGATTGGATATTGAGCTCTAGAATCAGCCGTACAGGACCACTGCAGGGTCTCCGGTTGATTTATTATTTCACCTGATTTATATTGAGGCTTCCATACTATGTTTTTGGCGCATGCCATGGCATATTTTCTGAAAAGCGATAAAGAATGGTGTTTTGAGATTTTTGAAGCTATATATATTTATATATGCTATTTTTTGGGAAAGTATACAGGTTTTACAGCGAGGGGTTAGAACTTTGATAAAGGAAAGGTTTGAAAAGACTTGTTTTGCTGACCCACTCACCTTGTTTTGCGCCCCTCCATGTTCGAGATGGAGCAGAGCTTCGGTGGCCACGAGGAATCCAACGGTGTTCTGACAGAATTCACAACTGTAGGATTCACCTTCGGGTGTTATATCTTAGTAATTGTATCTTTAAAGCTTCCGAACTGTGTAAATGGTTACGTCACTCTTACGTGACGGCCAGCATGCCCTCCTTCGGGACGGGGTGTGTCATTATCCCACAGAGAATGCTCTTATTTATTCATTATTAATATATTATCTGTTGGTTATATCCGACACAAATTCTGGCGGTTTTAGAGTATTTTCTGTCGGAAAATTCATTTTCTGACGCTGGCAATTCTGTCGCTTATTATATCCGCCACTGCATCCATTTTCTGTCGGATTTTGCTTAATATCTGACAGTAATATACGTTTCTTGTCGGTTATCATAACGACACTAATAAATGGTTTTGTAGTAGTGTGCGCGCTTGTAAACAACATTTTACTGTTGGAAAATCAATTTTTCGACATAATGTTTTGGTTGTAAGAAAATCATCTCAAAAAAACAAACGATGTCGTTTAAAAAGTATATTTGACGGCCATACAAATATTTGCGACCACACAAACATGTCGAAAATAAAATAATTTTGTCATTTTGAAAAATCAATTCCGACGAAAAGATAACTTGTAACGACAAGCCACAAGCGTAGTAAATGATGCATTTTCGACGGCTGGTCGAAAAAAAAGTATTTCCAATGGATCAATTTGCGACGCCCAGCGAAGGCTTTTTCCCATCGTAAATAAGTATTTACGACACAAAGTGCCTTTTCTGACGATATTTGGCCCTCACAAATGACCAATTTTTTTGTAGTGTCACCACCAATTGAATCAACCTGATGAATTCGAATATGTCTTCCAGAAACTGGTGAACTATCTATCGCTTCCTCCTCTCCAATTTCTCCGACCCATCTGGTCTCTCTCTCCCGCTTCTGATCCTTTTGGATTACTTGATTTATATCCATTTTTATTGACACAAATTTCTAATTGCAGGTTGGAGGTTGGTGATTGTGGATTTGAGGAACCATGGGAAATAGGGCGAGATCAAAGGTCTGAACTCACCACATGATTTGGTCAACGCGGCCTTGATTTGGCTGATTTGGTTAGGACTCAGGGTTGGGTTTGAACCCCGCTCTGTTCTCCTTCTTCAGCTCTCTCCCCCTTCTTCAGCGTTTCAATTTCAGATAATTTTTTTTTCTTTTTCTATTTTTTTACCCACGTGGGACAAATTTGAATTCCAAATCACCAAAATCAGGGCTCCACACTTGACACATCATTAGTTAACAGTAAATTTAACGGATTGACTAACGGTTGTACGAAATTGAAATGAAATGAAAGTAAATGTATGGAATTGAAATGTTTTAAAGATGTTGTATGCAGTTGCAATGAACTCCAAATCTGAGGGTGCAAAATGTAATTTACCAAAAAATAAGCATATGAACAAGATGCTCAATCCTAGCCATATATGTGGGAGTAAATTTTCGCCTCCAATTGAGCTAACGAAAATCTACACACACAAAAATAAGAGACAAACATAGTTAGACTACCACCGATGTAGTGTTAGCCAAAAATGACTTCTGATGACTAAGTCAGAAAGACTGTCGGAAATAATAAGAGTGTGGTGAAAATTCTTGATTATTTAGATAGAACTTAGGAGTTAAGCCTAGCAAAGTGTTACCTAATCTGCACACCAATGGAGGAATATTACTATGAAATTCTTGGAATATGCAGAGACTAATAGGCAAGCCGTTGAAAATCAAGATAATATGCGTAGGTCGCGTGGTGATCTACTTGGATTGTTGGCGAATAATTGGGCCTAAGGTATCAGGTTTGTTGATTGTGGCTTCTAAGGTCTTGGTAGAGACTGTAACCCGTTATCCCGTTAGGGTTAGATTAACGGTCTACGTATTCTGTCAGTAGTCATATTTGATAAGTTGTACACTTGCCAGTTCCCATTGGTCGCCAATATTTTATGTTTCCACAATATGTATGTACGTATATATGTATGTATATGTATGTATGTATATCAGAAATAGTTTATTCAAAAGTCATTTAACTGTCACTCAGTCTTACGGTCTGATGATATTCTTATTCATTTGTAAGTGATAAGTCTTGGGTTTGAATCTCGTGGATGACAAATTCAATACCAAATTAGATTGCTTATTGTATGGCTCAATCAAATTTTTTTTTTTTTTCTTAATGTAAAATATATCGTTATACTAAATAATCATCCAATTGCATAGCCTAGTTCATGGTGGGTGCTCCATTAATCAAGATATTGGCACCGCCTGTTGGTACCAAACCCTTTGCAAGTCTGCATTTTCTATGTTTTGTTATTTAAGAAAGTCGGCTGAGGGTTGAGCTGTCACTATTGCCGCTTCCTTGCCTTGGCTGCTGCTGCATTGTATTATGCTTTTCATATTTGGAAAAGGATCCGGATCCTTTTCTTGAGGATTCGGAGGCCAGCAATCGTATCCGTTTATCGTATATTGTGCGATCAGTTTTCGTTAGGTAGTATTTATGTTTAATTTTAAATAAATTTAAAAATAATTTCTAACCGTATGATATACGATGAACGGACACAATCACGGGATACGCTAGATTCCTAGAAAAAAGATCCGTCAAGAATCATTTTCCTTCACATTTTATCAATTTCATTATTTCCCACATTTGCCAAATATTTTTATTGTTGTTGGGACAAAAAAATTGAAGAAAAACTAAGCCCACCACAAGCACCAACTTTTTCTAGAATCTACGTGGCACATAGTGGGCCACAAGATGAGTTGCCAACCGTCCGATCTGTTTGTTGAAACTTTAAACAAAAAAACCTTGCCTGAGACGATTATTGGACGACAACGTCAAATGCAGTGGCTGAGGTAGAAAACTAAATTAGAATGAGCTTTTATTCTATATGAAAGATTGCTATATAATTAACGGGAGACAAATTAGAAGTTTTATTCTTTTGTATTGGCATGAAAATTTTTAATGAAACAAAAATGGTGGAGTTTTAAATTTTATATGAAAAACCTAGTATTGAAATGATTATATTATAAATCAAAACTTGTTTATGAGTTTTGACAAAAAAAATGATTAACAAATTATATTCGAACAAAAATTTAAATTTCGTTACTTAAAATAAGATCTTGCTCTAGACTGCGTAAGCCTTTGTTTTATACCAACTGGCTAAAAAAGAGGGTATGATTTTTATATGTTAAAACATAAGGCTAATTATAAAAAAAAAATTTGAAGAGAGCGTAGTTTTAATATGGTAAAAAATAAGGCATATTATAAGGTATTTTTATTCTTTGAGCAAGTCTTGAAACCATGGACATTTGGAATTTGCAAAAACCCCACTAACCAATGGCCACATGCTCATTTCTGCAAAAACTTGCATAAAGTATATACAAAGGGCTAAAATTTTAGAATAGGCATGGGCCAATACTGGACTCTCATTAACTCCATTGCTGATCAAATGACGCTAAACTCATTCCATATAAATCATTATCTAAGATCATGTCTAATCTTTGAGTGCTTCGTTTTTTTTTTTTTCCTTTGGTGGTTGAGGACGTCAATATGTATGTTCTTAATTGGTTGGAGGGATGCATGAAGTTGTCCCAATCACAAATGTATAAATATTAATCCCTTATAATTTCTAGTAACATGAGACCATTTCCAACCGAAGGGTCTAGAGGACCAGAGGGCCAAAAATAGCCCGAAAACTGTCTCCAACTGAGGACCAGGCCAAAGGGATCGTGGGTTCCACTGGACAAAAAAGAGCCTAAGGGCTAATCGGCCTACCCAAATGAGCCAGCAAGCCGACCTCGGGCTGGGCCAAAATTCAAATTGCAACGGCTAGCTAGCTTACGTCAGCTAGCTGTTATTTTTGAAATTTTTTTTTTTACAGTTTTTTTTTTTTTTTTTACAAATATTTTTTAAAATTCTATTTTTTTCCTATAACTTCCTAAGCCATTAAACAACATTAAATTAAATTAAGTAACATGAAACAACATTAAATAACATTAAACAACATAAAAATTATACAACATAAAAAAAACATTTAACAACATGAAACTTAAACAACATTTTTAAAAACATTTAACAACATAAAACTTAAACGTCTACTCCATGCTTCTTTTGGTCCAACGATGTACAACAAGATCTTGTTGTAGGTACTTGTTTGTGGCACATGAACGTATCATCCTATAGCGCCTCATGTACTCATTTATAGAGATACTACCAGTTCTTGGATTGAAAGGCAAATTAGGCCCATTATATATTTTTGCACGAGCCATTCTTGACCTATTTGGATCCTCTTGGTCGTCATCAGACTCTCCATCAATATACCCATCTCGCTCATCCTCCACAATCATGTTGTGTAATATGATGCAAGACATCATGATGGAGTCCAAATTTTCTCAACTCCACCCTCTTGCCGGTTGCTTGATGATCTTCCACAGTGCTTCTAGAATACCAAAAGCTCTCTCAACATCTTTCCGGTATGCCTCTTGGTGTAAGGTAAAACACTTTTCGGCGTCATTTTTAGGGTTTGGAATTGCTTGGACAAGTGTCGCCCACTTTGGGTAGATGCCATCTGCCAAGCCCCATATTGTACTGACGACCGTTGATGTAGTAGTCAAGTTGAAGTGATTTACCTTTTGTCAAGTTATTGAAGAGGGGTGAACGCCCAAGAACTGTAATGTCATTTTGGAATCCAGGGACTCCAAAGAAAGTAGGGGTGGGTTCGGTTCAGTTCAGTTCGATTTTTTGCCAAAACCGAAATTACTGTTCGGGTCGGTTCGGTTCGATTTTCTATCGGTTTGTATTCGGTTCTGTTTTGGCCCGGTTATATTTTTTCTTTTTTTTTTTTTTTTCTTTTTTTTTTTTTTTTTTGGGGTTTCCTAGTAGCTAAAAAAGTTTCTATGAAAACAACTTGCAACCATTTTGTAATACATCTTCCAAAGGAGTATAAATAAAATCAAAGTCCCATTTCAACATAATCGTCAAAATAAGGCATTCCAAATTTCTAATAGAATCATCAAAGACAATGAAAATAAATATTCAATTCAAAGTTCAGTTATAATCAAGTCTTCCAAAGTCCAAAGTTAAATAAACATCAAAGTTCAAATCTTCCAAAAGCCCAAACTTAAAATAAACATCAAAGTTCAAGTCTTCCACACCTAAAATAAACATTCCAAAGTTCAAGTCTTCCACACCTAAAATATCATTCATGAATGCCTGGTAATTTAGAACTTCCCCTGATTCCGTAATGCACAGTACAACTACCTCAGCACCTGCACCATAATGAATCAAAGCCTCAAAATTATTCACTTTACCCCTTCTACATTTTCGAACGCAACGATAGTAAGATTTTATAGATAAGAGCCAAAAGTTTTACACAGAAAGGCACACAAACCCTCCGACACCCATCTACATTGTAAATGCACCCTAGATAGCAGTTAAAAGCTTAAATGCCCACTATACCATTATAACTTCCAAGGAGCAACCACATAGAGAAAACATTCTAACAACCACGTCAGATAGGTGGTCTATTGGAAACAAATCTGTTGTTGCTTCTTATCTAATCCAAAGAAAACAAGTCGACATAAATTATTTATTAGACAGTTAAATTAATTTCCTAATTTCCTTATGTTCATCCTGTGCACTCTTCAATATTTTCATTTGAATGGGCTCGTTTTCTCCAGATTCACAGTCAATCGTGGGAGCAAGATGAATCTCTAACCCTAGGCCACCTAAGTTTATACTTTCTGAAGCATGAAATGATATTATCATATGAATCTCTAAGCCTAGGCCACCCTAGGCCACATCGTTTCCTCCAAATCCTTGCAGGGAATTCAAATTCAATTACTTTCTGAAGCATACCCAATCTCTTTATTACAGCTCAATCAATATTTTCACTAAAATACAAATCAAATCTCTAAAACTGTATAAGTAGTACAGAAAATTAAACGTGAGAGTGTGAGTGAGACTAACCTTTTGCTGTGATTGAGAGTGAGAAGTCGCCGCTTGGATTGAGAGACAGAGAGAGGCTGCTACGAGAGAGATAGAGGAGGCTATCGCGAACTGGGAATAAGAGATAGAGAGAGGGGCCGCTGCAAACGAGACATAATAGGCTGCTGTGAACTGGGAAGTGGGAAAACAGGAGAGACCGAGATAGGAGGGTTAGGGTTAGAGGTTACATTTCAGGGGAAAAACGGTGCCGTTTTAGAATTAGGCTAATTAATTAATAAAATATCATAAAACGACGTCGTTTTAAAGAAGTTCCGTTCGGTTTGGTTCGGTTCGATTTTCGAACCATAGAAATTGAAACCGAACCAACCAGATTTGGTTCGGTTCCATTTTTTCAACCTCGGTTCTGTTTTCGATCCGGTTTTTTTCGGTTTTCGGTTTTTGGTTTTTCCAACCCACCCCTAAAAGAAAGTATGCCAGATCCATGTGTCATACGAGGCAACCGCCTCTAACGCAATAGTTGGTTTTCTCGACCTTTCGCTAAAACCTCATTGCCATCCGGTGGGACAGTTCTTCCAATTCCAATGCATGCAGTTTAATGACCCTATCATGCCTGGAAACCCACGGTCTTCAGCTTTGCGAAGGAGCCGATCCAGATCTTCTTGATTTGGCTCGTGGAGGTACTCCTCTTCATAAAGCTGAACAATTGTATTACAGAATTTAGCAAGAGTATCAAGGCATGTAGACTCGAACACACCATGGGTTTCATCCATCGAATTAGCTGGGGAGCTATAGGCCATCATTCGTAGTGCAACAGTAACCTTCTGATGAGGTGAGAAACCAGGGCGGCCTGCTCTGTCCAGCTTCTGTTGAAAGTATAGATTGATCTGCCGGACATCATGAAGTAAACACTCGAAGACATGACACCTCATCCGGAAGCGACGTCTGAAATCATCTTCTGTGTACACCGAGTTGGGGTTGAAGTAGTTGTTCATCAGCAATAGAGCCACCCCAGTTCATCAGCAATAGAGCCACCCCATTAAGGTTGTTCCTTAGTTGGCTGACACACCATGGCTGCAGCCATGGCTGCCACATATTATGTGTTGCGCCATGCTTCATCTTCTTCATCAGACTCCTCATCTTCTCGTGTCATCTATGCCCATTTTTCTTCCAATTTGGAATTGGATGAGGACCCCCAGTTGGATTTCGAAGAGGATCCAAAGTTGGAATTCATTGTAAACTTGAATTGAAAGAAATTGAATTGAAAGAGATTGAATTGAAAGAGATGGAATTCAAAGGTGTGTGAATTATAGCCCAATATCCATCCTATTTATAGCAAAAAAAAATTCAAATCCAATGGCTAGCTGACATCAGCTAGCCGTTGGATTTGAATTTGAATTTTTTTCGGCCAAAATTTAAAAAAAAAAAATTTAAAAATTCTCATTTTTTCCTATAAATTTAAGTTGTTGTAGTTTTTAAATTTAAATAATAAATTATGTTTGGCCCTATGTTCATTTGGCCCTCGGTTGGAGATGGTAAGAAATATGACCCTGCATTGTTTATTAAAATATTAATTTCTTGGAGGGCCAGAGGGTTAAAATGAACTCTTTGACCCTTATTCGGTTGGAGATGGTCTGAAAAGTTTGAATATTGTACCAATAGCTAGCTATATAAAAAAAAATATAAGTGGGGGTGATTGAGCCATCATGAGGAGCAATGTGGGACCTATAACACAAGAAAAACAATTCTTGTTGGGGAGATTTGCATAAAATGCATTTAGCAATAATATTATTCCAATGTTCCTTTTGTTTTACGTGTAAATATTTTGTTTGCGTAGGTAGCATGGAAGCATTTTATCTATATTTGGTTTTGTATTCTTTAACAGATAATAACCAACCACTCATTTTTAGTGTTTCAACAAAACAAATGCATATTTCGAGCAAAAAAAGAACAACAAAACAAATGCATATAACAAATTCAAAGTAGATGTCCAATGTGCATGCTTCAATTTGCTTTCTAGGGTGGATAACATTTTTAAAAATTATGAAAATGTAGAATGCGCGATATGAATTTATATGAGCTTAAATAACATAATGCCAATTAGCAATTTAGTAGTAATATTTCTGGTCATAAAAGTGAATTGACATAGTTTTGGTCACTGGCTCATTGAAGGTTTGGTACAATAGAGCTTAGTATTATCGACATGACATGAAGTAGGTGGATTGCCTGTACATGGTTTCGTTTTTTGTTCTTTGGAGACCTATGCGGGCTGTCCACCTAAATTGGTACTTTTCTATTGACTCTAAAAATTATAAAGTTTACGTGGTGTGCATACCCAGTAACTATGAGCTAACTACGCCCTTCTTGTGAATGTGGGCGTGCCAACTCACAATCAAACTCGATTGGGCGTGTAGAATAGATGTGGTGATAGTGGTATCGAAAGCACTGTTGACTTACGTACTCGAGTGATTATGGTCGCGGAAGGAACACGTCTCGACCTTCGACTCTAAAACCTGTAGACAAAGTTGCCAAAATCACTGTGAAGTTCAAGATCTCATGCACCAGGTTCAGCTGCCTCCATTATATTTGTGAGAATGCAGGTGTGCTTAATCAGTATTAGGCTATGGGGACATATATAATCAAAGGAGATGAGTGTTTTGATGGTGAACGTGATTCGGTCGTCTGAATGCCGAACTGCAAAATAATGCACATGTGAGTAACCAATCATACAACATTTCAATTCATTGGGAAGCTGATGAAGTAACATCTTTCGATGAAAAAGTCAGAGACTCTTCACTGGTTGAGACTTGGATAGATAACCAACCAACCAGAATCAGTTTTGTTTACTTGTCCGAACTGAAGGTGCTCCTAAATCGCCTGGTTCTACGGCTCCAGCGCTATTCACTTATTCGACTGAAGGTGTCGCTGGTTGCCAACACAATGTTGTTAGCCAAAACTAAAGATGTGTTGACGGAGAAGGTTAGGATGATTAATGTTTTTTTCTCAGTGGTGTAGGAAGAGTTTCGTGTAGAGCGAAGGTTTGGCATAGAGCGTTTTGAGTTGTTTGTTTGTTTGTCACATTATTGTCCACGTGGATGTCACATCACGCGTTAACGGAGGTTCTGACAGAAAATCTAAAAGCAGTATGAAAGAGTCCCACAATCCTCACTTTAGGTATGACATTGAGAATAAAAAAACTTAATGTCTGAAAGTTTGAAAACCATTATATTTTAGGGTAATAAAGTAAAAATTAACTAGAATATTTATACCTACTATAATTAGTACGAGACACCACATGATGTTATTGTTGTTATGGTATGGTTCGAAGTGGGTTGTTGGATTGCATAGGAAAAAAAAAGGGATGACGTGAAAGCCAAGGAAAAGCAGATGCACCCTCTCAGTCCGTCACTTTCTCAATCTCTCCTTTTATTGATCAATCGTCGTTGTAACGTCGTCGTCGGTGGAGGTGGTGGTGGTAGGAAAAGGAAAACTAGTTCACCATCACAGCTGTAACTTTGTCGTTTTCTTTTTTTTTAAATATTGAGATTCCAGGATTTTAGAATCTTTCATATAAAATAATTTCACAAAAAGAAAATACATGAAAAAAAAAAAAATCAGAGTTAAAAACAAAATAAAAATAAATTGAAAGTGTGGTCCTTCCAGAGAAGCAAAAATAAATAGAGATGATCTGGTGTGGTCGCTATCAGGATAGGCCCCCACAAAGTGACCTCTCTTTATCTCCTCCCCCCTGCTGATTTTTTGTCTTTCATCGATTCAAAAGTGCCCCAAAAGTCAATCCATTGGCTAATCATCTTCAATTAATCAACACAATTTTTATGTGCATGACTAATACTAGAAAGATTAAATTTATAAATTAAAATTACAAATTAAATGATGTGTCACTAATAAAAAATGAACACGTTTATCATTGTTAAAGTAATAATCCAACCATCAATTTACATGTCATTTAGTTTACAAAATTTAGTCTACAAATTTAGTCACTTTAACATTTGAGGGAATTAATGTTATGGACATTGGGCAACAACTGCGATAGTAAATACTTTCACATGTATTAACGGTCAGAATTACTTAAATACGCTTATTGATCAATCTTAACATAGTTCATTTTGATATCAAGGAGAAAAATTAGGCTATAATATGATACTTTAGAAAGGAACTTCGCGTCATTACAGTACGTCTAGCTAATCCCTTCGCTCAGCTCCAAGCAGTGGTGAAGCTACAGAGGGGCAAAGATGGGCGACAGCCCCTCCCCTCGACGGAAATCAAGCCCAGGAGCAGTGGTTCCGCCCCTCTGGTCCCGTCGGAAGTGAGCAATCCCGTCTGGTTCTCTGGTTTTTGGTGCTATGCAACAACAGCAGTGCTGCTGCGTTTCTGTTTTCTAGTTTTCAAAACCCAGGCCAAAACGCCTCGTTTGGACCTAGGCAAACAAAACAAAATTTAGTAGAACGGTGTGTTTTGGTTTCTAATAAAAGGTGTGATAGCAGGAACCATGCGTTGTTTTGTCGTTTAGTAGCACGTGATCGTCGAAGCCTTAGCATTAACATCCTTCTGTTCTTCTTTCTCGTGGGATTTTTGAATGATTTCAAGGCTGGATTTTTCCTAATAATTTCGATATGGAATTGAAACTATGTATGCTAGCCAGATAAATATTGGTTTACGCTTTAGTAGATAAAGTATTTTTTTTTCAATAAACTATGTGTCTCAATAAACAATTACGCATCATCAATATGTTTATACTAACACATTCGACGTACTTATGCACCCATGTACAATCGACAAAACCACATGTATGTACCCAATTATTAAATTCGTCAGAGTACAAGAATTTCATTTTATTTTCATTAAGTTCGTCATAGTGTGGCAGTTTGTAATTAATATTAATAAATTATGAACGTCATTATTATTGTCTACTATCTAAAAGAATTTGGTTATCTACATTTTTTTTAACCTTGCACCCATTTAAACCCTCCCCTCCCCCTTCCAATTCCTGGCTTCGCCACTGGCTCCAAGTGAGAATTATTGGCTCATGCGTGCACATGCGACTGACCTAAACACAACTCGATCGTCTTGATTAATGTCAACAAAGATGGTTCAGTAGGGTAAACTTGCTGTGGATGATGATGACTCAGGGTAAGGAATGAGGAGCAAGGTCAAGGTGATTAAGAATCTTGAGGGTTGCCATTGGTTCAATTTGGTTGGTTGGTGCGTTGATGTGGATCCTACGAAGAACAAATTAGCTTTGATTATTGGTTATTTTGATTTTGAGGCCTTTGTATCTTTAAAGGGAAAATGCTAAAAAGACTGTTTTTTAGATAACATGATATGACAGTTGACAGTTGGATACCTTATTTAATGATTTAAATAAGAAATCAGACAGCTAATTGCCACGATTTACAAAAATATAATTCAAGTAAATGTCCTCCCAACAAATCTCCCTCTCTAAAAGTTGTCAAACCTTCCACAATTATGTCGTGGCCTTGGTCTACTCTGGCTGGTCCAGTGGGTATATAGAGAAGACAAGGCATTTGACACGTTTTTGGGGCCTTATATTATTTTAACCATTCAATAATATAAACCGTATTCTGTAATTCATCGAATAATTAAGTGAGATTAGCCAAAATGAACGGAAATCAAATTCTATTGTTGACTAATCAAAATTAGTTAAGACTTAAGACAATATAACGATTGGATATTAACAACATAGTAAAAAAACTGATCATTTTGACAATTAAGATTTGAAAAAACATCATTTTAGTCAATTTTCTGTCAAGTAAGTCCTTTACCAATCCATAAAATACTATCACCTCAGTGTTGGAACCAAATTTGAAAATTATGGTCCCACAATCAGCATATGAGATTGTTCTCAATCTTTTACAACAACAACCACACAACCTTATTTCATTAAGTGAGGTCGACTACATGAACCTTAGAACACCACTACGCTCAGTTTTGTAATTGTTCTCAATCTTTTAAAAAAGAAAATTAGAGAAATGGACTGCAACGATGAATTAGAAATTTCAATTATTCAAATTATTAATTTCAAGACATTTGACTAATATGTTGTTAATATCAATTTTGATCCGTTCAACAACAAAGATTTGAAAAATGATCATTTCCGTCAATATTTCCATATAGTTTGGTGTTACCATTGTGGTGAACTGGTGATATTGAATGGCACTCAATTCATTGCCTGAGGAAATATGAATTTTTGACAGAAAATGCAGGAACTTCATGAAGATTGATAGGAAAACATGCTCCATCAGCTCAGAATGTTAGTGAACAAGAGCCCAGTTTCACTGTTATCCGACCTTTCTCTGAACCTCTCCAATGAGTTAGAACACCGACCATTCATCCGGTTAGAGTAACTGCCAGGCTTGGGGGAGGGCCGGCAAGCGATTTGTTTATCTACTTAACTATACAGAGTCAAAAACTTTCATCTAAAAATCACATAAAAAGTTGGACGGGGTTGATTAATGTCGTAATATAACTCGGGGCCAAGACAAACACCATTTACAATACAAACTTGTAAGACTGCTAGCTGCCGGAATTCACATCAAAGTACACTTCTCCTTTTTTGCTTCGGGTCTTGCAGATGCGGATGCCGACGAAGTTCTGGCATTGTTTCTTGGCCCCTGCAAAATTTCAATTGTTTGCTCTCAGATTCATATGATATCCCCCGAAATGAAAAATCTAAAATACTAAACCATGCTATGACTGAGTGCACCAAACCTATGTAATCTAAAACACGGACAATTGTGTTTATACAAAATTAGTACGTCGGTCAGCCTGAAACATATGTGATGTAGGATATGCTTATACAAAATTAGTATCTGACTAC